>JAECXO010000002.1:5350000-6766666 GCA_018152825.1 Scaptomyza hsui
AGTTTTACTTTTTGGCTCAAAGAGGCCAGTTTATAACTTTCAAGAGTTTGTTCCCAGCAACAAACTATAACAACAACAACAACAACAACGATGCGTTGGCGTATGCAAACACCAAACAACAACAACAACAACAACAATACAGCAAAACAGGCTCGGCCAGACTATCGGCCATTAAATGTATATAGCCGACATCGTTGTTGTTCGTGTCAGTGTTGCCACTTTAGCTATTTTATAGCTAGACCTAGCTAACATTTCATGAAAAGCTATTAGTTAGAATTCTAGCTATTTTTAGAAGTGATTTTGAGTTTCGATATCTTTTCTAAAAGTAGTGGGATCTTTTGCTATAATTATACATTGTCAAGCTACTACCTAAAAATGATTTCGGAATCAGAAAAATACAAAATACAAATTCAGTCGTGGACGTCGTCAATATTGGCGAACTTTCGCTATTACTATAATAAAATGATCTTAAATAAGAAATACATATTCTTAACATAGTTTAATTAGCTTTTTTTTTTTTTTAGCTATTTCAGCCCATGTAATTCTGGCAACACTGGTTCGTGTACATGTATATATGTATATATGTATATATACTGTATATTGTAGACGTTGTCTTCTATTGCCCAAAAGCATAATTAAAAATTACATGGCTCAAAGAGCAAAGTAAACAACAAAAAGTTGCACACAAGTTTACACAAATGTTGTTGTTGTTGCTGTAGTTGTTGTTGCTTTCTTACGTTTACATTTGCTTGGCTGGTCAGAAGAAGAACAGCGCGAGTTTTTCTGTTTATAGAGGTAGTGTAAATACAATTTCTTTCAATACTCTTTACAGAGAGGGGCATAATGATTTCGTTAAGTGAGGAAAATTTTATTAACAGAGATTCTCTTGGAGTATTTTTACTCTCGGCACATAAAATATAAAACAACAAAAATGTACTCTCTTGCTTTAAAATTTGTGCAGTGTTGTTTGCTTGTTGATACAGCCGAAGGCGCAAACCAAACCAACAAAAAAAAAAATACACATACACAACACAGAAGTAAAAGCCAAGCAAAAACCAAGCAAAAAGGAACAAGCAAAGTTATTTTTCGGTGCCCGCCAGCTGTTGGTATTTTACCACACTAGTCCCCTCTCTCTCTCTTCAACTCTTTCTCTCACACATTCTCTTTTTTTCGTCGAACACAGTTGCACAGGTGCAGCAGCAGCAGCAGCAGCAGTTGAATGGTTTTTGGGATTAGGTTACACACACATTTGCTAGATGCGGCCAAAGAGGCATCTCAGATAAACACAATGAAAATGTGCCAAGTGCAGATAAACTGCATACATACACATACATAAATGTATGTAGACATATTTTCGTAAGTATATACATATGTACCTTAGAAATTCCATACATATCAGATGTAGGAGAGAGAGAATAGAATTCTAACGGTAAATATGAAACTTTTCTGCTGCAAACCAAAGCAGTTGCAGGCAGCTAATAAAATAATTTCATAAATAAACAAAACTGTAATAACAATTTGTTATGGCTATACTTCAAAAATACTATTCTAGTGATATACTACTATTCAGTGTCGAGGTCTTATCAGCTTAACACCGTAGCAAAGTCGTTTGAAAGGTATGCAAAGACACGAGCTCATATACACACACATACATACATACATACATACACAAACACCCACAAAGGCGTCATGAAATTTCAAACAAATGTGCGATAAGGAAATCTAACAACAGCACAACCACAACAAGCGAAAGAAAGAGAGAGGTAGAAGAAAAAAAAACAAAGTGAAATTCTAATTAAACAACATTTACAGTTACACACATTTACGACTGGTGGCAACGTGCTGCTCCGGTTCCTGCGCTGATTACGACACACGCAGCGATTTCCACTGCAAAATGGAGACATATTACTATTACAGCAACATAACAAACAACCCCATTTCATATATTTTTCTATTATAGATGTTACCCCCAAAAAAAGGTGCATAAAAAGAAAGGAAACCTAGAAAAAAGTAACTAAACAAAAGTCAATGAACCCTCCGGATGCTGGTGTTTTTTTTTTTTTTGTTTTTTGGAGACGCCGCCAACGCATTATGATTATACCCCTATTATGGTTGATGTTTGCTACCCAGCGATAAAAAAAAAAAAAAATGCTCAAGTTAATAAGTAACCCACGCATAATGCAAAAAATGTTTGGGAGCTAAAAATGTGCACATTAGCAAAGGGGAAAACAGAAAAGCAAGCAAAAGGTGGAGAACAAGAAGCAGGGCAAATATAGAAATAGTGATGAGACAGGGTGTCACCAAATAACAAAAATATAAATTTAAGATATAGATTGTTATTGTTTTTGTAGCATTTTTTACAAGAATTATTTGTTCAAGTTTATATATTTAATTGCTCAAACACGCACGATAAAGTCGTGTCACGAGCAGTGTTCGTTTCTAGTGGCGAGTGCCTGCACTTGCGCAAATAGCGCGACAAACTTCAAAAAGGGAGCACAAATTGCTGTTGTTGTTATTTTTGTTGTTTTTTTGGTCTTTGTTGGTGCTGTTGTTTTTGTTGGCTGGCTGGCTGGCTGGCAATGAAAGGAGTTTTCAGGACTGGAATTGACACTGGAATACCTTGGAATACTATCTGTTTGAACTGGAAGCAGATTTTGCATGTTTTTGTTTTGTTGTACAACACTCAACCTAATTACATTTACCAAGCCATTTTCATAATTAGCACACTTGAAAAGAGAAAGAGACAGTGATGTAAAGGGGGAGCAGAGCGGCAACAACAAAAGCATTTTGAGTGCAAGAAGAAGCACACTTAAAGAATACTCACGTACAATAAATGCATTCAATTCTTTGCTTTGTGAATTATATTTGCCCAAATGCATTCAGCATCCCAGCAGCAGCGTTTCCTCCCCTTTCAACCGGTACCGGTGTACATACATGTATGTTTGTGAGTGTGTGTTCTCGTCACGGTAGCCCGCTGTTGTTGTTGTTGTTCTTCTTCTTCTTCTTATTGTTGTTGTTGTTGGGCTGCAGCGAATTCCAGGCGGCAAAAGCGCACAAAAGAGAAGAGAGCTCTCGTCTCTGACCAATGTCTCGGGGCTTTGGCTTTGTTCAAACAAACTACCCTGACAGCAAAGTTGGCGGCGTTGTCGTTGATCCTTGCACAGTTGTTGTTATTATTCTTGTTGTACACACACGCACACACAATCACAGAAAAACATACACACACACAGCCAGACAGAGGTGCGAGTGTGTGTGTATTGCATCAAATTATTCACTTTAAATTTAAATATATGTACACACTTTTAGCTATTACAGCTTGCATTTACTTCTTTCCTTTTTTTTTTTTTAGAATTTTACACTGTTTCTTTTGGCCTTTTCAAACAAACAACAGTTAAGTGCTGTCGACGTCGACGCGTCTGCCGCCGTTTTACAGTTATTTAGTGTGTACTTTGCTTTCAATTTAGACAGCAAGCCAAGCGTTTATGATTTATATGCTGCTCCTGTTAGAAAGATATGCTTTGCATATTCGGTTTTAATTTTAACTATACACACTTCGCGTAGACATATAAAAAAAATCAGACAAACTGGAAGAAATGCATTTACCGCAAACATACGCCCTGCACTCAAACATAGACACTGCCGTGCGAAACAATCCAATTTTCTTACACACACGCCGTTTTACACTGGCGCGCGAGTTTTAACATATCCAGCATTATGTTATCAAATAGTATTTAATTATTTAACAAATACACTTAAAATCGCGCGCACCGATTGCCGCACGTCTGTCTCGCTCGGCGTTGTTTTTGCTTCTGTTTGTCGATACAAATCCAGTGCTGAACAGCGACTATAAATTTCGATATCGCCGATTGAATCGATCACTATTTATGTGCACTATATCGATAGCACACGCAGCCAACTTCACGTGTCTCCGACTGCGTAAAGTTCAAATATCGCAACAGAAAAGCGATTTGAATATAGCTTGTCGTAATTATTCGCAAGAATTATTAACAATTATTATATTTATTTGTTCATTCGTTTGTTTCTGATACAAGCTTACAATCTAATAATTTAAGGTATCATCGTCAGCATTATCACACAAGCCTAGTGCTTACAAATTAAATGAAATATGTGCATATACAAATATATATAAAAACAATATAAAGCGTTTTGTACACAGAAAAACAATACCAAGGAAACAATTATAAAGCAAACCTCTCCATCTGCACCAGCCACTTAACTAATCAACTCGCTCAACACTAAGTTGAATTTCACTTTTTGGCATTAACAATAATCTGCCAGTGTCATACTGCATGGGTATTTGGGTCTCTGCACAAGGAGCATACTGGTGATGTTGCAGCAAGGTCACCAGCCCAATAAGCAGTTGCTGTTGCGCCAACTGCTTGGCAATGCAACCACGAAGTCCATCGCCAAATGGCAAAAAGGACATTGCTGGACGTGTTCCCAATGCATTCACCTCAAATCGATTCGGATCAAAGCGCTGTGGATCCTTATAGATGGCCGGATCTCGATGGATGGCTGCAGTTGGTATAATTAAATTGTTTCCACGCGCAATTACGAAAACCGACTTCTTCAGCTCGTATTCCTTGGTGGCGCGACGCAGCAGGAAAGGATACGGCGTGTGCAAACGAAGCGTTTCTGTAAGCGAATATCAAATTCTGTAAAAAGCCGACTGAAATTGGGCATGAATATATTTTGTACACTTACCATTCAAGACTTGCTTCGTGTACGTTAGTTCCATTAGTGCCTCGACTGTTAATTGTCCATCGTGTTGGAGTAGCGTCTTCCTAATCTCAGCACGGACTCGTTGCTGCAGCTCCGGCTGCAGTGCCAGCTCATATAGACAAAAACCCAGCGTACCGTTTAGCGGCGTCAATCCGGCCAGTATGAAGCCAAAGGCTTGTGCCGCAATTTGCTCATCAGTCAATGATGGCTCCGTGCGGGAGAATAACTGCATAAAGTTTTGAAGTGGCTGGCGATCCCTGCGACGTTGCTGCTCCAACTGCGTCAGTGTCAGCTTTAAGAAATAATCGGTGGCCAATTGAGCGTAGCTTTTTTGTTGTAGCAGGCGAGCAAGTAGTGGAAACTCCAGGGACAAATACGCACGCCAAAGACTCCAGTTGCTCCAGTAGCTCCTGGTCATCTCACGAAATTGGGACTGATCCTTTCCATTCAAGCCGTAGGCCAGTGAGGCAATCATTTCCACATTATAGCAATCCACAAGTTGGCTCACATTTATATTCTTTAGTTTTTCCTCCCCGATGTGACGCTTGAAAATCTTGGCCACATCGAACAGTCTAGGCAGCAACTTTTCCATGTTGCTTGGCGTAAAAACTGCACCGGACTGCGAGTGCAGTGTGCGCCACTTGTGACCGTCCAGCTGCAGAAGATTCCCAGACAATGGCTCACCAGCCTCATTGTGATACAGGCCACGGCTGGTGAAGGAGCCATCATCCGTGAGCAGCACATTGCGCACCAGTTCCAAATCCAGCACCAGTACAAGGGGTTTAAGCAGCGCATAGCAGCCAATAAAAGGAGCACGTCCTTTAAAGCTCTCATAGATGGACTGCAGCGGAGCACTCACATGCTGCCGCTTGCCACCTGCCAGCACGCTTTTGATGTTGCCCCACAGAAACTTGGGCTTCTCGTGCAGAATGCCGCGACGCTTCCAGTAGCCCAGTCGGAACTTGATTAGAGCATAAATGAGTGCCAAAGCACTCACTGCAGTCCACAGAGCACGATGCATTAGATCCATTGGAGCCAGTAGAAGCAGCAGTGGGTGTAATTAGGGCTCTTATCTTTACACTTGTTGCTTGTCTTTTATACGTTTACTTTTTGGCAGTGGTAAATTGGAACTGCTTTGTCGTTATTATTTGGGTCGATTGGAAATTGTTCAGTGCCGCTGAATTCTTATCAGCGCCATCGTTATGGAATAACTGTTAAAATAGGTGAGTTAGTATTGGTGGCTTATCAATTGATTCGATCCCTGGCCATAGCGTGAGCTAAAAGAGAAAGATAAAACATAACTATAAACTCACAGTACATAAAATTTATAGGTGCTAACATTTAAGCGGGTTTTCGGCAATGTACAATTTGAATAATTGATAATTTAACAACACTGATTTGCATGGAGCCTTAATTGCAAAAGGGTTTTATTAAACACTTGACGATAATCAAAGGAGTTCTTTATTTTTGTAGAATAAAGCAGAGATTATATGCGCTTTCTTCAAACTCGCTAATGGGCATCCAACGCACGTAGCCTTTTTCAATTAGCTGCTCCTTGGAGCTGGGCACGCCCGAGAAGTGTGGATCCTATGGAGAAAACAATTAATTAAGGTTACTATATCAAGTTGAATGATGTTTTAACTTACCACAATTAAAAGCGATACTCCAGCCGTGTGACTAAGATGTATGCCCGCAATGCCCTTTGAGGCCTTGTCACTCATTCCACCCATGGCAATAAAACCGCCATATTCCTCAAAATATTTTCGTATTTGCTCTATGATCTTTTCGCAATTTAATTGCTGTACATGTACAATTCTGCAGGGTAAATCATTAAAAATGGCATCAATTACATAGAATTCCTCTAGAGTGCCAATCCAGTCGCGTGAACCAATAAACCGAGGTGGTTTATCGCCAATATTCACCAGCAAACGCTGAATTTCATCGATCGAGGGCACATTTTGCGTTAATGCGTTGCGCTTATTTATAATCCATGATATGGCTGATTGCAATGTACGATAGCCGCAGCCCCAGCCCGCATCCAAGGTGCCATCACAGCCGTAGTGGAAATAATTGAAGCTACCGCGCGTATAACTCGTCTCACCTGGACTATCAACTGGTGGTGGGAGAGACAAGTGAACGTCTTGGTATAACTCGTACTTGTAGGTTTTGGCAACAAATTTGTTTTGATTTTCACTCGAATCGCATTCACAGGTTGTCGTCATTGTTTTTGTTTACACGCTCTACTTGTGCACAGATTAAGGGCTCACCCCCTCGCTAGCTCTTTAATATATATATTTATAGTTACGTGTTTACCTATTGCTACGTTGCAACAATAAAAATTAGAAATTTAGAAATCATCTGCTTGCATATTTATTTATTGCCCCGATAACGATTACACAAACTTAACTTCGATTGCTGCAAAATGCATTTCGCGCAAATATCGACAGAAATATCATATGAATATTTGGGCGCTGAATCAAAACATTAAACAAAAAACATTTTGCTTTGTTTTTGTACATATATATATTCAAAATTTAAACCTTATTAAAAATCTTAATCGCTATGCATTTATTTAGATGTACAAATATGGGTCTAGCTATATTGATGTAAAAATTATCGCCACAAATATATATATTTTCCAATATAAACAAATGGCCCGAGTGTAAGGGGAACGCTTTGCGTCCTTTGATCGCGTGTCGCTTAGAAAAAGTCCATGTTGCCGTAATTAACATCCAGAACATCATCATCATAGCTTACCAACTCCTTAATTCCCGCCGTCATTGCAGCTTTCGAAGTCGAGGGTAGATCCGCGCTATCAACAAGATTAATGTTGATCTCGTGTGGCTTATACTCGGGACTGCCCTGCTCGTGGCCAACGGGCGAAGGCGGTGGATTGGATACTGTCAAAAGATATTAGATCGGTTAAAGGTTCAATTGTCATTCACTATTTCAAAGGGCACTTACAATTGCCAGGCTGAATCTGATCAATAGATTCATCTCCTTGCATATAATGTTCCTTGCGTGTATTTAAAGAAGGCAATTCGGTGCTTTTTTCGCTCAAACATTTCTTTAGCTCCTCAACTTTACGATCCCGTATCAGCGTTTCGATCTGCTTACGTGATTTGTTCTCGTTCTGGCGATCCTCGGTAAAAATTAACTTTTGATGCGCTGGCGTTACTGTATCGTGGTGTTTCAGCAGAAATAGAAATACACCACCTGGTGTACGACGACGTCTGCCATTCTAAAAGATGAAGAAGATTCAGATAAAAATTCGCTTTTTATATAGTAGTTGCCTACAACATGTTTAATAACTCACTTTGATCATCATGCCACCATCCGCTTCGATGCGCTGCGTTTCCTTATACAGCTCTAAAGGCACATCTACACCAAGCACCTTAACCACTCTCACTGCACAAATGTTTATAGACAAATAAGATTAAACTCATATATTATAATCAATATAACACTTACCCAAAAGCTCGTCTTTCTCCTCGTACAGTTTGTTGGCCATTTCCCTGGCCACATCGCTTGGATCGCGTCCAGACGTCTCATTTAGATCGAGTATGTGCCGCGGCTCACCCGAGTTATCGGAGGAGCCACTGGTGGACGAATGACCACGACGAGAACGCGAACGTTGTCCGAGGCGTTGCTTTACCGGTATCCTCTCCTCCCGCAGGCACGCCATGCCAGAGCGTGTGGACGGACGTCCCCGTTTATGAGCCGGATGCGAACTGGTCTCGTCTTCATCCGAAGAGTTGGATAGGCGACGCTTCAATGTATTCTCCCCATTGTTGCGATATTTTAGCGGGAAATCGTAGTTCTCCACATTACGATCGCTGCTATTGCGAGTTACATCGCATCCACGCATATTCTCACTAAGTGCTTCCTCCTGCAGGGCGGCCGTCCAGACATTATATTTCTTGAAACGCGTTCGATTTGGTTCGGCATCTGTGGGCGGCGGTACACGGACCATAACAGTGCGTCGGATGCGCTTCCTGCGTTTCTTTTGACCACCCGCAGAAGCACTGTCGGTGCGCAGCTTCTTGATGCAGCCCTCCTCGGACGACTCACCGGATGTGGACTCACTGTTCGACTGCGACTCATCGTCGAGGGCGCTCTGGATCTGATGGCATGTTGCTAACGGGCTGGCAACGCTCTCAGGTACGACCATTGCAGCAGGTGTGATTGTGGCAGGCGGCGCCGGTGCCGGTCGCTGCAGTGGCGTATAGATATCTTCGTCGTTGCTCGCTGACAGCTGCATTGAGTTTTGGTTTATTAACTTTCATAGAATTACTTATTTCATGCAATTACTCACTTCTCCATCCTCTAAATCGATGTCGTCGTTGGACTGCAGTTCCATCATCTTGCAGGAAAAAATTAATTCTACTGTGGCGCAAGGCTGTGTTGGAAAACGTTTGCAGATTATTCGTGTTTCCACGGTTTTTTTTTTAATAAACATCAAACAAACAACAGGAAGTAATTGCAACAGTTGTATTGAACAAAACACTCAAACAAAAATTTGATAGTTTTTATCTAACAAATGGTTAGCAATTTTGGCTACTTATAAAATCAGCTGTTTGTACAGTGAAAACGTATCAATCTTAAATACGACATGGTGGCATCACTGTGTCTCTGTACTGCAAGAAGAAGAAGACACGTGCATTCTTTTATACAATTTAAAACGTGCCTTCAAGACGTAAAATTTACGTCTAAAGATGGTGCGACCCAACAATCAACTGCCGGAGAACCTTCCGCAGTTGCAAAATCTGATCAAACGTGATCCTGAGTCGTACAGCGATGAGTTTCACACCCAGTACGAGCATTTCCTCAGTTTGCTCGAAATCTTTAAACTGAATCCGAGTGAGGAAAACAAATCGTTGGACGAGATTGTTATGTTTATTGCCCAAGTAGCGCAATGTTATCCACACGTTTGTATGCAGTTTCCCAAGCACATTACTGATCTGCTTAGGAGCAGTGCAACCGTTTTGGATCCTGCAATGCGCAATTGTTTCGTCAAGGCTTTGATTTTGCTGCGCAATAAGAATCTTGTGCCCGCTTTGGACATACTCGAGCTGTTCTTCCAGCTGTTGCGCTGCCAAGATAAGAATCTTCGTACGTTCTTACAGACGCACATTGTGACCGACATTAAAAATATGAATGCCAAGCATAAGGACATGAAACTCAATTCGGTAAGCCAAAACTTACTCCAATTTAATTAGCTACTAATTTATATACAAATATTCCATTTGTAGAGTCTGCAAAACTTTATGTACAGCATGCTAAAGGATGCGAAACCCGAAGGCAGCCAAAATGTCAGTGGACATCATGATTGACCTTTACAAGAAGAACATCTGGAACGATGCAAAGACAGTGAATGTCATCGCTGGCGTTGGCTGCTTCTCGCCCATAACCAAGGTATGTTTAACATTATCTATTACGTTCATCAATCAATCAGTTACTACTTCCGATTTACAGGTGCTTGTCACATGTTTGAAGTTCTTTTTGGGTCACGATGATGAGGATGAGGCCGATTCTGATTCGGACAGCGACAATGCAATAGATCTTAAGGGCGCTCTTCTGCAGAATCGTGTAAACAAGAAAACTAAGAAGCGCCAGAAGCAGCTGCAGCAAATTAAGAAGCAGGCCGTCAAGGCACAGAAGAAAAAGAAGAATGCACCTGTATTCAATTTCTCTGGCATACATCTGATACACAATCCGCAGGGCATGGCCGAGGGACTGTTTAAGCAGCTGCAGGGCACCAATGATCGGTTCGAGGTGAAACTAATGCATCTGGATGTCATCTCACGTCTGATTGGCATTCACGAGCTTTTCCTTTTTGGCTACTATCCGTATATCACGCGTTTCTTGCAACCGCATCAGCGTCAGGTGACGCGCGTCCTTCAGTTTGCGGCGCAGGCATCCCACGAACTGGTGCCCGGAGATATTATTGAGCCTATTCTGAAGACAATTGCCAATAATTTTATCACGGAACGCAACTCGAGCGATGTAATGGCAATTGGTTTGAATGCGACTCGTGAGATTTGCTTGCGTTGTCCCTTGGCCATGGGTGAGGATCTACTGCAGGATCTAGCCATGTATAAGACATACAAGGAGAAATCTGTCATGATGGCTGCACGCTCCTTAATAACACTGTATCGGGAACAGCTGCCGGCGCTGCTGCACAAGAAAGATCGAGGCCGTCAGACAGAAGCGCAGGCGGAGCGTAAAGTCCGTGCGTATGGTGAACGCGATGTACAGGACACTGTGCAAGGTGCCGAAGCACTGCTCAAGAATTCCAAGACCATTGATCTGGGTAGCGATGACGATGACACAGATTCCAATGATGGCGAGTGGGTAACAGTTACGCACAACGATGGTGAAGGACTTGCACAGGATGAGGAAGGCAGTGATAGTGATGAGGATGAGGAGGAGGACGGCGAAGATGGTGATGACGATGACGATGACGACGGAGAAGACGATGAGGATGGATCTGATGTAGAAGATGAGGATGAGGGTGTGGAAAGTGACGGCGAGGAAAATGCTGAGAGCAAAAAGGCCGCCAAAGCAGACAAAAAGGAGAAGGCCAACATAAAGATGCTTAATGAAAAAGAAGCTGCTCAAGAATTAGCGCTAACGCGCATCTTCACCGACGAGGACTTTAAGCGCATCAATGCCGCCAATTTAAAGAAAACTGTGACAAATGCAAGGAAGCGACCTTTAGAGCAGGAGCGCTCCGAGTTCGTCAAGCTAAATAGCATTGAGATGATCTACAAAAAACGCAAACACGACAAGGAGTCACGTTTGGAGACGGTGTTGGCGAGCCGCAAAGATCGTGAGCGCTTCGGCTGGAAGGATGGGCGGGTTAACGAGAACTCCTCCAAGACCAACAAGGAAAAGAGCAAGATGAAGAACTTCGGCATGATGAGGCAGAAGGCGCGCTCCAAGGTGAAGAAGAGTTTCCGCGACAAGCAAATTGCAATGCGCAAACACTTGCTCCAGCAAAAGAAAATGAAGTAACGGGGGTTAAGATTCCAAGGATCGCATTGCAATTGCAATAAATTTTATTCGTTTTGTAATTTATGACAAGTTTGGATTTATTTGCTAACTTTTAAGAATATTATATATGCGCTTGGGCCATCTTATCTGCGTCTCTTCTCCGACTTTTTGACGCGTTTGGGTCCCTTGACAAAGCACCAGTCGACCTGGATGGTCTGGCCCATTATATCAGCTCCATGGAGCGCCTCCTTGGCGGCGAGCGCCTGCTTGTGAGTTTCGTACTCAACGAGAGCATAGCCTTTGGAAAAGCCCGTTCGGCGATCCAAGTTAAGGTGAATGTTTTTAATTTCGCCATAGTCGCAGAACTTTTCCTGAATCTCATCCTCTTGCGCTTCCTCATGGATGGAGGTCACAAACAATATCCAGCCCTCGACCGAACGCTGTGGCCCTGGTTCCAGCTCATCGTCGTCTTCGTTGCGTACTCTTTCGTAGCTGTGGATTGCTTCGCGCGTATTGCTGTGGCTGCCAAAACCGCGTCCCTTGCGGTGCTTTGCTTTCTCCTTCAAGCGCACGATTCCCTCTATATAGGATGAGGTTACAATTAGACGATAAGCCGGCTTGGCAGAAAAGAGAAAACTGTGTCCACTTACGGTCGCCATCCTCGTCTACTTCAAACTCCTCTGCATTGTCGATATCCAGCACATCAGCCATATTAACTTTTATTATTTGCTTTTATACTTTTCACTGATATACGGCTTTTCTTTTTGTATATTTTGAGTATTTTGTGGAGTTTTCTCCTCGTGTTGTTCTTGTTTTTTTTTCGGCGTTCTATTGAAAAGATGGTGAACTAAAAAATGACTCAGTTCAATTTGTGTTAAAAAAAAAATACTGCAATTTAATATGTATCGATATCGTCCTATTGTGAATGGGCAAATCTAGTTTCGATATATTCAAGCAATTATTCAATATAAAAGTTAAGAAAAGCCGGCAATAAATTGCAAAATAGGCCACCCGGGCTAATGTTCATAATTCCACATTAAGGTTAGTGATGAAAATCAGATGACATCATTGGAGCCACTGCTACATATATATATAATTATGGTTAAAAGTTGTGGGCGGCTAACGAGAAATTAAAGGCAATATGTGCAGCGCGTAAACGCTTGGAAAGGGAATTAAAAGAGCTAATATTTTGCTCAACAGCTGTCTGGACAAATATATATGGGTATGCAAATATATATGTATGTGTGTATGCATTTGTGTACGTGCTTACCCTCTCTAGCTTTTATGCTCTTTATGACTTTCTCTCCCTCTCGCCAACGGTAGACGATAACAAGCACATATAATGAAAACATATATCATTTTGCCAACGCTTAAATGGCAAATGTTACTGCGTCTGTTAGTTATTCCATTGTTGACCATGTCTGCGAGCGGTACTAAAGTAGAGGACGGCACTTGCCAACGGGTTGTCGCGGATGCAGCAGCTAAAGATCAGGCGCGTTACGATCACTATCGCATCTACAATGTCCAGTTCGACAATGAGGAGCAGATCAAACTGTTCCAAAAGCTGGAGGAGCAGAGCGACAGTCTAACGTTTATTGGCCACGCACGCGAAATTGGCCAAAAGCTGTCGATACTTGTAGCCGCACATCGCGTAGCTGACTTTGCGGATTTACTCGAGACGTATAAGCTTCAGCATCGGGTTTTGGTAAAGTGTTCTGCATGTTTGTTGTATATCGCTGCTGAGCTAATCTCTTTGTTTTTTGTAGACATACAATTTCCAGGAGAAGATTGATCGTAATATGCGTGAAGTGTTGCCCGAAAATGTGGATGCCACACAGTATGATTGGCAGCACTTTTTCCATTTGAAAACCATTTATGGGTGGATGGAACGCCTAGCTGCCAAGCATCCGGATCGTTTAACTTTACTGGACATGGGCAGCAGCACGCAGGGCAATCCAATTAAGGGCATAAAGCTTGGAAACAATCCTGCCAATAAAGCCATCTTCATAGAAAGTGGAATTCATGCACGCGAGTGGATTGCTCCTGCCACGGCTACTTATATAATCAATGAGCTGCTCAACTCCAACGATGAGCGTGTACAGAACTTGGCCAAGAGCTACAATTGGATTATCTTTCCGTGTGTTAATCCCGATGGATATAAGTACACTTTTGAGCATGATCGCATGTGGCGCAAGAATCGTCAGTTGTTTGGCACTTGCCGTGGAGTGGACTTGAATCGCAATTATCCAGATCATTGGAACTCCACGGGATCAAGCAGTGATCCTACACGCTATGATTATGCTGGTCCCAGTGCCGGAAGTGAACAGGAAACTCAGCGTTTAATTGAGTTTATCAGAAATAATGTTGAGAAGGAACAGATAAAGACTTATATAGCACTGCACTCCTACTCCCAAATGCTAATGTTCCCCTTTGGCTATACCAAGGAGCATGTTTCCAACTATGATG
Organism: Scaptomyza hsui; assembly: GCA_018152825.1. Classification (NCBI taxonomy): domain Eukaryota; kingdom Metazoa; phylum Arthropoda; class Insecta; order Diptera; family Drosophilidae; genus Scaptomyza; species Scaptomyza hsui. Next base: position 5,364,206 of record JAECXO010000002.1, read on the forward strand.
ATTTGCAGGAGTTTGGCAAGAAGGCAGCAGCTGCAATCAAAGCGGAAAGTGGACGGGATTACGTGAGCGGTAATCTTTATGAGACGATCTATCCGTCAAGCGGTGGCAGCATGGATTGGGCTCATGCCGAGGCCGGAATACCAATTGCATACACATTTGAATTGCGCGGCCCTCCCGATAGCCAGGACCTGTTTATTTTGCCAGCTGTCGAGATTCAGCCGACGGCAAGTGAAGCATTTACGGCTATTCGAACGATCGTCGAATCCGCTGCTGAGAAAGGTTATTACAAGTGAATTTCTCTTCTTGATAATGGTTATAATCCTAAAAAGATATTCTAAATTGTGTACTAAGAAAATTTGTGTTTTCACAAGCCGTTTTATCTAAAATAAACACAAGTGTTTTACTACTTTGTGGCTTTTGTGGCGAACTGAAAGATAAGAAACACATACGGTGCATATATATATACATATATTTGCACCATGTGGCTTTTGTGGTTGCTTTATATATAGTGAACAAGATAAATTAGTTTGAAAAACTACTAAGTAAATCTAACAAAGGAACGGTTGTAACGACTTTAAAATTGCCGGGCAAGAAACAGTACTCGAAACGTAGCAAACTTGTTGTAAGCAAAATAATAGTAACTAATCGTTGACATCGAATATTGTTCAGATCGATACTATTGTGAAATCGAAGTTGTTACTTTTAGTATTTTTCAATTGGATTTAGTGTATTTTCACGTTGACTGCGAGTGGTCACACTGTACACATCCCTATAGGTCTCGGCAGAAACATATAGATTTTTTTTTATTAAACACTCACTCAATTAAAGAATAAAAAAGACGCCGTCGTAGTAACGTTTTTTATTGCTGTAACGTAGAATAAGAAACATCTATTTGTTTTGCAACGTGGACGAGATAGGGTAAGCACAAGCAAGCCAAAAGTGAAAGTCCCAGAAAAAGTACAAAAAGAGAGATAGAGCGACAGAGAGTGAGAAAGAGTAAACGGTGAAAAAGAGTCTGGGTGAGAGAAAAACGATTTTTTCAGAGAACAACGCGGATTTTCGTATTTGCTGTGGACGGGGGAAACGTGTACATGTGTCTATGTGTGTGAGTTGTGAACTGGTGAGTACATTTTCGCCTGCCTGTGTTTGCAATTGGTATTTTAGTATATTTGTATTTGTTGTATTTGCATTTTTCAATTGAAGCCGAAAATAATTTGAAAGCAGAAGCAAACGCAACACGGCGCCAACCAGCGATAACAAACGAACAAAAAACAACAACAACAACCAAAACCAAAACCCAACATAACAACAGCGACAACAACAACAACAGAGAGTAGTCAGCGCGCTGCCGAAGACCGTCAAAATTCTGAGCCACAGCCAGCACAGACCACCTTACAGCACCACCACCTGCACCCTATTAGCTGCCACCACGCTCCACAAACAGCCAGCAATAATGTTCGTCAACTCGATGACGTTCCGCGGTAATCCGGCGAATTACCATCAGCAGCAGCCGGCATTGAATCATCATACGCTGGCAGCTGCCGCAGCCCATCATCAGCAGCAGCTGCACCACCATGCCGCCGCCACTGGACATCTCAGCCATGGCGTTGGCGGTGGCCATGCGGCCAGCAATCATTTGGCTGCCGCTGCCGTACTTGGACGACATGGCCATAATTCGCTGACGGCCCAGCACACTTCAGCCTCATCGCATTCTAGTGCTGGTGGTGCGCTGGCCAGTGGCAGCAGCGGTGGCAGCAGCAATAGCTCACCGGACAGCGGCAAGATCTATATCAAGAACTTGGAGCGTTCAATTGATAATAAAGCCGTGTATGAGACTTTCTCGGTGTTTGGCAACATTCTAAACTGTAATGTGGCCAAGGATGAGGATGGCAATTCGCGCGGCTATGGTTTTGTGCACTTCGATTCGGAGGAAGCCGCTCGGGGCGCCATTGAAAAGGTCAATGGCATGCTGTGCAATAATCAGAAGGTGCATGTGGTCAAGTTTATACCGCGCCGGGATCGGGAGCAGGAGAAGGCTATCCATTTCAAGAATCTGTACGTGAAGAATCTCAGCGAGGAGTTCACCGAACAGCATTTGCGTGAAATGTTTGAACCCTATGGCCGCATCACCAGTCACAAGGTGCGTATATTTATTATTCTTTTTCTACTCTATTTCCTTTTAATTTAGCTTGTTACGAATCTGTTATGTGGGCGGGGGGTGCGTAGTTGAGAGCTGGTTTTGCTGCTGCAGCCTAAACCATGTGGCACACTTTGGCCTAGCTCTTAAAAGCCGACCGCTCTCTCTTTGCTTCAGCTCCGGCTTACTGCTGCGCATGCCCGCCCTCAAGAACCAGTCGTAGACGTTGTTGTTGCCCCAAAAAAAGAACTGGTGCACATTGCAGTTGTATTTAATGTACGTTCTTTAACAAATAATTATTTTTAGCTAATGCTGGATGAGGAGGGACGTTCGCGGCGTTTTGGATTTGTGGCTTTTGAGAATCCACAATCGGCGCTGGCCGCCGTCATCGGGCTTCATGGCAAGCAGCTGGGCGACAACAAGTTCTTGTACGTTGCACGGGCGCTTAGCAAGAACGAACGGCAGCAGGAGATTAATCGCAAGCTGGAGGAGCGTAAACGTCAAAAGGCTGGACAAATATTTTACTATTAAATTTCGGCAAATATTTGGTGGCAATGAGAAGGCAGGATCTATCGCCGTTGCGTGCGATGCGGAAGTAAAAAATCAGTTTATTTAGAGAACACACACACAAACACAAAACACATACTCATTAAAATATCTATATATACTGAGTGTATGTATATATAGGTATGAAAAACATACAGAATTATTGTGCAACAGCAAGTAGATTTCAAACAAAATGCAATACATAGAAAGCACAGAAGAGACATGCAACAAAAACAAACACACACCCACACACATTTAGGCATAGGCAATACACAAACACACACACTTAAGATTTGTAACGTAGAATCTTTAAAAAACAACAAAAAAAACATTGAAAAATTCAAAAATCACACACCTACAAAGATTTCAAAAGAAAACATTTGAAAACAAAAAAATTTAATACGAAATCTATAAGAAAATTCACTAGTTTTTCTTTAACTTCTTTTTCGATTAGATGTTTCGTCTCTTGTTGAGCTTTTAGCATCTAGCAGGAACAGAGTACGTATGCATACTTCTAAATACATTATAATACTTACTATATATGATAACAACACGCAGTTAGCAAGTGAAATCTAGGCGAGCGTCAAAAACAAATATATAGCTACCATGTCAGGTCATGGGCAAATAATGAATATTTACACATACTATATTAAAAAACAAAATAAATAAAAAAAAAAAAAAAAAATAAAAACAAGTACACAATTGATGTAAAATTCTATAAACAATTAAAGCACCCACTTTACGTATATAAAGGCAAAAACAAAAAATATATTACACGCTGTAGTTTAAAAGCGTTTATAATAATACTCACACACACATCCAACACCCCCTCACCCCTTCCCAAAACAAACTCTCTCTCTAATGCTAATTAAAAAAAAAAGAAAAGTAAACGATAAGAAAAAATTTGAGAAACCTTGAACAAACATAAAATGGAAAGCACGAGGGAAACTCTTGTGTGTGCAATTGCAGTTTACATAAAAGAGTATTAAATTTTTAATAATAATTACAAAACATATTTTGTAATTTGTTGTAAATTGTTTCAAGTAGCGAACTTCAACATTAAAAATCAGGCAGGCGGCAACACAAAAACCAAAACAAAATTCTTTAGAAAGCAAAACAAAACAAAAACTAAATAAATACATAAATGTGTAACACAGTGCAATGTTTAAAACTTTTTAGAAAACATATACACCCAACTTATGTAATGCATCAAAAATTGAAACTAAGGCAAAAATAAAGAATCAAGCATGTAAACAAGCTCGGCACATTTATAGTTAACCAGAAAATGCAAAAATACTACATAAATAATTTAAGATTATTGAGCTTAATTTTTAAACATGTTTCAAAAAGAACGCAAAAATAAAAACAAAATACACCCAATAATAACTTAATACACGAACAAAGTTGTATAGTTAAAAACAGGTAACAGCAAAAACAAAAAATTGAATGAGAAAAAAACCATTAAAATAATAGTTATTAAATAAAAAGCAAAACCTTTAGAAATGCATAATTATTCATACACACGTTAACAATAATTTATTATTTAAAATATTATTTACGTTTTGCGTATAGAGTTAAAGCGCTGCTTGCAAATTGTCAGCTAAATAGAGCTGCAAATGAAGAAAATTATAATTTACAGGAAAATTATAGTATTAGAATGTACACACACACACAGACACACACAAACTCACACGCAATATGAATTTAGAAAAAAGTAAACAAATATGCAAAAATATTTATGCAAAATGTACAAAAACAAAAAAACAAAACATGAAACTTTTCGTTTGCAAAGCAAATGCGACATATGTGTATTTTTATCATTAATTGTAATAAAACCGAAACTTAATTGCTTTTGCAGAATTTAACTTAAATGAAAAACAAAAAGAAAAAAAACCAAACAAAACAAAATCCGACAAAATATGAATAGTATGAGGTAAAAAGTAAAACATTGAAATATAACCTTTTATAGTACTAAATTTTTAGCCAGTACGAATTAAACAAAATGCGAAATTATACATGATACAATGCATATTTACAAGGCAAAACTCGAACAAAACAAAAGAAAAACCTTAAATAAATGAACAGAATTCAAAATTTATAATAAAATACTCGATTTTGCACATTTTTGCTAAATGAGACATTAATTACATAAAAAAAATACTTATGTACGTTTTTTTTTTTTCAATATATAATTTTTTGTGCTGTGGTTCTCACGTTGAGCCCGAAAAAAAGAAGATATAACTACACACACCCACACACAAGACCCTACACACAGATAGTACAGGCATATATATACATATATTTATATATATGTAATTCCATTAAAAACAAAACTCCTAATTATAAACATATTAAAAGAAAACAAAAAACGAAAATACCTACTTATTAAAACCCAAGACGATATATGAAATTAAATGATGAAAACAAAAATCAAGAAAGAAAACGTAATGCAGTAAAATATGAGAAATTTGAATAAAAATGCTTTTGCAAAAAGTGTTTAAAATTGACACAAATGTTTTATATTTAATAATCTAATAATAATTACGAAAACAACATTAATCGTCATCGTTAATCTCGACATCGATAATCTCGACATCGCTATTAGGTGATTTCAACTCATCGATCTCGTCTTCCAAGTCTTCAATTTGCTCTTCATACTTACGCTTAAGGGAAGCCAACTGTCAAAGGAGAAAACACTACTTAATAGACATCCGCTGCTGACAACAATAAGTTCACTTACTTTTGCCTCGAACTCGCGGTTAAGCATTTGAATCTGTTTCTCATGACGCTCCTCGCTAATCTTTAGATTGGATTGTATACTCTCCTGGAATGAATCTGAGAGCTCTTTGCGTAATCGTTCCTCCTGCAGCTGCATTTTTAGTACATGCTCGTACTTCAACTGATCATTTTCCGCACGCAGGCTGTGAATTGATCGCGTTATTAATTTACGTATATCGAATAAGCCACTTAAGGTTTCTCACCTGATATTCTGTTGTTCAAGCTCTGCTATGTACTCTCTATCTCGGGATGACGAAGACTGCGTGTAGTCTACAAATGCCGAGTAGCGTGTATTGTGCTGCTTGACAAGCTGTTGCTTAAACAATATATTCTTCGCAATGGAAGCAAAATTAAGGACATTTAGATTCTCTTCATAGTACTTATACAGCGGTGTCACTGTGACAATCATTGCTAAACGCTCCTGACCCAGCAGCGCTGCTTGCAGCAACATGGTGAGCTTTGAATCTCGATAGGGTATAACATCGGCACTGCCTTTCTTTTTTGTCGAACTAGCTGCATCCAGGCATCGACCCAGCACCATTAGTGAGGTGTTAATGCTTTGCGCCTCCCTTAACCGCGAGCCAATCGTACCAGTTTTATCCACTCGCTCTGAACCGGCGAGATCGCAAAATTTGTATGACTTCTGTGTGGTTAAGCCCGTCCGATGATATTTTAAAACGTCCACCGTAAAGATGCAGTGGGATCGACTCGAATTGGTATTGACAGCGGTCGATGCATACGTGAGTCTTTGCTGTCCTAATCTTAGTAACATCAATGCCTCCTCGCTGGTCTTCACAAATATGCTAGTCAAACCTTTGATAAACACTTGACCCTTGTTACAGACGATCTTAAGGTTTTTCCGAGGTGGCGCACACATATTAGCCTGCCGTGGTGTCACGGTCAATAGATCATAGACGAGTTCATTGTATATCTCGACAAAAGAAACCCATATCATTATAGAGACATTAGTCATGGGTTTTGCCTCGAACTCATGATCACCATGGATGACTTGCTGCAGGCGCTGATGTTGTGCGGTTATATCTGGACAAATGGACAGCAGCTGCCGACGCATTTGTGTCTCCTGACGCATCACATCGTCCTCCAGTAATAAAATGCGTGCATTGATCAGCTTCAACTTTGGCATTGAGTACACATGATCACCGTAAAGTGTGAAGATGTTTTCCAGAGCGCGTGGTATAACCCCAGCTCTTACATTGTCACCTGTAACAATAAAAGAATTAAAAGCTGTATGGAATAATTTAGGTTTACTGTTTACTTACCGAGCAGCGTATAAGTCTTGCCGGAACCTGATGTACCGTATGCCATGATCGTTACGTCTTCCTCTTCTGAAATCCGCGGACCCACACACTTATCGTATACATCCCGCTGACCTACCTGGCTATCGAAAATACTCGTAAAACTATAATGCTTTTCCATGCGGCCCACGTTGTTGCTGCTGTTCTCATTTGTGGCAGCACTGGTTATCAGGACATTGCCACAATCAGATATCGCATATACCTTGGAGGGCGAATCCACAGGTCGAAGTCGTAAAAACACCTGTGGACCCGTCACCAGATCACTGTTCTCAACTGAATTGCTATCTTCTTCGGTCATTTTGGTATAGTCGGATTCCGTGTCTGAGCAGTCGCTAGAGCTGTCGCTGGTTTCAGGAATTGCCTCGTCAAATAGTCGCTGTTGTTTTTCGGGACGCGGTCGAAAACGGCGATCGACGCTCGGATCTCGCGGCATTAGAAACGAGCGCATTTCACGCTTTTTGCCTATTTCTCTATCCATGATTTAAACTGGTAGGTTGAATAGTTTTAATAATAATATTCTTTCCGCGTTTTGGCGGTTTAACTTAAAGATGCTTGTTGTGGTTTGTGTTGCCAACTTTTTGAGCTCGCTTTGCCAACTATTACAAAGATAGGGTTGACATCCAGGCGATAGAAACGATTGTTAAAAAACCTATCGAGTGTATTTTCAAACTAAATCTGTTATTTCCCCTCAGCCAAATCAAATAATGAGAAAATGTTAGGCAATTTGAGCTAAATAATTAACTTTATGTTGCCAATTAGTATGCTTATAGCAACAACAACATTTCCGCCAATATATCTATCGGAAGCGTAGCTATCGATGGCTTTAAAATGCACGAGGTATCGAGTGCTTACACCTAGGTGGCAACTTTTGTAACACGCGCGATCAAAACAATAAACAAAAGTAAAAGGCGGGAGCTCTTGTTTCTATACGGTTCCAAATATGAGTAAAAAGTCAACACGCTCCACAAAACCTAAAGCAGACCCTGATGCAGCGCCACAGCAAATAGCGGGTGCATCAAAGAAAGTTTTCTACATATCGGAAAAGCTGTTCGATGCTAAAGACGGCCAACGACTCAGCTTGCAGCATTTTTACCATCCCGGCAAAGCGAGACCGGCTTTGTTTATAACGTTGCAAGAGCATGAAATAATGGAGGTGCTGGAATATGCCGAACCACGTCGCAGCTGGCTATTGAACAATGAGGTGTGCTCCAATGGCCGCATATATATGACGACGCCAATTGATGCCACGCTGTTGGCATTGCATCATCTGCGGAAACATTGCTCCCAGCGTGCCATGTCATTGGATAGTATTAGCGTGGATGAGGCTGATGCAAGCACCAATCGTTTGCTTACCAAATTCGTCAGGGCTGACAGCCTAAAGTGTGTGGCGGACGTAAAGTCCTCCGGCGATTTGACCTTCTACAAGTACAACTCGGATAGAGCGCTGGCCTGGCTTGCCCTAAAGACGCGACAAGTTGTTTCTGCTCTGAAGGCCAAACAAGTGCACTGCGGATTGGGTGCAAAGTCGCAAAACTACGTGCGTAGCGAAAAGCTTGTTGAGGAGAATGATGTCAATGAAATGGATTATATGCGGATGGCCTGCGACTATGTGGGTCGCTATTTGGATGCGGATTTGCACGCTGAACTCACACGCTACCTGCACATACCCAGCGAGATTCAGGCCCTTGTCGAGGAGAAAACCACCGCACAAAAACGCAAATCACAGCAGGGCGCATCAAGCGGCAATAGCAAAAAAATAAAACTTAATGGTGCAGATGCTGCAAGTCAGCTACTAAACAGCAGTCTGCTAGATAGCGACGACATCAAGGAGGAAAAAAATATGTCGCCTAGTGCGCCCGTACCTCTCAAGGAGCGCAGCATGACGGCAAAAGAGAAGGCGCTGGCTAAAGGCGCCAAGGGCAGCAAAAGCATTTCATCCTTTTTTAAAGTAAAATAGAGATAAGTATCAAAATAATATTAAGAGTTCAATTTACAATTCACTGTTCAATAAATCATTTTAATTTACTACTAGCAATCCCGGTCTACAATAAAAGTTCACTGACTTATATTTTAATTTATCGCATTCCCTACATCTTCCGCCTAGGCGCATAATATTATGTCAATCCGGCTTGTTTATTGTTTGGTTAACATGTCTGGCCTACCGGCTTAAACCAACACGTTGAGTAAATATGACGACTCAACTGTTCCACCCAACAAATTAATTACTAATGTCTGCATTTATCTTTACTTAGATTTTTTTTATGGTTCTTGTCTGCCACTTGCTAATGTGGTAAAAGTGACTGGTTATTAGATACCCTCCTTAAACTTCTTACCTTTTAATTTTGCCCTTAAAGCTTTCACTTTACTCCAAGACTGCAGAATAAAAATGCTCTTACACAGATAGTACATAAGGTATAATTATGAAATTTGTACACAATATACATATGCATATTTAGTGTGACCATATCTTATGTGTATTAAAGTTAAACTTTGAAAAGTAGTAGCCAAAAATCGGTGTTTACTCAGAGTTGCACTCTCCCTGCCCTTTATGTCAGTTAAAAGGCACTGTCAGAACAATTTCGATTAGTTAAAATAGTTCTTACAAAACCAACTTCTATTTAGCTTCTGAAACTAGTTTTTTATTAATTTGAATTTTAGTTGTGGGAAAATGGCAGAGACTGATGTAACAATGAATTCAGAGTTGGTTAAAGTAGAGCCTGGGACACTTGCAGCTGGCAGCACAGCTGCATCGACCGATTTTAATGATAATCTTTTCAAGAAGCCGCTGCCAATTGAGGAGGTCAAAAGCAAGGTGGAGTTTATATCTCCGGGCTATGAGCTCAAATACACGCTTGAGGGTCACCAAAATCCGGTGACCGCATTGAAATTCTCTCGTCAAGGTGACCATCTGATCAGTGGATCAAACGATCGTTTGCTTAAGCTGTGGAACACAGAAACTGGTCAGCTTGAGAAGACACTGGATAGAGGACATACGCTGGGCATTAATGATGTGACCTGGTCGCCGGATAACAATTACTTGGCCAGCTGCAGCGATGATAAGACCATTAAGCTCTGGTCTCCGCGCAGTGGCCACTGCTTTAGGACTTTGATTGGACACACGGCGGACGTGTTCGCCTGTAGCATCAATCCGCATTCAACGCTGGTAGCATCTTCCAGTTTTGACTGCACTGTCCGGCTTTGGGATGTGCGCAATGGCCGTTCACTCAAAATTGTGCACGCTCACAAGGATCCTATTTCATCGGTGGACTTTCACCCGAATGGAAAGTACTTCGTTACTGGCAGCTATGATGGCCTTGTGCGCATTTGGGACACGATCACCGGCAAAGTGCTAAAGACTCTTATCGATGCAGATAACTCTCCGGTGGGCTGTGTTAAGTTTGCACCCAATGGTCGCTATATACTCACTGCTCATCTGAACAGCCAGATAAAGTTGTGGAAGTTCAAGATACCCAAATGTTTGCGCATCTACGAAGGCCACACAAATCTAAGATATTGCATTCCTGTCAAATTCTCCGTGACGGCAGGCATGTGGATTGTCTCGGGCAGTGAGGACAACAGCCTCTATATATGGAGTCTGCAAAGCAAGGAGCTCGTCCAGAAAGTTCAGGCGCATTCAAAGCCTATCGTTTGCCTCGATTGTCATCCCAGACAGAATCTCATTGCAACGGGCTCATTGGAAAATAATGAGAACCTACGTATCTGGCAAAGCAGCGAAGTTGTTATTGATTTAAGCAAATAAATATTAGTTTCTGATTGTTATTGGATCTTAATTACAATTGTTTAACAAGCATCTGTGTATTGGAATTCTTATCTCACTTGTAATTCGGCATACAAGATAACATGATAATCGAAATCGCAAATCATAGAATATGGCACACACACATACATATACTTTGTGCCAGTGTTTGTGTGTTTGTTTGCTTGTTTGTGCAGCCAGTCTGGGGTCCGGTGGGACCGCCAAGCGATTAGAGAGCGTCATTCAAGTCCGGAGCGTCGCGCTGAGCGAACGTTATTGTAATAAAACGCGGAAATCGACATCGAACCCGGTATAGTAGTAGCACCAATAAAAGCAATTAAGTATTAAAAAAAAGAGCCGTTGAGCTAACAAAGTTATGAGAGCCAGCGACAATGAAGGTGAGTTTTTTGTTAGCTAAGTATTGTAAAGCAATCAAGAAAATTCATTAGGTGAAAGAAAAGGGCATTAACTGATCGAACCGATAATATTTTACAATTTGGAGATCCAATTTGTGGAATGCAGTTGACTAACGAGGTTTCAGGTTCGAGTAGACAAGTTTATTTTACATAATATAATTTGTCTGGAATTTTTAGACTGGAATATAAGGCGTCTTATCGGCCCATTGTAAAATGAACTTGGAATTGTGGAGCGTGGGAATTCCCGAAGGCCGTTAGAAGATTGTAACTTATTTTACATAATAATAATAATAAAGATTTAAACTAAATAAATATTATTCATTCGAATTTCATTAATGAAACTAAAGTTAATAACATCAATTATAAGAAAGATTTGGATTATTGACTACTCTGGTCTGATACGAGCCAATTACGTGCCCAATTAAACACAAACAATTTGATAATAATAAGAATGCTTATCTCTCTGGGTTATTCGTGGAACATAATATGTTGTCTGAGTCCGTGGCTGCTACCAGGCGATTAAAATAGTCAACAATCGCTTATTTTATGATTTAATTTAAAAAACACACGCAGCCCATATGTTGTTATCAACTCCCGGCGCCATAAACATTGAATGAGTTTGTGATTTTGTTCTCAGAGAATCTTTACCGGGAGCAGTTGCCGAATGTGGGCTCACTTATTGCGGAGAGTGGACGCAAACTTTGCCGGCCCGCAACAATAACTAATAAATTTCCGATATTGAAATGGCTGCCCCGCTATCGTTCCGCCTATGTGGTGCAGGATTTTATAGCCGGCTTCACAGTCGGACTGACAACAATTCCACAGGCCATTGCCTATGGAGTTGTGGCCGGATTGGAGCCGCAATATGGTCTCTACTCCGCTTTTATGGGCTGCTTCACCTATATAGTGTTTGGTTCCTGCAAGGATGTGACAATTGGTAAGTTATATATATGCAGGATGGTACTACATTTGTTTACCTAATCCTTTTACTTTCCACAGCCACAACTGCTATTATGGCACTGATGGTCAACCAGTATGCGACTATTAGTCCAGATTATGCGGTCCTTGTTTGTTTCTTGGCTGGCTCCATTATTCTATTGCTGGGTCTCCTTAATATGGGTGTCCTAGTGCGTTTCATATCGATTCCGGTCATAACTGGATTCACAATGGCAGCAGCAACAACAATTGGTAGTGCTCAAATTAATAATCTAGTCGGTCTCAAGGGTAAGTATCGTTTTTTGTTAAGACTCTTATCTGTTATCAGCAATTTGGGGAATACCTAATTGTGAGTAATTATTATTATTTATTGCATATTGAGTATCTTCATTCAAGAGTACATAAATTTAAAAATAGGTACTGGTTGTGAAAAATTTGATAACTTACTATTTAAATCTTTTTAAAGGTCCGTCAAATGATTTGCTGCCTTCTTGGAAGCATTTCTTCACGCATCTCTCCTCGATCAGACGCTGGGATGCCCTGCTTGGTGTTTCTACTCTGGTCTTCCTGCTGCTTATGAAGGTAAGTACCTTAAGACTTCCATATCATATTTAAAACAAATCATCTCTTATCTGCAGCAACTGACAAAAATCAAGTGGGGCAACCGCCTGGTCTGGAAGTATCTATCGCTATCGCGGAATGCACTGGCAGTCATCTTTGGCACATTCTTGGCCTACATTCTCAGTCGAGATGGCTATCAGCCATTTCGTGTCACGGGTAATATAACAGCCGGAGTGCCACCCTTTCGATTGCCACCCTTTAGCACTGTGGTCGATGGGGAATACGTGTCCTTTGGCGATATGATAAGCACTGTGGGTGCTTCCCTGGCATCCATTCCAATGATTGCCATCCTAGAGATTGTAGCTATATCCAAGGCGTTCTGTAAGTAGAAATCATAATAGTTATTAAATCCATTTAACTTATCTTAGTTTCATTACTACAAAAGCCAAGGGAAAAATAGTGGATGCATCGCAGGAAATGATTGCTCTGGGCATGTGCAATATTATGGGCAGCTTTGTGCTCTCCATGCCGGTAACTGGTTCCTTTCACACGCACCGCCGTCAACAATGCCAGCGGAGTAAGGACACCACTTGGTGGTGCCGTTACTGGCGCCTTAGTCCTGATGGCCTTAGCCTTTCTTACCCAAACCTTTTACTACATACCCAAAACTACGCTGGCTGCTCTCATTATCGCAGCTATGATATCTCTGGTGGAGATAGAAAAGATTTCGGATATATGGAAAGCTAAAAGTAAGTAGAAAAGTTTCTAACTCTTTATTATAAATATCTTCTGACATATTTGTATCTCTCTTAGAAAGCGATCTCTTGCCTTTTATGGTGACAATTGTAACTTGCTTATTTTGGAGCTTGGAATATGGCATTGTGTGTGGCATTATTGCCAATCTCATCTATATACTATATAGTAGCGCTCGGCCACAAGTCCGCATTACGCTTGAAAAGGTAAGTGAACCCTAAAGCTTTCAAAATCTTTAACAAACTTGTATTTAACTTACCCTGCAGATCAATGGATTTGAGATAGGATTAGTGGATGTCAAGCAAAAACTAGACTATGCCAGCGCTGAATATCTCAAGGAGAAAGTTGTGGCTTTCGTCAATCAGCAAGACTGCAAAATACGTTTGGTTGTAGTAAAGGGCCAGGAAATAAACTCCATTGACTATACAGTAGCAATGGTAAGTAATAAAATAGTTTTATTTTAAACTTTTATAAAAATTGTTATACCCTTGATAGAACATAATATCTCTGCAAGGCGATCTCAAGTCGCTGAACTGTGATCTGATATGTTGGAACTGGAATGTTGGCTCCGCAGGCGTCGTCTGTCGGCTAAGGAGCGATATGCGATCCATATTCAAGTTTGAATACGAGTTGGAAGAATTAGTCGCCTCACATTTTGATACCTCAACAACGGCTTCGACTGTGACAATTGAGACCGCCCAAGCCAATGTCAATGCGGCCTAACTTATAAATTAATCTAGCCTCTATGCTTACAGTATTTTTTATGTAATTATAGTAAAGAACAATGTACTTAAAATCATTATTTTCAAATAAGTTGTTAGGAATCTGTTGTGCTAGGTTTTTACCAAAGGGTACAATTAGTTGTTCTTACTTTTAGTCACTTCACTTAACCCTAGAAAGTGCAGACAAGGCGACGAAGTGTCTGGTGGATTTTCCTCATAGATATTGTATTACGAGTACTCGGGAGTACTCTTCTTCGCAGAACCTCACCCATTATGTCATAATAGTTGGCCAACAAAATTAATTGAACTATTAACCACAGACCAGACATAGAGGCAGACAGTTTTTGTGTGCGGAGATCGGCTTTCTCCGAACAATTGAGATGAGTGTGGTGTATAATTTATGGCTTTCTCCAGGCACTTGAATGGGTCTGCCTACAGGCTTAAGGGAGGGAGAGAGTGAGGAGGAAAACTCGCAACTACCTTTTGCCAGTTGGAAAAGGATCTTTTATCTTCTTAGAAAAGTGCAGTTGGGTTTTAATAACGACTTTGGCGGTATCCAATTTATAGTATAGTTTTCAGCTACAACTTCAGCTTTTAAGCAATTTCCATCAATCTGAGCCTGACCTATCTGTGTGTTAGAGGTTATACCAGCTGCACATACTCTCTATTTGGCTCCACAGTTTGACATCCTGCCAAGTCTGAAACTAATCCATACTTCCGCTATTGGGTCCTCCCGTTGATTATGTTAGTACTTAGGTACTCAAATACTGTCGTGACCTTAAAGTAAAATCCAGTGTTCAGAATAGGTATTCTATAAATATAAAAGAGTGCTGATTGGTGGATTCAGCAATACAATACAATACAATACAATAATATTTATTACTGGGTTTTCTATTTCAAATTATCTTAGCATGAAAAGATAAAATATATTTTTAAAATTCTGCACAGAAAGTATATCATACTGACATTCAACAATTTTTACTGATTTTAAAAAAGATATTAGAAAAGGTATAAAGTATAAGAAAGGCAAACTTGGTAAAACCGTTGAATGCATTAAAGAAATTCTTTGACAATTGCACCTTTTAATTTTGAAGTTGATAGAAACTTATACAAATTTGAAAATGTCAAATGGCGCGTGCGCTGTCAGGGTCAGGATGAGGATCAGATACCGCAGTGATTATTACAGCTTAGGCTAAGATATTAAATTTAAGACCAGGTGGCTCCATCTGTACTTAGCACGCTTCGCATCCTTAAAACATTGCGTTAGGATCACCAAATAGATTTTCAGTAAACACAAATTGATTTACTTTGGTTAGAGTAAACAGGAACGGGAAAATCAGCGGCAGCAGCAGCAGCTACCAGCTGGACCAATCTCGTGGCAGGCTGGGCAAAGAGATAATACCAGATCACACCATGTGTTCGTTGCTTCCACCAATTGAAGCGCCCAGTAGGCACTATTACGGAGCAGGGGCACGCCTACAAGTGCCAAAAATAGGCAACATTGCGAGAGCAAGAGACAACAACTAAGACAAAGAAAGATGGAGAGTGTGAGTGAGAGTAGAATTTGTGTAAAAAGGAAGATTTCTTGAGCGTAATAGTCAGATGTATTTTAATTGTGCTGCAACACGGTCATAAAACGGCTCTTTCTAAACGATCTTAAAAAATACGAATGTTAGAACTCGATCAAACTGAAAATATATATATATTGAGCTATTTTATTTATATTTCTGTAAAGAACAAACAGTGAAAGTGATTTGAAAACTATTCTTGCCACTAGAAAACAAAATACAAACGATTATCTAATGCCACGCAAAAAGCGCGCCTCCAGCCCAATGGAACTCTACGATGATGACTTCGATGATGATGCCAGCTCACATAGTAAGCAAATAAAACTTTAATATAAGCCATCATTATAAGCAACATCTAACGCAAACAGGTTCACAGCCGCCGGTGCAACGGAATGCAGCAAACGCAAGAGAGCGTATGAGGATGAGGGTGTTGTCCAGTGCCTACGGACGTTTAAAAACCAAATTGCCCAACATTCCGCCGGACACGAAGCTATCCAAGTTGGACACACTGCGCCTAGCCACGCTCTACATTAAGCAGCTAATTAATGCAGTGGAGACGACCAGTGGCAATGGAAGTTCATCTACAAATTCACATCCCAATCTTAATTCCACTGCGTCTTTGGTTGATGTGCTGGATACGCGACATTCAGCTACGGATTGTGGTAATAATGCCGGCGGCATTGCGTCGACATTTAATTTCCACAATGCTGGACATCTCGGCATGGTAAGTGTCAAAGTGGCAAGGCAAATTTGCTAGCTCGTTTTTATGGTGCGTATAAGTGATGTCAGTGGCACCACTTAACGTTGCATTCAACACCAAATGAACGGTATATAGTATATATATATATAGATATAAAGATGCGCCGTTGTTCCAGCTGGACGACGTCAATCTGTGACAGGTGTCAGTTTAGTTATGATAGGCGCAGCGTTGATAGGCTCAAAATCAGACAGTTTTTGTTTTTTGTTTTTTTGTCAGGCGACAGCGACAGACAGCATTTAACCCAATTAAAGTATTATGAAATTAAGCAATTTTGACAATTTTTAGGTTATCCGTTTACTTAAAACTATAGCTGAACGTAAACAAATTTTTGGAAAAAATATTTTTTTAAATAGTATTGCAAATTACATTTAGCAATCTGTGTATAAATTTGACTATGAACTAGAGAGCCAACAAAACTAAATCATATTTATGTTATATGTTGGGCAACATCTGCTGAAGTGCTTCTATATCTTATGTAGGTGGAGGTGTATTCCAGCGCCGCCATTCTATTATGTACAAATACAAAATCACATTTTGTGATTTCAGTTTGTGTCTGGCTTTCCTGTAATCAGATACTTTTGTGAATTTCAAAAATACAAAATATGAGTGACAGACTCACACGGAGACATCAACGTTCCACGGCAGAGAGGTGCGGGGCAAATCCATTGGTTATTCTTCGCCAGTTTTTCTTGTTATTTTTAAAGATGCATGACTTTGAAGCGACCAAGAAAATGACGTGTCGCTTCTGACTCTCCGCTTGATAGTACGTAGTATGTAATTAAAACAAGTGACAATCTTAGATATTGCTTGACTTGAAGATATCCTGCACGCAGATCTTAAATGCTTCGAACCATTTAAAATTTGTATATTAGGTTCCGCTTGAACAGTCATACTTCAATGATCTGCGAATATAAAAGAATAACCCACATTTATTCCAAAGATAATCCGAATACAAATGTTTATTCAATCGCTGAACATGAGCGCGTGAACATTTTCAGCAAATATTGTGCTTGAACGGCGTCTTGTGCCCATATGGTGGCAGTGTTTTGTTTGCGTTTGTCAGGATCGTACGGAACCGTTTTCTACCGACAATTCCGACACCCTAATTTATCCCACTCGCACGCGCCGCCTTGTGTTGAGGGCTGGGTGTGGGAACTGAAAGTGTGAGAGAGTAAGAGAGATCACAATCCATTACCCATTGGCTGCCCAAGCTAAAGATGAGTGTGTGTCTTGTCTTTGGCCTGTTTATGTTTTTATAGATACGTTAATGACGCTGTTATTGTTCAACTATGAAAACATTTCCCAAAGAGCCACTAAAAACAATCAAAATTGTATAAACAAACAATGGCGCTGTCGCTGTCGGCTTGTCGTCATATTGTTCCATTTATAGCTATGCGGTTTCCCCTAATTGATCACTTACGGAGCTGCCCTAATAACTTTACAATCCCTTATCGATTTTCGCTGCAGTTATTCTCGAGGTAATCGATGTATAAAGTTTTGTATTTATATAATTTTCTCTTACAGAGCTGGCCATTTGAGTTCCATCAGCATGTGCAACATGGCCAAAATCGAAACAGCAGCTCCAGCCACTCATTCAGTTCAGGGCGTATGGATTGGCAAAGTCAACAAGCGCAATCATATTCAAAGGGTTCACGTCATGAAACTCACATGGCAACAGACGTCAACTATACACAGCTGCAGGATGCACACTGGTATCCCACTGAGATGGCACTTCAGTTGGAGCAGCCACGTAGTGGCAACGGATGTTGTGCCTATGAGTCAGCTGGTGTTGGGCAACATCAGCGTGGCATAACGATATCCACCAGCCAGGCACAGGGCCTCTAGTATGATCAACGCTTCTTATTAATGAAAATTGTATTAAAATCGTGATTGTATTTTATGTTATGTAATTTACTAAGCCAAAGATTAGTATTATATTTAACTTTTACACGATAAGCCAATAAACAAAAGAAAACCTAACATAACCTATGTCAGAGATTTTTTGTATTTAAATTAAGCGCTCTTTTAAACGAAAGTCTGGCAGCATCTTACTACTTTATGCAGCCCTAGCGCACAGCTGTTGCTACACAAACAAACAAAGAGCTCCAACAACAAAGCGAAAAGTATCAACAATAGATTAACGTTTGCTTTTCAATGGCACAACAAGAATAGATTGATTAAAGGCAATTATCGCTAATACCCCATATAGCTTCTGCTGGTCAAGTGTATTTTAGGACCCGTTTACGCGATTAAAGTTCACTGTGTTTAGTAGATTAGATTTGCTCCAACATATGTATGTATGTACTTGCACAAAAACGGAGCTTAACAAGTTTAGTTTCCACGTTCAATTTTAGTTAGTACTCAACAGTCGTACAAGACGCACGCGAAATATTTCTTTGTCTTTACTCAATTGTAAGTCCGTTTGTTTTGTTGACGCAACTTGATCAAAATGCCAGCACTGGAAGTAAATCCCGATTTGCAGAAGGAACGCAACACAGCGACCTTTGATCCAAATGAATTTTCGGTCTTTTGGGCTGGAGGCGCTGACAAATACAAAGAGAAGAAAGCCTTGGGTGAGTACGACTTTACATACTTACGTGCACTCAGCATTTACTACTACAATTAACTGGTTTTTAAGCTCGGCTTGAAGAGCTTCGCTCAAAAGCACTCAAAGCGGCATTTCGCAATTCAACAGTTATTGCTGCAGTAGCATGACAAAGCAAATAACACTGATAGATAGGACGCTTAATCACTTGCTTATATGCATTATTGCTGGAAAAATTTGAACTAAAAACACCATACATTTATGTTTCTTATCTCGCAGCATTAGTTACATAGTAGTTAAAAGTTTGATGGCAACCCATGTCAAGCCCTATCGGCGTCTTTGTTTTTATTTGTATCTTCGTAAATTTCCCATTCATTTAAAACGGCGCGTCGGTATTTAACCCCAGAAATCACGTCGACTTTACGCATTCATTATTACTTCATGAGTAGCTAATGTTTTGCTTGGCTGAACTTTGTTCAAAATACAGCATCACCCATAACTTGTTTTAATTTGTGATACTCGGCGAACTATAGACTTTGAATGTACTTTATGATATATATTCATAAGCATATTTCCCATAGCTTAGCAGCACTTGAAAATGTGTTATAAATCTTCCGCGCTGCGCTGATAAGCTTTATCTATTTGATTTGCGTTAATCGCTTGTACCAATAATAGAAATACACAAGTGCACTATGATTGATTGCTAGATACACGTGTATGTACATATGTAGATAAACAGTAGCTATGTGTTAACATGATTAATCTTGTCACGTATTCAATGCGTTTGCTTTTTTTTTATTGCAGAGAAAATGTTCCTAGAGGATCCTGCTCTCCATGACGAAGTACCCGCTTCATATATGTCACACAAGGAGCTCTACGAAAACAGTGTCCGCAAGGCCTGCCTCATTGGCGAAAAGATTAGACATTTGCGGGAAAATGGTGAAGATGGCGTCGATACCTACAAGTAAGAGTTGCATTCTTTTTGGCCTGCATTTTAGTTATCGCTTTTTTCGATAGTGCTCTTCTTGGTGGCTCATTGGGTGCTGCTTTACTGAAGGAGGGCAATCCTATTGCACTGCATTATGTCATGTTTGTTCCAACTATAATGGGTCAGGTAAGATTAGCATATATTTAAAAGTATTTAAGAGCAAACGAACTAATATAATTATTTGCAGGGCACCATGGAGCAGCAGGTGGAGTGGCTGTCCAGGGCATGGGACTGTGAGATAATTGGCACCTATGCGCAAACTGAACTCGGCCACGGCACCTTTTTGCGTGGTTTGGAAACGCGCGCGGACTACGATGCAAAATCACAACAGTTTGTGATCAATACACCCTCACTTAGCGCCTACAAGTGGTGGCCCGGCGGCTGTGAGTAACTTGCAGCTTAACCATATTGCTTCTCTATTTTAACTTTATTACTATTCACAGTGGGACATACGGCTAATCATGCCGTTGTCGTGGCACAGCTGTACACCAAGGGCGAGTTCCGTGGCCTGGCGCCGTTTATTGTGCAGTTGCGAGACACTGATACACATGAACCCTTGCCCGGCATCGATATTGGCGACATTGGCACCAAACTAGGCATGAAAGGTGTTAACAATGGTTATCTGGGCCTGAAAAATGTGCGAGTGCCACTTAACAATATGCTGATGAAGAACCAACAGGTGCTGCCGGATGGCACTTATGTGGCACCCAAGAACAGTGTCCTCACCTACGGCACAATGATGTTTGTTCGCTGTGCCCTGATCAGGGATACGGCTCAAAGTTTGGCCAAGGCCTCCACCATTGCCACGCGATATGCGGCAGTGCGCCGACAGAGTCCTATTGATCCAAAGTTGCCAGAGCCACAGATCATGGACCATACCACACAGCAGCTCAAGCTATTTCCGCAGATAGCCAAGGCAATGGTTTTTAAGACCACAGGTGATAGTATTTGGAATATGTATAATGTGCTCTCTGGTGAGATTGAGCTGGGTAACCTGGATCGTCTGCCGGAGATGCATGCTCTTTCCTGTTGCCTGAAGGCAATCTGCAGCGCTGATGCCACAGCTGGCGTGGAGACCTGTCGCCTTTCCTGTGGCGGCCATGGCTACATGGACTGCTCGAACTTCCCGACCATCTATGGCATGACCACGGCTGTGTGCACATACGAGGGCGAGAACACAGTCATGCTGCTGCAGACGGCACGTTATCTGGTCAAGGTGTACGGCCAGGCGCTGAGCGGCGATCAACTGGTGCCCACTGTGGCCTATATCAATGAGGCCATCAAGATGAAGGAGTTTGTAAACTTCGATGGTTCCTTGGAATCGATTGTAAAGGCGTTCCAGTTTGTGGCCGCAAAGTGAGTTTAGTATTGAGTATCTTGGGACAAGCTCTAACAAATTTATAATTCCAGCAAAACACGTGTGGCATATGAGCAAATTGAACAGCGTCGTCGCCAGGGTCATGGCACGGAGGTGGCTGCCAATCTCAGTGGAGTATTCTTAACAGGCGCTGCTGATGTAAGCATAACTAAGCCATACACATGTTATCTTTTTTAATGCCTAGTTGTGATCTACTTTATAGCTACATGGTCGTGCCTTTTTGGCAGAATCTGCCTACAACGAGTTGATGGATATGTCCAAAAAGGTCTCACCCGCACTCGCTGACGTGCTGAAGGTGGTGCTGGAGCTCTATCTTGTTGATGCGTGCCTCAATCGCATTGGTGACTTCTTACGCGTAAGTACATATATATTTTCAACTTTAAAAATTATATATGTGCTAATAAAACTTACCTTTACTCACGCAGTTTATTGATCTGACTGATGCGGATGTTACTAAATTGGAAATGCGTTTGGAAAACTGTTTGAAACGCATGCGTCCCAATGCTGTTGCTCTGGTTGACAGCTTTGATCTGCATGATCGCGTTTTGGACTCGGCTCTCGGCGCATACGATGGCAATGTATATGAACACATTTTTGAGTCGACCAAGAAAAATCCACTGAATAAGGAACCGGTCAACGCAGCATTCCACAAATATCTAAAGCCCTTCATGAAGGCGCACTTGTAAAATAATGTTATTTTTTTTATATAGGGGGTATTTCGTTATTGTTATATGCCTGTTATTGCTCCATTTGTATGTATATGTATATATTATAAAACTTGCTTGTTAATTTTATACAATTTGCATGTAGTTTCTTTTTAATCTAAGTCCATTCCTGGTTGCCTGTATCTGGATCGATAATAAACATCCGTTATCTGCTAATCACATATTCGACCAGTTTTGTGTTTTAATAGAGCTTACACTAAACGCTTTATTAAAGATGTGATTTTACTTATAGTTTTTGTTTAGATAGAGAGTAACTGTAAATCGTTTCCCTAATTAGCAGCGGCTAAATGATCATCTAATCCAAATGCTGAACAGAGGCACAGCCCAAAAGCCTTCGAATGTGTTGCTTATGATGCACTAGCAGCTGTAATCTTAGCATTGCGTTGCGCATAGAGGCGACGCAGCAATCGATTGCCGCAAAGGAATGTGAATACTGCGATTGGTATCAGCAGGCGCAGAGTTTGGAACATGTTTAGTTGCAACCAGAAAACGAAAAACAGCGCCAGAATGCCACCAAAGCCCACATGGAATCCAACTGTGCTCGGCGACAGTGTGAAGTTGGACACATTTATGCCCAATTTGGCCCAGAAGACAAAGAGCAGAACGAGCGGCGTTATGCACAGGCCAGTGAATATATCGGAGACAATACGAGGCGGACGCTTATCGGGCACGCGGAACTGATGCACAATCTCGGGCAAAGGTCCGCTCACTGGGCTGGACTTGATATCTGTAAAATATTATTTATAGTAATTGAATATTTTAAGTTATTTTGCAGTTCAACTTACCTCTGTCTGGCTGATTAAATTTCAGCTGCACATCAGCCAACAGCCACTCGAAAGAGTTGGACAATGAGGCATCGCCGACAGTTAGATAAATGTTGTACAGCCCATTTTGGTAGTTGAAATTCTTGCCCTGATTGCCTACATCCATATCGAATTTGTAAGTCTTGCTGCTGTCCTGCTCCGCAACGAAAATTATATCCTTATCTGTTTCCTTGTTGTACAGACGCACGAATGCCTGATGCACTGCGATAGGTTTGCCATTGGTCTCATCAACAAGCTGCGCCTTGAGCAGCAACTTTTGGGTGCTGTCTGCCGTAAGAGTTTCCTTTAGCTTGTTGGGAAAGCTGACACTCTGCTTGCGTGTAGCTGCACTTGCATCTGATTCTGCAATGCCCACCTCCAGCGCTTGCACCTTGACGCGTCCCAGCACCTTAAATTGTACTTTCTGCTTATAGATACCATCGCCGTTTATTTCTGCTAGGTAGATACCGCGACCTGGTTTCAGGCTGGTCAAGTCAGCTGCGTAAGTGGTTTTATCGGATGATTTGGAAACGAGTTGAACTTTCTCCGACAGCACAGAATTGTCTTTTTTATCTGTGATCTTAGCACTGACGCTCTGCACAGCAGGCGACAATGGCTTGCCCAGCAAATCAACAATGGCTACATTTAATGTGGGTGACTGCGCATCGAGTTGTCCATTTCCGATTATTTGAACACAGATGGGCGATACCTTATCCGTGGTACTAATCGTTTTCAGCGCTTCAATGAGCACATGAGCTCCCTTTGCAGTCTGGACAGAGCGGCGACTCAACAAATAATTTGCAAATTTAACTGCCTGGTCGGCCGTTACTGGTGCGGGCTTATTGAAAGCCTTGGAAACGCCAAATGCGCCGTTAAGGATCAAAGCAGTAATGCTTAGACCTCCTTCAAACTGCAGCAGGTTGCCATCGACTTCGTCAGCTTGGACAACAGCATCTTCAACGCGGTTGGCCACAAAACTAGCGCTTGGACCCAAATGAATAGCAGCGTTGAAACCATAGCCGAGACCGCTGAGTGTGTCATCCTTCTTTAGCAGCTCCTGCAGGCGCTTGACAATTTTTGTTTGAGCCGCTTCGCTGATCTCTACGCCAAGCGCCTTGTGTGTGGCAATGCGATAGTATATTTCTGACGTTGTTCCCAGGTCTGCCTCCAGTGATTGGTATACCTTGGACAGCAGCGAATCGGCGAGTTTTGCTGAGCAGCGCAAGTTTCTGTTGGCCCCAATCAGATAGTAATCTTTTTCAAAGTTCTGCAAATAGTTGAATAGTTTATAAATAATACTGTGCGTTGAGTGTTTAATAGCTTCCTCACGTTGAGTTTGGATTCGGCATGCAGCGTCACAATCTTCTGGCAGAGCGCTTGCTTTGTCGCAGCATCAGTGGTTTCAATATTTAAGCTCGCAAAGAAAATTGACTGCAGATCATTGGAGTCTAAGCCATCAACAAAGACTTTTTGCAGGCGGGTTAGATCCTTTGGCCCCAGATGACTATCAACGGTGCGAGCACTCCAAGACGTTGCTGCAGCGCAAAGTACGCATAGGAGCGTGAAGCCTAACACAGCAAATACAAAATATTAACATATATTATGATAATGTATTAGAGAAGTTTTTAGGCCGCAACAGCGAAGTCAACGTTGACGCCGGCAACTGTGGCAGAGAACGAGAACGAGACAGCGACAGAGCCTTAGCCGGCATTTGCATCGCATCACACGAGGAGCGGTTGGCATTTCTGCCAGTTTAAGAGTACTAATGTTACTTACATAATCTCAACATTATCCTTAAATGTGTGGCGTTGTAAAACGCAGCTTATATGCTATAGGATAATAAATAAAAACCACTTAAATAGCCTGCACCGCCTGTTTCAGCTTCGATATTTTTTACAGACACGTCAGCGGCAGTGTTGCTCTATAACGTATAAAATAAGGGCTGGCGACTGCACGAAGAACCAGTGTTTACACACTTCTACTTTAATAAATCAGCACAAACACTTATCGATAATCGATCAATCAATATCCCAAACAGTCAGTTATTATTTTAAAAGTATTGTTTTGTTTATAATACATAATTTTAGATTAAAGTTAAAATTCTAAAGCTAAAAAAAAAAACTGTCTCGATTCCGTTAAGGTCCAAACTTTTCGGAGCATTCCGCTAAAGGCTTGCTTATAGAATACTTGATCTTAAAGTCCTTGGTAGTATCGCCATCATGATTCCATAAAGTTATGGCAGTGGTGCAGTATAGCGGATACTTGCTTATTCGCATTTCCACACGCTCCTCATTCTCCGCCGGCTTATCCTTGCAGTAGTGTTCAAAATACTCAGTGTGGTTGGGTCCCAAATTAACCGCAGCGGAATTCTGTCTATTGTACTCGTCAAAGAATTCTTGCCACAGAAATTGTTCCATACGATTTGCCCGTGTAGCTATAACAAGAAAGGCGGAACTAAGAACATTTTACGCATATTTTAGCAGAGCAAGCCCCTGAAAAAACAATCAGGGTTCGGTTCGGGTTCCGAACCCTTGTGTGAAAATTCTCACAGGTTCCAAAACCGGGTCGGTTTCAGACCCGGGTTCGTCTAGTAAAAAAATGAAAAACATTGGAAGGCATTGTCCAACAAGATTTCATTTCCTCGATTCGATGTGAATGACAAATAAATATGAGTCCAATCAATATCTTTGTTATACTCAAATGGAAAAGGGGTAAGTGGAAATATAAATATTATTTTGAATATTAAACAAGTATGGAAGCTATTTTCGGCCATCCGAAAACTATATACACTTGAGAGGCCTACTTTTTTATACCTAGATCAAAATGAATATATCAAATTTCTTGTATTTGTATGGCAGCTATATGATATAGTTGTCCGATCTGGCCGATGTTGACATACAATCTAACCGCAACTAAAAGAAGAGATTGCCCAAAGTTTCAGCTCGATAGCTCTAAAACTGAGGGCTTAGTTGACATTTCAACAGACGGACATGGCTATATCAACTCAGCTTGCGATGCTGATCAAGAATATATATACTTTATGTGATCGGAAACGCTTCCTTCTATGGAAGATGCTTCCTTCTGCCTGTTACATACTTTGGAACAAAACCATTATACCGGTTTGCAGCTCTGATATTTAGCAACAATGGGCTCTTACTCAGCTTTTTGTTTTGATAGGGTGGCCCAAAACTACTTTGAGTCTCGGTAGCGTCTGCGGGACACGGTCCCTTGCCTCTTAATCCAAAATTTTCGTTTTGATTCATTATTGTACTTGTTAAACTAACGAAAATAATTTATTAATGTGATACGAGCAATGAATTGTTTTTGAATGACTGCTGCTTTGCTTAAATAAACATAGTATTCCATGCCCCTGACAACAGTTGCTAAGCAACTGACTGTTGCTCCGACTGTGGCTGCGACTGCTGCGGAGCTTCATCCTCGACGATAAGTGTGACATCTTTGGGTCGCAGTATACAGTAGTAAACCACAATGGTGGCTAAAAACAGAATGCCGCTGTAGACGATCCATTCCCAAATGAAACCAAACCACCACGATTCAAACTCTTCACTGGCATACCAAATCGAAGACATCGTTATGTTCTCCAACAGTATGAGCACCAAGTACCAGCCATACCACCACCGCACGCTCTTAAAGCACACACGAAACTCCAAGAGCACAAATATGTATATATATGCCAGCAGCAGATAGAACAATGTGCGGCTCCAGCTTCCACGACAGCGGGTCTCCAGCGCCAAGGCAGCCAGCATTAGGGCATAGTGCACGCCCACTATGATGAAGAAGGCGCGCGGATAGAATACACAGAATGTGGCTAGCGATAGCATGCGCATAATGATGAAGGCTATCCAGCCAAAGAAGGCAACGGTTCTGCCCGCAAAGTCATCTTGCTGGATGCCATTCACGATCTTTGTGGGACGCGGAAAGTAAAAGTCCACCACATCCTTGGGCGTAAGCGGTGTGCCTTTAGGCGTCTGTGCCAGTACGAGCGGAGTACGCTCATCGTTGGGCTCCTCCTCATTGACGCGTCCGATGAGCAACTTGGGCGGCCGTGGCACGTGCTCCTTAATGTACAACTGGGCATTCATTAGCAACATATCCTTGTATGTCTCCAGCTGTGAGAGTGGTCTTGTCATGCGGCGACTGCTTCTGTATTCCCTGTCAGACATGGTGCGTCGTAGATCTGGTGACGCCAGTGGTGGACTATTCTCTGTGGGCAACCGGAGCATGGGCAGTGCAGGTGGTGCCGACACAGGTGGTGGTGGCGGTGCTGGTGTCTCTGGCACAGTATCAAGTACTTCAATGCTGTCCAAATGCTTCAGTTCCTCGCGTCTCATCAGCAATTTGGGCATGGCATGGTAAATCTTATCGTCATCGGTAGCATTGTCTGCAGCTTCTAGTACTGTGGGAGAGTGCAGCAGAGCTTTGGTCTCCACTTGTTCCATCCCATCATTATCCACCTCATCGTGACCGCTTACATGCAGCTCATGAGTGCCAATTGCTGCCTCCTGGCTCTGACCAAGTCTGGCATGAAAGTTCTGCATAATCTTATCAGATTGGGGAAAGTTCGTTGTCACGGTGCGTTCCGATTCACGTTTCCTACGCTCCACCTCGCCGCACAGGCGTTCATTCTGGTCCAACCGACAGCGCTGTGCCTCAACCTGCTGTGGTGTCGCCCATGGATAACTACGACCCACACGACGCTGGCTCTCAATGCGATGATAACTGGTCGTTATTCCGGCCAAATCAATGGCTGCGAAGACCAGGCACATACCTTGCAAGGCGGCTGCAAAGAAGGCATTTGGGTTAACAGTGCTATGTATGATCACTTCCAGCTACTTACATGTTTCATAGTCGCGAAAGAGATCCTGAGCGAGCATGTGGTACATCTGCAGGATAATCTGTGGTGCTGCTTGAGCATAGGCTTGGATAAGCAAGAATAGCTCAATGCTGGATGTTTGCGTTGCCTTTCCCAGACACTTCATGCGCTGCACATCATCATCCGCATGGAAGAGCGCCTCAACGGACCAAAACAGACGCATGGTGAATCTAAACAATGAATCATTAAGATTGCTGAGCCGAACAAATATCATTTTACTTACCTATAAAGCACAGTGAATGGGAACATCAGCAGCTGAAGTAATCCCAGACTGCAGCTAACAAATTTACTGCGTTCTGCTTGAACGCTTTTGCGCTGATCTCTGGAGCTCAGCACCAGGACATAGGTGAGCAGTGGTGGTATTAGCACTAGTATTAAGGTACCAACGCCATAGCCCACCTCATGCTGCCGGAAGTGCTGATAACTCAACGCCAGGTCTGTTGCTGTTTGTAGCATAAACACTAGGAGCGCCAGACAGGTGGGAATTATGTAGGAGACATAGATGCGCGTACGACTGCGTATCATATATCCCATTATGTGAGCGGGCGGACTAGCCGCATGACCCACCTCCACGCCCATGATTTTATTCCTTAAGTTTCTTGGAGAATATTTAACTGTTGATTTTTTTTCCGCAGCAGGTTTTTACATGTTTTAATTGCGAAATTTCCGATGATACTACGGGCTCCAGTTATGAGTAAGCGCTGCCGATTCGCGCATTGCTCTCTCGGCATATCGCTTATCAATGGGTGTGTTTAGGGCGTAGATTAGATATACCGAGTTGGCTAGGTCTCGTGTATAGAACGCCAAGGTTTGTTTATGTTTACGTGCACCAAGCAGAGAACTGTTCAGAGAAATTTAAGTTCACATAACTCTTTTCCAGAGTTGGCAACACTCACTTGAAATTATGAGAATCGCAGAGAAAGGATATGTGATTTTATATTTACACCAGAAAATAACAAACAGCTTTTAGGTTTGAAAAAATTGTTGAATCAAAACAGGGCTTACTTTTATTAATACAATTGTTTACTTGAATTGGGTATTTCAGTTTTATATAAGTAAATTCTTTATTTAATTAGTGGAAATTGAACTAAGAATCGTACCAGGTCTTCTTCATCCAATTGGAAGGCTTGCAAGGCTCGTCAAGCACCACAAAGGAACCCTTTTGATTCTCCGTATTCTGCTTGGCGCGTCGACAGCCCACGGCATACTTGGGATTGCCCTCGATAATGGAGGATTTGTCGCGGCAGTTGACCGCATTTTGCAGCACAGAAGCACGTCGTCCATATCTGGCTGGCTTCTGTGCACCGCCGCAAGCGGCCACATCCTCGAAACTGGGCACAGTCGGAGTTGGTTCCTTGAGCTGACGCTGACGCGATGGACGTCGCTTGGCTTGAGACTGCTGATGGGATGCCTCAAATGACGAATCCGAGCTCTTGCGCAGATTGCCTGGCTGTGCTTGTGGTGGAGCTGGAGGAGCATGCTCACGTGGTCGCTCCCTTTCCCGCAGCTGATAATTGTACTGGGCTCGTCGATACTCGGGCGTGGCAGTTAACTCGTTGGCAGTCATGCAGCTGGCAGGCGACTCACGTTCCGCACGTGGACTGGTGGCGATGGTGGTGTTGGTGGTGCTGGTGGTGGTGTTGTTGCCAGTGGTGTTGGGCAGTCGGAAGGAAGAGACTGGCTTGTGTACCACGGGACGAGAGCGTGGAAAGTCCTGATAGTTGTTGCGATACTCGGGATTAAATTCGATCTTGCCACGCAGGCGCAAATAGGGTTCCCGCACCTTGCCCCGCTCGGGCATCTCAGTGATATGCGGATCACGGAAGCTCTCATGATACTCGGGCACCTCTTTGGTGAACTCGCCGCGCGGCCGCAGATGATCGTCCGTCTTCAATGATTTCTCTTTGGCCATGTGCTTGGGTGGGACATTATATTTATCGCGATACTCGGCCATATCGCCGCCGCTTGGCTTGCCATCTGTGTTGCTCTCCTGTTCGGCGCCCGAGACACGCAGATTGTCATGCTTCTTGATGGGCGCACTCTTGGAATAGTTGGCGTACATCTTGAAGCTATCCTGGTACTCGGGCACAGTGACGAAATCACCCTGCATCTTGATGCTGCTCATCTGTGGTATGGAGTGTGCCTTCTCGATAGGAAACTGCTCCACATACTGACGCTTGTACTCGGACGGTGTGGCATCATACTCGGTGTCCTGTGCACGCATCTGCAGATGGCATCTCTGCTGCTCCCGAGCGGCAACGTCGCGCTTGAACTTGTCACTTGACAGACGGTTGGGCGGCTCCTCGCGAAACGCTTCCCGTGGCAGAATTTGCGAGCCGCTGTCCACCATGGGATAGGTCAGATACGAGGAGTTCTTCATCGCGCCAAGCCCATCGCTCTCAGCGCTGCGGCCCAGCTGAAAGTTCTCCGGATTGCGCACTGGAAATGTGCGAGAACTGAAAGAGAATCAAAAAGAGAAGAGGTAAAACTCTATAATTAAAGACATTACTCTTAATACTCACAACAGCAGATCCTCGGGCGTGAACCAGTGATATTTCTCCTGATGCTCCGACAGAAACTGCATTAAGCCCTCCAGACGCAACGATGTGGCACGCCTCAACAGGGTACGTGGTCTATTGGGAGCGTGGCCCTGGCAGCAATAATGCTTACGATACTCCGACTTTAACGAGCCAAAGGACACGGTTGGCTCGTCGCTATTGTAGAGGCAGAAGTTACTATGCGTATGCAGCTGTACGGGCTGACGACGCCGGAAGAACTTGAGATCATCAACGGCAATGTGCTCGTGGAGATGCTTGATGGTAAATCGATCACTGTGCTGCTTCTGACTGCCAGTTAGATCTGGCTCCGAGAACGAACGATTCCAATTGAATTCCGCCTGGGCACTGAAAACGGCAAACAAAAGACGAGAACTTTGTTAGCCATAAATTGGCGAGAAGGGGCCGCGGTCTTTGGGCCATGGCTACGTTTGCAACGTTTGGCGTTACCATTGGAGCCAAATAACAGGGAATCGAAGCTAATAGTAGCAAAATAAAAAAAGTGCTACAAAAAGAATGTTAGGGATGAGCACCCTAAAGTGTCGGATACCCTATCAATTTCTCATTGAGCTTACGCTGTTGTTTCGTTCTCACTTCTTACACGTACTATCTTGGAATTGGTATCAGCTGAATGTAATATTCGTATAGACAAGAAGATATGTTTTTGGCAGGGTAAGAACATCAAAGCTATGATAGAAAAGCTAAGCAAATGGTTCCTTATGAATATGTAATACCAATACGCCTTAGCTTGGCTTTAAGTCGGTCTAAAGGAATTTTTTCATAGCGTGCCAGCACGCACACAACAAACACACACACACACACACACACCGGTGTACGGCACACCTGCTGGCATGTGTTGCTAAGCACACACACACACACACATTGAGACAAAGAAACAGACAATGAAGCAAATTGCAACAAATTGGAAAATTGTCTATTTGAATTCTAGTGAATTCTAAAGGATTGGTTGATGACGGCCACGAATCGATAGCAGCCAATTGCAGAGAGTGCATTTCAACTGTACCCCAACTACATATATCACAATCCTTTTCCTTGTTAAGACGGAAATGAGTTTTGCTGAAACTGGCAGTGAGTCATTTCGATTTGGCTTAGGCAGGCCGTTAAACGCGTCTAATTACAGCAGCGTGCGACTTTAGGAATACATAAATGATGAACCTTGCCTCACATGCAAATGCCAGAATGCATATGCCAGCCTGCCAACACACCTGTTGCCTGTTAAGTTGTTAAAGTTGTTATTTGGTGTTGTATTATGACCGGCATATTTGCATATTTAATGGTCAAAAGATTTGCATATGCATTTATAGCTACTTTCTGAACTTCCGATGTGCAAGACCATTAATCTAAACTTTGCAAATGCCAAAGTTGTTGTTTAAACAAGGATTAACCAACAATAAAGATCTTAACTTTTCTACATTCTACAAACTATATCAATATCTTGTATTTCCCAAATAAGAAAAATTTCCATACCTTACAAAAAGCTCTACAACCGCTTGCAACATCATTATGCACAAAAAATTTTATGCATAACATTTATAAATATTTTTGCAAACAAAGGGGGTAAATCACTTTATAGTTATAAATCATGAGCGTGTTTTGTCAGTGTCAGCTTTCTATCAGTTGTTGCCAAAAAGCCTGATGTCAGCTGAAGTTGGAATTGCGTGCGTGACTGTTACCTCAAAACGGAAATAGACACAAACAACAAAAACAACAACGCTGCTGCAGCAGCGAGTGCAAAAGGCGCCCAAATCATGTCGAGCACAAGTTTTAATAGCAACAGTGCCAAAAGGTTGACCCAATTCGTCGCCCACCTCAAGGTGGTAATAAATGAAACCCAAGCAGGAAAATCGCTGGAAAATGGTGAGCAAAATAGAAGCATGTATACCCTTTGGTTGTTTGTAAATGCTTGCAATACTTAGGGAAAAGAGTTTATGCATTTTGTTCAAATTATTGATTAGAAACACATTTTGACATTTACAAAAATTTTAATATTTCATAGTCTTGACCGGAAATGAAAAAAAACCACACATTTCTTGAGAAAATTAGAACTTTAAGTTCTGGTTGTTGTTTTTAATTTAGTTGTCGTGTAACTAGTCCATTGGTCTAATCTTGACAATGCTAAATGACCTTTGGACAGTTCCACTATTTTTAGTCCTGGCGACCCAGACGGAACGCAGCCCCTTTAAATATGCTAATCAATTGGCAATTACAGCACCAAGCAGCAAGTATAACAACAATAAATACAAGTACACAAACCGCTGCACATAATTATATATAGATTTATGGGCGGCAGTTAATTTACATTTGCATGTCACGCCACAGGGCGTATACGTAATGCAGGAGACATGAATGCGCCATTATGCTAACAACAACAACAATCGTGCCGTGGCCAAGGCCAAGGCGCCAACAGCTGTCACGCTTAGTATACTGATTAAACTGTAGTGCATCTTGCGGGATCAATCCTATCAAACTTTACCCATCACCGATTTTCCAGTCCATTTTTGTAGCTGTGTTCACTCTGTCACACTTTTAACATCTGGCAGCAAGCAGCACTTGAAACTGTAAATCTGTTGGAGTAGCCATCACTTGACCACTATCCGTGTCCAGGTGCTCGCACATTAAGGAAGACGCGTGCTGGCAAACTTAAAAGCCGTGCACTGTTCAAGCGCAAACAACAACTTGACCGCTCAAATCGTAAATTCCAACTGAGCCACAACACAACTCCACACGGCAAAACCTTATAATAATAAAGGTGCGAGTAGCCGTAGTGTGTGTGTGTGTGTGTGTTTGGCCCTGACTGTGCGCGAATTGAGTTGAAGGTGTCACTTTAGTGTTTAGCCTGGATGTATACATACAGTTCACGGCATTTTAAAGGCGCTGCCAAAAATTGCAGTTGAATGGTTTACAGCTGCCAGCTGTCAGCTTATTGGGGCCAGGTGCATTTCGCATGCATCTTTAATGGAGCCACTGCCCATTTCAATTCGCAACGTAATTTTCAATCAGGATAATAATTTCCGCACAGTCGTCACGCAATACGATTGCTCCTGCTCCTGCTCCTCCTTTTAGCGCTTTCCCTGCTTTCAATTGTCATGAGCTGTGGCCGTTTCCGGCGCACATGTGGGTCAAGAGCAAAGCAATTCGCTAGCGGATGTGTCGGCTGCTTTATGTGAATGTGGTTTTAACAATCGTGTAAGTTGCTTTATTAAGTCGATGTTAACTACATTAACTACGGTACATTAACTAACTAGTGTTTGGTAAGTGCGTCATCAAATTAATCAGATCTCAGATCTTGGACAGACCCTCCCAGCGATCAGGCACCGTATTAAAGTAACGATCCATTGCCTCAACAAAGCGCTGTTTATACGGCTGTGGCGGCAACACGGTCGGCGATTTGCCAATGTTGCCACTCAGGACTGACTGCTTAAATATATGACTCCAGCTTCTTATCCAGCGTAAAGGTGCGTATATAATCTGCAAAAGAAAAGACCACTTAATAAAATGAAACAAAATGTTGGAATATACTATATAAACATACCAATAATGCCCAGTACAAGCACATTGCGCTTGTGATCTAATCCCACTAGCAAGGAGTAGTCCATTACCTCGTTTCGCTCTAGGAATGAGGCATCCCTTTGAATAGCATCTCGCAACACAGCTTTGCTGTGGGATAGCACATAGAGCGGCTTCGACCAGGACACTGCAAGAAACAAATGCTTAGTTTAAACTTAAAAAGACTTGGTCTTAAATGCGTTTTAGATCTAACAGAATTTCCCAGTAAAATCACTGTTGTAACAATTAAAATACGTACTCTGCACTAAATTTTCATCGAGCAACACAATTTCGCCATTCTTATTATTGGGATCCACGAGACGATTGCGCTCCGATCCTTTCAAGTCGAATTTATTGGATATGTCGCAGCCGTAAAACAGATTCTCCATGACCAGCAAGTATTTTTCAACCGGGTTGCTGCAAGTAAAATGACATGATAAGTATTTGGTATAAAAGGTTAGGCATTAAGTCTTACTCCTTGCTCTTGACGCTGACTTTAAAGATGCCAAAGATTTTGGCAAGCAGCGTGGGTTGTTCCTTTTGCTGCGTGCACTTGGCAATGTATTCAATGTATTCGGGCACGAAGTTTTCAATTATAGGAATTTCTCTTTTGTTTATCTCCTTGAGCACAAAACGATCATCTGCAAAAACAATTAAGGTTTTAAGGATATGCGCAAATACAAGTTGGTTATCCTGCTTACCCAAAGTTTTGCAGAACCGTGAACCGGATTTACCGCCACGAGCCTCCCATTGCACGCTGCTGGAGAGGCTACGTGCGAGGGCAATGCGTGACTCCTCCTCGGCATCCGGCTGTACGTCGTGCACGCCGCCAAGATCGCTTGGCTTGCGCACCAGCTCGATTTCGGAGCCATTGCGATTCTGTGAGATTCTCAGCTCTTCGCGCATTTTACTCCTCTCCAGCCGGCGATAGAGCTTTCGATCCAGCTTGGGCGGACTCAAGCATTTGGCGCGCATCGCATCAAACTCCCGTGCAAAGTAAATTATGCATTGAAACTGGCAGCTGTTGCTGCCAAAGGTCAACGTGACATGTGGACTCGGTGGTTGCGGCGGCTGAGTTTTGGTCTTGCTGCGTTCCGACTCGGACTCAGAAGCGGTATTGCCGCTTGTCTCCTCGGCATCGCTGTCCAACTGCTTGTGTTTTAGTTGCGGACTGGAATTAGGATCGCCGCCGGACGCCTCGCCGGCATTGAGAGCTGCAATGGAGCGCTGATACTCAGCGGAGGTTAAGCCATAGGCAATAACGGAGCTGAGATCGTTTTCACGCACCAGCACAGGAATGCTGCCCAGGGGCAAGGTGAGATGATCCTGTGCCGCAAATGGCGATTGCAGCGCATTTGCTGGGTTATTTGTTGGCTGACGGAGTGTGAGCAATCTGGACTTGATGGACTTCTTGTCCGTGTTGACATTTACCGTCGAGGCGAGCATCTCATCAACAGTGAGCCTCTTTTCTGTATCGGGCGCATCTTCGCTGGGACATTCGATGGGAGCACCGCTACTGTCCAGCTGCTGCTGTTGGGCAGCTCTGCTCTTGGCCAGCTCCTGGCTGGCAGCATCTGGTAGCTCCGGTCGCAGCTCCTCGGTGCAAATGGTGCCTGCGTCAATGTGATGCGATAGCTTGTTGTGCTTTTGAGTCAGTTGCTCAATTTCCTGCAGACGGCGACACCACAGCTCAATGCTTTCGGCCAGCACACGCTTGGCCATGATCAGGGCATCGCCAATGTCATAGGAGTTCACCTGGCGCTCCGTCAGTAGCGTGTGCACAATTTCCACCTTCTGCTTGAACGTGAATTGATCCTTGGTGAGCGACGCTTTGAGGCCGGATACTAGGGGTGAGTTCTCCTCCTCGCTGGCCAGGTCAGCAATACGCTCGTGTATACGCGTATACACCTCATGTCCGCGAATGGAGAAGCTCTTGATCTCCTCCTGAACTTGAACGCCAATAAATGGCTTGGGCAGCTCCATTTGCAGCGTCAAACATGGCAGATCCGTCTCCCACACCTCAACGGGCGTGTACTGGAACTTGGCGCCAACGCCCCGGAAGCTGAAATGATGCACATAGTCTCTGTGCAAAGAGTGTTCACAGGGACTGCTGGGCTCCCCAGCACCGGTGGCTGCTTCTGTGAGTGGCCGGCGTTTGTAGGCGTGGCCATGGAAACGCATCTCCAAGTACTTGGCCAGCGAGAGGCGCTTGGCGGCGTCTGAAAGCGGCACCGCTGGCGTCCTTGCATTACAGATGCTGCACCAGGATGTAAAATAGATGCGCTTGGGATCAGAGCGCGTCGAATCCTCGGTTAGATAAACGTGCACACAGCCCAACGAATGAACGTAACGACGCACATGGCCCAGCATGGGCAAGTTGCACGACGGGCACATCGAGTTGAAGAGGCAGCAATAACGTTGCAAGAACTGCTCCAACATGATGTCATGCTGGCCATAGAACTTCATGTCCAGCAACATGGGCAGCTTGCAGAACAACGAGCCGCCCTTTGGATTGTAGTGGAAGCTGCAGAAGAGCACTGGCAAACGCTGATGATTCTGTGGATCAAGTGCATCCTTATACAGCTGCTCATCGGTGACCTTTTGCGGTCGCTGTATGACCACCTCACCGATTTTCTTCTTCTTTGATTTCAGCACTGAAATGTGGATTAGTTATTTAAATCAGAACGAGTTTGTTATATGAAAATACTTACTTGGCGCCTTGCCCTTGGGAAATCGACCGCCAAATGAACGAAACTCGGCGAGCAGTGTTTGGATATCGCGACTGGTGGCTGCTGCCGTTATCTTCATCTTGACAAAATCATGGGCCGGCAGCAGCTGTTGTTCGTTCTCCTTATTTTTGGCCGGCTGCGTGTTGGATTTAAAGACATCATCGGAGCTCTCGGGACGCTCCAGGACAGCTGGAGTCTTGGACCAGAGCTTGGAGAAGTACAGCTCGGCTGGGAAAAGCTTGCGCAGTTTGCAATTGCGACCCTGCTCCGTCTCCAGATAGGGCAGAGGAAATGTGAGAAAAGGGCTGACCGACAGCAGAGTGGAGCTAAGCGCATTCCGGAAACGATTATCGTAGCGCATTTCCACGGCCAAGGCCTGGACATTGAGATTATCGGATGAACTGGACATGGCAACTGCCTGTGAGGAGCGCAATGGATCCGTAAAGTCAGCTACGTTCTCACTTATTGCCGCCATAATCTTGTCTTCCGATTTGCGTTCTGCCAGCGGCCGTTTTGTGGTTGATGAGCGCAGCTGCGGCTCCGTTTCAGACTGGTCCTCTGCCGTTGCATTTTCTGTGTTAGGACTGGGCTCCTTGGAGTCGAACAGGGACGGCTTGGGACCCAGTGGCTGGGCAAACTCATCCAACAGAAAGGACATCTCCAGCCGCCAGTTGTAGCGGGCAAAAAGCAGCGCCGAGGCGACCCGCTTGACGCGTATCAGCTCCGCATTGCTGCCACCCCGGAGCAAGCAAGTGTAGCCACGTGGACTGTTAAGCTTCTCGAAAAACATGAGCGTCTTGCCACCAGCATAGTTCCGTATATAGAAATCATTGCAGCAGCCCAACTTGGGCATCGTGATGTTTGACTCAATGGAGCTGACAATGTCACACTGCAAAGTGCGGGAGAGACGCTCCATGACGGAGAGCTTGACATCAAGCACTAATGTGACTCCATGGTTGCGCAACATTTCCTGGGCGATGCCGGCAACATTCTTGTGCACCAGCACAACATTCGGCTCAAAGTTCATGATGCGGGCGCAAACGTTACGCAGGTATTCCTTCTCTTGTAGTAGCACCGTCTCAATGGTCACAAACTTGCCCTCGATGCGCTCATACACAATGGGACACTGCAGCAGGAGGATGCGTGGTGAGGCGACATGTGTAGCCATATCTTTGTGCGCTACATTCTTGGAAAAGGCGACGCCATGCACGATTTTCGAATCCTTACGCCTGCCTCCTGGCACTTTCTTGAAGTTGACATAGTTCCGTATGTCCATGAGATCATTGCTGCAGTACTCGGGCTTGAAATGGTTCGCTGCCGTGGAGCACAGTGCTTGCAGCACCTTGCCCCACTCCGCGTCCAGTTGATGAGCGTGCAGTAGCTGAGCAAGCAGCTGCTCCTCATGATCACAGTAGGACTCGAGCAGCTTGGTCGATATTGTCGTCAGGCACATGTCATTCTCCAGCTCAAGCTCCTGGGCAGACTGGAAACTTTGCGAAGCATCCATCGATTTGGGAGGCTGCGGTTCAGCGCTGGTGTCAAACTCCGGACTTATCGGATTGGGCTGATCATTGCTGCTGTCCCGAGCTTCGCCTACGGCAGCACCTATGCGCGACAGCTCAGCAAATCTATAATGTAACGTTGGATCGAAGTCCGTTTGATCTGCATCCGGCACAATGGGCTCGAGGAAACCAGCTGCTAGCATTGCACTTAATATAGCCACCGCCTGAACCTCGTTGGCCGACTTGTTGTTTGTATTGAGAAACTCAATTAATAGCTGGCCACAGTTCTGCACAGGCAGCTCGCGCCGCATTTCCTCGTGAAGGGTGATCAGCGAGTTCGACTGCTGCAATATGTTCTTTCGGTCGTCTATCGACAACATTGTATAGTTGGCCTGTGAACTGAAGCGCTCCTCCTGATAGCCCAGCGAGGTCTTACGCGAGAGCTGCACCCGCTGCTTCTCGGCAGCACGCGTACTGGGAACACTATCCTGCATCTCGAGCTTGCTGCTTAGATGCTGCTGCAGCGCCTGTAGATCTTCGCCCATGTTCGAGCTCGAGGATTTTAGCGAAGTAAGCACTATTTTGGAGCAGTAATTGCACACCTTTAAATCACCTTCGCACCGAATAATACTGCCAGGCACAACCTGATTGCAGCACTTGGAGCAAAAGATTTGACCGCATAGACGGCAGTGATGTTTACGACGAAATGTGGAAAACTTTTGTGCACAGTCATAGCATTCCTTGGCCTTGGAGTCGGGCATCCACAGGCGCTGCAGCTCCGTTTCCTTGTAGTTGCGCAGATCCTAATAAAAAAGGAAAGACAAATCACATCAAGTTTTCTTTGATAACAAATTGCAACTTACATTATTGTTCTTTGAGGCCACAATGTGGCTAATGTGTTTGAGCACATTAGAGACGGTCCGGCCTTGATTCGCTTCACTGGGCAGCTCATCGATACGCTCGTTGGCCTCAGAGTCTTCGACGGTTGTGGTGGTATTGGTGTTGGTGCTGCTACTGCTGTGCGTTTCGCTGTTGTTGCGCAGCTTTAACGTAGTTGGCGGTTGTGGTCGATTTGTGCTTAGACTGGAAGATGAACTATTTCTTGTGACGTCGCTGTCCATGTCAGCGTTGCCTGCCTCAGCGTTAAGGCTTTGCTTTTCGGCATAGAATTTGGACTTGCCCACTTGGACGCCCGGGTTGGTGCTGGTGCCACTGGATATGTCATTGACGGTGTTGTAGCTTTGATTATAGACATTTTGAATTTTGTTGACAACGCGACCGAAAAGCGATTCGGGCTTATCCTCAAAGTTACGTGCGAATTCGGTTAGCTTGCTCGGTGAGTGCAAATGTTGGTGTACGGAATGGTTATTGTTGGTGTTGCTACTGCTACTGCTGTTGTGGTTGTTGTTGTTGTTTGTGCTACTCATCATGTTCGGGTGTTAAAAGAATTTGTGGAATGAGTAGCGATGGGGACGTGCTCCCGCCTGGGCAGCTCGTCCTTGGTTAAATGGCTGTTATGTTCAGCTGATCAATTAAAGCGGCGTCCGGTGCCAGAGAGCCGAGTGCCAAGTCTGTCCACTTTTGTTCCTGAAAGTGTTTGATTTAGGCCGAAATATTTACGTTATCGCGTTTCACATTGCTCACCTGCTCACTTAACGTCAGGTGTGAATCACCACCGTCGGCTTCGGGATCGGGTAGCTTTTCAATTGGTACTAATATTTGATCAAATGGCAGCACTTCCATGCGCCAAGCATTGTCCACAATGTCCAATAATAGATCATCGATTGGTGCCTGTAAAACATAAGCAACGCCCCTTCTAAGAAATCACAAAAGAAGTGAACTTGACTACGATAAGCTGATAACTGTAGTTTATATTCACTCAACCTTGTTAATTACGTCATTGCCGGCTCCCACTGCCCCTAATACCTATTGTTATGTGTGTATTTAGGCAGATTTATCACAAAGCCACTCTCAGATAACGCAAGTTTCGCAACTAATTTGTGTGAAGTATTTGTTGTTAACTACACCGTGTCAGTAAAAGTTATCGCTGCACTTTAAATCGAGAAGGTATTTAATTAAACTTACTTGACTGTCCATTACTTAAAATATAAGTTCTGCGTAGATTATCCAGCTTTATTTAATCCTCTTTCACTAATTGTTTACTTTTTTTTAGCGATAAGACTCGTCGAAATGCAGCACTGAATCGATTGCTTTCCGATAAAAGCAGTAGTGCTGCAAAACGTCCTAAGAAAATGAGCGCCAAACTTGATTGTGTGCTGCCAACCTGTTTTTATTATTGAACAGTATGACTTTCGGCTGTTTACATTTAAAGTTTGTGCTTTCGTTGATTATGAAATAATTGCGACACGCTTAATAATTTTACTTAAAATCTAGTTTTATTATAAAGTCAATACTTAATTTGTGTTGATTCGACAAGCATAAGCTTGTAATTTATAATTTTTATTCTTATACATATACATATATATCTAATTGTTTTTAAAAATATGAAAATTAAAACGAAAGTTGAAGTTTATCAATTACATAAACATATAAATCCATTTCAAAGCTGTTATTTATTAAAGTAAAGCCTTTATTCATCCCAATAGGCATTTAGTTAAAAATCCTTATCAATCCTTCAGTTACATAGATTTCCAATATCCTGGCATTATCCTTTTTGTCCTCCTAGCTGCAATAAAGCTTAATTATTACCAGTGCCAAGAAAAAATAACATTCAATGCAACTTTAGTCCAAGTTTGAAGTTTTAAAGACTTTTAAATCCGAGGATATTCCATTTGATAATTTATTATTAAATATCAATGTGTTGATTGTTCCATTGAAAAACTGACTAGATGCAGCATAGCGCTATAAAAATGCGCTTTAAAACGTCAGCTATGCCGACATCTTGCCAATTCACCAATAGATGAGTACCACGAGATATAACGAGAAATGTATGTAGTTGAACCAAAAATTCCAAAAAAACACTTTTAACAAGTTCAACAATATATGTTTGTTTTTGTAATTTAGCATGAACGAAACTTATATTTATCAATGAATTGTTTGTGCTTTATTTTGTTGTTATTTGCCATGAGAGCACTTAACAAGTTTTTTTTTTTTTTTCAGTTCGGTGTGCGAACAACAAGAGGCAAAGGCAATTGTAATCCGTCAACGATGAAGACTAATTGGCAACTGATTTGAAAGCCATGAGTCGAGCTTAGCACCACACCTCGGCCAGGCTAAAAGTGTGAGCAATAGCGACAACCACAGCGACAACAACAACAGCAACAACAACAAGTCGGTTAGAAGTCCAAAAGCGACAATTGAAGAAGATTCAATTTATGTGTGTGTGCGTGTGCAGCTCACACACACACTCAAACAGAAAAGTTAAACATTTCAAGAAAAGAAATACAATACAATAAAATGTTGTCTAAAACGGGGATTGATACCCGTTGGCAGCATTTACTTAAACACGCACACACTCAACAACCTATGCAAAGTGGGGGTGATAAATACACGTATGTGTAAGTACGTGCATGTGCTAGTGTGTTTACTGTACAGACTGCCACTGTCAGGTAGCTGACGCTGTCCGCTGACTCTCAGCGTCAATGGCGCCTGCTCGGCATATTAATGAACTCCCATTTTGAAGCCAAAGAAAAAATATGAAATTAAAATAAAATGTAGTTGCCAACAACAAAAAAAGAAAAGAAAAGAGCCGTGTCCACGTCCGAGTCAGAGAGTCGCCGCCGTCTCGGTCGTATTGGAATTTTTTTTTTGTCATTGTTGCCAATAGAGTCAAATCGAATGCATATATGCCAAATGTGGCTAGAAGGGACATTAAGCCATGGCGTTACTTCCGCTGTGTGAGCATAGAAGACACCTGCAATCAGTATAGTACAAATTCAACTAGCTGAAGAAAATGTGTGTAAAAGAACTAAGACAGTCTTTGTAAGTTGGAGCCCCTTTTCATTACAGATAGGTATGTTTGTACTTATGGCCAATTATAAAAAACAGTCACGTGCCCTGGCCTTCAGCTACATACAGAAAAAAAAATCATACACATACATTTTTCTCGACTTACACCTTTATACTCGTCTGCATTATATACCTATGTATATGTACTATAGAATGTTATACACTTGGATCTGTTGATTTGAGTTTCACTTTATAAATGCAACGTTTTCGGGTACCTTGATAATAATTTGAATATTATTATTCATATACACACGCTGCACGTTTTGTTAGCTATAAAGCGACAACTCACGCACCGATTTAGTGACCATATAGCCAAAAACAATTTAAATTCCAATGCTCAAGACATCATCGCAATGATTCAAAGAGTTCCATATTGTTCGCTAGCAGTTGTGTTATTTTTTCAAATCATAACCCTTTTGTACTACCAAAAATATATATATGGTTATCGCCTAACCAAAAGTACCGTTGCCCATGTTTTCTTGGCAATATTTTATA
This sequence comes from Scaptomyza hsui, assembly GCA_018152825.1. Lineage (NCBI taxonomy): Eukaryota > Metazoa > Arthropoda > Insecta > Diptera > Drosophilidae > Scaptomyza > Scaptomyza hsui. Next base: position 5,406,606 of record JAECXO010000002.1, read on the forward strand.
TTTCCGTTTGCTACTAAAATTGTGACTTAATGCACAAATTTATATGCATCGCCAGAGACATCGATTTGGCCATAAATACTTTTACGTATTGCCAATCGTTTCATAATATCTCTTTCAAGCTTATTTCTATTATTTTTATTGCCACCTTGTATAGACATACCGTTTAACTCAATCCAACTACAGAAATTTATTTTAATTATCAATTTGTTATTTTGTGCACATTTTTTGACACAATTTTTATGTTCTGCTGGGAGAAAGGAAGTTATTTTATTTTTAAAAGCCGACAATTTCCCATTAACTTGAGCGGATATGAGTGGGAAAAGCATTTCCTAGAAATTTAATATGCCTACCTTTGGCTTAAGAACAATATTTTCATACTTTTAAAACTGAAATATCGTTGGGGCTTCAATATTAACAAAAGAAAAAAAATTATTAAATAAGATAACCGTTCCGAGTCAATCAGGTACGGAACTGAGCAATAAATAGGTTGAAAATATTTAAAACTTTAATAAGTGAGTTTTGTTCATTTGATGTATTAACATTAAAATCTTATTATTTGAGTGGTTTTGTATTTTTTACAAATTTAATAATTGGGAGTGAAGTAGTTCGAACTTTTACGTAAAGATGCGTTATAGCACTATTTTTTTAAAAGTAGCGCGTTATTGTTTTGAGCTGCCAACCCGATTATAGATCCGAAAATGGTAACCTTAAAGATAGCTCATAAAAAGTGTTGCTCAGTTTCCTTATGTCTATGTATCGATAGATTTTAGAAAACAGTTAAATTTAAATTCCAGGTCTCAATTGTTTTTAAATTTCTCAGATATGCACATCAATAGTGTTTAGTGAATGTTATTTTGAAATATATACAATTTCGAGAAGCGATGCTGTAAGGAATATATGGTTTAATTTTATATTTAATCTACATGTTTTTTTTTCAGCTTCTGTTAAGAACATATGGTAATATGTTAATTCTATCGCGCTGTTAAGTTTTACAGTTGTTTGGTTTATAATTGTTGCGAACAGTTTTTACAAGCAAAAGTAGTTTTTACTTAAAATAAATTGTTTAATTTAAGAAAATACCATTCAAAAGAATGCGTCCTAAATTAAGCATCAGAGATGAAGTGGAGCAGCTCTTTGAGAAGAAGTTCCAATACCAAAAGCCAAAGACCGGCACTTGGCAGCTGCCATTGGAAGAGCCCCTATTTTGTGAATTCTATCAATACGAGTCACTGCAGAATCTCAAGGAACAGTTAAATGGAGTCAAGAGCAAACTCAACAACTATGGGGTGCAGGAGTGGAGTACACATACAAATCGACGGGATCCGTCTGGCGAGATTTCGTGGCGTCTCAAAAATGAAACAAAGGCTGAATTTGTTACAGTTAGTAGAAAACCAATAAGACAACCAAAATTATTAACTAAAGGAATACTTTTTAGGTAGCGTGGTGCAAGTTTTTTGAGTGCCTGCATCGCTATCCACTGATCACACAACCGAAACTGAATACTCTACATTTGTGTGAGGCGCCTGGGGCTTTTATAGCTGCACTGAACCATTATCTGCATTCGGTTTATAAACCAGATGAGGTTTTTAATATTCAATAAGTTATTTGGTAGCTTTACTAATATAATTCAATCGCAGGTGAACTGGCGCTGGCGTTCCACGACATTAAATCCCTACTACGAGGGAAATGCTTTAAATGAAATGATTACTGATGATCGCTTCATATTTCATACGCTGGACAATTGGCTCTTTCACAAAGATCTAACAGGCAATCTGCTCAATGTAGACAACATCGATCACATGACCCAACGCTGCGCTGAGGATTTAAAGGAAGACGTGCATTTAATAACAGCCGATGGCTCCATAGATTGTTCAGCACAGCCAGATTGCCAGGAGGAGATCGTCGCACGTCTACTCTTCGCAGAGATTATCAGTGCTCTCCATATACTCAACGACGGAGGGAATTTTGTCATTAAAATGTTTACGCTCTTCGAGGCATGCAGCGTTTCCCTAATGTACATGCTCAACTGCATATTCAAGCGTGTGCACATCTATAAGCCAGCGACCTCCAAGCGCGGCAACTCAGAGGTTTATGTTATCTGCCTGGACTACCAGAAGCAAACACCTGGCCTGCCGCGCCTTCTGGAAGCGATGCGCGCTAAGCTGGCAAAGCCTAATGATGCAATGGTGCTACCGCTGTTTAGCAAAGCCCAAATACCCAACGATTTTTTGATGCAGCACGAAATCGCCTGCCGACTGTATTTAAAGCTGCAGCAGGAGGCAATCGAGGGCAGCATCTATGCGTATGAGTCAAAGGATCGCTACTATCTTCGTCATCTGCATCAGTTGCGCGGCGTTGTCTCGTCTATGTTTTATAATCGCTACAAGGTGCATCCACTGGCCGATGAACTGCGCTTGGTTAAACAGCACGATATCAATGAGGCTTTGGGCTTTTCGGTGCCGGTTTATGGTGGCTCCTATACGGAACGCGAACATCTCCGTCAGGGCGACATTCTAAAGCAAATCTACTGTTTGCGACGCGAGTTTAATCAGTTAGAAAAGTGTCCAACGGGCAACGACAGCTACAAACATGAAAGGAAACGTGCCGGACCCTTAAAACTGCAGCTGTCTAAAGGCGCACCTGTGCAAGAGCTGCAGAGCAGTCTGTTTGCCTCGGAGCCGGTTCTGCTGTTGCGTTTACGCATCCTGGACACATTTGAGTTGGATCCGCTCTGGCAGACAGCACCCAAATGTTTGTTCTTTGACGACAACAACAGCAACACAAAGTCACTTGACTACGCACCCTCAAGCGAAGGCGATGAGTCAACATTTTATCTGGTTCAACGCCATTTCTTTGTCACGCTTATTGACTCACTGCTGGCAGAGAGGCCAGCAAAAATAGTCTTCCACAACTTTTTGCTTCTCACCCACTATGCTGCATCTGTGCTGCTATTTTTAGCTGAACTAATTTACCAGCACACAGAGTTCGATAAGGACATAACACTTAATGGATTCCTTCCTGAAGCCATGGAGCAGCTGCAGCAACTACAACAAGTGTTGCGCAACGATTCCACCGATGTGAATGAAGCTCTCCATAGTGTTCTGCATCTGCGCGAGCTTCAGAAGAATCCCTTTGGCAATGCTTTAATCCTGCACAATAATAGTGTGCTCCTGGAATGCTATCGTCGCATGCTTGGTGAGGATTCGTTCCCCAGACGCAACAGCGTCGCTCACGCAGACATCGTACAGGAAATAAAAGAGACTGCTACTGTTTTGTGTAAATAAAAAAAAAATGACCGAGAATTTTCGAAACTAATTCTCCTTCATACAAGAAATGTATAGTTTTATATACAATATTTAAAATATAAATATTCAGTTATAGAAATCTGTATATTAAAGTGCTTGAAAGATAATAAAAATTGATTCTAATTTCCAGCTGCAGAAGTGTTTTTAAACTTTATAAGTCATATTTATTTATTTATACAACAAAATAATGGGACAATGTTTTCAGTGTAATACTTTCATTATATGAGATGTCAGGAATTAACATATTAAACAGCACATAGTTAATAACCAATCATTGCATAATCAAGGCACCCATGGCATTGAAATCATGGATTCTATTATATGCAAGTTCCCATTAAAACAAAATTTTCTTAATAGTAAGAATTAACGATTCTAATTTCTGGATAGTTCTAATTATATGGCGACCATTGTTCTTTGTTGTTGAAACATAAATGATTCATGATTGTTTAGATTTTCGTTTACATTTTGTATTTTTCATATTTAAAACAATCAATTCAAATTAATTTCTACTACAAGTATTACTCAAGTTTATACAAATTTGACATGACCCGTATAAACTGGTCATTATTGCTACCATCTTCAGTTTAAACACACAAACATATATTTAAGTATATGTGTATTTGTTTTAATCTTTTCCTTCTAAGCAATTTAATGTTAATTTCGTAAATAGGGGGCTTTTAATCCATTTCTTGTTCGGGGTTTCAGTTTGGTTTTTCTAATCGGCTACGTTTGCTGTTGCTGGGTGCCGGCTCATCCTCATCCTCCTCTTGCTCTGCTCTCGTCCTCGTATCCGCATCTTTGGACTAATCAGCCGGACGCTTTTCGCTGTGTTTCCTGGTGTAATCCTCGGCGTTCTTAACAAACTTCTTCTTGTCCTTAAGAAACTCCTCGGCCAATTCGGCGCGCAGCGGATGTTCCGGCTCGGGATCGTTAATTAAAGCTATCAGCGCCTGGACCACTTGATCGGTGCGCGTTGCTGGCTTCCAGTTCTCGGTGCTAATGATGGGCAAACAGACTTGGCCCTTCTCATCGATGTTCGGATGATAGATTTTTGTTTTGAAACTAATCTTTGGTGGCTTAAATGGATACTCTGCCGGAAAATTGATTTCGATGCGAAAGGCGCCCTTGTTGTAGGGCGGATTGTCGGGCACAATCAAGCCTGTCCAGCGCAGCAGGTTATCATCGTCGGCCTTGATGTCGCGAAACGATTTTAAGCTACTTTCTTGCAAATCCACCAGCTCCTTGCGCAGACGTCGCGGTGCAGTCATTTTTTATGGTATATGTTATGTGGATAATTGCTCCAAATCGATGGAACCTGCCGTTGTAAATATATTTTTTAGATGATGCAATCGCTTGTTGCCGTGTGTTTGCTTTGTATAAGAAGGATTTGTGCTAATTTAGCACTCTTTTCACATTTTATTGTGGCAAAGCTCTATTCAATTTTTATTCTCATCAGAGTTGTGTAGTCTTGTTCGTTTCTGTCTTTATTTAGGGTCTTATTTAATATTTGTATGCCGATGACGCGTTTGCAACAATGTGGCAGCATTGTCAAAGTTAGCAAAGCGGTTGACTCTTTCTAACATGTGTAAATTACCCTATTGATTTGAACAGCTGCAAGAATATACGTTTATACGTTATAAAAGTTGCAATTCACGCATCTGCTCCCACAAGAATTTAGTATATTTTTATTAGTGATTTTTATAAGAGCACTCACCTGTTATACTTTTTGTTCTAGTTATTCGTTTACAAATATATGTATTCAACATTTTCAAAAAGAGCGGATTATTTAAACGCAGAAATGAGCAACACGCCGCAAAATAACAATTTTGACATTCACACAGAATGTAAACAGTTGCTTCAATCGATAAATTTTGTTTGCTATCGAAATTTGTGCCGCAACACGTGCGCTGCGCTGGAATTCGTTTTGTTTTCTCATAAATAATGGCGAAAAAACAGGCAATTAAACGTAAAGTGAAGGCACCCGAAGCCAAAAATGAGCAAGCGTCAGTTTCCGAGCAATCTGATAATGAAGAGGATCAGGTAAGCGCTAAAAAAGTGTAATGTAAAATGTGACTGCAATGTTTGTGTTTGTGTTCGTGTGTTAAAGGACCTGCTGCAAGCTGTAAAAGATCCTGGCGAGGACTCAACTGACGATGAGGGCATAGATCAGGAATATCAGTCAGACAGCAGTGAAGATCTGCAGTTTGAGAGCGATGAGGAAGGTAACTATTTGGGCAGAAAAGCCACAAATGAGGCTAGCTCTGGTGAAGAAGAAGAGGTGGAGGAGGGTGATGAAGACGACGAAGATGAGGATGAAGACGAAGACTCCGAAAGCAGTGATGATGATGCCAAGGATGAGCAGCCAAGTAGTAGCAAAGCAGCGCTGCCAAAAAAGACAGTGGAAAGCACAAGTGTAACAGCTCCTATTCCTCCAAGAAGGGATCCATCGAAACCTGAATATGAGGACTCTGACACTTCCGATGAAGAGGATATTCGCAACACAGTGGGCAATATACCAATGCACTGGTATGATGAGTACAAGCACATTGGCTACGACTGGGATGCCAAGAAAATTATTAAGCCGCCAAAGGGCGATCAAATTGATGACTTTTTGCGCAAGATCGAGGATCCCAATTTCTGGCGCACTGTAAAGGACCCGCTGACCGGGCAAGAGGTGCTGCTCACCGATGAGGACATCGCACTGATCAAGCGTGTCAATTCCGCCCGCATACCTAATCCCGAGCACAACGAATACGAACCCTGGATTGAATGGTTTAGCTCCGAAGTGGAGAAGATGCCCATAAAGAATGTACCCGATCACAAGCGTTCCTTCTTGCCCTCAGTATCCGAAAAAAAGAAGGTTTCTCGCATGGTGCATGCTCTCAAAATGGGTTGGATGAAGACCAGCGAAGAGGTGGAGCGCGAGAAGCAACTGAAACGTGGTCCCAAGTTCTATATGCTCTGGGAAACGGATACGGGTCGTGAGCACATGCGTCGCATACACGATCCCGTCTCAGCTCCCAAACGTGATCTGCCAGGCCATGCAGAGTCCTATAATCCGCCACCAGAGTACCTGTTTGATGCAAAGGAAGAAAAGGAGTGGCTCAAGTACAAGGACGAGCCACACAAGCGAAAGCTGCACTTTATGCCACAGAAATTCAAATCGTTGCGCGAGGTGCCCGCCTATTCCCGCTTCCTGCGTGAGCGTTTCCTTCGCTGCCTCGATCTGTACTTGTGTCCGCGCGCTAAGCGCGTCAAGCTGAACATTGATGCTGAGTATCTGATACCCAAACTGCCGTCGCCACGCGATCTCCAGCCGTTCCCCACTGTCGAGAGTCTCGTCTATCGCGGCCACACGGATCTGGTGCGTTCTGTTAGCGTGGAGCCCAAGGGCGAGTACATGGTGTCTGGTTCCGATGACAAGACAGTCAAGAGTAAGTGGCTTTTATATTTTAATATAATCTACCTGCAGAATTAAATTATATTTTACTCCGTTGCAGTTTGGGAAATTGCCACAGGTCGTTGCATACGCACAATTGAGACAAACGATGTGGTGCGCTGTGTTGCCTGGTGCCCCAATGCCAAGCTATCGATTATTGCGGTGGCCACCGGCAGTCGCTTGCTGCTCGTCAATCCCAAGGTGGGCGATAAGCTGATCATTAAGAAAACGGACGATTTGTTGGCTGAATCGCCAAGTTCCGATGTCATTGAGAATGAGCGCATTAAAACAGCTGTACAGTGGTCCACTGCGGAGCCTGAAGAGCAGGAGAAGGGTGTGCGTGTTGTCATCACCCACTTCAAACCTATTCGTCAGGTCACATGGCATGGACGTGGTGATTATTTGGCCACTGTGATGCCCGAGGGCGCTAATCGATCGGCGCTGATACATCAGCTGTCCAAGCGTCGCTCACAGATACCCTTCTCGAAGAGCAAGGGCCTTATCCAATGTGTGCTCTTCCATCCGGTCAAACCGTGCTTCTTCGTTGCGGTGAGTTCTTGCAAGGACTTTGCAATGCGGCCTGTATTTTATACACCCCATTTTTATTTCAGACTCAACACAATATACGCATTTATGATCTGGTCAAGCAGGAGCTGATTAAGAAGCTGCTAACCAATTCTAAATGGATATCGGGCATGTCCATACATCCGAAGGGCGATAATTTGCTTGTATCGACGTATGACAAAAAGATGCTTTGGTTTGATCTGGATCTGTCCACGAAACCATACCAAACAATGCGACTCCATCGCAATGCTGTCCGCAGCATTGCCTTCCATTTGCGCTATCCACTGTTTGCCTCTGGCAGCGACGACCAAGCTGTTATTGTTTCCCATGGCATGGTTTACAAGTAAGTATTTACTATATTTACACAATGTAACTATCTTTTAAACTTTCTCTCTATATTTTTAGTGATTTGCTGCAAAATCCATTGATAGTGCCGCTAAAGAAACTGCAAACTCACGAGAAACGAGATGAGTTTGGCGTCCTGGATGTTAACTGGCATCCAGTGCAGCCTTGGGTCTTCTCAACGGGCGCCGATTGCACTATTCGACTTTACACGTAAAGCGTTCAGCATTTGACATATTTAGTTTTAAGTTGACAGTGTTTAAATATGAAATTTTCTATAGTAAACAATCTGTATCTTATGAAAGGATAAATTCGCTGTTTTTAAAGTCCTGTGTGAAAGCTTCAGTACAACCCTGACTAGCTTGTCACCCCAAAAGCAGCTGCTGGTCAGCGCCTGGTCCCCCGGGGGTCATATCTGAGAGAGCGTAAGAGCGCAGCGTACATTATAACTTATAACTGAAACAAGAACAAGGAACAACAACAACTGATCATTAACACATTTACAGTTCACAGATTACCGTTTTATGCGCTCATTTCGCAGAGCATTGCACGAAAGCACAAATGCCCACTAAATTCCAGTCCAGTGCCAGGTTGAACTGAGTGGGAGAGTGAGCTTTTTATTGTATGTGTGCTCTTTGCAAAAGCACTCGCGCGCACATGTCGCGATGTGTACCAGGAATCTAATCGGTTCGCTTTCGGCTCCCAACAACTGTATAGCTATTTGGAGAGCTTTTCCTTAAATCAGCATTTAGTCGCCAGCCAGCCTTTGCCCATGCAAAGAGAAACGTTCGCACTTGTGCTCGTGCCGTCGTCGTCGGTCGTCGTGTTGTCGTTGTCGTCGAGGATTTTGGGTTTTGGCTATCAGAGCGCGCACACACACACACAACTACAACAAAAAAAAAAAGAAAATAGCAAAGAAGAAATTCATACACGTATAGAAAAAAGCGCAGCAGTGAAAATGAAACGGCAATAATGTGTTTAAAGGCAGAGCCTTAAAAAATCCAAAAAGTATGACAAGACACTTGTCGGGCAGCAGAAAATTGCCAAAAATGTGAAAATTGGAAAGATGAAAAATCAAAAAACTCAACGAATGTAATCATCAAAAAAATTTAACGAGTGTCTAGCTAAATTGCACTACTTACTTGCTCTCTCACTCACTCCCCAAACTATACCCTCCCCTTACTCACTCACGCTCTCTACCTCACTGTGCTGTGGCTCTCTTGCTCTGTGTAGAAATTGAATCAAAGCAAAAATCATTTTGAGCAAAAAGAAAGAAAAAAAATGAAAATAAAATACCTACACACATATTTTTAGTGGCAGGCAAAAATTTGTATATATTCGTTGCTCCTAAATACAAATCAAAGCAGTGTGCGCGTACTTTCATCTGTGTGTGTGTGAGTGTGTATATGTGTATAAATATGAGCGGAAGCGCGATTGGGAAATGTTCGATATTTTAGCAAATGTAACCAAAAAGCCCAGCATCAAATGCAATAAGCTGCCACAATAGCCACAACAACAGCAACTTAACATACAACAAATCACGCATACGCCCCATCAACCTCGCAGCAAAACGCAAGCAAAAGCGGAACAACCAACAAGAAAATAACGGTCAGGCGACCTCGCTGGCAAGAGTGTGTGTGTGTGTGTAATGACTAGCACAAGAAATAAATAAAAATTTCGGGCAACAACAAGAACAGCACAACTGGCAGCTCCAGCTGCTCACTGGAAAAAAATTAAATAAAAATAAAATACAATTTCATAACACTGGAAGAAATTCTCTCATTAATTCGCTGCTTATTAGAAACTTATTTGGTGTAAATACAAAACCAACAAATGTGTAAATGCTCCAAAGCAGCAACCTACAACAGAAACAACAACAACAAACTTCAGCAGTGCATCTCCCCTCTCCCTTCCGCACATCTCATCGGTACCACCTGCCCACGCAAGCGAGAGTGCGTCTAACGGATATTTTGTGAACTAACCGTCGCCGTCGCAACAAAAACAACAACAACAACAACCTAATAATAATAAAACATAAATATTCATAACGGTTTAACTGTGCTTTTTCATCTAATAAAATATCAAAGGAATAGAAGCAGTGACCGAAAAGCAGAGCCAAAAAATATCTCTGCACATGCATGTAAAAACTAAAAGCAAAAAAAAAAACACGCATAATTCGTTAAACCGTGAAGAACAAGAACAAGAACGACAACAACAAGAGGCGCGAGAGAGTGAGTCGAAAGCACACAAGTCGAAAGCACTCGATAAAAAGTTATTAGCAAAAACATAAATACGTAACTTGCGCTCTTCCTCGCACACTCACTCACTCACACTCTCTCTCTCTCGCTCGCTGGAAAGGGCGCCCAAGAAGCGCTCTCCTTGTGCGTTTGTTTGTGTGGGAGTGTGGGCTGAGAGTGGGACAGAGAGATAGGAACGAGAGACGGTCTGTCTGTAGGTAGGTCAGTGGCAGTGGGCAGTGGGCGGCCTAGCAGCGGCAGCGGCAGCAGCTGTGGCAGCTACGCCAACGCCAACATCATCTTGTAACTTGAAAAGCGCAGGTAAGTGTCCAATTATGTATTTGGCATGCCACTCGAACTAAGAATCCTGTTGATTTTACAGCATGTCCTGCACCGTCTCCGAGCTGCCCAGTGGCTGTCGTTTGCGCGGCATGACTGCATCTAACAATGGAAATGGCAATGGGAATGGGAATGGTGATAGTGTTGGCAACGCGGGCAGCGCTCTAAGTTCTGTCGGTGGCGGAATGGGGATGGGTGGCAATATTAGCGGTAGCGTCGGCGGTGGAGGAGGCGGCGGTACGGCAAACACAAGCATAACGCTGCCGGGCAGCGGAAGCGCCACATCAAATGTGCTGCAGGAATCAAATGCGCCGCTGCAGCGACCGCAATCACAAAAGCCGTGCTGTTTTTGTTGGTGCTGTTGTTGTTCCTGCTCCTGGTGAGTGTAACCCTACAAATTTACCGTTTCCATTACATGTATCTAATAAACTGAATCTATTTCATTTACCGCCACGGGTCGTCTAACCACAACAACAGGGCTAAATGGTAAGTTCCTAAACTCACACACACACACACACACTCATACGTTCTCACCCATGCCAACGAATATTTTAGTTACATCTGGCAATGCTTTGGTGCTAGGCGCATAGTAAAAGCTCGCTCCCGCTTACTCTCTCTCTCTCTCTCTCCCTCTCACACACAAACTAAATGTTTCATTCACAATTTGGAGAGCGCCATCAAAGCTCTCAGTAGGGTACTTTTTCAAAAAATCACATTTAATGTTGTTGCAATAAAATTGTTTCAAGTTTTCGTGAATGAAATTGAAAGCTGTCCTTGCTTGGGGGGCATTTAGATTTCTCCCGCGCCTTTGTATGTTTAGCTGTTGTCCACTTATACGCATTTAATCATTCGACTACTTGTGAACGCACACAATAGTATCTAGAAACATAATATGGATGTTTGTATGTAGAGAGGTGCCACGATGTTATTGGCAAGCTGTCCAAGCGGGGTAAACAGATAACGAACTTTGATGAGTTTAACGTAGGGAGCATGTAATGCTTACCTGATACGAGGCAGCCAAATCTAATCGTAGATAACGGGTGGCCAGTTTAGAGTGAACCACAGCGGTGGCAACAACAAAATTCAACGCAAGCAAACACTTATCAAACGACGCAAAGTCAGATCGAACAGCTGTTTCTAAAAACTTTTCATAACCAAGATCCTTGGCGCAATTTTCGTCAAAGTGTGAGCTTTAAAAAGCTTTGCGTTTTACAGTTTTACAAGTTCTCAATGCAACAAGAAGAAACGCATTCAATGTTTGGTTTAACGAAACGTATGCTGTACGTACATAAAAGCTTTTGGGTAACTGTTAATCTAGAAAAATGCCTTACTGAATGAGAAGAAAATAACACAATATAATTGCTGCAATTATTTACTAACTTAAATCACTTTTCTCTTTATAGTCTTGCCATCAAGAATGCCGATGAAAATGCGCCCACCAAACGTGATCTCGCTAACTCAGAATTCCTAGAAGGCGATCAGTAAGCTTTTAAAACATAACTACCCTCAAAAGCTCTACATATAACACTTTCTCTCATCTCAATTGCAGACCCACATTAGAAGAAATACGTAGTTGGGGTAAAAGCTTTGACAAACTAATGAAGAATTCAAGTAAGCTTTAACAGAAACTTTCAAAATTGAGACATAATTAAAAAACGAATTGCTTTTGCAGATGGTCGCAAAGTTTTTCGTGACTTCCTGCGCAGTGAGTTCAGTGAGGAGAACATCCTGTTTTGGCTAGCCTGCGAGGATTTGAAAAAGGAGAACAGCGCCGAGGTTGTGGAAGAGAAAGCGCGCCTGATATACGAGGACTATATATCGATACTATCGCCGCGAGAAGTGTCCCTAGATTCGCGAGTGCGCGAGATTGTTAATCGCAATATGATCGAGCCAACAACACACACATTCGATGAAGCTCAAATACAAATCTATACGCTGATGCACAGAGACTCATATCCCAGGTAAAATACACTAAAAATAACATGTAGTATGTATACGTATTGACGTTTGGAGTATTCAACAGATTCCTAAACTCGCAAAAGTTCAAGACACTCGCTCAAATGCAAGACAATTCGAATGCCGGCTCCAATGCGGATAGTCCCACTTAGATGTTACATACATTTTTGTTAACATAATTGTGCTATGCTGATTTCTTTAGTATTTTTTTAAACTCTTGTGTGGTTATCCTTAAACGCATCCTCGTTCGTTGCGGCTGCTGGACTTGAAACAAAGCAATATGTCATACGATAACCAAAAAAAAAACCAAAATAGATAAAAAAAAAAAAACAAATTCCATTTGGCGTGTGCAGTACCAAAGAGAATAAGTATATAAAGATAAAATGCCAGCAGCCTGGGATGATGGCAAGGATACGCTTGAGGATGCAACCATATGGGGCAACGCAAAGCAACTTAGACGATATGATGATGCATTATGTGAAACCGATTCCTTCTTTACAATGTTCTAGTCGTTAACAAACCAAAAACACACAAACAATCTAGGCAATTTATAAAATTAGTTGTTAACTGTGAAAAACCTCAGCGCCGAACACACAACAAAAAAAAAAAAAAAACACAAACAGAAGGCATTTTATTAGGGTGTTTAACATTTGAACTTTAAGCAAACTTTAAGTTTATATATTGTACAATACAATACAATGGACCCCCGCCCCTTCAAAACTAGTCTACCCCCCAAAAGATAGTGTGCGCGAGAAAGATAGAGAAAGAAAGAGAGAGCGAAACAATTAGCATATACTAATAATTATAATAATTGTTATACTAAGACGTATTAATCAAATTGAAATGAAACAACAACTTTAAACGCAAATACTTTTTCCACAAACAAAACAAAACAACTAAAAACCAAAAGTAAAAAAAATGCAACATTTTTAAACGTATTACTTACATTTATATATACTTGTATGTAACTTAATTAGTTTTGAAAACGTTTTAGATCATACAAAATACATTACATATATACATATATATATATATATGGATAGCGACATCGAAGCATTCTGTAAATATAAAATACAACAAGAACAAAATAATAATAATAAAAAAAAATTTGAAAAAAATATATAGCAATTTAGTTGCGCGATTTGTGAAGAATGAAAAACGTATATTATTGAAATAGGAAATACGAACTCGAAATCAAGACAATTTGCATTGTGTCTAATGTTTATAAACAAACAACTATGTAACGTAACAACAAATTTATATAGATTACTGTACATTTGTTTTTTAAAAAACATCATTTACAATAATGTCACATATATACATATATCGGTCAGACAAAAAGCATACAAAGAAACTAAACTAGGTATGCAATAACTAAGTATTTTATTTGGATAACGCATTGATTTCAAATCGAAAGAACAACAAAATAACAAAACAAAAAAAATGTTTCGCAATATCACTGCCAACTCCGCAAGAGATATATCATATATATATATTTATATATATACCATAAATATATATGTATATATATATCATAAACAAAGCAGTTGCGTTTACTATCCGCACACACACACACACACACACACACACACTGGCAACTGCGGGCTGGGCTTATCAAGATGATACTAGAAACCCTTTCCACAAACATTGCCTCCCCCCCAAATATTCACACGCTGAGGCGCGCTAGTTTTCTGCATTCAACAGCCAGTATTAAAACAAAAAACAAATGAAACTTCGGCATGCCGACGCTTAAATACCCTTGCAGAGCTGTTTACTAAATCAAATCGTAATTGTTCCTATGATAGCTTTATTATATATTATACGGTAGTCCGAAATGTAATATCACATCCATAGCCTAAAAAAACAACATAAAACAAAAAGCAGATTTTTTACTCAAATCTATAACTCTAATTTGTAACCACATAACCTCAAAGCGTGAATTTATCGACCAATTGAAAATCAACTCTGCGTGGGTTTCAAATTAATGCATTACGTTTAAATCTTAGCAATTGTTGTCGAACTAACAAATAAAAAATAATACAATATAGACAAAAGTTAACATGAGTTTTAACCGATGACAATTGGATTATATTGATGTAGTTTTGAGGCACAACATTTTATAGCACAACAACAACAACAAGAACAAAAACAAGAACAGCAGCAACAAGTTTTGATTACCTCAGTTTGAAACAGAGAATGTTTTTTAGTAGCTATTAGCTAGTTGGTGTGTCTAGTTATAAATGCATTTCGACTTAAGACACACACACGCAAACACACACTCGCACACACAGATACACAAAATTAGCAACGGTTTTGGGTTAGTTATCAAAGTAGAAAGAGCATTGATAGATTTTAAGAGTCTTCCAACTTGATCCAGCCGCTACCACAAAACAATTTTCCCAACAATAAGCTTCAGTTTCTCCCTAATCTAAATCCTTATACCGCTAGAAAAACATCTGGAATGTTTATTGAATTTATGTCACTCAGGCTGCTACTTGGAATTGAAAATTCGACAACCTTTTTGCATTAGAATACGGTTATCGATAACAATAGCGATTCCACGTGTTATCGATTCTCTTTAACAAGTGTAATTTTTCCATGGTTTGTTAACTTAATTTTAGGCTACATCAACTTTATTGAAAACAATAAGATGTTTGTTTTCTCTATTGTTTTTTCTACGTTTTTAAGAATTTAAGTGAAATCACAAAATATTTAAGTACATTTTACAAAAATTGAAAACTACTATACATACATATAATTTACGTTTCTAGGTACACAGACACTAAAACACATACATACAAATATATATACATACATATATAAACTACATATATAATTGTATATGTAATACATAAATACATAAATGTAAATGTAATCGCAAGAAAAGTATTAGTGAAAAGTTTCGACCAGTTAAAACACAAACAAAATTAAATTTATTATAACAAATTAAAATAAAAACATACAACAATTTCAAAATGAATACAAAAACAAAAAACGTTTAAACTAAGCATACATTTAGTTTTAAATAAAGTTTAATATATTGCAACAATAAACAACATGAAAATAAAACTGAAATTTATTGAAAAATTTATTTTACACAAAATTCTATTTTATTTGAGAATTAAACCTTTAAAAAAATCAGGTAAGCCAAAAACTGAATGCTAATTTAGAAATACTAAAAAAAATCGAACGAAATTAAATTAAATATATAAATTTTTAATTACATTTTTTAGCTTGAATCAATGAAAAAATGTATTAATATGAGAACTTAAGAGCCTGAGTTTTTTTTTGTAGGTGTTATCAGCTCTAAATAATAACATTTTAACGTTTGAAAACAATGAATGACTTCATACTTCTTTAAAAAACGATTTTAAAAAATATATATATTTTATAGGCACAAGTGAAAAAGAAATTATACATTTTTATAAAATAATTGAACAAACAATTGCTTTGAAAAGTATGTTAATAGTATCGTTGGCTTGCTGCGCGCGTGTAACATTTAAATGGGACACCCTGTATGTGACCTGGCAGAAAACACGGCAAAAAGCACACTGATCAAACACAGTCGGGTACCGTCCACACGACAAAGCGTTGCTTTTGCTGCCGCTGTCGTTGTTGCTGCTGTTGTCGTTGTTGTTGTCGTTGTTGTTGTTGTTGTTATCGTAAGGCGGCGTCGGAGTCTGTGCCGACGGCTACATGGCATTCATTTGTGCTGCTACATGCATAACTATTTCACTTATGCCCGAGTGTATGTGTGTGCGTGTGTGTGTGTAAGAAGCACTCTCTGTTGGTATGCGTGCGAGCAGCTCTCTACCTTTTGGTTTTACCTGTTCGAGATCAACTGCACTACCACTTTCACAAGCAGCAGCAGCCGCCGCAGCGCGCAGCAACAAAAGCAACAAGCAAAACAAAAAAAAAAACAGCACACAGACAGCGACAACGACGGCGTGTTCGAATGTTTGAAAGTTCGAAAATGAATGCACGCCACAAAATGAACAGCCACAAAAGCTACAAAAGCGCAAATAAGCCAGGGCCGGTTCAGCTGGCAGATAAAGTGCGCAAATAAATAATTGTAATATATGTATGTGCACACTAAATGTGTAATGCTAGGCTATGCGAAAAGTATGCGCTCGCCTAGTCAAGTTGCAAACCAATTTCGAAATAAAGTTTGTTGCCTAAGTCATTTGATATTGCTCATAAAAATAGGAAATGCGCACCTGAACAACGCGCTCTCCGAACTTATGCAGGTGCACACATACACAGGCAGGCTGGCAGCGACAGGCACAGGCACAGGCACAAGGCGCAGGGACACAAGTGAGTGGCTTCTACCTGTAAGTGCGTGTGTGTGTGTGTGTGTGTGTTGCCAGTGTAGAGACAACATCATCGAATCGATGAATATTTTTTCTGTTGAGTTTCGCTTGCTGCGCAGCCGCTGTCGCAGTCGCTGTTGTCGACGCAGCGCTCGCTCAATATCAGTTACGAAAGAGATGAAACCATAAAAAGCAATAATAATCGGGCTCTCTCACGCAGACACTCACCTGTGCTGGCCTGCACAGACACGCAGAGCGCACACACACAACGACAGCACCTTGCATACGAATACACAGGCATAAAGCGAGCAGCGTTAGCAGCGACTGCGCAGCAGCAGACGTCGACTGAACGGCAGCGGCAGCAGCAGCGGCAGCAGCAACAACACATTCAACAGTTGAACAATCTCCAATTGACTCTTTGGGCATTATAGCCGAGCTCAACGTTCATCCGCGACAAGTTTTTCGTACCTTTCGTGCAGGCGAGTTACACTTTTTTGCTTTGGCTCTACAAAAACGCAAATTTTATTATTAACAAAATTCAGCAACAACAACTGTAATAACAACAAAAAGAAGACGCCTGCTTAAAATTTATATTGCTTAAGTGAAGAAGAAAAATACACAAATATAAAAAAAATAAATACACATAAAGAAGAAGAAAAAAACAGAATTCGTTCGCGTTCGTTTCGCGTGTGCATGTGTGTGTGTGTACATATGTGTGTGTGTGTGGAGTCGCTCTAAGAGCGAGTGTGTGAGTGGCTCTTTCGCGTGCATGTGTATGTGTGTGTGTGTGTGTTTGTGTGAGCCAAAACGAGACGCCATCAAAGCTGAGCAACAGCAACAGAAATAAAATTCATAGTAAAAATTGTGATTAATAACAAAGCGAAAAACGCAAAAAAGAACAACAAAATAAAAGAGCGCGTAAAAAAAAGTTTACACACACATATAACAAATATATTACACTACGAAAAACAACAACAAAAACACTAATCAAAAGGCGCGCTCACAATGAAAAATGTATAAACTGTTAACTAAAGTACAAAAAAAGCACAATCAAAAGCAACAGCAAAAGCAACAACAACAACAACAAGGAGAAACAAATGCTGCGCGCCACCATTGCCGCCCCCGCCTCCGCCCCCGCATGCTACGCAGCAGCAGCAGCAGCAACAACAACAACAACCGTGTTTCGTGTTCGTCGTGGCAATTAAAAAAAAAGTTTTATGCAAAATACGCAAATCAAATGTTAATGCTGTGAGTGCGAATTTTGTGCAACTCTGTGTGCGAGCGTATGTGTGTGTGCAAGTGTGTGCAAGTGTGCTTTAGTATCCAAAATGCACAAACGCTCGCCAGCAGCAGCAACAACAACAACAGCAACGACAACGACAACAATAGCGAAGGAGTCGCACATTAGAAGCTCAAACGCTCAAACTCAAAGCACACAGCCCGCAGCGAGGCTTTAAGCCAAGACGCATACCACAGCAACAAAAGTGGCGAAAGGTGCACCCACCAGCAACAACAGCAACAGTCAAAGAGTCAGCAACAACAACTATAACAACAACGCAGATTCGTTAACATTTACGGTTGTTTCTTCATTTCGAATATTCGGACATGCCAGCAGCTTCCAGCTTCCAGCTTCCAGTGATAGTGTGCCATAGCGATCCTTACGAATTGTAGTGCCAAAATTCCAACATACGAATATTATACGAGTTTACCTGGCCCAGGCAACCAACAAGCAACAACCAACAACAACGAAACACAGCTGCATAAATATATACAAACACATACACATACATATATGTAAGTACATACCAAGCAAACTACACAGAAGTAATTATAAATGCATAAAAATGCAACACTGCGCACAACAACAACAACAACAACAGCAGCAACAGCACTCTAAGCCCAGGCTTAAAACAAACGCAACAGTAAGAGCGACCGCGACTACGACAGCCGACATCAATAAAAGCCAAAATATAAAGCACCCTGTAAGTAAGGTGCGCGCAGACGTTGACGATGTCGCAGCCGCAGCCGCGTTGGTTAATAGGCAATAGCTCTGCTGCTGCTGTGAGAGTGAGGTGAGCTGAATGTGTGAGAGACAGAGAGCGAGCGCGTGTTTCGTTCGTTCGTTCGTTCAGTCGCCGTGTGCTCGGCTCAGTTCAGTTCAGAGACCGAGCGCTAAGCGGGAGCGAAAAGGGATCAAAAGGTGTTGTCTCTGTGTGTGCGACGACGCGGCTGCGCAGTCAGCGTCGCAGTCGACTTGTTCGAAAATCGATGTTGCTGCTGCTGCTGTCGTTGTTGTTGTTGCTGTTGCTGCTCTTGTGTTTTTTTGATTACGTTTTCTCGTGGCTTCTTGTATCGTTTTTGGACATCGACTTCGTTGACTTTGGCTTTAGCGCGGCTGCTGCGGCTGCTGCTGCTGTTTTTTTTTCTTACCTTTATTTTTTTGTGTGTGTTGCTTTGTTGTTTTGTATTATGTATTATATTCTTTATACTTTTTGTTAGTGCTTCGGTCCGCACATTGATGATGGCGATCAATTTGGGGCTGCGATTATGGTACAGTAAAATGAACAACGTCGCAGTCGCTGTCTTGCGTCTTGCGTTAGCCACTACGCAGCACACACACACACACATACACGTACACTCGTCTACAAAGACTCGGGGCACACTTAACCCACACACAAAAGCCAGCGCGCCAAAGAGAGGTGGGGCTGATGCGGGCGGTGCGGGAGGAACGCGGGGGGGGGGAGGTTTAACTTCGTGAGAGAGTTATTTTATTTTCGTGTTCGTGTTAACGTTTATTGTTTTTCTTTCTTATTCTTTTTTTTCTGTTTCTGTTTCTTTGCTTTGCGTTTTTCTTACCTTCTTCTTCTGCTTCGTCTCCTTCTTGGCTGTAGTTATTGATGCCCGGCTTTGACCGATGGCTTAGGGTTAGGTTCAGACATTTCTTTTTGGTCTTCTGGTAACGCTGTTCCATTCTATGTCTGTCTGTGTGTGTGTGTGTGTGTGTGTGTGTACTGGGGTCTAAATTATGTCAAATCTTGATGGGATTTCAAATGGGCATTGAAATTATTCCCCAACGATTCTTGCGACCTGAGAGTTGGTAAGAGGGGAGAGAGATAGCGCTGTAGGCGTTCAAAAAGATTCTTGAATAAATAAATAAAAGACAATGCAGCAAGAAAGATAACTTTAGTTTCGTCAATTTAATTGATATGAATTTCATTGTTGTGGCAATAAAATATAATATCAAGTTGCTAGTTTATATTAACTACTAAAACGATCAATAAATATTTGTTTAAAAAGTTTGTATTTGAAAATCCAAAGTTTTGTTAGTTTATATGCTATATAGTTATAGCTATGGTTTGTCATCGTTATTCATCTAGATCTTGTGAAACATTTTTTTGTTAAAATTTAAATAGATTTTGTTTTAAATTTCAAAATTAATTATTGTCTTTTAAAGCTAAACGGTTTTTAAAGAAATATCGATTTGATATAATATTTGGTTTAAATTTCAAAATATTTAATTCAATATGGTTCCATCAATTTGTTTATTGTCAGATCTGTACAAAAACTTTATCGATTTATAAAAGCAATAGGTCTTAGACGATGTTAGTATGTTTGATCAGGAAGATTAATACAAAGTTTTGATATATAAACACGATTTTTGAGTGGATTTCGTTTAAAAACCATAACTAGACAAATTTACTACCATAGGTTTTCAAAGTCAACCCGATTTTTTTAAAGTGAATAAAGGTTTAAGCTTATGTTAAAAATATTGTATATTGCACTTTTATCCCTCGCTTTTTACAAACAATAAACAGTACATAAACCTATTTTTGACAGTCTAATCCCAATAAGCAATTAAGTTTGCATTTTGATTACAACTTAAATCACAGCTTAATTTTTTAAACTTCTTTCATTTATCAAACATTCTAAACTTCGTCGGATTAAGTTAAAGATCTCTTTTTAAATTGCTCCAAACAGAGATTTAAGCTATTTCATTTATTAATAGCCAGAGGGGATTAAATTAAGAACTTTCAGAACTGTTCGAGTAAGAAGAAAAAAAAAGAGAGAGAGAGAGAAGTTGGAGCATTGATTCCAAATTGACCTCAATTGAAAGCTAATCATCATATGAAATCTGCGTTTAATTGAATTTCGCACAGTGTAGTAGATAGCCATAAAATTGGCCAAGTCAGCAGCCTGATGTTGTTTTAATTGTTTCCTAATTGTTTTGCGTCAACTTTCTATGCAATTTTTGTATTTTTGGTCTCGAAACTAATCGCTATCTCGCTCCCTCTAAGCCTTTTGGGCCACGTGCCGCATATCAATATTGACCGGTTTCTGTGCAAGGTGGGCGGCGGGAGGGGGGGCGTGTCGCTTAAAGGGGTTGCATTGTGTCTGTGCCAAAAACGAAGAGAAGCAACACACACAAAAAAAAAACTAGTCTATAAGCACGCCACATGACACTGACCTCACCTACTAACGGAACCAGCAGCAGCAGCAGCAGGAGGAGGAGGAGGAGGAGGAGGAGGAGGAGGAGCAGACACGATCTCAGACTTGGAGAGTCTCCGAGCTGTGTCTGAACTCTCGAGCCGGTTCAACTGACTGACTGAGACACAAAACACACACAAAAAACAAGTTTATCCACATCCCCACACGACGCCGCATGAACTTTGCAGCAGCAGCAGCAGCAGCAAAAACAGTTGTTGTTGTTGTTGTTTTTTGGTGTCTTTTTATCAAACAATAACTGGACGTGCCACCTGAATTGTGAACCTGGTCGGGGCGGGGGCAGGTTGTTGCTGTTGTTGTTGTTGCAGTCGAACCAGAAACGGAGCCAACTTCTGGATTAGGTCAAGGATTGGCGCATGACTTGTTGTTGTTGTTGTTTGGGCCTGGTATCCGGACTACCGGTACCTGTTCTAAAAAACAACAACAACACCAGTTCGGTATGGTTCGCGTTTATCAAAATCAACTCGGAAACATGTTTTTTTTTAGTTGTTGTTTGTGTGTGAGCGAGATGGAGATAGTGAGATATTCTGGAACTGAAACCGAAACTGAAAACTGAAACTGGACTATTTTTCATTCACAGCTGTTTTCTTTGTTGTTGCTGTTGTTGTTGTGTGTTTTGATGGATTTCTGGTTCTTAGGGTCGTTTGGTTGTTGTTGTTGCTGTTTAATTTCCAATTTGCTGTAAAGCAAAAAAAAAGAAGAAAAAAAAGAGCAACCAAAACAAAATAAACACACAAATAAGGCAGCGCTGCTTCGGTTGACTTCGCTGCTTCTGGCGCTGCTTCTGCTTCTGCTGCTTCTTCTTCTTCTTATTTCCACCTGTTGTGTGTTGTTGTTGTTGTTGTTGTTGATGAGTTATGCAGTTACACGTTTGACATTTGCGAAGGAGTCAAACTAGTTCGACGGGCACGTGTATGCAGCTTTTGTTTGCCCCGCTTCACACACGTCCGCCCGCCCCCTTCACACCCTCCCTCCATTCTGTCTGTCCCCCTTCTACTACTTACTATACTACTTATACCGTCTCTCAGTTTCGGTTTCTCTCTGTGTGTGTTTGTGTGTGTTTATGTTTGTTTGCTTGTTTGTTTGCCACTTTTTTGTTTGTTTATTTCTTTGTTGTTGTGCAAATCGTTCAACTCAACACTAACAACAACAACACTTACAACAACAACAACATCTCGTTGACGTTTGAACCCGTTTGTTCCACGTTGTTACGTTTTCGTTTTACGTTTAGTTTTTTGGAGGCACGACCCAACTGTCAAACCTACATATTTTTAAACAATGCCCTGTTGCGAATTTGAGCAAAAGTTTTTGTTGTCAGTTGCAAAAGTAATGTTAATAATACAACGATATTGTTTATTATGGGCAATTTAAGCGATCGAGACGGGAAAAACGCTTTGCTTCGAAGGCAGTGACTGTAAAACTGTAAAAAGCTTTTGCTCTTAGTACTCTATATGGAAGGAAACAAAACTTTCAAATTCATATAGGAGTTAATTTAGTATTTGATCTTGTTTTAAGTTTCTAGCGTTTTTATGCTTTAAGAGTTTAAAAAAATCAATTTCTTTGTATAAAACAACACTTCTCAAACTGTAACTGTTCTGAAAAATGAGAAGAAAGAGGTTTTTTCTTAGAACAATTCAATGAATAGTGGGTACATTTTATAAAATGCATCTCAAACTGTATCTGTTATCTCTTTTAGTTTTTAGAGAGGTTGAGAAAAGAGTTAAAACTATTTAAAAAAATTTTATTAATGGTTTATTACAGCAATTTTGTATGATAAAAAAGTTTTTTCTCTAAAATAAACGCCTATTAGAAAACCGAATAAACTAACTAATTCAATAATTACAAATTTTAACTCTATTGCTAATTAAAACTTAAACCTTTCTTTCTCATTTCAGTTAATTACAGACGTTAAAGGAGCTAGCTGTTTTTTTTATTTCGCCCCTTCCATTAGTTCCTTAGTGCCATAAAATGCAATATTGAAACAACGATAAACAACAACAACAACAACAGCAACAAAACAACCACAAACTACAACAACAACAAGTGCCTTCATCAATCAATAAAAAAAAACAAAACGTGATAGTGATATTAAATAATGTTTATATACTCGTAACAAAAACATAACTCAAAACTCAAACAACAACAAAAAAAAAAGCTTGCCACCAACAACATTCGAATGCCTTCAACAACATTTGCCAGCTGCAATTCAAGTTCAAAGCTCAAAGAAAGCTCACGTTAGTCAATTAAGAAGCTATATAGATATATAACCATTATTGGACAGAGGATATAATGTCCACATCCACGGCGACAACGAGCGTCATTACGTCCAACGATATATCGCTGTCCGCCCATCATCACGGCCACGCCCACCATCAGCAGCAGCAGCAGCAGCAGCAGCAACACTCACACAACACACACTCACTGCACACACACACACATCGACTGGGTGGTGTGAGTGGAGTGGTGGGTGGTCATCTTAGCGACGCCTCACTGTCCCCCATACAACAAGGGCGCCAACATTGTAACCAACAGCACCAACAGCTCCCCCTTGGGTCAGAACGGTGTGCCCCTCCTCACCACCATGCACCGCTCCCCCGATAGCCCCCAGCCCGAGCTGGCCACCATGACCAATGTGAATGTCCTGGATCTGCACACAGACTCCTCCAAGCTCTACGACAAGGAGGCCGTCTTCATCTACGAGACGCCCAAGGTCGTAATGCCGCCCGATGGGAACGGATCGAATAATGGTCACGATGATGGCGGAGGTCAGGTGATCGATGCACGCATTGCTGCACAAATGAGCACACAACACCAACAACAACAACAACAACAGCAACAGCAGCAGCAGCAACAACAACAACAGGCACAGGAACATCAACCGCTGGCGAAGATTGAGTTCGATGAGAATCAAATAATACGCGTAGTGGGTCCGAATGGGGAACAGCAGCAGATCATTTCGAGGGAGATCATCAACGGGGAGCATCACATCCTGTCCAGGAACGAGGCGGGGGAGCACATACTCACCCGGATCGTGAGCGATCCCTCCAAGCTGATGCCCAACGACAATGCGGTCGCCACGGCCATGTACAATCAGGCCCAGAAGATGAACAATGAGCACCAGGGTGTCTACCAGACATCGCCCCTCCCACTCGACGCCTCCGTGCTGCACTACGGCAATGATAACGTGATCAAAACGGAGGCGGAGATCTATGAGGATCACAAGAAGCATGCTGGGGGTGGCGGCGGTGGAGGAGGTGGTTCCATCATATATACCACAACCGATCCGAATGGCGTCAATGTGAATGTGAAACAGCTGCCACATCTGGCGGGCGTGCCCCAGAAACTGGATCCCGAACTCTATCAGACGGACAAGCACATCGATCTGATCTACAATGATGGCAGCAAGACCGTCATCTACTCCACCAGTGACCAGAAGGGTCTCGAGATCTACTCCGGCGGCGACATTGGCAGCCTCGTCTCCGATGGTCAGGTCGTGGTGCAAGCGGGTCTGCCATATGCCACAACCACCAGTGCCACAGGACAACCCGTTTACATTGTAGCCGATGTCGAGGAGCATTTGCAAGGGTGAGTGATCTTTCTATACGAATCTTTACTGTACATATATAGGGTTAGAATATGTTTAGTATATGAATAAGTCCTTAATTATTTACAAATATTACGAAATTCGCAGAAGTTTTACGATATTCTTAGTTTTCAAACTGTTTTAAGTACTGTACTTTTACATTTTTAAGTCTGGCAATGCTCTTAACAAAGAAAACCGTTGGATATTGCTAGGGCTGCCAACAGGAATATTTTATGTTTATAGTTTAATGGGATTAATGTGCCAATAATTAGTTCCAAATCTAAACCTGAATGACAATTTTTCTAACTGTTTTAATTACTTGCCTTTTAAATTTTTAAGTCTAACAGGAATTTCTTTCATAAGCAAATTTCGATTCTTCTTTAGTTAGAAACTGTTATAAATATTTGAATTTGATTTAATTACGAAAAAAAAATTCTCTCGCTTGTTGCTTCATGTCGTTTGTTGTGGCATATGTCAGCCCACATATCTGCACATAAATCTTGGCTAATTGTATTTGGCTACATCATCAGACATCAATGTCTTCATTGGCCATGCTAACCGTTTTTTCTTCTTCGTCTTTGGCATCGTCCTTTTAAGCCACAAAATGTTTCGTCATTTGCATTTCTCATGCATTTGAATTAACCGCTGTCCGTTTTACGGTTAATTATTGCGATAGGCAACAACTAACAAGAGCAACAACAGCAACAACAACAACAAACCCCTGCCCCCTTCTAGCCATGGCCAAAACATTTGGCGACCAACTGCAATACACTCAAACTCAAACCCCATTCCCAAGGGGGAATGACAGCTTCCGTTGTAACTGTTTCGACCATACGTTATTGCAACAACAGCAACAACAACAACAACATTTGTGGCATTTGGCGTGCATCGAATCTGCAAGTAGGCGAGAAGGCTAATAATACACACACACACAAAGAATCGCAGCCTCCACGCGGATGTGCCACAAGCCTTCCCTCTCTTTCGCTCTCTCTCTCTAGCAATTCATTTTGGAGCAACAGCAACAGTTGCCACCATCATCATCATCATCATCATCGTCGTCGTCGAGCTTTTGGTATGCGCAAGTAATAAAAATTTGAATATAAATTAATCTAATAGAGAACCGTTACGGTCTTGCAGCAAGGTGCTGGATGCTTGCCTCGCCTGCCTCGCTTGCTTGCAACACCAACTAAGTCATCGTCATTTGAATCTGCATGCAGCTTCTTCTTCTTCTTCGCCTTCATCTTCTTTTACTTCTATGTCTCCTTCTTCTAATGCCACGTCGATGGTCATCCTGTTATAGCGGAGGCAGCATCCAGCATCCAGCATCCAGCTGCAGCAACGCCATGCATGTGTTGCATGAACACACGCCACACCATCCATAAATAACGACAAAATTGCGTTTCCGCATATGGACCGCGTGGACTCTTGGCTTCTTCTTGGCTTCTTAGCTTGGCTTTGACTTGGATTTCTGGCATGCTGTTTGACCAACGCGTTGCAGACACTGCTTGCCCCAAAGACGTTGATGGCATTGCCGTTTCTTTTGGTTGCATGGTTGCCTTCTTGCCTGCTGCATTCTAACAATCGCGCCACATTGACCACATTGCCTGCCTGGCTCCCTGTTGCAGTCTCAACTTCAGCTGCATCTCGCCTTGCGTGTTGGCGTTCTTGCAACATTTTGCCTTGCCTCGCATGTTGTACAGTTTTGGGTTTTTTGTGTGTGTGGCAGGCAGCCTTGCTGTCTCTCTCTCTCTCGTGCCTCTGTGGCTTCAGTTTCTTTTAGTTAGGACACTTTTGGCTTATTGTCGTTTGCCTAATTTTGCAATACCCTGACCTTCTTAAGACATTTTGAGGGGCATGCTAGCATGCTAGCTAAACAGACATACAGTGGGAACTCTCTATAACGAATTGCGTGTTGTCATCGAATAAATTGTTTATATATAATAACTAAAAGTTATATTATTATTATACACACCCATGCTAAAACATTTACTTATACTTACACCAACACTTGCGCAATAAATAAACACGTCACTAAATTTCACAAAAATTAGCGAGGCTTACTAAATTTCTGAGAATCGAGGAGTAGAGCAGTGACTTCATAGTCGTTAATTTTAAAGCGTGTAAAGCTAACGTATTGGTTCACTGTAAGACTAACATATTTGGTTAGTTTAACACACTTTAAAATTAACGAGTATAAAACACCGCCCTTCTCCTTGATTCTCAAAAATTCAAGTACGCTCGGTTGATTCTGGTGAAATTTAGTGACGTGTTTACATAATGTGCAAGTGTTAGTGTAAGTTTAAGTAAATGGTTTAGCATGCGTGGTTGTAATAATAATAGCACTTATTGATATTCAATATATAAAACATTTATTTGTGTCTAATTCATTATCTTAATTTGGTTTCTAGTTATACTCTTTCTTATGTGAATTACTCTCTGTTTAATAAACGAGTGCTGCTTATATATTCTCGCTACAATTGTATAACAGTTAGTTGAGCATAGCACACTTCAATTGCTATATATTCTAGCTACAATTTTATAACAGTTTCAATAATATAGTACAGTAACATTTGTATAACAGTTTGACTACAGCTTACTACAGCTTACTACAGCTTGCTACAGGGTATTATTACGTCGAGTATGCTCTTTAACTAAAAGTACTCACAATGATATTAAGCCCTTTTTGTTTTAGTGTATCAACTGTCCATCTGCGTGCATCAGTCAACTCCCTGACCTTTACTGTTGTTGTTCTTGTTGCACTTAACATTAACTGCCAAATCCTTTCCCCAAGAGCCTGTCACCACAAAGTCCTCCATGTTCGCCGGCAAGCTCCCTTTTTAATAAATAAGCTGCTTACATGCATACAAAGTTGCCAACTTACACTGTGCTGCATGTGTTTTAAGCTTTGCTAAGCTTGCTTGCACAATGCGCCGAGCTTTTGCGTAAGCTTGACGAAATGTCAAGGCATCAAGAGACGATGATGATGATGATGACGAAAGCTCTGCGGCGATTGATCGTTTTAGCTGGCCCGAGGCGCCCCAACTGTTTATTACCCACATTATTTGGTTGAGTGGCAAGCAATGCACGATTGTTAACAAACATATACGTTAGATTGTTTTATTTATGGCTAAGACGTCATAAAAATAGTTTTTACGTCTTTGGCATTTTATATACAAACATATATTTTTGTTATTAAAAGCGCATTGTGCAACACTAAACACAAAAAATACGCTGTGGGAATCGATCATAATACTTAATTAAAAGCGAATTTTATAATTGCATTAATGTTTAAGAGCCGGACGATATCTGTACAAAAATTTAAGTGTATTTTTTATGGACAAATTATAAAAAATTAGATAAAAACCTCAAAATGTTGGCAGTTTCAATTCAAAACTTTCAGTTCTTCAATTTATACTCTTTTTTTTTACAGTTTAATGTAGTTTTTATTTTGTTGAACAGTGTATTTTTTCATGCGGAAACCACACAAAAATTGTTGTGTTAAAATGAATTGCATTTTATGAAAATTTCCATATATAAGGATGCCCTTCATGATAGCCTTCCTTGTGGGGCGTTCGCGGTCAGACACACACACACGCTTACACACGCACACACACACACACAGTCTCATGTCCAGAGAGACTGTCCGGCAGGCACACCTCATTTATTTACTTACTTTCACTTTAGTGAACATATTAAATTTCCGAGCTGCAAAACATATTTTTGCTGGGTTTTTTTCTTTCGTTTTTTGTTTTTTATTTTGTAATTTATTTTTTTCCCCCATTTTTTATTCCATTTTTATTTTTATTTTATTTTAATATGACATTTTAGTCACGATAAAAAAAAAACGAAGTCAGTGTGTGTGTGGACGCTGCACAGTGCTGTTCAGCAGATTGTTGACACCTTTAGGGTTGCCTGCTGCCTGCTGAAATGCTTAAAGTGTAAACAGTGACTGTCTTAATTTTGACTTAACCCATAAGCGCATTGTTACTGCATTGTATATGTTATTGGCTTTGATATTGCCCTGAACTACCCCGATTGACAATATTTCAGTGGGCTTATTGTTGTGTCACACACACTCAACACACTCTTGCACACACACACACATCGGAAATGGAGCATTTAAAAATTTATATATGCATTTGTTGGGCATATTAGCTCCATCGAACAGTTTGTAACTTTTTAAAATAAAGCTTTTTTGTTAGTAAATTGCACTTATCAATAAAAAAGATTTGGAAATTGATAGTGATATTTATATTGATCCGTTACCGAAGCTTTAAAGCTTTTTGCCCAAAATTCTAGTGTCTAGCTTAAAGTAAATTTTTTTGGTCTAGTGACAATATAATAAAACTTATATTAAAGTAGATAGATTGGACAGACTTCAAGAGCTTTAAAGCTTTAACGTTAAAGCAACCTTTCAGATTAATCAAAGCTTTTAGCTACTGAAATAAAACAGAGATTGTCTAAAACTTTGTAAAGTGAACATACTTAAACAAAGCTTTCAAAATTAAGCTTACTGTTAAGCGGCTTTTCTCCAAGATCACTTAAAAATCAGATGGGAAGAGCATTACAACTTCGACTTGCAGCACTTGTTTTTTTTTTGTGTTGCTTTTTGTTGTTTTATTTTTCGTCGTCTCATTTTTATTATTATTAATATTAAAGGTGCAACAGCGTTTGGACATTTTGATACAAAAACAAACCTGTTCACCTGCGCAGTCTACCTGCAGCAGCAGCAGCAGCAGCAACAACAACAACAACAACGATATCGAGCGAGACAAGAAAGAAACATGTTAACACAATTCAGCGTCGTACGCTTTCGACTGTCGTTTGTCGTCAGTCGTCGTCGTCTCGTCGTTGTTGTTGTTGTTGTTGTCTCTGCTGCTGCTGGCCTGCCTGCCTGCTTTACTCCACTTCTCCACATCTCGACATCTCCACATTGTACAACACATTGTGAATTGGCGCTACAAGTTTATCGAACGCTCAAAGTGGTTTTCAGTTGATATCGAAAAGCCACAAGGTCGACAACAGCATCAAGTTTATATATTATTTTATTTTGTTGTTGTTGTTGTTTTATTCTTTTGCCGACTTTTTTCAATATACTCTGAATTCGTATCAGTGTCCGAGCTCAGCTCAACAACGTTGCCGTCGTCGCGTCGCACAAGACTTAAAACGAAAAAGAAAAAAAAAAATACCAAACTAAATCCCGCTCAAAGTTCAGATAAGAACTAAAATGTGTTTCAATCGTCGTTTCAACTACTTTATTCTATAACGGACGAAATGAGCGCATTTACAGCAAGCACCAAAAGTCGAAGAAGAAGAACGTATAACAGTTGCGCGCGCGCATTTGGCTCTCTCTCTCTCTCTCTCTCTATTGTTCCTGTCACAGTAACTGTAACTCGCACACATGATGCAGGATGCAACGAGCAGTTATGCCATCTCCTACACGGACTGGATAACGGAATCACGGTAGTTGTTGTAGTAGTGGAGAGCAGCAGCAGCAGCTGCTGACGGCGTTCATGTGCTAAAAGGATTAC
The DNA here is from genome assembly GCA_018152825.1 of Scaptomyza hsui. Taxonomy (NCBI): domain Eukaryota; kingdom Metazoa; phylum Arthropoda; class Insecta; order Diptera; family Drosophilidae; genus Scaptomyza; species Scaptomyza hsui. The sequence continues at coordinate 5,436,715 of JAECXO010000002.1, forward strand.
ACCCCCTCCCCACTTTACAGCTATCTATGTGTGTGTGTTTGTGTAACTTTGTAATGCTGTAACTATTAGCTGTTGTTGTTGTTGTGTGTTATTGAAAAGCTCTTAAACTAAAGCTTTTTATGCGCTCAATCGTTCACTCTCTCTCACTCTCTGCACTTTTTCAATATGGCCGCTGCGCTATGCGTTTGCTGTTGTTGTTGTTGTTGTTTCGTTTTATTTCGGCTTTTATGTCTTTGCTGTAGCTGTTGATAATATTGTAGTAATTAATGCGATACGAATGAGAAATTTATGGCCCCCACGCCCGAAAAAAAAAAAAAACAAAAACCAAAAGCCAACAACCAAATAAAATAAACGCTGGCGGCTGCTTTAGCTTCGCTCGTTTATACAGTTTTTTCTTCTTATTTTTCGGGGAGTCTGCATCTCTCTCGCTTACACAAAAAGCCATTTGCATAAAATATGAGCATGTAAATGCGACTGCTTAGACCAAGACAGAAGACACAAGACACAAACCAAAATCTCATTTCTCCAAGCGGAACAGCTGGGCGCCTCCGCTGGACTTCCAATCAGACGGCGCAGTCGCAAAGGTTTTCTCACACTCAGCGGAGGTCCGGTCATCAAAAAGTAAAGGAAAGGCAAGGCAAGGAGAAAAAAGGACAAATTAATGGACCTAGGCTCGCCCGTTTGTTATTTCCATGTCTGTTTGTCTGTCTGGAGAAGAGATTGCGGACAAGGGCTAATGGAGGGTGTTAGGAACGCGAAGCCCAAAAAGGATCTGTGTTTGTTGAATCCGGGAAATGTCTCTACGTTTCATTAATAGCAATCGCCAGCTTTGCATACCAAAAGGGGGTTGAAAAAAAAAAGAACTAAAAGTTTGTTTTGCTTTGGCCCGGCCGGCTGGTCCACGATTGATATTTATGCAAATGAGGCAATAGGACTGCCCAGAAGGGGTTGAAGGGGATGATGATGATGATGCTATCCGCTCTTAAGTGAATCAGTGTCCTATGCGCCGGACACGGTAGAAGAATGAGGTGCGATGTCCAACGTTGAGAAACAATGACAAACAACAATTGCGACCCGACCGAATCTAGCTTCATTCGACCGTATCAAATGCTAAGACGGCCCATGTGAATCCTTGCCAGGCGCATCCCGATAGAATCCTTTCTATTTTTTTTTTTCTTTCTTTAATGCTCAGCTGAAAGCATTATGCAAATTAGCGCTTTGTTGCGCCTAAGAAGAAGAAGAAGAAGAAGGAGAAGTAGAAGAAAAAAGGGTCGGACGCTGTCCGAACTGCCCCGACCATTGTGCTATAATGCCACAAATATCAATTATGATCTAACGGTTCGGGATGCGACTCGTCCAGCTTTGGCAGTGGCAGCTGCACTTACCGGTTTCTTGTTGTTGCGAGCACCTTGCCTTGATTCGCTTTCGGTCTTGCCCCTGGGCCGTCACTTCCCAGGCTCTCGATACCACAGAGTACGGCCTACTTGGGTACGGCCCCTCTCTCCCTCTCCCTCTCGCTCTCGCTCTCGCTCTTGAGAGTGAGCTTTCAGGTGTTAATGCGCTGCATGTGCCATTAATATATCCAACAGGGTTGCCACACCATGCCACTTTTTGTTTCGTTTTGTTTTGTGTTTGCCAAAAATTGCGCTACTTGTTGCTCTCCTGCTGTTTAGACAGTTTGCCTAATCACACTTAACCCTTCCCCCTCTCTTTGTGCCCATTGTGTAATCCACAATCCGTGCACTTAAAAGTGAAAAAAAAAAAAAAAGCTTCACACTGCCATGGGAAATAAATAATTAGTGGACCACTTGCAGCGATTCCTGCGAAGTGTTAAAAATAAAGAAGAAGAAAAAAAACTTGTTGTTGTTGTTGCATTGTTTGCCATGTTAACAGCATTCATCTAATGGCGCTAATAACGCTAAATGAATCAATTTTGCTCTTCACCCAAAACCAAAAACAAAAACGAGGAGCTTAAAAGCTGCCGCAAGACAAACTTACACACACACACACACACACATGGATACAGTTACGCATAGTTGGTTATGTAAATAAAATGCTAATGGGCATCGCATGAACGCCGTCAATCTCCATCCTTCACCCCCCTCCTGCCCCTGCTCCGCTTTAACCCCTTAATCTTCACTCTTCAGGCGCTATAGCCTGGATCAGCAGCAACAAACGCCGCCCCCTCACCAACAAGAGCTTCAACATCCACACCATCCACATCATCCACATCATCATCCACATCATTATGGAAGTCAATCGCCACCGCATTACACCTATGAGCCGTCGAAGGATGCAACAACAACAACACAGTTGGTGCAACATCTGCCACTAACTGCCGCTGGGCTCATGCAATCGGTGGCTGCCGAGATCCAGCTAAGTGAACAGCACTCGACACCGCCACCCCCTCTGCCCCCGCCACTGGCACACGCCTCCAATGCCAGCTATGCTGTCTACAGCTACTATCGTCCAGATGTCCAAGTGGATGTCGATGAACAGGAACAACAACATCCACAACATCAACAACAACAACAACAACAAGATCAACAGCTACTGTGGAGGTAAGTTTAGGTTCTGAATGCCCTCTCCCTCTTCCTCTCCCTCTCCTGCTGAGCTTTTCTTCAGGTTCGTGGAAATTGGCGTCGGCACGTCCGAAGTTTTTAAGCCGGCGCTTCCGAAAATCAAGTTATGAAATTGCTTCTGTTCGGCTCTTTTTTTATGTTAGTGTCTTTTGCGGTCTTTTTTTTTTTTTTTGTTGCTTTGACAGTAATGTTCTTGTTGTGTTTATTGTTTGTAATGATGCCCTAACCAAAGGAAGTACATTAACTATGTCGAAACTACAAGAAAAACTGCGAAAATAAAATAAATAAATAAAAAATAATTAATTCATTAAATACGGAAAAATATATGAAATGAACTTTCATGCTAAATTTGCACTCTAAGCATTTTGTCTTAACTAATCCATATAGTTTTTTAAGTACAAGTATTAATATAAGTAATTCTTGCATTTTCCCTAAAGTTTTATTATTTTTAAACCTCGAACCGATTTTATCATCTTAGTTAAGAGTTTCTCACATTATTAATTTCTTTTCTTTGGTTTATGACTGCTCATAAATTTTCTGCTTGTTAGGGTATACAGCTTGCGGTCACTTAACACAACGACTTGCTCAAATTTCTTGTTTCTTGTTGTCGTTTGTTGGTTTTTGTGTGTTTGTTGTGTTTTGTGTGTGTATTATTTTTATATCAAGTTCAGGTTGAGGCTGCTGCTGTCGAAACTGTAACGGGAGGCACCGCTTAGGGGGCATGGAAAAGGTCGTTGCGTATGGCACTTGGCTTAGAAACACAATTAAATGACAGTTTTAAACGCTTCTTACCCCACACCCCCCCTCTTGTTGTACGTGCTACACAAACTTGACCCTAAAAACGGGCGTATGATAAATTTACTAGAAGCTGAAATAAACATATCGTATTACGAAAAATGTGTTTATTTTTTTTGTTTTAATAGCGAAAAGTGTTCTGCAGAACATTAAAAAGAAATAACATTGTTCGCCATGTTCTTTTTTAAGCGAGTGCGATGTCCGTTTGGGCGGCCTTAACCTCACATTTAATGGACATGTCGTGGAATTCGGGTGAAATCGGGCTCTTGTGTTACCCAAGCCAAGCCAACTGAACTAAACCCAATGTGCACATAGATACAAATGTATCTCGCAATCGCTTGCTAAGCTTTTGGCAAATAAAAAACGGCAGCTGCTCGTTAAAGAAATTGCGACATTTGTTCTCATTTCACATTTTTCTGCGTTCTTTTTTTTTTATTGTGGTCAGTTTTCTAAAAAATAAATTCGTTATGAGAAGGGTAGGCATTTAATTGTGAAAATGTAAATGAAATTATGCTTACAGTTGATACCTTTATTTTTGTTGTGTTCTCAAACTGTTATACGATCTAATTAATTCTGCATTATATTAATATTTTGGTTGGTTTTTTAATGCTTCTTTATTCTAAAGTACAAGTCGGAACTAAATGCTTTTATCAAAAATCTTTTGTCATAGAAAATTTTATACAAATTTTGAAATGAATTTGTATAAGAAACTATATATTCCGATTTGTCTTTAAAGCTATAAACAAGTTGAAATTAAATCAATTCAACATTTTGTTTAGAATTAAAAATATACAAATTAGAATTGCGCATATTTTATTTATTTTGAAAATACATACAAAACAATAAATAATAAGTCAATAGTTTATTTGCGTGCTTTTTAACTTTTTGTTTTTTTTTTTTAGCATATTTCTTTGATTTAGCATACTTATTATAAAGTCTTAAAGCTGTGTTTGTCCTTTAAAAAAAAATTTCTTGCTATTTAAATTCCGAATTAAATAAAATGTTTTTTCTTAAATTTTAAAAGTTGAATTTCTGACTCAAGCAATATTTTTTGAGCTTTATTTATAACGGCTTAAAATTCCATTCAACAAATTTTAATCTTTTAGTATTAAAAATAATAAGTATATTAAAATAATGCGCTTATAATTTTAGCAATAACAATGCAAATTTTAAAAAATATATATATAGCAAAAGCTCTTTTTTTTTTAACTGTCATAAATTTACACAGCTTTTAGTTAACTTAAAGCTTTCAAAAAGTCATAAACTTGAGTCTTGATGTTAATTTCCATTAAATAAGGCACTTTTATGCCTCAACTCGAAGAAAAACAATTGACGTCATTATATAAATGGCAATCGTAACAAGTTCTTTTATGATATGATATTGTTTTATTTAGCGACATTCTTAAAGTATTCCACAGCTTCGACTTAAGCATGACTCAAACCGTTGCCCAATTTGGTTATGGCCAAAAGCTTGACCTTGAAAGCGCTGAACAAAAAAAATTTGTTGTTGTTGTTTTTGTATTTGTCATTGATTTGAAAATTCATTATTAGGCCTTTTACCGAGAGCAGCAGCAACAACAACAACAACAACAACAACAACTTGTGATTATTTTCATTGAGTGCAATTAGTTTTTTATTGTGCAGATTTAATGCTCCTGTTGTTGTTGTTAAGGCTGGTTTTTCTGTTGTTGTTGTTGTTGTTGGACTCGGGGTAGCTTGCAGCTGGAATCTGGTTTGGTTTTTTTGCTGCTCCTATTTGGACGTGTGTGTGTGTGTGTGTGTGTGTTTGAGTCGATTGGCCAGTTGGTAACAGGTCCACAGCAACAACAGCAACAATTTCAGCTGCAGAGAGCTACAGGTGTAGTTGTTGTTGCTACAGTTGTTTCAGTTGTTGTTGTTGTTGTTTGTTGGTTGGCAAATTAGGCGCAGCCAACGGATTAGCAATTGAAAATTGCATTTGTTGCATATTTTGCGCTCTTGATTGTCAGTTTGCTGATTGCAGATTGCAAATTGAGATTGTTCACCGTTACAGTTAGTTGCGACAATTTAAAATTATTCCACTTTTTTTTATCGACAGTTCGTTTTTTGTGTGTGGGTGTTAACTGATAACAATTATAAATGTGTTTAAGTAATTATCGAGAGTGCGACAATTGGAAGTAATTTAAAAGTAATTATGCATAATTATTAAGTAGTTATTATGTTGAGCACTTTTAGTGGGTGACAATTGGCAACATCTTATAAGTAATTAAAAATAATTAAGTAATTACTAGGTTAATATAAGTTATTGAGTAATTAAGTAATTATTGAGTAGTTAAATATGTTTTATTACACCTTTTACTTATGCAAATGCTCTTCTCTACTTCACACACACACTCTCCCTCTCTCCCCTCTCTTCCCTTCTGTCTCTCCCCTCTCCCCTCCTTTTCTTTTGCAGCAATGCGAGCAGCGCCGGCAAACTGAATGGACAGACCACACCTATCGATGTCTCTGGCCTATCGCAAAATGAAATTCAAGGCTTTCTGCTTGGTTCACACCCCTCATCGTCGTCCGCCACAACCGGCGTTGTCTCCACAACAACAATCTCAAATCAGCAGCAGCAACACATCAGCAACAACAACAGCAACAGCAACAACAGCAACAACAACAACATCAGCAACATCAACAGCAGCAGCAGCAACAACAACAACAGCCGACACATCCCAGCGATATTGTGACCATAACCACAGCGGGTGTGGGGAGCGCAGGCTCAATTGTCTCTGCAGCCGTGCAACAACAACAACAGCAGCAGCAACAGCAGCAGCAACAACAATTGCTGAGCATCAAACGTGAGCCCGAAGATCTGAGCAAGGATCCGAAGAATGGCAATCTGGGCGCCTCATCAAACGGTGGCGGTTCCGTCATAACGCAAAAGGTAGGAACAATAATAATAAAAGCTTTACGTATTTAACATTTTAATGGACACGCACGCAAGAAAAAACAAATAGAAGATGTAGAAGAAGAATTTCTAATTAGAAATTAGTTTTTAGATTTAAACGCGCTCATTTCAAACTCATTCACATTTAAGCTAGCCTGCGCCGGCAGCGACGTCGACGTCGGCACATCCTGCGCGCTCTACTTGCTTTTTTATCTCAATTAAACAAACACACACACACATGTGTCTAGTTTGGTGTTGTTGTTGCTGCTCTAAGACCTGCAATTGGTCTGTCAACTGTATGTGTGAGTGTGAGCAATGAGTATTAGTGGTTGCAGCCAATACGAATCAACGTCGCTCGTCGCTCGTCGTGGTTCTATTGACGCAAAAGCAATGAGACAACAACAACAACAGCAACAACAGCACTCAGTTTGCATTCGAGCAACTGTTATACGCTCAACGTGTTATACACGATCATCGAGCCGCTACGCCGCTGCCATTCGTATGTGTGTGTGAGTGTACTTGTCTGATTTTATATATTGCGCTCGCTCACACGCACGCTGGCGACGCCTAAATCTGGTTGGTTGGTTCGAGTTGCATGTTGCATGTTCGATGCCGTGCTGCTGCTGCTGCTGCTGCTGCTGCTTTATCAATTGCAGGCGCGCATGCAAAAACAAAAAGCCAACAAATACCAAAACCATAATTAAAGAGCTGTCGTTATTACTTTTTGTTCGCTGTTGTTTTACGAAATGGTGGGAAATTGCTCGACAGCAGCGGCAGCAGCAGCAGCAGCGGCATGTAAGCCATAGGCGACAAAAGTTAAGTGCACACTTCCGGCGCACTAGTTACACTGTAGTATAGGTTCTTCCTTCGCGAATCAATGCAAAAACTATTTTTTAATGCCGTTCGCGCGCGCTTGTTGTAACGCCCTGTCCGCTGCCGCTCATGTCCAGAATATGCGACAGCAGCCGAGATTCCAACCATTTTGAACTGATATGAGCGCGCAACTGTATGTGTATGATCATACGTGTTGTAAGTGTGTGTGAGTGTGTTTGCTCGCTCGCTGGTCCAACTGGACGACGCACCAACGTCGTTGTCGTCTGTCTGTCCCATGCATGCGTGTTTGTGTATGTAAGTGTGTGTGTGTGTAAGTTCGTTCAGGTAGCGCCGTTCGCTGTCGTCGTCGCCGTTGCCGTCGCCGTTGCCGTTGCCATCGCCGTTGTCATACATGGAATCGGTCAGTCAGTCGTATCACGCTGTCGGAGTAGGATCGTTTCTGCGATTCGTCTGATTTTTTCTGATCGCGCCACACACACACACACACCTCTGCGCGTAAATAAAATCTTGTAATGTGAGCGCGCAACAAAAGCAACAACAACAACGTGCTTAAAGTGTATTATTATTGTTCAGATTCAGTGATCAGTGCCAATAACCTAAATTACAAAAAAAAAAGTATAAATATACAACAACCCCCCCCCGTACCACCCCCTGCTTGAAATGTAAGTGTGAGTGTTGGTAAATTTGATATGCTGCTATTTTGCATGCTATGTTATGATATATGATATATGATCTCGTGCCGCTTGATTGGAATGTGGGCGCACAGTTGCCCAGTTAGCTAATGCAACCAACAAACAAACAACAAAAATATGTGAACATAAATAAATTACAAAAATACCAACAACAACAACAACAACAAAAAAACACCTGCAATCAAAATGCAAAAGCGCGCTCAAAACAAAAAAGTCGAAACGAAACGAAACAAATGCAACACAAATTGAACGAACACGAAAAAAAAACAACAACAGCTACAACAACAACAACAACGAACAGCAACCTGTGTGTGGGCGTGCTGAGCAGGCAGCTGAGCCGCAACGCGTTGCCTTTCAACACCCACGCGCAGCGAACAAGTTTGAGATCCAAGTCTTTTGTTTGGCGCGCGAGAACCCAAACAGAAACAACAACAACAGCAGCAACAACAGCATAACAGTAACAGTTTGTTGTTGCTTTTTAACGCTTTTGCAGATGAGAGTGGGCTTTTTGCGTCTGCGCATGTGTGTGTGGACAGTAAAATATGTGTATAGGAAAATAAATTCATTGAGCAAAATATTTCTAGCTTAATTTAATTGCCTTGTTTTCATGTCGCTGTTGTTGTTGTTGTTTTTGTTTCTATTTCTTGCAATTTGCATTGCACTCTAATTTATTGTGCATATGTTTGTCATATTTCGCATTGCAATATTGCTAATTATTGATTGGGAATTTGCATAACACGCGTCGCCTAGTTATAAAGTCGAAAGGTTTATACAAAAAAGCACACATATAACAAATAGCTTGGCTAATTTATGCCACAGAATTGTTAATTAAACATTGACCAAATGACTAGATGACACAATGAACGAATGAGCAAAAATCTATACAAAATGAAAAATTGATATTGCAATTTATTGCAATGCTCTAGCTCTAGACCGGAAAGTGTAATCATTATCCAATAACAAAATCCAACAACAATAACTACATACGTCAGCAACAAACACAACAACAACAATAACAAAAAATAAATAAAATGGTGTCAATAAACCGCCTGCTGTTAAGCTAATTGTAAAAAATTACTCAGATCGCACAATCGAGACACAAAAACAAAAAACTTATCGATTAATGCATAATTTATTATTAATTTAAGGCGTTTGTTTTAATTAAGTAACTGTTTTAATTGCATTTGCACCTAACTGAAATCAACAAAAAGTCACAGTAAAAGCTTGGAAAAAGTTTAATAAATGTTATCGATAGATTTGTTATCGTTAGTTGTCATTTAAAACTCCTTAAGTTTGCGAAAATGTTATCGATAAATATTTTGTTAGTTTTTCTTAGCTAACTATAGCCCAAAAACTTCATTTTATTATTTCGACTCTTTTGCAATTAATGAACTTAATTAAAGTACTCAAAAAGTTATCGATAAAAGTTTTTAATAACTTTTCCCATCATTAAGTGCTAAGTAGCTGTCATAATTAAAACTCTACTTAACAGAACTTAAATTAAAACGCACAACAAAGACTTGGTAAAAACAGAACTATTAAAAAGATTATATAAACATATATACTATATACTATATTCTTTTTAAAATAATAATAATTCTGTATGTATTATTGTTTTGCCTTGGTTTATTTCCGAGAATTAACGATATGCATAAAAATGCCAGCTAAACAGAATCTTGACAAACGAACGAACGAAATACTAAAAAAAAAAAAGTTTCACTTTTTATCAAACCGAAGGCATTAAAATAGTTAATTGGCTTTATTTAAATTTTTTTATTTCTTCCTCATACATAAATATGTGCCAGAGAGACAGAGCTCGGGCTCTGTGTGTGCTTAGCATAATTCTAGCCAATAGCTCAGTTTACGTAGATACTAAATGTGTATCTTATAGATACATTTGTCTATATATATATATATATATATATATATGTATATAGATGGCATATGCAAAGCGTATTGTTTTATAATAGCACACGCTAACGAACGATTCCTAAAACTTTTCGATGTTTCGAAGTGACACGCACAGAAAACCAAAAACACAAAAAACCAAAAAAGAAATAACCAATAACAACAACAACAACAACAACAAGAAAAAAACTGTCGGATCGTTGGCTCAGCTTCACTAGCCAAGGCCTTTTCTGACGTTGCACGTTGAGGTTTTAAAACAAAAATGCAAATTGATTTTTATGAACAAATTTAATTAGCTCGCAGCTAGAATCTTTTGGACAGACAGACTCCCTTTCCCCCCACTCCGAACCCCCCTTAACAAGGCTAGTAAATTATACAACAAGCACAAAACAAAAGATGCTTTAATGTGTTTTTGTGTGTCAATTTTCAAATGGTTTTTTAAGTTGACAAAAAACCAAAATTTGATCTATGCTTACAAAAAATGATTCTGATAGCTTCAGGTTTTTTTTTTTTTTGTTGGCCTCAGATGACGTCTTTGATTTCACTTTCTTTTGCTGCGTGAAAGACTCATCAACTAAATGTTAATTAAGCTAAGCGCTTAAGACTTAAAACAGGGCGTGGCACCTGTATCTTTGTGTGATTGTATCTCTGAGGTATATTACCTCATTTAGCGACAAAGCGTCGAAACAGAGTCGAAAAACGTTTGACATTTTGGTGCGATCAATAAAATAAAAATCAGAAAAAAAGCAATGCTAATTAACATATGCATACACACACTTATATACATATATCTTTCATTATATACCATATATATACACAATGTGGTATAAGTTATGTATATTTATATGTTGTTTTTTTTTTCTCGCATTTTAATTGGTTTCTTTCCACTCGACAACCGACGACTGTTTCGATTTTTATAGCGTTTTGTGTCTCTTTATTTTGATTTTGATTTTATAAACTGTACTTATGGAGCTTTTTGTGTTTTTGTGTTTTTTGTGCTTTTTTTTGTATTTATGAATCAGTTGGGTAGGATAGGAGCCTAAAAAGAATTCGAGACACGAGACGCGCTCTTTTGTCACCGTGGTCCATTTTGACCTTCCGCGTTCATAATCAGTCATCAATCAACCATAAACATTGACCAGCAGCTATACTTGTTGTTGTTGTTTGGTTGTGCTTGTGTGCGATCAATCAATGTAATACCCCTAAACAAATACCTTTTGGCTGAACCAATTCGATACCCTTAAGTATTGTTTTGATTATTTTGTGCCGGCTTGTAGAATTTAGATAGCGCCAACGAAGGCCTCTCAAATGTCTGTGTAAGATCATTCTCAAAGGCTGACTTTTGAACGTGTTTGATTAATGAAAACGGCGTACAAGAAAGCTTCTTGTAAATGGACCTATAAACGTCCAATTTTGATCAGTTCGAGATCAGTTTCGGAAGCTTTTTTTTAATGACCTTTTATAACAAATAGTTTCATTAAATCTTTATCTAATTAAAATCTGTTTTAGATAGTTTCTTTAAAGAGCTTTAAGATCAGATTTCCGTGGATATAACAAAAAAATATTAAGGTTCAGTCCAAATAAGCTTTGTGTTAAGCTTTCATACTTTATAAGAAAGCTTAACGCCTGGTCCCCAAAAAGCTCCTTGTTTACAAAACATTTTTCAAAGCATTTATGATCAGCCTAACATGATTTCTTCATTCAAATACTTTTGATAAATGTCAAAATAAAATTTCAATAAAACTCTGAAGTTGATAACCTAAAATAATCAAACCTTACCCAAGCTAACCTGCAAAGGTCAAAAGCTTAGCAAAAAGCAGAGCTTTCGGTTTCGAAAGTTTTGAACCATAAAAGTATCTTATAAGTTCTCCCCCGTTGCAAATAAAAAAGTTGAAAGCAAAGAAACCAACAAACAAAACTCCCAACGAAAATTCACAGATATTTTGCGTGGATGCAGCTAGAAGTGAAGCTGAGGCAACTGCAACTGCAACTGCAACTGCATTCGAAATAAGCGATAAAAGAGCTGCTGCAACAAGAACAACAACAAGTGAAACTGCAACTAGTCCCGCCAGAGCGACAGCAGATCTAGAGATGTATGCTACAACGGGCGGCACACAGATTTATCTACAGGTAAGTTAGAGCAAGCGATAGGAAAGGAGAAAGAGAGAGAAAGAGAGAGAAAGAGATTGACCTCCTGAACTCCTGCAGACCTCACATCAGAACAGCACCGGCCCCAGCACACAGCAGAGCTCACTGCAAGCGCAGAGCCCCAGTCCCGGGCCGTACATCACAACGGACAGTTATGGCATGTACACGGCCACAAGACTGCCCCCCGGCCCACCACCCGCCACCACATTCATAACGGAACCCTACTACCGCGAGTACTTTGCATCCGATGGCCAGGGCGGCTATGTGCCCGCCGGTACGGCGCGCAGTCTCTACGGCGAGGATGTATCCGTGTCGGCATCCACACAGCCACAGCCCGTGGGTGGCGTCTATGAGGCACGGTTCACCAGCAATGGACCCACCACCACCACAGTGCTAACCAGCAGCAATGCACACCAGCAGCACCACAGTCAACAGCAGCAGCAGCAACAGCAGCAGCAGCAGCAACAACAACAGCAACAGGAACAGTCGGTTAAAAACGGCGGTACTCCCCTTTACGCCAAGGCTATAACGGCGGCGGGTCTTACGGTCGATTTGCCCAGTCCCGATTCGGGTATTGGCACAGATGCCATAACGCCGCGGGATCAAAATCACATACAGCAGGTATACAATCCACACACACACAAACACACAACTAATGCTCCCATCAACTAGTTATATATTGTAACGAGTAGCGAGTAAAGTGTAGTGCAATGCGTGTCCATTAAAACTATAATCCTTAATTTATGTGTATTCAACAAATAATGCGTTGCGTGTCCATCTAAGTTAACATTATTAATTTAAGATATATTTAGTTATTACTAATATTTGTTCCTTTTTCTTAAACTTACTTTACTCAAAAAGTAACTTATTTAAGTATTTTATATTTGTAGGTACAATCCATGACAATTTTAGATAAGCCAAATGCCTAACGAGTAAAAAGTAATGGACAAGTAGCTATGTACATTGTACAATGAGTTCATAGATGAGATAGTTTAAATATATATTAACCACCAATGAAAGTAACGAGTAATAAGTAGCGAGTACCCCAGTGCGTGCCTGTCCATTAAAATAACTATATCTAAGTCTTAAGGATCTCTTTTTAAAATTGCATACTAAATAATCTAGCGAGTAACATTTAACGAGTAGCGATTAATGCGTAACGTGTCCATTAAAACATAACTTTAATCAACTTTTTTGTATATATTTTAAACCTCAAACTAATATTACTCAATTTCCCTTTACAGTCCTTCGACTATACGGAACTTTGTCAGCCTGGCAGCTTAATTGATGCCAATGGCAGCATACCCGTTTCAGTTAACAGCATCCAGCAGCGCACTGTGGTGCATTGCAGCCAGAATAGTCCAACCACATCCCTGGTGGATACCAGCACAAACGGTTCGACACGTTCAAGACCCTGGCACGACTTTGGACGCCAAAATGATGCTGACAAAATACAAATACCAAAAATGTAAGTACTTCAACTAAAACCTAAAACAACTAAGCAGTTTACTTTGTTATTTATATGATTTCTTATTATTCGTTGTCTTTACTCGTTGCAGCTTCACAAATGTGGGCTTTCGCTATAATTTGGAGAGCCCGATCAGCTCGTCACAGCGTCGGGAGGACGATCGCATCACCTACATCAACAAGGGTCAGTTCTATGGCATAACGCTTGAATATGTGCACGATGCGGATAAGCCAATCAAAAATACAACAGTAAAGGTAAGTCTGCTCACTATATATGATATCCTATTGATTGTGGAGCTATGTTGTTGTTGTTGTTGTTGTTGTTGTCAACACCAGTTTTCGGAGCTTAGGCAGCGAGAAGGAAAAACCCTTTTCACAAGCAGCAGCCTATTTGTCAGTTAGTTTTTAGCCTGAGGAGCCGATTGTCAGTTTCAGTCTGAGGAGCGCTAATCAAGTTTGGCAGCATTTGCCACCCTTTGCTCAATTACACAAGACGCCACACACACACACACACACACACACAAGCGTATCCTGCTAAAGGCTCGAAAGATCTTCAGTCGTTGTCCTGCCTTATATGCATATCCCGATGATAAATGATAAATGATACGCCAAGGCGCTGCCTTTATGAGAATTTGAATATGCCGCTCAATGCAAATTGTGAGCCTTTCAGCACACACACTCACGTACACGTACACGTACACGTACACGGTGTTTATTCAGGACTACATAAGGATCGTTGTTGAGGATTCAGGGGCCGTTGTACTACAATACACATCAACATCATCAATCAGATAAGCTTAAATGACGTCTTCTCTGACTGCTGCTGCTGCTTCTGCTTCTGCTACTGGCAAAATGCAAATTGTAAACTGAACCCGTTGAGTTCTGAAGAATGACAATCAAAGTAACAGTTGAAAGATGGGAAGTGGGAAGAGTTGATGAGGAAGTGGAAATGAAAGTGCCAACGGTTCGGCTAAGTAAACAACAATTGTGATTGAGTTCTCTTTTTTTCAAAAAGGGTTCGAAATTGGAACTGTCTTTCAAATGTACATAAGTACTATTTGCATACGTAAATTAAAAAAGCTGCGACAAATTGAAAGACAAAAAAAAAAACTTAAGAAGCAATCAAAAAAAAAAAAGTTCTTGACAACTAACTATAAAAAGAAACCTTAAAAATCTAACGAAAAAAAATTGTTAACAGATCTTAAATGATAACGAAATGAACACGGCAAAAAATCAAACAAATCTTAAGAATAAATTAACAAAGATTAATTAAGGAAGCTAAAAATAGATCTTGCAAATCTTAACTTAAATCTTAAAGAAAAATCCCGAAAAGATCTGAAGATGAAATTTTAAAAAGATCAAAAAGAAAATTTTAACTCATTTAAATAAAAATACGAAATTTTATATCTTAAAGATCTTAAGAATAAATATCTCGTTAAAAGATTTGAAATCTGAGATAAAGATTAATTAAATAAGTGAAAATGAGAACTTGCAAATCTTAAGCAACTTGAGTCCCGAAAGATCCGTTGCTACCCTTTCTTGAGACAGCCTGGCTACCCTGTCCTAATTGTGCTTTATGAAGTAGAGCGCTCATATTACCATAAAAGTGCAATAATTTTTGCGCAAGGCGCTAGAAAAAAGTGTCAAAATTAATTTACGAGTTTATTTGTTTAACCCTCTCGCCCTTTTTTGGGCTGGCATATAAACCATAAAACACATTAAAGTGTGTAACTTTGGTAGAAGAAAACGACTACAGAACCTTCAAAGAAACATTTGCATAGACGTGTCCATTTCCATATCCATTTCCCAGAGACGCCTAACGGTGAAAAACTTACCAAAAAAAAGTATAATTTACGAGCTGATTAGCCCATGAATATTTACGTTCTATAAGAAAAAAAAGGAAAAAAAAACACTAAAGAAAACTAAAGATCTTAGAAAAAGGCGCACAAAATACACAAAAATATTTATGCACAGTAATCAGTTAAAAGCAAAGGGGATGGAGAGGCAGGGTGAATGGGTGGAAATAGAAGAAAAAAGGGGTTGCAATTTGTGTTGTTTTCAGGACAGTCGAAATGGTTTTCTATCTATGCGCTTCCTTTTGCGCTGTCAACGTAATTATTCAAAATGTAAAAAAATACGTAAATGATGTGCACACAAAATGCAAATATCTATGGGAACATACCGATCGTTGGATCTTCAGATACTCATTCTCTGATACAAATGAGTGTTAGATATTTTTCTGCTAAATCGAGTTCGTCCTTTTGTGTGCGCGTCTCGCATTCCCGTAATCCTTTTGACTTTGTGCAGGGTGCGAGCTAAATAACTTTGCACAGGCAGCCAAAACATGTGTCACAACGCATCTTTGTCAAATGGGATATTGTGAGTGTAACGGAACTGAGAGATACCCTGTAATAAATTAATATTAAGTTACATATTATATTTTTAAGAATTTCTTTCCTTAAGTACTTTAAAAGCTACTTTTTGCGAACTTATTTTTAACTTTTGTTTGTTTGTTTTCGTTTTTCTTCCCCCTTGTTTTGCAGAGTGTGATCATGTTAATGTTTCGCGAGGAGAAGAGTCCCGAAGATGAGATAAAAGCCTGGCAATTCTGGCACAGTCGTCAGCATTCCGTGAAGCAAAGAATCTTGGATGCAGGTGCGTAAAATTCAAAAAAGGCCTCTGTTGTATAGGATTTCTAGACCGTAAATTGTTGGTTTTTATTGAACGACAACGTAGATGATGAAAGGGGCAAGCAAGCAAGCCAGCAAGCAAGCAGCCAACTTGTGGCAACTTTGTCGACTTCGTTGCTCGAAGTTATGACATTGATAAACGTGCAATGCGTTCGGTTCGGTTCGGTTCGGTTTGTATTTGTGTGTTTGATTGCAGATAATCTTGGCTAGCTGGCTAGCCGAGCTCTGTGGCAAGTTCTCAGCTACTACTTGCAACATGGCTGCATCCTGCCCCATCAAACATAACTCATTAGGCACTTGTCACAGAAAATTTTCCTTAATTGTTAAATACAAATGCGATACGTTAACTGTTCTCTCTCTCTCTCTCTTTCGCTCTTTCCCCTTTTTGCTTATCTTTTCTTTCCATTTGTGTGTGTTGCAGATACAAAGAACTCGGTTGGTCTCGTCGGTTGCATTGAGGAAGTGTCGCACAATGCCATTGCCGTCTACTGGAATCCGCTCGAGAGCTCTGCCAAGGTAAGTTCTAACTTTAAACTTCTTCCCCACAACTGTATTTTTTTTTTTTTTGTTTGTTACTTATTCTCCATTTTGTTTGCGGTGAGCGCCGCCTCAATTAAAAAATCAACAGCAACAACAAAACGAGACGGCAAATAAATGACACTCATTGTTGTGTGTTTGTGTGTGTGTGAGTGTGTGTGTTAAGAATTAATTTGTGATTTATTTTCAATTGCAATATGTACAACGCAAATTATTCAACGCGCGTCGCAAAGTCGCCTCCATTTGCTAGCTCTCTCTCTCTCTCTCTTTCGCACACACACACTAACACACACACATGTATGTATTGCCATCTCGCTCTGGTCGCTGTTGTTGTTGTTATTATTGCTTTATTCAAAAGAATAATTTATGCATTTATTTATTTATGACACTTAGTTTTAATCACCTGCTGCCACGACAATTTTCAGTCTCCCTCTCCATATATCTGTGTGTGTGTGTGTGTGTGCTTATGCTTAAGTTTGCGAGTGTGTGTGAGTCTTATTGCATATTGGCTTTGAGCGCTGAGCTCCCAGCGCATTTAATTTAGCAATTATCAGCAATTTTAATCGCCTCAAATATTTGCAATTCTATTTGAGCGAATCAAGTAAGCGCCATGTGCCATGTCAAATATTACGTATACGCCCCAATGAACCATTGAAGAAAATCGCAAACTTTGTTGCATGGGAAAATAAATGGTTGGGCAACAAAACTCCTCCCACCCAAAAGTTAATTTAGCAGGTGTACAAAAATTCAATGGTTACTGAAAAGAAACGTCTTTTACTCTTAACTTAACCATAAAATATATTAAAGCTTTAGCAAAAAATATGCCGAATATTTATTTAAGGATTTTTTACCTTTAATTAAGAAACTATAATATATTTTTTAAATGGGATTAAATAGAAAAATACAACAAGCAAATAATTAACTATTTTATGTCTTTAGATATACATTTCAAGAATGATTTTTCGCTAAAGATAATTTTACTAAAGTTGAGCATGTCGATTTTAATTTATTTGAAGTTTTACTTTACTTTACTTTCTGGTTTTCTTTAATTAGCTAGAATTTAGCTTGTTTTTATTACTTCTTTAAACCCTTTTTTTATAGTTTACTTTAAAATTATAATTTATTTACCCAAAGTATCTTACATTTTGAGAAAATATGTGATTTTAATTAATAACGTCTTAAACTTTAACTTTAACTATTCATTTGTACTTCATTCTATATAAATTCTAAATAGTAATAAACAAATGCAATATCAATTAATAACAATTCATATCACACAAACGCCTCTAGCAATGACTTATTCCAACTATCATTTATATTATTACGAAGAGTACAACTGTTTTAAATATGATAATCGAGCCAATTAAAATATGCTTACAAATGTAACTGACTTAAAAGTAGAAGGAAACAATATGATTAGTTTTCACACTAACTATAGCTAAGTATTATATCCAACTCTAGTTGCTTGGCTTTAAGTATGAGTTTAAGCTTAGCTAAATAACAGGACTTGTCTTTCAATCCAACTAAATGCCACAAAGATGGCTCTCGGCGCGGCTGTTGCCAATATCTAAGTATACGTTTTAAAGCCACTTTATTTGAAAAGCAACAAAAAAAAAAAACGACAAAACTGAAAACTGCACTGATTTTCCACTTGTTGTCAAGTTCAGTGACTTGTGTCAAATTGGTAAGCAGTTATTAAATTGGCTAACTGGCTGACTAGCTTGGCTTGGCTTGGCTTGGCTTGTCTCGTTGGCCATAAGTGCATTTTGGCTGCATTTCGATATCGCGCTTTTTATTTACAAATTGTTTACGCGCTGAGATGTTAATCCAAAAGTCTCAGCCAGACATCATTTTCCAGAGAGAGAGTCGGAGTCTGTGGCAAGCGCATAATGTCGATTTCGTTTTATGCCGTTAGGCAGCAGCAGCAGCAGCAGCAGCAGCATCCCCCTCTCTCTCTCTCTCTCTCTCTCGCCACTGCGTATCTGCGCATCTGTATCTGTCGCTGTGTATCTGTATCTGTGTGTTTGTGTGCGCGTATCTTTTGCCTTTCCCAGCAGCAAAAAAAACTTTCGTACGCACCGACACGCAGGTGCTGCATCTTGTGCAAGCTGCCTCACTCCCCCCCCCCTCCTCCCCCTCCTTTAGTTGACTGTTGCTGCCTGCAGCTTTTGTCTGTCGGTCTGTCCGATCTGTCTGTGTCTCCTCTTATATGGTACGCGCCCGCTAATTATTCACATTAAATACTGCTCCACGTCGTCCACATCGACATCGGCAACGTCAACGACGGCGACGGCGACGTCGGCAGCGACGTTGGCAGCGCAGGCAGCGCTGCGTCGACCGCGTTGCACTTTTACCATTAAGATTGTTTCCTTTGGTATTTTTGCGTTGATGGATTTTCTACTCTTTTTTATTTCGACGTTGTTGTTGCTGTTGTTTGTCTTTGGCTCGTCGCATCTGGCTTGGACATGCTTAAAATGCCTTTAAACCACACACACACACACACACACACACACACACACTTAGTGCGACTTGAAGTCTGTCGCTGAGCAACTGAATCGAAGTCGAAACGTAAAAGAAAAAAAAAAAAAACAAATGAAAAAATGAATTGGATGCGTTGCAAAAGTCAACTTGCCGCAGCATGTACCCCTCCCGTCTCTACCCCCCGTCGGTTAAAGAGATATGTATGTTGCCACAGTTCGTTTGGTCCTCTGTGTATTGCCTTGTTATTGTCTCCATCTCCATCTCCATCTCCATCCAACTCCAACTTGCAACTCCATTGGCATTGCCATTGCCATAACCAACTGTATATAAGTAGTATCCCCGCCTTTTGTTGCTGTTGTTGTTGTGCGTGTGCGTATGTGCCTATGTGTGTGTGTGTGTGTGTTGGAATTTTTTAAACTGTCGTGGGCATAAAGAGGACATCGACTTAATAGAGAGAAAACAATTGCTTCTAATAACAGAAAGAGACGCAGCCCCCAGACAATGTAGTTTACTTTTTTTTGTTTGTTTGTCGCTTTAATTTCTTTTTTAAAACACATTGTTTTTATGTATTAAGTATCGCTTATTAATTGCTTACATTAATTTAATTGCCTTGCATTTATTTTCACAGATCAACATTGCCGTTCAGTGTTTGAGCACGGATTTCAGCAGTCAAAAGGGTGTTAAGGTGAGTCTTCTTATAAAATATATACCTATATAATATTGCAAGAGTTTAAACAAAGACAAGCATATGGCTTATATAGATTTTTATCTATTTCGCTCACAATCTTTGCAGTTTGTTAGGAAGTAATTAATTTCAAACGTGTTAACTTTTTATTTAGCACTTGACAAGCGATAGAAATCAGCTACACTTTTTTCAATTCTAACATAACACGAATTTATCACATGAGCGATCAAAAATTCCAGTTACATTTTGAACACACCTACGTTATTTTTCTATAAGCCACGTACGATGATTTATGCAACAGATTGCTAAGAAACCTTAATGATATATGGAAAAATTGCTGTGTTTTGTATTTATAACTAAGTTCAGATCTTTTGACATCGATTTTTGCAATAAGTAGCACAAAAAAAGTGTTTGTTACTTGTTAGTTACTGACTATGAAATTTAGCAAAGGGCAATAAATGTATCGAGTATAGTGTTTTAAGTATCATTGCATTGAAGAATGCATGAACTACGAGAAACCAGTTAAAAGAGGGAGATTTTTATAATTTAATTGAGATCGTTAAAAATGCATTGCAAGAAACTCATATAAAGGTTATTATGATACAATAAATCAAAACCAACTTAACAAGCTTATAAAACCATTTAGAGTTGCCTCATCTATAGAAATATTTGAAAGTATTTTTGTTTCTGTTAAACTTAAAAAATACTTAAAAGAAATACAAAAATTATTTTACTATTTAAAATACAAAAGCAACACTGCACATTTTTTAACAATCGATTAAAATATTATGTCAGCTTTACACAAAATATTACAATTCAACAACTCTTTCCAATACGGTTGTTTTTCTGGAGTGTTTAAGTAAAGCACAACTTAATAAATTCCTATTCTGTCTGAACAAACTCATTAAATTACTTTAACAATGAGAACCATTATAGGCCATATTTATAATTCCTATACAATTTCACTTTAAAAACAATGTGGTTTTGAGGATAATTTTGTTTACATTCCAACAAAAAGCTTGTTGCTCTATAAAGTGAATCATTTTAATACTTATTACTGTAAAAAATATGGTTAAATATACAAGTTTTCAATTCATATCATATCGTAATTACCTAGTATATATTTCACAAAAAAATGCTGGCCGTGCTTTAATTATATATTTATTTAAATAGCCAAAGTTTCATTATGTATTCTATGCCATGCACATAATAAATGACTAGACTATTAGAAGGAAAAGCTATGCCATGCTTTATTACAAGCCATTGATCAAAACTGATAAAAAAAAAGAAGAAACTACATCACTTTCAAGGAAAAAAAGCTGCTATTAGTTAGTGTAGTTGACTTAGTTAGTCGAGGAAGGAACACACACACAGCAAGCGAACGCCTTTTGGCATCGCTTTATAATAAACACCTGTGCACACACACACACACACACACACACGATGAGTGTCTACTAGTTGATGAGCCCTGAAGGCGTTACCCTTTTGCTTGCTCCCGTGTAGAGAGAGATATGTAGATGCAATACCCGTGTTACACACTTAATCACATAGTCATAATACCCGCAAGGCGCTGCAAGGCCAAGAAGCAGAATCGCAACGTCATAAAAAGAAATAAAGGGGGCAGGCAGCCAAGCAGGCGATTGTACACGTAGGAAGTTCGTTGATGCTGTTGCAAGTTGTTGTTGTTGCTGTTGATGTTGCATCCTTTCGCATGTTGTAATGCGTACCATTAAGTTGATATTTCATTGACAGAAACACACGAACTGCGGCCAAGAGTTGCTTGCTTTTCATTAAAGCAGAAAAAGCAAAATCAAAAGGGAGCATAACGTGACAGCTATGTAGTGTACAGTGAAGCTTGGCTAAAGCTGCATGCACTAAGCAATTGCTTACTTAGTTTTATTATTATTGTTATGGCATTATAATATCTAAAATATTTGCTTCTTCTTCTTCTCGTTTTTAGGGTCTGCCGTTGCACGTTCAAATCGATACGTTTGAGGATCCGCGGGACGCGACAGTCTTTCATCGTGGCTACTGTCAGATAAAGGTCTTCTGCGATAAGGTAAGTGAATTTCGTTTCTTGCCGCAAAAGCAGCCTAGCTACATATAATTACGCACACACACACCACATGGCTGCCACGTGCAACAACTGCAGCAACAGGTTGAATGAAGCAAAAGCTAACTAAAAGCTGAAAGACGTGACTTGAGGCAGAGCCCATTGTTGTTGTTGTTGTTGTTGTTGCTGCCACTTGTCGCTGTTGCCTGCCAACCTGGCTTTTATCGAATTGGGGGCAACTGCCTGTTGTTGCATGATGATGATGCTGATGCTGGCACATATGGGTTGTCCCTTCATCATCATCAAGCCTTGGTTACCTCAGGTGGAAAGCGTAACGCGTACAAAAGTAAATGGACAACGCTTGACCCTCTCCTCCTCCTCCTCCTCCTCCTCCTTCTTCTTCTCTCTCTCTTTGGCACTGATTCCCTGGGCATCATCCTTTCGCGCATTGCCTTGTGCCCTTGTTTTTGCCTTGGTCTCTTTCTCTCTCTCCATCTCTGTCTCTCTTTCTTTATATATGCGTACCGTTTCGCAAGTTCGAATCGTTGGAACGAACCCTTCACTTTTTTTTCGTTGCTCGCTTGATGTGCTTTATTAATAAATCATTTCGTGGATTTCCAATTTAATTTTCTCATATCATTACACTTCTGTTGCTGTAGCTCTTGATTTTGCTTTTGCTTTTGCTCTTGCTGCTGCCAACGTTGGACATGCCTGCCAGCCTCTGACTACCTTTTATTGTACTTCCAATTCCAACTCCAACTCCAACCAACTGCATAATATTCACTTCCTAAACTTCGCGAAAAGAATGCGAAATTGTTATTTTTTTTTAATATTTTTTAAAGATACTTGGTTAAAGTTTTCCAACCATGTTTGATCAAATATATATTTTTAAGAGATTTTTCTTAACTTGTTATTATATTATATATAAAGTCACAATGTAAGTGTTGATATTTCACTCGATTTTATTTCAGCTTAAATTTTTTCTGAGTGTATGCACTCTTTATACCATTTCTGTAAGTCCCTTTTGGGCTGTATTCCTTGACCGAGTACCTTTTGCATTTTGAGGCGTGTGTTTATCGGTAAATGTATCAATTAAATTTCGCGTACCAGCTTATTTCGTATTACATACATTTAAAGATATGTACATACATACGTGTGTTCATCCTTTATTGCATATAAATATAGGCATTTCTCTTTAGTTTCTTTGGTTTTTGTGTTTTTGCTTTGTCTTGTTGCAGAGTCTGATTTCACTGCATTTGCAACTCGGTTGCAATTGCCGCCTTTTGGCACCTCTTTTTTTTTGGTTGTAGTTTCAGTTGTTTCTTGTTTCATGCAATTGCAATCAAGGCAAAATAATATTCGATTCATTATGAAACATAAATTTATGACAGAAGATTATAATCTCAAAGCGGTAGCTTTTTAATAACATCGGCACGATTGTTGTAAGCAATATGCTTATATGGTAGAGTAAGACATAAAATCCTGCTGGATTTATTAAAAAATTACTTGCATTGTGCAAATTTAATGGTCTCTAAGCATAATAATTGTAATTGTTTTAATTGCTTAACTGCTGTGTGGCTTGAAAGGCGCAAAACTAATTTATAAGCTTTAGGAGCTACAAAACTTTAGACATGTCTCTTGTCTCTTTTCAAGTAGTTAAATTTCCTATATTGTAGTACTTAACACTTACCCTGAGATGATCACTCTGCCTGTTAACATTTTATAACTTTAACATTAGCAGAGAGAAAGTTCCACTCTTTTATTTCTTTGAAGATCTGTGCCAAAGCTAAGCTTATCGATAAAATTGACCATATCGAAAAGTGCGCTTTGTAATCGCTTTTTTATAATGCGAATGTGTGTGTGTGTGTGTGACTATCGCAGCTTAGCAAATATGCATCACAAGTGCCCAGAACCCCCCCCGCCCCCAGCCAGCATCCCCTTTTCCACCCATTTATTCAGTTAGTCGATTAACAAGAAGAAGCAAATGGTAATGATGATGATGATGAAGAAGAAGAAGAAGAAGGCGGCGAACATTGACCGCATTGGCGGCGGCGTCGATTCGAGCCGCTGTCTGAGCAACTTTGGCGATATTTTTGCCAAGATAAAATAAAAGTATGTAATAAAATACAGTTATTTACATGCAGCGCACACACACACACACACACACACACACACACAGTTGATGCTCTAGGCTAAATTTGTGGCTGTGATAAGAGCAGCAAGGGGCTTATAGGTAGCCACTATATATATGTGTGTGTGTGTGTGTGTGTGTACATCCTTGCATAACTTGAGCAAAAGAGCTATAAAAAATGGCTACCACAGCAGCAGCAGCAGCAGCAGCAGCAGATGGAGCAGGGTGTTGAGGGGGGCAAATATCACTTCCTGCGCCTCAATTGCTGATTTTTAATTACAAATGCAAAGTGCAACACACAAGCTGCTGGCTGGCTGCAAGAGAGCCGCAGAATCTGTTTACACGCAAACCAGCAATCACAGCAACAATATTTGTATCTGTATTGTGTGTGTGTGTGTGTGTGTGTGTGTGTGTGTTTGTGTTAGCCGCTCACTCACTCAAAGGCAATCAAGCAGCGTAGCTGGGCAGCTGCTGCTCAGGTGGGCAAATTGGCCAGGCAACAAACTTACATACATACATACCAACAAAGATACATGTTGCTTGCAACAACAAGCTGTGGTGTGCAATGGTTTGGGGCGCCGCCACATTATTTATGATGTATGCATATTTATGCTGCAGCATCTTTCGCTCTCTAAGTATTTTATAATAATTTTTACAGCAGAAATATCTTTTGCCTGCCTGCCTGCTTGCTTTTGACCCTAACGGTGCCTGCCAAAGCTTGGCCAATTGCAATTGCCAGCGTTGGTGGCAACAAACTTGTTTCTCTGTATTTATATATATACATATATATTTTTAGCAGCCAGCAGCAGTCGGCAGCAGTTGGTGTTGTCCATTTTAAGCAGCTATAAAAGCTAGTTTTGGTTTGGAATTAAGTACAATAAAAGCTACATTTTATTTTATGATTGGTTTAGGATTGATTTTTAAAGAAATCCGATTTTTATAACAAATGTTTCCTTATTTGTTAATTTATGGTTGGATTTTTTATTAATGTATTTGTAAATGTTTAGTAGCTAATACAGTCAACACTCGAAAGCTTGAAAAATATCATTTTACTCTGGAAAAGGCTGTAAAAGCAGTAAAGAAAACTTTATGTCTTATCGATAAGTTTTCAAGTTCAAATCGATCACAGTTAAAACTTTGCTTGCTTTTGATAAACATATGTTATCGATAACAGTATAAGTTTTATACTCACACACACAATCAAACTTTCTGTCCGCTAAAAAAAAGGCCAAATTGGC
Organism: Scaptomyza hsui; assembly: GCA_018152825.1. Classification (NCBI taxonomy): domain Eukaryota; kingdom Metazoa; phylum Arthropoda; class Insecta; order Diptera; family Drosophilidae; genus Scaptomyza; species Scaptomyza hsui. Next base: position 5,461,870 of record JAECXO010000002.1, read on the forward strand.
ATCACTGCTCAGTGCAGCAGTCAGACAGAGTTGGCCAGGCAACCGTTGAGTGTTTGGTCTGCCACAGGCTTTGGCAGGCTTTAGGCCCACTTACACACAGCTCACACACACACACACACACACACACACACACACACACGAATTTAATTAATTTATATATAAGGAAAAGAGACGAAAAATAAAATGCAAAGGTATGGCAATAAACGAAAAATTTGTGTGTGCATCCCATGCATTTTGATTGATTGCTAATTACAAACACACACACACACACACAAAACATACACATACACAGACAAAAAGACACCTGGCGCTGTTTGCGCAAGCGCCAAAAATAAAAAAACCAATTGAAGAAACTGTAAGCTAAGCCCGCAATTAAAAAGACTTACTACATAATCTCATCTCTCTCTCTCTCTCTCTCTCTCTTTCTCTTTCTCCCTTTCTATCTGCTTGCAGGGTGCGGAGCGTAAGACGCGCGATGAGGAGCGGCGTGCCGCCAAACGTAAAATGACAGCCACTGGACGCAAGAAGCTGGATGAGCTCTATCATCCGGTCACAGATCGTTCCGAGTTCTATGGCATGCAGGATCTGGCCAAGCCGCCAGTGCTCTTCTCGCCCGCCGAGGATATGGAAAAGGTAAGAAATCAAAGATAAGGATTACAAATTAAAGAAGATATTAAAAGTTTCGTCTTTTATCTGTAGGTCTTATATAGACTTTTTCTGTAATCCTATGTCAAAATTCATGTCAAAAAGGTCCCAAGTACTTAGAAATACCAAATCTTCCAATCCTTGTAGCTTGTCACTATAGTTGTAGTTTCTTAGCTTGATTCTACATCTAAAATTGATGCACTTAATTTTCTCATTCTCTGGTCTAGGATGTTCGACCTTGGCCGGATTTTGACAACGTTTGTACTTAAGTACAATAAAAACTCTAATTTTATTTAATACTCTATTCTCTATTCTGTTTACAGAGCTTCTATGGGCATGAGACTGACTCGCCGGAGCTGAAGGGTGCCTCACCATTCTTGTTGCACGGCCAGAAGGTGGCCACGCCCACGCTCAAATTCCACAATCATTTTCCGCCCGACATGCAGACGTGAGTAAAAATCGTGATCCTTTCCCTAGAGGATGTGCCTCCAATGCACCCCATAAGAAATTTTGAAATAACTTTGTCATTCTTTCACAGTGACAAGAAGGATCATATACTGGATCAGAGTATGTTAACCAGCACGCCCATGTCCGACTTTGGGCCACCAATGAAACGGGGCCGAATGACACCGCCAACAACGGAACGTGTCATGTTGTACGTGCGGCAAGAGAACGAAGAGGTCTATACGCCGCTCCATGTGGTGCCACCCACCACAATTGGCCTGCTGAATGCGGTAAGTACTTAAAAAAAAAAAAAAAAACAAGGCAGCAAAAGATGAAGAAAGAAGAAGAGTAACCCAGCATGTGTTCCTATCCAAAAGTAATATTCCCAAAAAAAAACCAAAAAAGAAAACTCACTTCTCAGTCTAAAAAAAAAACTCTAATAACGTCTGTAATTTTGTTCATTTTGGTCTAATTGGTTGATCTAAAAAATAAATAAAATAACTAAATGTTACAAATTCTATCCAAAATGTTCAAATCTTTAAGATGAGGTAAAAATGGACCAAAGTTAATGCCATATTCTCAACTAAAGCATCAATAAACAATAAACCCAACTTCATATCAATCGTTATTCATAATAAAAACCAAAAGCAATTAAAAAACAAATTAAATGGATCGTATTCTAGTTAAAACTAATTGAAAGCGTTTCGTAACCATTCTCATCATAAAACCGTTGTAAACCTCATCAACCAAACTCATAAGTAGATGGTCCAAACTATTAAAAAAAATAAACAACAACAACAATATATATGTGTACAATCCATTTATAACTACACTTAACCCACACAAAAGAATATAGCACAGTCTACAGTTTGGGGCGAATTTTTTGTAAACGATTTTAAAGATTGGCCGAAAAAAAATGGAAGACAAAAAAATGAACAAAATCACAAACACACACAAAGAGTTATAAGAGAAATATTTTAGTTAGTTAATTATGTATATCCACTCTCTCGTTACTCGCTACTCGTTACTCGTTACTCGTGCAAACACAACAGACAAAACATCATATTTCTCTCGTTTCTCAATTGCAGATTGAAAACAAATACAAAATCTCAACAACGAGCATAAATAACATTTATCGCACAAATAAGAAGGGGTAAGTAAGGCCAGCTGTGTCCAAGTGCTATACACCTACACACACACACACACACACACACCACCTGCACACATCATATATATTAAACACACACATTCACACACACATACATCTATTCATGTAGTTTAGCCTAACTGATAATGCCTCAAGCCTGTAACCAAAACTAATGCTTATCTGGCTTATGGGTGTGCTACGAAAACGAGACGAAACTGTACCGAACTGAACTGAATTCGAAACTCAGCTAAACTTTCTTATTTAATATGTGTGACATTTGATATTGCAGGATTACGGCGAAAATTGATGATGACATGATATCCTTCTACTGCAACGAGGATATTTTCTTGCTGGAAGTGCAACAAATCGAGGATGACCTGTACGATGTGACGCTCACGGAGCTGCCCAATCAATAGTTGTAGTACTACGTAGTTGCTCTCAAACACACATCTACACACACCCAGAGAAACACACACGCACACGCACACACAAAATGTGGACACAATTTTGCTAACAGAAGTTGTTTCAATAAGCCATTTTTCAAATAAACCATAAGTTTTAGTCTAAGTTCTCTTAAAAACAAAATACGAATAATGAGTAATATATATATATATATATATATATATGCTATATACAATATACGTGTGTGTAAAACTGAACAATAAGCGAAACCGAACACAATACAATATATAGTTTTGTTTTTTTGTTTAGCTATTTTAGTAACAATGAGATTACATAAATTGTTTATCAAATTTCAATTCTCGCTATGTTAATCTATATATAAAAGAAGAAGACGAAGAAGAAGAAGAAAATCAATGCTGTAATTAAGTGAAATTATCATCTTTATGTATTTATATATATAATTAGTAATTATACAACACGAATAGAGTGCAAAATGTCTGTCCAGTAAAACATAAGTTCGCTTCTTGCTATATATTGCTAGACCATAGGTCCAATCTTTCCTCCCCCGTAACAGTTTCATTCCAGATACGCTCTATTTGAAATCTAACCCTCTAATTGTGTATTTAAATTGTACTCTTATATCTAATGTATATGGAAAAGTCGTCTTAAGAATTTTTTATTGTTGAATATACATAATTTGTAAAATTATTTTTACAAAACTAAAAAACAAAAAACCCCCAAAACAAATCGTTTGTTCTATGCTTCTTTACTCATGCCTAATAATAACTAAACCCTTGTTATTTGTGGCTATAATGTTGAAATATATACTTAATTAGGATCTCTGCTTAAAAAAAAAAAGACAACAAAAAACAGAACAATAAAAATATGACAGATTTTTGTCCATGTTTGCTTCCAATGCCTAGAACAAACCGAAATCAAAACACAGAAAAAAACAAAACAAAAAACACTCTTTAAAGTAATTATCTTTTACATTTATAAGTCGCTCTGCAATAAAACATGTTGATAAAAATCTTAATTAAGTCCAAGTTAAGGCAATGAAAAAAAAAAAACTAAAAAGAAAAAAAAACTAAACAAAAATGGAAAAAATAATTGTGTGCATTTGTTGTAAAACAAGAAAAAACTACAAAATAATCAACGAAACAAAGTTGATTCAAAACTAAAACAAAATAAACAGTGGAGAAAACTATAAGACAAATCTGAACAAAATATGAAGAACACAAAGAGAGAGAGAGAGAGAGAGAGAGAAACAAATTACAATAATATATATATCATAATACACATAAAAACATAATACAATAATTTAAATACAGCATATGACATTATGCGTTTACAATCTTTGTTTGCCATAATTAACAGCTTACTTAATTTAATTAACAATTGTTTATAAATTTACAATTAACACCAAGTAGTTTAACAACAACAACAACAACAAAAGCAAGAAACTTAAGAGCTATGCTTACCAACTTGTTTTTTATTTTCCAACGAATACTCCGCATCAATTGCTACAATTTTGAACAGTACACAGTTCAATGCTCAATATTATATTACATATAATTTGTTTATTATTTTTAAAAACACACACACACACACTCACATGGCCCACATTTTATTGCTATTGCTCAATACAGTTTATTTTCGTCCTTAATCCCTTTTCTATATATATGTATATGTATGTATTGTAAGCAACATTTATTTCAATTTGTCATCTTCGGTGTTGTACATCACAATTTGTTTTTAGTTGTAGTCTCTAAACTCTAAACATAATAATTCCAAGATATGCATAAATATATTATTAAAAAACGAGATAATGAAGAAAAGTGGAAGAGGAACAAAAAAGAAATGAGAATCGAATATCTTGCCGACATGTTATAAATAATCTTAGTTGTAGCCTGTAAGTTTTATGCTCTTTCTACTATATACATACATACATATATGCATGTATGTATGTGTATTTAAAAAGCCAATAATTTATTTTTTGTTACCTGTTGGAAACGATTCCGCGAAAAATAGTAAAAGTTAACTGAAACTGAGCGCAAGTGAAACTCATGCTATTTATGTATGTAGTATGTATGTATGTAACTTGAGAAATTTTCAAAACAAAAAGAACAAATTGTACAATATTATCATAATGAATACACAAAATTTAAATAAAGAACAAAAAGTAAAATGTTTTGTATTTTGTATTAAAGCCGTTAGCAGCGCAACCCCTGTTAAGTCTTTATGCTTAACAGCGTGTTAACAGTCAGACTCTCTCAATCGTGTCTTGAGCTTTCAGTTATTATGAGTGAGAATTGCACTGCGGCCCACTCAACTTTGAGCACAAGCTAAATGCATCTCACTGCCAACGAGTAAACAGCATTCCACTCAATGCAAGTTGCTATGGCAACAACGCCAACTGCAATTGCGCTCTTTTCTCGCCTTGTTTCTCATTCTCTCAAATCACTTTCGAACTGTTTGAACGCCTCGTCGTCTGCTTGGCTTTTGGCATTTCAGTATTAGTTTTTCTTCTTATCTGTGTTGTTGTTGTAGCGTCTGTTAGCCAGACTTTGCAGTTAAAGTTAATTGCATTTACATTAAAAACCTAATATAAAACAGCAATAATTTGAGTACCAGGTTTAATATTTAAAGCACACACTCATACGCTGAGCAAGGCCTGAATTATGTGACACAAAAGTGTTTGTGTGCCCACAGTAAAGATAAGAGCGGTAGATACCTGCCAGATGATCTCTAATGTCAACGTAGCGTCGTTGACAAAAACCAAACTGATTACCACACAGAGATAAATATACAGGCATACTTCGCAGTTGGAAGTCACAACAATAGAAGCCAAGTGAAAAATCCATTCACCATTCAGCAGCATTCAACAGTTTCCACCATCACCATCACTCAGTTCTCTGTTGCGTGTGCTTCGTGCCGGTTGTGACTTACAGTTATTGTGGTCTGTCGCTCTCGCGCCTCTCTCTCTCTGTCACTCCTTCGCTGTTTATCTTTCTTTGTCCTCACTCGTGCGTTGCACTTTTAAGCTGTGCTATTTGGAAGGCCTTAGAAAGCGACAACAGCTGCATATGCAAAAGCCGTTATTCAAAAGTCACAAATCGAAAGATCGATAAAAACGCTTGAGCGCGTAACCAAATGCAAACTAATTGACAAGAGTGTTTGGAATAATCCGCGGCAACGCATATAATACTATATATATATATTTGAGACAGGTAAGCATTTTATGTTAGTATTTCTCTTAAGTTTATTCATGGTTTTGGTAAAGTGTGTTATTTAATTGTGCTAATGTGTGCAACAAAAGGTACGAGTCAATAGAGATTGTTCTGTTTGATCTTGTCAAATATAAGAGCTAGGGCCAGCAAATATTGTCTGTAATCATATATTAATCATACGCCGCATATGACATAAGCAGATACTATCTTATTTAAATTACAGACTGCATAACTAAAGCAAAAAGTAATCAAACAAAACCTTAATTGCGACTTAAAATTGAAGATGCATTCAGATTTAATATGCATGCGTAGTTTTCAAGATCCTTAGAAAGTCATCAAATAAATTATTTGTTTATTTTTTCTTGTAATGAAAATGTTTACAGCATTAATTTGAAAGCAATTAAGTTCAATTGAAAGGGCGCTAGCCAGTAAATGGTATAAGTCGAAACAGTTCTGGCTTTTGAAAGCCGTTTCACATTTCCATTCCTTACGTATGATTTCGTATAACGGCACGCAATCTATACATTCACTCTATGATTTTTTGTTTTTGGTGTCCATCTCGTGTGTCACATAAGATAATACAAAATTATATATCTTTCATAGGCGTGTGAATAAAATTGCAAGCAATTTTATTTATTTTATTTATTTAGCAATTAGTTAGCGCATTAATTGTTAATCTCAGTGATTAAAGTGAATGTGCATGCAAAAAAAAAGCAAATGTGTTTATCATTCATCAACATTTCTAATTGTTTTTAGCTTAATAACTCTGAGCATCTGAGTTTTTGAGTAATGAGTACTCATATTTTTTAGATATATGTAAGATTCTAGATTCTTCTTGTATATCCTATATGTTTTTATTGTGTACATATTGTATATTCATTCACAGTAATGAAGCAAAGTTCGAATCATGTTTTGTTAAACTGGACAGACTTCATTTTGGAATTTCCCCTTGTTGGCGACCTTTGATGCCTTTTTCTAGACAAGATTCACTATCGCAGTCACAGTCTGTTTGTGCAACAGTCTATTACCGGTTGTGGAACTTATTAAAATATTGTATTTACATCTCTCTCGATTGCTTGATTTTAAAAATGCAACTCCCAGGCAGCAAACTAATTACTTTTTGTGTTACGGCATTATTGCTGCTTAGAATAAAATATGCAATTAAATAATGCGGGGTTTTTTTTTTTTTTTTGGGTGTAACACAATCTGAATTATTTATAAAATTTATGGCTTTTTACTTTTGTTGAAGATACCAATGTCAATTGTGATGGATTGTGTAAATTGAGTTTTGCTTTTATCTTGGCACACATTTCCAAATTGGCGGTTAATCAATATTGCGGCTGCAAATGTCTTGCAACATTTATATGAACTGTTAACAAAGCCTTTAAACAACTTTTGTGCATGTTGTTTACATTGTTGCTGATAAATGTTGTTGCTGGCAATGATCATAATTATTTGTTTGGTATTGGCCAGAATGTGTCAGTGTGAAAAGTATTCGCAAACTGAATCTAAAGTATAACGGGCTTTAAGTGAGGTGAATTTACCAAATCAAATGAAATTATATAGAGCAGCAACTCTAATTGATCTGTCTATATATTTTCCTTTCAAGTTTAAGTTATGAAACTTCTTGATGATTTCTTTAGCCAAAAAGATACTTTTTCTGTAGCACGTTGAACTTTGTTGCTTTAAGACTTTGTTGCTATTGGTTACTTCATTGAGAGCGACAACATTGCATTCAAAGCTCACTTCGTCTTCCATTAAAGCTTGTCACGCGATCAGCTGGGTCAAAAGCTATCAAAACACACTCACACACACACACACACAGCTTTGTGTTGCTGCAGTCGCACCGTGGAATATGTTTACATGTTGACGTGTTTGTTGTTGGTAGGTGCATCTGTTTAATGCCGATCCTTAAGGGCCGGCAGCAAAGAAAACAAACACGATCCACATCAAAAGAAACGACTCTTCAGAAGATGGAAGATCGTTAAATGCCACGGATGATAAACTTTTACAAAGTAGAGCACCGCTAACGCCACCCATAAAGCCATTAAAGATACCATATATCAAAAGCTGATATCTTAACAATTCACCTTAAATTTAAAAATGGCTAATTAGAAACGTGTTTATCTATTCTTAAATGACAGTAAAAGCGTGCTCAACAATTAACGCATAAAAGACGTGCAAATAATAATAAAAACAAAATCCCCTAGAGAGCAAAGGCTGACTTGCAAACCCCCCCACACGCCGACACCCATGCACACAGCAAAAAAAAAAAGAAGGGGGAAGCGATCGGCAACTTAACCGCAAAACGTTGTGCTTTTAATCAAAAGTTATATAGATTGGCGTCGTGCTTGAGGAAATTGTTAAAAGCGCGCAAAGTAATTTCCAATTGCGACTGAAGAGAGAGAGAGCACGCGTTAACTGTTCACGCTCTCACTCCCCACACTTGCTCTCTCTCTCTCGCTCTATCTGTGTAGCTTGCGCGAGCTTTGGCTGCGGCTTTGCGTGCCTTTGCGGTTGGGGCGCTTTTCGTTTCGTTTCGTTTTCTGATTTCAGTTTTAAAGATCACTTTGCGCTGAACGGTACAACTGCGTTGTGAAACACGTACGCAACAAAGAAACAAACAGTAAAAGAGAGTGGAGAGTGGAGAGCGAATGAGAGTAGCAAAAGGGAGTCTATATGTGTACTTAAAGCATAAATCAATATAATTAATACAATTAAATAAATACAGCTGTGTGCAGCAGCAGCAGCTGACTAAACTCTTGCCTAGACAATCAAACGTCCAAAAAGAAGAATTCCCAACATTGTTTTTCGCAATTTCAATTCCGTCTTCGAAAATCGAATATCAATGTCAAGTGCTGCTTGTTCGAATCCGGGGTCACAAGTGCTCAGCGGCTGATTAACCGTTCAATAGAAGCGCGAAAACAAAACAAAAAAATCAACTAAAAGGTGGAAACACGTTTTGTGTGTGCGAAAAACAACAAATAACAAATAACTGAAATTACTGTAGCAAAAACAGACACCGAATTAAACAAACAAAAACACACAGATAGAAATACACAAAAAAAAAACAAAAAACACACACACAATTGTTGTTGTTTCGTCATCAAGCTGAAATTCGAACTTGATCTCGAACGAGAGCTCGGAAGCGTGTCGACGGCTTTTACTCTTACCAAATATGAGCATCGGCCTACAAACAGCAGCAGCGTAATCCGAGCAGCCGTGACTTTTCAAAGAGAACAACAACAAAACAAAACAAAACAGAAAGAAAAAAAAAACCACAACAGACAGCTATAATTGAAATGGAGCGTTCACATAGCTGCAGCAACTTTGAGGCAACGCATCAGGCAGCAAACTTGCCACAGAGCATCTCCAGCAGCTCCATGTCGCACTTTCCGCCCAACAAACCGTTGCGCAAGCGTCGCAAGCTGCAACGCCAGCAACCGATCCTAATGGATGATCATGCCCTCCACCTGGACATGGAGTGTGCCTATGCAGCCGATCTGGAGGATGCGGATGTGGAAGAGGTGTTAATCATGCCACGCTTGCCCCATGCCAAACTCTTTCCCAGCAGCTTGAACCACAATCGCTGCTTGCGTCACGAGGAGTCCTTCGAGTCGAGCAGCACGGCACCGGAGCTGAGTCCCCAGGCGGTGCGTCAACATCGGTTTAGCACCTTGCTCCTGCGAGACAGTTCCATATCGATGCAATCGGATTCGAGTCGTTACTCCAGCGTTGACAGTCTGCTCGAGTCGCGCAAACCCGATCCGGAGGCGATACTCATTAATCTGGGCTTTGGACCCGTTGGCACGGAGGACATGCTCTCCCGGATACCCAAGCGTTTCCTCAAGCCCTCCAAGGTGCCGGGCATCGACACGGAGGCGTTCGTCAAGCGTCTGCAGATGGCCAGCTCCTTGGCCGATTCCAGCGCCTTGGGCTATCGTGGTCTCACCTCCAGCTCCGATCAGCCGCCATCTTCGATTGTGGCCAAAATCATGGAACGCTTCGAGGTGAACAATCAGCGCAAACAGTCTATGGGCAATATTGAGCATACGATACGTTGACCAGCATCTTTTATCTTTTTAATCAAATTTTAAGTTAATTGTTAAGGCAGCCTGAGAGAGTTGGCGGGTTTTTCCCCCATTGGGGGATTTTATATTATTGTCTTGTGATGTTTATCTTGTCCATTAGCTTTTAGTTGTGCCGCGTACTTAGCTTTGTATTATTGTACCTACCTTTTTTTTATTATCTTAGTCATTTAGGTTATGAATTAGGCATTAAAAACACAAACAAAACAAAATAATAAAGTGTTTTTATTTAAATTCTCTTAAACAACTTCTAACTGTGCTTTTTCTCTTGCTTTTCTTCTTTGTGTCGCATTTTTAAACGTTTTCAGCCAGTTATCTTCTAAGGTTGAGTGTTTTTTGCAATTCTTATTTATTTATTATTTCGCATTCTTAAACGTTTTGCAAAACTTGTCAATTCTGCTGTTAGTTTGCATATCTGTTTAAATAGATCGAATATCTGTTTCAATATTTGTGCTAACGTTTTTGAAAGCGTGTCAAAAAATTGTCGGTTTCTAGTGCCAGAAGTTAATAGCTGCTACAACAATTATTGTTACATATACCTAAATTATTTATCTGTGTTTTTTTTCAAGGCTTTGGACATTGTTGGGTTTTTTTTTATCGATTAGTTTATTTATTTTTCAAAATTAGAAACACGCGTCATAAGTCAGACAAAGCGTCAACAACAACTGTAAAAAGGCAGCAAACAAATATATATTTGCGATATAAGTTTAAAATAACAAAGTGAAGAGTGCTCGACTGGGTAATACCCTGTTAACAATCTCTTATATTGACTCTTGCTCTTACAAATTCTTGAAACAATATGGATTATTGGTAAATCTTTAAAGACATCGAAAAAAATTTAATCTTTTTTACTCAATCTCACATTTGCACATTTAAATAATACACTTACCTGCTATTTAGTATTTACAGGGTATACGAAATGCAAACTGCATATTTACATAGCACTTTTTCAAAGACCTAAGATTGTTGGCTGGCATATCGAGATTGTGTTGTTGTTATTGTTGCTGTTGTTATCGAAAGTCCATTTTTCTGAGAAAAAAAAATTAACGTTTATTATTAGCCCGTGACTTGACGTCTTTTTGCGCATAACATAAATAACAATAAACAAACAAAAACAAAGTGAAAAAAAATCAAATCGAAGCTCAGAATATTGACTACTTTGAGGGCTAACAATTTGTACTTGAGACGGTTTATTGATTTTAATTGGCTTTAATTGTTGAGCCACAAATACAAAACTGCAAAAACGAGATGAAATTGAAGATGCTCATAGATAAAAAGAATGCGCCCAGTTCCTGTTTTCCAACAATTCTTCATCACGAACCCAATGAATGCAAGATTTTAATGCCGCATTAATAAAACTAAACTATTTGAACATTAGACCCCATTCATGGCATACATACATACATATATACATATATATGTATTAATGTTTGTAGTTGACTATTTGAACTCTCTGACTTTTTATTTTCGTATATTTCAAAATAAACAAAACGTCACAGCGAGCTTGGCTGATAACAGCAAACATACGCACACACACACACACACACACACACACGCATGGAATATTTGTAACACCTTGAATGGTGGCGCACCTAGGAAGTCTATTTGAAATATAAGTCTTAGACAGTACTCGCTCTGAATAACGAACCTTATACAACAATCAATCATTTTTTAAAGTAATCATATTTTTACCATCAATCAACTTTTTTGTAGTAAGTGGGAGATAAAAATTGTTGACTAAATTAAATTATTTGCAAAGAAAAATCATATAAAATATAAAAAAAAATTTTAATAAGAAAAAAATTAATATTGTAAAAATTTGAAAAAAATAAAATGAAAGCCAAGAATACTTAAAACATTTACTTTTGTAAAAACGAGTAAATTAGTTTTCAAATAGAGTTTTTTTTAAAGTTTTTAGTGAAAATTAACAATAGGGCTCTCCATTTCCTGTTTTTCGAGCATTTACTGTCTTATAAAAAGCATAGATATTGGCCCAAATAAAGCCGTTAAAAGCGGCACATGACTCGAGTTTGTGCCGCATGGTAATTATGTACATACAGTACAGTATCTATTTGTGTGTGTGTGTATTTAAATATGTATCTATTTGCCAAATGAATTCACAGGGCAAAAAGCACAGACCAAGAAAGTCATACATATGTACAAATGTATATATAAAGATAGCTATAGCTATATCGGTAGCTCAAGCAATTTGCATATGTATATTTAATTTATTTCTTTTTTTGGGGGAACTCTTTGACTCTTGTGTGTTGCAAGTTGTTTGAGGTTCAAGCGAACAAGAAGCTGGCAAGTTCAAGGCATAGATACAAGCAGATGCATAAAAATGTACTATATATAGATATAGAAACATTGGTTATAGCCAGTGGTCACTTGACAAAAATAAACAGCCGTACGCCCACGCCGGAAGCAAACAACAAATGAAATGCAAAAGATGAGAAAATGCAAAAACAATCAGTGGCAAACAAGTCGCAGCAGCAGCATCAACAACAACAACAACAATAATACCGCAACAATTGCAAATATATAAGAAGAAAACAAAAATTAAAATCTGTGTCACTGCTAGCGTAGAAGAATGCAATTCATTTATTTGTGATGAAAATTTTAATTAAATTAGTGCACAAAACGTGGGCGTTTGATTAATGGGCCTAATGGGACGCTGATATGCAACAGTAGTAGTTTTTGTTCTATTTATTTGCGTTAACAAGAGCGCACAATTGCACAATTTTAATCTAACTGTTTTAATGTCAAGTTCAAATGAAATGCTAATTTTAAAGAATTAAAAATAGCGCGCTCACAATTACAGCGTTGCCACTAGTGCTTAACTAACAGAGCAGCTGTGCACTTAACAGCGCCCTAACAGCTCACGGGAGCATACAGCGATAGCAACTGTGGTTATCGATAATGCCAGCCAGCGTCAGTCGGTTTTTGTTGTCTCGCAATAGCATAGTGTGCACGCACATACTTAATATGTATATACACAAAAAACATTAAGAATACCCAATATGTAATTTTTTAAGTCGTGTCGATGTTTTTATTTTAATTCTGTACTTACCCGTCGTTCCTAGTGTACTTAATCAAACAAATTTATAATTCGTCGCGCCTTCGTGTGTCTGTCCTCTGTGTGTTTCTGTTTTTTTTTTTTTCGTTTTCGTTTCGCTTCATTGCTTTGTATTGGAATTCGTGCAAAATGGATGCCTTATATAGGAAATATTGTGCTCGCTGCTCAAGATGTCTGTGTGGACCACATCTAGCTCTGCTGGTCAATGCCTAGAGACGCCGATGCCAACGCCAACCACGCTCAAGACTTTAACTCACCACGCTCAACGCTCCAGCAATAACAACAACAGCAACAACAACAACGCCGGCGGCAATAGCCACTTGAACTTGAGTACTTTTGTGCAGCCGATCGGCAACGAAATTCACACGTCAGCCGCCACTGCTCAAAATTTCCAACACGTTGTGGCCGCAGCGGTAGCAGCCGCAACAACAATAGCCACTGGCCAGCAGCACCAGCAACATCTTCACTTGCAGCCGTATCACCACAACTTCAGTTACAACAACAATAATTACAACAACATTAGTAGCAGTTCGGGCAGCAGCAATAACGGCGTCGGCTGTAAGCGTTCCAGTCTCAACAATTTGGCATCGCAGCTACCTAATTCCAGTCCGAATCTGTATCAATATCAAAGTCAGAATCACTCCAAGGTAAGTCATTAATTTCACCGGCATATTTTCCTTCACTCTCTCTTTGACCTACTCTCTCTACCTTTATTTTTCTCTCTCTCTCTCTCTCTCTCTCTCTCTTCTCTGTTTCTTTTTCTTACTACCTGCGCAAAAGTTAAGCCGAAAGCTACGCTCGGTTCATGGGCTTCCAATCGAAACTCTAAACTTGGCCTCTGTTTCAAGTCGAACCAGATCCCACATGCTTTCGTATATACATATGTGCATATGTGTGTACAGTGTATATATGTGTGTGTGTGTACTTACCTGTTAAAAAAATATTAAATGATGTGATATTTTTTGGTTAGACACTTTGATCTCGCAGCTGACGTCATGGGACAAAGATGTTTTTATTATACTCTGTTTCCAAATGGGGAAAAACAGTTGTATTTTAATTAAATTAGAGAAGTTTAACATGTCATTAGATGGGGTAAAGGTTGTTGCGGTGTGGTGAGTTTCTATGAGTAAACCTCCAAAGCTTTAACGGTAAAGAATAATTGGCAGAGTATTTAACTGTCGACTGGAACTTCAAGATTATTTTAATTGTTTGTTGTTGCTTTTTTTAATTGTATTGCCCGCTCTTCAATTCAAATTGTTTGCACACCCGCCTGGCCTGTGGTTTATCATTTGTTTGCATACGATAAAAATAAGAATTAGGCATTTTATAATGCTCACTCCCTCCCTAGGGGCCCAGCACTTACATACAAACATACCCATGTATTATAATTATTTATGCATGTATTTTTGATATTCATTTGTTTTCAATTAAAACTGAAATGTGCCAGTACGATAACGTATACAATATGAAAGTCAACATGAAAGACCTTTAAATTTGAAATTCAAATTTTGTTATACTTCTTGGACTGTTGATAGTTTATCATACGTCCTTGCATATCCTATATGCTTACTTTACTCCCTGCATTGTATAGAGCTTTAGTTTACGATTTATTAGAGACCCGTTTGAATTCATACATATGTAAAAAACCTTCGGAATTATTATTAAATTACCTTTGCTCTCATTCGTATGTATTCGGGTTGTTTTATTTGAATACGATTTTTGACCTAATTCCTAATTGCTAAACTTCAAATGAAAAAAACTTTTTTAAGCTTTCAAGCTGTTAGCTGATCAGCTGATCAAAGTTCAAACGATTAACTGTAAACTGCAGAAGCTTATCAGAAAGTGAATATTATCCGTTGAGTAAAAGCTTTCTTTTTAGTTCGAAGTAAATACTTTAGACGCCAGCCACAACAAATATTGTTTTGAGTTTGTAGAATAGTTCTAGAATGTCAAACAAAAACAATAACAAGTTCTCAGCACTGCCTACATGCATATACATACATATATTACACTATCAGATAACATTTTCTTTTTGTCTATTAAATTTAATATTCGTAATTGAGTTTTGCAATATGCCTCTGTAAATACTTGTTCCCATGTTCGACTTGAGTTAACGATGATTTACTGGTCTAACCTTGCCACCCAAATAACTACACATTACACCCCAACTTGTCTGGTTCATGCATTAATTGTTGGGTCAGCCGAGACTCAAAATTGTAATTGAATCAATTCCCAATCAATGCATTCACACACACATACACACACATAGTTACTCATACACAGTTCAGGGCTATGTCGATTTCCCATTGATAATTAACAGATGCGCGACAGGTAGACAAAAAGCACTGATTAATTGCCAAGAATCAGCCAGACAGAAAGAGTAACAGAGAATTAGAGAGAGAGAGAGAGAGAGTACTTCACTCTTACCCACTTAGATACTGTGTTATACCTTTCCCGTATGCTATCTCTTTCTTTTAGTTGTATTTTCTGTTTTAGTTTTCTTTACCCACCTCCGCCCACGTTTTGATTGCCTTCTGTTTCGGTTTAATTCAAATGGCATTTGTAATTCGATTGTCTATTGTTATATATTGTTGTTGTTTTTGTCGTCGCAGGCCGCCGAATTGATTGTCGAATTTGAATATCACGCGCGCCGCCGTCGACAGTTCACCAAACAACGCCAACGTCGCCGCATCAAAACGGCTTCGTCGTCCGTCGTCTGCCGTCGTCGTCGTCTTTTGTCTTCGTCGCCGTCGTCGTATCAGTTAGTTGTTAACTAAACGTTGTCGCGCGTTCGCACCAACCACCCAAACATCCACCCATCACAACCCTGCCAAGAAAAAACACTGAGCAAGAACAAAGAGAACGCGCGAGCGACAGCGAGAACGAGCGAGGAAAAGAAAGAGAGAGAGAGAGACACGCAATAAGACTGACAGACACACGCAAGGAAAAGCAAGCAAGCAAGCAGCGAACTTATGTGCGAACGAACAGAAAATGAATTAATTGTGTCGAACCAGAGCCAAATTACTATTCAATTTTTATTATCGTTTCGCTGCTCGCCCTGAACTTGTCCCCGTGATCGTGATTAATGCTACTTTAGCTACAAAAAAAAAACATTTAAACGTAACAAGTGCGCCTAAAACGCGTCTCCAAAATTAATACCACAAACGGAATTATCGGTAATCGGTTTTAACATCGTCTACCCTTAAAAATAAATAGCTAAAGACGTGCGCTAAATTGTTTTTTATTGACACATGTATTTTGCAATTTTTATATGCTATGAAATGTTTATAAATAAAAAGTAAATATTTAAATAACTCACACAAACACACACTCATAAAACAAGAGAAAGACAGCGAACGCAAGAAAAAAAGCTGCTGCTGCTAAAATTTGCCAACAAACTGACAATTAAACCCAGTAGTAGTAGAAAGAAAACACAGGTGCGTGTGTGTGCAATCGCTGATCAATTCTCATGTGCTGACAACACACAGAGCAAGTGCAATAATTAATTCATAATAATAACAGCAAAAACGCTATCAGCATTGTCATCAATAAAACAAGCAGCACAAAACCAAAACCAGCTGAAAAAAAAACAGACTGCAAAGAGCATAACAGCTTAAAAGAAATTAATAAATTAATAGCCGCCATCACGCTCTCTTTAATGTGTGCTCTTTAGGTGGCTCAGAAGTGTTTGTAAATTTGCTTGTGATTAGAATTATTGAAATTCCAAAATAAAATATTTATAAATATATATGTACATGTGAATACGTGTCCCGATAAACACGTGCACACACAAGCAAATAGTGTGTGAGAACAAACAAAGAAGAGCAAATAGTAACAAGTGCACATGCTTTCCAATTCCTGTGAGGTGCCGCTCAAGCCGCCGCGTCGCCAAAAGCTCCACGAACAGCAAAAGGATAAAGAGAGCGAGTGCGAGCGAGAACGCGAGATTGAGCACGAGAGTGATCAGGCGAGCGAGCAACTATTGCCGCTCAATCCAAAGAGCATGTACTCAAATCTACGCTATGCGCGCACAAATCTCAGCCACAGCAGCCTGCTGCTCAGTCACCAGCAGAGCTCTTTCGATAGCAGCGTGCCAACATCGACGGAGCGCACCGAGAGCAGCGAAACGCTCGATACACCGTTAACCCAGGAGCCCGAGAGAGAAAGCTCTCAGCGTCTGGGACTCTCGCGCCCATTGGCCTCGGGTCGCATTGTGCCCGCTGCAGTGAACAGTAGACGTTATGCCTTGGCCAGCGCACTGCATGCGACGGCAAAGCTGGCGGCCAGCGTTGATGCCTACACGGCGGCAGCAACTGCAGCCGCAACTGCATCTGCTTCAGACTCAACCTCCACCAGAACAACAGACAATAGCTTGTGTGACTCGTGTCGACTAAGATTCAACAGCCAACAGCCGGTCAGCAGTCTCAGTCGTCACCCCCACTCAGGTCCGTGCAGCTACGCCAACTCGACGCGCTATCTCAACTACAGCCACTTGCATTCGAATTCGCCGCACACGAGCTCGAGACGCTTCAACGCGCATTCGCCGCCGTCGCTGTTACCGTTGCCGTTACCATTGCCATTGCCAACGTTCCCAGGTGCAGCCGGGGTATCAGCTTCAATAGTACAAAACTCGTCCAGTGCCTATCCATACTATAAGTTTCGCACGTATCAACAGCATCAATTCTCTCGTTTTCAGCCTCGTCGCATCACCCGCAGCAGCATGTCTCAGTCCAACGAAGACTTCCACTCGCCCACCTATCTCTCCTGGCGCAAGCTGCAGCTGAGTCGCGCCAAACTGAAGGCCTCCAGCAAAACGTCCGCTCTTTTATCTGGTTTCGCTATGGTGAGTTATTACAATCAAAATCACATTTCACCACAGTTTTTGGTTTTTGGTTTGTGGTTGGTGGAACTTGCTTTTGTTACAAACTAAATTTTTTTTTTTGGTACGAATCAAAATAGGTTGGCATTTATAATTAATGTCATGTATCTATCATTAAAACAATTGTGAAATTAAATATTCCCTGTATTTAAATGAAATGGGCAACAAGGTGAATTAGGTATTTTGAAAGGTATGAATATTTGTATTAGAAAACAATAGAAAACATAATTAGCAAACCAAAAATCTCATAAATTCTAAAGTCATACACACAAAGTTGTATTAAAGGGTATGCCCGTAGTCGTGAGTACTTAGAGCGTCACACAAATAAATATTTGCATGCTATAATAAAACAGAGGGCAGACAGGCGAGGATAATCGCATAAATTGGCTACATACATATATGCCTTTTCATATTAAATATGTAATATACATCCGCGATAGAACGTGTTGCCAAAATCTGCAACACGAATTGGCTAATAATAATATATGCAATATACACACACATAATAAAGCATGGCCAAAAGCAGTTCACTCTTCAATCTCTCATAATGCTCATTAAATCTCTTACTAACTCTTTCGTTCTCGCTTCTCGTTCTTGCCCCACAGGTGGCCATGGTGGAGGTGCAGCTGGACAAGGAAACGGCCGTGCCACCTGGCATGCTAGTGGCATTTGCCATTTGCACCACAATGCTGGTGGCAGTACACATGTTGGCCCTCATGATCAGCACCTGCATTCTGCCCAACATCGAGGTGGTCTGCAATCTGCACAGCATCTCCTTGGTGCACGAGTCGCCGCACGAGCGTCTGCATTGGTACATCGAGACGGCTTGGGCATTCTCCACGCTGCTGGGCCTCATACTCTTTCTGCTGGAGATAGCGATACTGTGCTGGGTGAAGTTTTATGATCTGAGCACAACGGCTGCCTGGTCGGCTGTTGTGGTGCTCATACCGGTCATGATTATTTTTCTGGCCTTTGCCGTGCACTTTTATCGCTCGCTGGTGACGCACAAGTACGAGGTGACCGTGTCGGGCATACGGGAGCTGGAGATGCTCAAGGAGCAGATGGAACAGGATCATCTGGAGATGCCCAACAATTCGCGCAACAATGGCTTCAACTACGGCGCTTCCGGTGACATTGTTTAGCCACATTAATGCTTCCCAACCAAGATATGTATAAGCTAAAAGACATGCGCCCCCGCCCCCCTACAAGGAGGAGTAGGTGGAGTGGGAAAGGGAAAGGGGCGATCCAGACGTAAATCTTTAGACTACATCAAATGTTCAGTAATGTGAATTTGTAGCTAATGCAATTTGTGATACGCATAAGGCAATATATATACTATATATTTTATTGTACTACATACTTTAAATATCATATATAACGATATATTGTATTATAATACTACATACTATATGTACTAAATATGCGTTTCCAGTGGTCGCTCTCTAAAATTCATAAAGTGCTCTTTGAATATACATAACGATAAAGTATTAAAATTAATTAGTTATATATTGTATTCGATAACATACTAAATATCAAATGTGTTCCAAATTATATTATTGTATTTTGCTATACATTTAAAATGTAGACAAATTTCTTAGAATTTTTTAACAACTCAATGAGAACCAATTAATATTGAAATTGGCCATTATAAACTTGAAAACACTACGTAGTCTATGATATATGTATGTATTCTAAATTAAAAGCGACCACTGCATGTGCGTTTCAGTCTTTAAGTCATAAGACACTGATATACTATATATTTATTGTATAAGCGATATCTCGCTGTAATTTATACATAATACATACATACATATACTTAATTAAAGGTTATATTTTTCTAGACAAAAGAAACCTATAACAAATCCATCCCGCAACTTAACTCATTGTCTACCCCAAATGCCTGCCTATTCATATAAATATATACATATATATTTAGATTCACCCACTCAATCGCACCCAGTTCATTTTTTGCGACTGGTTAAGTTTGCGTGTCAGGCCTCCCATTGGCCTCCATTCTAACCGGCGGTTTAACCTATTGTGGCAAGGAACAAGACATGTTAGCAGCTTGATTAGAAAAGCAAGTAAACGCAACCACCTCACACCAACCACCCACCCACCACAGGCTGACACCCTGCTGGCGACTGGCACCGCTACAGATGTGACAAACTTCTTTCTATTAGTTCCACTTTCCCTGTTCAGTTGCGGGCGACATGTCGAACCGTGCAACTGGCAGCGGAGTCCGATGCCTGCGCTACACCACCGGCGGTGGCTACTACGAGGGCAAGTGGCTGCATGATCAGCATCATGGCTATGGCGTCAAGGCCAGCGGACGCGGCCTCATCTACGAGGGGCAGTGGCGTTTGGGTCAGCGCCATGGCTATGGAACGTTGCGAAGACAGTCGCACGATGGCCACGCCCAGCGCCTCTATGTGGGCCAGTGGCTGGATAATGTGCGCAGCGGCGAGGGCAAGCAGTACTATGAGGATGGTTCCGTTTACTTTGGCCAGTGGTTGAACAATGAGCGACATGGTCGTGGCATTCAGTGGCATGCCGATGGACGCATCTATGTGGGCGAGTGGCAAAAGGATGCCATGCATGGGCGTGGAGTACTCTACTCGGGTGAGTGCTGGATAAGCTCCAACTATTTTAAAACGAGAAGAGTAAGTAGCAAAATCATTGGATGCTCGCAAATTAAAACCAGTTAGTTCCTGGGGTAGTTCTAATTTGTGGACGTTCTTCTCAAATTTTTAGTAAGGCAAAAAATCAGCCAGATCGGACAACTATATCATATAGCTGCCATACAAACACAATACATTTGATCTAAGAATGACAAAGTAGGCTTTACAAATGAATTTAGTTTTCGCGGTAAAAGTATGCTGAACAATTAATTGAGTCATAGATTAAGGTCAGAGTAAAAGTATGCAATGTAAAATCGTCTACGTTTCTTGCTGCTAATTCTGTTCTCCTGGTACTTGCAGTCAGAAAACTGGTGTGTTTTAGGCCAAACTCAACCAAAACGAAAACCATTATCGACAATAAATGGTACTAATATCTGATTGCAAGTACTAGGCGAACAGAAATAGCAGCTGAATGCTGAGCATTAATTTTCACTCGTTTAGTTGAGCCAGATAATGAGCAAAAAACGTTTGAGAGCGGCTCAACTGCGCGCTTTTAGCTCAGCTCTTTTTTTAAGCTCATTTGTTGTCTCTCATTGTTTCTTGTTATTTTATGATGTATGTATATATTTTGTAAATGGTTTTTGATACTGATTGATTAAGGATGATTATTAGAGGCAGGCAATCTGGTTCAATACTGTCACTTACACCAAACTCTTTGTTCCACAGCCAATGGAAATCGCTATGTGGGTGAATTCGAGAATGGCTGCAAGTCCGGCATAGGCGTCTATTATCATAAGGGTCTCGAGGGACAAAGCGTCAAACAGCACGGCGTTTGGAGCAACAATGTATGCAAGAGTTCCCTGCTACCCACAAAACTGAAGTTAACAAAATAGCGACGTTTAATTCCTGAGTATATATTTTTAATAAAAATACTAAGTTTATAGTATTAATGTAAAACTTAAAGTAGTCACTTTCTTTGACGAAGTCGGGAGCTTAATGAAGGTGTTGCTGCTTCCGGCGGTTGCTCTGTTGTATTCTGGAGTCTCTTTCGTCCACGATTGCTCCTTGGTGTTTTATCTGGCGCAGCATCGCTTTTGCTACGAGGATCAGGTGTTGTGGCCACGAGTGTAACTATTAAAACCTGCTGCTGTGGTTCGTCATCGCTGGGATCGATGTTTTCCTGGTGGATCTCAGATTTTCTTTTTGGAGATACTTGACCATGACAGTTGTGAATTCGCAGTATCCGGCGCACGGTTCGTGCAGAGCACCTCTTGCCCATTTCGTTCTGAATCTGTACAGACAATTTCCGAGCCGAAATTTGAGGATTGGCCTTAAATTTCCTGATGATGCGTCGCTCCTCATGTTCGTTAAATATCTTGTTCGTTGCCTCTCTGGCCTTGTTCTCTATGCGATTTTCGCGAACGAAGCGCTCAACGATATGTTGCACAGTTGTAGTACTCAAATTTACCATTTGAGCTATTTTGCGATATGAAGATCCCTTTTTATGGTGATGCAGGACGAGTTTTCGTTGTTCCATTGTCGTTTGTTTTCCCATTATCGTTGTTGGCTTGTCACTCTTGGCATGCAGAATAAGACTAAGTTGACCACAAGGAATTGGCCTATTTATATACAGAAATAATCGAAAATGGTCCCAAAAGTCGCGGTTTTATGACACGCAGGTGTCCATAATAGAAATGTACAAAAGAAACTGTGACCTTATATTAGGATACTTTATTGCATAAGCCGACCTAGCAGGTAGGGAAAACCCGGTATATTGGTATATGTACCTACAATGGGTCGGTCATTGGAATTTTTGAAAAACAATTTGTAAATACTTTATGGCCAATTTTTCTGGTCACTGCACAATAAAGGCTCTGAGCCGCTGTAGATTGAAAGAAACTAAGGATGACTATTTTGGCAATATTTCGCTGACTTTTGAAAATGTTTTAGGACCTATTACTAAAGTTAAATTGTTGTATGCGAACTCAATATCAAAAATTTGTATGTTTCAGTGTGACCAAACCTATGCATGGCAAAAATACATGTCAATTGAAATGTTTGAATGTAAAGAAGAAGAAAAGCTGATTAACGAAGCATTTTAAATTTAATTTAAATCGATTAGTAACTGTTTGCTTTTAAATAAAAGATTTCCAGTGCATAAAAAGACACAAAAATCTATACTTAAAATAAAATATAAAAAACGTATAAAACAAATGCAAATCTTACAGTAATCAGTTTCTTTGACGCTGCCGGGAGTTCACAAAAGGTGTTGATGCAGCTGCTGCATCCGGAGGTTGCTCTGTTGTTTTCTCGCGTCTGATTCGTCCTCGTGTGCTGCTCGTTGTTTTGGGCGTCTCTTCGGTGGCACTAGGATTAGGTGCGGTGGCAATGCGTCTTACTAGCGCCACAGGCGTCTCAGTTTGAATCTTTGAGCGCGTCCTTTGGAGGCGAGGATTTGAAGCGGATTTAGTGGTTTTGAGCTGCACTGCTGGCATCTGCAGTGGTTCGTCATCGCTAAGATCAATGATGAGCTGACAGGCGTTCAGATCCAGGCGTTTACTGGATTTAGTTTTAGTTGACTTTAGTCGCTCTGGGCTGCTGCTTCTATCACTGCTGGATGTATCCTCCGTGTAAATTGAAAAGGCAGCCGGTTTCTTAACGATTTTTTGCTTTGGTTTAGTTACCGATTTGGGGGCAGCTGTTTGAACTTTAGTCTTCTCCTCTGGCGATATGTTAAACTTGAGCGCACGTCTTGGATTTTGTGGCTTGCTAAAATCCACCGCTGGCTGCAACTCCAGCTGTGCGCTGCGCAACTGCAGCAACAGATTGTAACGATAGTTGACATCTACGCGCTGCTGCAACTCCTTGCTTTTGCTCAATTGCGATGCTGACTCGGTAAGCAGCTCAATCGCCTGCTGCTTGCGACATGTGGCGCGCAAATAGTTCGCCTGATACATGTGCAGCACGAGCAGCAGGTGAGCCAAGCCTTGACGGCGTTTTGTGTCCTGCTCAAGCCAGGTATTGGCCAACGCATAGAAATCATCCAGCTGATCGTGCTCACGATTCAGGAAGTGAAGACGTGCATGCAGGCAACCGACAACAAAATAGATGCACTGCAGTTGAATGCTGCCACGCAGCACTGGATGCAGCGACTGCATGTCCAGCTGCACATAGCGCTGGAGCTTAGGACGGTTGTCGCGGCTGGAGGGACGCAGTTCCTAAAAAAAAAAACACGTGTTGAATTAAAAAGTAGTTTAAATTAAAATTGTATAAAATTTACTTACCAATCTCGGCGATGTTGCCATTGCCAGCTGCTTTCTGATGGGCTCCACCACACCTTGGTGTTCCAGTTGCATGCCAATCATTTTGCCCACGAGTTCGCTCATGTGTTTCGTCTGGTCATCCATGGGTGCAGCACCAGCAGCTAGTTGGCAGCTTTTGCTTTTACCAGTATTCTGTTCCAGATGCGACTCGAGCAGCGGCTTCATGCACAGGAAATGCTCGATGAGACGCAGCTTGGACTGTGCCTTGTCCAGGTACTCCATACGCAAATTGGTCCACAGCCAGGAGATGAGCACCTCGACGGCGCGCAGCACCATACCGCTCTGGAGCAGCAACTGCAGCAGGCTGCTAGAGAAATTGGGACAATCGCTCAAACGATTTGCTGTACACTCCGTGGTATCGCGCACCAGATCGTTTAGCAGCAGGATCAGAGCACCCTGATCCATCGATGAAATGCTGACAAACTTGCGCACACTAGCCGACAAGGTGTCCAGCTGTTGGAGCGATGTGGGCAGACGTGAGAGGACGCGGCAATGACGCTGCTGATAGCACAGACGAAAGCGTACAGTAAGCAGCGTCAACTGCACAATATCACACTTGCCCACACGCTCCTCGAACTGATCACGCAGCCGCTCCACGTGCACCAACAGCAGTTGAGCATGGCAAATCCTGTCCAGGCGCGCATAGTACAATGCCAGGTGGCACAGACAGAGCAGTACTGTTGTATGCTGCCGCTTGAAAAAGTGTGGGGCTTGCAACTGCGGCCAGAGTTCATCCATTAGCTGCTCCGCATGCGCCACCTCCTGCGGCAGGTCGAGTAGATCGTTTTGCGTATAGCGTGGCAAAAAGTAACTAAGTGCCCGCAAATAGTTGAATCTGTCGCCAAGCAGACGAGTTATGCGCAACAGCAGCAGCCAGGCATTTTCCGCTTGTGCGGTGTAGCCCATGCTGGATAGCGCCATGGCCGTTACAACGCCATCATCAATCAGCGCCTCCCAATCGATAAGCGCCTCGTCACTGCTCAAAGGCTCTGCGTCAGCCTGTAAAGGTAACAATATTATAATCATTGCTTGATATTTTCAAGCATATACTTACCCGATTGAAGAATCCCTCAAAGGCGCTAATGGCTGCTGTGGCCAACTCCACTAGCGGCATTTCACTGCTAATGTTGATATGCAAAGCTTTCTGTTTGATAAGCATCTCCTCGAGACTCTTCTCTGCCGTCTCCTTGACAGGTATTTTGATTTTTTGCGCCTCAAGCGATTCCAACACCTTTGTGACGCTCACATGTCCCAGCACCAGTTGCTGGAGTCGTGTCAACTGCTGCTTGCGTCCTGCCCGCTGCAGCTTCAAACGCAACTCCTCAAACTGCTGCCCAACCTGCTTGTCCGAGCGCAGTTGGCGAGCCAGGAGCACCGCCTGATAGTCTGTTTGACGATGACGCAGCAGGGATTGAAGCAATTCCGGCGTCTTCTTGTTGCTCAGCACTGCGAACATATCAGTTTCGAAGAGTTGACGTTTTTGTTTGCTGTCGAGTGGATTCGTAAGCGGGCTGCTCTGGTACATTTCGTAGACGGACTTCTGTACATCCTCCTTGGGGTTGCGATAGTAGATGCACATCTGATTAAAGGGACAGTCCAAGCTGGCTATGTAGGTGCTGTGCAGCTGTGCTGATAGCGTTGCATCGGTAGCGGGGCAGTGTGTGCTAGCCTTGTAGAGGCGCCTCAACAGCTGCCGCATTTCCTGTACGCCGAGCAGTGGCAGCAGAGTTTTCAGTGGCTTTAGCAGCTGTTGCAAGAAGCTCATTTGTTCCACGCTCGTAGCCTTGTCCGCAATGTTGGTGAAATGCCAGCCAAAATTGGTAAGCTCGATGCTGTTGGGCAACATACATTTTGTGACCTTTGCCACATCTATTGCGTATCGCATAATGCCCACAAGACATGTTTGCGATGTCTGTTTAATGATAGCATGTATTAATAAGTAAATCAGCTATGTATATAGCTACTTACCTTATGAAGTTTTGCTTGACTCGTTGGCTGCCAATTGCTGTATGCCACTGTGCCACAATACCCTAAAGTAAAGATGCAATGTTTGCGCACACTTTGACAGTTGGGATCGTTGATGCAGCCGGGAGCAAGTGTGCTGCTGCAGCTGATCGTCATCGAGGCGCCAATGAGGCAATGCAGCAGCGCAAAGTGTGAAGCATAAACGGCAGCACTGTCCTCGCCCTCCAAGCCCGTCCAAAAGTCATTAAAGTTGGGCATCTTGGAGTCAATTTGATGAAGTTGCCTCTGCAGTCGCACCAGCACCATCAAAAAGTCAATAAACCATTGCTCCTGGGCATGTGTCGTTCCTTTTTGCTCAAAGTAGTTGACAAACTTCTGGGCCAGGTCAATGTAGGCTAGCTTTAAATTGCTGCTGGATGTTGAGGATTTCTTTGTGTAGAGCAATTTGAGGTAGTAGTAAAGCAGCTGTATGGGATGCTTGTGGGCCGATTGGTTCTTGTACAATTCGCGACAGCTGCTCATTAGTTGTATACTCCAGTTTGGCTGCTCCTGCTGCCAAGCAAAGCCATCCAGCTGCAACAGCGCCAACAAAGCGCTCAAATATTCTGGAAAATGCTGCACCAGCTGCTCCGAGCTGCTGCCATTGCAGGCAATCAGCTTAAACAGTGGTTCGCATAGCATATTTATGTATTTAACAGGCAGGGTGGCGAGTGTCTTGAGAAATCGGCCGCTACGTTTGCCCAGCAATTGATTTAGCTCAACAATTAGATCCGTATAAACAATATCGTTCTGTTGTGTCTTTAGCTGCAGCATGGCCTGGAAGAGCATGCCAAGTGCCTGCAGTGCTTGGCAGAGTTCATTCCTAGCCTCGGGCGTGGCTTTTATCTGCAGTTGCTGGCAGAAGTAATAGATGTGCTTTATATGGATGCCCATGTAGGACTTGTATTCAGCCTGGCTTTGCAGTTGGCAGCGTTGAGCATTGATCAACGCATAGAATCTTTGGCATTGCTTAATTGTTGGCTGTACACAACAGAATGGGAAGGAATCAGATTAGACAACTAGGTCCTTTCAATATACAAAACTCATACTCACGTCCTGGCAGAGCGCATGGTGAATGAAATGCAGGCTGATCAAATGGTTCGTCCAGAACTCTGGCTTGGTGGGGCAGGGCTCCACGTGGGGCAGCATGCTTGCTGCAATGTCGCAATAGATGTCCGCATATTTGTGTTTATTTTCCTGCAGGGCGCAGCATAAATGCCGCAAAATAGTTATGTCGTATCGGAGTGCATGCAAAGCGACGCTTGTTGTCCCGCCTTTTCGTATTTTTTCAAACTGCTCACATATTGCCTTTGCAGCAGTTTCGACATCGGCACGTGTGCCTTTTAGCTGCTTTGCTATCTCATCGCGTGACATTTTTAAACATTTAAAACTACTATTTCTTTTTTGTGACGCTTGGGTCGACCGCTTGTTGGCGTGAATTTTTGTATATGTCGCCGATAAGTTGTGTACGCCTATCGATGTCATGCGAGTGTTGGCAGTGTTGGGTAGCGTTTCAAGCGTTTAACACTGAACTGTAACGTTAAGCGCGCTAAATTGAATTTAGAAATATATGCAGCTGCAACTTGCACAATTTACAATCAAGCCATAAAACACCAATTATGGACACGACTATGTGCAAAAAGGTCAGCCGGCAAAAGCGCAAGCCAGCTAAATTGAAATGCCAAAGCAAGGGTTTACCTAATTTATGCGTTTTGCACAATTCGCATGCGAATGGCCAAAATATGTATCCCTGTGATTTATGCCACATGCAACCGACGCTTGCTAGGCTGCACAAAACGGTAACGGTAACAGCAATGCAGATATGCGCATTATTGGCCCACGCTTATTTACACTTGTGGGTGCTAGCAAGTGAAACGAGTGAGCGAGACAGCATGCGGCGTACCTTTAATGGCCAACAGATATGTGTGTGCAATAAATATGAGACACGTTTAACTCTCTCGGTTTCGAACTCTCCAAAGTCGGAAGTCACGTTTTAACGTTTTCGCTACACACAGGCACTTTGAATGATTGATGAGCACAAATACATCTTTCTATTTCTATGTGTATATATAGAATATGTATATGGTCATTAGTGTGGCATTGTGTTTATCATCGTGTTACTTTTGCACACACATATGTGTACATGGTTATATTAACTTGGCCTTTAATTAAGACAAAGTAATACACAAGAGACAACAGCAGTTGGTTAAGATGACAACTGCTAAGCTCGCTTGACACATATTATTGTTATTGTTGTGCTCTACATTTAGTTATATTAAGTAAAAGTATTATTTCCAACTACTTTTAAGCTTAAGAATTTTACCCATAACTTATGGCAAGTCATGTGGCTTGACTGTCTGTATGTTTGTCTTAATCTATCCATCTATCCATCCCAGTTCTCAGCCGGTTGAGTTCTTTGGTTTTACTCGAGTCGATTTGCTTGCGTAAATATTTACACAAGATTTATGGCTTGTGGTCAAATGCGGTTTTGTTTTGATTAAGGTACTCACATTTTACAAAAGGGTATTACAGTTTTGTTGTAAGTTCACTTCTATGACCTTATAAGTCAATTTACTTCAATATGTTGTTGTTCCACAAACTTTTCAGTTGAGGAATAAGTTAGAAACTTTTTTTGAAGGTTGTTTTAGGTAATTACCCTTCTCTGCTAGGGTATTTATTGTTCAGCTTTAAATTCGTCTGCATGTTTGTGAAAAATGTGCAATTTCATTTTAGAAAATATATAAGTTTGCAGTTGGCGTCTGCGTCGTTATTGCCATCTCGTCATGTCATTCAGCTGTCAATATTTGTTAAAATCAAATGCTGTTTACAGAACATTGCATAATAAATAAACTTCAACATAGTAAAACTAGCAAAGACAAAGACTGCAAAATTGGCGCCGCATTCACACACATTTCCCACACACTCTGTCTGTCTGTGTGTGTGTTTTGAATTGTATTTTAATTATGTGCAAACAGACAGACACATAGATAGCTGCATAATCCTCCCGGCAGTCCATTAAAAATGTTGGCGAATTGTAAAATTTATGCAACTTTTAATTCGCTTGCTGGCAATGTGTATAATTAAATTAGGCGCTTCGCTAATTTAAATGGATTTAATTTGTCAGCATCCCGGCGATATAGAGTAAATACAGTCCTGTTACCTGTTCCTCTTGGTATTTCATCCTGTGACAGGCAACAAGGATTTATTGGCGCTACAATTGCCTAACAACAACTACAAAACTGCTCTTAATTAATTTCGCAGCTCAAGTGAAAAGCTGTCAGGCAACGGAATACAAACGAAGCACACACACACACACACACACACACACACAACACAGAGCCAAGAAAATTGTCGGAAAAGCCGCTGCCATTGGTGTGGTGGAGTAGAAAATAAGAGTACATAACTTGGTAGCTAAGGGAAAACGTTACAAAGAATTGTGTTTTGGATGTTTATTTGTTATGCAATCTCGTTATTAGGCTATGAGTAATTAGAAGATTTACTAATCATTTTGAGAGAGTGTAAGTATATATCATAACTTCCGATTTTGAACCTAAGCTCATCTAAGTCCTAGGCAGTAGAAGTTTATTCCTGATTACCGATAACTCTTTCCATTTCCGATATACACATGAATTCGAAAACATTAAAATCTTGAATTTGAAAAATGTGAAATTTGTTTTTGGAAACTTTATACAAAAGAATGAAAATCTGTCTAAATTTCGTCGAAATCGGTAAACAAACCCCAGAGATATACAATTACTGTACTACATACGCTTTTACTTTAAAGTTTAAGCCCAACTTTTCTGAATTTAGGAAGAGTATCTCCGTTCTATTATTCTACCCTTTACCTTGCATCCCCAGTATCCTCTGCATTCTTGCAACCCTTTTACGCCCGAATACAGCTTTTTTGACAGATTTCCAATTTCTTGCCCCGTTTTTCGTTGTCTTGACACGAAACTTGACCAATGCAACAAAAATGCTTTTTCACACACGCTTCCTCCTCCTCCTCCCTCTCGGTTTTTTTTTTTTGGTTGTTTTGTCAGCTGTCAGGCGCCAGTTGCAATCCGCGCTGTATGAAATCACTGATTTCCCCCCTGTTGCCCCTTTAGTCCGTGGGGTACAAATCAAGTGGATCCTCTTGCGACATGTGTGCAGAATTCACGCTTGAAAAGCATGTGGAAAATGCTGTCGCTTGTAAATTTTTGTTGGCTTGCGACGAAATACTTGAAAAAAAAAAACAGCAGGAACAGGAGCTGGAGGAGGAGTAGGGGGTGTTGGTCCAAAGAGACAACATTAATTTATGTGCTGCATGCCTCGATGCCAGTGTGGCAAGTGCGGCAAGTGCAATTTAAAGGGGCGGCTGTCGGTTGCGTTAACGACTCCATTATAGCTCAAAAACTGGGCATAACTCAGAGGGGGAAAGGGTGCGTAATGTTAATCCTTGCTCCCTGCCACACCCTGTTGGCCCCCTTGGCCAGAAGTTTTGGTATTTAATTAAAATAGTTTGACTTACGCTCACTTTGCTGACTAAGTTGTTTTTATGGCCAACGCATAACGGTTCCGAATGCATTCATAAAAAACTTTTCGAGTGTCAGAATTATGTTTCAGCCAAAGAGCTCTTTTGTTTCTCAATACTCTACCTTTTTGTGGCGGGTATTTAATATTTTTTAAAGCAACTTGTAAGCAAAGGCTTTATAAATAAATATTAAATCAGTTTAATAGTTAACCAATCTGTTAAATAGTTAAATATTTAAACTATTCATTATATATTATACTTCTAATAAGGGTATTTAGTTATCAACTTCTCTTAGAAATCAGTTCTTAATGGTTCTTGCCTCCTGCTACTGGTGCGTCATGGGGTGGGGCTCTCATAATGACCTTATGTAACCGTGGCTCTTAATCCCCGCAACACCTCCCCCTCTCTCAATTCACATCAAAAGTTCCCCTGTGAGTCATTTTGTTGAGCTGCTGTTTCATCTGATTATCACTGTCAATGGCCAGAAACTTTTTCCATGGCCAATAAACTCAGTTTTAGGCTACTCGCCTTGAAATGAATATTTATGTTAATCACATTTTTTTGTGTAGTATGTTAATGTAAGTAGATCGGATTTGTATGTATCCGTTTCCTGTTTTTCTGGCCACTTTCGTGCCGCTTTCGAATTGCGTTTAAAACCAATTATCAAATCATGTCGCTGCTGGCTGACAAACTCATTTATTTAGCTTCCAGACATTGGAGGCATGCAACAAACACCAACAACACACACACACTAATCAAGTCCAAGTGCAAGTCAAGTCAAGTCCCAATTTTGCTTTCGTTTTACAACAACAACAACAACTGATATACATATGTATATTTTCCATGGGAGAATGAAAGATCCACAAGCTGTCAAACTGTCGCCAGGGCCTGAAATTGTCATTATTCAGTGTCAGGAATTGTATGGTTTTCTGATGTGGAGATTTTCCAACTAATTTTAATGTGTGAAAATTAAGTTTTCGGGTCTTGTTTTTAGTTTAACTGTCTGTCTCTATGAGAAACTGGATCGACTTGATGTGACTATCAATTAGTTTGCTTGCGCTTTATAATCATAAAAACCTGTTCTTGAGCCCCCTACCCCTCTGCCCTGCCACTATATCTTGCCTTGCACCTGCAATATATACATAATGTTTTTATTAAGTTTTCTTAGAGTTTAAGAGTTTATTTGTTAGGTGCAATATCAATTTTTTAGAAATATTGGCAAACAGTATACAGGGTATTGATTAGCCGATCACTCGTTCTTAGAGTTCTCTCGCCAATTTAAAAATATATACAATCGGCATAAATCATGTGGCAAGCGCCACAAAACACACGGCGACATATTAAATTTACAAGCAGATTTTGATTTATGCGCGTAATGTATATAAATATGTATTTATTGTTGTTGTTGTTATTGCTGCTGTTGTTGTTGTTGTTACTGCTGTCAAGTCGTCTCGACGCTAACTTAATTTAACTCTTGTTGTAGTCATTTTGTTGCGTTTTCCCTCACTAGTCTTATTGTATCTCCAGTGTCTCTGTCTCATTTTCGCTTAGCCTACACAATTTGCGGTATGTTGGCAACGCCACTTGCAATTATAGAGCCCAAAAAAACTTTGTAAGGGTAGTTGATTTGTTTTGAAAAAGGTCCCCAAATTATAAACAAAATCTAAGACGACAAAGATAGGAAGTAATTTTGATTATATATGACAAGTTCTGTCAGTTTATTCAAATAGAAGTTTTTTGCAGAGACGCATTTGTAATTGGTGGGCGTTTTAAAGCGCGTTGAAGTTACTTTCTTCGCCTTCGTATCTCTGTGGAAATGACAAACTAACAGACAGCTCCATTAATTAAAATTAAAATTAGTGGTTTCATATTGTAGCGAATGTTGATAAGGAGGAGAAGGAGGAGGAGGTAACAGCCCCCATTCCAGGAAGCCTCATTCAAAAGCAGCAATTAGTGGCGAGCGTGTAAAAATCTCTTCTCACTGGCAATTTGATAAATCTACATCCATAACTTGACCCACTTTTTGGGCACGCTGATGAAGTCTCCCCTTCCCACCACAACTTCCCTTCCTTTCCTTACTTATTTTGAACATAATGTACAGAGCATTTTCGTTTTTATTTTACCTCATCTTCCTTTTTCTGTGGCAATTTATACAAATGTGCATGCATTTAATTTTACATTTATCATTTGTACCTGTCCCAGCAAGTCAGGATTTTAAGCTCAGGCTTAAAGTTGAATTTAACAATAACTAAACTTTTAGTTGCAGCTTATGTTCAACTTTAAATAATATACGCGACCATAAACGAGTCTCTTGCGTAAAATTGTTGAGAGTTCTTTCTGCCATGGAAATTTGTATTCAACAACTCTTGACCACACAAACAGCCCGCCGCTGGGGGGCCCTTAACTTGTACAAGAGGAGGGCAATCAAACGAGTTGCGACCGCAACAGTCAGTGGAAAATTAAAAAAAATATATGTACATACATAGTTCTAGTTGTGCGCTTTTTATGCATATGAATGAAAAATGCAATGCATGCTTAATGGCAAAAAAAAAGCAATAAGAAATGTCAAAAGGGCATATGTAAATAAATGAATGACAGCTGGAACTAATTGAAACAGTTGACATGTTGCTGGGACAGCGTCGCGACATTTGCAAATTATATTAATATGTATGACAAACATAAAAGGCAATGCAATATAAATCAATTAAATCAATTCACTTTAAAGCTCGAGTAACGCATGAAATGATTTAATTTGTTTCATCAATTTAAATTGTATACAGTTGGCGCCACACAGTGTTGGTAAATCCAGAGAGCACGTTGGCATCGATACTCACTCTCAGAGCCTGGTCACTCACGGAAAATATGCTCTTTCTCTCTCCCTCTGCTTCATTCATTTTCAACGGCTGCCGTTCTGCTTCTTGCTCAATGCCTTTCGTCAGTTTCGTCCGAATTTTCATTGCGTGAGGTTGGCTGCGCGCGTGTTGCGCATGGAATTCTTGTGAAAAGAACGCATTTTAATAAACAAAAATATAAATGCAGTGCACCTTAATAATATATAACTACAACAATACATCTAGCTTGTCCAAGTGCAATTTTTTTTATACATAAATTAAGTGCAAAACATGATTTAGGGAATAAAACAATTCGCAACGCTAGCCTGCGGCCAGACGATTTGAACGTGAGTTGGAGCGAGACAACGCTACTGTGTGCGCAATTTGTTGATGTCGTTTTTGTTGTTGCTGTAGATATTACGCCTGGCGCTTCTGCTCATATGCAGTTGTTGTTGCTGTTGTCGGATGTGCGAGTGTTTTGTTTGTAAAAGAACAAGAAAAGTGCCCACAACGAAGAGAAAAAAGGATTGCATTGTTGTTGTTGCAGCCGGCAAAACAAATGGTAACAGCTCAAGTTAAATGCAAATAGCCGAAGAAGTCGCAACATGTTCAGCGCTGAAACAACAACACGCAAAATTCGGGCGAATACACAAGAAAAAAGTGGAGTGAGCGCATAAAGTAATATAATAACGTGTCGAAAGAATGTGCAAAATGTGTAGAATGTTTGTGCAAAAGTAACAGCGAAAAGGAAACCGATACCGAAACCGAAAACGAAACCAACGCCAAAGCAATAAAATAAGGCCGTCAAAATGCAATTCAATAGAAGAAACAACATAGTGTAGAAAATAATCGTTATTCAAATTCAAATTCAAAACAAAATCGAAGCAAACAACGGTTTCAATTTGCTCGCAACAAAAATACGCAATGGCTAATTTGGAACGTTTGAGAGTGTATATTGTAATCACGGCACTTTTACAGTTGGCAACATTTTCGCATGCAAGCCAAGGTAAGTAACTAAATTATCGATAACAATTGCCTTATTGATAATAATGATAAAGCACTACGTACCAGGTGACAATTTGTCTGGCCGACGTGCAAAAGCGCATGTTGTGTTTTTACTCCCAACTACTCGCAAATTAGTTTACCTAATGTCAACAGCTGATAAGCTCAATATTTGACCATATGTTGACTTAAAGGGTACAGTAAGTACTCGATAATTGTGAAGATCATTAGTGTAAATATTATTACCAAATTTTACTATCTCCTGTATAGCAAAGTTTTTATATAGCGAGCATACACTGTACTTTACCTCATTTATCGCAAATTGACGCAAATTGGGGACTTTTTCCAGTCCATAGTTCCCCAATTTACCAATCACAAATCATACACGTTTCTTATCCATATGGCAATAATTAATATAGTGTACACTATACACGACTATAAACATATATAGATAAGACAAGGACGTTGCCAATATAGTGTTATCAGCATTTTACTATCTCAGCTTTTGAGTACTTTTAATGAGTACTGTCTGAGGGAATCATTAATTTGAGACGCTAATTTGCAAAAAGCACAAAGTACTTAACCCAAAGATAACCTCTAACTAATTAACGAACCCCCGCTCTCAAATATCTCTACAATTAATGCACTATAAAATAAACAAAAACACCCAAAAGAGCAACAACAAGTGTGTAACAATTAATAGCAGGTAGAAAAAAGGAGAATTTAAAAAAAATCAGGCAGCTGAAACGCATTAACTGATTAATTTACAACAGCAGACATTTTTTTTAATTTTCATTTTTCTATCGAAAAATCAACATCAGCGGAAATCCTCACGAAATGCGCAAATAATGCAAACAAATTAAATGCCCTTTGCCAACCAAATAGGGCTAAAATGCCGTCAAGGCAACCAAAGCCAAAAACGCACCCCCTAAAAAAAAGGCAAGAGGAAAAAAAAAGAAATAAAAATAGAGCCACAGCTTAAGCACATGGGGTGCCTGAAATTTATCAGTGCCAGCTCAGTAAAAAAAAATGAACATCCCCGAAAAGTGGAAAAGTCAAGGCGGAAAAATGATAAGCTGTCCCCGTTGTTGGCATGTGCTTTATCAAAACCCAACTTTCGGCTAAAATATACATATGCAAATTGCGTGTAACGGGATGTCAGACCAGTATTTGGGTCAGCTTTTTCAAAAACCTGGTGGTTTTATCAGGATTATGTAAGGGAGATAAAAATATGCCAGAAATTAAAAGTAAATATTGAACATTATAAATGATTGACCGAAGAAAATGTGTCAACATTTTGACAAATTATTTCAATTAACCTATTAAAATGTGCCTCGTGAATGATTAGTATTTAAATTTTTAATAATTTGCGGTGCACTTGTGTTTTACAACTAAATTAAAGTGTTGAAGTCACATGTGCGATTTGAGCTTTTTAATCTCTTACGTTCTTTGGAACATTACGTTGACACGCATTCCGTTATTTCAGGTTGGTTTTTAATAACACACACACACACATATAGAACATTCACACGCACACGCAACGGTCCTTAATTAATGGCCAGGCGGTAATTAAAAAATCTTACTGTAAGCACAACAACAATGAACAACTGGGTGTAACTCAGGAAAGCAGAGAACAGTTAAATTTACGTGCTGTTGTGCTCCTGTTCTGCCATTCCAGCAGCATATAATAAATAATCTCCTCTATCTCTCTCGCTCTCACTCTCGTTCCCATTCTCGTTGTCGTCTCTGTTTTCACATTTTACTTTTAATGGTCATAATTCTTTGTTTAGTGTTGTGAACTGTGACAATTGTTTTGCGTTTCGTGCTTTCAAGTATCCTGTGCAAATCCTGCCCAGACCACCAGCATTATTTGGCTGGCCGCATTACGTGATATACGATATGAGTGACATGTTATTCTAATTTCACACCCCCTTTTCGTCTCGAAGGGTGCGCTGTTGTTGCTTTCATGTCATCCAAAGCATTTCCATATGGTCCGCTTCGGGCGCTCTGTTTCTGTCTCTGTGTGTGTGTGTGTGTCGCAATGTGTACACAATGTACATAAATAAGTAAGGGTGGGAGGGGGAGCCCAGAATGAGGTCATTTCTTTTTAGCTCACACTGCTCTGACCCGAGACCCGGCTGTCAACTAATTACAGTCATTGCAAAAGTATTTTCGTTCTTTCTTCTCGTCTCTTTCTTAAGCGCCGGAAATTATGTTGTTGTTGTTGTTGTTGTTGGTTGGTTGCAAGGATCTCGCAACTGTTCTGTCAATTTTCAATCAGTGCACACAAAATAACATATCGCTAAGGAGTGCCACCCTGTACCTGCTGCCACCCTGTATACCCCTCAAGGAAGTACACACAAAAAAGGTCTTTGTCGTTGATATTGACGTTGCTTGCAACGGATGCGAACGTATGTGTGTGTGTGTGTGTGTTTGTGTTTAACTTGGCTTTGTGGCATTGACATTGTTCAAGGTTGCAACTTACAGTATGGCATATTGCAAAAAATATGTTCAGATCAAATATTGACTCATGGGTGAAAAAAAGCTTGTTTGCAATATTGAAACGTTTGAGAATACGCTTAAATATTTATTAATAGTCCCCATAAAACCTTTTTCCCTTGACCAAAAAAATTAGTCAAAATAGAAAGTTGATTTTTTTCTTCAAGTAAAATTTTAATGACTTGGTTCAGTTAACGCTCAGATGAATCTGCTACTCTATTAACGGTTTACGGCTAAGCTTTATTAGCATCCCAGCTGCGCATTCAAATTACATACATATATTTTACGGCGAAAATTAATTTTAATTTGCACACCACATAAATTTTTGCGCTCGAAAAACAACAAAATGCATTTTCGACACGACATATTTATTTTTTGTTTTTTTTTTTTGCCAAAGGTATTTTTATGGTCTGACCGCAACAACAACAACAACGTGGCTCTTTGGGTGCAACAAGCAACAACATCGCCCAAAATGTGGCATGAACTCCCTCGCTGGCAACAAAATGCAATTTGGGCCGAGTTCTTCATCCTTTTTAACCAATTCGCAAAGAGCCAACATGAATAATTCACAAGAACAAAAACATCAGCAGAAGAAATCCCAAAACACATTTCCAAATTGTGGCTTGTTGTTGTTGTTGTTGTTGTTGTTGTTGCTGCTGCAGTTCAACGCACCCGAATTCACCGCAAAACAAGAACAACAACAACAATAACAAACAACAACCTCCATATCTGGTCAGAGCTCTTCTCTCTCTCTCTCTCTGCGTTCGCTTTGCTTTGCCGATCTCTCAAGGCAAAAGCATCATCCACACAGGCCAAGAACCAAGACCCAAGTCTCAGAACAGGCAAGAGGCAAAATGAATGGCAACAGGAAATGGCATAAAATTCACTTTAGTTTCATTTGCAATTACTTGTGGCATTGGCAATGCACTCCAAAATAAAAACAGATCTGTACTCAATTGTTGTAAGGGCGTGTGGGCGTGGTCGCGTGCCAGCCAATTTGCATACCATAAAACATGATGTGAGAATGTTGCATGTGTGTGTGTGGGAGTTGCAACCAATCAGGCACAAAGTAGTAGTTGATTCTAGAAGTGGAATTGCAGCTTAACTGCAGTTTTTTTTTTTTAAGCCTTGTAAATTGGGCATTCTTTTTTTTAGAGAGTGTCTCTTGTTGTATGGCTATAAAGTCTAGAAAGAATAATGATACCAACGACTTAAGGTCTTAAGAAAGGCACTTTAATAATCAAGATCAGAGGTTAAGATCTAGAACTAGATGAGGTAGATTGTGTGGCACCCAGGTTTAAAATACTTATAGGTTACAGTTTCCCTCTGTACAGATTAATATTAGTACACCTATCCCCCGATTTACGCTGAAGATAGGTTCCACACAAATCCGTGTAAAATGAAATATTTTTAAAAAAAAAAAACTGCGCAATTAAGTCATTTATTCAAATGGAACAAGGGTAAAACATATCCAGAAACTTTAAGCTAGGAATAGTTTGCCCAAAAAATTTATTCTAAAAACGAAAACGATAATTTTTTCAAAAAGTACCTGCTGAAACTTAAAAAATTCAGATATGCTCGAAATTTATTCACAGAAAGGGGAATCCCTTGTTATTGCAATCAGTGTTGCCAAATGAAAGAAACTCAAAAATAATTTCAACATAGTATGTATTGTGGATATGATTATGTAAATAAATATTAATCGTGTAAAACGAGTATCTTGTAAATCGGGGGATAGGTGTAAACTATACTTTCAATGAGTCTATAATATGGACTCTATATACCTTTAGTATGTATAATACTTTCTCATGTCTTCAGTAGTTTAATTTTATTATCATTTCCACTCACAAGTTCTCTGCTTAACATAAATATACATCTGGCATTGAACTGAGTGCTATTTAAACGGCACTTTAAGCGTTTTACAACGCTTCTAGGTGCAAATCCTGCACAGCTTTAAATGCAGTTACCAACGTTCCGGGGCCCCCCACAATTTTGAAGCGAGTAACCCGCTCGTAAAAATCACGCCCCTCCTCTAGGCTCGAGTGTGCCATAAAACGCCCCGACATTATTCAAAGCTGAGCTGCTCCTAAGACTCCATAGAGTCTATGCCAATTCATTTAATCACCTTCTACAAACGGAAGTCGGCAGTAGCTTCAATTTTGTGTTTTTTTTCAGCTTCTTCTACTTTGGATATTTTTTTAAGCACCGTTCATTTAAGATATGTAATTGCTAGCAGCTCCCAGCCTTCAGCTGGAGATCAGCCACGCCTCAAAGTCCGACTTTAGCTTCGACTTCGAGTTCGAGTTTGAGTTGTGCCCGCAGCTGGCTAAAGAACTCAATTAAAAACTTTACCCAACAATCACCGCTCTCCGCTTCCCTCCTTCTTTGGGAGCGCCTACGAATAACAGAGAAATAGCCAACAATTTTTGTAGCTGGTAGAAATACCCTTTAAGACAATCTTTATTAAAGTTTGCTTTTAAAATTATATAAATTAAATTTTTTTAAACTGTTTTTAAGCTTTCCTTTCCTTTTTGATATCCTACATATCCTTTATATCATATCTTTTATCAGAATTTTTGTAAGTATTTTTCAGTTTCTCGCTCATAAGAAACTTCACTCCTTCCCTTCCTTCATAAAATGGCTACAGGGTATTGAAAACAACTTTGCTTTATAATTATTTTTGAAAGCACAAACAAAGTTTTTGCATTGTTGTTGTTGTTGTTGTGGCTGCGGGGCAGCATTAATTGAAAATGCGGCAACAAATTGAGTTGGTCATTTATGTGTGGCATGTCCATGTCTCGCCAAGAGTCTCCACCGTCTCGACTTCGACAACTTATCAGTCGCTTATCGGTCAAACAGACGCCCCGGATCCCAAAGACTAAACGTTTTCTGTTGTTGTTGTTGTTGTTGTTGTTGTTGCTGTTGGCGATGGCTGCCTTTAAGTAGATCGATCGTTGAATTCAATCCATTCCGAGCTTCTCCTCCTTCTCGTATCTGTATCTGCAGCGTTAATCTATCTTGGTTGCAGCGATTGCCACACAACATAAAAAAAAAAAAATACAAAATAGAACATGAAAAACGAGCGACGCTTATAAATACAACGGCGACGACAAACGACGCCACGTTTTGTATATTCTGGCGGGGAGGGAGGGGAGTGGGTAAGTAATTTGTTGCAAGCAGCAGCAGCAGGGCACAAGACAAAAGAAACCAGGCGCGCTTTTTTTTTCGACTCCGATCCGATCTCAAAACTTGCGACTTTTCCTCTCGATCCTCTCCTTGACTCTGACTCGCAGCGCGAATCTGCAGCGGTTGCTATTATTTCAATATTATCTACAAAATGCACGTACTTCATACCACTTACCGCGTCTATGCCACTGTTATTGCCCTCCCAGCTAATGCACAGTGGGTCGGGATGTCGATGAAAAGCAAATTAAGTATATTTTACAGCTTGCTAAAAAGTTTTTTTTAAACAAATAAATAGTATTGATAGGCAAACAAGAATTAATCCTGAATAAAAAGTAGGCAAAATAAGTAGAAGATTTGAAAATCGGTTAAAAACGTAAACTTGCTGATTTTTCTTCATTTATAAGAATCAACATATCAAATTATTATTTTTAAGAAACTAAATTTTATACTTCCAGAAATAAAACTTTACAAAGTAATGTATTAAGTGTTAACAAAGTCTTCATTACATTAAAAATAAACTCAAAAGTAACTCAATAGTTCTGTTCATGTTTCTTATGTACCACTGTGCATTGTACATTGTCTGGCTAAAGCAGCTCGACTAACTCGCTTTTCTTCTAAGCCAGAGGCACAAACATACATACATACATAAATACATACATACATATAGTCAGTGATCTTTGTTGGCAGTGCTGTGATCTTATCTCAAACGTTGTCCGTTGTCCGCTTGTCCGCCTTGTAAACTGTCCGGACGGACGCGTTCGCGCAACTTAAGTAGGTACTAAGTGCTGCATATTTCAGAGCCATGGCTCGCACACACACACATACATACACATACGTACGTATAGACCTGGCCAAGACGCTGTTTGCCATTTGTTACTGTTGTTGTTGCTGTTCTTTTAAAAGCGATTGCAATGGCAAAAGAGTCGATAACATGTGCAGTTTATGACGCGTCTGTCGATATCTGATTAATGGCAATTATCTGTGCAACTGCAACTTGCAACAGCTGTGTGGCATCTTCTTCAATTGAGCTGTCATGTTCAGGCTCTGGTTGTTGCGTTCAGTTTTTGCGCTAATTTACGTGTCGCCATTGATATTTGCATAAAATGTTTAAAATGCGACCATTCGCAATCAAACGCATCTCAGTTCAGTCTAGTTCTTGTTGTTGTTGTTGTTGTTGTTGTTGCTGTTGTTGCCCCATTAGACGCTTCACTTTATGTGCGACAGACAAACACTTGACGCGATTCTCTTCACCGCGCTCCTTTTCGCTGTGTTAGCTGACACTTAAGTCTGTCTGGGCCAGACTAAAAACAGACCAGCAGCTGGAATGCGGCAGCCGTTTTGGCCAAACACTTGACTTGGAAACTGCGTAACTTTGCAGCTACCAAAATGCTGCTGGCAACATTTACTTTTCGACAAGGCTAAAATGTGTCCACGGCTCCCTTTTAGGTGTCTAATTTTGGGCTGGGTTTTAAATTGGAATCCTTGTACAAAAAAGTCGACTGGAAATTCACGACTATTTAGGCACCGCCCTACTCGGCGATTCTCAAAAATGTAATTTAAATTAACGACTGTTAAGACACTGCTCTACTCCACGATTCTCAAAAATTCAAGTAAGCCTCGCTGATTTTGGTGAAATTTAGTAACCATAATGCGCAAGTATGAGTGTAAGTATAAGTAAATGTTTTATGAAGCTTGTGTTATTGTTATTAAATATTAATTATTTATTGTACACACACACACATATTTGTGTGTCTACTAAAATCACTCAATACCAAAATTCTTATGTGTGAATAACAAATAAATATTTGTCCAATCATTCTCTTTGTTATTCTTAAATGGACAAGGGGTAAGTGGAAATATTATTATTATTTTGAATATTTAAATATCTTTTGTTTAAAGAACTTCGTTATTTGGAAATAACAGTCTACTTTGAAAAAAATCAAAGAAATTAAATTTATCATGAATACGCTTATTTGTAATTAGATTTTTCTGATTATAGCAACTTGGTTTTTTATATAGCTATGCCATACCAAAGTAAGCAAACGTTTCAAACAGTAACAGAAAAAGGATAGAAGGACTGAATGGTTTTTATCAAAAGTTCCTATAAACTATACACTTCTTATCCTCCATCTTTTTTGTTCCTGCGATGTCTGCCATGCATTAGCTGTCATTGTCTTTATGCTGTGCTTCCTTCCACACTTTGCAGTTGTCGCTCAGTTATGCAAATCTTGTAATGAGGTGGTAAAATTCCAGACTCAACTGCACTTTTCACGTCTCTGGCAATGACACAAATTGCTTTTGTCTTGTGTGTTGTATCTTGTCTCTGTCGTTGAGGCTGAGACCCTGAAAGTCTTCAAGTAACTAGTCTATGAGTACTTGGCGCATTGTTTATTCACTGCCTAAAACGGTGCTCCTACATGCTCTACGTGTACCCTTCTACTTCATTGTATGCCTGGCAACAAATTATGCGCAAGTTGTGACAATGGAGCTGGTTAGTTAAGAGCTGTGTTTATAACTAGGTTGGGTTTTTCTTTTGTTTGTGTGGGGGCGCCTATATCGCTTAACAAATTAAGGGTAGGCTCATTAGGGTGCGGTTAGCACTATGAATTTGTATACCGAATACTCATAAATTGAGTAGATAAATAAATAGTGTGACAGTCACGAATAATAATACTTTGGCAATCTTTGGCAGTTTCTTTTGTTTAGTGAATGTCTAGCTCGCGATTTGTTACGTAAAACATCATTTGAAACTGCGAAAGTAACATCCAAATCTCTCAAAACTATTTAAAATATTTGTTTTTCAATAACGAGTGGTTTTAAGTACAAATTTTATAAGTGATTAGCTGAACTAAATATCTCAAATCAATCAGCCAAAACAATCCAATAATAATTAAAATCCTATTTGTTAATACTCACTTCTTTTTTTGTTAACATCTGGTTAATGTCAATAAATCAAGCATCACAAATAAAAACTTTATTTTCCAAATGCAAGTTTATGATAATACAGTTGTGTCGATATTTAGC
Organism: Scaptomyza hsui; assembly: GCA_018152825.1. NCBI lineage: Eukaryota > Metazoa > Arthropoda > Insecta > Diptera > Drosophilidae > Scaptomyza > Scaptomyza hsui. The sequence continues at coordinate 5,504,781 of JAECXO010000002.1, forward strand.
AATCTTATAGAAATTCAGTTTATTAAATTAAATAAACACAAATATATGTCTTGTTGCTGTGATTAATGATTTTAAGAGCTTAAAATCAATAAGAATGCATTTTTTCTTATAATTCCCAACTGGTTTTAGCACGTTGCAGGCATTCGATTAACCCTAAAAGTAAGTTCATAAGCAGTTTTTTTTTTGTGATCTTTTGGCACACTCATAACTTTCACACGCAGCTTGACGCGAATGCCGTTATCTTAATGTTAAACGAAGGCCAAGTAACTCGCTTGATGCAGATGTGAAATCCTGAAAGTTGTTGTCCTGCTCTGACAAGCATGAAATTGCGCGTCGCTACTCGTCGCTAGAATAAAAACAAGAACAAGAACAACAACAACTAAAAGCGACACCCGCACTTGAACTTTTGCACAAAGTGTTCAACATGACAGCCAAGAAGAAGAAGAAGAATGAGTATAACCAGAAGCAGACTATTCGAGTTTGCCAAGAGGGAGAAAGAGAGAGAGAAAAGTAAACTGGACAGCAGCTCTAAATTGCTTAAGCGGAAGTCACGTCGCAGCCTAGACTCCACAGAGCAAGAGTGACAGAGAGAGAGGGAGAGGGAGAGTGAGAGTTAGTAGAGAACAGCTGCCAAAAAGTGATTGATGCGCCGTTAAACCAAAACCAATGGAAAACCCATTTCCCCAACCATTTCCCGTTGCCCTCGTTTGGTCCTCTGCCTTGCATTTAATTAAAACTTTTGCTTCGATCGTCGAATGTTGTATGGATGTGTTTTTTATGCAAAAGTCGTCGTCCTCATATTCCACAGCGTTTGGCATATGCAAATTTCTGCCATTTGTATAGCAGAAAGCTAGCTAGTTGGGCTAAAAAGCTATCCGAAACGCGCAGTTGCTGTCAATCCATAAATTGCAATCTGCAATTGCGCCGCCTTTGGGGGCCAAACAGCAAGTTCAGGGCCAAGACTCTCACCTCTCCCCCTCACACCTCTCTCTCTCTCTCTCTCTCTCTCTCTGTTCCCTCTCACGTTTCTTTTTCTGCTCAAATCATCGTTGGGTGTTAGGTTTTTGTGTAAATATTATTGCAGATCAAATATCAAATATTTTGCTTGACAGCCAACGTCTCAAGTCAAAGTCTGAGTGTTCGGGTATAACCTGTAAATATTTGCAGCATTATCATTATCGTATGACTATTGTACAAACAAAGACCTTAATACGTTTGACTAGCATTAGAACTACCATTTGGGAGTCCCCCCACACACAATACTTTTGTCAAAAGCAACACATTAATCTTTGTTAAGCTGAAAATAAACATTTTTGGGGGCGCAACCGAAAGCATACACCCTCTCCCTCTCCCCCTCCTAGCTGTATGTATTGGAATACTCTGACAATCCTAACAAAGTCACTTAATTGCCCCTCGAATGCCTTTTGACCCTTTGCTGGTTCAATAAACTAGGCTATTTGTTTTATTGATTGCCTTATCAGTACTCTTTGGGTTGCCCTGGAATGCATTTTCTTGTGCTACTTCTTAAAAATACTCTGCAAATGAAGCGATATTCTTTATAAATCACTTAAAATGATTTAGTTAATAATTTTTTATTGATTATTATGCGAATTTTTTATTTTTATCAATATTTGTACGATCTTTTCGAGTAGTTAAATCGGATAATGTTTTAAAATTCATTACGATAATTATAAATCTATTAACTAACTGCAAATGAGTTTAAAATATTTTTTGTAAACTTTAAAGCTCACAACAGTTGATATTTTTCAATGTAACAAACATGTTTTTAAGAATTTTGTACTTGCTTGCATTGCCTGTGATTTTATGTGAATGTTATACACGTCACACGAACATGAAATGTGAAATATTGGATGAAACGAGAGGTAAAATACCCGTCTGTAAGCTAAGAGTTGTAGGACGTGGTTTAATCGGTGCCAATGTGCAAGTGGATATATTTAAGCCATTGGACAATATGCTCATCAACTACAGTGTTTGGAAAAAACTAAATGGCTTTCATCCATTTTTGTTCAACATTACATTGGACTTTTGCCACTACATGCGGCATCCGAATCCTTTACAGGTTTTCTATTACTTTCACAGGGCCATAATGCCGTTCTCCAACTGGAATCACACTTGTCCCTACGGAGTGAGTAACTGTTTGATGCGGGCTTTCCAGTTGTTTTCTAATTTCTGTGTACAATCGCAGGGCAGACTTATTATCAAGGATTTTGTGCTGAGTGATGAGATGTTTGCCATGGTTCCGGTGCCAAAAGGCACCTACATGTTTAACATGAAAGTAGCTTCAGACTCCACCTGGTTGGCAAACTTTAACTTCTACTTGGATGTAGATGTTAAGCAAACTTTGCGAAATTAATAATAATAAAGGGTATCTTATCGTTTGTCAAGTCGTTATTTACTTGTTTTTACTTCATATCAGCGTTCAAACATAAGACCTGATAATGAGCTCCGGCCATCGACCATCGATCTATAGATAACTTTTTGGTATTTTATAGTTTTTTATGTTTGTTTGTGTTTTTTTTTTTTTTTTTTGGGGCTCTGTGCGTGCCGCGTCATTGCCTAAAGAGGGAGTGGGCAATAAATAAGATTGAGTATATACTCATATGCACTCACAATTTATGACTGGGTCGACATGAAGCATTATTCCATGCACTCAGCCACTGGGCATTAGGCACATCCATAACGCATTATGGCAACGCTTTCTATTTATGAAAGTTGCCACGGTCAGGCATTTGAAAATTGGTCAGGTTATAGTTCAGCTCTTCAACTCACTCGCAACTCCTTATTATGTGTGTGTGTCTGTATGTGTTTTCTTTATACACAGCAGTCACGTACAACAAAGCTGCAGCTGCAATCGATATGGTTTCAATACTTTTTGGAATGGTTTCTTATGATGTGTGCTACAATTGTTGCTGTGAGAATATTAAAACAGTTTTTGATCAAGAATTTATTAATATTCTTATTGCTAGCTTGCAGCAGTGCTACAAATGTTAAGCTATCGAAAGTTGTCGACACAATCGACACTAACAATCGCTAATGCGCTTTTCAACACTAATGCATTCAAATATCTTCACTCATCCCTGATTTATGTAAACAAAGCATAAATCTGCGGTCTCTATTCGCCTATTAGCGAAATTAATCAGTTTCAGTTTTTGGTCTGTTGAACAGATTTTTCCCCATATGAGAATTATAATTTGTGACAGTGAAAGCACAACATGAACATAATCCATATTATGTTTTTATGCACTGCCAGCCAGTGATTGTTTTTGTTGTTGTTGCTGTTGTTGTGGTTTGTGTGATTGCAAATGTTTTGTTTGTGGTTTATATATACATATATATGTATAAATAAATACATTGATTTGGCAACACAATTGGGCGGCTTTTGGCAGACCAACTTGCAGCACTGTTGCACCAGTTGTTGCTCTTGTTTCTGTTGTTGATTGGCCAGGCCGCAAAACATATTTTCATCAGAGCTGCTGCGGCTGCAACAACCAGGGGCGCCTATCTAATGCGGTCAGTGTGGCGACTCTGTGGGCAGCAGCAGCAATGCGTGTGGGCAGGTCATAAAAATAATAAAATACCCCAAGTGTGGAGCTGGCCAAAAACAGCGAAAAAAAAAGAGTTAATGCGACAACTGCAAAAAATTAAATACAAAATTGACGCCGGCTCGTAAAACATGCCAAAAGAATTTAAACACGCTCGAAGGGGCAAGGAGGCAAGAGGAGAAGGGTTCACTGAGTGCTAGTTGAACTTCAACCGCAGATAAACAAGTCGGCTGAAGAGGAAGCTGTGAACTGAACTGAAGTTGGTGTCACTGTGTGCATGTTGTGTGTGTGTGTGTGTGTGTAGCAGACACATAATTCATACATTCACAAAAGCATTTATCGATTTTTCTTCTGCTCCAAGTATTATGTGGGGGTGGGGGAAAAGAACTCAGCTGTTAGTTCGAGTCTTGTCCCTCTCGCAATATTTTTTTTACAATTTGCAACAGACGTTTGCCACTCAGTCCACACACATCTAATGCGCGCCTCTCAACAGCATCACATAATATATATGTAAGCGTTGTTGTGCTTGTTGCGGTTGCCACCGAACACGACAAATGTTTTGACGCACACACAATTTTGGGGAGAGGCAGGCTCTACTTGGGGTCGGTCTGGTCATGCCATTAAATTCAGAAAGGAAAAAACAAAAAGAAGTTCACGGAAAATGTTTTCTGCTGATGATGATGATTCAGAAAAGCGAGTAAAAACATTTCGCAACGATTGTCGAGTTTTATTATTGCCACACAGACACTGGCAGCTCCTGTGTGGCAAGCACATTAACTGATACCTAAACGGCAAAAACCTTTTGTTTTTAATGGGTTTTGAGTGTATTTTGAACCCTGCCCTTGTCTCATAAATAATAATGCTCTGCACGACAAAATCAGATGATTTACTTGGCTTTGATGACACTTTACATGGCCATAATTTGTTGCCAGTCCGAATTTCAGCCAGGAGCGCGTTCAAATTCTATACGTGTTATCAGTTGAATACACACGAATATGCCTCACAACCCCCTTCCCCCCCACTTTATCAGTGTCTACTCTTGAACAAAATGTGGGCGTGAATGCACCAATAAAGTTTTTTCTGGGTTCAAACTTTTGTTTTTATGCTTTGGCGACAGGGCCATTAAATCAAATTTTAGTTTTGGGGCTTCTTTTTTCCTGGTTTGATATTTATGCGTTATATGTTGGAAGCGAACATTAGCTGTGAATTATGTTCGAAAAATATCATCATAAATGTATTTAATATTCTAACAAGTTTTTAATTTTATTTCTCTTTCAATTTGCTTTCAGGTAAGTGAATATATATCATTGAATATCGATTGGAAAGCGCGTTCTGAGGGAAGGATGTGAAAACCCTTTAAAAGTCGAGCATGTTAATGTAAAAAGTATGGTAAATGGAAGGAAGATTGAAGAAAAGCTGTTTAAATATTCAACTGTAACGTAAGTAACAGTTAAAAGTAAATGGAGATTTATTGAAGTTTTTGAGAAGAATGGAAATGGCTTTAAACTAGACAGGTTCTATATAAGGAATGATTTTTTCTTTGCTGTCAAGCTTTACTGGTATAACTACTTTACCAAGAATGTTTATTTTTATTAGATCTCTTTCCATATTAAATATTAAAAACTATCTTAAAATACCTTTTAATATAAGAATCACTTAAAGAAAAAGTCTAAAATCAATAATATATTCCTTAACAGACCATAATTTGAAAAGTTTTCATATACACATACATTTTCATATGTGCTTATAATTCAACTTGTATTTCTGTTCAAACCGGCTCATATGCATTACCAATTTTCCACTGATTTCCTCTTTGAGTGCGTCTCACTTGAAGTTAACTTTAATTGCCAGCTAAAGTTTTGTACAACCTATGTAAAGTGAAGTTTTCTAGGGTATATGCATTAGTAAAGTAAACTTTCTTGTTAAAGTGCCTAAATAAAAATCTAATTTAGACTCTTAGTACTGACTGACTGACTGCTATCAACGCATAGCCCAAACAGTAAGGCATAGTAGTCTTATTTTTTCACGAAATTATTTTAAAATGCAGCTGCAAGTAAACAAATTTTGAGGTCAAAGTGCAAAACGACCACCTCAAATATTTATAAAAACGTTGTGTATCTATAGGGTATCTACCTGTCACTCTACAAATTTTTAAGCCTAAGTAGGGGCATTTAAGTTGTTGTTGCTATTGCTCCAGATATGTTAATAATGCACGCATAAATTTCAACGTCAGGTGCAATCAACACATTTTTTCGAAAGCGCCTCAAAAATATTGACACAAATTTGATAAAAATAACGAAAATTGTAAACTCGTTTTCGTTTGCAGCAGCTCCGATTACGCTCATAACTTGTCTGTCTGTCTGTCTGTGTGTGTGTGTGTGTGTGTTTATTATTTTTATTGTGCGCCAAATTCAATTAACAGCAGTCAACGTGGGAAGGCGCCACTCAAATGCAGTCAGAGGAGCTAGGAGCTAGGAGTTGCGAAGCGTGGGATGCTCCTGCAACTGCAACTGCAACACCAAGTGGCATGGCATAGTTGCGTAATGCGACAGGCTGGCACCTCTCTATACAGAGAGCTGTAACTGCAACTGCAACTGGGGCGTGGCAGCAATGGCTGATAAAAATAATTATGATGAATGGAGCGACACACAAAACTCGCTATGAGAAACGAAAGTTTTTTTTTATATTTTGTTTTTGTTGTTTTGTTTCAAATTGCAAACTTTAATTGCATAATTATGGGCTAACTGAAAGCAGCTAATGCAATTTCGAGTACATTTTAATTGGCTTTTGATATGCTTTATGCGCTATTGATTGCTATGAGTTTATAAAGTTTAAGATACATATATGAAGGAAGAGATGAAGATACAGATAAAGAAAAAGACTTATCAATAAATTAATTGATTATTCAATAAGTGATACAAATAGCCAAACACAAGCATATTTAGCTCAAGATGTTTCCCAAAACGATCAATTAACTCATCTAATTTTCAAATTTGAGCTCTTTTAATTAGACAACATTAATTCTAATCAATATGAGCTTAAGTTTGACACTACTTTATTACCAATAAACGAGCTTTACTCCCATCCAATTTCTAATTGATTTACGTACTTTGAAATTCAATTCAATTCAATTAGACAGTCCCAAAAGATGCTTTGAGTCTTCATCTTCTGCTGCTCGTTCAAAAACTGTGCAAACAAATTGCAAATTCTCATGCACTTTTGTCTATTCATTTATTTACAATGTCTCTGCAGAGACGATTTAAGTGATTTACCATTGTCTCTAAGCCATTCAAGCAATGAGTCACAAGTTCAATACCAAATGGATTGCTGTGTGCGGGGAGGGGTGGGGAGGGGAAGAATTGATAGCCACCCACATAGGATGCGTCCACTTGTCGCCAATTCACACGCTTGCCACGTAGCCAACGGAGACGAGTCCGACAAGTTGCCAATATTAAACGCTTCAATGGATTTTATGGAGCATAAACAGGAAATTTGTTAAAGAATGCGCAATTTGCGACTGAGAACGACAAAGGGCAGGGCAGGGCAGGGCAGGGCAAGGCAAGGCAAAGTCAAAGGCAGGAAGACAGGAAGACCAGACAGGATGGGTCAGTTAAACAACGCGTTTCCTGCCAACCATTCATTCAGCTACAGTTACAGTTTTCAATTTTCATTTAACCAAGTCGGGCATTAGAATCTTGAATTTCAGAATAAACATAAAGTCACAACTTATAATGTTTGATGAAGTTTAGGGCAAGAAAATTACCTTTGACCTCTTCTACTCGATATGATATTTTAATCTTGAAACCTTTAGAATCAAAGATGATGACTTTTCATAGATGCATTCATGACATTGATTACTGCAGGGTATTCAAGTTGACTGAAAAGTAACGGCACAAAAAGTTCACAACAGCTGACTGAAGTCAATCTATGGTCTGTCATTCTTTTTCTCTCCCTCTCTCTCTCTCTCTCTCTCTCTGTTCGTGTGTGTTTTATGTGTGGTCGTCTTCATGAAACCATAAAACATTAATTTCAATTGAAAGAATTACAGTAAAGGAAGCAGTCACGGTATTCAGTATAGACGAGACTGCATACGGTATTTAATAGCATCGACTCCCTCAACTGTCCCCCGTGCCCTTAAACATAGAGCCGCATGTAACCTGAACTGGAATGGAATGAAATAGAAGCCGTTTGTCTATGCTTAACTGCTATGAGCTATGTGTGTGTGGAGTTTTGGGCGTAATTAATTTGTTAGGCTGAAAGTTGTTCGAGAAAAAGTTAACATAGACAGCAGCTGTTACCTAATACATACATACAAATAGTAATTAGTAAAAGAGACGAACGAACAAAAAACAAAAACTATAGTTTAATTACAGTTTAACTTTCACAATTTGCATTCTATCGAAGAAGAAAATAAAAACAACAACAATGATGATGCTACAAAATTGAAATTTACATGTTGCACTTGCTAGCTCTATCTCTTTTTCGCACTACAGCCATCTCTCTCTCTTTCTGTCTGTTTGCTGCTGCATCATGCGTCAAAATCTGTCAGCAGCACTTAACCTTAGGCATAATTCAGTGTTCGGTGGCGAGAAAGTTGCCATCAATTTTAATATTTGAGCTATTTCTGGAGACGACTCCACCTCCTCCTCCTCCCCCTTCTTCACATCTCTCTAACTTTGGTTGTTGTTGTTGTTGTAACTTCCGCTTGGGCCACTTTAATTTGTTTTAATGCTGTTAAATTATAATTCCCCTCTCTGTCTGTCTGTGATAATATTTTGAGTGTTTCTCAAGTATTCTCTACAAATAAATGTTTCTTTTGCAATTGTCTCGGTTTGATTCATATGCTCTAGTTTGGCACAATTACTAATCGAGTTTTTTTATTTTTTTTTTTTAACTTGAGCTAAAAGTTAAACCGCTTTAAGGTCATAAATTTGGTTAGTGTCAGGCTTGGATTTGAGAAATGGCTGCTTACGAATTATTTCCCCCAAGGACCGATGACTGGATATTGCAAACAGCTGCGTGCAATACAGGAACAGGCAACTGAGAAACACACACACACGCACACACACACAGACATCTGTCTTTGCTGGATCCGTTGGGTCCTTGGTTTCATTCGGGGGTGTTTTCTGTGCTCAGAGTTTTTGTATACAATGTCATATGCCATTACAGATTGAAACAATTTGAAACAAAAGCGGCTACACAACTACAAATGCAGTAGGTAATGCCTAAAAGCAATTTAAGAAAGGAAATTGCCAGGTTTATATATTGTTGAAGATTTATTTAATCTGCTACAAAGAATGAAACATGAAAACCGAAATCTTTTTTAAGACAATGAAGCATAAAATCCTTTCAAAATGACCTATTATAACAAACCTTAAATCAATCTCTATTGCAAATGTTATGATAACTATCAGAGAGTAAGGTTTCAAGATCTATTTTATTCAATATTATCTTTTATCTGACACTTAAAAATAGAAAAAAACATAAGAAAAATATTCTATGCATAAGTCTCTATTTGGGAACAATTCAGCAATATGAAAACATTTGGAATTTTTGTTAAATTTATATTTATTTAGTTACAGAAACAAATTTCTTGAGAAATATCACACTTATGATTTGTTTAAGTTATAGAACTGACGATTCTAGGAACAGAAAAGAACAGAACACACTTCATTCCAAGTGCCAAATTGAAATTGAAATCACTTCCAATGCGATTATTTGTAATAAAAGCCACAATTGCCAATAAAGATGAAAAGTCAAAATGCAATTCCACACACAATCTTGAGAAAAGTACACACATTCAAAGTGTGCACAAGAAAATATTACAAACAACAAAAAAAAAAAATCGAAGCTCTCTTCAGAAAATGCGTTGAGCGGCATGAACTTCCTGTGGGCACGGTTCTGCAACGAGCGGAGAGTGGAGCAGAGGAGAGTTGTAAGGCGAAACATATGCTTTCGATAAATCATAAATTTATATTCTTTGACATGGGCTTATTGAGAGGGAAGGGAAGGCACCTAAAACTGAACATCAAACGAATGCAGTGGGGTGTTTAGGGGGACGGGAGGGGAACTGTTGCAGTTGCAGCCAACTGTGAAATGCATAGATCAATTTAAAAGTTTAACAACTGGCCATTAGTTCTGGAAATATGAAATTGTTCTTCTTTTTCTTTGTTTTCTGAGGCGCATCGTTAAATTATAAAAGAAATCCATATTTTTACTGGCTGGGATTAGAGTTTGTCAAAGCCCAAAACAAAGAAGGGAAGAAGAGAGGGTGGCTGCTGCTTCACCCACCCCCAACGTTTCTCTATATACAAACATATATATGGTATTTATCATGCAACACACGTCAGGCACACTTGGCCACCTGACCCAGAACCCGAGGGGGTTGATTGAACGGACTGCTGAAATCTCATCAGATCAGTGACAAACTCAATAAAATCAATAGAATAGTAAAACAACCCTCACCCAAAGTTCAACCATCCCCTTAACCTGACCTTAGTTCTGTCCAAAATTACGTGTTGAGCCTTGCCACACACACACTGTACATTTACCTGCCCCATTCGATTTGGCATTGCTGCCACTAAGGTTCACAACAACAACTGATATTGGTTGCGTTTTAGAAAAACAAAGTAATATTTCTACAAAAAGCGTTTCAATCTATATGTTAATCAGCTGTAAACAATTGGCGGCTAGATGAAAGCTTTCAACATTATTGATAAGAACTACATCGAGACCCCCCGCAGTCAACTTCATACTAAATATCTGTGCTGCGCATTAAATTAATGTATTTTTGCGCGTTGAACACACAAATCTTTCAGCTGACAAACAAAACAAAAACTTTGTCTCTTCTTTGCTGCGTTGGCAAAAAAGGGGAGAATTACAAGAAGGAAGCTAAAGAAATCGTCTCTGTTGCCGTTGATAAGAATTTAATTCCTCATACCAAGAAGCTACTAAATGCAATCAGAAACAAAACATACGAAAGTCGAGCGTTAAATTGCTTTGGGGGGGTGGAGAGGAGAAAAACTTTTAGCTGGTCGCCATCTGTGAGGCATTTTCTAAAACCATTTTTGCAAGTAGAAAACACACTGTGCAACAAAAGTGAAGTCTAGAAAATGTATACTTTAAATATTTAACTCTTATCTTGAGGGCGGTTTTCTCCAGATATGCTTTTGTAGCATATGGAAAGTTTACAGTAAGCTAAGTTTTGTTGCATGGTGTGTGTGGCAACATTTACAGTTGCATAATGCAAAAGTTGCGCTGCGTACAACAAGCGGCGTCACAGGATGCTAACAAAGGACAATGCGCAAACACAGACAGCGGAAAAGCGGAAAAAGCAGCGGCAGGAACCAGGAACAGTTACAAAAGCAGCAGCAGCAAGCAGCATGTGGCCAAAGTCATTTGCAGCGGACACTGCAACAAAATGGATAAAGACGTTAAGCAAGCATTGAACTCTTGGTACTAAGTGTCGGGGGTGTCGAAATTAAAGTTGCCACAAGTTCCCTCAAGGAATTCCCTAAGAGATTCTGCTGTCATTTCAAAATGAATGATGAGGCATGTTAGTCGAAGCAACTAACTAACTTAATTGGTTGCTGCCTAAAAGCTCTTTGCATGCCGTTGACAGCACCGCTAAGCTTATGTTTAACCGACCATACACACACACACACACACACACACACACACACTCATGATATAGCCCCTTTCCATTGATATCAAGCTATGGCGCGCCTCATTGACGCCGACACTGACCAGCTGCCACAATCGAGCCACAGACCCCGCCGACCGCCAGTCGGCATCGTGATTATGCCCTAGGCTCACCTGGATGTGTCTATGGGGTATATAGCATACAATATGCAGTTTGTAACATAGCTTTTCAATGGTATCTTTAGTGAAGTAGAGTATTTAACAAGCCATATTCACTTCTCCTAATTATTAATTAATACATCACGCATAAGCGGCTTAAGTGCCCCTAAAAATAGACCTCCTGTTGAGTGAAAAACTCTATAAGGTTTTTCATTTCTATTTATCTTCATTATGCATTAAGCTTTTCCAATGTCCGAACCTTTTTTATTTTGGTCAGATATCTCTATGAAATTGATTTATAACTTTCGACACATTTTGATAATGTTATCAGTTGTAACTATCATGGCGGCTGTTGTTGCAACGTCCCAATCGTAGCATATCTTATCGCGTTGCTGTAATCGATAACTTGCAACGATTTCTATGTAAGTGATTTATGTGGAATGATGTCGTAGTGGGGTGGGAGGAGGGGCAACAACAACTTAACTGCGTCAACTTTACAAAATGTCTAAAGTTGCCTTTTGTCTCTTTCATTTTTCGTTGCAGGTAAGAAGAAGAAGAAGATGCGTAAGATAAGTCAACTGGAAATTGAATGAGTAAATCGGTCAACTTGGCAACTCTATTTAATTGAATTTTGTAAAACGAGTAGAAGCATTTAATTTACACTCGCAAGTCGAATGATGAGTACTCTATAAAAGATAGTTGCATGCCACACACAACTCTTTGGCTGAGGGTATTAAAAACGCTTAAGACTGCTTTTGTTTATTGCATAATGGAAACGAGTCGATTTTCCAAGCCATTTTCCATCTAATCTGCACTCAGCAGAGCAGCATCCACATCATCATCAGCAACAACTTCATTATGATGAAAAGGCCTTTCATACGCACGTATGAACGAGTTCTCATTTTTCCATCACATTTCCTTAGGAGGAGGAGTAGACGCGTCATAAACCGTTGAAGGCTTAACACCATTGAATGGGTTTCCTTTTGTTCCGTGAGAGGGTAGAGGCGGAAAAACAAAAGCGCAGGCAACAAGAAAAAACCAATAAGCTCCCAGTCCATTGATACAAATCGGAACGGAGTCGGGAGAGAAAGAGGAGACAGGAGAAAACCTGGAGTATGATCACAATGCTGGATATGATTAACGAGAGAGAATGTAGAAAGAGTTCCCCTTTTTACGGGGCATGCAACTTATGCAATTTGCTAAGGCAGCTGACTGAATAATACATTCCTGCAGCTAGCTCGAGCTGTGCAACGTTGGGGCATCAACACAATCCACAATGTGGGGCGTGGCTTGCCCGCCCGCCTTCCTTGACTGCTCGTTGCCTGATAAAATTTTAATCATCTTCCGCTGGCTGGCTGCAAAGTTTATTTTTCAAATTAGCCAACGAAGCAGCTCCCTGACTAACTTGGCCAAATGAATTGTTGCTGTTGGCTTGATTGCGTTTCGTGGCGTTTATTGCTGCTGTCAGTGCCTTGAGCTATTTAAGTGGCTCAAATACAGACGACAAAGTCAAAGTCAAACTCAAAGACTTTTGTCATCGCATTAGCAGCTTCTTTGTGTCATCTTTTGCGCATTTCTTGGAAATATATATTGCAACATGGCTCGTTCCATTACAATTTGTATGCAGGCCCTGTTGTCAGCCAGGGTCTTAACCACCTTTATTTATGTGGCCGACAGAGTGGCGCTTTCAATGCTTTGGCTCAAACAATACACATGTTGTATATATATGTATATGTGTTATATCTGCATGCTTTATGCTTCTCAGTTCCATTTACTATCTACATCTGGTTTATGTATTCCTTTACTCTCTCTTCATTCTTCCTTCTTGTCGTATGATTATTATTTCTACGGCTGTTTCCTTTCTCACAATAACTATCTTTTTGGCGATAAACTTGTCGCTGCGCATAATAAAATTTGTTTCCCCCTCTGTCTCTCAGCAAATGATGTGCCACACATAGATGACTATCTTTCGTCTATGGAGCTCTATACAAGTCCCCAGCTGAAGACCACAACTCACAATTCTGTTTTAACTAGCTGAACTTCATTTTGCTTCTTCGGTATTCCTGCGTAATTTGAGCTTACTTTGTATTGTCATTGTCGAGAAGACAAAAGCCTCGTCCTCCTTTTACTCCTGCTCCTCCTTTACTTACTTCATTTGCGCCATTTGCATCAATTTCATGGGGCAGCTCAATATACACAATAGCTGTCTTTTGGAACTGACATCTCTGCTTGTTCAATGCGACTTTGTACGCTTTTTTTTCCCAGGCAAACAAAATCCCTTACCCAACTAGTAAGGTTCTTGTAGTAAATGAGTAGGTTTTTGCGGAGAAACACCCTGTACTAAGATCTTTACATGACTAATTACAACTTATACTAAAATATAACCTTATAGTATTCCTTATTTGATAATAAAGCTTTGACAAAGTCCTAAAAATGCGTTCCCGCCGCTCTCCTCGATTCTCAAGATTTCAAGTAAGGCGTTCCTCAAAGACCATAAGCATTGAATGCATTTTAGAAATAAGAGTAAGTCTAACAAAAGAATATAAGAGCTAACACAAAACTTACTCAACAAAGAACTCCTTACTTCTGCTCAGCTACCTCTTTGTGCATAAATTACAGGTGGTTTTGTGTTCACAAGTCCCCTGGCAAGCTCTTGACTTGGTCAATCGATAATTTGCCACAACGACTATTTCTCTTTCAAATGTACAAAACAAAAACAAGACTGCGGAATACTCTGATACCAGTAAAAAGAACGGATTGTATTAGGTCCGAATCACAGGCGCAGGAGTAAGGAGTCTGCTTGCAATGGTAGAATGCGGGAGAGGCGGGTGGGCCGGGTGGTTAACATCGCAAGCTATCTTGTTACCAAATTTGATGTGTTTAGCTCAAAGACTGAGAAAGATAACTGAACTTCCGATTTTAAAAGGTGGGCGGCAGAGGTGGGTGTGACTTCTAAATTTTTGATGCAAATCTGTGGGATCTGGCACCAGGTGTCTTCCTTTATAATTTAGTGACTCTAGCTTAAAAACTCTGAAAGATACATGCATTCTTATTTTTTAAAGGGGGCTGGTACTTTCCCAGTAAATAGTTCTTTTAGCATAATACTTTTTGTACATACAGATTGTAAACGACATCGCAGCGCCATCTAGTGTCTAGTATAATGAACGAAGATGAGTTATGCTTATCGATTTATATTTATTTTAAGCTAATTGTAGGTTAGAGAATCTTTACTTATTAACACTGGAAGTTCTTTTCAAATTTAAAAGGCGGAGGAGGCGGAGTCATCAGGCCTTCAAATTTAAGATACACATCTTTGGGATATGTCAGTAGCTACAATGAAACCCATTTTGGTGACTCTAGCAAGAAATCTGTGACAGATAAGCAAGGGTGGGTGTGGCATCAAAATTTTAATTTCAGATCATTGGGGCAGTTTTTTTAAGGAACGCAATCAGGTGTCTGCCCTCCTGGTTCGGAGTCTCTATCATTAAAATTTTAGCACTTGTATGGTTCTATCGACTGCCAGTTATCGGTTATATCAATTTCCCAGCACCCTTGTGGTCTGACGAAATTTGCAGAAATTTACAATGTTTTAAATATTTAGCTTCAAGTGTCGATGGAGAGACGGTAAGACAGACAGGCTGACAGACACCATGACGGACAGAGCATAAAATTAATGTACTCGGTTTCAGAGCATAAGAAAAGCCTTTTGACTTTTTGATGCTTCATTAGATCCATGAAGATAATAGAATAAACACTGTTTGCTTTTCTTCAAACGTGAAAGCTTATCATTTTATTTCTCTTGGCTGATTTTTAAGTTTAGCTGTTTCAACAAATGTATTTTGAGATTGAAAAACAAAAATTTAAAGATTTTATATTTTGAATACATATTTTTAAGTCCATGGCTTAAATAGGTCTGATCATCATTTGTACAAATTTAAGTCGCTTATAATGCCAGTATTCCCATGCAATTAGTTTATCATCATCTTTTGATGAGTATTGTCCATTTAGGTCACTTAATAAAAATATAGAGGTAGAAAGTGAGATATATGAGATTTACAAAATGTTTGCATTAATTACCATCGGTAACATTTATAATACCACCAAGCAGACTCATATAAGATTGCACAATTTCCATGATATGCATCATTATCCCGATCCAATGTTGTAAACTTTTGACTCAAATGATAATACATTGAATCACCAGCATTTCCAGAATATTTTCCAAGCTTCTTTATCTTATACGCCTCGTCCTCATTTTCAATGAGAAAATGACTGTATTTGGCATATCGGGTTTGATTTTGAAAATCCTCAAGGTAAATATACAATTCGTGAGGCTGCGATCGCGTCATTACATGGAGTTTATCCAATCCTATGAAGAATTCCCCTCGCAAGTTTCCAAAACCTTCTTTGTACGCATCCCATTTGCGATAGAAATCGACACTGCCATCCATTCGCCTCTGAATAACCGTCCACCCGGATCCTGCTATTTTCGAGTCACAAGGAACAGGGAAGGGCTTAGAGCCTGGCACTTGAAGCGTATAAACATCTGTCGGTTTACCCAGACAGCTGATGGACGGTGCACTCTCTTTATATTTCGCGAAATTTTCCTCAAGCTGTTTGATTTTGGCAGACAGTTGATTTTCTTTGTCCCTGCATAACATCTGATTGGACTGCAATCTCTTATTTTCCTTATCTCTTGTAAGGATTTGGGAATCTTTAAAGCTAGCTTCGTGTTGCAGCTTTGTGATTTGAGATTCTTTTGAAGCGACACGTTTTTCCTGAATCGCAATATTATTCTCATACACTTCGATCAATTCGCTTTTTTGTGACAGCTGAATTTCTTTTTGCTCAATCATTTTCTTCAAGTTAACAATCGTCGCATCTTTTACAACCTGTTTTTGATATTTGGATAAATATTAAAATCACACAAACCTCATTAGTTAACAAACCGAACATTCTTTTGATGCTTCATTTGGCTTTGCAAGTAAAGCTATACTTATAATAGCAAAAATAGTTAAGTGCATATTAATTTAAAATTCTGTGAACAACAACCGTCACAAAGCAATCAGAATTGCAAACTAATTCATACCTCAACGCCAAGCGGACCAGGAAACATCGATAATTGAAATTGTGCGCTGTTATATAAAATGCGAAATGTGCGATAATCAAATAAGCGTATCAGGGGTGTACCAGAGCCCTGCTCTAAATGGTTTGAAAAACTCAAGGCGGGAGATTTGTTAGTTTAGGCAATATTAATATAACAAATGTTTGATTTTAAGAAGGTCATTTCCAGCTTACTTGCATATTGCAAGTACATTTAAATTTAATACATTTTTTAATTCATCTCTAGTAAGCGTACAAAACCGTCCCTAACAAGAGAGGTGTCACCTTGTTCGGTTAACAATAAATATGATTCGGAGTCTTTAATAAGGTACTTTTTTGTGACAAATAAACACACAACAGTGGAAAATTGATTGTAAATTTAACAAAGTTATTGCAAAGTTTTTTTAATGAGGTGGCCACTTTTGATTATTACAACAGCTGATTAAGGCACAGATCTGTCATGCAACATAAAAATTACCAAAGATAAGTGCCATCATATTTTTATAGTCTTACCTATTAATTAATTATTGTTATATAATGCCATACAACTGCCCTTAAAAACAATGGCAAAATATACAAAATAATGTTAGCAACTGTTTGTGGCCATTCTCGTTTTAACTATTTGCTCCGAAAGAAATTTACCCAAAAACGAAATCTCCCTTTGGTTCCAGAGATTTGATAGGCAAAAGATCAAACAATCATTAAACCAATAGATGGCGCTTTGAGTTATTTTATTTAAACTTATTGTAGTTTAGATAATCTTTATAATTGTAGACATTGCACGGACATTGCACAAAACCAATATACTAGATACTGTCAATATCAGAGTATAAAAAACACTCAAAAAGGAAAAGGATATGCCTCAAAAGAAATTCGCTTTAGTATTCGGCTGGCTAAGGAGAAACGCCCTCTTTCGGTTCATTTCAGCCATTTTTATGGAGGTGCTCCGTGTGTAAAAACTATTGCCGCATTTTATTATGCACACTTCGGAGGAGGATCCAGAAAACAGGCGTCGGCGTTCACTGAACCAAACACTCTAAAGGAATCAACGTGGGAAGTGGTCGGGAAAGTGGTCTTCGAGCCTTCGAGCTCATAAATTAGCTGCAAACCGCAATTGCTCAATGACAAAACGACAGAACAGACAGTGTGGGTGAAGGGGTAGGGAGTGGGAGCAGGGGGAGGCATGGCTAACACATAAATTCTGGCCAAGAGCCATTAGGTGTTTGATGGCTGCTTGTAATTAGCATAATTGAAATGTAATAAAAAGGAGTGGAAACTGATTGAAAGCAGATGATTGTTACAGGGGGGGTGGGTAGGGTGAGGGGGTGAACGGGGCAGCCAAAGGCAATCAAATCAATTGAGAAGTTGACTTTAAAGCTGGCAAATGCCAAATGTGCAGCCGGTGCAAGGGGAAGGGGGATGGAAATGACAAAGCGGATTTGCCCTTTGGTCAGATGCCAGATTCGCCTCGGATGATTCCCCGCTGTTCATGTCCATTGATGTTTTCACTTGATGCGGCAATCACAACACGGGAGGCAGTTGGGGGCCAATGGGTGGCAAAACAACCCCCATTGACTGGAGTATGTGTGTGTGTGTGTGAGTGTGTCCTTTAATGGTAGGCAGACGTTTATAATTATATTTGTGCAGCATTTCGTTGCCTCGCCTGGGCAAGCGCAAAAGAGAGAGCAGAGAGACGGACAGTAAAGGGGGGGAGTGGTGGGGTGTGGGGTGTCTGACTGGTTGCCTCATGTTGTTGTGGCATCATGCGGCTTCGCTTATCCTGTCGCCTTTTCAGTTTAAATCTCTACACGCCCGTCTGCCCGCCTCTCTTCCTCTCCTTTTAGTTGTTTTTTTTTGTAGCCCGGAGCTTTAGTCGCTTTGCCGTTCTAGCCATGTTGCTATTTTTTTTCTGACCATTTTATTGCGGCTTCAACAAGGCGCCGTATTAAAGCGCAAAGTGTCGCCTGAAGTGTTAATCAAAGTAACGCAAAAGGTGATATCTACTATGAACAGAAAACAATTTAAGATTAGACAACATTTGGGGAATGATGGCAATGTGGCTTAAATTTAAAAGCTACAATATATATTATATTCTGGTCAAACTTTTAATAAAGTATTTCCACAATTTCAAAGGGTTATAAGAACCTTCTTTACGCAATTTCTTCCATGATATCTGTAATATCTGTTTGTATTGCCAGAAAGCCTTCTTTGTATACCTAGTTTTCAACTGGCGATCCTAACCTTAATCTAACCCTTTATCCTTTGTAGATTGCACTTTAAAACTTAATTAACCTTAATCGTTTTAATCGAAACGATTTTCAATTTATTTTCATAAATATGCAAAACAGATTATTCGAGCTCAATGAAGTCACAACTCCAAACTATTCCTCTTACCACCCTCTCGCCTCCTCCCGACTTAATTAAATATGCATGTAGGGGAAGGTAGGAGGCAGAGTCTATGCAATTTTGGTTTCCTGCACTTGGCAATGCACAATTTGATATTGCAGCTGGCTTTTGATGCATTTAACACGCCGTTGCCCATTTCGAAGTCCAACGAATCGAATTCACACGCACAACGCGAGGGGTGTGGTAGGGAGGGGAGGGGACTTGAACGTTTGCAAACATTTCCGCCAGCAACTTTTTAGTGCTGCTTTTGTTTTTGTGTTTTATTATACTCTGATACTGAAAGTATCATAGTAAATTGGGTTTGTGTAATGTCCGTCATGCTGTCTGTCCGTCTGTCCGTCCGTAAAGCTAGAGACTTGAAACTTTGCAATTATGTTTGTTCTATAGCCGGTACAGATAAAGTGTCAAGATTGGGTTGCCACGCCTACGAGGAGGCTGGGAATTCGATAACATCGATAATTGAAAACCGATAAAACCAAATATTTCTCACATTCTTACAGCTAGATGTACCAAATTTTGCACGAAGATAGCTAGTCAAGTCTCTCAAAATTTTGAAAGCCACGCCCACTCCTTACGCCCCTAGCCTCCCTGCTCCTCGTAAGTGGATACGTCTGAAGTTTTCACAGTTTTTGGACTAGAGCCACCAAATTTTGTCTAAAGATATGTAATGACTTTCCCCAGAAAACTGTATCAAAAATTTTGACGCCACGCCCCCCCAGCCACCGCCGGTAATAAATCGTTAATGCGTGTATCTTCCACATTTTTTTAACAAGAGTCACCAAAAAGATAGGAAGATAGATGGTGACATCTACCAAAGATCTGCATCAAAAATGTGTATGGCACGCCCACCCATGCCGCCCATCTTTAAAAAATACCTACAATTATAAAGATTATCTAAACTACAATAAGTTTAAATAAAATAACTCAAAGCGCCATCTATTGGTTTAATGATTGTTTGATCTTTTGCCTATCAAATCTCTGGAACCAAAGGGAGATTTCGTTTTTGGGTAAATTTCTTTCGGAGCAAATAGTTAAAACGAGAATGGCCACAAACAGTTGCTAACATTATTTTGTATATTTTGCCATTGTTTTTAAGTGCAGTTGTATGGCATTATATAACAATAATTAAGACTATAAAAATATGATGGCACTTATCTTTGGTAATTTTTATGTTGCATGACAGCTCTGTGCCTTAATCAGCTGTTGTAATAATCAAAAGTGGCCACCTCATTAAAAAAAAAAAGGTTTGGTGCAATAACTTTGTTAAATTTACAATCAATTTTCCACTGTTGTGTGTTTATTTGTCACAAAAAAGTACCTTATTAAAGACTCCGAATCATAGTTATTGTTAACCGAACAAGGTGACACCTCTCTTGTTAGGGACGGTTTTGTACGCTTACTAGAGATGAATTAAAAAATGTATTAAATTTAAATGTACTTGCAATATGCAAGTAAGCTGGAAATGACCTTCTTAAAATCAAACATTTGTTATGCATTAGACGTTTAATATTGCCTAAACTAACAAATCTCCGGCCTTGAGTTTTTCAAACCATTTAGAGCAGGGCTCTGGTACACCCCTGATACGCTTATATGATTATCGCACATTTCGCATTTTATATAACAGCGCACAATTTCAATTATCGATGTTTCCTGGTCCGCTTGGCGTTGAGGTCTGAATTAGTTTGCAATTCTGATTGCTTTGTGACGGTTGTTGTTCACAGAATTTAAAATTAATATGCACTTAACTATTTTTGCTATTATAAGTATAGCTTTACTTGCAAAGCCAAATGAAGCATCAAAAGAATGTTCGGTTTGTTAACTAATGAGGTTTGTGTGATTTTAATATTTATCCAAATATCATAAACAGGTTGTAAAAGATGCGACGATTGTTAACTTGAAGAAAATTATTGAGCAAAATGAAGTTCAGCTGTCACAACAAATCGAATTGATCGAAGTGTATGAGAATAATATTGCGATTCAGGAAAAACGTGTCGCTTCAAAAGAATCTCAAATCACAAAGCTGCAACACGAAGCTAGCTTTAAAGATTCCCAAATCCTTACAAGAGATAAGGAAAATAAGAGATTGCAGTCCAATCTGATGTTAAGCAGGGACAAAGAAAATCAACTGTCTGCCAAAATCAAACAGCTTGAGGAAAATTTCGCGAAATATAAAGAGAGTGCACCGTCCATCAGCTGTCTGGGTAAACCGACAGATGTTTATACGCTTCAAGTGCCAGGCTCTAAGCCCTTCCCTGTTCCTTGTGACTCGAAAATAGCAGGATCCGGGTGGACGGTTATTCAGAGGCGAATGGATGGCAGTGTCGATTTCTATCGCAAATGGGATGCGTACAAAGAAGGTTTTGGAAACTTGCGAGGGGAATTCTTCATAGGATTGGATAAACTCCATGTAATGACGCGATCGCAGCCTCACGAATTGTATATTTACCTTGAGGATTTTCAAAATCAAACCCGATATGCCAAATACAGTCATTTTCTCATTGAAAATGAGGACGAGGCGTATAAGATAAAGAAGCTTGGAAAATATTCTGGAAATGCTGGTGATTCAATGTATTATCATTTGAGTCAAAAGTTTACAACATTGGATCGGGATAATGATGCATATCATGGAAATTGTGCAATCTTATTGGAGTCTGCTTGGTGGTATTTTGAATGTTACCGATGGTAATTAATGCAAACATTTTGTAAATCTCATATATCTCACTTTCTACCTCTATATTTTTATTAAGTGACCTAAATGGACAATACTCATCAAAAGATGATAGTAAAAAAATTGTATGGGAATACTGGCATTTTAAGCGACTTAAATTTGTACAAATGATGATCAGACCTATTTAAGCCATGAAAAGAACTTCCAGTGTTAATAAGTAAAGATTCTCTAACCTACAATTAGCTTAAAATAAATATAAATCGATAAGCATAACTCATCTTCGTTCATTATACTAGACACTAGATGGCGCTGCGATGTCGTTTACAATCTGTATGTACAAAAAGTATTATGCTAAAAGAACTATTTACTGGGAAAGTACCAGCCCCCTTTAAAAAATAAGAATGCATGTATCTTTCAGAGTTTTTAAGCTAGAGTCACTAAATTATAAAGGAAGACACCTGGTGCCAGATCCCACAGATTTGCATCAAAAATTTAGAAGTCACACCCACCTCTGCCGCCCACCTTTTAAAATCGGAAGTTCAGTTATCTTTCTCAGTCTTTGAGCTAAACACATCAAATTTGGTAACAAGATAGCTTGCGATGTTTACCACCCGGCCCACCCGCCTCTCCCGAGAGGCAGACTCCTTACTATCCGTTCTTTTTACTGGTATCAGAGTATTCTGCAGTCGGTAGCATCCGACTGCAACGTTTTCACTTGTTTTAATTTTGTATTTTCATTGGCTTTAGCTCATTTCGTTTGGCTAACCAAATGGAATATCAACAAGCTCAGCGAGAAATCGATGGACAACCAAGTCGTTGTTGGCTTAAACCACTCTTGGCCATATCCGCGTCGTTTTCAAGGGGCCCAGGCCCAAAGGCTTTGGGTCGCGTATTTTTTTGGCGCGATGCACATTTCTCGATAATCCACAGACAGCAGAAGCAGCGGAGACTAGGCTAAAATGCAAATGCAATTGAGTGCAGCATGCCTTGGCTCTATGTAGATTTTGGCCAAGACGATTTAAGTATTTGGCCCGCATTTTCTTTTTGTTTTTTCAGTTTTTCAGTTTTGCCTGTGTGGCTTATTGGCACATTTTAACCCTTAGTGCCGGCTGCTGCGCATAAATTTTGTCAGCGATAAGGCAGACTCCTTTGCCTGCCCTCCTCTCCCCTCTCTGCTGCTGTTAGCCAGCCCAATTTAACCTTAAAAGGTGCTACCATTAGCCCGCTCTAATGGCCTTTTCTCTCAGCCACCAAGATCTCTGCCTGACGATAGCCACATTTGCTTAGCTTTAAGCTTCTTTAAATATTTGCCATTGTTGTTGTTGTTGTTGTTGCAGTGCGCATACATACAATTTTGGCTAATTGCGCGCGCCCCCGAATTTTGCGTGTTTGTTGGTGCAAGTTTTCTCTTTTTTCTTTCTTTTCTAGGCAAATGCAAATTTGATTGGTTTTTTGCACTGTGTTGCAAGGGCGTTGGGCGTGGGGCGTGAACGTGGCTGGTCAAGTAATAAGCTGAGTGCAGCAGCTAACTACCCAAAAATGCCTTGGCAATTAGCCAATTGACCGAGGCACGAAAAAAGAAACTCATTTCTGGCCAATTTCCAGTTGCAAAGGAAGGAAGTCTGTGCGATTTTTTTTTTATTATTTCGGGCCATCAATTTGTTGTCTATTTGTTTGTGCAAAAGTTGACAGCATTTTTCTTACGAACTGTTAACTTTTTTCTTCACAACAACAACAATAACGTCAACATTTGCATTTTGTTGCAAGTTGTGAATTTGGATCTCCTCTGGAGTCAAGTCTGCTTAGCTTGTTGTTGTTGTTGTTGTTGTTTATTTTTATCGCTTGCAAATGAGGAATCGTAAAATATGCAAATTCATTGGAAAATCATAAATATTCATGCTGTTTTTCGCCATATGCAGCAGGAAGTTGTGAGAAGAGAAGTCGATGCAGGAACAAACTCTCTGATCTGGTCTTTTGGCCTTAAAAGTGGCCCAGACTGACTAGTTGGCTAGCTGCCTGTTGATGTTGATGGCTTTTACATGAAAGCAGGCGGTGTTGGAACTAGGTTGACGTGTAAATAACTGTACCCAAATAGTTTACTTCAGACAATATTCAGAGTAATTCCTTTCTTACAAATATTTCGTTTTAATTTCCTGAATCAGAAAATTAGCTTATACCACTTGGTAATAAAAAGCTTTTTTTTAAACACTCTTAAATCTTCCCTTGCTGGTTTAAAGTTTTTGTCATTTCCATATGTTAAACCTAACAAATCACAAACTTATTTAATCTTATGTAAATTTCTGTTGTGCGTGACTCGCACATTTTTTTTTCTGTGTTTTCCGTTGCTTGAGTTGCGACGATTTGAACAATTAAAGTCAATTAAGAGCGCAACGCATATTTAATCAAAAAAATGTATTCCACATCTATAAACATTTTTTTCGCTTGACTTTTCAATTATGTTTTAGCTTCAATTTAAAATTTCTGGGAAATGAGCGCACAAATCTGTCTAAATTATAATTGTTTAATTTGATTCAATGAGCATAATTAAAGCAAACTCGAAAAAAGGCGTAAAGAGCAACCAACAAAGCAGGAGGGAGTTCCACAATTGTTGATCTTTCTCTTTCTCTTTTTTTTTGCCGATGTAGACGATAACTCAATTAAAGCAACAAACGGCCATTGAAAAATATTATCAAATTTTCATATTTCCTCCACTCTAAGATATTTATGCTTTTATTTCCTTAATTAAAATAAATATTGCTCAGAGTATTGTGTTATTCGAGAGGCCCACAAAAATATTTTGCTGACTCTGTGTCTGTTGCAGTTGTTGCTGTTGGGGGATTTGGGCACAAAATGAAGTATTTAAAGCACTTTTTTTTGTGTGTGTGTTTTGTTAAAGACTTTGCATACAAAAGTAGCTTTGGGGGTTTTGTGTGTGTGTGTGTGTGTGTTGTAAACATTTCTATTTGCCAGCCAAGGGAAGGGTCGGGGGTAGGGTAAGTGTGGTTAGGGAACCTTTTCTGGCAGTCCATTATGCATTTACATATATTTAACAGCCTACGCCGCGCTTCAATAAATGTACAAAAAATCTTTTCAAGCGCAAAATATGCAAAAAATGCTGGTTGAATGCAGACGGCAAGTGGGTTGAATCAAAGGGGGGTAATTGTAATGCAACGTACCCTCTTTTTGTTGTTTTTTGTTTGTGGCAATGTTTCCGTTGAAACAAAAGCCAAAAACATTTTTCGAGCTGGAATTTTAACAGAATTTTTGCGCAGAGTAAATGGAAATTATTATTATTTTGTTAAAGTTAAGTTTCAGTTTATAGCCTGGCTTAAATCAGATAACAGAAGTCGAAAACTTTTGAGCATTAAGCATAAGCCTTGAGTTCTTGGATTAAGACACATAGTTAAAGTATATTACATTTAAATGTACTCCAGAGGAAGTTCTAGCCACACACAGGAAGCCAGACAGACAGACAGACGGACGGACGGACGGACGGACGGACGGGGCTTAAAACGAGGCGTGTGGCATTAGTTGAAGCGGCGGCGCAACTCTTGCCTCATTTAATTGCCAGCGACACAAGCCGGCTGCCGACAAAGTTTTCATATGCCACGGCGCCATTGCGGTTTCCTGAGTAGTCAAAGAGGCGAGGGAGGGGGGAAGGGGGTTAAGTGAAAGGCCCATGTTAATGGCGACGATACGAAATTTACGAAAATTTAATTATGATGCTGGGCGGAGTGAAGCTTTCAACTTTGTGCAACTTCATTTTGTGGCCAAAACCACGAGTCAGCTGAAGAAAAATGCATTCCCCTCTTAACCAACCCACCCCGCCCCTCCCGCCATACAACATTTATTGGATATTAATATTGATCCAATTAGCGTTTAATTCAAATTTCTTGTTATTTTTTGTTGCTTATTTTGACATGTGAATATACAATAATAATGTTGTTAATTGATTTGCAACGAATGCATTTTATGGCCACAAGGCAAAGTGGGCGTGGCAAAGCGAGAGAGATAAGAGCCTTTCGAATTCGAAACCACAGAAGAAGAAAAAGCACTAAAAAAGCAATTGACACAATTTCGGGAGCCGTGCTGCAGCAGAGATAACCTCAATTTGCCTTTCGAAATTGTATCTGTGGCAGCGTATCTATGGCAGCGTTTGTATCTGAGAAATGTGAAATGTGAAAGACAATAAAAATCAATTCGAGCAATAAAAACGTTTTTAATTGAACGCACCCCACCGTTTTATATAAAGTTTTGAATTGCGGCTGTGCGATGTCTCTATTTGATTTAGAGCCATTTTATGTATTGGCATATTTCTGAAATTATTCAAAAATGCAGCTGTGTCTGGTTTAAATGCGGGCGTGGCAGTCGTCCGTCGGGAGCCATTATAATTGAGACGTGCCACAAAAAAGTGCAGGTAGCAGCCGCACACGACACGATGAAAAGTGAACTCAATATTCATTTGAAATCCAATACCAGATACGTTCATAGCATATAAGACTTAACACTGTGCAAATGTCAATCAAAATGCAGCTGTAGACAAACAAAACAGAACCTCAAAGAGACGAGGAAACGTGTTTAAAACGCAAGACAGGGATGAACAGAGTAAGAGAGAGATAGAGACAAGTGGCTTATAAGGGTTGGACAGCAGTTATATATATATATACATATTTTTGTCTCCGTTGTAGCCCAGCAGCAACAGCATTCAAACGTGTTTAGTTTTGATGTAGCAGCGCCTAAAAGGCGGCTTTAACAGCTAGTTAGAGTTGGATGCTAAGTGCAGCAAGCTATAAAAAAAAATACCCTGTAGTTTTTTTTTGGTAAGAGTACAACAGCATTCAAGAGTTTCAAGGAACAACTTAATTTAACTTTATTTTCAATAGCTTAGAATTATAATATATAGATGTCATCCAATAAATCTTCAGATAAATGCTGGTATCCATGAAAATTCAATTAATCTTTAAATTTCACTAGCTGTAAAACAAATTTAAGAAGTTCAAGCTCAGTAAAAATCTTCAGCAATCATTAGGATTCCAAGTTTTAAATCAACCCAAATTTAAAGTTAATTGTTTTACAGGGTATGTATGTGCATAAAGAACTTAGTTCGGGTCGTGTCTCGTATGTCAAACGGCTGCGAATACTAGAATCACTTGGGGTCGAGTGAAAGGCGAGAAATGCGACAGCCAAAGAGTCGCGACAATCGCACGTAAAGCCACGAAATGTCAGCCGGGGGAGAGAGGGGCAGAGGAGAAGCGTAAAGCCAGAGGAAGCTTCTCTTGAAGCGACCAGAGCAGAGCAATAACCATAAAAGCCACACGTCGGGACTTTAAATGCATGGCTTCCTCTTTCCAGCTGTAGCAGTTAAAAATATGAGTCCAGACAGAAAATGAAAACTAGAAAATTCGAAATTGAGATGGAAATGAAAATGAAAATGGAAATTGAAGCGAGAGTAGAAAATTGCGGCAATCAATGGCTGAAGAAATGTTTTGCGAGAGCTTCTCCAGTTGCAGGAACGAGCAGTGGCAGTTAAGTATTATTATGTCGGTGCCATCAATTTGGCATCCTAATGAAGTCAAGAAGTGAGAAGAAGAAGAAGAAGAAGAAGGAGCACGCTTCCATCGCATGCCTCGTAAACTTGGCGGAACCTGAAACAACGAGGCGGAAGCTAAACAAAGGCATGCCAAATTGCCCACACACACACACACCACACACACACCATACACAGGCACAACTCAAAAGGTTGCAACTTGCGAATGCAAGTGCCGTTGAGAGTTCACGTGCGGTCAACACATTTAGTACTCTGACGAGAGGCAGCCAGCTACTTTCAACATTGCTGCACTGTGTGGGTTGGGTGTTGCAAATGAACCCCACTTTGCCACTTTGTACCTGCCTGCTTTAAATTTACTCGTTTGCACAGCTGGATACATTTTGCAAATTATGAAAGCTGCCTGCCGCATTTCTCAGTCCATCAGCTCCCTTGACTCCTTGATGCCTAATTAATGCTGCTCAAACATATACATAATCTAAAGAGCGACGATGCTGTCAAAGTGAAAGGACTTAAATAGCGCTAATTTAGCTTTAATGCGGCACTAAGTTGAGCAGCTATAAAAGTGGCTCAAAATTAGAAGAAGCTTTCCTTGAAGAAAAGTTTTTTAAGCTAAAACTTATGAGATGGTGAATTTCTAAAGAGAAAAATTTTAAAAAGCTAAGTAAAAGTTTGTTTTCATTACATTTTCCTTTAGATTTTCTTGCATGTGTTAATCGATCTAAATATGTAAGATTCTAAGAAACTACTTAGCAAATTCCTCAAGCAACTGACAGCTAAATATTGTCCCCCTCAATTCACACAATTTAGCTTCTTTACAGCCAAGTTGCCAACACTGTTAAGGTTGTTAAGTCAGGCCGTTAAGGGCTTACTTACTGAGCTTCGATTGCTGGCTGCTTGTTGCCATTAAAGTATGTTAGATATTCATTGGCAAAGACCGAGGGCCAAAGTGGAAATGCAAATATTTGTCTGGCCCAAGGGCGTGCCAAAGAGAGACGAGGAGGAGGGACAGAGGGGTTATTGGGAGGGAGCTTCAATTATTCAAGTCGACAGATTGTGCTGCTGAAGTGAGCGCGCGTGCTCCGACCGGGTCAACCCAGTCAACCATGTGGGGGTTGACTTTCCTCTTGAACACAATAAATATACAACAACAACTTATCCTTTCTCTCCTCTCTCCTCTCGCCTCTATTGCAGCACTCACGTTCACGGTGGAGCCGCAGGATTCTGTTGTGCCCGAGGGCCACTCAGTGTTGCTGCAGTGCGTCGGCAAAGCTGCTGCTGCCAAGGGCAAGGCAGCAGCAGCAGCAGCGCTGACAACGCCACCCACAACGACGATACGCTGGCGCGGACCCGATGGCCAGGATCTGGGCGTTGTTGGCGACACATTCCGCACACAGCTCAAAAACGGTTCGCTGTACATTAGTTCCGTGGAGGAGAATCGTGGCCTAACTGGCGCCTATCAGTGCCTGCTTAGTGCCGATGGCATTGGCAGCGTGCTCAGTCGTCCGGCGCTGGTGGCGATTGCCCGTCAGCCGGAGCTGAACCAGGACTTCATTGAGACCTACTTGCTGCCGGGTCAGACGGCCTACTTTCGTTGCATGGTGGGCGAGTATGTGTGGCAGCCGGGCGTGAAGCACACGGTGCAGTGGTACAAGGATGATATGCCGCTGCCGCTGGACAAGCTGCGCATGGTCGTGCTGCCGAATGGTGCCTTGGAGATTGATGAAGTGGGCGCCAGTGATCGTGGCGCCTATCAGTGCAATGTGACCTCGGGCAGCGTCTTTAAGCTGAGCAGCAAAACCAATCTGAACATTAAGAAACCGCTGGAGGCCGGCATGGAGCAGGCAGTGGCGCCTTCCTTCCTCGTTGGACCCTCACCCAAAACGGTCAGCGAGGGTGAAACTGTCACTCTCGATTGTGTAGCCAATGGCGTGCCCAAGCCACAAATCAAATGGTTGCGCAATGGCGAGGAACTCGATCTAAATCATCTGGATTCGCGTTTCTCCATCACCGGAACCGGTTCACTGCAGATCTCCGGCGCCGAGGATATCGACTCGGGCAACTATCAGTGCCGGGCCAGCAACACCGTGGACTCTCTGGACGCCCAGGCCACGGTGCAGGTGCAAGTGCCACCCAAGTTCATTCAGGCGCCACGCGACAAGACCGCCTCCGAGAAGGAGGTGCTCAACCTGGAGTGTGCCATCCATGGCAAACCCAAGCCCAGCATACGCTGGCTCAAGAACGGCGATGTCATCACGCCCAACGAGTACATGCAGTTCGTCAACGGACACAACTTGCGCATCCGTGGACTCCTCTACTCCGATGCGGGCATGTTCCAGTGCGTCGGCACCAATCCCGCTGGCACCGTTTCGTCCTCAGCGCGTCTGCGTGTCGTGGCCCCAGGAGGTAGGTTCCTGTACATATATAAATCTAACTGTATAACCGTAACTTGTAGTAGCTGTAGTCTCTAGCTCAGTGTGTGTGTCCAGTAATCTATGCTCCAGCTTACGCAATTGGCGCCTCCACAAAGGCCTCTTCCAACTGTATAAAACTTACTTTACGAAATTAACGCCTATCCCTTGAACCTTGAAATTCCCCATTGCTATTGTAAAATAATTTCACGTTCTGTATATATATATACCATATATGTTATGTGTGTATTTGTAACTGTATTATTTTGGTTAAACTTAATTCGCTTTCCTTCAAATATTATCAAATACTTTTAATGATATTTAAGCCAGGACTTAAGAACTTTAACTTCATTATTTGAAACTTTCCAGAATAAAACTTTAATCACAACTTAATATTCTTCCTTTGCGAATTCTAAGGATTTTTGTATTGAGGACTTATACCGATAGGCTCAAGTGTTTTTTTGGCCATTAACTTCTCTTTATTATAACCGACAGAAAGCGAATTAAGTTAATTTACGTTCAGTTTATTATCAATTAATTTTATTAACTTATTGTTTATTTACTTGTTTTTATCCTTTTCTCATTATTTCCACGATCCCAACCCAAAATTCCTCTTCCACTCCCCATCCAAAGCCAAAAACAAACAACGTAAAATCCAAGGCCAGACCACAAAATCCTTGCATAACCCCGACAACAACAATTACAACAACAAACGACGAAGACCTTACAATTCGGGTGAACTGCGTACCAAATCAGGCGACGACTATGACAACTATGCGGATGACAAATCCTTGGAGACAGCCCGACGCAATTTACGCAAATTTGCCAGACCCGCTGAGCAGCCTCTAAATGATCGGAACTTTGAGTCCGTTGAGGTTAGTGCGCTGCGACGACAGACAAACGAGAACGAAAACGATGACGATGAAGGGGACGATGACTATGACGATGATGAGGAGGAAGTGAGCGGCAAGCAGGACAAGATACTGGTCACCACCTGGCAGCAGAAACAAACACAACAACAACAACAAGAACAAAGCCCAACAACAACAAATGCCCCCCACATCCAACAATTTTGCTTTAACAGATTTGTCAGCCGGCGAGGATATGGCTATCAGTGATGTCAAGCCTTTGAGCAGTGGTCTCCTCGCACGTCTGCCAAGTGCACCACGCAACCTGGTGGCACAGATTGTGAAGCCTCGCTTCGTGACGCTCAGCTGGCAGGAGCCGCAACAGAATGCCAACGAGGTTGTCTCCTACACCGTCTACTATCGCATGAACAACAGTGAGCGGTGAGTTCGAGTTGAATTTCCCCATTTAAGATCTGTAACTAATTACCATTCCTCCCACCCCGTAGTGAGCAAAAGATTGTCACGAAGTCGCATGAGGATCAACAGGTTAGCATACAATCCCTGTTGCCAGGCAGAACCTATCAGTTTCGTGTGGTGGCCAACACCAACTTTGGCATGGGCGAATCCTCCCAGCCCCTGGAGTCAAGCACACAGCCCGAGGTGAACATTGCAGGACCGCCGCGCAACGTGGATGCCTATGCTCGCAATCACAAGGAGATCTATGTGCACTGGCAGCCGCCCATGGTGACAAATGGCGAGATACTCAAGTATCGTGTCTACTACTCGGAGGTAGGTTAACTGAACTGAGGCTCATCTAGAGAATGCTAACCTAGAATATCCTAAATAGAACGATAGTGGTGCGGATCTGTATAATGATAGCATGTCGCTGGATTTGGTGGTTACGGACCTGCGTCCGTATACGGACTATGTGATCAGCGTGGTTCCCTTCAATCACAATGGCATGGGCGATCCCTCCGCCGAACTGAAGGTCAAGACCTTCTCCTCAACGCCTTCGGAGCCGCCAAACAATGTCACTCTGGAGGTGACCAGCTCCAGCGTAAGTATTTCATAAACACCCAAACTTCCAATTCTAAACTTATCTCTTGCCTTAGTCTATAACCGTGCACTGGGAGCCGCCTGCCGAAGAGGATTGCAATGGGCAGATAACCGGCTACAAGATACGCTATCGCAAGTTGAAGGATGCACCGCAAGCGAAGAGCACGCCGGCAAACATTCGTTACTTTGAACTGAACGCTTTGGATCGCAATGCCGAGTACCAGGTGAAGATTGCGGCCATGACTGTGAATGGATCGGGACCCTTTACCGAATGGTATCGTGCCAACACACTGGAGAACGATCTGGATGAGACGCAGGTGCCGGGCAAGCCCGTCTGGATAAACATACACCCCGGCGCGGATAACATCGGACTGCACTGGGGTCCACCACAGCAGCCGGAGATTAAGATACGCAACTATGTGCTCGGCTGGGGTCGTGGCATACCCGATGAGAACACCATCGAGTTGAAGGAAACGGAACGTTACCATATCCTCAAGAATCTCGAATCGAATATGGAGTATGTGGTTTCCTTGCGGGCACGCAATGTCAAAGGCGATGGTCCGCCCATCTATGATAACATAAAGACGCGCGATGATGAACCGCTGGATGTGCCAGTGCCGCTTGAGGTGCCCGTTGGACTGCGTGCCATAACCATGTCCAGTTCCTCAATTGTCGTCTATTGGATAGACACAATGCTCAACAAGAATCAGCATGTGACGGACAATCGCCACTATACCATCAGCTATGGCATCACGGGCTCCAATCGCTATCGCTACCACAACACCAGTGATCTCAACTACATGATAAACGATCTGCGTCCCAACACGCAATACGAGTTTGCTGTCAAGGTGGTCAAGGGAAGACGTGAGTCCGCCTGGTCCATGTCAGTGCTCAATAGCACCTACCAGAATGTGCCTGTAACGCCCCCTAGGGAGCTCGGCGTTCGCCTCGACGAACAGAATCCACACAATGTGATCGTACAGTGGCTGCCACCAAAGCATACAGTGGGTCAAATCACTGGCTACAACATTTACTATACAACCGATACCACAAAGCGGGATCGAGACTGGTCCATTGAGGCCTTTGCTGGCGAGGAGACAATGCTGATGCTGCCCAACCTAAAACCCTATACCACCTACTATTTCAAGGTGCAGGCTCGCACCAGCAAGGGCAGCAACAATGCTCCCTTCTCCGCCCTGGTGGCTTTCACGACCAGCGCTGCGGTCATCATGCAGGAGGCGGACACCATTGCCCACGGCATCGATAATCAGAATCTAATGTACATCATTGTTGGTGGCACAGTTCTCATCCTATTCATTTTGCTGTTGGTCCTACTGCTGCTGTGTCGCCGCAAGCCGCAATCCTCGCCAGAGCATACCAAGAAAAGGTTAGGAACATACACCTTCTACTCTTTGCCGTTGAGAGAATCTAATATTTCGCATCCTCCCCACAGCTATCAGAAGAACAATGTGGGTGTGCCCAAGCCACCGGACCTATGGATACATCACGATCAAATGGAACTGAAGAACATTGACAAGGGTCTGCACAATGCGACGCCTGTTTGCAGCGATAATGCCTCCAGCAGTGGTGCCTTGACACTGCCCCGTTCTGTGGTGCACAGCGAATATGAGGTGGAGACTCCGGTGCCGGCGCATGTGACCAACTCCCTAGACAAGCGCGCCTATGCAGCCGGTTATATGAGTGAGTTTTAATCAATAAATGCTTGAAGCTTAATACTAATCTTCTTCTTTTGCTCACCCAACAGCCACGTCAATGAACTCGACCATGGAGCGACCACAGTATCCGCGCACCCAATATAATCATCAGAATCGCTCCCACATGACCATGGAGACGGGCCTCTCGCAGCAAAGTCTCACACAGCCGCAGAACAATTCGCTGGCCCAGACGCCGGAGCATCCATATGGTGGCTACGATGCCAACTTTTGGTTAGTGATTTAGTTTATAATGAGTTGAGGGTCCCAGAAGAGATTTACCTATTGGACGACTTGTACCTTCTTTAGGTTTTCCTTTTAAAGAAAGTAGCTAAAAGTTTTCTAAAGCCTCCATTCTCAACAATTCCATAAGGTACAACATTTTAACTCAAGTTTAAAAAGCAAGCACTCAGCTTTTTATCTCACATTTAAATTTATACAAAATTCATTTTAATTTTGGAACTTGCTCTCGAAATTCAAAAACTTCTTTTCAACAATAAAATGTGCAATCGAACGCGTTGGGGACGCATCGATCCCAGTGTTGTGGTCGATTTGGTGCCAGGTCCCACTGATCGTGTACTCCAGCTGGATCACAAAACGCTGCCCGATTATGTGCAACAACAGTTGCTTCTAATGGCCTCGCCAACGCCCTTTCTCAATTTCCTAAATAAAATGCGACTGGATAATATTCTGGTTAACCATCATCTCAAAGGCGTCTATACGATGCGCACCGCGGCCTCAGTCACGGATCTAGCCATGCAGAGTTGGCGTCAAATGAGCCTTGCCGAGCGTCAGCCGTACATTAAGCTGGCCGCCAAGGCAAGGCTGGTTCAAAAGCATCGGGTGCATTACTTTCTGGGCAGCCAACGCAGCTAAAGTTCATAACGTTTTTGCTCTGTTCGATTTCATTTTGATAAAGTTTTTAAATATAAACTTGTGAAATGTCATTAACCTGTTTGATTTATATATGTATTACAGCAATGCTGGCTACACAGGCACAGCGGGCGGTGGAGGAGCTGCTGGCAATGGTTGCGTTTCCACCATTGAGAGCAATAAGCGTGGACATCCGCTAAAGAGTTTTAGTGTGCCAGGTCCGCCGCCCACAGGCGTTGCCACGCCCATCAACAAACACAGTAAGTAGCAAATTAACATATTGAAACCTGAACTCCAGCTAATACACAATCTAATTTTTTGTAGCTCCTGCTGTCACAATACGTCCACAAAATCAATCGCCCTACAAGAAGCCCTCATTCTCGGCTGCCACGCCCAATCGCCTACAGAGCGGCAGCTCAGTGGCGCATTCCACCGATGAGATACAAAGACTGGCGCCCAGCACATCCACCGAGGAGCTGAATCAGGAGATGGCCAATCTTGAGGGTCTAATGAAGGATCTGAGCGCCATAACGGCCAACGAGTTTGAGTGTTAACACTGCAGCGAGCGGGTCAAAAGTATTAGCCGGGTTTAAAAAGAAAGAAAACATTTTGCAATGTTATTAATTGTTTTTAGTTTCGTTTAGTTTTGAGGATGTTTAGTTTTATGGTTTGGTAATTTATTAGTTTTTAGTGCCATGTGCGAAATATGAACGAATAGAACTGTAAATACGAGCGACGCCATATAAATATACACATATATATATATATATATAGATATATCTAATTAGCACTTAGCATAGTTAATTTTAATGCATAAAGTGTGAAAGAACTCTTTCTTTGTCTCTCACGGCCAGTGGCATATTTATTATAATTATGGATGGAAACTTCTTTTACAAACATATACACACCATATTAAACATTCAACTAAACACATGCATAGTTTAAGCCATCATCATACAAGCATCTAAGCTAAGTCTCTCATCATATATACGACAACTCTTCAAAACATTACATTATTATAATAACTAAACAATCGACAAAAACAAAACATTCGACCTATATTTAGCATTCGTTTAGTTTTGAGTTTTGAGATGTGCCATTAATTTCATTTTCATTTCTTTCTTTACAACAACTACTTAAGCTTATAATATGACAAACATTCTAGACTGTAATCGATTAGTAAAGCCAGCAAAGCATTTAATATTTAACTACTATACGAAATATGTAATACTATCTATAAGAATTCCGACACTTTTGTATCGTATTTTGATGTGTTCAAAATCCAATGTCCAAAAGCATGTGTTTTTACTTTGTGTTTATTGATGTCAGGCATTTGAACGAAATTTTTCCTATAAATTTTATCATGTTGCTATGCACAATAATCTCTCAATTGAATTCAAATCAAAAAACTTAATGCACAAGAATTGTATTTGTTTATTTGCTACCAAATTGTGTGAGCAAGTTGTAAGATTTGCCTAATAAACATGAAATTAATTGTATAAAACAAATCAAACATGTTAACTTATTCATCTCTCAGCAAGAATACTTCAATTAGCAACTTCCAGATCTTATTTGTCGCAAAGCGTAATTGTATTTTATACTCGCCTTGGGGCAGTGGCAGCGTCATCAAAAATGCATCGTTAAATACCAAATTATCTATGATGACATCGTGCTGCAAGTTTTTGTAACTAATGATAATAGTATTCAATACTTTTAGTTTAAGCACTCACATTATAGGGACAGGTGTGATTTAACATTGGAACGAGATTGAAACGCTTTAAGCACAAGTCCTGCAAACGAAATCCTTTCGGGATGTGCGAGTAGATCACAAAAATTACAGCTGTTATTATGCAGAAAAGGTTGATAGGTATTATAGCGACGCCAAAAGCTCCAATTGATCTACAGAAGGATTTTTTACTAGTTATACACTTTATTTTTAATCAAAATACTTACTTGCACATTAGTGATTGGCACTTTTAAAAAATTAACGTATATATGTACAGCAACAACTCCTCTGCCAAGCAAATTAAGTTTACACTTTCTGAACTTGGCAAAATCCAAATCATGGGACTCACATTTAAGATTGGTAAATCTGGATTTTGATTTTAGGGTATTCACAGTTTCTTGCTTTATAAGGACCGCAAAGATTAACAGAATCAAAGTTGTTGCCCCCATCGTAACTTATTCAATAATGGTAAACGTAATGCATATTTAACATTTACTCAGATTTGTCATTAGTTAAGGCTCATTGACTTTGTCAGCTATATCAAAATATATAATTGATGGCAGACTCTAATTAAGTTTCAAATCAATTATAATACTAAAAAATTTGTATTTCATAAAGATGCAATACAAATACAATACATTTGATCATAAGGCATGAAATATTAGGCTTTTTAATTTTATTTAGTTTTTGTTTTATAAAAGTAAGCAGCACAATTATTTAAGCCATGAATTAGTTTTAGTGCAAAGGTATACAATATGAAAATACTGCAGCACCTGCTGTATTTTTACAAGCACCCATCATCGAAAATAAAAGGTACCAATACCTGACTGCAAGTACCAGGCGAACAGAAAAAGCTGCTGAATACTGAGCATTTACTTTCACTCGTTTAGTTGAGCGGGAGAGCGCACGTTCAATGCGCTTAGCAAAAACCGTTTGAGGGCGGCTCAACTGTGAGCTTTAAGCTCAGAATTACTGCACTTCAATTAATACAAAATCAAACCTTGGCGATACAGGATTAATTGGTACAATTAGGACCTAGAAACTTTCTATTATTAAATAAGTACATGCTGAGATTCCTTCATACAGTAGGAAAAGAGTATGAACTACCTACATTAGAAACATTTTTTGAGCAGTAATTGAGTAGAGTTCAAGATACAAATGTCTTATAAGCTTAGAATACATAAAATAATCAATTATCCGAAGCGAACTCGAATTTCTTTTGCTATGTAACTTAAAACTTTTTTGCTTGCGTTTTTTAGTCATAGCTTCGCCATTTTCTTAAGGATTTGAGCAAGACACGTATTTTTGAGATCGTTCAATTCATGTTATTCGATTTGCATTAAAAATTTCCAGGATTTGCAAAAAAAATTTTCTGAAATTTTTTAAGGATGTCAGAAAAATTGATAGAAATCGAAAAATCGTTTGTATTTCGGCCATTTTAAGGACTATCTAGATGTCCTTTGGACCACAGATAGTCCTTTGGCAGCCAATTTGAATAAAACAATAAAAAGGACGAAAGTCCTTAAAACAGCGAAGATATGAGGACTTTTCTAAAAACAGAAATTTGCTTCTAAATCGGCCAAATCCTTACGGATCCTGGCGAATCCTGTTGCAAACATTTAGTTTTGATTAGGGCTACAAACTGACCAAAGGACATCCAAATTGTCCTTGTAGTTTCCGAGAAAACAGCGACTGTGTGTTTTGGACCCATTTCCATGCGGCCTGAGGATCAATTTTTTTAAGTATTCTGTTCTTAGATAACCATATATTTCTTAAATGCCGTTTGATAGAGTTGGTCCTTGTGATCCTAACGCACCATATCTTTCGAAAATCTGCAAGGATTTAACCGAGCACGAGCTATTTTAATAGTTGATAAATTGTGTTATTTGCTCGATCCTAAAAGTATACACTAGTTTTTAACATGATGAAAATTTAGCTATAATTTTTGTTAAATTGGTTTGTGCCTTCGCTATCCTATGCAGCACCCAAACTTAAATAAATAATAATACACGCGAATCTGTTATTGTGCGTTAATATTTTTTATTTACTATCGTGAATGTAAGTATATATATAAATGTATGATTTTTGCTTAGCCGATAATATTATCTACTGATTTCAGGAAGACTTTATCTTTCCCATTGGTGGTGCAGATCGAGTATCTGTAAAGAAAAGTATGCAGGACAATTAAATAATTCATGGATTAAGGTCAACGCAATGGTCAAATATTGGCACCAATTCGGATGTTGGTGCTTGTAAAAATACTGCTGGTACTGAAACAGAACAACGTCTAACCGAGCTATCTTGTATTTAATAATATAATAAAACTATTTAGAGCTATTTAGCAAAACATTAATAAAACTGCAAAAGCAAATAAAATTAGAATAACATATTTCCATGCGCATATTTAGCCATGTTATTATTGGTAAGTGAGTCAGAAAACTTCACAAACAAATATAAGCGAGGGTCATTTTGATTAGATTCAATTAGAATTTTAAAATTCATAAGCTAAGCTTGTACCATTCTATTTTGACAGTCAAACAGTAAATACGTAAAAAAAAAAACTGAACGAAACAAATTTGTTGCTAAAGCTTGCGCAAGCGCAACTATCAACACGCTCGTCCATTAGAAAGCAACTGACGCGACCAGCCCCGTTGCCAGCACCAAGAGAGTTGGGTTGGAAGCTCAAGCGATGAGTTTTAGCTGCTTTTGTAGTTAACCAGTTTACATCTGGCAGCCGTCGTGTGCACAACGGAAACGGCTGAAACGAAAGTTGGACGAAAGTTTAAAATCAAAGATATTCTTGTTAACTGCCCATGTGCAGCTTTTAGACGAGTGAGTGTGTTTGTGTTTGTGTGTCAACATAAAGCAATTGGAAATCGAGACGACAAACGAGTGAAATCTGATTTGAATTTTAATTAAAGTCCATCAAGAGCTGTTAGTTCGCGTACGCAATGAATCAACTGCCCAAATGCGCTTGGCGTGTTAATGCCACAACGCCTGCCCTCAGACGCACGGTGTCAAAGATTGGAGGTGGCAAAGTGGCAGCCACGCAGACTCTGTTGCAAAGCGAGCCACGTTTAAAAGGGCAACAGTGGCGCGACAATTCAGCAGCCGCAACGGGAGCAACTGCAGCTGCAGCAGCAGCGACAGTTTGTCCGCATCTCGGTCTGGAGCAGGATGCAACAGGTGCATCACGGATTCATGCCACAGCCGAGTGGCAAAATGCATTGGCCTACAATGAGATACCTGGACCGAAACCATTGCCAATACTTGGCAACACCTGGCGGTAGGTTTTTACAACAAGCAAAAGACTGAGGCGACAAACTTGCTTTCACTTTCCACGCCCTGCAATACGAGCAATGCACTGAGCAAAAGAGATGGCAAGCTTTGGACTTCTTTCATTTCGCGTGCTTCGCTTGACCCAATTACAGATGAATGGAATGCATGATTATATGAATGGGTGTGTGTGTGTGTGTGTGTGTCTTCTCTGAGTGTTATTTTTGCTTGTAAGCAATCATTTCACTAAGCATGACCAAACGAGTTTGTTCGTTAAGCTCATCATTATGCCACACACAAATATTTACAGCACTAAAAACAACAACTGTTCTGCAAAATTCTTGTGGATTTCCCTTAATTCACACCCATTTACCTCTAAGCTTACCCAATAAACGCGTTTGGTGGTCACATCATCTGGTTAGCGTCCCCCGCTGATAGTTAAAGATCTACTCATTCATCGCTTGTCTGTTGCTGCTTCTTCTTCTTCTTCGTCTTCGACATATTTATTAGCGTTCAATTAGCGTCGTTTTCAAGGTCGCCATAATTGTGTGAATTTTTGTGTGTTGGGCGCAAGCTTAAAATGATATGTAAGCAAAAGTAGCTTGAGTATTTATACACAAGTGTGAATGCGCTTTATGGTTGTTTATGTGTGTGTGTGTGTGTAATTTTGCAAAAAAAAAAAAAGCTGCACTTGTCACTTATGGAAAAGAGTTGCGTAATTTGCAATTGCGTTTGGCAGCTTTTGACAGTTACTGGCAAATATTCAAGTTTACGATGTGATTTAAAAGTCTATTTTCAATCAAATTTTAATGAATTGAACATTAGTTAGAATTGTGCAACGATGCGATTTAATCGTTTGTTTTTCCATAAAAAAAAGTACTTTAAATTTATTATCCCATTCAAAAAAGAATAGGTTGCATTTTAAAAATGTATTCATCGCCACCCTAATTGCTTCTCAAATAAGCGAATCTTTTGCACTTAACATTTTTCAATGTCTTGTTTGTCATATGAATTAACATTACTGTTTGTTGTCACCTTGACAGACTAATGCCAATCATTGGCCAATACACCATTTCGGATGTGGCCAAAATCTCGTCACTGCTGCATGACAGATACGGACGAATTGTGCGCTTCTCTGGCCTCATTGGCAGGCCAGATTTGCTCTTCATCTACGATGCCGACGAAATTGAAAAGGTAAAGACAGCCGCTTCACACGGAGCGGAACACCACGCTAACTTCCATGCCAAGCACGCTTCGGTGGCCACCAAGGCAACAAATCATATTTCGCTTATTTACAGCAATTTGTGACGCGCATTATGCTACAAATTGCTTCGAGTACAACAAAAGTAATTGTTTTTTTTTTTTTCTGGCAGTGCTATCGCAGCGAGGGTCCCACTCCCTTCCGCCCATCCATGCCCAGCTTGGTCAAGTACAAGAGTGTGGTGCGCAAGGATTTCTTTGGTGAGCTCGGCGGCGTTGTAGGAGTGTAAGTAGATGCAGATAAACATATTTATGTTTATGCCGATTAATCTTTAAATCTGTACTTTCTTGCAGGCACGGTGAACCTTGGCGTCAGTTCCGTTCGCGGGTGCAGAAACCTGTGCTGCAGTTGTCCACCATTCGACGCTATCTGCAGCCACTGGAGGTGATTACGGAGGATTTCCTGGTGCGCTGCGAACGGCTGCTGGATGCCAACGAGGAGCTGCCGGCTGATTTTGATAATGAAATCCACAAATGGTCCCTGGAATGTGAGTGTTCTTAAGATAAAGATAGCTAAGGAAAAAGAAACAAACCGTAAATTCTCCTTTCTCAGGCATTGGTCGCGTGGCGCTGGACGCTCGCCTTGGCTGCTTGGAGGATAATCTGACGCCTGACTCGGAGCCGCAACAGATCATTGATGCTGCAAAGTATGCGCTAAGAAATGTGGCCACATTGGAGCTGAAGGCACCATACTGGCGCTATTTTCCCACTCCTCTTTGGACGCGCTATGTCAAGAACATGAACTTCTTTGTGGGGTAAGCTGTCAACGCCTTGCAATTGCATCTAATACACATTGAAATCTTGTAGCGTCTGCATGAAGTACATACAAAGTGCCACGGAGCGGCTGAAGACACAGGATGCTAGTCAGCGTGCTGGCAGTGAGCCATCGCTGCTGGAGAAGGTTATCATGTCGGAGAAGGATGAAAAGATTGCCACCATAATGGCATTGGATTTGATACTCGTGGGCATAGACACGGTTAGTTCCATGACAGAGACTAAACTAAAAACAAACTGAGCTGTTTATTTTGCTCTACAGATTTCCATGGCCGTCTGCTCCATTCTGTATCAACTGGCCACGCGACCTGAGGAGCAGCAGAAGGTGCATGAGGAGCTGAAGCGACTGCTGCCCGATGCCAATACACCACTGACAATTCCACTGCTGGATCAAATGCATCACCTGAAGGCATTCATCAAGGAGGTTTTTCGCATGTACAGCACTGTTATTGGCAATGGACGCACACTTCAAGAGGACAGCGTCATATGTGGCTACCAGGTGCCCAAGGGCGTACAGGTCTGTAATTAAGCAAATAAAGTGAAAACATTATAAATAGTAAACAAACTTCTCACTTGTAACTCCTTGCAGGCTGTCTTTCCCACTATTGTCACCGGCAACATGGAGGAATATGTCACTGATGCAGCTACGTTCCGGCCAGAGCGCTGGCTGAAGACACACCAGGGCGGCACTCCCGGCAAGCTGCATCCATTTGCCTCGCTTCCCTACGGCTATGGTGCTCGGATGTGCCTAGGACGACGTTTCGCCGACTTGGAAATGCAAGTATTGCTCGCGAAACTACTGCGCAACTATAGACTGGAGTACAATCATGAGCCGTTGGACTATGCTGTGACTTTTATGTATGCGCCAGATGGTCCTCTGCGATTTAAAATGACGCGTATTTAGTGCACACATACATAATTTAAGCATTTATTCTTTTAAGATATAAATATAGGCGTTAAATATACATATACATACATATAATTTGTGTGCCAATTTTTAAAGTCCCAAAATTCTAAATACAAAATTGGCGCAATCGGTTTTTTTCTTCGTCCTCAAAAGTTAACTTAACCGAGCTTAACGCTTAACGCGAACTTAAAAGTTTTGTTCTAGCCGTTGTTGGCGTTCGCGGGTCACAAAGGCTCAAAGTCAATATATTTGAGATCCTAAGAGTATGCCTTGGATTTTTTCATACCGCAACAATAATGATTTTTAGATACTCCTAAAAGTATGCGCTGCACGTCTTATAACACTATAACAAACAATAAAAAAAAGTCCAGCTATAATATAAATATTTATACGTATTTAATTTCACTGTTCACTTGCGCTTCCACATGCTGTACCAGTTTTTAACTATATTTAAACTTTTTTGAGAATCCGCTCTCGTTTCTCCGCTCAACTTGAAGACAATATTTTTTTTATATGATTCGCGTGCCTCTTCCCATATTGTGCCAAAGATTTCGCACTGAATGTTGGACGATAGCTTCTTCTCATTGTAGTTGCGTTCCTTGAGTCTGTCGTAGAGCTTGTCGTTGGGACAGGTTACAACAAAGACGGCGTGGAACCAGCGCTCTGGGAAAAAATCGCAGCCATGGTACTCAACAATGTTGCCACCGTTGGCCATTAGCGGCTCGAGATAATCCATGAGCTAAAATAATTGTTGCGCTTATTACTTTTATAATATTTCACTATAGCAAATATACACACCTTGTCCTCATCGAGTATAGGACAATCATATTCTTTGTCGTATTCCTCAATAAAGTTTTTTTCCTTTGCGATTTTGGAGCAGTCGTGCCAAGTGAACTTCAATTGTGCTGACAAACGTTCGCACAAAAACGATTTGCCAACGCCGGGTGTGCCTGTGATTATACAATTTATTGTATTTGTTTAAAATATAGATTTTATAATGCAATACGTACCGGTAATTAAAATATTTGGTTTACTTATTTCCGTCATTTCTGGTTGTTTATGCTCAGAACTAAAAGCATGAGGCGGCCAGGGCTACAGCACACCAATATGCAAAAGTATCGATAATTTTTCGAGTAGTTAATGAGTACTTTGGCGCGAGAAGCTTAACTACTTTGGTAGATTACAAAACTAAAAACTTTTTGCCCAACCGACTTAGTTTTAATGTCAATTTTTCACTGTAAATAAATAAAACATTATTTTTGTTTACAATTTTAAAATTAACAATTTGAATTACTTACCATCTAAAGTCGTGACAATCTTCATTCCCTGTCCCCACTAATAATATGTCAGTTGCTTTATGCTTTGTCCTACTTCGAACACTATTTCGAGTTCCTCTTTAACAGCAAGTTTGTACTCGAAGATGCATGCACGTATGTATCTACATCGGAAATTCTTCGTTTCCTTTTCTTCACACACACAAACTTAATTTGGATAGAAAAGTTTAATTGCATTCGGTAGTTCGCAGGGAGCGGTTGGCCTAAGTGCTTCTGTAATTTTTGGTATTTGCAATGGGAAAACCCGAGCAACCAAAAGTGGAAAAAGATCAAGAAGGTTGACCAAACGGAAATAAAAACTGAGACAGACCGTCGCCAGCACGTTCCCTATATTCTTAATGGTGAGCTCTACCGGATTGAAAGTCAGATTGGCGACAACGTGACTGTCAAGTGTTGCTATTGTCCGCCGGATCGCATTTACCGGGGTAGCGTACGCTCTACCGGCAATTTTCATATGCACATCAAGGTAGGCAGTTAGACCCGTTAAAAGCATAAAAGACCTATACAAATTAAAAAAAAAAAAAAAAATCTATTTGCACATCCGAAACAAGCGCCGACATGCATTTTTGCTGGGCAAATTGCACGAGATGAAAGTGGCGGCACTGTTGGAGCGGCGTGATCGCATATCGAAAAACCGTCGCATCACCAAAAACTGCAAGAAATCAACATCGCCGGTCGCTGTTGCGGACTTAGTAGCTACTGGTGCAGTGTCTGCCATGGAAGAAGTACCAACAAACACAAGCTCGGAGACGCATGAGCTAAAAATCAAAACGGTTTTTCAGCGACACAAACAAGAACACCACGAACAGGAGGAAGCAACGGCTACACGAACAGTAAGAAACCGAATATTCGTTGTCCTTGTCTAACTAGATGTGTATGCGAAGCTTAGAATGAAGTATAAATGTTATAAACCGTTAAAATTTCACACATACAATTACAATTAGTATGTGAAAGAAACAACTTCGAATGCGAATACATATATTACGACGTATCTGTTTCAACAAAACAGTTGAATGAACAGTTTAACATATTAATAAAATAAATATTTCCTTCTTTTTAGTCCGATTTTTCATGTGGTTATTTACAAGACAACAAAAGCGAAAGCAAAGAAAACCTGTGCATTGCCATCTCAGGGCAAGACAATTCTAATATAAACAATAACAACACGACTGCTGCTTATATAAATAATAATATAAAACACCAAAAGGATGCACAAAATGTAAGTAATTTGTTATAATAATATATCGCTGTGATTTAAATTTTAATATTTTGAAAACGATTCAGAGCGCGTCCGCTGTAACCATTTTGGAAGATGTACCCATTTTAGCTGGCCAGGCAGTAGGCAAACCGCTCATGTGCACCATTAATCAGATTAAACCTGAACAGCAGCAACAACAACAGCTACGGACGAGCTTTGAGCAACCGGGGGCCATTGATCTAAGCCGTAACTCGTCGTTGCAAAGTGATGACATGGAAAACAGTGTTCTCAGCCATTCTGTGCAGAATGTTCAAATCGGAATCGGACGCACACAGGAACTAACTGCTTTTC
The DNA here is from genome assembly GCA_018152825.1 of Scaptomyza hsui. Classification (NCBI taxonomy): domain Eukaryota; kingdom Metazoa; phylum Arthropoda; class Insecta; order Diptera; family Drosophilidae; genus Scaptomyza; species Scaptomyza hsui. Next base: position 5,549,592 of record JAECXO010000002.1, read on the forward strand.
TTAATGGGCCATCGCGTGACATTTTGATGCGCGTTGACCACTCATTGGCTAGCATTAAGAATGAGCTGCTGGAACGCAATCAAATCGAGCGAAATCGATTGCTATTTGACATTGCCAAGTTTAAGTTTTTACATCCAAGTTTCAATTTTGATGTCAGTCTATAGGCCTATCTTATAACCATTCCAAAAACAATCCTTGTCAAACGTATATTCTTTATATTTTTATTCAAAGAGTTAATGGCATCGAGTACATGCAAAAAAAATTATCGATAAGATATATGCAATTGCTGAAATTAAATATATCGATGTTATTTGTCTGTAGACAACTAGTTGCAGTTTGTTTAATTATTATGTGTGTTTCTATTAATGTGTATTTAAAGTGATTTTAAGGTTTTCAATATGTCTGACAAAGGCAAATTAATTAATACTGAGGAAGACACATCAAGCGACGACGATGAAACTCATCAAATTAAGTCGCAAAAAAATAATGCAACCGCTTCGCCAAGCCAAAGCCAACAAGTTCTTGATACGGGGACTACCGAAAATGAAATAGACGATCCGCCCTTACTAAGCATTGATAGTCATACACCCGAGCCAATCTATGTAAGTTTTTGTTGTTGCCATTACATGGTTTTGTACATAGGAAGTTTGATGATTCATCATGCAAATAGCTGTAGCTTATCACAACCTGCAATGAAGTGCATACATACAAATTTGTGCACACTAACGATTTTCACTATAATTAAAGGAGGGTCCATCGACGTCGCACAGAGCCAATGCGGGTGCCAACAGCAACGTTGCAGATCCCGAGCCTGTATTCCACGTACGCTCGCGCACGTCAGCTGCATTAGCTGGAACTTCACAGCAACCACAGAATCAATATGAGGTACGATTATTAATCACAAGTATAAGATTAAAATCTAATCTATTCACACATACACACTTCTTTCAAGAGTCTGGACTATGACGTTTGTGAGAATAAGCTATTCCAGGCGGAGCAGCGCAAGCGTGTCAGGGATCGCTTTTCGCTGCGCATCCATTTTATCCGCTGGATAATTTTTATCCTTATTGGCATTGTAACAGCACTTATAGCCTGCTCTATAGATATCGTCATTGAGGAACTATCGGAACTGAAGTACAGATTTCTTAAAACGTGTATGTAAACCATAATTTACACTTACAGTGATATGCTGCAATAATTAATCTCTCTTGTATTGTGTCCTTTAGCTGTGGATCGTAATGTGCCTGTAAATGACAGCGATGGTGATTTGGCGCTGCCCTTCCTCTGGTGGATTCTGTTCAGCGTTGTTCCCGTCGCCATTGGAGCTAGCATGGTTACCTACATCGAACCAATTACCGCCGGCAGTGGCATACCCCAGGTTAAGAGCTATCTCAATGGAGTCAAAGTGCCGCGCATTGTGCGCATCAAGACGCTGGCGGTGAAATCCATTGGAGTGATCACTTCTGTCGTAGGCGGTCTGGCTGGTGGCAAGGAGGGACCAATGATACACGCTGGCGCCGTTGTTGCTGCAGGCATTTCCCAGGGCAAGAGCACCACATTTGTCAAGGACTTTCGCATCTTTAAAGAATTCCGCGATGATCACGAGAAGCGCGACTTTGTTTTGGGCGGTGCGGCGGCAGGTGTTTCAGCCGCGTTCGGTGCACCTATTGGTGGCATGTTGTTTTCGTTGGAGGAGGCCGCTAGCTTTTGGAATCAGAATCTTATATGGCGCACACTCATCGCCTCCATCATCAGCTCATTTACGCTTAATATTGTACTCTCGGCCTATCATGGACTGACTGATTTCACCTTTACGGGTCTCTTCAATTTGGGCAAATTTGATCAGCCGCTTACCTTTGACTACTTTGAGTTGCCCATTTTTATGCTGCTCGGTGTGACGGGTGGTCTGCTTGGTGCCGCTTGGAACTCTTTAAATATGCGGATCAATAAATTCCGCAAACGCTTTGTGCCTTGGAAAATTGGCAAGGTCTTTGAGGCTGTGCTGGTTGCTGTCATGGGCGTCACATTGGCCTGCACCATGATTTACTTCATTAATGATTGCCGTCCACTGGGCAACGACCCAACTATACATCCCGTGCAGCTATTTTGCGAGGATAACGAATACAATGCGGTAGCGGCTCTTTGGTTCCAAACACCCGAGGCCACTGTCCGTGCTCTTTTCCATGATCCACCTGGTGAGTTATCCAGTAGATACTAGTGTGTACACTTTATTAAACATAACTCTATTGCTATTTTTTTTTAAAGGTTCTCACAAAATCCTAACACTGGCTCTCTTTACACTTGTCTACTATTTGCTGTCTTGTGCGACTTTTGGACTAAATGTCTCCCTGGGTGTATTTATACCCGTAGCGCTTGTGGGCGCTGCCTGGGGACGACTAGTAGCAATGCTGATCTTCTATATGTTCCCTGAGGCAGTAGGTTTTTCCCAGTATAATCCATAATCTTTTATTAACTTTCTCTATTTCCGCAGCATTTTCTGCATCCTGGCAAATACGCACTCATTGGCGCCGCTGCCAATTTGGGTGGAGTGCTGCGCATGACAATCAGTTTGTCGGTTATTTTAATGGAGACCACAGGAATTGAGACATCATTCTTCTTTCCGCTAATAATAGCTCTTATAAGCGCCAAGTGGGTGGGCGACTACTTTAACGATGGCATCTACGACACGGTCATCGAAGTGAATAACGTGCCTATGCTGCCCTGGGAGCCTCTACCACAATACAAGGGACTAACTGCCAAGGAAATATTGAGCAAGCCAGTTGTCTGCATTAAGCTGCGAGATAGTGCTCACTACATCTACGGAGTGCTCCAGAAATGCAATCACAATGGTTTTCCCGTGGTCGATGATGTAGAGGGCGTAAGTTACTATTACTTATTACGGATATTAAAGAGACTTACTAAATATTGTTTACTTTTGCAGGATCATCGCTCGGAAGGTCGAGTTTGTGGCATCATATTACGTTCCCAGCTAATTGTTATATTGCTCAGATCGCTGTATGTGGAAAATAAACGTTTCTGGGTGCGAGAAACATCAATACAAACATTTCGGGACGTCTATCCGCGCTATCCATCTATAAGTGTAGGCATTATACAAACTTAGATTGATTTTCCCTGTCCAACCATTTTGTTTATTTTTTTATAGAGCGTGCGTCCATTGGATAGAAAACTCAATTATACTGTCGACCTATCTATGTTTATGAATTCATCACCGGTTCGCGTTAATACTGTAAGTTCTTGTGAGATTCCTAAAAATAATTTAATTAATTTCATACTTATTTTCTATTCAACAGCATGATTCGGTGCCCAAGATCTTTAATATATTTCGTGCCTTGGGTCTGCGACACATGCTGGTTATCGACAATGAAAATCGCGTTGCTGGCATTATAACGCGCCGTGATTTTATATATAAGTAATAATTGATTAGCATCTCAATAAGATATGTATTTAGTTTTCGAATATCTGACATATTTTTTGTATGAACGTCTTTTTGTAATGTGTATTGTATGCCTTTGTTAATTCTATGTTTATGTGTAAAGTGAAAAATACAGACACTATATTTTTATGTAATTGCCCAACTTATTTATTTACTTTTAATCTATGCTCAAGACGCAAGAGTTTGTTAAACTGCTAATAATTTCTAAAAACAATCAAGCTACATTTTTCCTTTTCTAATATAATCTGTACTCACCTTGGCTTCGCTGTCTTTCCATTGCCACTATCACATTGATATAACTTCCATCTTCTACATCATGTACCCACAATTATCTTATTATCTAATTCCGTTAACACTTCCACTTTCACCCAAAGCAAAAAATTCACAAATTAATATATATTCATTTTGATACGTTTTGTTTTTTAATTAGGCTCATCTGATCTTTACAACTTAAAATAAGCTTAAAGCTAAGCGTGTTATCAATAGTATTCACAAGGAATTGTACAAGGTTTGTTTTGTATAAAAATACGTTAAATTTCTTCGTAAAACTAAAAGTTTTGTTTGTATTCATAAAATCTTACAAGCTAAACAGACGTTCATATCAAACTAATTAGCACAAACTTCTCCCCAATGCTCCCCACAAAAGTTTTTAGACCATATATGGGGGCATAAGTTACACTTTCTATACAGACATTGTGTTTGCATGTTTGCATGTATGTATGAATCACTTATTAACTAGAAACGCTGCCATATAATAATAATAATATAAAATAACACTAAACGGTACTCAAAATAATGCATTAAGCCTATAAATATGATTACATTAGGAGCAAAGCTACGCCTAGAATTTAAATGACTTTTTGTACAGCGTGAAAAAGTAGAGCTTGTTGTTTTGCATATCCATTTAAGGTTTGGGTTTATCTATATATACTCTGTTACACACGCACATATATGATTTGAATAGCGAGCTTTATTCACATTCTAATAGCCAAGGCATGCTGGTCGTCTGCTTAAACTGCGTCCAGGAACTGCTATCACAATTTATAAAGTATATATATTTTAACACTTGAAACACAGTAAAGCGCGCGCCTGAGAGAAAGAGTGAGCGAAGAGATTGCTGCTTCACATAAATGCAGCATTTTCTGGCCAGGTGGCAGCAACGGCAGTAACCGTAACGGTAACAGCTGCCGGTTAGCTTTCCATGGGACGCACTTGTTGCAATGTTGCCTCAGCATTGTTGCCAGCTGTGGCAGCTGCTGCTGCTGCTGCCGCACTATTGCAATGTTGTTGTGGAGCACTTGTCGTTGCTGTTGTTGTAGTTGTTGTTGTTGTATCGGCATTTAAAATGCTGCTGCTGCTGCTGCTACTGGTGATGGCATTATTAAGAGTCGAATGTGTGCTGGATGTAACAGTGGTTGCTGCCACAGCAGCGGAAACTGTTGCTGTTATGTTAGCTGCAATTGTGGCTGCTGCTGCTTGTGCTGCTGCTGCTGTTGTTGAGGCAGCAATATTTGTGATGCTGCTGCTGCTGCTGGTGGTTGGTTGTAGCACCTTGTAGCGCGTATAGATGCGATACGGCGTCCTTGACGTATCCTTCTGCTGCAGTGGTTTTGTCTTGCTGGTTGCGCCCCAGCCGCTGGCATTGATCTGCTCCGGCGTCTTGCCCAGCAGCCAATCGTTGCAATGCTGCTGCAACTGTTCGCTAACATGCTGCTGCAACCATCGATTCACATAGCCATGAAAACGCTTAAACTTGGCCTGTGTGACCCGGCAATGACTCTGTGGAAGAATGGACGAGATTAGTAATTGGTCTGAGAAATATAAGCTATTTAGTAGCTTACCTTCTTGGCACGACGCACTGCATCGTATTTGAGTAGATTGAGATTCTTGCTGGTCACAAAGCAGCGTCCGTTGCTGGCATTTGTGGTGATCTCGTCACGATCATTGAACGCATACTGTTTTGCCAGGCCCAGTTGTGGAGCGCCCAAGCGTTCAGGAGCGCGCTTATTCCAACTGTTGTTGTTGTTGTTATTGTTATTATTATTATTGTTAATATTGCTATTGCTGTTGCTGCTGGCATTTGCTGCTGCCTCGCCCGCCGCCGCCGTTGCACCAGCCGCAGCAGAAGTTGGAGTTGCATTTGTATCGGTGCAGATGCGCTTCTGTTCAAAGAACTGACGCACTTGCTCCTCGTGCAGCTGCGAGCGACGTTTGTTGCGCAGCAGAAATCGTGCTTTGCGTGCGCCGCGAACCAGCTGCAATTAGGAGAAGGGGAAAATGCATTAATTACACTTGTGTTGCGTAGAAAAATAAGAACATAAAGAATTATTAATGCAATTCAAACATGCTGTACAAAACAGAAATCAAGTCAAATATGACTTAAGCCTACCCGCCAGTTCACTTGGTAGTCAGTTCGAAAACTTGCTCTAACTCATTTGTTAAACGTTTTTTCTAAATAAAAAAAAAAAGGAATCCAAAGTAAGCTGAGTTAAGGTTCGTTTAAGATTGATTGGAAATAGCTTAACAGCAATTATCGCAAGATCTTGGGTTCGAAACCCCCGTCTTGAATCATAAACAATAACTTCCTTTTTTTAACAATACTGTTTTTTTTTTATACTCCAAAAGAACTTGTGCAACTAGTTGCAATACTTTTTTATTACTCTTAGTAGTCAGTTTGGCAACTAGTTCTAATTTTGACTCTTTATAACTGAATGTGATCTAGTGCAAGGAACTAGTTGACCTCGTAGGACATCCTCATGTAAATGTATAAAGTTTTTAACATTGCAACGCAATCGAGCGAGAACCAGTTACTGCCACTTTGCAACTAGTTCTGGACTGTTTCTGCGCTAGCTACCATTACTGGCGGGTAGATATGCTTTAAATGTGTATGTGTGTGTCTTTGTGAGGGTGGTGTTAATGTGTGTGTGTGTGTGTGTGTGTGTCTGATTGTGTAAATACATGTTACATGTTATCGATAACTAACAATGCGCACTAACATGAGAAGAGAAACCAGTTAATGCAGAAGAGAAGACGAAACCAAAGAGACGCCACAAATTGAATAAGAGAAAGTACCTGGCCAAGACTGGGCACATGTATGTATGTTTGTATGTACATACATATACATATATAGCACACACGCACACACATATTAAACTTAAGGTGGAAACACAAAACAAACAACAGTTACATACATACAATTCACTAATAAAAAAAAAAAAAAAAAAAAAAAAAATAAGGTAAGACAATACAATAAATACATTTAAAGCACAATGCCTCAAAGCGATGGCATACAAATATCGTTTATCGTTTATCTATGTAAATAATTTAAAAAATGAACTTATGCATACTTAAGACAACTTACCTTGCGTAAAACTTAAAAGCGTACACAACTATATACACTATACACATAATGTATGTATGTATGTGTGCCACACACCAGCTGCACTTAGCCCAAAAGGAAGGAACAACACAACAGAAAAACAAAACCCAATTTCCAAACACCTTACTAAACAACATTTCGGCTTTTTACATCATCAAATGCTTCGGTTTATATTTCAATTGGCTTTACAACTGATAATTTTAAGAATGTATGTGTAGAGAAGTTATAAAAAGTTGTTAAATATATATATATATTTATATGTATATAACACGTCTACGGTTTGATTTTTTGCCACCTGCTGTAAGAACAGGTGGCATTTTAAAAGTAAACTCTCTCACTCTATCGTCCCTTTACAAAAATTTGCTACGCTGAACACTTAAATTAGATACTGTTAATTACATACATACATACAAACATTATTTACATTTGTTTTTGTTTTATTTATATACGGTTTGATTGCTCTAGTATTTGGCATTTAACCAACACAGTTTCTGATCAAATATCGATGCGGCCAATCGATCGTATCGTATGCAATTGCCACACATACACATGCATAAAACAAGCACGTAGTACACTGCACCCACTCTCACTCTCACTACCCTGCCTTTCTCTTTACAGCATTCACCTGTCTGCGATTTGTAATTCTTTGAGAACGAACGAACGCAAAGTAAAACGAAATTAGAAATAAACTGCAGTTAATGCGTGCCTATTAATATTGTTTGGAAACTACTATTTAACATATTTATGTATATGCATATAACTATGTGGTCTGTTTTGGGTATGTACTAAATTTACATATGCATGTTGTATTTTGTATTCAACTTTTTACATTCAAATGTTCTATGTAAGTATGTTGTTAATGCTTGGATGGTATGTGTTTATGTGTGTGTAAGTTTTTATGGGTGCTGGTGGGTTGTGTGGCTCTGGATGAAAACAGTTTTCTTTGGTATTTGGTATTTGTTTTTTGTTTTTTTTTTTTTTTTGTTTTTTGTTGGTTAGTTGATGCGGTTTTTGGTTGGTTAATCTCAAAAAGCAAATTCATTAATTACTATTTCATTTTGCAATACGACTTTTTCTTCTTCTTATTCAATGAAATTATCAAAACTATTTTGTTATTTCAAGCCTTGGATTTGACCTGGTACAAAAAAAATTAAAGTGGAAAAAATGAGAGAAAAAAATGCAGAAAAAAGCATTAATTAGTGAACATTTTTCTTTTTTCGGTTGTATTTTATGTTGTTTGGTTCGCATACGGATATGTGGGCGATTGGTAGGCGGCATGTTGAAATGAGAGACGAAAAGGAAAGGAAAGAGAACGATAAAAAAAAGAAAGTTGTAGATGTCGAAAATAATGTAGAAGAAACGTGTACGAAAAGCACAAAAGGCTCGCACGCAATTATCAGAAGTTTTAAAAAAGACACACAACCAAAAATATCAAAAGAGAAAATGGAAGATAACATAAGTAAATATTTACAAAATCAATACAATGAATGGAACAATATGATATACGTATGTATATGAACACACACACAAATATGATTATGACGGTCTGGTGTTCGGAATTAGTTTTTTTGAGACCACAGTATCGATGGTCTTGATTTTATAAAAAAAAATATAATATGGAAATATATGTATGTTGAAAATTGTTAGTGAGTGTAATAAACATCCAATGTGAAAATTTTCAAAATGGAAAACAGATAACTGGGAAGTTTTACAAGATACTCATTGATTTAGATTGTGGTAAGGTTGTTAACATAGATAGATTAGGCTATCGAAATTATGGCACTGTTCAAGTCAACTGTTGCTTACAATTTGGACGTCCAACGAGTCGTAACTAAAGTGAATCCGTAAACTAAACTTAACAACAACAAAACAATCAACTGAACACAACAGATAATTACACAAACAACATGGTAAACCACTCGTCAAGCACACACAAAGCTGCTGCTGCTTTTGAAGCTGTTACGTTTTGTTGCCCTTTAGGGTTCACTCACCTCGGCATTCTCCTCTTCCTCCTCCGCCTTGATCTCAGACGTTTCCATCATGTTGTCGTTGCTGGAGGCGGCTGCATTGTTGCCGCCACTACTATTGTTGTTATTGTTATTGGTGCTGCTGTTGCCGGCTCCCAACGCTGGATTTGCCAATCGATCCACATACTTGCTGAACTTTTGCGCCTTTAATGCGTTTGGCTTTTCCACCTCCTCGGGCTCTGAATCAAGCAATTCGATCGTCACACGGCAGTCAATTTTGTACTGAAATGGTTTAAAAAGATTTGTTAGTACAAATTTCAAATAAAAATGTTAACTATAAGCAATTCTTCACATACAATGTACACTTTGAAGCAGTTCTCCTCGTTTAGTATGCTTTCCGCCTTGCGCTGATAGCCCATCTCCCGCTCAAAGCTCTTGTGGGCATCGCGACAGTAGCCGCCAGTGCTGCTGCGTCTCTGTTCGCTGGCAAAGAGCTCCACACAGTCGAGGGCAGCGCGCTCTGTGACACAATACTGCAATTGTCGCACGGCATTCGAAACCACCTAGGGAAATACACAAAAACATTTAGTTAAGTATTTCATATATTGTATTCGATTGCTTACCTTATCGAGCGTGAAGGATATGTAGGCATAGATGCCAAACATTTCACGCATTGTGTCCTCAAAGGTATTCGAGTCCATGTTGCCATCGAGCACATTCTTTAGCATGTCAAGAAACGTGGGATAATAGTCCTCCACTTGCACATCAGGTTTGGGCTTCAAGCGCAGTGCCGTTGCCGTACTTTCACGCCGATTCACACGGCAACGCTCCTCCTCGATGGCCAGCTTTCGCGCCCGTTCGTACATTTCGTGCAGTCGGTCGCAGAGGATGGCGTGCAGTCGCAGGAACAGGTACCAGTTGTTGTTGGCATAGAACAGTGAGTACGATTCGTCCTGAAAGTTGAAATGAAAGCAAGTTAATACAAGGATAAACATTCTCGGCTCTTTACAAACTTACCTCACGTTGACCCTGCGCATGCGGTGGCAGTATGGGAGGATTCAAACAGCTTTCCTGCTCTTGTTTTACACTCACATCGGCAGCTGCTGCTGCTGATGTTGTTGGCGTTGCTGCTGCTGCATCTTCGCTTCGCTTGGGACTGCTGCTGGTTGCCTTATTATTATTGTTGTTGTTGTTGTTGCTGCTGGTGCTGCTACTGCTAGTTTTAGCTGTCGTTGTTGACGACGCCACCTCCTCGCCTGCTTTGTGCGTATCTGACTCGGGCTTATCTTTGACATCGCCGCCAACTGTTGTTGCCGCTGCTGCTGCCGTTGAGGTGGATGGTGTTGCATCGTCAGCTTTTGCTGCTGGTGTTGCTGTTGTTACTGTTGCTGCTATTGCTGATGTTGATGATGTTGTTGTTGTTGATGCTGCTGTTGTTGTTATTGCTGCTGCTGCTGCTGCAGCCGTATTTGTAGTTGCTGCTGGTGTTGTTACCGTTGTTGCCGCCGGCAACGCCTTCGACAACTCCTCCGATTCCTTTTTAATGGACGTCACAGTTGTAGTCGCTGTTGTTGGTGTTGCTGCATTGGCGCTGCCAACGACGCCGCCGCCGCCGCCAACGCTGCCACTGCTGCTGCTCGCATTGCTTCTCGCCGGCGATGCACCCTCGCAACCGCTGATTTTGGGGGCGCGACTCATCGGCGAGTCCACGTCCATTTTGTTGTCATCTACCAAAAATTGAAAGGCTATAGAGAAATGCGTTCACAGACAGGTAGAGCAAGAAACAAGAAATGTTTCCATATTTTTTTTTATGGTGATCGTTGGTGTTTGTGGTGTTGTTGTTGTGGTTGTTGTGGTGGTGGTGCGAACGCCCATTTTGTCGATATTGGGTTGGTGGTTAGTTCAAAATGATGCAATTCAAGTTACAGTTACGGTTGTTAAATTACAAAATTAATTATTGCAAATTGCAAACGAACGGTAAATGGATTGCAGCAAATATATTCGTAGCAAAATTATTGATTTGGTTTTGTAAATAGAAAAAAAGAAAAAGAAAACGAAAAACATTGACTAAGTTAAAAATACTTTAAATGATTTTCAATATATACATTGAATATGCATTAATATTTGGTTGGTTAGTAACTTGGTAAATTATCTATTGGATACGTAAAGCTAGTTAGAAGCAATGTAAACGACTTATACTAAAAGAAAGTTGAAATGATTAATTGTGAAAGCATGTTAAAAGTCCTGCAAGACAATGTTAAAATATCGGACTTTGCTACTAAAATGTAGTTACAACTAAAATAAACAAGCTCTGGTTTTTTTTTGGTGCAGGACTTTTACTAAATGCCAACTAATGTTTATTAATTAATTATGATTTTTCTGCTCACCGTCATCACGTTCATCATCGCTAAGCGGCTGTCTCGGCGCAAAGAATAAATCAGGCACGAATTGTCGTATGATCTGTTTGATCTTCTGTTTCTCCTGCTTCTGAATGCCCGTCTGACGCTTGACGTGATGGATTAGCAGATTGGCAGCATCGTCCAGTATGGTCTTGTCCTTGTAGGGCAGCACCAGATGTGGACCAGCCGGCTCCATGGGATCGTCATCCTGTTCGTGACGCTCATCATAGAGCGTTTCAATCTCATTGAAGAGACTCTTGGAGCGGAGGGCTTTCATGTCGTTGGGTTTGAAATTGATTGCCTGATGATCCAACGATTTCAGATAATATTTCTCATTCTGTTCGCGCCACTGCTTATTGAAGTTCTGCAATAGGTTAAAGAAATCAAATTAATAAGAAGTTCGTTTGATTCTTCAATAAATTAAATACCTTTTGGGCATCCCGCCACTCCTCCTCCTTGACCTTGAGCCGTTTTAAAACAATGGGCACAGCAACGGAGGGATTCTTCTTCATGCCTTGAATTATCTCACCAGACTTGTCGCCATAAATGCGATGAATTGCACGCTGATGAATTGTCTGGGATGTGCCACCCAAATGATCATCCAAATGATATTTGGCCAACTCTTCGACCGACATGCGTGACATTTTCTTCTGCACATTCTCCAACACACGTATCGTTGCGCTATTAACTTCAATTACCAAATCCAACTCGAATCGCTCGTCTTCCGTTCTGTGAATATTCCTTTTGTTTAGAGCGTTTGGTTGATTGGTTAATTCATATAAATATAAACGAAAGCCAAAGAACAGAAACACAGACAACACACACACACACAATGGAAATGGAAACGAAATGAATTCCCAATTTACAAGAAATATTTATACAAGGATTCAACAAAAAGACGGACACTCAATAGAGAGAAATGAAATGATAGTTATTGGTAGGAAAAGCAAGTGAGAGATGGAAGAGGTTGAGTTATTGATGGAACTGGTGCAACACTCACCTGTAGATGGTCTCCTCGAATTGCGTTTTACGTGAGGTAACAAAGGTGGAATCCTCACTGGCCCATGTGGGGAACGAGACCCATTTATCGTTGAGCACCTCGCGGCACAAGGCTGTCCGTCCGCTGCACTTCTTGGGCACCGAGGATTGGGGCAGAGCGCAATAGGAGGCGCCGAGACGCTTGCACAGCGACAGATCCACGTCCTGTACATAATCCGTGCTCTGATGACTGCTCGCCCGATCGCTGTTATTGCCACCCTGACGCTGTGTAGCTGCCAGCGGCATGCCATCGATTAGCACACCAGTGCCACCTGCACCACCCGCCTGACCGGTGGTGGGTGGACCCAGAAAGTCGGTGAACCAGCGCAACAGATCGGGAAACTTCTTGAGGAACGGCGAGACCAGATCCAGCAGTTCCGCTTTGGAGACAATCTCCTGATTGAAGAGCGTCAAGCAGCGCAAGAAGTTGTCATAGACCTCAGGATTGCGCAACGCCTTGCGCACCTTGTCAAAGAAGGCCGCATCCGATATGGTGCACTTGCGCGACGCCTCCGAGAAGCTGACATCCCGACAATATGGTTTGGGTCGCTTTGCCGGCGGCGGTCCGCCCAGGCCGCTGCCAGCAGCAACTGCAGCCGCACCAGCTGCCGATGCAGCCGCCAAATCATCCACCACCTGGCGTCGATTACTGTTCGAGTTGTGCGCATTGTGATGAGGATGCGGGTGTCCGGACAGCTGCTGCTGCTGTGCCTGCGCCTGGGTCACATAGCTGGCAATGTTTGGCGAATTGCGATCCAACGAGTTGTCATTGAGGTGATGCAGATGCTGCAGATTGGAGATGCCGCCGCCATAGCTCGGTGACTTCTTCTGCGACATGTTCGGATGCTGTGCCACATACTTTTGTGCATGATGATTGTTCCGCTGATCCAGCACACCGGGCACGCCGCCACGCAGTCCACCAGTGGGTGTGGCCAGCAGATGCGGCGGTGGCAGGACAGGATGCCGTTGCTGTTGCAAACCCTGCTGTTGTGCGCCCAGTGCATGGAATTCCTTCTCAAAGATGCTGCCACTGATGATGTGATTCTGTTGCACGGCACACGACTTAATGCTCACGCTGGTATTGACCGCCGACAGATTGCCAATGGCGGCAGCATGTGCATGTGCACTGCTGCTATCGATCTGCGAGAGCGTTGCCCCACTGCTCAGGTGCAGCGGTGAGCCGCTGTTGGGCACCACCGCCGATGGGGATGCCGACGACATGCTGATGTGTGCACCACCGCTCAATGTGGCTGTTGTTGTTGTGCGCTGCTGTTGCTGTTGGGTTTGCGTTGTTGGCTGCTGCTGCTGCTGCTTGTTGTGATGATCGTTGTGCAGCGCCGATTTGGACATGTATTGTGCGGCGGCGGCAGCGGCAGCCGATGACTGATGATTGGTCGCATCGGGCAGAAATTGTCCAAACTCACGCAGCAGATCCTCGTCCTGGCCAAAGAGTTTGGCCACCTGCGTGTAGACCTCCTGTTCGGTTAGCATTTTGCCTTGATTGAGGCTGCTGTTCGCGCTGCCCTCCTTCATCACTTTTTGCTCCTTTTGATACGCATGCAATATCTCCAGGAATTTCTTATACTTGGCCGGCTGGCTTTGGAAACGATTCTGAAATGAAAACAAATCAATTAGCAAATGACTTATATAAAATAATAGTTCAGCTCCTACCTTGATTTTATTCACATAGGTTATGGCGTGATTGAATTCCACCGGCTGATTTTGCTGGCCCGTCGTCTCGCCCAGCAATATGGACTGATGCGCCTGCTGGATGTGATGCAAATTGTGCTGCGCTGCCGGACCAGTGTGCGGACTAAGTTCATTCAACGAGTTTGGCGTCGGCGGGCCAACGGAAATGCTAGATCCCACACCGGACGAGGACACACTGGACGCAGTACCGGTCGGAGTTATTGTCGCTCGCTGCTCGCCGCCACCACCACGATCTCGGGAATAGTTCTGTGGCACAAATGGCGAGACACCGACAACGCCGGGTGGCGGTGCTGCTGTTGTCGAGCTGCTCGTCACATGCACATGACCACCTCCTCCTCCAGGCGCTTGGGTTGCGGCAACGACGGCTGCCGCTGCAGCTGCTCCTCCTGTTGGCTGCAATGCGTGTATGGTTGTCTGGGTGAGCGAGGCGCCACCGTGTGTCATCAAATTGACGGCGCCAGCCGTTTGAATCTGTGCCACAGCTGCCGCAGCGGCCGCGGCAGCAGCTGCACCACCGGGGCCACCTGGGCCACCGGGACCCTGGACCTGTGTCAGCGGCTTGAGCGTTGTGTGCGCATTAACAGCGCTTGTCAGCGGACTGTTGCCTGCAGCGGCTATCATATGCACTGTGCCGGTGCTGCTGGGTGCTCCGGGTGGCGATGGCATTGAGACAACCGGCACAGAGCAGCCAAGTGCATCGGAATGGATTTCAATTTTATAGCCGGGCGGCAGAAACATATTGAAGCCATAGATGAGCTCCGTGTGGCCCTTAAAGAGCGTGGAGACACGCTCAATCACGCCCGGCGTGTCGATGCAATGTGACTTGAACTCCTTCATGATGTCCAGGAAATTGTTGTAGATCTGCGGCTGGTCGGCATACTGGTATTTCACCTGATCCAAATAGCTGAGCGCATCCTCGACCTTAAGACGCGGTTGAGCGGCTCCACCGGCGCTTCCACCACCCGCTGCTGCCTGTCCTTGCGGTGGCGTACTGTTGCCGGCTGCGGCTACAGCTGCGGCTGCTGCTGCTCCGCCGGGTCCGTTGGGCGGCGTTTGCTGTTGCTGTTGTTGTGCTGATGGTTGTGTCTGCTGTGCCGTTGTTGTCAGACTGCTGGCATTCGTTTGGGTGCCGCTAATAGTGCGCTGACGTAGCGTGGCGGTCTGACAGCTGCTGGATACTGTTTGGGAGCCACCACCTCCTGCTCCACCGGCCGCAACTGCCGGGCCACCGGTGACATGGATTTGGACCGCATTGCCATCGGCGGTGCTGGTCTTGAGCGTGCCGCCCGCCTGTATGGAGGCAACGCTATAAGCTAAAAGAAACATATAAATTAGCACAAGTTCTGATATATGTTAATTCAGCAGCACTTACATGTGGTATACTGCAAGGTTTGGGTGCCTGCGCTGCCCGTGGAGACGACGACGCCGCCAACGACGGTGCCGCCAACGGGAACGCCCGTAGCATTGGTTTGGGTGCTGGCGCTATCCACAATGCTGCTCGTTGTTTTAAGATTCGTTGCCGTCGGCGTGGTGGACGGCAAATAGGCAATCGTTTGTGCACCGCCGTGCTGTGGCGTCAATATGCGATGGTGTATGGAGCCAATGCCGCTTATTGTGGCGCTATGTGCATTGGGCACCACAGTGCCAATCGTGACACCGCCAGCTGTATTAACTCCCACGCTGGTGGTTCCACTATTAGCACCTGCCACTCCTCCTCCGACAACACCGCCGCCGCCGCCGGGTACTGGGCCGGGACGTGTGCCAAATTGAACTTCATCGATGCGCGTGCGTTTCATCATGCTTGTGGATTGTGGATTGGAATAATAATCTGCTGCTGCTACTCCTGCTGTTGTTGTTGTTGTAGTTGTTTTGATTTGCTTGCTGATGCTGATTAGGGGATTGAACTCCTCCGCGGGGTGTAGATGGCTCTCTAGGAGCGTATGTGGTGGTATGCAGCAGCAACAAACGGTCGTGGTCGTAACTGGTAACTGTAAATTGAACTCAAACTTGAACCGGACTGCAGCACTTGCTCTGCTCGTCGTTTATACAACATATGTTTCTGTTGTTGTCTATGCATTTGGGATATGAACGCGCCAGTCCGCACTTGGCGGCAGGCAACAAATATATATATATATTCTCAAAGCTGCTTTCAACTTATATTATTCAGTGTGTTTGGCGCTGTCTTTAGTGCTGCCACGTCGCCGTCGCAGTTGCGTTCTCTCACAGCAATCACTGCAAGCAAAACAAGAGGAAAATGAAAGAAATTAAATAAGCGTGAAATTAGTAAAAATGCACACACAGACACACAACTTAAATGTAGTTACATACATAGGTGGTTGTGTATAAATAAGTAACTACCGGAGGCTTTCGTTCCTACACCGGACGGGACGATGACATACTTTCTTTAAAGATTTAAAACACAACATCAATTGAACTGCTGATAAATACACTCAATTTCATGAAAGCTCGAAATCCTTACTATCGAACTTAATCTATCGATTGTCGATATAAAGTTGGCAAGCAAATCGACTACCGATCGCTATCGCTTTCTAGAGTTCACAAATTGGTAAGACAACTATTTATATATTTAATTTTAAAGTTTAACACATTCCAACGAAATTAAAAATTATTCGACGACAAAATCTTCTCTAAATCGACACATATGTACAAAAAGCTAAACTATGTATGCGCACGTACGAGAGTAGTAGAAAATTATTTCTGTGTATGTCCGCAGTCAAAAACACCAACTAAAAGCAAGCAACAGCAGCAGCAGCAGCCAACCGAACTGAGGGCTGAGAGCAGAGCGCGCATCAGATCAGAGAGTCATCGTTCGTGTGTTTTGTATGTGCGCGTATTGTCGGTCTATCTGTGTACGTAAGCGCAACCGGAATTGGGCGCGAGCGCTTTGTTGTTTTTAACGGGTACAGTAAAAACTGGCAAGGGAGGGCAGCAACCGAGAGAGTTGCTGCTGAGAGCTTTTTTTTTTTATGACCCATGCACGATGACGACGTCAACTTGCATAAAATTTACAGCGCACACAAGAGTAAAGAGCGAGGGGGGCTCTTTGAAGGGGGCGGAGTGCTGACTGCACAGGGTGTTTGCCAGTATCTACACAATTTACAAGAGGCAGGCCGCACAGCAGCCGCCACACAAAAGAATGAGTACATAGAATTTTGGTGGTGGTAGTGGTGGTGAGGCGGCTGATTCTCTCCTTGCTTTCCTTCTTTCTTTCAATTCTGCTGCAGCAGCATGCAAGAGAGAGCACTACAAGCAAATACAAAAGAGAGACAGAGAGAAGCAGAGATATGAAGAGCGCGGGATGGAGAGCAAGAGGGCTGAATATTTGTTTTGTGGCGCAGTTAGGATATTTTCAAAGTTTTTTTTTCTTTAATGTTGGCTCACAACAACAGCAACAACTATAAACAAGTATTTGGCGGGCGCTCAGTAGTGGCATCAACAACTACAAAGCTGAGAACCAGAAGCATACCATTTGTGCTCCCCAGTGAGTGCGTTTTCGTGTCGTTAAAAGTGTAAATATAACTTGAATTTAAAAGTGATTGTGTGAGTGTGTACATTTGTATGTATGTATGTATGAATGCTGGCGGGAGGCAGAAAATTGGAAAGAGCATAGCAATACTGTATTGCCACCTTTTCTTTAATAAATCTCAATAGACTAGGTGTTGGCCAAACAATTTTAAATTTAACAATGAGAAAACGTCCATAAAAACTTTGTATTTATAAACACAACAAATTAAAGGCATTTGCATTTGAAAACTGTACCGGGGGCACAAATTGGTTATCAAGTGAGAAAGAGAGGGAATAATCCTTCAAGTGTTATGGCCAAATGCAAAAACAAGTTGAAACGTTTGTCGCGGCACAAGCTCTCCCACTCTCTTTTGAATTACTGTGTGTGGCCTTTTGTTGTTATTGCTCTGTTGTGCTGCTATCCGTAGCTTGGAGCACCGCGGCAGCCATTCTTCGCACACACACACACACACACATATTTACATATCTTTCTGCATGTGTATGTCGCTCTCGATGAGAGCCTATTCGTTTCTCGAACAAAATTGGGGCGTTCGTTGTAGTTGTTGTTCATGTGCGTGTATGCGAAGGAGAGACATGTGGGCAAAATTTTCCCTCCATTTTTTTTATTTTATTCATCATAGCTGTATTACGTGCACACGTCTATTATCTTATCTGTTTTGTTATGTATACACACCAGACAATAGCGCAAATATAGGCAACTATGCAAAAAATGTTAGCTTCAACCACAACTTCTTATATTATACGGTTTTTTTTTTTTTTTTTGTATTAATAGTTTTTTTTATTTCGCGTTTGCACTCACACTTAAACTCAATGGCAACTAGGGAACTACTCTTCATGCTATTAATAAATTTTGCAAATACATAAAACATATGGATGTGTAGAGAATTATGCACATATGTATATATTTCTATATACCATAGACGTTTTGAGTAAAATAAAATAACACAAAACAAGAACAACAAATCAGAAGGTTCATAAGTAAGAAAATTTAGGTATATACTATAGAAAACGTTTTAAGTAAAACAAAATACAACAAAGCAAGAACAACAAACCAGAAGGTAGACTGGTGAATTCAAGCTCATAGCCCAAGTAGTCAAATAGTCGTGAGAGAAGATGCTCTCATTGAACACACACTCATACATTTGTATGAAACAAGAGAGAGAGAGAGAGACGTTGGCGCTTGCTCTTGGAGCCGCTGGCCAAGCCAGCTGCCACTGAGTTATTCTGTGTTGGGAGCCCAATTATATACATACATATATGTATAGACGCGTACATACATATGCATAAAAAATATATACAACCATACATGCGAATGGCGCATCAAAGCAAAAGTTGAGATAAGCGCACGAACTGAGAACAGACGGACGAACGAACGAATGAACGAACGAAAATAAAACGACACTACGTTGAAAAAATACAGTCAGTTCACAAGCAAGCCAAAAGCAATGTTAAAACTTGTGTATGTGTATACGCGTGTTTGTAGCTGTGTGAGAGAGTGTGTTTGAGTGCGAGCAGCCCGTCGACGACTTTTTGTCTGTGCGCTTTATACGTATGTATATGTATGCATGTCTTTTGTGCATGTCGTTTGTATGTGTGTGCGTGTTTGTGTGCCGTCGTCGTATATAAACCAATTGAAATTGACCTAACCTAAAAATTTTGTATTTTTCACAAGTTTTTGCTGCGAACAAGTACGCAGATGGTATAAATTATCATATAACTAAATTGATTTTATGTATTTAAACAATATTTCAGTCGATTTTTTAACTATATTTTCACCCCGCGAAGGAAACTTACATCAGAAACGGTGCACTTATGTATGTATGTATTCGAAAAGTGTATGTATGACAATATACATACATAAATACATAAGTATTTACTATAAACCGTTGGCTTGTTATTCAAAACTTTCACGTTTTACGCAGTATTTTGCACTAGCATTTATTTCACACTGTACAACTTTTCACCTTTTTCTACTTTAGTACATGGATTTTGTGTTGTATGTATGTATTGGAGCAATTTTTCACAACTATTATGTACGCTTTAGCGTTAGCTTAAGCTTATTTAAAATGCTACGCGGCTAACGGATGTGCTTTTAAAAACTTTACACTATTTAATTTAAATTCACTTTTTAACAATTTTCCTCCCAGTGAATTTCTACAGATATTCACAAAAATTTGGCGAGGAAACGTTTTCGTACGTCTTAACGCCGCCGCAAACATTTTCGATTAAACGGCCAGTGTGAGCAAAGAAACAAAAGAGCGCGAAATGCGGAGAGAGACAAACCAAAGCGAGAGACAGAAACGCAGAGCGCCAGCAACAGAAACGGGTGGATGAGAGGGAGAGTAAATGCGCGCGCGCAGTGTTGCTTTGGAATTCTTCATTTTCATTTTTGTGGCTGTTATTGCTATTGCTACAATGGAAACGGACAAGCAGCATATCAAAAACAGGGAGGCAACGCAGCGCAACATCAAGCCTCTTCGAGCGAGCATAAGAAAAGTGGGGAAAACGCTGCTATGAGTATTAAAGTAAATATATGCTCATGTATGTACATAATATGTTGTACATACAAGCACATGGATTTGACGGTACGTAGCCAGTCTTGTTGCTGTGCGTTCAAATTGCAATCTGTGTGGCAGAAAACATTTCGTGGAAACGGCCGAGTCGATGGAAGTGTGCAAAATAAGCACTCTGTATTCAAGAGCCAGAAACCACTGTCATAGACGTTTGACAATGGAGCACAGACGATGCAGGGCATAGCTCAACAATAAATAAAATAGTGAGCAAATTTAATGGGCATAATCGGCATATTTAATTCTACCATTTTTATGTGAAATCTATAAAAAATGGTTAACGAAATCAAGCAAAGTGCAGAAAATGGCTAATACATAAAGCTTACGTAAGTGCAAAAGGCACAGCAGTTACATATGGTGTGACAGAGTGAGCATGACTGTTCAATGAACGGCAACAGGGTGTTCTGAGAGTTTGTTATGACGAGCAAAGTAATGTGACGGCAAAAACGTGTCAAACCAACCCTAAACACCCTGTACAGCCGCAGAGGAAGCCCGCGCGCGCGAGAGAGAGAGAGTGAACAAGGTGAGAGATGAAAACACCCACTCCGACAATGACACTCTCGAGTCCGAGCAACAGCGATATTGCAGTACATAATGAAATCGACAAAACTGAAATTCAGAAACCAAACAGACGAGTAGCTGGCTACAACACTGCCACGGTTACACTTTACGGCGGCGACGGTGAGGCACACACCTTGCCTCACTTACCTCATCTTACACTTGACTCACGCATACACACACACACACACACATGCAGCTATGTACATTTGTGTATATTCTCTGCAAGTGGTGGTGAAATGGTAGTTTTTGCTGCTGTCAAAACGGAAACGAGAAGAAGCACAAAGACAGAGACACCACAGCGGGCATAGAAAGCAGCAACCAGACAGTTCGAGCACAAGGTAAAAAAAAAAGTGGATGCAAGTAGCGACGATGCCAACGCCATCTCACCATGGCAATGGCGGAGACACATGTATAGATGGATATATGTACACACATGAATGTATTGGAGAGCATTGGTCTTCCCGTTCTCTGCAATGGTCAAACACATGTTGGAATTTGATCAGCCACGCGAGAAAGAGCAACTAAACTTTGAATGGGTCTGGTCTGGCTGCAGTCATGGCAGCAGCAGAGAAGCGTCAATAAAAATCTGTATACTTGCGAATTGTGCGCTCATCATGGTGGTGGAAATGGAAACCTTGCAATTATCGATTTCTTTTTCATGCGCTCACTGCTGCTGCAGCACTACACTCACTTAACAGCGGGGGCGGTGGGAGAGCAGGAGCCTAAAAAAAAAAAGAGATGGCAGTCCGTCCAACAATTGAGAGACTGTCACCTGCCAGTTGTAGACCCAGCAGAGGCAGGAACACTGCGTTAGCCGATAGTTAATGCAAATCGACGGAACAGAATTTTGGGCTGCTAAAGTTCAAAGTTCACGAGCAGGCGCCTGTGCAGTTGCAGTTGCAGTTTTGGACAAGAAACGCCTACAACTGAGCTCCCCACACCTACAGCCGATACAAGTGCAAAAGGGACAACCACACTTTTGTGCATAGTGTGTATGTGTGTGAGTTTGTGTGTTTTTGCAAATTTGCTAACCGCTATTCAGGGTCTGTTAGACGTGCAGTGGAAGGAATGCAAGTTTGTTTGCCTTCATTAATCTACCTTGATAACTTTAACGTTTGTATGTGCGATTTGTATTCTCAGGTGGTACAACTTATACTAATTGGTATACAATTATTTCAGATTGCCCTCATTGTGCCATGTGCTATTGCGCAACAATAAAAGGAAACATACATACAAACATACATATGTATTTAAATATGAGTAGCCAAACAACAAGCAGCAATAACAACATAACCACCAGCAGCGGCAGCAGATTCTTCAATGTGATATAAATGCAGTATAACAGTTTGTAAACAACAACAATAACTGTATGTTTATGCTGTGTTGCAGTTTTCAGACAATGTCAGTTTCGGTAAATTTGTTTGTCTGTAATATCAAATGTTAGCTTACGTGCAGAATCAGCAAAAGCTTTAATTCAAAAAGTGTATTTAATATACAAACCATGTACGACAAAATAGACAACCATGTAGTATGTAAAAGGCATTAAAGCTGTACATGATGATAAGAGATATATCTTCAGAGTTAAATACATATTCCAATAGCCTAAAAAACATTGATACTAAATAAGACTGTTGAAATCAAATTTCTCAAACATGTAAATTAAAGATATAATGTCAATTCCCATTTTTATAACCATAAAAAATAAGTTGGAATTCATTTTGTAGATTTTAAAATGTAAGTTGAATTGTAAATTCCAAGAATTTCACACAGAGCCGGGTTCAAGATATGCTTGTTGGCCCTTGGCAAACATGACAATGTGTAAATTGTAAAAATGACTTCCAAGGGGCGCTCCCAAAGCGTGATTTCCAGTCTCTATTCTATTTACATATACAAAATGAGCTTAACCTTAAAACTGCTGGCTGCCTAAAGCTGATGCCTAAATACCCTTAAAATAACAGATAAATAAGACAAGGATCTAACAATAAAAGCTAAGCTTATAGTTATAAACAAAAATGTATTAAGAAATATATTTATTTTATAATGAACGAAATGAATGCGTTACACATTTGGTGACAAACTTAGAATGCCCCAATGCAAGGTATATTAGCAAAGTGCGATCGTATGTAACTATAACTCGTTTTTCAAGTTTTCACGTCTTTTTGGTAAATGAGAAAATAAAGAGCATAAGCCAAAAGATTCAGCAAACCCCAAACCAAACCAAACCAGACTTGGCTGCTCAGAAGCGCGACAAGAGACGAACAATTTGAGGTCTTATCAAAAGTTCGAGTCAATGAGGGTGTTAAGTTGGCAAGAAAAATGTATAAAATTAAATTGCTAGAAACCCAAAAAGACAAATTTGAAAAGCTGAATAAACCGGCTTAATACAAGCTCATTTTAAAAGAAAGTCATTGTCACAATGTCAAAACCTATTTTGAACAAGCATTTTTTTTTCCTGTAATTAAAAACAAATTGTTTTCCTAATCGGGCTATAATACTGAATACGAAAAAAAAACACAAAAAACAACGATTTAAAGGTGAGCGAAGAGAGACTGCTGACAACAATTGTATTTTTAAAAATTTATTTCTTTTTTTTTTTTTTAGTATTTTTGTGTGAGAGAGCGCTCACGCTCTCCGCTCGCTCAAAAAGCCACACACACACATACGTTTTCATTTATCGGTGTGCGATTGCAACCGTGTGTTTGTATAAACGACATGCGTCATTGTTGTTGGTCTTTTTAATACCTTCATTTTTACAATAATTTATTGTGTATGACATTTTATTTGATATATTTTTATCAAGTTATATAGAAGGCAGTTCAAAATGTCGACGTTCTCAATATTAAAAGGCACACATACAATCAATCACACACACACACACAGGGCAATCGCGTTGCAACAATTTTGCGTATACGTAGACAAAGCACTGGCAGCCAACCACCTTTGGTGCATATACTGTATGCAATTAATTATTTGTTAATTAATGAACAACACTTGTAAAGAATTATAATTTAGCTTGAGACGCCTGTTTCACAAAGCGTTATCGTTGAGCGTAATCAATTGAAAAATTGAGGTTATGTAGAAATTACTGGCACACACACACACATACGCGCGAGCACAACACGTTCATACATACATTTATACATATATAAATATGTATTCAGATGCTTGCAAACGTATATAGTAATAATGGGCGCGCATTTTTCTATATATGAAGCATCATATTAACATTAAGATTGCATTTACCTACCTGGTTAAACTTCGATTTGCGACGAACAAAAAATGCCACAAGGTAATATTATTTCAATTGTATTTTTTTTTTTTACTTTAGCCAACAACTGGTCACGTTCACGTTTTTGCAATGAATTTATATAAATTTTTTGCTTCGGCTGGGGAGAAAAGAAGCGCGTGAGCTTCTGCTTCTTATATTTGCAAAAAATACACAAACACGCACGCACAAATACACATTTACACACATATATACATATGTACATATATGTTGCATGCACTTTATATCGATTTTATGCTGCTGCCGATTATGCTGCTCCCATTGCTGACGAAGCTCCAACGCCTACAAACTTTTAGTATGCTCTGCACGTAAAAGGCGCCGCCACTAAACTACGCTTCTTTATAAACTTCACATATGTATGTCATATATAGTAGAATATACGTATGTATGAACACACACACTCAAGCAACGCTGCGTGGCTGTTTGTATATTTTTTTTATTGTTCAAACCATTCACATTTCGCTGATTTTCTTTGTTGTGAGGGCTTCCTCTCGTATATGCTGCGCGCTGGCATGCGTTGCACTAATTTATGTTGTTGACTTGGATTAAATTTAATTAGTCGCACTACTGAGATGTGACCAGCAAGTTGTAAGAGCACGATGAACAACATCGATGTTAGCTTTCCACATTGCAGTGAAAGTGTTGGTCACCCTAAAAACTTGTTATCGATTACTCATATTTGTTCCTTTAATTTGAGTATACAAAATATTGAGCTGCACTTTTAAAGCTCAAATAAAAAAAATGAATGTTGCAAATAATAATAAAACAGCCTTTGTGTTTTATGCAAACACACTTATTTACAGTTGCTGGAAAAGTTTTTTCACACATGTTATATGCGTTTACATTCCCATTTTGAGTTTAGCATTGCCATTTGAATTTAACATATCCTTTAGTGCTTAGCAGCATGTTCCTCAACATACACGAAATTAGGCAGCACTTGATCGTCCGTTTACTAGCACTGCTCAGTATTGTTTCGATACTATCGATAGAATGCATTTCAGCCCTGTAGGACTCCATGTTAGATATGTTTAATTTAAATAGGTTTGCCGTTGGCTTCCAAACAAGCGATTGGTAAATCGCATTTTTTCAGATATTGTATTAAATAATAAAATTCAATAAATTACTGTATTAATAGTACTATAATAACAACTATAGGCGCAGTTTAGGGGAACTCATTGCCGATTAAAAAGTAAACATTTGTCTGCTGTTAATAACAGCGTACCATTATGTTATATGCTCGTTGTGTTAGCCCTGTTACCATTCGTGCTGGTAGCAGCGAACGAGAAAGACGCGTTTTGGGTGCGTTCGAGTTTGTATAAGAGTGTGTGTTGGTGTTAAAACTTAAGAAGTGCAGCTGTCGCTTGAAACAAATAAAAACCGCATCGCTTACGCCAATAAAGTAATCCAATTGCAACGAAGCAGCATTCAAGTGCATGCAAAGCGTAAATAGTGACCAAAAGCTTAAAAACACGACGCCTAGAGCAACAAATACAAAAAATGCATGTAACATAATTTTACGCCCAAAAGCCGCCGGCCAGCCGACGCCGTTTACGCCGCAGCCGCCGCCGAGCGCTGCTGATGAAACAAATGAAATTAAATATGTACATATGTGCATTTAAGTGCGAATTGCGTTGAAAATTCCCAAATGCAGTGCTGACACAGTGAAACGGGAGCATAGATATATGAAAATATTAACAAATTTATACAAAATTAACAAAATCAAAAACGAAACGAAAACTGCGCTTCATGTGTTGTGTGTTTGAGTGTGTATGAGAATGTATGTGTGTCTGTGCAGAACAAGCAATACAAAAAGAAGGAACGATGGCCGCAGCGGCAGCAGCAGCAGCCGCATTTTGCTGACGTACCTGCTTCGCAATTAGAGTAACCATAACCGAAAATCAAGGCAAATGTTGCGGCTTAAAAAATGCAAACTGGTTACTTTAATTGCCAAACAGCTACGTAATGCTATTTTCCGCTGAACGCCGTCGCTACTCATCTACGATGTTTGAATATGTCTGCTGCTGCTGCTGCGGGAGAGTGCACAGATAGGGAGAGAGAGTAATAAAAGTGAGAGAGAGAGAGTGTGCGAGCCGCTGGCTTAAGAAAATGTATGGCCATATTTGTTTCTTGTCGGTTCCCTTTTGAAACTATGTTCTGCTGCTGTCGCTGTTCTCGCAGTCTGCCTTTTGTTGCCGCATTTCTTAGATAAAAAAAAAAAAACGGCGAACGCTTTTTGAGATAAAAATGTGCCGCAAAAATGTATCTTGACGTTTGAAATTTGCTTTCTGTGTGTGCGAGTGTTTGTTTACAATGCGTTGGCAAATTGCACTGTGTGTGTAGTGCGTGTGAAATGTGCTAAAAAGAAATATATACATATATACAAATTTTTAATGTGCATTTAATTCGCTTTGCAATTCAACAGAAAAATATTTAAAAATCTGCATCTACAAACAAAAGCAAACCACGAAACAAACCTAAATAGCCCACAACGAAACGATAAATAACGATACTCGAAACGCAGAGAAAGAATAACAAAAGACAACAAAAATGTCAGAAGAAGTCGATCGCAACGACCCCGAGCTGAAATATCTCTCGGTGGAGCGCAATCAATTCAACGATCCGGCCACACAGGCCGAATGGACACAGAAACGTCTGGTCTGGGTGCCCCACGAGAATCAGGTAAACAACAATATTTCGCATTTACTAGTACATAAGGAAATTCCTTTAATTGGTTTCCCGCTTGAGTGTGTCTTTACCAACACTGCATTTAAGTTCCACATTCCACACCCTAGTTTTCTCATTTGTTTACGTACTCGCATTCTGTGTTTCTGCTGCTGTTGTTTTTTTTTTGTTTTTTGTATTTTGTTTTTGGGCGCTGTCATGCTCCTTGCACTCTGGCTTTCACCCGGCCGCGCAGAAGTCGTCGCCAAACGACCTGAAAAACCTGTAGAGCGCCTCGTTGTGTTGCGTTGCGCAGGCGTTGGCCGCGCTATGTTCTTCTTCTTCTTCTTCTTATTACTATTCTTGCTGTTGTTGCTGGGCGCGAGTTTGACCAGTTTTTTTTTTGTTGTTGTTGTCTTGTAACTTTTTATTTTATATATGCAATGGACATTGTGAACTTTTTCATACAGTTGGCAATGCTTATAGAAAAAGAGGAAAAATTTCTTATATTGGAAAAAGGGTAGTTTACTCTTATATTTATTTTATCTGTGTAGCTGTTATTAGGAAATTTAAAGAGAATTTAAAGTTCGTTTTTTGTGGGTACTTTTGCTGACCTGTCCCTTTTGGACCTTGTAACTGGAACTGGAACGCCGCTCTGTGTTAAATTTCAAACTCCACTTTGTATATTCCCATCTCGCTCCTTTGCGTGTGGTGCATTTATCGCATTTTTGAGTGCACACTCATCGCGCATGAATCATGCAACTCTTGGCAACTTCTTTGAATTTGTCGTTACTTTTGCGATAAAATTGAATAAACATCCGCTAAAGAAATCACACGTGTGTTGTTGTTACTGTTTCAATTTGAATCACAGCAGCTACAAATAAATTCATTCATGGCCCATATACATAGATATTAAGAAATCAAAACCTATGCTCATTTAGCTTGTTGACTGTTTCATTTAACACAGTTAGTCGCTCAATTTCCAATTTGTCAGTATGTGCTTTCAATTTGCATGCAGAGTTAGTCATCAAAGCGATTGTAAGCGAGCGAGCGAGAGAGAGAGAGCGCGAAGAGTGAGAGGGACAGAGGCAAAATACATTTGTGATAACAGCGACAGCAAAAAAAAAGCAAGTTTTAATCTGTCATAAATACTATTCCCGATTTGTTTGTGTGCTGTGCAAGCGATAACGATGTCGATAACGATGACAAGCAACGGTTCTCTATTTGTCACCTTTTGCATTGTTATGCAAAAAAAAAAAGTAAACAACACTCATTCACAGAAACGTATTTTCAAATTCAAATGTCATTCAACCTGCAGCCACCTTAGAAAATTAGCAGCCTGCCTTATGAATATATTTATACGTATATTTATTTATAAGAGATGTATACAATTTCAGAGTTTATGCCCAGAGATAAAAACTGTTCTAACAATGGAAACTGGGAGCAGTTAACTTCTGTGACTTAACAATAATAAACATGATTAAATGCTTTTGTTGGGAATGCCTAACTGCTAGATGCCCTATATTAAAACATTTTTGGAAATGATGTAATGCCACCTAACTATAAAGTTTGCTTGAAGTGTATTTAAATAACAGCAATAGAAACAACAAAAACTTGTCGCATTTTTTAGTAATTACGCGTTTACTTACAGTGCCAGCCACATTTACTTTTGGGCCAAAAGGAATTTCAAGCGCACACACAGATAAAGCCACATATAAAACAGACAACAAAAACAAGACATAAAAGAAATGAAGCAAATAAAAAAACAAAAAAAAAAAACGGCACGACTTGAGTTGTCAGGCAGACTGACAGACAGACAGACAGACGGACGGACGGACAGATAATGTAAAGAAATTTGCATATGGCACAAACTGTTGCGCCGCTGGAATGTCCAACACACAGATACTAAAACACACACACACACACACATAGACAGCTGCTTCGTTTCAGCTACAGTTACACTTTATTTTCTTGGCAAAAGGGTATTTCGGAATTGTGTCAACACATTTTTTCCCCACACAAAACAGTAAAAAACAAGCCAGCAACTGTTCAAACTTTGCGCAATGTAAGAAAAAAAAAACCAACAGCTAAATAACTTTTAGATTGTTGTTGTTGTTTCATTTTATTTGCATAGTTGTGTGTGTGTATCTATGTAAATAATTGAACAATGGGCACCATTGTGCGTGTGCATAAGTAGTTAAAGTTAAAGTTTTAAATTAAACACAAGCTTAACTCGACTATGTGAGAACCTTAATTAAAATTAACTTCTTTTCTTTTTGAGTTATTGCTAATCTTTAAAATTGCTTAGCTACCCCCACCCACAAATCGATGTTAACAATTGAAACCACAAACCAGAGTGGTGAGAGAAGAGAGAGTCATTCGATAAAGGTACACATATTGAAAACAACAAAGCACACCTACAACACCCACACATACTTATAACCGTGTAGATAAGTATTTGAGAGCTTGCTTTTAAAAAAAAAAAACAACAAAAAATGAAACGACCGCAGCTCTGGAACCTTGCGGGCTCTTCTCTGTTTCTGTGTCGCTCTTGTTGTTGTGCTTGTTGTGTGTGATACAAATGTCTCTTCTTTACCGCTAATGACAAACGTAGCCGAAGCATTCAAGATTCGGCTCTCGTCCGGTTTACGGTCAACGAACCTGCAGCTCTCATATCTCTCATTTTCTCTCAAATATTTACTTCACACACAAACACACATGTGTGCGTGTATTGATATATGTGCGTATTTATGTATATTCCATGCATATGCGTTGATCGATTAAACGAAAAGAAAAGAAATATACAAATACAAAATACAAAATTATTATGGCCGGTCAGCTTGAGAGAGAGAGAGAGCGCGAACTTGAGCCCACGATCTTCGTAACCGATCACTGAGCCGCAACAAAGTTGAAGCATGTGTGGGAGCGAGAGATACAAACAAACTGTATATCGAATTGTGTTGGAATGCTGGATGTGAGAACCCTTTTGTATTGCCCTAAACCCAAGAGGGTCGCAGAATTTTGACAACCCAAATGTAACAACCTGAATCTTTGTATTGGTTAAGTTATTTTTTCATTCATTAAGATTAAGTAATTTGTTGGCAAAATGTTTAATTGCATCTGCATGTTATGTTATTTAATTGCTTTTGTTTATGCAAGTTCAAGGTATATCGTTTTTTGACCTAGTACAGCTCTCCCACACAAATTGTTGGCAAATTTCTTTTCTTAAGATTTGTCGATATCTTTTGTTTCTTTTGATTGTTTTTTCAGTTCTACTTCGTTTTGATTCGTTGATTGCTTGGAATGTGTCGTGTGTGAGTGTGTAGATAACAATCTATAAACTATTGCCATGGTAAAATAATGAAGAGTCGCTTGGATTGGGGGACTTGGGGTGGGGTACAGCTGATTGATGATCTCATTCCTTGTCGGGGCATATTCCTATTCACCAGCAATCTTTAAGTGTCTTTCAACAATAATAGATACATAAATTGTTTGTACAGCTTTTCTATATACATATTTATTAAATAACTCTGATTCACCTGCTTAATTTTAATGTATGATTCTATATTATTGACTTTTCTCGTTCTATGAACGAATCGTAAGCGTAATTTGTGTTTATCTTTTATGCCGGAAAAGCGCAAAGATAACACAGACACACACACGCATACATACATGCATACATATACACACACGCACATGAGATAAACAAGACGAGAATGGAAATGTGGAATTGTTGATCGTTGATCGTTGGGGCGTGCTCGTGTTTAAAACTTAATGGCCGCCACCGATCTGAGAGACCTGCCTCTGTTTCGTTTGTTGTTGTTGTTGTTGTTGTTAATGCATTTCGTTGCACTTCTGTGTTTGTTCACCCTTTAATGAGATCTCTGTGAACTGAGAGCATTAGGAATCGTAAATTATGTTATTCCGAAATGGCCACGAAGTGGAAATTGTTTGTTTTTTCCTTTTTTCTTTTGGCCGCCCTTCTGATATGATTCATACACATACTGTTATTGTTTGTCTTGAGTTCTAATTGGAATTTACTTGGGGTAATTAAGTTTTTGTTTGCCTTTAATTATTTTCACTTAATGTCTTTATTTTGTGCAACACTAATTTCCACTAAATAGTCACAAGTTGTAACGCTTGGATTTAGCAGGTGGAATTTACGATCTGCAAATTAAGTGAATCAGCATCCGAATGCGAATAAAAATGCGTAATTTGTAAAACTATTAATTAGGTGTACAACATTGTATTTGGATCAGCGATAACGGAACTCTCGTTGTAAATTGTGTATACTTAAATAGCCAGAGAGCCTTGAACTTGCCAACAGACAGACAGACAACAGAACAACTACACAAGAGAGAGAGAGAGAGGGAAACACAGAACTGAGTGAAAGAAGGGTGGGAGGGTGGTAGGGCGGTCAGGCAGACAGAGCAGAGCGGGCATGGGTTGTGAATGCTTTATCCATCTACTCTCTATCTGCTGTCGGATGCTGCTGCTGCTGCTGCGCTGCCTTCCCGTTGGCTGTTTTGTGTTGTTGTTTTGTCGCTGCTGCGTCTGCAATGGCACTTGAACGGGCGTCAGTTTTATCGTCTGCATTTCCTTTTTTTTTTTTTTTTGTTACAGTTGTTGTTGTTGTTGTTCTGCTTCTTGTTGTTGATGCGCTTGGCGCTTGACTCATGCAGCGCGACGTCAAGAGATGCACTCACAAGCACACACACACACACACACACACACACATATGCAAGCTCACTCAATGAGAGCATAAGAAGTGAGAAGAAGAAACATAACAAGGCGTTTGCATTGTTTTTATTGCACAGCAGGAGCTGTAAATGTAATTGCTTCTTCTTATCTTTTTGTTTTTGCTCTTCTGCTGCATTTGCATATTTTCGCAACACTTTCGGCATTTCCTGGAATACATTTCCAATGTATTGTATATGTAATAAATAACGGTGTTAACTGCTAATTGACACTCGCGTGTGTGACTCAAACAAAAATTATAGTGACTAACTTGCAATGAATTTGATTCGATTTCTGATTTTTTTCTTCTTATTTTCTTTTGTTTTGCAGGGCTTCGTTGCCGCCAGTATTAAGCGTGAACATGGCGACGAGGTGGAGGTGGAATTGGCCGAAACGGGCAAGCGTGTCATGATCCTACGCGATGACATACAGAAGATGAATCCGCCAAAGTTCGACAAAGTCGAGGATATGGCCGAGCTGACGTGCCTCAACGAGGCATCCGTATTGCACAACATCAAAGACAGATATTACTCTGGCTTGATCTATGTAAGTACAAACTATATACATATACACAAACAAACAAACATCATGTACCATACCCAAAAGCAAATAGATGCCATTAGAGGAATTGCTGGAAAGTTGCCACAGCTGCTGGCAATGTGACGATGATGACGCGAGCTTTAGATAAATAAACATTAAATATTTGTTTTTTCCTTGTCCACATCGCGAGGGCTGCTCAAACTGTGACTAATGGTACCTAACTCAATCGTGTCCTCATTTCAAGCAAGCTTTTAAACTTCCCTCTGTTAAGTTAGTTCGGGTGATTCAAAGTTGTGTGGAAATTTTGAAAGCCGAAACTCATGGAGTCATGGAGTCTCGATTCTTCTCATATTTGTTTTAAAGCGCGGCAAATATTTGACACACACACACACACACACTAACACTCATGCATACACGTGCAAATACAAATATCAGTTCATCAATTGCTTTCCAGTGCATTTGTCAATGTCTAACAACAAAGAAGAAGAAGATGTTGAGAATTTGACATGAGTGCGATGGCTTTTAATATACATATGTATATGTATGTATACACATCCGCCGCTAATTGTTATGCCAAAAACGTTGAGCACTTTAAAAAGGCAACAACGAAAAAATATATATATACATGTGTACATATCTAATTTGTTAAATGAAGTTAACACACATCACGCTTGAAGCCCATAAATTCAGCTTATATATAAATCAATGAACTGACGGCGGCGACTTCTGCTGCGAGTGCTTCAATTGCAATTTCAATTAATAGAAATTGATTCTGGCACATAAATAACCAAAAACTAAATGAGCAACAAATTGAGAATTTATTAAGCTGCTGCTGCTGCTGTTACTGTTACTGCCCCTCATTAACCCAATAAAATGTTAAACAACAACTGCACAATGAGTTTCACTCGACAGCGTCGGAAGTCAGCAACATGTTGCGTTTTAAGATGTTGCTAAGCTTTTAAGCTGCGCTCATTATAGTGGGTGTTGTTTCTCTCTCTTCCTCTTGCTAACAAATTATGCGCCGCCTTGTTTTTACATAAATATTTTATGTGCCTGCTGATTAACATTACATTGTCTGTTGTCTTTGTTGTTGTTGTTGTTAAGTCTAATTAAATGCGCAAACTGTTTTCGGCCTTTTCAAATGCGGCCGCCACCGTTGGGTTTTGATGTGGGCGCGCACTGCTTTGAATTTGTTTATACACATTGCTGTGGTTGTTGTTGTGTTGTCGGCTGCCGTTGCTACTGCTGGTTTCTGTTGCTGCTAGCGCTGACGTGCTGCCACGCTTCAGCGCACACGACGCCGACGCACACGTTTTAGATTGTTGTTGCTGCGCATTCAGCTTTTCCACCTATACAAGCGCACTACGCATTATTGAGCATGCTCCTCTCTCTCTCTCTCGCTCTCTTACTTTTTGACCTGTTCCATTTAAAACTGATGAATGTGACGTTTGCAGAAAATGCTGCTGACAAGAGTGTGTGTGGGAGAGAGAGAGAGGCGGCTGCACATTTAACGGCATAATTACAATTTTAATTTGCTGACATTTAATTTGATGCTTTAAATTACGATTAAATTAATTTGTATGGCAGCTGCGGCTTGTATATAATTAATACACGTCGAAAAACTGCGTAAAATATAAATACATGCAAAAAATATTTATATGTACTATATTTAGTTATGTATGCAAATGAAATGTCAACACCTAGCAACAAATATGGCGACTGGCAATTTGTTTGACATGAAATGTCCAAGCAAATGGGCGTCAAATGTTGTCAAGCCTCCCCTTCTCCTCCCCTCCCCACCCCTCCAGGGCTGTTCAATTGGACGCGCCTGCTTGCAATTCCAATTGGCTGCGACGCATTCATCGATTTGATCTCTTCATTTATACATATATTTTTGTTTTTGCCAATTTAATGCAATTTGCTCAGCTGAATTAACAGCAAATAATGAATAAGAACAAGCTAAATTAAACATTAAATGTTGTTTGCATAGCTGTCGTCAAATGCGTTGGCAGCTAAATATAAATACACTTGACGTCTCTCTGACCTAGCCAACTAGCCTTCCCCCACCCCCCACCCCGCCACCCTTTACAACTGTGTTGCAGTCGCCTTAAACTAACTTGTGAGTTGTGCACTAATTGAAATTGCATACAGAGCAGACAGTCGCGCCAGAAGCATTTAAGCCCGTAAATATATTAATAAGCCAACAATTCCAAGAGGCGCCGCCGCCGCCTTCTTTTCATTCTACTCGCTGATGACACTTAATTTGTTTTGCTAGATTTACATTTGGCCACGAGCGAATGCAAATATGCAACAAATTTGTTTTTGGTCTGCAATTACACAGATCTATGGCTATATCTTTTATACGTAACATTTGTCTCTACATACATATTTATTTATTTATGATGCATGCGAATTGTGGCCACGTTGCGGCATATAAATTATATTACGTATATGCAAAAATATTTATTCATATACACAAAAAAGAAAACATTTGCTTGACACTTATTGGCAGCTTTGGTTTACCGTTTGTACTTTTTTGTTTGCCGTTTTTGTCTGTGGGTTGTTGCTTGTGTTCATAGGTGAAGGTGCGGTGGGCGGTGGCGGGGGGTCAACACGTAATTAACATGAAAAGCGCCGACATTTTGCATTTAATATTTTGCCATTGCAATTGCTTACAACATGCGCTGTGTTGCAGCAGTTGCCGTTAGCCATTGCTTGTTGTTGTTGTTTGTTGTATTAGCAAATGTTCATTCTGATTTACTAAACAACCAATTATCGCATTTTGACAGCTGCTGCGAGAGAGCTTCTATCCCCCCTCTCTCTCTCTCTCTTGTTCTTAAAATCACTCTTATACACACTCAAAGCTCAGTGCTGCGCAACTTAATTGAAAAGCGTGACACGTCTAGCATATCACGCAGCTTTGAAAAGGCGCTTGTATAAATTAAGATGTGTGTAAACACCCTGTGCGAAATTTGACATGACATGAGGGGTATGCTGTCATTGTCACTGTCAGTGAATCATTCCCAAAAGCATATTTCTTAATTTACATATTAAAAAGCATCTAATAGTCGCTAGACCTTTTAATTGCATTGTGTTGCCGTTGTTGTTAAAATATATTACCATAAATTTCATCAAGCATGTCATTTAATATTGGCTATTATTTATGCACAGAAAAAAATTGTGGCTGTTGACACGTTTTGCACTTGAAACGATCGCTTGACCATATTTGGCCATAAGCGAAAATGCTGCCGGCCGGAAGAAGCGACGAGAGGGGCAGGGAAGTAAAAATATCATCTGCCTGTTTTTTTTAAACTGAACGTAGTTTGGGTTTTTTTTTGCCAGGACAATGAGTCAATGTTTGTTAAAGCAGCCGGCAAATGATCTAGCAAAGCAAAGGCCAGAAGGAATCACACAGCAAAAGAGATAAAGTGAGTGAGAGAGAGAGGGAGAGGTGAGGTTTCGTCATGGTCGCCACTCTTAAAAACGATTGCCAAAAAGAGCCAAAAACACAAAATTTTCAGATGCCATTTTTGGTTGTATTTATTTGACAAGGCTGTTGTTGTTGTTGTTTTTTGTGTGATTGTCGAGACGTGATTTTCTTGCCATATGCATGAAGTTACAAAAAGCCAAGACACCTCCTCCTCCTCCTCCCACCCCTCACTTAAGTGTGACTCACAAAAAAAAAAACCCAAATTACAAATTACAGAAATTTCATTAAATATTTCGCACTGAAACTGAACTCAAAACTTGCAATTCACAACTTTCAATTTCTCTATTTCTTGATGTTTGTCTTGTGTTGTGTGTGTGTGTGGGCAGCATTTGAATTTGATTTTGGATTTTGGGTCTTTGAGATATTCGTTGTTGTTGTTGTTGTTGTTGCTGTATCTGCAAATGAGCGTTTAATGTTTGTTTAATAACCGAACAACAAAAGGCATTCAAGAGTCAAGCCGGCATACTTAAATCCCACGTCTCCAGTCCAGTTCAGTTATAACCTATAAATGTAGTCCAGTAGATATATATTCATAGTATAAGCCATGTGGGCTTTTTAGATACATTCACAAACGCAGATACAGATACAGATACAGCGTTTGCTGTTTATGGAGCTGCGACTATCCAAGTTTTAACAGACTTGTGTGGTTGTTGTGTGTGTGTGTGTGTGTGTGTGGATGTTTGGGCAATTTTAACTAGGCCACTGAGCATCCAATGTTGTTGTTGTTGTTGCATGCATGTTTCAACTTAACAGCCTTAAAGTTGAAGTTCTTTAAAATGATGTATGAAAAATTTATTCACAGCTGTTATCATTTATCATATCATTTCTATAAAAATAAACTTTTTTCTTAGAATCTTACACTAATGACAAATTTAACTAAATATATAAACTTCCTCTTTTCACCCATATTTACAGACATATTCCGGTCTTTTCTGCGTTGTGGTTAATCCGTACAAGAAATTGCCAATCTATACCGAAAAGATAATGGAACGGTATAAGGGAATAAAGCGACACGAAGTGCCTCCGCATGTATTTGCAATAACGGATAGTGCCTATAGAAACATGTTGGGTGGTAAGTAATAAAGATAACGCCCTGTTTTATATATATATCATGCGCTATATATAGTATACGCATAACTGCATAATCTGCTGCGCTTCATAAACTTTTTTGTGTTTGCCATATTTAATTTTTTTTTTATTTATTTTTTTTGTATCGCATTTTTGTGCTTTATCGAAAAAAATTCCAGCGACAAGGCAAATAAAAAACAAAAGTAAAGACCAAAAGCAAACAAAATAAACGCACCCGAAATACCTTGATAAGATATCAGTATTCAGTATAGAGTATATAGCTGCAAAGTTCCGCGAATTGTGTGACTTTTGAGCCAACAACTTTCTGCTTGTCTGTGAATCATTTCAAGTTAACTGAAACTCTGAAATAGAGTTTTTGAATCTGCAAACCGAAATTCGATACTGAAAACTGGTTTCCTTTTTGGCCTGTTTTGTTTGGCGTTTGCTGATGACTCATCTATAAAGATCTCTCTGTTTCTCTCCCTCCCTCCCTCTCTCCGTTTGTTTGTTAATATTGCGTATACGTGTCATTACCATATTTGGGCCTAGAATTCAAAACAGCGTCTGGCCATTTATTTTTATTTTTCATATATCGTTAAGAGAAATACAAACTTTTAAACACTTCGTCACCATATTTGCCGCTTAATCAATTTCTGGCTTATGCACAGGGTGGTGGCAGGGGAATGGGGGGGAATTTGGTTTCGTTTAAACGTGAACACGACTTGGACTTTGACTTTAGCTCCGAAATAAAAAGACGTATACAAATATTCAGTTTTTGGGTGCGGCTTTTTCAGCCCGCTTTGATTTATTTCTTGCTCCTCCACACTTTTATTTTTTTTTTTGTATAAAAAAAGTCCAGCGAACAAGGCCCAGCCCATCCCTACCAGAAACACCATCTCCATTGGCCCCAAGCACGCAGCACACACATTTCTTTCTGGTCAATCCCAACTGCATTTTTAATTCGCAGTTTTTTTTTTTTTTTTGCCAATGTCAAAAGTTTTGTTTATGATATCTACAAGGGACACGCCCTCAAGGCGTTGGTTGTTGGTCAGTTTTTTAGCTGGATGACAGATGCATTAAAAATGGGAGTGCCCAAATATCAAGTAGGAGATTTCTTAAGATTCCAATAAAGGCTAAAACAGCTTAAAACTGCTATATTTATATCACAAATAGTTACATTTAATTTGATACAATCTTAAACATTTTGTTTTACACATTATTCAGTCAGCTAGCTCCCAAATATAGTTTCCTAATTAATACAAATGACATTTAGACACGACAACATGACAGACATCAAAGTAAATATGTTGCTGATCTATATCTGTTATAATATAATTTGATTTTTTGCTTTTTTCGATGAGAGAATTCAACGTTTGTTTGATACGCTCCAATAGCGTTTGTTCCAAATTCCAATATAATTTGCTTGCTGTGTGTTCAGCGAGATAAAAAAAAGTCAAAGTAAAAGACATAATAAGAAGAATAATAAAAAACCATTAAAATGCTGGCGCCAATATTAAAGCTACACTCTAGACTCAGACGCATTGTTGTTGCTATAATTTTTTTATAGCTCTATTCATTGCGTTTTTTATCGTTGATCTGTCGCTGGGTGATGGATGTTAAAGAGGGGGGAATATGGAGAGGTAACTTATGCAACACGAAACTGCCTTGACAACGTCTCAAACATAAAAATCTAACTGAGAGTCCATCTATGGCCATATGTTTTGTAACTGGCCATAATAAGTACGGGGTCGTTATTATGTGCCAATTTGTTATCTACAACGATTTTTTATTCATGTTTTTTTTTTTTTTACTTTGTAAAACGAAACGATCTGTGCCAAACCAATGGATATGTTGCCGGGTTTTTGTGGTTAGAAACAACAACAACAACAACAAATGAAACAAGCTAGATTGGTAGCCAAGTATCGAGTAATTGTTGTGGGTATCGATTAAGAGTATCGAGTATCTGGGCTAAATTGCTAACTAACTGCAATCAGTTGTGCCACAGTTTAAATGGCCATTAAAAAATTGTTAGAGACAGCGGATAGTCAATAATAGATCTTAAAGTGGCGCCTATAGATAGATATATGTATCTATGTCTGTCTGTATATGTGTGTATGTATCTTTGAGATGCGCGCATTTTTTAAATGATTTTCAATTGAATGTCTGTGTGTGTCCCTCATTTATTTCTTTTTGTTTTTTTTTGCCCCTTTTGTTTTACTTGACTTCAATTTTTTGTTTTTGTTGAATACTCCGTAGTAAAAAGTTTTCAAGAAGGAGTTTTTTTTTTTTAAACATTGAAGATAATTTGTCCAAATAATTTAAGTTTGACAACAAAATTGTTTCTTTAATTATGCTTTAAAATGCATATACTTTAATATGTTACTTCAATAAATTTTTTTTTGTAAGTGAGAATATAGTACTTTAGTATTTAAAGTTCACCATAGTCTAGTCTATTATTTATAGGGTATCTCTCAGTTTATCTATCTCTTCTCTCCTTTGTCTACTTGCTTTTTTTTGTTTTACCAGCGCACTTGAATTTGGGTCAACAGAAATTTCAAGCTGAGCTTTGCTTAAACAAAAAATCGCAACAAAAAACAACGAGAAAAAAAAAGAAAGACACTGAGAAAAAAAAAACAAGACAAATAATAACATTGTCATCAGTTTTGTGTTGTGTCAAGTTGCTGTCTATAATAACTTAATTGACCCATTTTTGCATTTCTACATAATAATTTTTGTACATTGTTAATATGTAAATCATTATCTCTTTATTTTCTTGTTATTTTGTAGATCGCGAAGACCAATCCATTTTGTGTACTGGTGAATCGGGTGCTGGCAAAACGGAGAACACCAAGAAGGTCATACAGTTTCTGGCCTATGTGGCTGCCTCCAAGCCCAAGGGCTCTGGTGCGGTAAGTATCTCAAAGATACCCCTTAAAAAAACCAATGCCAAATGCAATGCTGTGTCTATTTTAGGTCTTGGATTATGACACACAGTTATTATTATTATAGTTATTAATAAGAATTAATCAGACGGATTAAGTATGAAAATATTGTGGCATATTTATAGACCCAACACAAGACAATAAATACAATGTGAATAAGTGTCGGCAAATTGGCTGCGGCTTTTAATACGCCCGCAACATGTACAACACTTTGTGGGTGTCGTCAATACCCTGTAAAAGTGGAATACTTAAAGAGTGTAGCATGAACAAGAAAACTAATCAGGTTTAAGTTTAGTAAACAATTTAAATATATCTCAACTAATTTTTACTGGAAGAAAGTGAGAACATATTCTAGCGAATTTTTCTAGTCGATTTCCTTAACCTACAATAATTAAACTTTTTACTCATTACTTTTTTCATTCAATGAAAACGTTTTCCCAGCTGTTGCCCGTCTCCAGTTACAAGTAATGATCCGCAAATGCATCTGAATACAAACACACACACACACACACAACAAATGTTGCACTTAGCATTGATGTAATGACATTAAATCACGTAGGCCCCCATGAGGCGAGTATTATCCATATATGATGCAGCGTTGCGCATATGGTTGCCACTTGGCTCCCTCCCCTTTACCCCTGCCCCCTCTCAGTAGCTCAATAAACCCCCCTCTAAACACAAAAAAAAAAAAAAGAGCAAAGCCGCACACTTCATTAATCAGGCACACACAAAAAAATTGTCTGTGTGTGTTTGTGTGTGTAAATACCCTAAGTTATTTGATGGCAGCTGACAAATTACTTTATTTGTTGTGCCCTATAACCAAATGGGGCATTAACAGTCTCTAAAAGATAATGTATGTTCAATAAAAAAATGTTATAAAGCATAGATAACTTTTTATAGTTTGATAACAAAGTTTTTAATATTAAATGTTTTTGAATTTTAAAGAGGGATTTAATGTAATAACAATCTTTCCAAAGATCATTATGAATATTTATTACACTTTTTTCCTAAGCCAACTCGTGTAGAAAGTATAGTGTATAAATTATTCGTTGTACACTCAAAGCGACGCTTTTAATTTTCTATTAATTTACAACAATAAAATAAACACCCGAAATGAAATTTAATTGCGCTTGTCAATGAACAATAACAAAGTAGAAAATGTGAGATAAATAAAAAGGGTTGACTACTCTTCCCTGCCCCTCTTCCCCTACTCCTCCCTCGTCTCGTTTGACGACAATTGAAAATTGAAGAGAATTGAAAATTAAATCACTTGTAATTGCGTCAGGGCCAACCAGTTGTAGTTTTTGTTTTTTTTTTTTCTGTGAGATGTTCGATGTTCGATGTTCGTTTAAAACTGTGTCAGTTGTTTCATCATTTGCAGTAGCTACCATAATTGGCTTTAATGTGCTAGCTACTAACTAACAAAAACAAATCCTTTAAGGCGCTGCTCTTGACGTTGTTGTAGTTTCAGTTTACAGCCTTATATGAGGGGTTGTTTTGGCCTAGTCGAAAAAGTCTCACAAAAAAACGTGATAAGCTGCAAACAAAACTTTAAAAGGCACAGCTCCAAATTGAAGTGCAAACAGTTGTTGTTGAATGTGTGTTAGCTATTAATTATGATTATATTTGCCATAAATAGACGCTGATATCGTGTGCTGTGTGTGTATGGGAAATTGAATCATCAACAGGTGCCATACACAATGATGATTAGAAATTAGTTCATGTCTTCTCCGCAAACACTGTGAATGATAAGCAAAGTTAGTGGAAATAAAAATTAATAGATTAGAAATGTTCACAGTAAATTTACAGAATGATTTATCGAACTCTAGACTTTACCATAAATTATAGTCTGCTATACACACACAGCATTGCATTTGCCATAAATACTTAAGCTCTCTCTTTTACCATAATATTTAACTATTTTTTTTTTAGTTTGCTTGCATATAAGATTTTCCATATTTTTTATGCAATTTAGAACTTAATTCTTAAAACTAGGTACTATTTACTTAGCTTCAAGAAGGTTTTGTTTCACTTCTCTATATTTATTAATTATATTTTATTTATTTTCATGTGCAAATACCAAAAAAAAATCTTCTACCACAACTTTACACACACACCTCAAAAAAACACACACTACACTCACAATTTACAATTGTTTGCTGCTGTTGTTGTTGTTGTTGTACAATTGACTTGTTGGTTGTTGCTTTTATTATCATTATGTTTTTACTTTATATAAATTGTACATTCTTGTATAAAATATATGCTTAATTTTGTTAATGTTCCACAAACAAAAACCACATACAATCCACACGCAATCCACACAACAATCAACCAAAAAATATCCACCTCAACCAAACAACCCAACCAAAAACCCCGAAATATACATAACAGGTGCCGAATCCTGCCGTGCTCATTGTAAGTATATGCTAAAAATCTATGCTAAAAACTTGTAATCAAAATTTATATACACACAAAATTAACCATCTTATGTTTTTTTTATATCTTCCCTATGTTAACTCTGTTATTAAATCATTTGTTTGAGCGATTTTCAAGTCTCTGTCTTACAAAAAGATTGAGATGTCTTTTTAGTTTATGTCTTTATGTATGTTTATCCTTGCAGAAGTGTTAAAAATATATTTTAAACCAAAATCTGTTTAAAATTAAGTTGAAATGGTTCAGGATTTATTTGTTTGTCTGATTATTTAAGATCACTTATTTCCAACTTTGAATTCTTTATAAAATTTCTAAAATACATCTGCAAGGATATTTGATCTTCGGCATGCCGTAGATACTTTTTCCGTACTATTTCTTTAATGCATTCTCATGTTTCATTTTCATACTCTTACCATTTTCAATTATTTTTTTCATTTATTATGAACTTTCGTTGTTAACTCACTGTTTCTTCATGTTGTAATTAAGCAGAAAAAGAATCCAAAAAACCATTAAACATGTCCACTAATTGAATTCTAATCGCAATTGTACCATTATTGTACTTATTACTGCTCCCTCCTTCATGCTACCTACATATTTTGTAAATCAATCGCTACGCATTTTTAGAGTAGTCATCAAGAAACATTTGCGGTAAAGTATGCTCTCCATGTTACCAAGAAATGTTTTCCATATACTCTTACTCTATATATTACAACATAGATATTATTTTAAGCAGTTAAGTTTATATAAAAGTATTGCAAAGTCAAATATATATTGTATTATTTCCCCTGAATTTTCCCTCATATCACTTGCTATCCTATAATCCTATCAGCTGTTTTTTTGTTTTCACCCTAACCTCCTTACCACATAATTCCAGAACTTTTCCGTGAACACGAATAAATACATAAAGGTCAAATGTAATTTTAATAATGAATACGGTGAAACGGTCCATAGTGAGAAGTTCACTGAAAAAAACATTGGTGTCGGTAGTGCAAGTAAATTGATGCTGAATGTATACCAGGCCAGAAAAGTTAAAAACCAGTCGGAGGTAAAACGGTATCATAAACTTAATAAAGTGAGTCAAGTGCAATGCGATCGCAAGAAAGTTTTAAAGTGATAAAGTGATATATTCCTGTGATATTTTTGTTAAACGTTGATAATTAACGCGATCGCATTGCACTAAGTCTAGGAAATTGTCCCGCGTCCATTTTGTATATGTGTAGGATCTGTGTATATATATCAATCTCTTAGCTTTTCATGCTTGTTTCTCTGCTTCTTCTTTGTATGCCTAACAAATGCTATGTTTATGTTTTGTATCTTTATCGTATGCGTGTCTGTAGATAATAGTTACTTTGTGTATCTTGTGTGTTTTGTCCTATGCTAACCAAGTAATAAAACCCCATTCAAATCTTTGATTAATAAT
The DNA here is from genome assembly GCA_018152825.1 of Scaptomyza hsui. Taxonomy (NCBI): domain Eukaryota; kingdom Metazoa; phylum Arthropoda; class Insecta; order Diptera; family Drosophilidae; genus Scaptomyza; species Scaptomyza hsui. The sequence goes on from JAECXO010000002.1 coordinate 5,592,793, forward strand.
ACTCAATGTTCAAATTATTCACAGGGTGAACTGGAGCAACAGCTGCTGCAGGCCAATCCCATACTGGAAGCCTTTGGCAATGCCAAAACGGTCAAGAACGACAACTCATCGCGTTTCGTAAGTAGAAACTTATATTCCAATCCAAACAGATTAATCAAAACTGAACCGTTTTTGCAGGGTAAATTCATACGGATTAACTTTGATGCATCCGGGTTTATATCGGGCGCCAATATTGAGACGTATCTGCTGGAGAAGTCGCGTGCCATTCGTCAAGCGAAGGACGAGAGAACATTCCATATATTCTATCAGCTGCTCGCTGGTGCATCGCCAGAGCAGCGCGAGAAATTCATACTCGATGACATTAAATCGTATCCATTCCTCTCGAACGGCACGCTCCCGGTGCCCGGTGTTGATGACTTTGCCGAATTCCAGGCGACAGTCAAATCGATGAATATCATGGGCATGACCTCGGAGGACTTCAATTCCATATTCCGTATCGTTAGCGCCGTTCTGCTCTTTGGCAGCATGAAGTTCCGGCAGGAGCGCAACAACGATCAGGCCACGCTGCCCGACAACACCGTCGCCCAGAAGATTGCCCATCTGCTCGGGTTGAGCGTTACGGATATGACGCGTGCCTTCCTCACGCCCCGCATCAAGGTGGGCCGCGACTTTGTGACCAAGGCACAGACCAAGGAGCAAGTGGAGTTTGCCGTCGAAGCGATTGCCAAGGCGTGCTATGAGCGCATGTTCAAGTGGCTGGTGAATCGCATCAATCGCTCGTTGGATCGCACCAAGCGGCAGGGTGCCTCCTTCATTGGCATATTGGATATGGCGGGCTTTGAGATCTTTGAGCTGAACTCATTCGAGCAACTGTGTATCAATTATACGAATGAGAAGCTGCAGCAGCTCTTCAATCATACAATGTTCATACTGGAGCAGGAGGAGTATCAGCGCGAAGGCATCGAATGGAAATTCATTGATTTCGGACTCGACTTGCAGCCCACCATCGATCTGATTGACAAGCCCGGTGGCATTATGGCCCTGCTGGATGAGGAGTGCTGGTTCCCCAAGGCAACCGACAAGACCTTTGTGGACAAACTCGTCTCCGCCCACTCCATGCACCCCAAATTCATGAAGACGGACTTCCGCGGCATTGCCGACTTTGCCATTGTGCATTATGCGGGACGTGTCGATTATTCGGCCACCAAGTGGCTGATGAAGAACATGGATCCGTTGAATGAGAACATTGTGTCGCTGTTGCAGGCGTCGCAGGATCCGTTTGTCGTGAACATCTGGAAGGATGCGGAAATAGTCGGCATGGCACAGCAGGCGCTAACCGATACCCAATTTGGGGCGCGCACGCGCAAGGGCATGTTCCGCACCGTGTCGCATCTGTACAAGGAGCAGCTGGCCAAATTGATGGACACGTTGCGCAACACGAACCCCAATTTTGTGCGCTGTATCATACCGAATCACGAGAAGCGCGCTGGCAAGATCGACGCGCCCCTGGTGCTGGACCAGTTGCGTTGCAATGGTGTCCTCGAGGGTATACGCATCTGTCGCCAGGGCTTCCCCAATCGCATACCCTTCCAGGAGTTCAGACAGCGGTACGAACTGCTCACACCCAATGTGATACCCAAGGGATTCATGGATGGCAAGAAGGCCTGCGAGAAGATGATCCAGGCCCTCGAACTGGACTCGAATCTGTATCGTGTGGGCCAGTCGAAGATCTTCTTTCGCGCCGGTGTGCTGGCACATCTCGAGGAGGAGCGCGACTTCAAGATCTCCGATCTGATCGTCAATTTCCAGGCATTCTGTCGCGGCTTCCTTGCCCGCCGCAACTATCAGAAGCGTCTCCAGCAGCTCAACGCCATACGCATCATTCAGCGCAACTGTGCCGCCTATCTCAAGCTGAGGAACTGGCAGTGGTGGCGTCTGTACACCAAGGTGAAGCCACTGCTCGAGGTCACCAAGCAGGAGGAGAAGCTGGTGCAGAAGGAGGATGAGCTGAAGCAGGTGCGCGAGAAGCTCGATACGCTGGCCAAGAACACCCAGGAGTACGAGCGTAAATATCAGCAGGCTCTGGGCGAGAAGACAACGCTTGCCGAGCAGCTGCAGGCCGAGATTGAGCTGTGCGCCGAGGCGGAGGAATCCCGGTCGCGTCTCATGGCACGCAAACAGGAGCTGGAGGACATGATGCAGGAGCTGGAGACGCGCATTGAGGAGGAGGAGGAGCGTGTCCTTGCACTGGGCGGTGAGAAGAAGAAACTGGAGCTGAATATTCAGGATCTGGAGGAGCAGCTCGAGGAGGAGGAGGCAGCACGCCAGAAATTGCAGCTGGAGAAGGTGCAGCTGGATGGCAAGATCAAGAAGTACGAAGAGGATCTGGCCCTAACCGACGATCAGAACCAGAAGCTACTCAAGGAGAAGAAACTGCTGGAGGAGCGTGCCAATGATCTGTCCCAGACGCTTGCCGAGGAGGAAGAGAAGGCCAAGCATCTGGCCAAACTGAAAGCCAAGCATGAGGCGACCATCACCGAGCTGGAGGAGCGCATGCACAAGGATCAGCAACAGCGTCAGGAATCCGATCGTTCCAAGCGCAAGATCGAAACCGAGGTCGCCGATCTCAAGGAGCAGCTGAACGAGCGTCGCACCCAGGTCGAGGAAATGCAGGCGCAGCTGGCCAAGCGCGAGGAGGAGCTCACCCAAACCCTGATGCGCATCGACGAGGAGTCCGCCACAAAGGCCACCGCACAGAAGGCACAGCGCGAACTGGAGTCCCAGCTGGCCGAAATCCAAGAGGATCTCGAGGCCGAGAAGGTGGCACGCAGCAAGGCCGAGAAGTTGCGTCGCGATCTCAGCGAGGAACTCGAGGCGCTTAAGAACGAGCTGCTCGACTCACTGGACACCACAGCTGGTAAGTAGACACTAATGAATTCCTGCTCAATCCTATTGCTATTAATGCCCTTCTTCATCCTCCCTCGCAGCCCAACAGGAGCTGCGCTCGAAGCGTGAACAGGAGCTGGCCATGCTGAAGAAGTCGCTCGAGGAGGAGGGCGCCAGTCATGAGAACGTGCTCACCGAGATGCGGCACAAGCATGCCCAGGAGCTGAACGGCATCAATGATCAGCTGGAGAATCTGCGCAAGGCCAAGGCCGTGCTGGAGAAGGCCAAGGGCACCCTGGAGGCGGAGAATGCGGATCTGGCCACAGAGCTGCGCAGCGTGAATAGCTCGAGGCAGGAGAACGATCGTCGGCGCAAGCAGGCCGAGTCCCAGATTGCTGAGCTCCAAGTGAAGCTGGCGGAGATTGAGCGTGCGCGCTCCGAGCTGCAGGAGAAGTGCACAAAGCTGCAGCAGGAGGCGGAGAACATAACCAATCAGCTGGAAGAGGCCGAACTGAAGGCATCCGCTGCTGTCAAGTCTGCCAGCAATATGGAATCACAGCTGACGGAGGCGCAACAGCTGCTGGAGGAAGAGACACGCCAGAAGCTGGCACTCAGCTCCAAGCTGCGTCAAATCGAATCGGAGAAGGAGGCGCTGCAGGAACAGCTCGAGGAGGATGAGGAGGCCAAGCGCAACTTCGAACGCAAATTGGCCGAGGTCACGGGTCAAATGCAGGAGATCAAGAAGAAGGCACAGGAGGATGCCGATCTGGCCAAGGAGCTCGAAGAGGGCAAGAAGCGTCTGAACAAGGACATCGAAGCACTGCAGCGACAGGTCACCGAGCTGATTGCCCAAAACGATCGCCTGGACAAGAGCAAAAAGAAGATACAATCGGAGCTGGAGGATGCTTCCATCGAATTGGAATCGCAACGCACGAAGGTAAATATAATCCTAGTTCCTATATATTTAAGCAATCTTTAAACGGTTTGATTACTTTGAACAGGTGCTCGATTTGGAGAAGAAGCAGAAGAACTTCGATAAGATACTCGCCGAAGAGAAAGCCATATCAGAACAGATTGCCCAGGAGCGCGACACGGCGGAGCGTGAGGCGCGCGAAAAGGAAACGAAGGTGCTGTCCGTGTCCCGCGAACTGGACGAGGCCTACGACAAGATCGAGGATCTGGAAACGAAGCGCAAGCAGCTGCAAAACGAATTGGACGATGTGGCCAACACACAGGGCACGGCGGACAAGAATGTGCATGAGCTGGAGAAGGCGAAACGTGCGCTGGAATCGCAGCTGGCCGAGCTGAAAGCACAAAACGAGGAGCTCGAGGATGATCTGCAGCTGACCGAGGATGCCAAATTGCGGCTGGAGGTCAATATGCAAGCGCTGCGCTCCCAGTTCGAACGTGACCTGCTCGCCAAGGAGGAGGGTGCCGAGGAGAAGCGACGTGGTCTGGTGAAGCAGCTGCGCGATCTGGAGGCCGAGCTGGATGAGGAGCGCAAGCAGAGAACGGCTGCGGTGGCGTCCAAAAAGAAATTGGAGGGTGATCTCAAGGAGATTGAGACCACAATGGAGATGCATAACAAGGTGAAAGAGGATGCGCTGAAGCATGCCAAGAAACTGCAAGCACAAGTCAAGGATGCGTTGCGCGATGCCGAGGAGGCCAAGGCCGCCAAGGAGGAGCTCCAGGCGCTGAGCAAAGAGGCCGAACGCAAGGTGAAAGCCCTCGAAGCGGAAGTATTACAGCTCACCGAGGATTTGGCCAGCTCGGAGCGTGCCAGACGTGCGGCGGAAACGGAACGCGACGAACTGGCCGAGGAGATCAACAATAATGCCAGCAAGGGCTCGCTCATGATCGATGAGAAGCGACGCCTGGAGGCACGCATTGCCACCCTCGAGGAGGAGCTCGAAGAGGAGCAATCCAATTCGGAGGTGCTGCTCGATCGCAGTCGCAAGGCCCAACTACAAATCGAACAGCTGACCACGGAGCTGGCCAACGAAAAGTCCAATTCGCAAAAGAATGAGAATGGCCGAGCGTTGCTCGAGCGCCAGAATAAGGAGCTGAAAGCGAAGCTGGCCGAGATTGAGACGGCGCAGCGCACCAAGGTGAAGGCGACAATTGCCACGCTGGAGGCAAAGATTGCCAATCTGGAGGAGCAGCTGGAGAACGAGGGCAAGGAGCGACTGCTGCAACAGAAGGCCAATCGCAAGATGGACAAAAAGATCAAGGAGCTCACCATGAACATCGAGGACGAGCGAAGACACGTCGATCAGCATAAGGAGCAAATGGATAAAGTATGCTTTATATTACTAAACCTATTTTTATTTATTTACTAATTGATCTTTCTTTCCCCACACAGCTGAATAGCCGCATTAAACTGCTCAAGCGCAATCTGGACGAGACCGAGGAGGAGCTGCAGAAGGAGAAGACGCAAAAGCGCAAATATCAGCGCGAATGCGAAGATATGATCGAATCGCAGGAGGCCATGAACCGTGAGATCAACTCACTCAAAACTAAATTGCGGTAAGTAAATTGTGAACGGACCAAATTACTGCGAATATGGGAGTTTAACAACTGATCGATCCGATATGATACAATAATATGGCTTAAACTTTAAGAAGTTTCCCAGCAACTTCCGAGTTGTAAAATCTTTGGGGAAAGATCATAAAAAATCAATTTCCGTTTAAACTTAAATTCAAAACATTGTCTTAAAATTAATCAATAACTATTTAAACTGCCTTGAAATCGAAAGTTGGGTAAGACTGTTACTTTTTAAGCTTATATCTGAGCCTGGTCAAAACCGTGCAATGCCTGCTAGTTATTATTTATACATCATTTTTTTTTTTTTCGTTTCTTTGGTTTAACGTTTTTTCTGTTTTTTTGATTTTTGGCTCTTTGATGTGTTGTGCATATTTATTATATAGATCGATACAGGTGGCCGAGACTGAAAAGGCCAAGGCATATTCGCCCAAAAAGGATGCTGCGCTAATTATGAATTGTGAGGGTCTGCATTAGGTTTCGTTTTCTGCTTCGCTTCCACTTGGTAGGCTTGTAAGTGCTGGCAATCGAGACTTCATCATCAAACCAAACCAAACCAAAAACAAAATCCTCTCAAGAATGAAACCCAAAACTCTGATCCAACAATTGTGCATGTTAAACACACACACACACATACCCCACACACACACATAGACATAGACATAGAAACAGTTCATTTCGTGCGTTTACATATTTTTAAATGTTTTTTTTTTTTGTGATCTCCCTTTCCCAGAAAGATGAGCAACCAATCTAGAATTTAGTGCATATTGTCTTTTAGTGATTTTTACCCTCCTTTCTCCGTTATTCTTTTAATGTTTATGTTGACCCTTGTTATTTTTATACCCTATGTTATGTCGCTGCACGCTTCTAGTTACAAACTCTTTTGCATTATTTGTAATCAATTTTGGTTTCTTACATTTTATAGACGCACCGGCGGCATGGGCCTCAGCTCCACCCGGCTTACTGGCACACCATCGTCCAAGCGTGCAGGAGGGGGCGGTGGGGGCGGCGGCGACGACAGCTCATCGGTGCAGGATGAATCATTAGATGGCGAGGATTCAGGCAATTGACGCGTTAATTATTAATACAAAAGAAAACAAACAAAAAAACAACAACAAAAAGAAAAATTTACAAAAAAAACAAGAAATAAACGATTATATTTTAATGTTTCTTTTATATAATTTCTCTGTTATTTTTTATATAAACTATTATACCTAATTAAAAACGTAAAAACAAACGCAAAACAAAAAATAATTATACAACATAAAAACCAACTACAACAAATACGCGTATTAACTTTTCAAACCATCTTCTCCTCCCACAACAAACTCAAAAACTCAAACATGCAATATACACAACCCGATATAACAATCGCAGTACATTAATAAATACATGCATTTAATAACTAAAGGTTTATAAAACAATCAAATGTTGAACAAGCAACTAATATACGAATTTCGTTTTGTTTAGAAACAATAAATATTTGCTATAACAATTAAAAATGTTCGAAATGGCTGTTTGAATTGTTGCGGCTATATAATTCTGCTGTGCTGGCAATGCTGCTTCAGTGTGGCCGTATACTTGATCGAAGAGCTACACTTGCACCATTTAGCTTTTGTCAGCGAACAGAATTTAAATTCAAATATGTTTCGTTTGTGCTTGTTATACCCTGAAGTTCAGCTTTTACTTTCACTATAAAAGTATGCAGTACTATTAATTAGGTCTTGATTTAAGGTCATCGCAAAACTATGCAATATGAAATTCATCTTCGGCTCTTGCTGCTGATTCTGTTCGCCTGGTACTTGCAGTCAGAAAACTGGTGTGTTTTAGGCCAAACTCAATCAAAACGAAAATAAAATACTGCCAGCACCTGCAGTATTTTTACAAGCACCATCATCGAAAATAAATGGTGCCAATATCTGACTGCAAGTACCAGGCGAACAGAAATTGTAGCTGAATACTGAGCATTTAATTTCACTCGTTCATTTGGCACGCTCAAAGGGCTTGAGCATAAAACGTTTGAGAACGGCTCAACCTGTGAGCTTTGAGCTCAGAAATACTGCATTCACAACTTTTCTTCAACTGAGTTAAGTTAAATTAAACTTTAGGCATTTGTTTAATTCTCTTTATACATATATATTACATATATACAATTATACAATTTGTTAACTACATCGTTTGTTTGTTCTAGGCTAATAATATTCTATTCTAAGTCGTGGCAAATTCGAAAATCTCTTAATTCTGTTCATTTTGTAAGGCACTCACCAGCACAAACATAACCCCCAACATGTTGTGCTGCCACGCCCCCCGCCCTTACCCAAGAAAACTAAACTACTAAATGGCAGATATTACGGTTCCCCCCGATGTGTTGCATGGCTTTTAACGCTGTGTGGCAAGACTTGGACGACAACAATGTTGCCATTGCAATTACTTGGCCCGGCAAGTGCTTCCAGTTCCGCAGAGGATTTACTATGCTCCAGCTGATGCTCCTCCCGCTTGCTGTTCAGATAGTAAACGCTGGCCACAATCAGACTGAAGGTGGTTACAGAGACCAAAAGGGTTCCGTATTTCAGTGCCAGCTGTATGGCATCCAGACCAAATGTGGTCACATAGAGCGTGTGGAGGACCTCCTCATTGAAGTCTCCGGCAGTGATCTCAATCCAAATCAATGGCAAGATGGTGGCATTCTCCAGGCGCGCAGCTTGATCTATTAGAGAAATTGGGATTTTAGACAACTACAAATTGGGAACAACTTCTTCACTTACTTCTCAGTAGCGGCGTCTTGTCCAGCATTATGTTAATTTGTATGCGGGAGGCGCCACTGATGGGAAAACCAAAACGCGGATGGATATCTGCATATGTCTGATGCAGTTCGGCATCCGGCTTGATGCCCTCAAACTCCTTGTACAGCACCGGATCACCGGAGAAGAAGTGCGGGAATGAGGGAAATATGGGTGAATCATCGTAGCACTTGGTGGCATTGATGACACCACTTGGCAGGCAGCGATCCGTGTTCCGGCAATAGCACTCATTTGCCGGATTCTCCGAGGGATGCGCAAAGACATCGAGTGGTGTGCGATAGCGCAGCACATCGATATCATTGTAGATGGTCTCCTCCTTCTCAAAATGCAGCGGCACCTTGCGGCACAGCACCTGCAGGAAGACGTAGACTGTGCTACGATCCTGCAGCAGGATGGGCGAGAACATGGACGGTTCACTGCCATCGATGCGATTGCACTCCTCGCCCTGCCAGAAATCCAGCTGTGGCTTGCCATTAAACTGTGTAATGATGCTGAACTTGGAGATGTCATCCTCGCCCGTATTCAGCTGTATTGAATCCACGCTGGTGCCATTGCGCTGCGGAGCAAGAGCTGGATAATTAGTTACTCATTGGCAGCTTCTTAGCCTACTTACCGATTTGAGTAGGCCAAAATGCGTCTTGCCGCCACCGAGGGATTCCAGACTTATGATCTTGTCCCTATAGCCCCAGAGATACTCGTGGGCAGTCAATCGCTTGAACAAAGGCTCCTCAAAGAGTTTGATGGTGGCGGTGACGAAAAGACGCTTAATTGCTGGCATGCGTTTGACATGAACGGCAGCCGATAGGAGCGGCACATTTGGCACTAGGACGACGTCATCCTCCCTCACCGAAGACTTGTCTGGCAGGAAAATGTAGGATTTCTTATCCTGCAAGGAATTAAGCATGATGGATTAAGTGCTTCCTTTATAAATACAATATATTTTGTAGCTCACCCTAAAGGTAACAGTGTGATTTTTATTGAAGTGAACTTGATCCTTGACGGTGTGCTCCTGATAGGTCAATGGACCCAAATCCACCACATGCATCTTGTCCGCACGCCCCGCCAAATAGTCCTCAATGTTTGTATAGTTAAATATGTGCGCCTTGAGCAGCGTATCGTATTTGGTATCTGGATTCAACCAGCTCTGTGCCGTCTCCGAATCCTCGGCAAGTATAAGATTCTGCGAGTGAAGTAATAAAGAAAGTTAAAGAAGAAGAGATAAGAGTGGCGTGTAATAATTACCTTGAGCATGGTATTGTTATAGTATTCGGTGAACCACATTACAAAGAACCCGGTCACGCTTATCACAAACAGCAAGAACATGAAGCCCAACACTGTTAAGGTCGAAAATGAGTATTTAAAAATAAAAATATATTTACGTTTTCGACTTACTTATCAGCACTCCCATATCCTTGGAAGTAAGATTGCGCAGACCCAATGAATCCAGTATCATGTCCAGCACGGTCAGCTTCTCGGGGCTGCTGTTGCTTGTGTACCCCCCGCCACCGCCGCCGCCGCCACCGCTGTAGCCCCCCACGTTGCCATTGCGTTGCGAGTTCAATGTATTGGACTTTGATTTGTTGTTGATTTGTACTGTGAGATCCTCTGGGACAGGCAGCTGCTGTTGCTGCTGATCATTGCTTGCGGCATTTGGCATTGTGTGTGTGCGTAGAATGTACATATGTATTGAAATCACTGCAAAAACAAGATAGAAGGCTCTATAATAAAAAATAGTTATTTATATTCATGTAGATTAGGTTTATAAATAGGTAAACAAAAAATAATATTTACAAAAAAGAGTATTGCCAATTTCTAAGTTATATTTCTATACACGTGGTACTTGCAACGTCGCAAATCCTTATCACAAGTCGGGGAAAATGTTTCGATTGGGATTTTTGAGGTGTTTCTCTGCAGGTTCATTGAACACATGCTTGACACGAAAAACCCATTTCCATTCATAAGCTAGGTAATATAGTATATGTGTGAATGTACCTACGTTCTATATGGATGCGCGATTATATATAGTATATTCCAGAGTGATCTGCCGCTTAAGTAGCTCTTAACCAGCCGATCGTTTGACGGCGTGTGTAACAACTAATCTTGGTTTTGATATTTTCACAAGCTACGCGTGCTACGCTCAAATCAAAGTACAACAATGTATTTGTATAATCATACAAGTACAAATATATGGAACATGTATGGACTATATAGAATCGCGTAGCTCTTATCAGGCGCTACTTGGTGTGTATGTGTGTGTGTGTGTGAGAAGGCTACAATTCATAAAGAAAAGTACATTTCTATTAAATACATACATAGATTATGTACTCAGATTGGCATAGTTGAGGTACTTATGTATTTATTGATCATGTATAATATATTTTTGCCAACTTGGCGTTAATGTCAGTTGAAAAACGGGTCAACAGCATTTGATAAGCTTTCGCGTTCGAAAATTGAAAAAAATTTCCAATAATTTGAGCTAGAGAGCATTAGTGCGAAGACTTTTAGAGTTAATAAGCGATGACTTGGAAAGTTAAAAAAAAAACTATATTATAAAACTAATGTAGAGCAAACCTTAGAAACGTTAAAAGTTTATTCATAAGTTTGTTTATCATTTCACTTATTTTCTTCACTTTTTGGTACAAAAACCTTTTACATTGTACGTACAAACATATATGTAAGCATGTATTATGTGCACTGTGCACATGCCTGCATTTGGAAGTAGTTCAAAACATGTTTTTTTTTTCAAAAGCAATTCTTGCTAGAACAATTTAACAGCTGATAGTAAACACACATACATACATAAATACGTACATGTGCAAGCAGTCGGTGTGGGTGTCCGAAAGCTTTGAAAGTTGCAATATTGTTGTTGTTGTTGTTGTTGCTGCTGCTGCTGCTCGTGCTGCTATTTAACTGATGGGTACGAAACTTAGTTAACGCTGCAGCGCTCTCTCAGTGCCATTGACTGATAACACAGTGACACTGCTGCGGAAGATGCTTCCACCTGTGTGAGAGCATGCGCCGGTGTGTGAGCATATGAGCGGGAGAGATCTCACTCGCAGATACTGCTGTTGGCATGCACTTGAATAGAAACGCAGAAGAGCTTATCACGCACACTCAGCTCAGCTGTTTTTGTCGAAACAAATTGGAAACGAAACAGCGCGCGCACACACACACACTCGCACACACGTTAATTGCAATCACGCTCCCACTTTTACACTCACTCTCTCGCTCTTTCTTTTTGTTTGTTAATGTGTTGGTGCTCTCGCTCTCGTTTTGGCATGCACTTTCCAAGACGCCTGCCAAACATTTGGCGTTTTAATAAGTAATTTGTCGCTATTAACGCTGAATGCGCACAAAATACATACATATATGTTCAAAAATTATTAGCTTATTTGTGTTGGAACTGGCTGTGGTTGTTTTTAATTCAATGTGCGACACAAAACTGTGTGCCTAGAAGTCGTTGTTGTTGTCTGTTATAGTTGTAGTTGCGTTCTGATTTTCGTACTTATTTGTTGTTGTTTCTGTGGCGTTGTTCCTCCAGTTTGAGTCTGCTGTGTTGTTGCCTTGTGTTCGCGTTCTTTGTTTTCCACTTGATTCTTTGTTTTCTCGCTATTCCGCTCCGACTGCTGATCGCTTGGGACTTTTGTTGTTGCTGCTCTTGTTTTTGTTATGATTTTATTTTGTATGACAAGCTGGTTTTCCGTATGAGTTTTTATGAAGTTGTTGCTCTTGTTGCTGTTGGTGCCTTTTGTCTCTTGATTTCACTTCACTTCCAGCTGGCCATGCACTCGTTTTTCCATCAGCTTCAGGTGGACCACGCCTGACGCCTGCCAACCTGGCACAATAATATCACTAAAACTGTATGTACATGCATATATGTGATATGTGATCACACCTACATATACTACTACAATGGATTATGATTAGCGGATTACGTAGTACATACACACTCTACGCATTATCAAAACAAGCGCGATTAGATTTTGTTTTGTTATTCTTTCGTTTATTCGAATTCTCGAATTCGGTCACAAACAGTTACACACTGGAAAGAGTTCTGCGCGTTGCGTTCTGCCCACGAAACAAGTTATTACTACGACGCGCGCAACGCATTCACTGCCTGCTTGCTTGCCAGCCAGTCAGATAGATGCCTAGCTGCCCTCTGTCGCTGTCGCTGTCTCTGACACTGCCAGCGTCGCGACGTCGCTGCACTCGACTGTGTTGATAAGCGAACGAAGACGATGCGAACGCAGCGGGAAGCAAGCAGCTCGTAGCTATGATTACTGATTGCTGCCTGCTGTCTTCTTTGTTGTTGTTGTTGTTGTTGTTTACGTATCGGGATCTCTTGTTTTTTTTTTTTGACGTAGCAACTACATATTAGCACACAAACACATATTGAGTAAATGAACAACAGACACAAAGTGCAAATTTAATCATTGCAAAACAAAGAATTCACACACCGAGTATTTTATGTACATATATAGTACTTAAGACAAGTATCAATATAAGAATAACCATTGCATTCCCAGCTTAGACATGATACTCGCATCCATTATTATCGCATTATATTTGTTATTGTGCTGCGAGCATGTGCTCTATTTTCTCAACGCGTCGTTCGAAGTCGAACTCAACGATGATCACAGTCACTGGGAGAAATTGCGCCGTGAGTGAGCGTTGGAAAGCTTCTAACGTATGCATGGGAAAGTCTCCTTCGTTGGAAATGATCTCACTGTGAACGTCTGCGAGAAGCCTAATGGAACCGAACTCAGGTGGGCCAGTGTTGTATAGTCTGACTCAAAATCAATTAAAAATACGTCAATATTTACACATAGTTAATTAAGGTAAGATGTAATTTTTTCATGTTTTAGCACTTAGATATAATTTTAGAACTGAGATTATCTCATTTAATTAGCACTTTAAATAGTTAAATCTCGTTAATTGTGAAATTGCGTCTTATTTAGTTTTGACGCCCCCATCGCCGCTTTTTAAATTATGATTACAAACAAACTTTGCATTTTGCTTTATCAATTAGCAGTTTATTATTTTTTTTTTTTTTGTTAAGTCGTAGCACCATTTCTCTTTGTGTATTAAAGGTGCAGCACACTTGACAAATATCCCAGTTGCTGCCATTGTTTACTCACTCTTTGTCTTCCAGCTTCCTTATAATAGATACATAGCTGCTTGAAAGCTCACAGATAAAAGTATATATAAAATACCAGGTATATATTTAGATGTGCATAAGCATTATCTGATTTCCACACGCATTAAGCGCGTTGAGCTGGACACATATTTGCTTTGCCAGGGTACATATGTACTCTATGTATATAATGTATATTAATGTAATATAGCTGATAAATGTACGTACGTGTTGAGTTATTGAACCCGATTCAAGTGTATTCTGCATTTATCAGTTTAGTCAAGAGTTTATATTAATCGCGCATTTATAAAATGTACTTGTGTGTTTGCATGTTTATTTCACCCCACAACCTTACTTCTTACCTCCTGCGTAGTCAGCAGAGCTTGAAAGCGTGCTATTTATTTTGTCAATCAAATATGACAGTTGCGATTTACAATTACACTGCAAATACACTAAGCATGTGTGAAAGCTCTCTCTTGAGAGAGATCATTTAACGGTTAAATTCCTTGTGGCATTCTTAAATTTAAAGGTGGCAACGCTTTACAAAATGGAATGTAGCTGTAAAAACTTAACGAAACGTTGGAAACTTGATGTCAAAGAGTATTCAAAGTTCGCATTCGTTTGCAGTCGTTTTGTGTTTTCTTATTTGCCATATAGCAAAATCATCGAAACAAACGATAGCCTTTTTGAACTTTGCTCACAGCACTGGCTTGATTAAGTTGACGACCAGCCTGATGATTATTTCAATAAATGAAATGTTTTGCGTGCGCCTAATGGCTTTTCAATAGTTGCGGGGCCTTCACAGATCGGCGATTATCCGACAAAAAACCTAAATGTACATTTGTATGTATGTACAAAACAATAGATAAAACTTGTTACCTCTTCAAACGTCGTCTGAGATCTTCAAGCGTGTTATATATGAGCTTTAAACGCTGCTTAAAACTGACATTTTGGGCAAACAAATTGCAATTGTCGAGCTTAGTTGCAAGTTGTTTAGACAGTTTAAATTGCGTTTAGTCACGTTGAAGCATAGCTAATGCCAAATACATAGCTCGAGTGTGTGAAGAGTGTCTTCAAGCTCTTATCACAGCCGTGGGACCTACGTCAATTGCCGTCACAAGGCATTATCGCTGGCTTAAATGGCCTGTAGCATTCATTTCCTATATTGCTTATCAATCGGAACATTCTGAGTAATGAGGCACTTAAAATAATTTCCAAAACACATATACTTGAACATACATATATGTAAAGACATTAGTTTGAGTAACCAGAAAGCCAGGCAACAATTGCCAAAAATAGTTTTAAAAAAACAAAACACAAAAAGTACTTTTCCATTTCATTGAATTTTAAAAATTCTAGTATACGACAAAGACGCCTGGTTTGCTTGTGATTCATTATAATGCATATTGAGAGCCTTGGATATCGTAAGTTAAAAATGTGACTCTAATTGAACATGGGGCTAAACGTGGGCAATTGATAGCACGCAAGCCTATTGCACTAGGCACTATTATACGCTGGGTAAGGGTATAACAATTGTGATAAGACATTTGAAATTATACTAAAATCAATTTGGGGTATGTTCATTATTACTAGAGATAGATTAAAGGTAAAGAAAGAAAATTTATATTATATTTTACAATAGGTAAAAAAAACATTTATATATTGTTGTAAGGGTATTTAAACACTACGTATGTGTTATTTTTTTTAATATTTATGCGAACATTAAAACAAATGTGCCATTTTATGTGTGTGTGTGTGTGTGTGTGGCAGTTTACATAAGCAGAAAGGTCGCATGCAACCTGGTTAGCCTTATTGGCATACAAAGTTGTAAAACGCGTAGAGTTGGACATTTGGGGTTTTAAATGGGCCTATTACACACCTACATGTGTGTGTGTGTGTGTGTGTGGGGTGACATCAATGTAGTTCAAGGTCACCTTGTCCCAAATAGCCTTGCCCCAAAAAAGATTTCTTATAAAGGCGGGCATTTCTTAACAGTTTCCCAGACGACAACTGGGAAAAAAAGTTGTACAGGAAATACACACTCGACTTTCCACTTTGGTGTGCAATGCAAATTCTGCGTAATACTCTCAAAACTCGCTCCAACAAAGTTTATAAGCTAATATGAAAATTCCCATGAGGCCAGTTGGGCAAACACTTTAGTTATAAGTACAGCACTCCTATACACTACTATTTCCTATATGTATTTAGTTATTTCCAGAGCAGCTGCAACTAGTTTTCATGGTGAATGCAAATTGAAGCTGACTGCCTGTTATTTCCACAACAAATTTGCATATGTGAAGAGTTTTTCATATTTATGTGAAGTAAGATAACCAAAATAAAACAAAAACGCTTCAAAAGATTCCGATTCTAGTACAAACAACCTTGCGCAATGGCGAGGCTTGTGTCAATTTTGGACACCACACACTAGACACCAGACAAATTTGGTGTAATTTGTAAGTGCCGCTAAAATTCTTGTAAGTACCATGCCGCTCTTGTTGTTGTCTGGTTTCGCAAAGGCAACAAGAAATGTGAGTCATTTACTTGTTTTGGGACATAATCATTTGCGTCTATGTGGAAATCATAGATATGTTTGTTGTCGTTGCACGTTTTGGAATCGACAGCATTAAAATGAAGCGATACAAAACGAAAGACTTCAATGCAAGCAGCAAACTTGTTTTTATCAGCACACTCAAAAGCTGCGACCGACCCAACACAAAGCAACAGCAACAGCAACATCCATAGCAGCTGTAGCACCAACAACAATCATGCATGAAAACGGCATTCAAGCGAGCTTTTATCGTACATGCATTGCAAGGCAAGTGAGAGCAAAATGACAGAAAAGCTTCCACGCTGCACTCCACCCAAACAATATGAGCAACAACAACAACAGCAACAACAAACAGCAAGTGCTGAGCATTAAGTACACAGAGCACTAAACACTCAGAGCACTGAAGCTTACTCTCGCTTTTGACGCCGATGTTGCCGACGTCGCTGACCGTTTACGTTTTTACCAGTTTATCTGGTTTTTTTTTGTTTTTTTGTTTGGTATGTGTGTGTGTTTGTCGCAATAGTAGTATTCAAGCTCAGCTTGAGCTTTTGCCTGCGCTGGCTAAACATCTTTTGCTGTGCGCGCATTTCAAGACTTCAGTTACTCAGCGGCTTTGCTAGCGTTCAAGTCGTTTGCCGTTTGCCGTTGCCGGGTGCGTTATAACACAAATTATTTTGTGGCTTTAAGCCAAGAATCTTGATTGTGCATAGATTGTGACTCGTGCTCGCTCTGACTTACTAGTGGTGTGTGCAAGTGTGTGTCTCTGTGTGTCTGTGTGTCTCTGTGTGTGTGTGTATGTGTTTGCCTATGTGTTAATTTTACTATTTTGAAATGCCTGCGGTCGCCTGTTGCTGCGGCTGCTGCTGCTGCTGCTGCCACTGTTGTTGTTAGCGGTTTTTGTCTTCAAGTCTCTTTCACAAAATCAAAGCAGGCAAAAGGCAGCAGGCAACAGGCAACAGCAACAGCAAGTGTACTTTTACACTTGTGCTTAGTGGTCGCATTCCAGTAAAAGTTGCAAGCTGTGCACAAGATTCATAATATGCCACATCGATATATGCGTATATATATATATATGTATATATATCATGGATTGAGTGGCGCAAGACCTTGCCGGAGTCGGCCCAGCCAAATGAAACCAAATGAACATGCCTATTGACTTTAACGTCGCTGCCAAAGCGGAAAATCGTTAAGATACATGTGTACATACTATATCTATCTATGCACATACTTGATGTACATATATACATCATCAATGTTTCTGTGTGTGTACGTGAATAGTTTTTATGATTACTTATGTGGAAAAAGTGAAATTTCGCTGTTGACGCCACACGAAGAAGCAGCCACTCAAAACGAAATAAAAGCTAAACATCAAAATCAAAGTGAAGCGCGCACAACAACAACAACAACAACAGCAAACATTCGCTTTTTAAAATACATACAACAACAAATATAAATAAATACATGAACTGACCACATAACCAAACACTAAGCTTTGATATATCCGTTTTGATCAACAAGAGACAAAATTCCCCAAACTCTCTCTCTCTATTACGCACAAAGAGAAAGAGAGAGAGAAAGAGGAAATTTTAAGAAAAAGCCCTTTTTGCAGAGCTGTTAAAATGATTCACATTTGATATACAACTACAACAACAAAAAAAGAGTTGCGTGAGGTGCGACAATTGTCGCTCATTGTCTTTGTTAAAGCATTACATCCATCCACCTCCTCCCCCACTGCCCGTCTTATAACGTGTGTTGCCGCAACCGAAAACTGACCTACTGCCAAGATGGAACTAGAGTTGTCACTGAGACATGCCATTGACACGCTATTGTTTAACAAAAAAAAAACTACAGCAACAACAACAATGGCAACAATTTTAAATCACTTTATTGTACACATTATCAAATGCAACAAAAACAACATTATTATTATTTGGCAGGCAAAGCGAGCCAAAAAAAAATACACAACCGCAAAGCAAAAAAAGAGTTAAATAAAACAAAAATTGTCAACAGCTACGTTTGTTGGCTCGTCGCTTACTTTTTGGCCCGGCTAGTGTCAGCAGCAGCAGCAGCAACAACAACAACGCCGTTGCTTTAAAAATTGGGTCAGGGTAATTGTTTACACTAAGTAGCTGCTGCTGCTTGTGCTGCTGTAGTTGTTGTGTTTGTGCAACGTTTAAACGCAGTGAAATTATGCGGCATATCTCCAACAACTGCTGCTGCTGCTGCTGCTGCAAGTGTGCTCCAAGCTCTTTACTTTCAGTTCGATTCTCATGGCAGCAGCAGTAGCTGCAAAAAGCTGTCTATTAGCCAAGTTTGACTTGTTGGCCACTCAGCACTTTATTTAGAAAGTTAATTTCTAATGAAGCTAAATTCTGTTTAAACACACACACACACACAGTCGAGCACAGCGATTTCACGCTAAGCGCCCAACAGTTGTTAATTAAAAAGCAGCAAACTGAAACACCATCAATTACTAGAACCCAACTTAAAAACAACAATTAACTTATGCTTGAATGCATTGCTGATTACATTAGCTATCGGAAATAAACTGCCAAAACACTTGTCGAATTCAAAACCAGCCGTTTTTCCTTTTCATTGAATTTCATTGATTTGAATAAACAAGTGCAGAATTCCAAAGCTTGATAAGGAACTAATGTTGTTCTATTAAATTTATATTGCCTAGCTTAAGGCGCAGCAAAAAAATCGTTGCAATAGAAAAACACAAGTGTTTTTGGCTTAGCTACAAGCACAAATCTGTGCACAAAAAGGTGTTATATTTATCTGTATTGATTTATAGTGATAAAAGCAATAGCTGCTGTTGAAGTAAAACAGCGATGTGATATCTTGCACCTGTATTATATACAATATATTTCTATAGATGTTTTTATTAGAGTCGCGTTACTGTTGCTATCGTTGCTCAGGTCAGGGCTACATGCCTATAAATAACTCTCAATATACAAACAATAATTATTTGTATATAAAGTAAGATTAAAAGTGTTAAGCCTATATTTACTTTCACAATACCCTGGCATTTCAAGTTGTTGTTGTTGTTCCTACGATAAACTGTGTAAACATAGAAATTCATTTGTAACGCCTGGTTGGATATCCAACTGATTATCTTGAATCATTTCTAATCAAAGCAGCTAACAAAACAACAATTGTGTATACGTATTATATGGAAATTTGCATTCAATGAACTCACACTTAGAGCTAACACATTTTGGCATTCAGTGGCCAAAACAATTTGTTTTAGCCATACAAAGCATGCCTCAATGATGGGGCC
The DNA here is from genome assembly GCA_018152825.1 of Scaptomyza hsui. NCBI lineage: Eukaryota > Metazoa > Arthropoda > Insecta > Diptera > Drosophilidae > Scaptomyza > Scaptomyza hsui. The sequence goes on from JAECXO010000002.1 coordinate 5,611,986, forward strand.
CAACAAAATGATTATGAGCAGAATGTCGCCAAAAAGCGCACAAAATAATAATTATTAGTTAATTACTATTCAATACGCATGCCCAACCATTGTGTGCGCACACAGCTGAAATTCCATGGTGCAGGGGGGAGGTTGGTCCAAAAGTATGGCTCATTGTCGTCAATAACTGTATGCACGAGTATTTGGTATATCAGCAGTTTTTGTATCTAACAGCGGGACGACCTTCAGAGCGCACTAAACTCCATGAAATAAGCAAGCAAAATGAACTCAGTGTGTGTGTGTGTTTCTCAAAGTGCAAAGCTTGAAAGAGCTGACTTAAAGAGTTTAAGACTGTAAGATACACTGTACAAATAATATTTCTTAAAAAGCTTATAAGGTATACGAATTTTCCGGAGTTCAGCTTTCATTTCCTTAACAAACTAAACCAAAGGTTAGGTGAAGTTAGGTTAGGATAACTTTCTACAAGAAGCTTACTGAAGCTTTGACGTATAAACTGTAATTTAAACTTGACCTTTGGCTATTCTTAACTAGATTTGTATACAAAGAAAGTTAACGCTTTAGTTGACTTTAGCTCTGAGTAATCCAAATCAATTGCACGGATAAAATCTTTAATACTTAGTATAAATAAACCAGCTTTTAATTATATTGGCTAATTGGACTTAGACCAAAACAAATTAGTTTTCATATTGAAATACCTTTAGAACAGGTACCAAATAAATATTTTGAGAGCCGCTGATATTAGAGCTTTCTAGATTCTCTTAAAAGTGCTTATGCAAGACCCTTAGGTTTAAAGTGCAAATTTAACTTCAATGACATTGACTCTTCAATGCAATGTGTTAACTTCCCCATTCTCGACTTTACGATACTCTGTAACAACTTTTACAACTTTATGTTAATGAACGACACAACCTCTTTGATTATTGCTGTTATGAAGTTCATTTTTTGCTACTTAATGAGTACATGGTACACAAAAAAGTAACGCTATTAAAAGAAAAACATAAACTTGTGGCTGGCTACGAGTTTGCTGGCCATTTCCGTGACATGGTCAAGTGCTGTTTAACCGCAAATAAACACCAACTGAGCGACACGCAGATATGCGTTTCCCAAAGCGTAACTGAAACGTGCCAATAAGTCAAATAACTAAATACTTCGTTACATACACACATTTAGTCATGTATCTCAGGTTTGTCATGATATCGGGCCTATTGACGCCACCTTGAATAAGATTCTTAAGTGCATTTTGGCAGTGTTGAAAAGCTCTTTATTGTTTGACAAATTGACGCACACACAATTCAATTGTGTTGTTGGCTACTTTTTTTTTGTGAGTTTGTCGCGATTTTCTATTGTTTCCGTGCGGGGCGTACAAATTAACCGGACTAATAATGTATTCATCATATTTTTTTTTTTTCGAATGTTTAATGGCGCCAGTGCCTGCAATTGTCAATAATAAAGCATTTTAAAAGCAAAAAACGCAAACAGCCAAGCTTTATAGAAATTATGGCCCAACAACAACAACAACACAACTCGTAGCAACATCAATAAAGCCCTGGCCTCGGTCAAGGTGTTTGCCAAAATTATAATAAAATATTTTTTACATATATGTATGTAGTATTTTTAAATACATGCGTATAAACGATAAACGCTTAAGCCTGGCCCATTAAGACGTTCAGCGTTTTGGCAACAAACAACAAGCTTTTTTTTTTTAATTGCTTGACAGTTGAAGTTGTTATTGTTGTTGTTGGAGTCGGAGGTTAAGTGGCTGCAGCTTTGTACTAGTAAAAAAAAATGCCCTGCGTGTAAGGGCGAAGACAGCTCATTGCCAACAAAAACAACAAAGCAAAAAAAAATAGCAGAAAACAATACTTATTGAAATCACTTACAGCTAAAAGTTTTAGCCTAATGTCCACAAAGTTTCCACACTTATTGGCAAGGTTCTTAAAGTAAATGCCAAAACAAAAGGTTTTTGTTTCTTTAAAAAACCGCAAAATGAGAGTATACAAATCATCTCTGATTAATTAACCTAAAGACAAAACCCAAGAAACGTAAACGAAAACGAAAACAAGTAAAACAACAACAACACAAGGTTAACTCGCCCCAAAACGTGTCTCGAGTTTGGAACTGGGGTACAGAGCACATCGCAGCCTGATCTCAACAAGTTAAACTTGACTGCGGCTGTTGCTACACTTTAGCCTTAGCACAGAGAACCTAAGGCATCTATAGTGTAATTATAACAACAATCTTTACTAGCATCATCAAAGTGTTTTTTTTAGAACTTTGCTCGGCAATCAAAGCCGCTGTCATATCATATCATATCATATGACTTGACTTTCATTAACTAGCTGTGTTTACGATTATCAGGGGTGTTTTTTTTAAATTTTTTTTATTATTATTCAAAACCAGATTTTTAACTTAATCGTTTTGCTATTTTGTTTTTTTTCTTTTCTTGCTATTTCAGAAGAAGCTGTTTTTATAGCATTTGTCAACCGCACAACGTGAACAACACAACAACAACATGAAACACAAACTCTGCACTAAACTATCCAGCACATATTTGCGCAAATGGTGTAAGTTGATCGAACAGAGATAAAGAAACATATTTAATATTAAGGTGCAGGAAATTCTCCAATAAGAAATTATAAGTATAACAGTTTTAGATGCAGCCAACTTCGCAAGCTTGTGAAGTATTTTCAGTGTTGCCAGATAGCGAAAGGAAACTATAAATAAATAACACACAGAAGTTTTATCATTTCCCTATTGAAATTGAAATTTAATGATAATTTAAAAATGATCAGGTCTTTAAACTGCAAACGTTATGAGAAGATAAATATCCCACTATATGACAATTCATGCTTATATCATTAGCAACCGTTGGTTGACATTACTCAACATAGGTAGGATTTATGTAAGAACTTGGAATATTTCCGTATTGAATTGACATCAATGGAGCTAGTCACAATCTGTTAGAACCACATGGATTTGTTGTTTTCTATGACTGGTTAAACTGGCTTGAGAATTTTAAATTCTAATTGATTCACAAGCAAGTACTACCTATAAACAAATATAAATACACGGACTTTGAAGATGGTTGGTTGTCTGTTCAACCTTTTGCTGACATTGCGTTGTTCTGTCAAGGTCTTTTACACACAGTTCTAGACAGTTATTCAGTCAGCTATATTCGATGTTTACCGGGCGTCAACTTTTGTTTTCACACATTCTTCATGATTCATCAAAAAATCAAATATTTTTTATTGCGTTCTACAATTACGTAAATATGTTAAGCTTCGAGTTTCAATGCGAATGAGGGGATTAAATTGAGAACTGGGTTATCATGAGGGCGAACTACTCATAAGTAAGACATATAGCTAATAGCTGACTTCAAGTGTTATGTAGGATAACTGGTATTTAAAATACGTAGTATGTATCTTAACTTTAGGAAAAACTTGCTAACTAAAAGCACAGGTCTTTAATTTATGTAATTATTCAATCAAATGATTAATAGCTAATTGCGGTCTGTGTTATTGTGGAATTTAATTCGATTTCACATAAAAATAGATTTAATTAGCACAGAACAGCAACTTAAAGTAGAAAGCCAAGATTAGCTGAAAGATCTTTTAATTTGTTTTGGGATTCACGAGAAACCTCAATATTCATTGAACTTGTATCTTTGTTTGATTGATTCGTCAGCCTAATCCAATTATTCAGTTTAAATGATTCACAGAAAACTTATTTACAGAACACAGTTAAACAATGTAAAGAAATTTATCTTCTTTATAAGGTATTCCTTTAGTATTTAGATTGATTTAAATTTAATTGATATATTTGAATGTCTTTACTTAAAACCTTTGTATAAATAAGCTTCGATATTTTCTTGCAATAATGGTTTTTCTAAAGCTTAGCATCTCAAAATAGTAAAACATTTTGTTTATGTACAAGCTTTGTTTTTGAAGTTTAAACGTATAATATTACAAATCACGTCAAAACAATATTACCATAATTCAGCCGTTAAACGCATCTGTCAGTTTTGATCTCATATCTTTTAAGCCCCGCCCAATGACTGCATACAGTCAAAGAGAAATACGTGTAATGGCTGCATAATAGGCTCTCAGTTTCCCGATTGACTCACCTCGGATTTCACATTGCAATTGAATCATTTTGTTTCTAAATTTCAGGGATTACAATCGCATTTGCTGGCCTTTTGATAATCGGCGGCATTTTGGTGGCCTGCGAGTTCTCAGTGTTGATCAATGCGATCGTGGATCGCATGATAGCGCTACGACCCGGCGCCAAGACCTTTAACTGGTGGGCCAAACCGCCCGTGGAGCCCCGCATCAGTTTGTATGTGTACAACGTGACAAATGCGGACGATTTTCTCAGCAATGGCTCCAAGGCCATTGTCGACGAGGTGGGACCCTATGTCTACTCGTAAGTATAAGCCTACCATCCCATTCCAGTTGAAAGTAATGGAGCAATTTTGTCTAAACACAACATAGGGAAACGTGGGAAAAGGTGAACATTGTGGAGAATGACAATGGCACACTTAGCTATAATCTGCGCAAGATATACACGTTCCGCGAAGATCTGTCGGCTGGTCCCGAAGACGATGTGGTTATTGTGCCCAACATACCCATGTTAAGTGCAACATCACAGAGTAAACATGCAGCGAGGTAAGCGTTAATTGCTAAATGCTTTCACCTCGAACCGTTTCTTAAACTTCAACTTCTGTTGTATCCAACAGATTTCTGCGCTTGGCCATGGCCAGCATTATGGACATATTGAAGATCAAGCCGTTTGTGCAAGTCTCAGTGGGTCAACTGCTTTGGGGCTACGAGGATCCGCTCCTGAAGCTGGCCAAGGATGTGGTGCCCAAGGAACAGAAGTTGCCCTACGAAGAATTCGGTTTGCTCTATGGCAAGAATGGCACCTCTTCGGATCGTATCACAGTCCACACGGGCGTCAATGACATCAATCATTATGGCATCATCGATAAGTACAATGGACGCACTCATTTACCCCACTGGACAACGGACAACTGCAATCGTCTCGATGGCACCGATGGCTCCATCTTTCCGCCTCACATTGAGAAGACTCGCGTGCTGGAGGTCTACGACAAGGATCTGTGCCGTCTGCTTCCTCTGGTCTTTGAGAAGGAGGTCATGACCTCTAACGAGGTGCCCGGCTATCGTTTCACTCCACCAGATTGGGTTTTCGCCGATGTCGACAGTCATCCCGATAACATGTGCTATTGTCCCGCCGGCAAACCATCCTGTTCCCCCAATGGTCTCTTCAATGTCTCGCTGTGTCAATACGGTAGGTTCACGGCGCTCCTATGTCTTACCTTTTTTTCTCATGCTTTCCTCCTGTAGATTCTCCTATCATGCTAAGTTTCCCGCATTTCTATTTGGCTGATGATAGTCTGAGGACTCAAGTGGAGGGCATCTCACCGCCACGCAAGGATAAGCATCAGTTCTTCTTCGATGTGCAGCCTGTAAGAAGTCTTACTCATAAAGCTACAGCAGATTTAATACCTTCTCTTTTCCTCTAGAAAATGGGCACTACGCTGCGAGTTCGTGCTCGCATCCAGATCAATCTGGCTGTCAGTCAGGTGTTTGACATCAAACAGGTGGCCAACTTCCCGGACATCATCTTTCCCATACTGTGGTTCGAGGAGGGCATCGATAAGCTGCCGGAGGAGGTGACGGATCTGATGCGTTTCGCCGAAACGATTCCGCCCAAAATTCGTGTGATTCTCATTGTGGTCCTCTTTGCATTGGGCGTGGCATTGCTGCTGCTGTCCACCTTCTGCTTGATCCGCAACTCGCACAGGCAGAGTACGCTGCATTTGGAGGGTTCGAACTATTTGGCCACCGCTCAGGTGGACATGAACAAGAAGCAGAACAAGGATACCAATCCCACCCCTGTGCGATATTGATAAAAAAGGAACAAACAAACTGCGATGTATTGTTTCTTGTGTAGTAGGGCCCTAAGGCGATTTAGTTTTTAGTTGTGTGTTGAGCTAGGAGAACGCGGATGGGGGGCGTTTAGTCTAGAACAAAATGGAGCTGGGAAGACTTATTGTATGTATATGTATGAGAGGTCCTCGTTTTTTTGTAAGTACTTAATATGTAATCGTTATGGAAATTTTGCAAGTGAATTTAGATAATAATCGATGTGAAAACGGTCGTGATCGCTATAAGTCTCAAATTTTTTGTTATTATTCTACGTCACTAAAGATCGAAAAAAACCAACAAACAAACTAATGAAATTGTGCGGTATTACGGCACCTGACCAAATAAGTCACAAACAACAAAAAAAAAACACAAATAATACAAATACGATAAAAAAAAAGTTTCACAAAAAACTCTCTCAAGTTCCGTCCCTCATATAAATGTGCTTGATTAGACCAAAATTTTAATTAATGGACTGGCAACTTCCCCGATGCGTTTTAAACGAACTACAACAATAAATAATAAATATATACAAAACAAAAATATGTGTATGTATCGTATCAATATCTGTATAATGTATATGACTTTAATGTGTACAATAAAATTACGCTATTATTTTAATTAGGCACATAAAAAATATATCAAAACGCATTCCTCAATTTAACTTCCTTTACTTATGGTCATCTTAATGTTGGTCAAAATATCAATTAATGCTCGCTTTTATCCAGCTGAAATTTTGGTAATAATTGGCAGCAACAAATGGAATATTAAACTACCTATTATTATTGTGACGAGGCAAGGGTTAAAAAACTTTATCAAGGTGTTGTCTAGAATTCTTTTCCATCACAGATCACAGATTAATATTATTTGTTATTAATACAAATATAGTCCTATTTTTGTTATACTTTAAAATAGCATGCCAGACCGGATCTGTGCTTTTTCAGACACCTCGGATTCTCGAAAGTGAAGTATCAATTGAAATACAGTTCACTGTGTTCATTGAACGACCAGACAACGAATGTTTGAGGGCAAGTGCAATTCATTTGCCCGAAGCTGATAAATGTACCACTGTCTGTCACTGATAAGGCGACTTCCAATGAAGGCAATCGGCGAGCTCTCTCAATCACTCATTCACGTGTCTATACTATAAGCTCTCTCTGGCAATTAGGTGAACTAAGGAGCAGCTAGAACTATCAGTGGGATTAAGCAATGCCAGGTGCATTATTGACAGGGATGCAGTGGAAATGCGGGAAGATGTGACCACAGAACGACCCATCAAACTAATCTGTATACAATAAATTTGAATTACGATTTGCGTAAATTCTATGCTCGGGTCAGGAGTTGGGCCGTTATCGCTATCGCTAACATTGCGCCACAAGAGCGTGTTTGGCCTCAGTTAGCTGATAGCCTTTCTGTTATTTTTTAAATACTCTCTAAAAACGCGAGTGCTTCCAATTGGGTATAATGTTGTATAAGAAGTTTGGATAAGTATTAAAGAAAGTACTTCTAGACTTAGTTCTGTCTGTTTCTTATAGAACCTAGGTTAGTAATTTACAGGGTATCTAGCTTGCCTAGTCTAATCCTATCAAGCTCTAGCCTTTTTTGTTTTTGTGCTCATGATTTTTGAGCTGCTGTTTCGTTTTCAAACACACAAGCCCAAGAAGAGGAAGAGACCTCGCGATAAGTGAATGTAAAATACAATTTTTATTTAAAATATAACATGGAAATTCGAAAGCGATTAGCTATTCAAATCAAACGAATCGCGTGATTTCGCCAACGCGGACGCACAATATTCTAGAGCGCTCTCCCTCTAGAGTCGAGTTGAGACAGTGTTGAGGCAGTGCATCATGGCCAAGTGTTGTTTCTGGTTCAAAATCGCGGCACTTTCGCTGTTCTGCGTCCTGAACATCTATTGCTTTGTGATCTCCTGCGGCGTTAGCTACCAATATCTGCTGGCACAGGAGCACATCCGCTTTCGGGAACAGATGCCCACCATGGACAGCTGGGTGAACTCTCCGTTTGGCAAACTCAAGAGCTACCTGTTCAATGTGACCAATGCGGAGGAGTTTCTCTCCGGTCGCGACAGCAAGATCAAACTGCAACAGATTGGACCCATTGTCTACAAGATCGTGGGCTACAATGAGGTACTCAATCGGACGGATAGCAGCATAACCTATAGCAAGCAACGCTATCGCCATGTGGAGTTCGTGCCCGAGGAGAGTGTCTCACCCGACATCCTCAACAAGACAATTGTGCAGTTCAACAGTGTTTTGATTGGCGCCGCTGCCAAGTGCAATCAGTTTCCTTGGGCTTGGATGGGCTTCAATGCGTTGACCATTGGAGAGCCGGTGTTTATGCCTGGCAGTGTTTACTACTTCCTCTGGGAGTTTACGCGTCCCTCGCTGGAGTTCTTCAGCAAGGTGGTGCCGCTGGCAACCAATTGTGGCACGCTCTTCAATGTAAGTTCATTTGAAGATTCCCCTGACAGAATTCCTCACTATTATGTTTCAAACAGGCTCTCAAGGAGAAGAAGGAGGTGTATAAGGTGAACATTGGACCCAAGCATGGCGTGGACAACTTCTTTCGCATCCAATCCCTCAATGATGCGGAGTTCATAGAGGAGCGTGTGAAGCACAGCAAAGATCACCTGGATGAAAGTTGTCCCATCCAGGTAACGGGCACTTTGGATAACTCCCTCTATCCGCCATTCACACAGAGGGATACTCCATTGAGCATACTGGCTGGCGAATCCTGTCGCGTCCTCCCTTTGCACTATCAGCGGGATGTGGAGTCCGAAAGCCTCAACACCTATCGGTATACCCTACTCAAGGCCAACCAGACTCCGCCCGCCTGCATGGATAGCACCTATGATGTTAAATTGCCACGCGGCATGTTCGATGTCTCCAAGTGTGTGATAAGTAAGTTTCTATAAGCCTTCAACTAAATGGTACTAACTTCATTTCTTGAATAGATGATGCTCCTTCGGCCTTCTCAATGCCACATTTCTATGGCTCCAGCTACGATTGGCAGCAGCACTTTGAGGGTCTCCAACCCAATGTTGAGGATCATGAGCCGTTCATACTGCTGGAGCCCATTACAGGCATACCCATCAATGAGAAATATCGCTTTCAATCCAATACACCTTTGGGAAACTTCCAGAACTTCCCCAAACTCCAAAAGCTGAGCAATATTATTATTCCCGGCTTTTGGTATGAATTTGTAAGTCTTTATTTTTCTACCCGCAGTTCAAACTTAACCTTTGTGTGTTTGTTCCTTTCTTAGGACATGGGACACTTGCCCGACTTTGTGCTCCTCATGATGCGCACCAATGTGCAAGTGGTGCCCAGACTGCAGCCAATCCTGATGGCTCTGCAGCTGATCTGTGCCCTGTGGTGCATGTTGAGTGTGGTGCGTCGCTGCTGCGGTTGTGGCAGCTACGGCCAGATGTACCGCAAGGTTTGTGGCACTGGCGATGTGCAGCTGGAGACGATACTGAATCCAAAGCCACAACATGATCCCAAGCACAGCACAGAACTGGCTCTCAAGTAGTCCTAGCTCACACTTGTATCTTATAGATACTATGCATTTTTTGTTAGCTATAGTATTTAGTTGTAAGTGAGAGAGAGAGAGAGAAGGAAAGATCACCACATTGGACTGTGCTTATCAGTCAATTATAATAATAATAATCATAATCATAACATGTATACGTAATTGCCACTTGGTTGCACATCGCATTTGCCTCTCATTTCACCTTATCTGTCACACTGTCAGCTGGCAAGGAGAGGGAGGGGAAGGTAGACAGCTGCCCATCCCAAATACCCGAAACAAACTCAGGGCTTCAAGAGCCAGATTTGACTTGGCTTGAGGTCGCGGCTCTTTTTTGTTTGATTAATAGGCTCTGTCACAATTACAGATTGTAAGCCCCAACATATAGATATATGTACCATAATATATGTATGTATGGCAATGAAAAACCTGTGCACGTACCAACAGTAAAGATCTGTGTCCTCAGATTTATTTGCCTTTATTGAATCTTATTTCATTTTTTTTTTGTTTTTATTATTGTGCCGTGTCAGCTTGTTTTTATTTTTTCTTGGTTTTGTTTATTTTCTGTTTCGCCTTCCTGAACCTGAACTTTTGCACATGTTGCCTTTTCAAGGCGAGCAACCCTTTTGCATGCCCCCCCAACATCTTCTGTGCCTTCGCTTTGGCTGCGTTATCTCTCGAACTTTCCATTTGCAAAAGGCAAACAACACCCAAGTGGCGATTGAGCAACTGTAATACTTAGTAATTATAGTGTATTGTAAAAGTTACAAACACCTAAGAAAATTACAAATGATTAAGGCAGCGAAAGAAATGAATGAAAGCAGACAAAGTTGCAAAATACAAATAAAAAGTAAATAAATTTAGCAAGACATCCTAGAAAATTTTTTCTTTAGCTAACTGAAAACTCAGTTAATTATAGATGTGTGTTCAAATTTTAACTAGCTAACATTTTGTAACAAGCGGCGAAGATTGTTAATTTTGATGATGCTGAGCTTTGCATAATTACGCTAAAATTCACATAAAAGTTATATCACACTTGTGTGTAAAGTGATTAATTAGCTTTCATTGGAGCCCGAGGGGTTGAATTGCTGGTTGTGTTTAAGTAGAACTGACCCATTGAACTAAGCAGCTAAGTTGTCAATTTTCGATGTCTCATTTTGCGTCTGCGTCATTGTCATTAAAAACTGAAAAAATATGTTTATTGAAATGCGAATTTTATGGGTCATAACAGAGCAATTATCAGCGCTGAGTTTGTATTCCATACAACAATGGAAAGATCTACTCCTATTTATACTACTTAATGCATGAAAAAAACACGAGACATCGCCAATAGGGGTAAATCCCAGTTCAAGTCTGCGTAAACAAAACCAAAGAGACAAATTTGAGACCAGTTAAAATGAGCTTTCGAAATCTGGTTGGGCCTAGAGTTTTTTTTTTCGAATGTTTGTACGTGTTTATGCTTGCTCAAAGCACAACACAGCAGACACTCGTTGAAGTGATATAGATATGAAATAAATTAAAAGAGGAAATGCATAAATGTGATTACAACATTAAAAAAAACACGCTTGTTACAAAAAAGAGCATTACAACTGCCGTTGGTCTCTTTGCAACAACAACAACAACAACAGCAACAAGATCAACATCAACAGCGAATTTTAATTTTCACGTAAACGTTTTTTCTACGAATTTTGACAGTCGAGAGCGGGGGCCAAGAGGCACAGAGGTGCAAAACCACTAACAGCCTAAACAAACAGCTGTGTCAGAGAGGGGCTGCGGTGAGGGGGTTGGGGGCGATTAAGTCGCATTTACATTTAAAAGCGACAACGAACGACGCGATCCAGAAAAAATGAGCAAAGCCAAAAAGCTTGGGCGGCATCACAACAAAAATTCGGATGAAAAATTAAAAATCCGGTTAAAGGTTTTTTTTTGGCAGTTTTGACTGCACCTCTTGTAGACCTTTGACTCGGCCAAAAAGTGGCCGACAAGTGGCCGAGCGAATGCGAAAGCTTTGGTCGGCAAAGCTCCTTAGTATAAAAGTCGGTTAAACAGGCTAACTGCTTGGCAATCAAAGCTGTGCTGTCGTACGCAACACACACGGAAAACAACAAGAACAACAGGTGAGCTGACAAAATTTAACACTACACAAAGAGAGCGCTAAGAGAGAGACGCTCAGGGGCTCATTGATACAAAATCCGAAAACAACAAAAACAAAAAACTCAAGCTGCGCTTGCGCTTTGCTTGCAGCTGCAAACCAATATCGATACTTGAGCGTGTATTGCGTAAACGGATTGGCAACGCTTGCGTGTGCCAAACAACGGTTATAAAGACACAGAGACTTGTTTTTTTTTCTACTTTGGTTTTAATTCGAGTTGACTTATATAAAATAAACCGCTCTGTTTGCAATGGCCACTAATTTAAACGTTAGCTCAAAAGTCGGCTAAGTGACGTGGTCAAAAACTGTCTAAAACAAATTGTGAAATCTTTTGTTGTTAAAGAGAAAAAAAAAACACTTAAACAATTAATTAGTATGCATATGTCATATATGCCAGGGGGCATTAATAATGCATGAAATGAGCTTAGCCCAGAAATGAGGCGACCGCGTCCGAGAATCAAAAAAAGCCAATGTCACTCAGTAAGCCCGTTGCCAAGTCAAGAAACTCGTAGACTCGCAGACGCCAGAGTTGAGTAACCAGATTGTTTTTGTTGTTGTTGTAAAAGCTTACCTTTTTTTGGGAAGATTTCTGACAGTCGATAGAAAGACAGACGCGACTCTTAATGGTCATTGTCAATTCAAAGTGTTTGAGATTTTCAGAAGTGTTTGTTTAGCAATTACTCACATTTCAATTTGTCGGTTTTTTTTATCTTCTGTTTGGTTTACAGCTCGAGATCAACAAGATGAAAGCTTCACTGGCCATTTTGATTGTGTGCATGTTTGCCGGCTTGGCGGCAGCGGCGAAATACACACAGAAATATGACAACGTGAATGTGGACGAAGTGCTGCGCAATGATCGCGTATTGAACAACTATATCAAGTGTCTGATGGATAAGGGTCCATGCACGCCCGAGGGTCGCGAACTGAAGCGCCTGCTGCCCGATGCACTCGAGTCGGAGTGCTCCAAGTGCACGGAAGTGCAGCGTCGCAACTCCAACAAGGTGATCAACTATCTGCGTACCAAGAATCCCGGCGATTGGAAGCTGCTCCTGGACAAGTACGACTCGAAGGGCATCTACAGGGCCAAGTACGAGAACCACCAAAAAGCAAACTAATTGGTATTAACTGTGCATTCATATACAAATTTATATTGTGTATATGTTTATACAACTAAACATACTCGTTATTTAAATTAAACAACAATCAAAACAAGAATTGAATTTCATTTTTTTCCATACCTACATATACACTGTTAACGCAAAACTTTATTGCAAAACGTTGCGAAAATTAAAAGGTTAACGGCTGCAGGGACTACGAACTCCAGTACAACATTTACTATGTGTTATTTCGATTCGTTTATCAGATCGATGGCCCTAAAATGATTGGCCACATTGATCGTCCAGTCTGATTGTTGTCCGGCGGTAAATTCCTTTTTGAATCGATAGTTGCAAATAAAGACCTTATCCTGATACTCGGGCATCGTTCTAAAAAGATTTATAACAATTGTTACTAAATACTAGTTACAGTAGCTCGTACTTACCCCATATTCCAGGGTATCTCTTCGCCGCGTGCACGCATCTCAGACAAACCGCGCATGACGTGAAAGACCATTGTGATCTCGACCCAACGCTTTTGTAGCTTATCGTTGGCATCGTCGAACATGATGCCGATCTGGTAGGGAAACGAGAGATAGATGTCGCTTTCATTGATCTCCAGTTGCTTGCGTTGTGTCATCGATAGCGTCTGGATGACGGGCTTCAGTTCGGCAAGGGCATCAGCTGACACCAGATCCCGCAGCTGATTCAGATCACCGCCAACCAACTTGGTGGATACCACCTGTCAAACAGTCTTGAATTAATAATTGTTTTAAATATTTGAGCTATTGCTCACCTGTAGTGCCTGCTTTGCGCCAAATATAAAATCCTTAATTTGAAATTCGTTATCGAAATATGGGCGAATAATGAATTGTACGGTTATCCAATTTTTAATAGTATTTAACGCTGAGGGCCAAATTATCTCCGGAAAGTCCATCAGACGCGGCAATTGATTCCCGCTAGCCTGTTTATTGTTTTGTTCCGGTGCGTGCGGCAACGTGGCAAAGCAACGCATCGTTGGTGGCACTGTTCTGGTGGTTGCCATAGTTAGGCAACGCCTTAGAGTGTGTTGCATTTTAAAAACAATAAGTATTAACTAACAATAAACTTTATGTTTGATTTTTTATTTCGGTATAATCAGCTGTTTGACCAGGGCTGGTAAGCCTTGTTACCGTCTAACATTTTATGTTATGCAAGCGCTTAACAGCTGTTAAGTGTCTATTGTGAGCCTTTTATTATGTGAACGGTCATACTTTTCGTAGCAGCGAGCCTCTTGTCGTATTAGCAGCACGAAAATGGCAGTCACTTCCGTCTGTCAAATTTTTCTTTCTTTCCCAGCCACGACTAGCAAGGGTCGACAGCATGAGGTATTGTTGAATTTCATAAATTTATATGTTTTCATTCAATTTGTTGTGTTAAAATATGTGAAAAGTGTTTACAAGTGAACGCGTATTATACAAAATACTGCACAAAATGAATGCAATTCAATTTAGTTGCAATTATTGCGAAATAACCTGAACGCACACACACACACGCACCCACACATATACACACTTAGGTGTTCCACGCTGGTTTTTACTAAACATACATTCTTACTTTTGCTTGCAGTTCTCTAAAGCTCCAGAAGAGGCTTGCAGCCTCTGTACTGCGGTGCGGCAAGAAAAAGGTTTGGTTGGATCCCAATGAAATCAACGAAATCGCCAACACAAACTCGCGTAAGTAACTTTTGCACAGAGTTGTGGCCAAAGCATGGCGCCAGCATTGACTAATATCTAATTGGAATTTGCAGGTCAAAACATACGCAAACTGATCAAGGATGGTCTGATCATCAAGAAGCCCGTTGTGGTCCATTCCCGCTATCGTGTGCGCAAAAACACCGAGGCCCGTCGCAAGGGTCGTCACTGCGGCTTTGGTAAGCGCAAGGGTACAGCGAACGCACGTATGCCCACCAAGCTGGTGTGGATGCAGCGTCAGCGTGTGCTGCGCCGCCTGCTGAAGAAGTACCGTGACAGCAAGAAGATTGATCGCCATCTGTACCACGATCTGTACATGAAGTGCAAGGGTAATGTGTTCAAGAACAAGCGCGTCCTCATGGAGTACATTCACAAGAAGAAGGCCGAGAAGCAGCGCAGCAAGATGCTGTCCGACCAGGCCGAGGCCAGGAGACAGAAGGTGCGTGAGGCACGCAAGCGCCGTGAGGAGCGTATTGCCACCAAGAAGGCGGAGCTTATTGCTCTGCACGCCAAGGAGGATGAGATCGCTGCAAAGGCTGCTGCTACTGCTGCCCATTAAGTGAACACATCGGCTTTGCTAGACTAGGCAATAATTGTAATTGTTTTTCAAAATGAAATATAAAACATCATTTTAGTTTGGCCGAAATGGTTTTGTACAAACGTGGAATCGTACCAATTGCTATTCATCATTCTTAATTGGAAGCCGGTATTTCAGCTTATTACGAAAACCTTAGATTTGGTTTTAAAAGTGACTAACTAAACACCTGATTTAGCAAGTGCAAGAACCAATACGCATTCATTGTATTAAATTAAAATAAATTTAAGCGATATATTTATTAATCGATGCTTAGTATCGATTGTGACTAACACTCAATGTATCGCACATGGTACTCGATATAGTATCGTTCACATTGGCGATTTTTTTGCTAAGTGGTTGAGGTCACACCGTTCGCCGCTCATCTCATTTTAAAATCAAAACTCGTTCGGTGCGGTCGTTCGTCGTGGTTCAGTAGCGGTGTGCGAGACAAATAAAAAAAACTGTTTAGAATTCTGATATATAAATAAAGCAATTACTGTCTATCTAAGCAGCCGCCCCATCAGTAGTCATACAGATTCAAAACTAAACACCGTGTGTGCTTGAGCATAAAACGGCAGCGACTTTTAAAAATCAACGCAAATCGCATTCGAGTTTAATAAAAAGCAAACGTGTCCGGCAGCGACTTTAGCTATAAACTAAAATTACCTGTAATATACAAAAAATAAAGTCTGCAGATTTCGTAATAGCAACAAACATTTGCTTGCCAGTCGGTCATCGTTTGTCGTCACGCATAGAATACAACAACAATAAAAACAAGAAAAATCAGCTGAAGGCCCGCACGCACACTTACGTACTGTAAACACCCAAGAGAGACAGATACAGTGAAAGTGCGCGTGTATGTGTACATAATACCAATCAAAAAGAAAAATTGTTGGATCGGCATTTAATAAAAAAAGAACCCCAAAATATATCAAAACGTATGTAAACCGTTTTGGTAAATAGTAGAAGCAAAGCAACGCAACCCACACCAAACCAAACCAACAACAAATACTAAAATACAGCACAATGAGCGGATACACAGACCTCACAAAGCTGGAGACTAGTCGGTAAGTGCCAAAGATCTGTGCAAAGCGGATGATGTGGGGAATATACATGTATATGTATGTTTGTGCTACGTTTGTACGTCCAGTTTTGGGCTGGGCAAGCGCGAAGTTTCTAGTTAAAATGTGTTTAAATTCAATTTAAAAGCAGTTGCTAAATTAAAGAAGAAGGATGCGGCAGAGGGTAGGTGGAGAGGTGAGAGGTTTGGGACAACATCGCACACACAATTTCGCTCACATCATTTTGGTCTCTCTGTCTCTCTCTCTTTTGCTCACAAGCACCGCACCCCTTGGCCACACGGCATTTTCTCTTTCGTTTAAACAAGAAAAAAAAGCAAGATACAAAAATTTTATCGTACGATGCGGACGGCCATTCAAACAAGAAAGAAAAAAAAAAAAGCAAATTCAACGCTGCCTAATATGACACAATCGTGCTATAGCTGTACATAATATATACAAATATACATTTATTTGTATATGAGCGTCTGTGTGCAAGCGTGTGTGTGTTTGTTTAAAACCTGAGCTCGTATTATACAGCTTTTGTGTGTGTCTGTGTGTTTGTTTAAACTAATAAAATTGCATACCTCTGACCACTTTCCTCATTTTATCGCACTTGCTCTAATCAGTGCTTTTGGCGCTTGCATGTCATGTTATCGATATTAGGAACTATTACTCATCCAGTCATTGCCATTATCTCTGCTATGTGAAAAAAGACAAATAATGAGCCACACGACACGGCACCGCTTCAGGCTATTAAAAACAAAAACACAAAAAATCACCAAAAACTAGTAAAAACAATAAGAAAATTTGTGATTCACAGCCCCTGCTATAAACTTGAGTGATTGACGTAGGCATATATAAATATACACATAATTCATACATTATTAATTGATGACGTTTTGCGCTAGTTGCTCAGATTGTTTGTATTACTTATTGGGGACTTCGCCTTGATAATCGTATTTGATAGAAATTGTGTTTGTTTTGTGTAGCATGCTAAATAGTAAAAATACAATATTAATATCGGTTTGACGAGCTTATCGATTAACCTGTTGGAGGTCAGTCGAGGCCAAACAGAGAGGGCAGCCACACTGCAAAATAAATATGTTGGTCAATTTGACACAAAAGTGTTGCCCAACATTTGCAAATATTGCTGGCAAGACAGCATCAACAACAACGGGGTAACAAAAACAAAAAACATGACTAGCGTCGTCGTCTCTAATTCATCTAACAATCGTACAGTTTTACAACCCGCATCGCTCTCACTCACACATCCATCTCCATCTCACTCTCACTTCGCTTACACAAAGTGTAAAGAGAGCAGTTAAAGAGAGTAAGCGTAGCACTCTCTTGCCACACAAAAAAATCGGCTGATTTCTGTGTTGTATGCGGCGCTGCTGCTGCGCATGTCTGCCGCAAAAAAAAAAAAAAACAACAACAAAAAAAAAAACTGGACGCGTTGTCGCGTGCCTGACTTGGCCCACTTCCAGCCAGCCAGCCAGGCAGGCAGGCAGGTGTGCACGGCTAAGGCTAAGCTTTGTTGTTAGCGCCTTAATGGGCCACACGACAATAGGAAAGTACTAGAGAATTGAGACAACCAGAATGTACACCTCCTCTCACACCCCACAGATATGCATGTATGCGCTCAGATAATAACATCGCGCTTTTTTTTTGCTGTGCTGCTCTGCAATTGGTCGTTTCAGATGGCGTGTTCAACAATACTGCCACGACGGATGACTCTGCCTCTTAAGCGTTTGTTGCTGCTGCCTCTGCTGCCGGCACAATTGTAGAAGCGCGTTTAGCTGCACCTACCTAAAAGGTCAATAACGTTGATTGTCCTCCAACTCCACCTCCCCCCCCCCCACCCCTCCTCTATTTGATTTCTATGCTGGCGCGTGGCCAAAATAAATACACATCACTTCGACTGAGTATCGCCTGTTTTAGTGAAATATGCGCAGCGACATTTGCTAAAATAGGCAAACGCCTGACTTTTATTCACTCAAGTACAATACAATACAAATAAAGTGCTTCACTTCACTTCATTCATTCGGGCTAGGTAATTATGTATGAATGAGGCGACATTCCGACGACCGGACGCCTTCTGTATTTATTGATAAGATAATTGCGCG
The DNA here is from genome assembly GCA_018152825.1 of Scaptomyza hsui. Classification (NCBI taxonomy): domain Eukaryota; kingdom Metazoa; phylum Arthropoda; class Insecta; order Diptera; family Drosophilidae; genus Scaptomyza; species Scaptomyza hsui. Next base: position 5,630,220 of record JAECXO010000002.1, read on the forward strand.
TTTGAATATTTTTGCGTACATGCTCATTAAGTACCCTGTACTTGAATTGCCAACTTGCAAAGTGTGGGTGGATCAGTGCCAATAATATGCTTTGTATAAAGACAGCAGCTAAAATTAAGTAGCAACATTGTAAGAATGCGATTTGTACTTATATTATAATTACAACTACGATAACAATTTCATTAAAATAGGAAAAACTAATTAAAAATAACGTGTTTTGTTTAGAAACGTCTTGAACAACTATTATTTATATTAAAGAAAAAATATTTGCCATAAATGCAATAACATCTTTAGATTAATGCATTTATTTTTGCATGGAAAAAAACGCTTGGAAAATATTTACGAATTAATAACAACAACCCTGCTATTAACAAAAACAATTCCATTTGCTTATTAGGGTTACCTGACTATTCGATTATATTTTAAAAATATTGCCAGACTGATTTCATTGAACGAGGTATTTCTTTCATCAGAACTTTTGCAACATTTTTGCAACTAGCATTTTCTTATGACTGATGACTGATTATGCACCCCCCCATACTGATATTCAAATGCCATATTCAATTAGCTCAATTAGTCATTGTGCGATGGGAAACTTTCTCGGCATATGCATCGAACTCAACTAGTATGATGGCATGGCCAGCGGAAAAAAACCTTGACACACGCGACGTAACCGTGTCGATGTTTCTATGTTTCTATTGTATGTGTGTGTGTGTGTTTGCACCGATGAGATATCAGGCAGCACTCGGCACTTGGACGGACAGCTGTAATAAGAGTGCACGCGGCGCTCGCGTGTTTCTCGTCTCCGTCGTCGCCTTTGTCGTTACAGTTTAGTAGCTATCAATAGTCTAGACGATGTTTGGGTGGTGGTCTGCTGAGGAATATTACAATCATACACAATGTGTGTATACATATTGTATGCGTAGCTAGTTCAACTATATTTATCAGCTACCACAGCCACAGACAAGGGCGGCCCCAAAACGATCACGCGGCTGCCACCAGCCAGACCAGACACCCAACTCTTGACGTAATCTTTAACGAGACCCAGACGCCGCAACGCAACTCCTATGATAAGCGTGCCGCCGAGCTTGTGAACTTTGAGCGAGAGAGACTCGATGTCGTCGTCTAATAGTTTAATAGATGAGCTAATGAAGTAGTCAGAATGTACTTAAAAGCTTTGTATAACTTTCTCAGACACGTGGCGCGAAAAAGAGCGCTTGACCTGAAACGAAACGAAACGAAACGAAGAGAGACAGAGAACGCAGGTAGACAAACAGGCGGGTTTGTTGTGGGGTGAAACCCATAAAATAACAACAACAACAAGTGTTGTGTGCGTTGTTGTTTCAGAAATAGAAATCAACGGATCGAACAGGTTTTTTTTTTTTTTTTTTGGTTCGGTTCATACACAAATTGAATTTTGCGACAACGTTAAGGGGTCGTCTTATTTGCATAGTTAAAAATCAATTCGTGTTTGTTAAAGAAGTTAAATCAAGAAGAAGATGTTGTCGGAAATGCTTAAAAAAAAAAAGAAATAGAAATAGAAATAGAAATAAGAACAAGTGGCAGACTTAACGACGACACGTTTTGGACATGCCTTTATTTTCTTGAATGGCCAATTGGCTCTATTGTCTAATCTGAATAGTAACTGGTTTTTAATTTGTGCAAAAAATGAGTGTATTTAAATTGTAGAAGTAACTAGATTTTTTTCCTCTTATTTCTAGGAACTGCCTGCGTCGCATTGCGCATCACGATGAGCAGCAATTCTCCAAAGACAGCATCGTCAACGTGATGGAGAAGTTTGTGAAAACCGTCAACACCATGGATGATACCATACTGGTGCCATGCAGGCTCATGGATCGGCAGGTGTGTAATTCAACACTGAAAAAAACTTAAATACTCTATCAAACCTAAACTAAATAAACTTGCTAACATTGTTTATTTTGCTTTGGTTCTTTGTTTGGTTGAACAGATTGGTGATAGCACTGACATAATACCTGCTTGTGGCAAGGATACAACCGCCAATCAGCTGACAAAATGCTCCAGCGTGCACAGCAAACGTTCCAAGAATGTACACGATTTTCTCAATGCCTCCGAGCTCTTCAATCTCTACACCATGCTCAACTCGCTCAAGCAGGATCTGCTGTGGACAACCAATCCGGATGATGACGATGAACCGAAGCTCAGCTCAAGTGCTGGCCAAGTGGAGACCAAGACTGAGTCCAACACAAGCAGCACAACAACAACAACAACAACGGCAGCAACAACGGCAGCAACAAGCGCCGGTGTCAAAGGTCATGTGAGAAGAACATCGACAGCATCGATGATGTCCACCACATCGGTGAGCAACATGAGCGACTCCGACTCGGATATATCGAACGAGATCGATTCGGGCCTGGAATCGGATGGCAATAAGAGCGATCATGCGCAGAGCAGCGACGGCAGCGATATTGTCGACGCCTGCCAAAAGTCCAGCGATAAGGCCACCGGAGCTGGCGAAGCGCTGCAAAAGACATTTGAATGGACTGTACCAGTGCCTGGAACAAATGACAGAGGCGGCCAACTATCTGACCGCCAGATACCAAAGTGATATTGGATCCGTCTAAGCCAAAAAAAAAAACAGACACAAGAATTATATTCATACAAAACAAACAAAGAAGAAATTAATGGCTGGATGGATTCAACTCGAAACGTGTTTCTTCTTTTAACTTTCGTGGGCGGGCTCTAAGAAACAAAAAACAAAATATACAATACAAATTACTATATAGAAGGAATATGGATTAAAAACAGAAACAAATGGAAAATGTGCAACGGTTTTTTGTTTTTTATTTTTAATAATGCGAGAGGTCTTTTCTGTTAAGTGATTGTGTTTAATATTATATTCAACTGGGGGGTGCTAAGTATGACATATAATAATTATATATGATGATTGTATAGATATTGTCATAACTGATAATGATAATATACACAAATACATACACACATACATATATATATAAATATATATATTTTTTGCAATTAAGCCACTTTTTTCAAAATTATCTATTTGTATTTGTATTTTGGGTTGACGGGTACAACAACAAAAGCAACAAAAACAAATTGCAAGAGTGTGTAGTGTAGTGTAGAGTATGTTTGTGTTTGTGTGTGTTTGTTTTGTTTGGAGTCAGCTAGTTTCATATGATTTGAATAAGAGCATTCCTTTAGTACATACGCTGTCTTCAAACACACACACACACACACACGAATACGACCACACACACACACACTTAAACACATTAGAAATTGGGTGTGGCCTGGCCACACTCTTCCGTATTGTATACTCAAGCAGTTGACCCGCGATGGGCTCTGCGAAAAAAAAAACCAAGTCAAAAATGTTATCCTATTGTCTTTCAATTGAAAATATAATCTGCCTATGTCTGTCACTTGAATTATACACATAATATGTTATACTATATTTTAGCTATAGTTTCTTATACACAAAAATTATACACATAAACAAAAAAAAATTGAAATGCTGTTTAGATAAGTGTAAAAAGCTAAACTAATTCGTAACAAAATATTCGAAATGCAAAATGTTTAAAATGTTCAACTACAAGAAATATAATTTCGAAGCAACAACAGCACAGCAATTAATTCCGTTAATGTTATTGTAATTGTTTGTTCTCAGCAACTGAAAGCCCACAGTAATAACATGATTTTTGTAAATACACACACACGCCTACACATATGTGTACGTTGGAGAGAGAGAGAGCTGTCTCTTTACACCAACGCACACACACACAAACTCACACATAACATGAACAATTTGCATGTTGGCGCTGACCGGGGGGCTCTAAACTGTTAACGAATAAAATGAGAATTATAAATAAATACAATAATATATAAAATAAATTTTATTTAGAAAAAATAAAAACAACCATACGCTCAAATTTATTTATTTTTATTCAATGATAAACTGCCGATAGAGCTTAAAAAAAACCAACACAAAAAACAACAACAAAAATTAACATTGTTGGATCGATCGCATGTTCGGTGCAAATTCCAATTAGGCCAACCGGTGGCAATGACCATCGTCGTTTAGGTGTCGTATAGATTACAGCGAATACAGTAAACATTTACTAAAACGACCAGTTGTTTGTAACTTGCCGCTTTATAGCACTTTCAGTCTTTTATGATGTTCTTAATTGTCGTCAATGCTTTAACAGCTAAGACAAGAATGGGGAAATTTATACATAGGGAAATTATTTTGGGACATGTTATCACGTTGGATAATTTTATTGAGTTCACTTACATTCTTGACATTCGCATGCGTGTTTATAAGCTACTTAAGTATATGAAAGTACTTAATGGCCCGCTAGATACAATAACAACCATTAAAAAATTATACTTGGCCTTTGTCCTTAAGTCCATTTGGTCGCCGACTTCTTATATAATTATCTAGATGAGCTCAAATTTGTTTGCAAGAAAAGCAGCAACATTGTGTAATTGCATACTCATTATTGTTTATATAATAAATAATTGACGGCTTGCAGTTAAATAATACTTTGAATGACAGGTGAGAGTATTGATAACAATAAACAAATTTAAAATTGAATCTTAACAATAACATATTGATTAAAGATTTTGTTTCTACAGACAAACTAAGATCATTTTCACACAAGTATATAATATTGTTAGTTTACTGTAGTTGTATGCGAAACGGAAACTATGTTTTTCTACCTGAGAAAGTTAACTTATTCCGAAATTGATATGCTGATAAGAAAGTGAAACTGAATCATGCCATAGTTGAAACTAAAAAAAACCCAAACAGATGTCCGGTGCAAAAACATTTCCACTGTTTTGGTTGCTATTTTAAGAATCATAAACAAAGTGCCACGCCCACTGTTCACGCTATTACCAAGAGCCTTATCGAAATCAGTTAGCAATACACTTGAACATACGAGTATTATGAGATATTGAGATAATGGTTTATTGCAAACTCAGGCGATTCTACCATAAAGTGTTATCTAGGCCAAGTAATTTGAAACTTGAGTTTTGCTTTGGTTTCGCTTGGGACATGGCCAACACTATAAACATACGACTAGTATCTGCGACAATTTATTATTAAAGCCATGAACTTGTTTTCGTGATTAACATCAGATACTGTACTTGAGCAGTTTTAAGTCAAATATGATGACATCAAATAGAATCTTTAACAATGTTTCTTCATCATTGTTTTAGCGTAAGAGTTCTCTTTTAATTAACGCCTCGCCTTCTCTCAAATTAATTTCATTAAATGGCTTCCGTATTGGTAAAAGGCCAAATCGAAACTGAAGCTGATTTCATTAGTTAATGGCGATAGGGTCGGGGACGTTAAGGCTAAAGCCATTTGCAAATTGCGATTGTTAAATATATACACTTACAGCGCAGGTATTTGCATTGAAGACAACAATCTAAAATCAATAATGTATTCTTTTATTCAACATTGTCAGCAAGTGTATTAAACATTCGGCTGTTCTTTCATTAAGAGACAATGCTTTGGTTTTGTCGCGTCTGCTGCGAAACTAAACTTGTTTTGAATACAATTCTAGCGAGGCGGAAATCAAAATATTGAAAAACGCTCTGGCCAGCCTCCGTTTTAGCCCAGTACCTCGAGTCAACCGTTAGCCAACGTTAGCTGAGGCGGAAACGGTACACGGTATTTATTACGATTTGGCCAGTTCAAGTTATTCGATGATCCATTTCCGTTTATTGAACCCAACCGAGTTGAGCCCTTGAGATGCATGATTCATGGCATTAGCCAAAGCGAGAATAACAAACGATTTATTTATTAACTGTCTGAAGTTTCATACAGAGTACATCTTCAGTTTCAACCTGTTTCTTGGCAACAAAAGAAAGCTCTACGCGGTGACTCAGCATTTTTGTGTCACACTCAGCTTTTGAGGTTTTTTTTTTTTTTTTAGTATTAATGTAAGCATGTAATTGCTATGCCCTCAATTTGATGTTTAACAGCGAGGAGGGAGGGCGGCAGGTGTACTCATGTCACGATCGCTTCAAGGTTAAACGTTTGCCACAGCATTATTTTAGCCAAGGTCCGGCAAATTCTTGTGCCACATTCACGCGGCTGCTGGAGAATCTGAAGCTTTGCACTCGGAAATGAATATTATCACGTGTGAATGCGAGATCGTTAAGCCCAAACAAAGTAATTGTTTTTGCAGACTTGAATGTTTAACGCATAAATACCCCGGTTGTGAAAATCCCAAAAGGAAAATATAAAATTCCCTTCTATTTTTTTAACAGTGATCGATTGGTACATTTTATAACAGCCCACTGTTAAAATTTAAATTTATTTAAAAGCTCTGACTAAAGTTAATCGACCCTTTGCAACATTCGAGCACAGAGTATTTTAAACACATTAATAACGGAATTTATAATTATTGCATATAATTTAAATATTTGTGAGTCTTCTTTAGCTCTGCATATGGAAAATACTTCCGTTTCATTTGACCCCAGGCATTAAGCGTGACCCCTGTCGCATGGCGGAAGTGTGCCACAGATATTAGAAGTGATTAGAAACTAATAATTTCCGTTACGCATTTAGCCAACTGATCCAATGCCTTAGTGAAAAATTATATGCATATACATATGTATCTATTTTAAAAATTCTTCCTGTTTGCCAAATTCATGATGGCGATATGAATATTCTCTAGGTGTGCTGTTAGCTGATTTGGTTTTGGTTCTGGCCGTAGACGATATTACAATTCCGCATTATGCTGTCATGAGACATGCGCAGCCCCGCCCCCAACATTTGTTGTACAATTAGTGCCTAGGCGCAAGTGCGCAATGATTGCCGACAAAGAGAGAAAAAGAGAGCGTAAATGCGGATGAATAGTTAAAACTAATACATGCATATACACCTGGCGATATATCACGTTAACACAATCGTCTCGGACTTGGACTCTCTGGTCTCCAGTTTCCAGTCTCCGGTCTCCGTCTCAGATGGGTTGGCGGCCGAGCGTTGGTTCATGGCTAGCCACTAGTACAAAGTCCGAAAACTCGAAATTCCACACACACACACACACACACACACACACACACACGCACATACATACATATAGATTTGCTTTTACAAATCGCTAAATCATGACGGCGACGCAGATGCCGATAAATTCATTCACGAACATTCTGCGACAGTACCCAAATAATAATAACAATAACAAAAACAGAGATTTCCTTATTTATGCATGTTTTTCCCAATACTATGATGCATGTTTGTCTCAAGTGTTGAAATCCGGAATATATATATCTTCAAGCCCATAAGTAGTAAAAAATAAATTAATTAGCTCTAAAAAAAATAAAGAGTTAAAAACAAAAACACCAAAACATGTGACGTCAGTTGCGGCTTCGCTTGGGGAACCTACCGAAATGGCAACTGATTCAGCTCAGCAGACAACACCTGACTGGACACTTCAACCTTTTTCCCCTTCTCCTTCTCCTTCTCCTCTAGAGATCTTTAGGGCCGGGCCGGTTCTAGACCAGCCCCATTCAGCATTTACCATCAGAAAACCCCAAGCGAAATAAAAATATATAAATAAATAAGAAACGTAGTTAATTGGAGATGTGTTTACACTGAACTTTGAGCTGTGCTTACCTTTAAATCTACCGTAGTTATCGACAAACGTGTTTTTGCATCTAGATCATAACGAGTACATATATATATTTGCGACTCAGAATTGGAATGTCAGTTAAGCAGCGGTTTCAGTTTCCAAAATTTTTTTGCACATATTCGCATGACTAGACAGATTTGTTTTCTTGTTGTTCTTCTCTCTCTCTCTCTTTGTGTGTTTTTTTCCAGGCACTTTTAAACTTTAGCTTAACCCCATTTAGGCGCTTTGCAAAAAAAAAACCCCAAAATGTTTTTGGGACCAACTAAATGCGTAAAATTAATTATATATTTCTAATGCGTACATTTTGTTTTAATTTTACCTCGACAGAAGTGTGGCTGACGAAATTTTTGAGAACCGTCAACGGTCGCCTGTCAATCACACACACACACATGTACATACATAAAAACATACGCAAATTTGGGCATATGGGGGTCGCATTGTTTGTTTACCCATTGCTGTGGTCTACAAAATGAAGAGCATGCTTGTGTATGTGTGTGTTTGTGTATGCATATGTAAATCGTGTAGGTGCATATGCAAACATACACTTACATGCTTTTACAAGAGAAGAGGCGTCAAAGCTCACAGCGCAACATCAACAACAACAACAACAACAACACTGCGAGTCATTGGACTAGTTTCATAACTGCCAAAACAACAACATCTCTGCCCACCCCACACCATCCCTGCTCTATCTCATTCTCTCTCTTTCTCTCTGTACATGCCTCTGCCCGCCGCACCTGCTGCTGCTGAGCGCCAGCTACTACGCGCAAGCGCAGCCGCACGGTTTTGTATCTGAATGCCAAGCGTTGGGTATGACCTTCACGGCTACAAAAAAAAAAAAAAACAAAAACAAACAGCAGAGCTGGCTGCGACGCGATCATCAGCAGAGACGGCAACAGCGGCAGCGACAGCTAAAGTATCAGTTTATAGCCAAAAAACAACAACAGCCGCAAGACGTTAAATAGCAATAACAAAATCACAACAGAGAGACAACCTGTCGCATCGACTGGCAGAGAGCTTTCAAGCCAAAATGCGCATGCATGTTAATGTACTGGAGCTTGAAATCGAAAGCTGCAGACAGTGCGAATAAACAAGAAGCTCGCTCAGCTGCAGTTAGGGCTAAGCCGACTTTAAGCTACGCTCACTGACATCAAATCAGCTCTTTTTCCGTCAAATCTTGCTTTATTGCAAACAGAATTGATTGAAAAATTAGCAAATTGCGGGAAGCGGGAAATCTGGCTTCCTTTTTTGGGAGATCAGATTTGTTTAATTATCTACCACATTAATAACAAGTAAAAAGATTCTAGTCGAGATTTCCCGACTAGGAGATACCCTGAACCCCATTCTTAACAGGGTGCATTATTAACAGGGTGATCAGTAAACAATGCAAAAGATGAGCAAAACAAAAAACATTGCACTTACCGACATCAGCAACAACAACACATCAGCAGTTCTATCCATATTCTCTCTTTTGTATCTCCTTCTTGCACTAAGCATTTTCACAAAAACAAAAAGGTAACACTCTCACACACAACAACAACTTTATAAGAGGCAGCTCAACTCTCTCATCTCCATTCATATTGTTTTTGGCGCATCACACCAAAATTCATTATTTTATTTTCACTACACTCCACACACAAAACAAAAAGTCAAAAATAATTCTAGGTGCATCATTTTGCATATTATTTAAACTAACTAAAACGCTCTGCTCATTTGGGTGTGTCGCAGCGCGCCTTAAACAACAACACACACATACATATGCAAAGACGCCGTTATCCTCGCTCTTTTATTTTTTCACAAGCAGGAAAAGCAAAAACAAATTGGCGCGTAATATGCAGCCTGCATTTGCGCAAAAAAACACTATAAAAAACGATTTCACGGCGATTCTATCGAGTTGCAAACACTTCGCGTATGTTCAGTGTGTTAAATAAACCATATTTAACTTTAATTAGTACGCGTATAGGCTTTAATTGTATAAAAAGGCGGACGATGAGCCCCCAACGATGTAAAGGCGCGCAAAGTTCTTAGCTCACTGATTTTGTGGAAGGAGTGAAAGTGGAACTTGTGAACTTGTGGAAGCTAACGATCGCTCTCAGTCACAGCAGGATAATTGTTATCCAGTGAAAGTGGATTTTAAAAGCATAAAATAAAGCTGTTTGACAATGAACGCAACAAAGGAGTGCAAAGACATTGTTTTTTTTTTTTAAATAATTCTTTATTTGTAAGCAAAGAAAAGCAATGTCAATAATAGCGGCGCAATGGAAAACCAACAAAAATGTTACTTGCACGCAAATAAACATAAGCAAAGCGGATATGGATAACAACGGATTATCCTCCTGTCTGCTCTTTAGCTGAATATACTGTCTTGCAATTGTATGGTGTGCTTGGAATGTGCGAGCTTCAGATTTTTGTTTGCAAAGCTTTTTTCTTTTAGGTATATCACCTCACTCTGAGATTGCATTGTTCCACCTCTAAGCCTTTCTGCCGTGGGGCACTGTTTCGAACCAGTTTCGCATCCTCCATTATCTCTACAAGCAATTCTACAAATCGGTCGGGCCTCCACTTTGGCACTCCATTTTAAGATCTTTGCCGTTTCGTTTTTTATGTTTCAAGCGTGTTCCAATGCAATTAATATTCCAGTCTGGGCTTCTCTCCGCGCCCCCTTCGCCGTCCATTTGCATAATTATCAACAAGAAAATAATAATATAAAAAGAAACAACAGCTCCATGCGTATTTATTTTCCATCACACTGGATTTTAGAACATTTTAAGACAAGACAAAACCACCGTCAGGCATAATAATGATCAAGAACCGGCCTGAAACTGGCGCCGTTGAGCTCTGGAATTTCCAGTTGCAATGGCAACAAAAGCATCGATGACGACAACGACGGGAATGTCAATCAGAAAAGCGACAGTGGATTGATTGTCAATTAGGCAACAAGCAGGAAATGTTAACAACAGAATATTTAACATAAAAATTGGTCCTTTATTGAAGTTTGGTGAAGGGATATTTTAAAATAAAAGCTGGATACCGAAAAAATAGTTTATGTTAGTTTTTACATCCTTGAAAATTATTTCTTTATGACTTCTAGATTATTACTTTTATTTTTCATATAGGTGATTCTGTTTATTATCTAAAACACTCCATTTTAAGTATACTTGTAGGATCGTCGTTATGGGTTTCCTAATTTATAAAGGTTGTTTTTAAGGTATTTTAGAGTAGTTTAGCACACCAATATTATGTGACAGTCTTATCTATTTGGTTAAAGAATTCACGCTAATCATAAATATGTTTCTGTAAACTGCGTTCTTTATAAATGTCTTATCAAAAAGCTCGTTGGATTGTCTTAAGGTCGCTTGGAAGAACATAAATACCCTAACTAACTCTACACCAATTTATTTGTGGGGCATATATTTAATTAATTGTTCGATTGCTAAAGTCCCAAAGCAGAAATGGGTAATTGCGCATCAGTCGATGAACTGAAGTTCAACATTTTGTGGGATTCGCATTAATTTCACACATTCCAATTGGGTTGGGTTGGGTTGGGGTACACTGCACTTTGGGTGCCTTCAGCTGTCGCAGTCAAGTGTCGCACATGGTCCGAAACTCATTAAGTAAATGATGTGAAACCAGACAACCGACTACGCAAACTGAAACTAATTGTTATTTAAATGGTATACAACTACATAAGTGAACTAGGGATCAGGTGCTACGAACACGCTTACGTCTACATAGTAAGTGCACTACAAACGTCAATTAATTAAGTCAACTAGATACTACTAGATATGTTATTATGATTATACTTACTCGATGTGATGCAGTTACCTTTTGTGTGCGTAAGTCAATTGGTTTTCATTAAGTTTATTATCACGTTACATTATTCATATACATTGTGTATTCTATGTGGTATGTTCTAAATAGCTTCTATAAGCATTACAAAAAATGAGCACACAACGCAATTACATAATTAATTAATTAATTAATCGTTCGAATACAACCGATTTGGCCCTTCACATAAAATTGATAAAATTAGAATTGCCGATTTTAAATTTTTTTAACCATTTGAAATCTTTTTTTTTTTTTTTTTCTATTTAATTGTTATAACTAAGGGAACAAAATCGTAAAACAATTTATATTCTACAAACAATTTGGCTAAACAATTAATTTTGTTTTGGAGGGATATAATAATTGAATTTACTTAAAGTGCTACAATTTATTTTCAATAATTGTTATAAATTTAATGTAGATACGTCTCTAAATATGCGTAGATTAAGTGAAATACTACCAAAGTCTAGTAATGAGCTGAAGTTTACTCCGTTTATGCCATGAAAATTCGCGAATTCGCTGCATTATGAGCTTGTTATGACCAATAAACGTAGTGTGAGCTTAGTTTTAGTGTATGTCATGTGAGATATGTTTTGGCTTAAAGATTATAAACACAACACACATGTAAATGAGTATAAAGATAAATATATAACTAAAGAGTATTCTTGTAAACACAAGTATTTGGGCTAGTATCAAATATATAGTATATTGTTATAAGATAGTTTTCTTCTTTAGAGTTGCACCATTTAGACTGGGATTTTTAGTTAGAAACTGTATGTGATAGTAAGAAACTGAAGTACTTTTTAAACAAGAATAACTTTCAGCTGATGATGATGATAATGATGAACACAAATTGTTAACGACTACAGTTAAATAAATGCTATCAAAAACAATTTACGTACTACATCTGTTAAGTTTAATATATATGTATGTATTGTATGTGGGTATATCGATTAATTCTATATGTGTATAACCTGTTGTACCAGTCCTTAATTTTCAATTCTTACGTTTTATATGGATATACGCTTATCTATGCTTCTTTAGTTAGTTATTGCACTCAATTTCTGTGTAGTCTGAGGGGGTAAATATTTCTGTTGGACTTGTTACTTGTAGTTCTTATTTTAAGGTAGTTGATGATTATGTTAGATGTGGGGGGTCAACACAAACTATCGATAGATTTGCTATCGTATAGTCTTGCAAGGACCTCAAGAAGTTAACTGTTGCATAAATATTCCTTAACTATTCTTCAGTGAGACCACTTAGCTCATAGCTCTGATGCTCCAGACTCCGCTTCAGATCCACAATGGTGCTAAGGATTAACTGCTGCTGCTTACTGGCGCCCTCTACAGTGACGTCCTGCATGGAGCTCTTGGCCGATACAGAGGCCGATAACTTCGATTGCTGTCGTTTCACGTGCGTTTTTGGCCTTTCACTCATATCTGGGTAAGCAGTAAGTTAATTAATTAATTGCCAGGTGCGTTGTGATAAGAATTAAGTTTATTTTTATGCACATCAACAATTTTGGTCACTTGCAAATTAAAACTGAAAGAAGCTAAAATTAAAACTCTTGTTTTTGGGGAAATTTTTATAATTGTCTAGAAAAAGATATACCAAGTACAGATTAAAATTTATATCAGAAAAAAAGGGGATTGATTTTTAAAACAAAATATATATATGCGATTTGTTACTTGGCAACAATTTTATAAAATTTTAATTTTGCAAGCGACTTTTTACTTTAAAGTTTATTACTCACCCAACTCCAAGTCAAATGTTTTCTTAATCCGCTCAAAGGAGCTGCTGCCCTTGTAAACCTTCCGCTTTAAAGGCTCACTGTGTGGACAATAGAAGTTATCCTGTTGCTGCAGTTGCTCCACCACATTGCGATTGTTATAGTCCTGATGATTGTAGGTTTGCTGCTGCTGCTGCTCCTGTTGCAAGTAGTTGTGATTGGTGACATCCTCAATGCTCTGACGCACCACAGCAATGCACTCCTGCTCCGAATCGCTGCCATTGATGCACTGCAGCGCATGTGTGGTCCTGCGGCTGCTTCTTGGACTGCAGTTCGACTGTAGTCTACGTCCATTGAGCTGCAGCTGTGGCGATGGAGGTGCCGCATTTAGCTTGCGCGGTGGCAACTCTGGCGGCGCATTCTGATTGATAAAGTTGGTCAAGTGCGTCTTGCGTGGACTGCAGCGACCCGTCTTGGGACTGTTTGGAGGCGAGGCCGTTGAGTTTGTCTCAAATTTGAGCAGCTCAATGCGTTTGTTTATTGCTGCCGCCAGTTCGTGCTCCGATGGCTGGGTGGCTGGAGGCGTCACTTGCTTCTTGGCCTCAACTTCGCTGTTCTTGAGCATTTCCACACGCTTATTGGCCAGCGGATTGAGGCGTCTTGGACTGGCAACGGGTGTGTCGCGTGGTATACTGAAAGAGAAAGGATGATTAGTAAGATCCTTAAAGATACTTTACTGAATTTACCTTTGCAAACTGTTCTTCATGGACTCCAGCAGCGACTCGGCCTCCATAATGAGCTGCTTGTACTTCATGTCCGCCTCCAGATCAGCCTTGAGCAGCGCCTTCTCGCTCTCCGCTATGGTCATAAAGTGCGGCTCATTAGCACGTCCAAAGATCAGCGAATTCGAGCGATTGGATAACGGAGAAGTCTTGTAAATGCTATCGGGAAGAGTTGAATGAATAATAAGGATAAGCTTCAGGATAATCAACAACTTACCGTTCCTTGCTCAGCAGCTGTCGCCGCAGACATACTGGAGTTCCACCCACGCTGCGTGTTCCTCGCGGTTCGCGCAATGGAGATTCGTGAACCTTCTCCCGATTCTCACAGCTCTTTTTGCGTGTCTTGAGGAAGCGTTTGCGTCGACGCTGCTGGCTGCCATCCGGAGGCTCCTGACCGCTGCGACGACGTGAACGCGTTGAGGTGCGTCGCAGGATGAGTGGACTGGGATTGGGATAGTAATGACAGCTGCCCAGATTACGCTGCTGATCCAGACGCTCCACCTCCTGCATGGAGGATGTGTCTATGAAATCAATGTCCAACAGTTCATCTGTATCGCATTCATCGCCGGCATCTTGTCCAGTATCCAGCTCTGAAGCACAATCCGTAGGATCTGAGTCGCTGCTGCAAATAGAGAAAGGGAAAAGGAAACTTTAGGAACTAAAAAGTGGTTGATTTTTATCAAATTAAGTCTTGAGCTTAAGAAAAGAAGATTAATTTAAATATTTAACAAAAATCCTATTTAAAGAATTCCCTTGTTCTTTACCTGCAAATCTTCAAGTTTACTTAGCTGAAACTCACCTGAGTATGTCGGTCTCCTTCTCGTAGACGTAGCTCTCGTCAAACTTGCCAATCATCTCGTTGAGTGTCGCCTCATCGTCACTAACCAGAAAGGACTCCACTTGCTCTTGTTGTTGTTGCTGCTCCAAGTGGCGTCGCTTGATGGTGTGCGGTGCATGCAGATTTTCCACTTCAGTCGAGGACGACGACGAACCCTCCGAGGACTCGGCACCACCCACAGTCGTCAGTTTGTTAGGGGTTGCAATTCCTGTTGCTGATTCTGCATTTGAAGTTGTTGTTGTTGCGGTTGTTTTAGCTGAGCGCATTTCCAGTTCATTGCTTGACTTAATGCCCGAGGATGTGGTGGAGGTGGTGCTGGTGGCATCCGGCTCCAAACGATGCAGATGCTCGGCTGTGTTATACCAGGGATTCGTGCGTATGCGAGAACGCTGGCGGGGCGAGGGAGCTGCAAGTAGGATTGCGATTTGGGGTTGGGGTTAAGTACTTAAATTGCTCATTTTTCGTGCAACGATAGCAAAGCAAATGGCTCGTATAAATTAGGATTCTCAAAGTGCAGTCAGGTCGGCATAACAAGCTTAAACGATTATTGTACAGGACTCTTGTTTTAAGTAGATAAAATTATATTAAAGTTGTTTTAAAGACAGCTTAAAGCTTCTAAGTTCTGCCAAAACAAAGACTATATTATTGTGAAAAATTCTTTCTAAGTACAAATATTACCATCTTGAGGCTGTTTAAAGTTTCCTTAAAACTTTTAAAAAAAATCTACAAAAATCCCACTCAATTACTCACATTCAAAGAGCTTATGCTGCAGCGTCAATGGACTAGGATTGGCCTCCAGAGTGTTGCCGAAATTGCTCTTGGGCAGCGGATCCATGGGCGACATCTCCTCGATGCGATTCAGACCAAATTTATAGCGTTCCGAGTTGACGGATCGGCTGGGAAAATAGTGAGTGCCAGTGCGCATATTAATATAATACTCCGGAGCGGGCGGATTTGCATTGCTGGCGGCGCAGGGTGAAGTGCCATCGGTGGAGTAGCCCGTGGAGTAGGCGCTCTCCGGCGAAGACAAGCTATGTGGCCTCGGACCAGGCATGAAATTGCCACGTGGCAATCCTCCACGAGGAGCACGCATGCGACTCAGCTGATTGGTTACAGATGGTGGTGGTGGTTGTGGTGGCGTCATGTTGAGACTCTCCAAGGATTCGACTAGCTGTACGGTGGCTAACTTGGAGGGCAAGAGGCGGCCATAGTGCACATGATTGGAATTCTTTTTGAGTGTTTCTCCTCGTCATAGACCAGCTGCAGGCTGGTAAGATTCTCCGAGTTGGGTCGCTGATAGTCTTGCAGGGGTAAGGGGGGCTGTGGACGCAGGAGCAGGGCACCTACTTCCTCATAGTCCACCTCATCCTCCTGGTGCTCCAACTTGAAGCTGAGCTGCTGCTTGGCCGACGAGGGCTCCTTGGAGCCGGTGGACCACGATAGCGATGATATCGATGAGGAGGAGCAATTGACACGCATGGGCGACTTATCCGCACTGGAGCTGCAGCTATCCTTACCAGGCACGCTCAGCTGTGGCGGCTGCTGCTGCTGCTGTTGTTGCTGCGGCTGCTGTTGCAGTGTCTGATGGCGTTGATAGCGATGTGGTGCATACAACAAATTATCCGACTTGGGTGATGTAATGGAGTTATCCTGATCCGGCGATTGCCAGCCATAGCGACTGGGTGTCTAATGGGAAAATTAAAGGTTACGAAGTCAACATTATGAAAGATTCCTTCGAGCACTTACATGACATTGAATTGGAGACACTTCGCGTCTTCGCACTGGACTCGCGATGCTGTGACTTCCACTGCTGGTCAGCACTGGACTTGTGGTTGACTTGAGATTACTTGTCTGGGGTAGGGTGCCTGCCTTCTTGCTGGTGCCACACCCTCCATGGGAGCTATCTGCTTGCTTGTTCTTGTTATTCTTCTTGCGTGGACGCACAATGTGAGTTTCCATCCATGAGCGCAGCTTGGAACCGAACATTGTAACTGAAGCGTCTTCTTCCCTTTCTCTCTCTTTAACTCAAACAATATCCTTAACGTAGTCTAAATGGACGGATTGTTGTTCTTGCTGTTGTTGTTGGGCGACCCAAAGGAGGCAGTAGAAAAAAAAAGAGGTTGCCATTAAAGTATTTGCTAAGTTCCAGAATGCAATCCCATAATGTCTGGGACAATAGGCTGGCATCCAAAAACTGACTCCTGGGGCCACTTTGACTTGATAAGAAAATCCATTTATGACAGCACAAAAGCCGACGATGCTACTACTGCACAGTGGTTCGAATGCCTATAAAAACAATGTTTAAAAAACACAACTACTAAAAAGAGTTTAAAAATAACGTTGTTGAAAGTATGGAATAAAACGGGACTATATAGAATTTTTGTAAGGTAAAAGATACAATTTTAATAATAGGAAATATTTTTTATTAAACCTCATTTACTTCAGATTTAAATCAAAGCTAAATATATTTGTAAATCCTTTGAACCACTGTGCGTCATAGTATCAGCTAGCGCCCATATTTTCTATAGTTTGCAACTGTAACTATGTATGTGTGTGTGTGTGTGTGCGTTGGTATTTGATGCGAAATTACCTTATTCGCAAATGTCTGTTGGCTCATAATATCCTTTACGCCTGTTTTTATTGTGCGGCACATGAGATGAAAGGGCAGCTACATACAAATACTTGTACGTAATGTATGCATGTAATTGTGTGTGTGTGTGTGTGTGTGTGTAGTGTTAGTGTGGGTGGGTGATTACGTAGACAGTGCGACGTCTGGCAACTCTCGTATCTGTGTTTGTGTGTTTATTTATTTTTTGTTGACGTTTTTTAGGCGCACACAAACACTCGCACTTGCACTAACGATGACGAAGGCTTTTTGTTTGTGTGTGTGTGTGTTAGTTTGTTAGTGCTTGGGGGTTGTTTGTAAGCTGAGATGCACGCCTATTGAAGCTTCAAGGACTCATCGGCCTCATGCTGTGCGCCAAAGTTACTCAATGTTGTGTGTATGTGTGTGCGTTTGTGTGTGGGTTGTCTGTGTAACCCTCCCCTTTGGCGGAAATGAACGTAGCTGGGTTGTAAATCCAAACGTAACTGTAAATTTTTATGTCAAGCTATTTTCAATTGTTGTTTCGTTTAAACTGCAGCGTGAATATTTTATTTGATTTGGTTTCTTTATAGCTTTGGCCCTTACGACCTTTAACGCGAATGTATGCATATAAATATCTTCTTGTTGTATTGAAATTACGTACATATATTGTATGTGTAGGTTTAGTTTAAAGTTAAAGTTCTTTTATTTTTTTCGTTTATTTGATATGCAAATTAATTCGAATTAAGCCCGGCAACGTATAATTTAAAAAGCGGAAATGTTGCCTAGTTTTAGGCTGCAATCGTTAAAGCATCTTAATTTTTCACATTTTACACTGTCTATGTATATGATGTATTGGTATGTGAATGTGTTGAGCTTAGTTTTATTTTTTATTTGGTGGTAGCAATAAAGTGTGCGGCTATAGTGACGAATGCTGCGCGACGACAAAAGAGAGCGACCGCCGCCGCTGAAGTGAAAAAAGCAACTAACGGAATGCGCAACCACCAAATCACTACGACAGTTCACCTTACTTTGATGCGAGATATTAAAAACGATTAAAAGCTACGTAGTCGAACAAAGAACGGATAATTATATGCATTTTAAATATGTTTCAACAGTATTCATTAAAAACGCATTTAAAAGTATGCAATACAATTTTACAAATATTAACGCGCTTTTGTTAGTGCAACGTGACCAACACTGAATGTTATCGACTATTGATGCAATAATCGATAGCCAACGCTTAGCAACAGCTGTGCAGTAATAATTTAAAAAAATTTATATTCACTTTAAAAAGATACTGTGATATAATTTACCGCTTATTGTGAATTCAGCACTAAAAGAATTGTATTTCAGACACGTGACAATAAATTGCGGCGACTTTTTCAAGTGCGCGCTCTCAATAACATTTCAGCAAATGTTAAAGGTTTTTCGGCTCACAGCTGTTTTTGTGTAGCGTGGGCTTGTTAAGAAGAAGAGCAAAAGCTCTAAAAATTTTGGTTGTTAGCAAAATTCATGTAATTTATTTGGTAACTTACTAAGTATTCAACATGCGCTGCTACTACGAGGAGCTGGGTATTGCCCGTGACTCCAACGAAGGTGACATCAAAACAGCCTATAGAAAATTGGCATTGCGCTGGCATCCGGACAAAAATCCCGATAGCTTGGCGGAGGCAAAAGAACGCTTTCAGCTAATTCAACAGGCGTATGAAGTGCTGTCCGATGCCCAGGAGCGTGCTTGGTATGACAATCATCGCGAGCAAATTCTGCGCGGCAAGAATTCCGAGTACTCGGAGAACTGCCTGGATGTCTTCCAATACTTTACCGGATCATGCTATAAAGGATATGGAAACGATGCAAAGGGTTTCTACAGTGTCTACCGCAATGTCTTCAACAATATTGCCTCCGAGGACCTTGAGTTTATGGACAGCGATGACGAGATGAGCGCACCACAGTTTGGCAACCCCGACAGTAACTATGAGGAGGTTGTGGCTCCTTTCTACGCCTACTGGCTGTCATATAGCACAAAGAAAACATATGAGTGGCTGTGTCCCTATGATGTGAGAGACATCAAGGAGCGTTTTATACTGCGCAAGGTGGAAAAGGAAATGAAGAAAATTGTGCAGAATGCGCGCAAGGACCGAAACGAGGAGGTAAGTATCCGGGGAAGCACTCAAAAATAAACTTAACTAACACACGTTCTTGCAGGTTCGCAACTTGGTGTCGTTTGTGCGCAAGCGGGATCGCCGTGTCCAAGCCTACAGGCAAGTGCTGGAAGAGCGCGCCGAGGCGAATCGCTTAAAGCAGGAGGAGAAGCGCAAGGAGCAGCTGCGTCAGCGCCAGGAACAACTTGCCGCAGTGCGTGCCAACAAAGTGCGCAATGATGGCTACGAGGAGCAGCTTAGACTGCTTGAGCAAGAGTATGACAGCGATGAGTATACGGACGAGGAGGAGGATGAAGACAACGAGGATGCGGATTCTGAAGCAGCAGCCGAAAGTGATAATGATTTGAGCGAGCAGGAAGTTGAGTATGTGGACGATCTCTATTGTGTGGCATGCAACAAGTCTTTCAAGAATGCCAAGGCGCGTGCCAATCACGAGGAGAGTAAAAAGCATCGCGAAAATGTGGAACGCTTGTGCCAGCAAATGGAGGCAGAGGAGCAGGAGTACAATGAGCACAGCGAGGATCTCAATGCGGCAGAGGAAAGCCTGAAAGAACTTGATGTCAATGGCACTCAAAAGACAGATCAAAGTGACCAAGCCGAGCTGTCCAGCGAGGAGGAAATCAAGCAAGCACAAACTAAACGAAATAAGAAAAGCAAAAAATCAAAAAAGCCGCACCAAAAGCGATTGTAGAGAGCGACGAGGATGAGGCCGATGCTGCTGCTGCTGCAGACCAGCCTGTGGATTTCACTGCAGCCGCGAGCAACAGCGACGATGCTGACGACGATGATTGGAGTCGCGGCAAAAGGTCAGCCAAAAAGACAAAAAGCAAGAAACCAGCGAGCGGCAAACAAAAGCCGGAAACAGAGAAAGTGCCAACGGAATCGAAACCCCAACCGAAGCCAGCTCCCGCAGTGAGCAATGATAACGAACCGCTTTCAGATGTTCAACACACTTGCGTCACATGTAAACTAGTTTTCGACTCCAAGAACAAACTGTTTGCACATCTCAAAAAGACAAATCATGGCGTCTATATACCCAAATCTAAGCCGGTTGTGGAGGGTAAACCGCCGGGCAAGGCCAAGGGCAAGCGCAAATAATGATATTCGCCCCCTCCCTCCCTGCTCTCTCTCTTTGGCATCAATGTTGCTGTATAAAAACTTTAGTTGTTTATTTATTCTAATGTTACAGTTTAAATGCAAAATTATATTAAGTAATTGCAATTGTCCAGAAACTAGAATCGTTATTTACATTGAATGATTATTTCCATAGTTATTACATTGCAAAATCCCTACAAAACTGATCTGAAGTTATAAAATAATGGCTTTGTCATCAGAGATTACCAATTCGAGATTATGTGTATTTTTAATGTTTTAGACAAAGTTTGGGACAATGATATAGGAATATTAAATGCCAGGCACTGTAACTTAATGATACAAACGTCTATGGAATGCAGACGAGCTTGCTGCCGGATTCAACGCGCCGGCGCACGCGTGTTCTCATGTTGGAGGACTCCGCTTTGAGGCTGATGCCGGCGGCACAGAATGTTAGCAATATGGCCACCAGGCCGCAGTAAAATGAGATGCCTACAAAAAAGAATACTCATGAATTTAATCCGGAATTGTGAGCAAAGTGAGCAAATCTTACCAATATTGCAGTCGGCAGGATAAAAGGGTTCCGCTTCCGCACCGCAAAGGACTTGAACCCGATGCGCATGCCAGCCCAAAGGATGCAAAAAGAAAGCCAGCATAACAGCTATGCCTGCAAGTGAAATAATTTGTTAAGCTCAAACTGCAGAGGAAGTGGAGGAATGGAAACTCACCTGCCAGCACCTGAGCACAAGCCGTTAAATTGTGAATGCTTTTGCCAAATGCCGATTGTCGGCAGCAGGTTAACAACGTGGCGGCAACCGTTACGGAGAGCAGCACAAATCCAAATGACATACTAAACATGGCCGCCTTCCATTCCCAGGGATAGACGCTGCCATCTGTGGCAAAGCCATCCAGATCGAAGCGGCCACAATGATAGCCCAGCTGATGCATTTGCTTGCAACGCGTGTAAATGCCCACGGAGGGATTACGTTGACCCGCAACGTTGGGCGTGGCATTGAGACTGGGTCCAACAAGCCATTTGGGCGTGACCAGGGCCACGGCGACGAGCATATCGGCAACCAGGGTGCACAGAAACCAGACTAGACTCACACTTGTGATGATAACGTAGCACATTTTGAAAACTTTAATATATTTTTCTTGGTTGGAAAAGTAGTTTTGACAATTTATATGTATGTATATATGCAATTAAAACGCGTCCGCACTTGCCGCATACATAATTGTTAATGTGGGGCTTTCTGTGCGTACACACCCACCACACACCACCAACAGCGCGACTTCCTTCCAGCTGACCAGCCCGAAATGGTATTGTTTATTTTATATGCTTTCGACTCGCCGTTGTTCTGTTTTATGTTATTCATTCAACCCAACAACACAAACTCATACACACACACACATATGCAAGCTTACAGACCAAGAAAAGAGCGAACGTCAGAACGCCAGAACGCTAATGAAAATAGTCGAAACTTATTTATTGTTGCAATTGAAGCTTGAACTGCAGTCGAGCAGTTTTACTTTGTACGCTTTTCAATTTTGCAACATTTTTGTTGCGCAGGCGTCCACAAGCGCGTCGAACGCGGGCAGCGAAAAGACTAAAAAAAAAAACTGAATGAATGGCGCGCATTGAAAGCAGCCGAAGCGCATGCCCAGGCCAGATGTGTTGTGCCGTAAGCGCAAGGGGAGTTAGTAGGTGGAGGGCGGGGAGGAGACCAACCAAAGCAACAGCAGTGGAAATCCAGACATTCCAGACTCGCACAGCAATATGTTCTCCCATGCATATTACAGTGAACCATAAAAGTATTGGCACACACTGCGACTTCGATTAAGGTGAATGACAAAAAAAACTTATTAATAAATTAATATGAACACAAAAGTGATGCTGTGATAACTTTTTGCAAAAACCCAAAGAAATCATTTTTACAAATACTTAACTTTACAACACAATATTATGAAGCTGCCAGTGCCAGATACTTTTCTTTGACTCACTGTATTTGCTTTTCCCTCATTCTCTCAATGGTATTTATTTGCTCTCTGCAGTTTCCTCTCTTTGTATGCACACATGTTGGAGTTGGATCTGTGTGACCCCACCACCGCCTCCCTCAAATCCCCCATCCCCTCGCGCTCACTGATGAGTAATAAGCGGCGTCTGTTCGAATATTTTTGTTTTTGTTTGTATGCAAATGAAGCGATCAGCTCTGCCTGCGCCCGGCTTATCAGTTAGCGCCCCCAAGTGTTTTCTATGGGCGGCCATTGCATCATATGCCATTGTGTTTACTTAAGGCAATTATTGTCGATAATGATCGTGACCGCATAAAATGGATTGTGCACACACACTCACATACAAACAAAATAAAAAACACTTTCACTCTCACTTGGAATATGTACTTACTTGGAAGGCTGCTTTTAATATTATTCACTTGCTAACTTGCAATTCAGTTAGAGATGCTGTCTTCGCTGCTGCTGCTGCTTATCCTTTTGCTGGCTCATGCTCACTCCTACTACCATGAGTACCGTTACTGGGAACTAAATGAACCGCCGCCAATTTGCTCCGAATACGAAATGCTTATTGTGAATACGCGTCAATGTGTGCGCCGTTGCAATATTGTGTGTGTGCGTGGCGTCTGCTTTGAGGATGGTCCCTGTCCTTGTGCCGATCAGTATCAAAGTACTAAAAGGGATGGTGTCGCGTGCGCTTTCAAATGCTTGCCAGGCTGCCAGGAGGCGGGCGGTTACTGTGCGGGTCCAGAGTTGTGCATATGCCGCAAGAGCAAACATTACTACTACGATGCAGTTGCTAGACGCTGTCGACATCGATTACCACGTCTGCTAGATCTGTGTCTTGGGTAAGTTTTGTTTAAGTGCGCAATGTATATAACAGAAATGTATAACAGTTCTGAAAATTACTTTCCAGTCGCTGCACTCACGGCCGTTGCTCGTACGATGGTCAATGCATTTGTGCGCAGGGTTACGAAATGCGCAGCACATTGCTTCATGGCGCCCAGTGTACGCCCATCTGTGATCAGTAAGTGTTTGAATGCAATTTTGCATTGTTTTTTAACATTGGCTAATATTGCAATTTTGCAGCGATTGTGGGCCCAGAGCCTATTGCTTTGCTCCAAACATGTGCGCCTGCCGGCACAAGCACTATCACTACGCCTACAACGGAAAGTGTGTTAAAAATTATTAATCTTTATTTAAGAAATTGTGATGGGGCTGTTTTAGGCCCCCTTTTGGTTGTGTACATGAGAGCTTTTAACAGCTGGCATTTAAAAGGGCGCAAAGTGCAATTCTTACAAAAAAAATCAAACACTAGTGTTTATTTTGAATAAATGCATACATATGTATGTTTGTTATTCCGTTATGCCCTTTCACATTGCACGTTCGGTATTGTTAAAGCTCTTTCAAAATCCAAATGCCGCATCTTTACTTTACAGCGCATTAACAGCAAGAGAGAGTCAGAGAAAAAGCGAGAGAGAGCGGCACATTTTTTTGTTTTTGCGGCAGAGTAACAAAAAACGGATTGCGAATTTGTTATTGTTTACAACTTGTGTTAAAAGTTAAAAAGGCTCGCAGTCAAATAAATTATATGCATATATATACAAAATTAACTATTTAATCAGTTGGTCACTCAACACACAAAGCTACCCCAGTGCGTACGTGTAGTTCAGTGGCGGCGCTACAAACTTAACGTTCTCAAGCTTTTAAAAGGGGTTCCGACCTTACCCTCGCGTCACGTCCATGTCTTTTGCTCCAGCAACCAGTTTAAAGCGACCAACAAACCCCTTTTTACCCAAAAATAAAAGAGGCCTGATAAGCTTAAGCTTTACATACACACATACATGTACCATGAGTATTGTGCTTTTTGTCTTAAGCTGGCGCAGGGCAGTCGAATTTTAATAATTTGTCTTGCTAACACTAGATAACGAAAGAGCAAGCAGCGTGTTGACGGCATCGGGAGCGGTAACGACAGGCGCGTGTGGCGTGTTTTATTTATTCTTGTTGGGGCAGGGGCTCGCTGCTTCTCAGTGTTTGTTATTGTATTCGTCACCGACACTGACAAGAGCAGGCACACATACATACATACACACGTTCGTTGTTTGGGCCTCTGCCGGCAGCAGCAGCGTCGGCAGCATTCAGTTGGAGTTTTGCTTTGCTTTGGTGCGGTACAATTTCCTGCCAAGCGGCTTTTGCTGGAATTTAATTAAGCTCTCTCTTCACTCATACCTCTTGTGCATTGTTTGCTGGGCATTGATAGTAATTTGCAATTTTTAGCAAGTTTTTGTGAACGAAGTGCAACAAAAAAGGAGAAATGGGTCAAGTTAAGGTAAATACAAAAACACACACTGTAAAATGTGAAATTTATAAACTCATGAATGTTTGTATGCATGTGTAAAGCTACCTGTTATCCTTTGACAAGTTGGCAGCTCCGAAGACATTTAAACATTAATAATTCAACATTTAAAATGATTAGAAGCGCATGTTGTGTTTAAGTCTATGTGTGTGCGTGTGTGTACTGGAAGTTATGTAAGCACAGAGGAACAGACAAATTGCCGCTAAAATGCAACAAATTATTTGAAATGACAATGGAACTGTAGGCAGCTTCGTGTTAGCTTTGATAGCGTGTCAATCTATATTTGTTTCAGTGATTAGAACAATTTAAGTAATTATTAACAGACGTTTAAATAAACATACAAACAAATAAAGGTGTGCGTAAATGTATTTTATATCGAATCTTGAAGTAGGCGTACATACATGCATACAAATGTTAATAGCTGCTGCGCAGTTTTCACGCACGTCTGCCAAAAAACTTGAACAATAAAAAACTGAAAATATAATTTGTATGTATTAGTGTTAGTATTTTTGTGTTAACAAAAGCAATCAACTAGGCTAAAAGAACTGTGTGAGTGCAGTAAACCGGTTAATGCATTACTGTCTGCTTAAAAAAAAACACAAGAAGTTTCTTCATCTCGTTTTGACAACGAAATTTTAAAAATAAACTTGAATACGGTAAACGCGCGGGTGGCGGTGTGAGAGTGTGTGGGTGCGGGATGGGGAGGTATGTTGGCTCGAGTGTTAATACAGTTATCGCTAACTAAAAAGAATGATTTTGTTTGTGATGGTATAATTATCAAATATCAAAAGAAAGTTTTTTTTTTATAATTGAATGTTTTTAGTAAGCAATTTTAACTTCTAACAGTTCTTATCAAGAGATTCAATGTGTGTTTTTTTGAGTAGTTGGCGTAGACCTTATCAAAAAGACTTCACATCTATGGGGGGGCCTTTGTTCGCGTGTGTGTTTGAAAAAATGCTTGCGACTTGTGATAAGCGAGCGCGCAGGTATTAAATATGAAAGTCCGCACTTAAATGCATACCTAATCTACAATCGATCTAAGACTAACTTATTTATTTATGTTCTCACTTTTTATGCAACA
Source organism: Scaptomyza hsui (assembly GCA_018152825.1). Lineage (NCBI taxonomy): Eukaryota > Metazoa > Arthropoda > Insecta > Diptera > Drosophilidae > Scaptomyza > Scaptomyza hsui. The sequence continues at coordinate 5,656,325 of JAECXO010000002.1, forward strand.
CAGAAAGCTTCGTCCGCTTTGAGCAAACTGTTTGTGTACGGCGCCTTGAAATACGGCCAGCCAAGCAACTCCATATTGGCTAGCACGGGCAATGGGTATGCAAAGTTCTGGTGCAAGGCAACAACCACACAGAAGCTGCCGCTGGTGATTGCCACGCGCTACAACATTCCCTTCTTGCTCAACAAACCTGGCATTGGTTATTATGTAACCGGCGAGATCTATGAGGTAAGAAAAGTAAATATAAATATGTTAGCATTATTGATAAGTATATTGTTTCAACAGGTTGATGATCGCATGCTGAAATCGCTGGACAATCTTGAGGATTGCCAGGATGTTATCAGTCGTGAGAAGCAGGACATGAATATTGGCGTCGGCGAGGGGTTAGTAAATGACATCATTGGTTTAATGCCTTAATATTTTAACATTTCTCGATTTGTTTGTAGAACCATTCCTTGCTGGGTCTATCTGCTGCAAAAATATCCCGAGAAGCTTCTGTCCTTGCCCTATCTGTCCGGATATGAGAATGGCGCCACTCATCCTTACATCCAGCGCCATCGTCGCACACACAAGCATCCGGTCCAGGATGATCTCAGCTATGAGGCGCAGAACTAAAAGACGCGTCGAAAGTGTTCATATAAACAAAGGCGTGGTCAATTATTAACATTACCGGTAGTTGCATTTGTAGCACGTATATATATTTATGTATATGGCATATACATAGAGACATGAAACAATATTAATGTGTGCACGGGATATAGATTACACGTGCACATGTTGCTTAATGATATATTATTAAATGTGTACTGTAGATTATAGCGAACTTAGCTTGTAATTTTATATGTTTCGAGTAAATAAATACCATTCAAGTAAACAACTAGGATAGAGACTGTTACTAAGTAAACAAGGTAAATGTAAATAATCTTAAGGCGACAACAGGTGTCTATTGAACATCACACAAACAAAAATCGTTTTTTGCAAGTGTAAAAGCTGTTCTGTTAAGTGAGGAGCATCTCTGTTAACATATTTAATATAGTTTGTCGCCTTATTATGTGAATGGCTAAAACTGATAAGCGGAGGGTTTGCTCAAGTGGTTTGTTGCGCCGATTGTTCAATGTAAGCTGACAAGGTCGTTGTTGCAAATTTTAATATTTACCTGTAAGTTATTAAATATGTTTATTTCATAGCAAACAACATTTTTTTAGCGCTGCTTATATAATTTATGCCGGCCATAAGTAGCTAACAGCTGCCAACTTTAAGTGCATTCCTGTGATAAGAACTCAGTTGAAATATAATTCGCAAATGCTGAAAATGTCGAAGTCGCTGCAACAAGTATTTGTTTATGGCACATTAAAAACCGGTGAGCCAAATCATCACTGGCTAACGACAAAGGAGAACGGTTTTGCCCGTTTTATAGCCAAAGGCACAACGCTGATCAAATTTCCTTTGTTGATCGGCACACGTTACAACATTCCATTTTTGCTGGACAAAAAAGGTGTTGGCAACAATATACAGGGTGAGATTTATGAAGTGGATGCTACAATGTTCTCAAAACTGGACGAGCTAGAGGACTATCCCAATTATTATGATCGCGAGCGGCAGACAATACTAACTGATAAAAATGAGTACGTACGCAAAAATAATTACAGCCAACTTTATAAAATCTTATTTCATGTTAGGAAAATGGAATGCTGGCTTTATCTGATACGGAATTATCCAGACAGTATGCTTTCTAAGCCCCTTCTTAGCTCTTACCACAACACCCCCGAGCAGTCGTATAGCGAAAAGTCAGTGCGAGATCCAAATATTTCAGCCAAAGATGATTTGTCGTATTAAAAACTAAAATAACCCTTTGTTGCAGCTATGCTGAAAGCACGGCCGACGATCTCTTCATGGATGAATAACCAAAAAGGGAGCATTTATATAAAAGAATGGTATAACATTTATAAACGGATATTCAACGCATGGCTATTATTCATAATCTATTACATTGATTCCATAATTCACAAAAAATGCAAAACGAAAGTGAACAATATGGTGTTTTTGTTTTTTTCATCGGGGTTGAAAGCTAGTTCAAAAAGCCTAGAAAATTGTTTACATTATGCATACATATAGTATAGAGAGATATAAAGAACTCAATAATAGTAATAATTTTAGCTCAAGTTTAGCGTCCAGGTCTCGCACGCGCTTTAAGCTGGCGCTCCCTGAAGCGCTTCTTAGCACTGTGTGGCAACTGTAACCGTACATAAGATGAAAACGATCTTGCTGGTTTCGTTTTGTTTGCTTTTGTTTTGTTTGTTTGTATTGTGGCGTCGGCATCGTCGGTGGCAATAAGATTGAACAATGGAGCGGTTCCTAGCTGTCTGCCTCATCGTCGAGCGACTGGAATCGATTGGTAGCCGCAACGGGCGCAGCGGTTGCCTCCTGCACACGCTGAAAGCGACCACCATGACGGACTTCTTCGAAGGCGGGTTCGTTTTTCTTCTTGCGTTGTTCCTCCGGACGCGCTGCATTCAGCGTTGGGAAGAACTCCGTGTTCGTAATATCTGGCGCCGCACGACGAGTACGTAGACCACCGCTGCTGGAGCTGCCCATACCACTGCCAACTTGCTGCAAAGACAAAGAAGGCGGGCACAAAGTCCAAGTGTGAATATCAAACGATCAGTGTATAACGATATCGACATACAATCTACTCACGCTATAACGTAACGCGGGTGAAATGTACGGTTTCGACGATGGCTTTTCCGTCTCGACCGGCACCGGTATTTGAGTCACCTCCTCGGCGGGTATTAGCTTTTTCCAGGGGCCATACCCTTGTCGCTTGCTGTTTGGATCCGCATTCACATAGCCATCGCTATCCTCATCATCCTCGTCATAAACGTCGTCCGAGTTATGATGCTGTTGTTGTTGTAGCTGATGCTGTTGTTGTTGTTTTTCATTGATCGAAAGCTGGCCAATTTTGAGGCCACTGTAATCCTTGCGCTGCTCCTGCTCAAACTCTTTCCACTCCTCTTCCACGGGCTTCTAATATATGCAAAAGTAATAATTTCGATTACTTAATTTGTACATTGAAAGTAGTTACTCTAAACTCTCACCTCGATAACGGGCTCTGGTGCTTTAATGGTGTTCTCATTTTCGCCGCCTTCTGCCACGCCGCCAGCCGATGTCTCTGCTGTCGAGACATCAGGTTTTTTTGGTTTGGCTGCATTAGCCGCCACCTCACGTTTCGTACATTCTTCTAGGTTTTTTACTAGTTCATCGGCCGTCACAAATTTGCTCTTGGTCTTGGACTTCTTCTTGTCCTTTTTCGCAAAGAAATCGTCTAATTCGGCCATGCTTGCAATTTAATTTTCGCAATTCCCTATTCCAAATTATAATGAAATCCAATCGCACTCGCGTGAGGTAAAAATAAATCGCTATCGATGGTGCGCCTATCGATGATTGAGCCACACGTGGTCAAAGTTTGCAAGACAAATGTTTATCTAAAATATGCATTTAGTTGTCATGTTGTTGTGTACCTAAAATATCTTGTTTATTAATTGATTGCGTTTTGCAAACCCTAGCCATTTAATTTAGATACAGATTGCAACGATGATTTTCGATAGTCCAAAGAGATGGCGTTTATGTGTGCATTTTGAGTTTAAAACGAAATAATATGTTCAAATTTCATAAAATTTAGCTATTGTTGAAATATTGTATTAATGTACATGTCTGTTAAATAATATTGACATATCGATACAAAAATGATACAGGTCTGATAGCTTTATGGCAAATCACTAAGTGGCAGCACTGTTAAATTGGTGATTCACTGAGTGGGTTATCGACGGTTAGCCGTTTGGCGGCCTAATTAAAAAAGTTTTATGTGATAACTTTGCATATGGCAAACGACTTTTACGTTATTAGCATAATTTTAGCATATTTTAAGTGAGTGGGGGACTTTTTTGTTTGGATATTCATTTTTCTGGCACAATTCGCAATGTTTGGCAACAAAGCTTAATAATTTGCATGAGATATTGATAATTGCATAATAATGAAGCAGAAAAATAAAAAAAAATGGCAAATTGATGCCAAAGTTATATAACAACGACAACAATAAAATAGCTAAGTATCGTATTAAATTTGCAAAATATTAAAAAGCCCAACATACATAAACAATGATTAATTATCCAAAAATATATTTGTTTTTATGTACATATATGCACAACAATTCACATAAAGACGTTTATTTATGTAGCACACAAATAAGAAATGTTTGCAAATTACACCGCTAAATGTTGTTTGTGAACCATTTTAATGGCTTAGCTCGGTGTCAACACATCTTCGTTTTGGCGACAAGCCAAAGGCCGTTAAACAAAACTTCCTTTTTTCGTTGTTGCAAGCCACAACTCAAAATTGGTCAAAGTTCCGCTGAATTTACTAAACAAATTGTTCAAGCCTAATAGATATTTATGACTGCAGCTACAAAGCTGGCTAGCTTGCAGGTGCCATAGCTTGCCACATCGAGCGTTCCAAACAATCCCGACTGAATGCTCCTCCAACCAGTTAATAAACAGACTTACTTTCAATGCAGAGCTCGAAGCACAGTCGTTTCATTCATATTGACAAGCGCACAGCCAGACGCGGCTCAGTCTTCATTTGAACGCCGCTCAGCGCACAACGCTGCTTCCCTAAGCTTCCAGCTAATAAAACAGCTTCAAGCTCAACACGCTTTGATCATTAAAAATCTCGTGCTCGTGGCAATTTTTGATACTGTTTATATATACTTTGATATATAATACATTCGTTAAGCCGACGCGTTCACTTTGTTGTTGTGTTTGAGTGTGTGTATGTGTAACGTGTTAAAATTTGTTTCTTTAATTAAAAATATTGCAAACGCATTCAAAAGGTAATTAAAACACTTGCACGCACCAAAATTTGTGCAAAATCGCAATGCCTAACACCTTGTGTGCCAGTGTGTGTGTTTTTGGTCCAAGTTTAGTGCAATTTTAACTACAATTGCTTTATGACCTTTAGCTAAATATTACAATTGTTTCTTGTTTATTTTATCGTCTTGCGTTGGAGTAATTAGCCAAAAGACCAAAAATATTTAAATGCCAGAAAACAATTTGAAACATTTTGGGCGCTATTAGTTGGCCAACGAAGCGTTTAATTGCAAACATAAATTGTCTATTATTAATTATTTCGTAAAGACTCGCTCCTTCCATCTTTTGCTTAAAGCGTCTACTATTCATATTTACATCATCAGCAGCCGATTCGCCTTGGGTCACGGGCCATGTCAGGGTCGTGTCAGGCAGTCAGGTCGATCTGGGTAGTGATGCTACTGGTTTGACATTTATCTGGGTTTTTTATGTTGGCCTAAACTATTCCGATCCGTCAAGCCCTTGAATTAATTGCCTGTGAATAAGGTTTATGATTTATTTGTCTTTAGGGTATTATAAAATTTCATTTTGTTTTGGAATCCATTTATCATAGCTCAGATTTGGATAGTTATTATGCATTTTGTAAGTCTTTGGTGGACTTCTTTGTACAGGTTTTTATTAACGTGGAACTAATAGCATCATTATTAAAGCTTAAGTTACCTTGAGTAAATATTTTACGCACTTAGAATTCTTTTCCATATCTTTACGGCTCTGGCACATATTAATTTTAAATTGACAGACTTACTTTCCAACTTATTATCCAGCTATGCTTAGTAGACTTTTAATGAGCCTTCAATGCGACAGAACTTTTGTAATAAAAACTATACATTACTGATTTAACAGCTTAATTATTTAACGATGTAACTCATTGTTTATTACACAATACAATTAAACTGTCTGAAGCCGCTTAAGTGTGTCTCTGTATACTATAATTGTAATCCGTTAATAATTGCATGGTGGGGGAATAAAATTAATATATCATCGTTTAAAACGAGTTTCTATGGGCAAAACTTACCCTTTGATTACATTTTGACAGCTAGCTAATAAATATAATTTAATAACAAAAATTCTTTCTTTGCAATCATCTACGATTTGAGAGGGTATTTTTCCGTTAACTTTAGTTTTTTTTGTGATCCATTTTGGCCAACTCAGCGTATCTTGAATTTAATTAAAAAATTTCGTTTCTCTTTGCTTCTGTGTCAATGGCAATCGCTACAAGCGCATTAACATATTGGAGGCTGTTGCTTATTATTTATTTATTTATTTATTTCACTCGACAGCATCACACACGACCATAAGACCCCCTAAAGGGATGCCAGATATACAGATTGAGTAGAGACTGTTAAGTTTTGAAGTTTTTCGATTTCATGGCTTAATGATGGATTTTTGTTGATGTTGTTTGTTTTTGTTCGTTTTCTAACGATCGCACAATTTTTGGCAAGACGTTGCTCTTACTAATATGCCTTATACAGCTAGTCCATAATGGTTTAGCTAAAAGAGGTTAAATGCATTTGAACTTCAAGTCAATTTGTAATTTGCACTATATGCTGTGTTTGCTATTTGAAGAAAATTCTAATTGCATCATTGCTGAGGCGTATTAACGCATCAACAACTTGAAGTCCAACAAGAAGCATAAATTATCATTGCGAAACAGCCACTTTTTTCTATCATTGGCAGCATTTGAAATGGTTTAGAAATGTTATAAGTAACTAACTAATCAAACCGGTTTAAAACACACACACTTAAAAACTTGTCATTTTTGTTTTTATTTGTATTAAATAGTACCAGTTGGCCATACTAAGTCTTAATGTTAAACTGTGTCATCCATGAGCTGGACTTGGGCATGGACAACAAAACTCTCGGTCAGCTCATAAATGCCTAACTGTGCATATTTGATTAGAAGCGCAGATACTGTGTGAGCTCTACGATTGCTTGTAAATATTTGACAACGTATAAAATACCCTTGAATGTTTCTATGTGATCAGACAGCTCAAGACTTTTATGGAACTATAAAGAAGAAACTTAGAGCTACAAAGTACTTCAAAATACTAAGTTAACGTAGTTAAACTATGCTCACAACGTTTACGACTTTTTAAAGACCGACAAACCAGTAAAAATTATAATAATAACTGAAATTAACAGAATGCAAAGTAATTTACATTTTGAGTTTAGCTTTTATTAATTGAACTATTTAAAGTGTTATCGACCCCATGGTCTTAAATCGTTTCTAATTGTATCAACAAAAAGAGTTTCTTTATATCTTGTGTTTAACTTTGAACAAAGCATTGCAAAACAAAATTGTATGTAAATTCTATGAAAAGACCTTGCTAAAACTAGCTCTTGTAAATTATGAACTAAACGTTGCTAATAATGTTCGTCTACAAGTGCATATTATGGTTGTCAAGTTTGAAAATACTTGAAAAATATAATATTGCATGCCACAGTGCGCAAGTTCGTTGCCTAAGTCATTCGTTTGCCCTCTTCTGTTTCAGTTTCAATTTCAGTTTCAGTTTGGCTTCAGCTTGTTTGGCATTTTCCACTCTGCGTATGTATGTGTGTGTGTGTGTGTGTTGTGCTTATGATTTTGGGTTTTAGCTTTGAGCAGACATCGTTGACTTGAGGCTGTCTCGTATTTGGCCCCAAATGAATCGGAGCTGTCTTTTGATTTTTGGCTTGCATAAGTTGCACGCGATTTGTTTCTTGAAACTTTTGCTGTTGTTTTTGCTTTATTGTAGTATAGACAAAGTGACGTATTTAACAGATGAGTTTTAATTGGCAATAAACATGGAAATGAGGCAATTGCCCCAGACTCAAACCGCAAATTAGGAGACAGGCGTGAAATGTGCAAATGTACTGCAGTTTTTCTTTAAGCCAAGTTCACAATGCAGTCGCACTGTTGTCGTACTATTAGCACAATTTCTAGTTCAAGGTATATACTACTTTATTTATGCACTACATCAGTACTACGATTTGTTGTTTTGCCTTGTCATGCTGCCATTGCGGAGCACTTCCTCAGATCGTTTGGCAGACTCTACTACTGAAACTGCTCAACTGTAAAAGCACCTGTTCAGACAAGTACTCTCAATAGCTATAGATAAAAACATATATATATGTGTTATTTATGGTAAATAGGCCAGGTGACAAAACTGAGAAGCAACAATAAACCCGTTTAGTGTTACATGAAACTGTGCGATTTACAAAACTGATGCAAGGCAACAAGGCGTGCAGATGCCCTATATAGAAAACTAGACTGACGGATTATGAGCAAGAGAGGGAGAGAGGGTTGGATGTAAATCAGTATCTAAAATGTAAAACTAGATTAAGTTGCCACTTCGGTAGCAGAAAGCTTGTTTTTTAAATAAATATACAATCTAAAATTGAAGTTATGATTTTGCTTTAATAAGCAGAAATAAAAAGCTTAAGTAAAAGCCAAAGTAAGATATAAGAAAGCTAAAACCTACAAAATAAGTAAAAAGTAGATAAAAATCCACATTTTACCAAACAAATGTTAGAGTTTGATAATTAAGTTATCAATAAGCAAAAAGTTAAAGCAGGATGAATGTAAGGCAAGTTTAAGTTGTTTCTCGCTTATGTTTATCACACCCGTTTACTAACGCTTTGCCCACAGGGTATTGCAGCAGCTGAAAGCGAGTCCAAGCTGCTTTCAAAATTGACTCCGGCTGGAAATGTCACGCTGCGACTGCGAAAGCGAATGTGGCCAAAGAGCAAGACTCTTTTCCATACTTCATAAAAGAGGCACGAGCTGTGGTTTAGTGCCCCACACAATGTGTGCACAGACAAGATTTGGCCAAGTGTAACGTGGCCTGCAATCTAAACCCATACTCAAACTCAAACCCAAACCCAAACTCAAAATCCAAAAAGGGGCAAGCGCCAAGCTCCAATCTCCGATTTTGCAATTGTTTTTGTGTGTGTGTGTGTGTGTGTGTTGCAGGCGATTGCAGAAGGCTATCAAACGTTGGTGGCATGCTGCATGCTGCGTGTGTTGTTGCTATTGCAGCTTGCGACACTCTTTCATAAAATAGAAAGAAAAAAAAAAAAAAACAGCAAACAAACATCAAGACACGTTAGACGAGCTGGTGGTCTGGTCTCCTGGCACACTCGTATTATTGCAACGGCTTCTGCCAAATGATCGCCATTAGTTTGTTGCTGTTGTTGTTGTTGTTGCAAGTTGTAGTTGCTGCTGCTGCTGCTACCATTGTATTATGATTAAACCAATCAGCCAGCCGTCCAGACATGCGCCCCGTCGCATTGCGTAATCATTTAGCCAACTGCGAATGCAAAGAAATGCGAAATAGACGCCGGCGCAATCTAAAAAAATTATACTCGAATCCATTAGAAACCCGTTTGCGCAGCTGTTTCAGAATTAGCCCATTTTGCCTGGCCAGGCAACAAACTTGCGACACTTGTTGCCATTTTCAATTGACTGGTTGCCCGGAATGTGGCCACTGTAATAGGCCAAAAACAAAAGCAAAAGTATCTAATTCCAATTTTCAATTACTGTTTGTTGTAGCACTCAAAATGATTGATTTATCGCCGGTGCAAGAGTACTATAAGGACAAGACCGTGTTCATAACGGGCGCTTCCGGTTTCATGGGCAAGGTGCTGCTGGAGAAGCTGCTCTATTCATGTCACTCACTCAAGGAGGTGATCATCATCTGTCGCCCGAAGCGTGGCAAGACGCCCGAGACGCGTCTCGAGGAGATGTTCAAGTTGCCCATCTTTCAACGCATCAAGGATGAGCGACCACATATGCTCAAGAAGGTGACCATCTATCAGGGCGATGTTACCTACGACTGTAAGTTGTTTTGACTTTGATCGGTTACTTTATCTTTGCTTAAACTTGACTTTATTCATTTTCCAGTACTGGGTCTAAGTGGCGATAATCTGAAGCATGTTGTGGAGCATACCAATATAGTGTTCCATATGGCGGCCACGTTGAAGCTGGAGGGTAATCTGCGCGATGCCATCGATATGAATCTGTTGGGCACACAGCGTGCACTGAACGTGGCCAAGGATATGAAACAGTTGGAGGCATTTGTGCATCTGTCGACGGCATTTTGCAACTGCGATCAGGAGGTTATGTATGAGAAGGTCTATGAGTTTCCACACAAGCCCGAAGATCTGATGCGACTGGCCGAATGGATGGATGTTAAGACATTGGATGCAATTACACCCGATCTGTTGAAACCCCATCCCAATACCTATACCTATTCGAAGCGTCTGGCCGAACTCTTGGTGCGCGATCATTACGAAACGATGCCGGTCATTATAGCCCGTCCGAGTATTGGTAAGTTTTTAATATGCTGTCATTAGTATAAGCCTGCTTAAAAGCCATCCTCTATATGTATTATTTATGTATATGCATAATAGCTGTGGGGCTGCTGGGGCCGGGATGCCTCAAGGCTTGTCTCTGTTTGCTTGGTTGCTTGCTTCCTTAATCAAATGCCTTTAATTTTAGTCATACTTTAAGCATTTTATTTCTCTTTTTTTCACCAAAAATTTATGTGTTTTTGTATATTTTCCGCCGCTGCCGGGCCATTAAAGCCGTGGGCATCTAATCTCTCGCCTTTACGCTTCGCCATGCAATTAATTTGCGCTTAGCTTTTCCTTTGAAAAGGCCAGTAGTTTTAAATCATTAGACAGATATTACAACTGTAGGCAGTTGCAATTGAAATGGAAAATTTAGGCACGTGAAGTTAATAACTAGCTATTTCCTTAAATGGGGCTGTGTTTGTTACTTTTCAAGATGCATATTGACGATTCTTTATTGGCCTACATTTAAGCTAAATAAACTTTCATATGACGCATTTAAATAATAAAACAACAAGTAATGAAATCCATTAATAACTATTATAGGCATGTTTTATTTGTGAAGTAATAGTTAACTTTAACTTAAGAAGATTAGAGAATATTGTTTGTTCTACTTAAAGTTTATAATTGTTCTTATACGTCCGATTGCAATTTGAACTGGAATCATAATTTTAAATGCAAACATTATAAATTGTGTGTTGCAAAGTGTCAGTTTAAACAGCTTTGAGAGACAATTTGTATGTATAAATATTGATAGTTTTGATAACTTTTTATGACTGCCTGAAAGTTCGCAAAGTTCAACACATTCAGCAAGCCTCTTTGAAAGGGATTGGCAACTGGCAGCTTAAGTTGGCTAATTGACAGCTCAACTTGAGACTGATGTGGGTGTGTCCACAGCTTAAGGTTAAAACGCATTTTTGGTTTGTCGCTTACTAATTGACTGCTTTGGGATGTGTACGTTTTATGTGTTCATCTGCAAACTGTGTATCTGTGGCACGTACTGTATACATACATTGTATGTTACTGTGTCATTTGCTTTAATCCCTTTGCGTGCTTTTGTTGACACCGCTTGCTAAGCTCACGAATCAGACCAACTACAACACAGAAAAAACAACAACAACAACAGCAACAACAACGGACTGCTTGCAAAAAGAAATAAAAAAGTGTGCCAAAGTATGTTAAGTACACGGGGTACACACACACAGTACACACACTGTTAATGTACTGTCTGGCAAGGTTTTTTCATCTTCGATACATTGTAAGATCAATCGATATATGTCCAAAATTGATGGTTTGAAACAATGGCGAGAGGCTTGCCAGACAGCGCAGCCCTTTGCATATTCGACGTGATGGCAATGTGTGTGAGCCCGCCCATGCAAGCAACAACAAACAAACAGTAATAACTATCTATCAACATAAACACAACGGCGCTTACAGCAAATAAGCATACAAAGAAATCTACAAAGCAAAATTTAAACTGGTTGCAAGCATGCTCTAAGCATACAAAAGATACACATAAACACGCACATTCAAATTAAAAGAAATCTGCGTCATTGACCAACAAGTTCAATGAGCATGAAATTATTATAAACCAATTGAAATCCAAACTACAACTAAAAATCACAAACGCAAAACACGCCCAGCAAGCAACCCCGCCTCTTTCTGCCAAATAATCGAGTTGAAAAGCTTAAGCTCAAAAAAAAAAAAAAAAAAATATCCTCTGCTTTCTGTCCAGCGGAAATTTACACATGCACAGCAAATAAAACCTACGCTCACGCCTACACCAACGCCTTCACATTATTTCCCCTGCTGCTGTTGCTACTGGAGCATCTAGGAACATTGTACTGAACGACTCTCCTGCAGTTTCACCATCGGCCTATGAGCCCGTGCCCGGCTGGGTGGATAATTTAAATGGACCGACTGGTCTAATGGTTGGCGCCGGCAAGGGCGTCATCCGATCCATGCTGATTGACACACGCCACAAATCGGAGGTTATACCGGTTGATTATGCCATCAATGGCTTGTGCGTCATACCCTATCAGTTTGTATCGTCGCAAAAGAAACCGGTGGATGTGCCCGTTTATAACATAACGTGCGCCGAACACCGCAAGATGCAATGGGGCGAGGTTATTGAGATGAGCAAAAAGATTGGCTATCAGTATCCAATGGAGGCGGGTCTCTGGTACCCCGATGGCTGCATAACGACCAACAAATTCCATCACAACATCAATGTGCTGCTCTTTCACTGGCTGCCCGCCTATGTCATCGATTTTATGCTCTTCGTTTTGGGCCAAAAGCGTTTGTAAGTGTTGTTTGCCGATGCCAAGTTACATAGACTACAATTTTGCTCCTCCTCCTCCTCCACCTGCCCAAATGCAACCCCTTAAAACTGCTTAGTATGATACGTGTACAGAATCGCATTTCCGTCGGCTTGGAGGTGCTGCAGTTCTTCACCATGCGCGCCTGGTATTTCAAGTCAGATGCCTATGCCTCACTCTGGGATATGTTGACGCAAGCGGACAGAAAAAAGTAAGACGCAAAGTGTATGTCTCGATTGTTGACAGACTAACGTAATAACGTCAATAAAATAGCTTTAACATGGACATGGATCCCGAGGAGACAGTACCCATGTACATTGAGTCCTGTGTGCAAGGCGGTCGTCAATATCTGATGAAGGAATCACCCGAATCATTGCCACGTGCGCGTCGCCAGCTCATGTTGTAAATCAAACAAATACTTAGTTTCCCCAAACACATATCCAACCACTTTCCATTTACCTCTTGTAGAATGTATCTGTTGGATCGTGTGTGCAAGACGATCATCGTTGGTTTCCTAGGTTACTGGACGTTTGGCTTTGTGTCGCGCCTTGTGGGCGTATAAACCAAGGAAGAGTTACCAAAACATTACCGCGCTTTATAGATATTGCTTTTTTTTTACCATGTAATTTGAAGTTCATTTTAACGACAAGTTTGTTAATTTAAGGCATACAAACATCGTTATTGCTTAGGTTCGCTTTCTTTGGGGTACAAAACCTTTGTTTTAAACTTTACGATTAAGAGTTCTATCCAATAAAAAAAAACAAAACGGTTCGAAAACTTCAATGTGTACGTGTTTCGAGTGTTGGGTATATATTGCACAAGTGCTTCAAAGGACTTCAAAAAAAAAAAAAAAAACAACGCCAAAATTAATGCACTATACAACACAATACACAGCCAACACACAAAGATAAACAACACCAAAATTACGAAGCTATAAAAGTTTTTTCCAATTGGCTTTTACAATGAATACAATTAAGACCTCACTTACAACTCACAAGCACTCACATTCACATTCACCACTCACAACACTTACACACACACACACATATACCTAATTGGCTTTCGGTTATCATCCAGCAACAACAAAAATATCAACAACAATCATCATGGGCTTCTTGGTATGTAAAGAGCCAACAAGCTTTTCAAAATCTATGCATAGTTTAACACTCGTCTTGTTTACCCTATATACAGTATCGCCAGCTGCCTATGAGCCCCTGCCTGGCTGGGTGGATAATCTCAATGGACCCACTGGCCTGATGATTGGCTGCGGCAAAGGTGTCATACGCTCTGTGCTGGTCAATAAGGAGAACAAGTCTGAAGTCATTCCAGTGGATTATGCAATTAATGGTCTCATTGTCATTCCCTACGAATTTAATAAGCAAGCCAAGCGACCCATCGATGTGCCCGTCTACAACATTACAAATGCTGACCACAGAAAGATGCCCATGGGCACTGTTGTTGAGATGAGCAAGCGCATCAACAAGCAGGTGCCCTTCAATGCAGGTCTCTGGTATCCAGATCCCTGTGTCACCAACAAATGAATTATATCATAAATTCAATGTTGCCATGTTCCACTGGCTGCCTGCGTATCTTTTGGACTTTTTAATGCTCATACTGGGACAGAAGCGATTGTAAGTTTTAATTAATTTAATATATTTAGTATAGTTTCTAATAAGTTTGTTTTCTGCACAGCATGTTGCGCGTTCAGGAGAAGATCTCGACTGGTCTGGGTGTCTTACAGTTCTTTACACTTAATGCCTGGTGCTTTACATCTGAGAATTATGCCTCACTCTGGAATAAACTTGGCGAACAGGATAAGGCCATGTAAGCAACAACATAGTTGCAATACTTATTAGATGTTTAATGAAAGGTTTTAATTTGTAGTTTCAATATGAACATGGACGTCAAGGAAACCGAAGAGGAGTACATGATAAATTGTGCAAAAGGTGCACGTAAGTTTATTTTAAAGGAAAAAGACGAGGATATACCCAAGGCGAGACTGCACATGCGCATGTAAGTGAACCTAGACATAACTAAGAAAACCAGCCTATTATAATAAATCTTTCTTTCTTCCAGTCAATGGGTCGTTGATATCGTTTGCAAGACCCTCATTGTTGGTCTCTTTGGCTACTACATGCTCAAATGGACGGGAGTGCTGGCAATGTTTTGAATCTCTTTTTTTGATTCTTTTGCTTTTGTGGTCGCAGGAATTTATGTAGTCAATTAGATTTAGTTATAATTAACTTTAGTTTAAATTGTTTACCCGAAATAAATAAATGCATTTAGGTTTTTGTGCACATCTTAAACTTTTGTTCAGTTTGTATCCAATCATGGTTTTATACTATTTGTTACTTTTATTATTATAGCTTCTCTAACATCTTTTTTGCCTGCGCAGTTACGCCTTCCGTGGCAGAGCCGCTGCCTGGTTGGGTGGACAATATGAATGGACCCACAGGTGTTTTAATTGGTGCTGGCAAAGGTGTCATTCGCTCCATGATCTGCAATGGTGAGCTCAAGTCGGAGGTTATACCGGTGGATATTGCTATTAATGGATTAATATTGATACCCTATCACAATAGTCTGGCTAAGCAGGAGTAAGTGTTAATGGAACGCACTTTTCCTGCCTAGTTACTTACTATGTACAATGATCTTTTAGGTCCGCTTTGATACCCGTCTATAATCTAACTGTTGATGATGCCAAGAAGCGTACCTGGAAGTGGGTAATGGATGTGGGCAGAGATTTGGGCATTAAATATCCTTTTGAAGTGGGCCTCTGGTATCCCGATGGCAATATGACAACAAACAAGTTCTATCATATTTTCTGCTCCATCATGTTTATGTGGATACCTGCCTATATTATTGACTTTCTTTTGGCCATCTTTAGACAGCGTCGCTTGTGAGTTTTGCATTTTTTAATGGCTCACACATTAACCAACTTGAGCTTTATTTCTAGCATGGTTCGTGTACAAACTAAAATATCCGTGGGCCTTGAGATGCTGCAGTTCTTTACCACACGCAATTGGAACTTCAAGTCAACGCATTTTGAGAAAATCTATAAAGAAATAACCGAGGAAGATCGCAAAATGTACGACAATCGCTGATACCTACCTATGTATAGTGGATCTAGATGAAACAGGTTTCAAATTGGGATTTAAACATATAAAATTCACATTCACCGAATTTCATCGCCATGCCTCAAATACATGCTAAGTTATCTTTTCTAATTTTGTTAAAATAGTTTCAAAATCAACACTAACGATGTGGACGATTACGAATATATGAAGATTAGCATTCTTGGCGGACGTCAGTATGTTATGAAGGAGCCCCTAACTTCATTGCCCAAGTCACGCATACAGTTACGATTGTAAGTATCTAAAGTAGATCATCCAGAGATAATTAATACTATGTTGATTACATTTTACTTCCTATAGCATGTATGTGTTGGATCGCATCAGCAAGACTATCATCACAGTAGGCTTCGTCTATTGGGCCACCCTAAAGCTTGGACTTATTGATCTGGTGCGGCACGGAATAAAGGAAGCTGTCAAACATTGACAGTTATTTATACTCAAATAATAGCCCTATGTTAATGTTATACGGGATATATTTTGGTGTTTATTTTTAACCTACAAATGTACCTTAACTTTTGTTTTAAATGTACTTGTCAAAGCTCCAATAGGATTGGAGGTTAATCTCTCTTTGTATACGCATTTATAATTAAAGGTTTACTACTATTTAAAACATTTCGTGTTTCATAATTAAGTATTTATGTTTAAAGGTTATTAAGAAGGCATTAAATATATAATAAAATAGCATTAAATGAGGTATTAATCGTTGACTTATCAAAGTCGCTCATGGATTTGTCTTACCAAGGACCAGCTAAAAAAATTGTAGATGCGAGATTAATTATATTCAACGACAATAGTTCTATAAGACTATCGAAGAAGTCACAAAGCCTAGCCTAGATGAAGAGCTCAAGCCTTGACTATATCAAAAAGTAACCGACACCAAAATACTCCGAAGGGGATGGAAAATAATGTAATAGAACATTCGCCTAAAAGTAGCACACGGCTTTGTGATATTACAGTCAGCCTTAAGGTATGCAAGCTTTATGCATTCAATGCCTAATTTGAATGATCAAAAAAGTATGCCACAAATTTTATAAAATCATTTAAATATTTTTTGTTGTTGAAAAAAACACATTTTGAACGAAGTGTTACTACAATTGATGGAATCGTTTTTTGTAATTCCCAGGTCTAGAAGTAATAATTGTTTAAGATAATTTAATTAAACATTCTATAACTATTTAAAAAAAAAAAAAAAAAAAACAAGTTAGAAGGCTCAAGTCGAGATTTCCCGACTAGGAGATACCCCGAACCCTGTACATCATAGCGCGTACAGTTATTGTATGTAAGCATCTTCGATATCTCTGGCGTTTATTGAGTCAACAATTTGACACTGCGGATATGTTGAATGATAATATTTTGTCACATCTTCCCGAACACTACGATGTTAGTAAGTTCTATGTTTACACATTGCAAATTTATTCGCATGCAATTAATTGGTTGAGTGGGAAAACAAAAATACCTAATACACTTAAGGTGAAGGGTAACTGCACTTTACGCTTGGGTCGAATACTGAATTGCACTTATGCCTACCCTAAAAGGGTACACTTTACTACTTAAAGTACTCCAATGTAGAGCAAATTATGAGCACTACACGTGCCTAAATCTTCAACACGCTTGGGCAAAGAATCTTTAAAATAGTTACCACATATTTATTCATCTATTTGACATTAATTTACAAATAGCCAACGCCGTTGCTGAGTCCCACGTTGTGTTAACTCCTAGTTTTGGTTACTTAGCACATCATATAATTCTTATACATCTATACAGCATGTGGCTGTTGTCTCCCATAATTCCACTTAAGTAGAGAGCCTCGGCTTCTCTTTCTTTTCATCTCTGAAAGCATCGTCTCACGTATGCGCGCCATTGAAGCGATATTCGGTTTTTTGTTTTCGATGTTTGTACGTCGAGCTTAACGTTAAATCGGATATTTTGCTTATAAATAGACGTTGCCCGGTTTGAGATCCACCATTTGAAACTCAACTGTCGGCGTGTGTGAATTGAACAATTAAACGAACGCGATTTGGATTATCGCATTAGGTTTAAAGGTGACATTGAAGGACATTAAAAACTAAAGACAAACTATAATATTTATAATATTCAGTGTTAAATCTGTGAGTGTAAAAAGTGAATTAAAGAAGGAAAGAAAGAAAGAAAGTGCAACAAAATGATTGTGGAAAAAGTGGTGAGTAAAAGTGAGAAATCGATTTAAGAAATTCAATATTTATTTTTGTAAAGTTACAAAATTAAAATCAAACTTTAAAGGGACTTAACTTACACGTAAATTTTGAAACAAAATAAAGCAAATGAAAGGATATTTTAAATAAATTTGTTAATGTGTGATGTGCTACATGCAAAAATGTGTGTGAATAACTAAGATCACAATAAAATCTTTGAAAAATTTAAATCCATTATAAATTATGCAATATAAAGTATTGGATGTAGATAAAACGGAAGTTGAAATTTATTTATAGTTAGGAAGTGTGATATCCAAAGTGTTTGCGCTTTGACACTGATATTGAAATGACTTGAACGCATGCTCATTATTATTATTACCTCTTTTTTTTCTGTATTTGTATTAACGTTAGTTTGTGGCACGTACACTGCTCCATTGCACAAACTGTGTGGGGAATGAGGGTTTGTTTTCTTTGGTTTTTGAATCTGTGGATTGGTTAAGGCTTGTGAGCGTGTGAGTACCACAAAAAAAAAAGAAGACGCTGATGATAATTTAAAGAATTAGTGAGAAATAATCATGTACATTTATTAGTGTTCAAGTGTGAATTGTTTGTGTAAATACGCCAGTTAGCTGCGAATTCTTCATACATTATAGATACATGATTATGATCGATAGATATAGATAGCTGGATGGATAGATGGATAGTTTGTACCCACGCTGGAGCGGAAGGCGCGCTTCGACGGCTGCTGTTGATGCGTCTGTGCGTAAATATATATAGTATATCTATATGTATATGCCTTCATACAGGTTGTTGGACTAGGTAATGTGATTCCCTTGAAACTTCCTAATTGCGAAACCAAAAAAAAAACGTGGGTGGTTTCTAACCCCAAATGTACATAATTCATATTCAATCGAGTTGCTTTATGAATTTCCTTCTACTAAGTACACACTGATTTATTTCCATTCTCAGTTTGTGCTGTGAGACAAATAGATGTAAAAATATATTTACTGTAAATTGAAAATTCTAAAAAGTATTTTACAACATGTCGCTGTTTTGGGAACGCTATGTACGTCCTGGCTTCAACCAGATAAGCAAGAAAGTAAAACTAATTGGTGGCATGGCAACTGGTGCTTTACTTTGGAAGCGTGTCACCTTTCTGGTGGCCAGTCCAGCGATTGTCCTGTGCATGATCAATGCCTATAACGGCAAGCAGGTCGAGGAGCCGCTGCGTCCACCATTTATCAAGTACGAGCATCTGCGTCGTCGCAACAAACGCTTTCCATGGGGCAACGGGGAGCGCAGTCTTTTTCACAACTCAAATGCAAATGCGCTAACAGATGGCTATGAAGTCTAACGCTGTCAGCGATAATTGTTGTTCTAATAAGTTATTATTCAAGATTTTCCGTTAAGTGTTTTATTGTTGGTAAGCAAAGAGCTTCTCGAAAAAATTCTTTTAGCAACAACTTTCCTGTTTCTAGGTTCGTATGTCCAAGGAGCTGATGTCACTATCTTCAGAACTACATATGATATCCTATATGTTAATATGCATTCATGAGATGTGTTCAAATAAAACTGAACCAAATGCGCACAGACACAAACACATACGCACGCAATCGCTGACTTTTTACAGGTTCACAGTTATTACTTGGGCTTTTGGGGCGTGGCAAAAGCAACTTTCGCTTTCTGAAAAAGTTACGCACCTGCTAAACATTTGATAACAATAATATTTATATCTAATTTGCCATGCGGCACCTGTACTTGACTTACAATTATTTTTAGTTTTTATTTCCCTCCGCTTTTAATGCATAATATTTTTATGTTTTGTTGTTTATTCAAAATTTATCACACATACTTTTACGATCACAGTGCACGATTGACCCTGAATCTTGGGTGTATGCGTGTGTGTGGGCTTGTGTGTGTGCGTGATTGGATAAATGTACCAGTTGTATAGGGTTTTTTTTTATAGCATAGCTTGTTGAAACACCGTCCTGAAAAACGTAAAGCTTTGTAAGAGAGATCTAAGAGAGAAACCTTCTCTATTTTAAAATTTATTTCTAGCATGTAGGAATATTTTTTAGAAAATAAGCTTAAGATTTGACTATTGCTCTTTATTATGTGGGTTACCACCTGTCATATGAGCACTCACATTTAGTTGCTTGGCGCTTTTACTTGACAAATGGAAACAAAGCCACGTCTGGGAAAAGGCCAAAACAAGACGTGCGCCCATGGCTTAAAGCAGATGGTGATCATCATTAATCAATCGCATTTGGCTTGGGTTTTTATGAATGAAGCGTTGTGTGTTCTTGTCAACAGCGACAGCCTTGAGCGGACACAAAAGGCACAGAAAGAAAGAAAAAAGATACAACTGTATCTGTAGCAGTAACTGTGGCATAGGGAATGGGATGGCAGCGAAAGATACAAATGTATCTGTAGCAGTAAATGTAGCGTCCTTGCATTGCTGCAGCCAATTGTTGGCAACAATTGCCGAAATCTCTTGAGATCTAAAGCTAACTATAAAAATATCATTGAAATAAATACGTGTGTGTATCAATGCGCATACGACGTGTTGTCCCAAGCAATTCACACCGTTTTTTTTTTTGGCAGGCACTTTCGATGATGATTTCCAGTTTATGGATGATGAGAGTGTTTACAAAAAAAAAAAACCTTACGACATGCCCAACGACTTGCTCATAACGATCTTCAAGCCCTCCTCAACATACACACACACACAAATGACGTTCCCAGTTAATTAGACTCAAATATGTATATGGTGTATGTGTGTGTGTGTGTGTGAACAGTTGCACATGAATATCTGTGAGATATGTATCTAAGCGCTATTAAAGTGAAGTGCGTTTCGAGGGTTAGGGTTACTTTGCACGGGGGCTTGAGTAAATATATTTAACGCACTTGATTAAATTGCTCAAATGGCAAACAAATTATTGCGAGTAGCCACTTGCCAAACCTAACCTAAACACTTACTCAAACAGTAACTCTTTGTATCGCACACACACAGCTGGAGCGTGCCACAAAATCGGAACTGTGCAGCGCCCTTGCCTTAGTTGTGCTCACGTTGAGCATTTACACATTCTACACACACCTGCAAGCGTATCTGAGATCGGTGCTGCTTTCCCTACGCCTCTCCGGACCACCATCGTTGCCCTTTCTGGGCAACTGTCTGCTGATCAATGAGAAGGATCGTAAGTATATCGAAATCGAATCCACTACGTATACGTTATTTACTTCCATCTTTCATGCAGTTATGAGAAAACGTGCCGCAAAAGCCTTTGATCTTTATGGATCACTGGTGCGCATTTGGGTTCTATTGTTTCCATTCTTTGTGGTGCTGCAGCCAGAAGATCTACAGGTCATACTCTCCTCCAAGAAGCACACAAACAAGGTGTTCTTCTACCGGTTGATGCATAACTTTCTGGGCAACGGTCTGATTACCAGCAGCGGAGCCAAGTGGAGCACACATCGCAAACTTATACAACCGGCATTTCATTTGAGCCTGCTGGAGAAGTTCATTGACACATTTGTGGATGCGTCGCAGTCACTGAATGAACACCTGGATGCCTCCGCCCTAGACATGGAGGTCAACATAGCCAAATATGTGAATAACTGTGTCATCGATGTGCTAAATGGTGAGTTTTTGAGTAAAGAGAGATTTAAGAAACATTATTCCTATTAATCTCATCATTGCAGAGGCTGTTTTGGGCGTGCCCATCAAGAAGACAGGTCAGGATCTAATGGAGGATTCACCGTTCCGTAAGGGTAAACTGATGATGCCCGCACGTTTTGCACAGCCCTGGCTGCTTCTGGATGCCATCTATCAGCTGACATCGCTGGCCAACGATGAGCTCAATCAGAAGAAGCGTCTAAATGATTTTACACGCCAGATGATCAAAAGACGTCGCGAGATTATGGCCAACAATAATGTGGAGCGCAAGTGTTTGTTGGACTATATGATTGAGATATCTGAGAGTAATCCGGATTTTACTGAGGAGGACATTGTAAATGAGGCGTGCACGTTTATGCTGGCTGGTCAGGATTCGGTTGGTGCCGCAGTTGCCTTTACCATCTTTCTGCTCGCACAGAATGCGGACTCACAGCAGCAGTGTCATGAGGAGCTGGAGCGCATCTTTGACTACAACAAGCGGGCGCCAACGATGAGTGATCTGCGTGAGATGCGCTATCTGGAGATGTGCATCAAGGAGGCACTACGTCTGTATCCTAGTGTGCCGCTTATTGCCCGCAAGCTAGGTGAAGAGGTGCGTCTGGGCGCCCACACATTGCCCAAGGGCAGCAATATCTTCATCTGTCCATATGCCACTCACCGCTTGGCACACATTTATCCCGAGCCAGAGAAATTCAAGCCGGAACGCTTTGCCACCGCGAATGTGGAGCAACGTCATCCGTATGCCTTTATACCGTTTAGCGCCGGACCGCGCTACTGCATCGGCAATCGCTTTGCCATCTTGGAGATCAAGACAATTGTATCCCGCCTTCTGCGCAGCTATCAATTGTTACCCGTGCCCGGCAAGACCACATTTGAGGCTACATTTAGGATTACTCTGCGCGCTTCGGGTGGACTCTGGGTGCGACTTAAGCCGCGCCAACAACAACATGATGCAGTCTAGTGGTTGGAAATTAGTGTAGACAACGAGGCCAGGTCAGCTGAGGGTTAAGAAATCCGTGAGAAGTTTGTAAATCCAGAGCAGTTTAAGAAATAAGAAGCATAAGCAACCCACGAATGACCTAGTTAAGGGATACAAATTCTTATTTAAATACTTGCAAACTTACATTAGTTTTAAAACAGAAGACAGTTTAAGAAGAAACTTAGTTTCTTTCATTACTTTGCCTGCAAACTCTTGAAATAGTTAGTCAAGTATCTTTATGGATTTTAGCCCATATTAAGACAGCGTTGGCTTCGTTACAATTTAACTTTAATTAGTATGGTAAATAGATATGTATGTATATAAATCGATACAATAATTTAAATATTTAGCCTTTGTCTAGCCTAAGTGCAGTGTGCGATGTGCCTGTGCCAGTGCCAGTGCCTAATAAGTTTGTTGGGTGCATTTCTTTTGGATTCGGATTTGGATTATAATTAGTTCGCATTTGCATCCATATACAATATATATATATATGTAGTATGTATATTCGAGTGTTTCGTACAGATTTTCCTTGGGTTTGTTTACACACACACACACAAAAAAAAAAAAATTATAATCAATGATATTTGCAATAATAAAGTGAAATAAGTAAATCAGCTTTAAGCGACACACATAAAAAATAACAAGCTAGGACGTGATATGTTTCGTTTCGTTGAATCTATTGATGAGACTGCGCGCACGTGACTCGTGCCCACGACCATGACCGTTCCCATTGCCATTCCCCAGCCCGTGTCCGTGCCCATGCCCGTTTCCATTTCCTTGCCGCTGTGCGCTGGCCACCGTATGCTGTTGGGCAAGACGCTCCGTCGTCTCACGAACGCGATTGCTCAGCCGCGTTGGCGTTGCGGCCCGTTGGGGCAGCGGTGAACTGGGCATTGATTGGGTTTGCATTGGTCTCGCTTTACTGGCGACAATGTTGCTACAGCTGCTGCTGCTGCTGACAACGACACTTGACCGGAGAGGTTCAGCGGCGGCTATATAAAAAGATACAAATGATCAATACTGTGTAATTGAGCAGGTAATTGCTTAATGGTTACATTTACTGATGCGGCTCATGCTCGCGACCTTGGCGATTTTGTTGGGCTCTGTAGCAGGAGGTTTTATTGCAGGCGGCTTATTAGCAGGCTTGTTATATGCAGCAGATGAGGCAGCAGCAGCGGCATTGGATTGCAGAAACTTGTGCTTCAACTGGGACACTTTTGACTTGGAGTCGCAATTTGGTTTGGTGGCATGCGGCTTCAGTTTTTCGCGTGTGCAGCTATCCTCTAAAGATTTCTTGCGCATTTTAATTGTGTTAGTGAAGTCGGAAAGCATGATGGGTTCACTCTTGGAGGGTAGCTCCAGTGCCGGCATGCTGCTTACAAATGTGGACGTTGTTGGACTATCGGATATTTCGATTTGGGCGCTTGCCTTGGCTATCTGCTCCAGCTTGTTCTTGGCCAGTGTCAGCAGTAGCGTCTCCTGTATGCCCTGGCTGCCATTGGAGCACTCACTGTAGCCAGAGTCACTGCGTTCGCTGCACTGCGATTTGTCGCGCAGCTTGAGCACGCCTGCAGTTGTCTTCCGCTTGTCCACATGCGGCATCTCCACGCTAAAGTCATCCTCCTCCTCGTTCAAGGATGCCATTTGCGTGCCGCCCGCACTTACACTGGCGGCAGCATTCAGCATGCCCAAGCCGGAGATTGAGGGACGCGGACTATTGCAGGCACCCATCGCAATGGCCGAGTTGCGACGAGAGGCGGATAATGTAGCCATGCGACCCAGTGCCCTTATAGCATTGCCAGTTTTCTATTTAGTGTGGCGCATAGCAAAGCAAAGCAGGAAAAAGCAAGTCAAAGGTTTAAAACATAACAAAATGGAAGTAGCAGTTAGTTTTGTGTAGCTGTGTTAAAGGTGAACTAGTTGACTAACCTGCCACTTGCGTCGTATTATAAACTTCTTGAGCTTATCTGTGCATATTTTGTTATTGCTGAGATTCTCGTCATGACGCTGGCACAGCCACTTGGATTCCAGACACTGCTGTGCGGTCAGACGCACCTCCTTGCGATGCACGAGTAGCTGTGAGATAAAGTCCTTGGCCTCTTGTGAGCTGTGGCAAAAACAAATATGTTATTCAAGGAATAAGATTTAAAACAAAGTTCTTTTGGTCATATACTTACACGCAATCGAAGGCCTCATCATCGAAGTCGTAATCTGCGCGCGTTATATTCGAAAAGGTTTCCACATCCGTATCGCCCATAAATGGTGACAAGCCAGAGAGACTGTAAAGAAAGAAGTTATAAATTAAAATGAACTTTAAATAGTTGGTAAAGACAGATATACTTATATGCATACTAAAATATCTGCTTGATTTATAAATACAATTGTGTGCCTTGCTAATTAACGATTAAAAAAGGTTTACTTACAGCACATAGCAAATTACTCCAACGCTCCACATGTCCGATTTGAAATCAATGGGTTCATAGCTGATGATCTCTGGTGGGATAAACTCTGGCGTGCCAAAGAGCACACGAACTGGAGCCTTTGTATCCAGGCGTTGGGCCAAGCCAAAGTCAATGATTTTGATTTGATGGCTGGTGCGCGTATGGCACATAATGTTCTCCGGCTTCAGATCCAAATGGACGACACTCTGGCTGTGCATATAGGCAACGCCCTCACAAACCTGCCGCAGGAATAGAATGCAATCCAGCTCAGTCAGCGTAAAATCATCGGCAACAACGCGTTCAAACAGCTCTCCGCCCGTAATACTGTTCATTTGAAGAGGGAACATTATTGGAAAACTTTTAAATACATTTTATACTACTACACTCACTATTCCATAACCATGACAATTTCACGTGCGCCCTCAAAGGATGCGGCCAATTGCAGTAGCTTGGGATGTTGCAGGGAACGCATTATGGAAATCTCTTCGAGCACTTTTTGACGATCACGTGCCTTAATGCACTTGATCACCTTGGCGGCCAGCAATTGTTCCGGCTGTGAGCGTTCCTGCACCTTATATACAACACCAAAGCGTCCTTTGCCCAGCTCCTCGATGATGTCAAAGCGTGACTTGAAATCCCCACCAGACTGTACACACACAGTGCTTTGGAAATCTTTTGATGTTGCACCTCCGGCTGCAGCTGTCGCTCCTGCTGTTAAGACTGGTCGTGTTGTTTGCACCAGTTCGCTGACCTGACAGGGTGCACTGCGTCCGTGTATGTTCTCCGCACGTACACGAAATCTGTACTGAAGCTGTGGCTGCAGATCCTTCACAGTATACGCTAACGTATCCACAACACGCGCTACCTGCTGCCACTCAGCGTTATCCTTAACGCTATCACAGTCCGACGGTTTGCAGCTTTGCATTTCAATGCTGTGGCAAATTTATTGATTAGAAGTGACTTTATATAGACAACACCATGGCACTCACATGAAGCCTGTTATCATGCAGCCACCATCGTATGGTGGACCACACCAGGCGACTGCCACACGATCGGGTCCAAGCGAGACGCTGGGCTGTCCACTTGGCGGCTCCGGTGGTCCTTCGACGGCAACTGAGGCAACTGCCGCCTCCACGCCGTAATCATGCATTATTTCAGCGGTGTACTTGCCGCTGTCATCAGCCGAGATGTTTGTTATATAAAGCGTCGACTGTTGCGCCGTTGTCCGGATTGTCACATTGGCGCCCTCAACAATGGGGCGGCACTGTTAAAGGGTAAGGGTGTAAAGCGAATTAGTATTTAATATTGTGGCTGCTGCTTGCCCAACCTTCGTTGAGCTGGGAGAAACGCGTTTAACTATATTGTTGTTATTTTGTTTAGCAGTTGCGGTTTGCAACAATTACGTACGCGCATTCAGCCGTACATACGTCAATACCGCAAACTGATCGTGACACAGTCATAGACCCCAACTAACTATAAATACCTGCCCAGAGACCAGACTAGACACAAGCGACTTGGAAATGTGCTTAATGCCCATACGAAGCGAAATGAGATAGACAGCAGCAGCAGCAATAATCTTATGGGGCGTCTTATGTGTATAGATAAAAGCATTATATGGGATCATGGGCATAACTACTCTGCTAATCTTCCTGCTGCTGACGGCATTTTGCCTAATTAGGTCACATGTCAAAATCATTGCGCAATTGAAGTTCCAAGCTATCTTTGGTCAATTTGGTTTAAAAAAAAACTAGGCAATACAATTTACATAAAGATCTGAATGATATTAATGTAGGATCGTCAGCTTATAGCAGGTCTGAGGGCAGACAAGCTTACCTATTGAAAAATAGCAACAAGTAAACGACAGCTCAATACTCTTTTCGAAATAGGTTAATACTAAAAGCCTTACTCACATTTTTTCAATGCAAGATTTAAATACAAATTTTAAGTGTTATCCTTAATAATGTATATTTTTCTTATACGCACCGCCTTGTACCAGATGACTTTCGTATTGGGGAATGGCTCATAATGCACACTCAGTTTGACATGGCCGCCAATAAGTGCGGTGCAATCTTCCGGGCCCCTCAAAATGCAGCTGCTGGCAGCCAGTGGTAAGTTGTTGCACTCCCTGTCGTTGTTGCAATTGTTGCTGTTGTTGCTGTTAATGGGCAGCACCAGAAGACTGGTATAGCTGCGTGTGGCGGGCGTGCGTCGTTCCTCCGATGGATGGTGTTTTACTTGCAAACGAACTTCACCGCTCTGGAGCCAACTGGACGTTTCGCAAACGCAGCAAACGTATGCCGTTCTCCGGATACGACTCCAACTGTAATGAAGACAAAGCGTTTTTAGTACAAGTATGGGTGTATCTGTGTATATTTTAAGTGTGAAAACAGCTGGCGCACATGGAGGAGAGCAAACACTTGAGTGCGACTCAATGACAATGAAATATAAACCTTGTCAAGTAAGCATAAATGATATATACATATGAATGTTATTTTTATGTGCAACTGAACAATCAAAATTCACAGAGTGCCGGAGTGCGAGGCGCCAACGGTCAAAACTAAACTGAGAATAACGCGGCACCAATTAATTATTGAGAACAATTTCAAAAGCCGAGCTATTCGGAGCAGTCGGAATTGTGTATCGGGATCGTAGCACTTTCGTCGTCGGTTTCGGTATCGTACCTAATGAAAGTTTCACGCTTCGCTCTCAATTTCATTTGGCGCTCACAAACAAAAACAAATACGCTTATCAGAACCGCTTGCTTATAGATACTATGTATGTATATGGTATCTACTACTTGATATCGATATCGTTGCGGATCGTATGTAAATTGTAAGCTTTTGCATACCTGTGACATTTTGTCACGCCCTTTTGGGATTCCACTGTTCGAATTAATTGTGAAGGCGAACAGCTCGGCTTGAAAGCTATTGAACGAGTGGTTTGCTCTCCAATCGAGCATCGCAACCGATTTGGAATTGGATGCGGCGACGTCAACAGCGACAGCGACTTCAACGTCAACGTCAACAGCGACGCCAGAAGCGTCACTAACATCGTTTGCATGCGTTGCGCATGCCGCGGCATTTTAATCTTTTTTTGGGGTCTCCGTTTTGAATTTCTTATAGTACATATATTGAGATGTTTATATTTGTGTGCGTAAGTATTGTTATTGTTATTGTTTTCACCACAGAAACACTCGTCGTGGACAAGGTGTGAAAGAGACGTTTTTGTTTTAATACCCTTTAAAAAAAGGGTTATTATGAAGATGTCATTAGATTTGTTTATAGGACAGTCGCGTGGAAGATGAGTTGGTGTTTACAATATGTATAACTTTGAACTGCTTCAATATTTAACTGCAAGCGCATTCTAATTTCGGTGTGCCTTTCTTTGTTTACCAAAATAGCTAGCGGCAAGGCAGCTTGAAGTGCTACGCTGCAGAGAAGAGACAAACAATTGGGGCCAAAAAGGCGAGCAAACAAACTGCCTCATTATATGCCCTAACACAGCAGGTACATAGGCAATATCATCAGTCTTAAATGCGTACAGGTAAGCTGAATGCTGTTAGAGCAATTTAAGGTTGGTATGCAGAGGGCAGTTTTGATTTTGATATTTGGGTTTATGTCTTACGCACCGTCATGTTTTGTGAGTCATCCTCAATAAGTTTTCCATTGAGATACCATTCAGCGTCCGCTTGGCAGGGGTAAACACGCGCATAGAAGAGAGCTTCCGCTCCTGACGCACACACCACCGGCAACGGTGTCTTCAGCAGCTGTATACTCTCATCGCTCTGCGAGAGATCGCGCTCCAGCACGCACAGCTCGCCGCTGCTGCGACAGTCGCAACTGCAGTCGCGATCCACGTCGGCGTCGGTGTCATCATCGGCATGGGACGTGTACACCTGACAGCTGTAGATGCCCGAGTCAATGTCAAAGGCGTCGTTGATGCGCAAACAGAGACAGCCATTGCCATGATCGATGTAGCTAACAAGACAGAGAAAAAATTCGTGTCAGTTATGCATAAATAATACAGGTATTTGAAAAAACAGTTGACAGCTCACTTAAACTCGTCACCGTCAGGCAGAATTTCGCCATTGCGCAACCAAACGTAGGTGTAGGGCTCGACACTTTCGATGGCACAGCAGAGATCAATCACCTCGCCCTCAACTGATTTTGTTATCTCCGGCAACGGCTTAGCAATCGCAGCGGGGCAATGTTTCATATCAGTGCCTGACTTATGGAACTTTACGTCAATGGAGCTAATTAGGGGATCATGATCGCCGCTTATAATGCAGGTATAGACGCCCTCATCTTCTACCGTTACGTTGTCCACAAACAGCATAGCCTCGTCCTCATGCAGCACAATGTGCACCCGTTCCGACGGCTCTAGTTCAACGTTGTTATGGTAGAACCTAACCGAGGGCACCGAGGAGCCACGAAACCCACTTGCCAGTGCCATGCGACCGCCAATAGCTAAATTAATATTTGATAGATTTTATAAACAGCTAAAATAATAAGATTTATAAACACTATTCACCTGTGGATGGGCCCATGATTCGTCGATATAGATAGGCATTGCGTCTGGAGGAAGAGGCACGAACACTGCGCGTTGATGGTGATTTCGAGTAACGTGAACTGCTTATCACGTCTAGGCGAGCGGTGGCTTCGATGCGTCCAAAGTCATTTTCCAGCGTGACACGATAAAGTCCTGCATCGTCAAAGCCAACTTCATCGATCTCTATAAAGCGCAGATCATCAACTTCCTTGACCGATATACGTGTAGTAGGCGTTACTATCAGACCATCCTTGTCCCAGGTTGCCCAGGGCGTAGGATGTCCAGCAATGGCGCATTGGAAGCGGACACTGTCGCCCTCCTCAACGACGCGGTTGTAGGGAATGGCTAGGAATTTTGGTGCAGATATGCAACGTGCATCACTGCGCCGCCGCTCAACGGAGCCCATGCGCATATCTATGCTGCTGTTGCGATATGAGAGTCTCCTTGGTGAGAAGCTACGATTTGGCGTCGATCTTGGTGTGGAACGGGGTGTCGATTGTGCCGATAGCAGAGCAGTTGGCCTTGCCAGCTGGCGACTTAGCATATTCTCCTTTTCTTCGGGCACATCAACGATAATACAGGCCGATGAAAGTGAGCGTCCCACCGAATTCTTTGCCACACATGTGTATTCACCCTCGTCCTCAGGATAAATGCGCGGTATGCTAAGTGTTGCCTTCATGCCATCATACGACATTATGTAGTCTCTGTCGCTAGGAATGACATGGCCATCCTTTTCCCATATTATATACGGCTCCGGCATCGCCTCCACATGACATTCCAACGAGATAGCGTCCCCATCGCAACAGCGCAGATTTCGCAAATTGCGTACGAACCGCGGCAGGGTCTCAATATTGCTGTAACAAACAGTAATTAAATTACACGTCATGTTAATATTAGCACACATAACTCATTCTTACCCATGTCGTGTGTTTACTTTGTCCATGCGATTTTCTTTAAGTATATCTGCGAAAAAAACGCAACAATTAATTTTGGCGGCATTTCTCACTTTAAAATTACCGCTACACAACTGTTGAGTAGCAGTGAACGTGAATCAACGCTGCGTTTTGGTTAATCGTGTCAGCCCTGGTACACAGCTATTTATAGCATCTTTTTATAGCATACTGTTACTGTAGTTTCTGCCGGCGAAGACGTCGAGTTTGTGTTTATATTTGTTTTTAATGCAATTTTACGTAATAAATAAAAATGCGTGGCTTAATAATTGTGCCCATGGACTTGGAACCAGGTTACCGCAAAGCAGACATACACAGCATACCCACAGTGACCAGTGGAATGATCTTTAACTATTTCTCATCAGCCACCGACAACAAAAAGTAAGACCCGCCTATTATTTATACACACACATATGCAAATGTATATCAAATGCTATTTACAGCTGCTCCGAAGACAACGATTTGCTAATAGACTACGTGCACTTGCGGCGACAACTCGAGATATGTGAATTAAAAGCCTTGGTCTTCTCAGCTGCCGAGTTTACGAATACGGCAACACACGCCAATGTGGCTATCAAGGTCGCGGAAGAAGCGCACTCAATAACAAATGGCCAATGCAGTCTGTGTGCCAGTGTTGGTAAGTCAATACAATTAAATTTGGCAACTTAGTTTATTAGTTTGTGTGTTATTCCAGCTATTTGTCCGCATCTTGTGGCGTTTGTGTTTTGGCTACATAACAAGAGCACGGATAAAAGACCCGCTGCTGTGCTGGAATTTTGGGGCAATGAGCTAGAAGCGCTTGTGCAGCCAGAACCGTCAAGGGCCATCCGCATATGCGATATGGTGAATGTCAACCAGGAAACAGACGATGATGTGCCCAGTCCGAGCGCTAGCGAAGAGCAGGCCTTTCTCGAATCTGTGCTGGAGGATTTGGCCATATGTGGACGCGACTCAGCGTTGTATCGTCAGTGTGTAGAAACCAGCGATGAGTTCGAGCCATTACTAGTGCATCATGTAATGCTAAAAGCAACTGAATACAACATCTATGATGCGCATAGTTTCTTGCAGCACATGGAGCTACAGTCGCAGGGCGGACTGTTAGAGAGCCTGGGCGAGGTTACAAAGCAACAGTATAAGTCAAAGCTGTGGATTGAGACGCAATATATGCGAATACGCTGCTCCATGATGCACATGATTGCAACGCGCAAAACTCATGAGGAAGACGAACAGATATTTAACATGCTCTTCTGCAAGGGTCGAGATGAGAACATTCAGGAGCGCGTGCAACAGAAGCAGCACAAACGTTTCATATTGAAACAGACTGAAAAGCTGGAGAACAAGGAGTACT
Organism: Scaptomyza hsui; assembly: GCA_018152825.1. Lineage (NCBI taxonomy): Eukaryota > Metazoa > Arthropoda > Insecta > Diptera > Drosophilidae > Scaptomyza > Scaptomyza hsui. Next base: position 5,688,134 of record JAECXO010000002.1, read on the forward strand.
TCGAATGTGGATTACTACTTAACGAAACCTACCCCTATTTGTGTGGAGCACCAGATGGCATCACAGATGATCATATTGTCGAAATCAAATCACCAAAGACTGAGGAGGACTTTGAGAAATATCTCGAGGCACGTGAATCAATTGCGCCCAAATACATGGCACAAATCCAAACACAAATGTTTTTGGCTAATGTGAAAAAGGCGCTTTACTGTGTGCTGAGTCCCACATTCGAAAGGAACGGAGCTCTACACTATGTTTGGGTTCAAGCTGACCACGAGTTTGTGGCCAGCCTGCTGCTCATGGCTGATGAGTTTTGGAAGGATGTTGTCTACCCGCGTCTTGTTAGCATATATCCACAAACTGTATAGCTCTACGCCTGCAGCAATAAACAAAATCTCCCGCTTGCTAGTCAAATTAATAAACTCACCTTTGGCGTAAATTTGCAGTGATATTACAGCCTTGGCCTCGCCATGGCAATTGCTGGCTATAACTGAATATGTGCCGGTAAAGTCCAATTTGGCGCTGGGTATCTCCAAACGATACTCTGGCCCCTCACCAATGCGTCTAAAGTGTGGCGCGTCCTTGTAGTACTCCGGCTGCAAACAAACAATTCTTAATATTTGACACTTGGAATGTGGCAGCAGCAGCAACATTAAGGATCGTCACAGATCTCACTAAATGCATGAATCATGTGAGTCATTTATCTTCTTTTTTTGTTGTTGTTGTTGTTGTTGTTATTGTTGTGCACAACTTATGGCCATATAAGCACAAAATTTAATTTCGCGACTGTCAATAGGAAAACTGGTATAATGGAGCTCGTGTTTATATTGTGTATACATATAGTATGTGTGTGTGTGTGTGTGTGTGTGAGTGTGCATGCTTGTGTGTGTTTAGGTTGCCCACCCTGACCTCCTGCTTCCTTGGTACAAACAGCGGCACGATTGTGGCTAATAATTTTGCTCGTTTTTGCTTTTTGTTGCTGTTGCTGTTGCAGTTGCCTTTTTGGCTCTGGCCAACAGTCGTAATTGTTTGTAATACATACAGCAGCAACAACAACAAAAAAACAACATCAAAATACAAGCATGTTATTTGATATGGGTTGAACTTGAATTAGCGTTTGACAGCAGATCGGCTTTATAAGAACTAAACTCTCCATGTTCTATGCATGCCTCTGTGTTAGTGTCTCTATGTGTGTGTGTGTGTGTGTTAATTGTATAACAATTACGATTGAGCGCGACGTGTGACGCAGGTGTCTGGTAATCCGAGTATGAAACAGCTGCAGTTATTAAAAAAAAACACAAAAACATTTGCATTGTTATTCCCTTGAGGGAAAAAACTATTAGAATTTTGTCACGCACTGCACATTCTTGATAAGAACTGTTTATTTTGGTTATTTTTATTCTTAGAAAGCTCTAAGCAAACGTCACATTAAAACACCATAAATTTGTAAAACTTTGATTTAACTATTTTTAAATTGATTCGTTTTATATTCATTTTATTTTTATACCTTAATTCACTGTTAATTGTCTTTTTATTTTGGTTAACACTTTGCCAGCTTAAGCGGATCAATTAGGATTAAATTAAATTTATCCGCACGTGCAACTGTTGTCAATTTGTTATTTAATTTAATTGTGGCAACTGCCCGAAACGTAAACACCTTTTTATATTTATGCAAAAATTGCGGAAATCAATATGGAAATGATATAAATTTGTTTGTATTTCCTAGATACAAGTAGGGCCCACAGAACTAACTGTTCGGTAGTTTTCTCTTTGGCGTTGGCGCACTTGCACTTGAATTTTTTGATATTGCAACGAGATTATGTGAGCGACGACGACAACAACAACGACGACGAAGACTACGACCCACATTTGTTGGCGCCGTAAAAGCAACTGACTCAACAATGCGGCGGTGCTGCGCAAGCGCTTGCAACCAGCTACTGTCGGTTCGACGTCACTGACGTCACTTGGCTTAAAGATAAATATGTAGCATGTACTCACGTTGAGAAAATCGCGCAGCCAGACAACATCGGGCTTGGGATCGCCGACAACTTCGCAAAATATGATGACGTTGTCGCCCTCGTAGGCTTCACTGGAACGCGGCTTTACCACAAACAGCGGCTCCTTGGAATAACTGCATCGAAAATATGTGCAAAGTTAATAAGTTGTTTGCTTTGGGGTGTCAATAGTTAATTACGCCTATTAAGCACTTAAAGCTGGTTTAAAGTTGAGAGTATAACGTTAAAGCTCGTAATTAAAAAGTTTGCGTTATAATTATATTAACAATAAGGAAAAAGTTGTTTATAGCTACAACTGTTGTGGTTTTTTCTATTTAAGCAGTACGATTTAGTGTTAATTTTTACAACAAACAATTAAAAACGGACTGACTAAAAACAATCTACTTATTCTTCGCTTCTTGGCTATATATTTTTTAATTAGGCCTATTAATTTTTTAGACTAAGTAATACTTACGGCATATCGCTGGTCTTGATGCTGGGTATTTCCATTGAGCGTTGTGTTGTTCCTGCCGCCACTTCGTTCTCCTCGATGGCCACGCGACAGATGGTCTCCACCTTGCCGACAACATTGGAGGCAACACAAACGTATATGCCGGCATCACGTGGCGTCGCATCGGCAATGATCAGTTCCACAAAGCCATTGGTGTCGAGTGTGGCGGATATACGTCTGCTGGGACGTAGGCGCATCCCATTGCGATGCCAGGTGACGCCCACTGAGGGATATGCCTCCACTTTGGTGGAGAGGCGTATTTCGCCGCCCTCGCGGAACACATAGAAGGGATCAAGGGGCACATAAAAGTCCGGTGTTATATAGGCACGAATGCCCTTGTCCACCACCAGGCAGCTATGACAGGATACGGAGCCCAGCTCGTTCTTGGCAGTGCAAGTGTAATTGCCGCTATCATCGAGTGCTGTCGCTCCAATCTCAAGCGTAAAGAACTGACCCTCAGCTGTGATCAGATGTCGTCTATCGTTGTTGATTGGCAGCCCATCCTTGTACCATAGAATCTCTGGTGCGGGATAGCCCACAATCTGGCAGGTGAGACGCACTGGATAGGTGACCTGAACACGGCGATCGCGTAAACGCATTGTGAAGATCGGCAGAGATTCACCCAATTCAGCCGGATGACGTCCGTGTGCGATTTCCTTGAGGCGCGAGTCAGCCTCATAGATCCTGGCATCCGAGACGACCTGGAGGCGGGCAAAGGTCGAGACGCGTCCCTTGGAATTCGTTGCCTCGCAGGTGTAACGCCCCGAATCGAGCTCACTAACAGTAGCTATGGTTAGAGCACAGGTGGAACCAATCTGTCGAATCTTGATACGCTCCGAGCTGTTGCTCAGCTGTATGCCATCCCTGTACCAGGTTATATTTGGACGGGGTGCCCCACGCATATTGCACTGCAACGTAAATGAGGAGCCGAGCAGCGCCTTGACCTGACCCGGAAGAATCTTGACAAACTCCGGTAGACATTCGACGCCGCCCACCTGCAGTGGGGAGCTGGTCTGCACTGCCGGACCCCAGCCGTAGCGATTCTTGGGCGTCACACGGAAATGATACTCCACATTGGGCTTGAGGTTAAAGGCATCGAAGGAATTGATGGGCGTCAGACCCATTTCACGCCAGTAAGCGCCACCCTCGTGACCAATAATCCAAGCCTCCACTTTGTAGGCAATGACCGGAGCGGAGTTAACGCTTACGGGCTTACCCCACGACAGCGATATGTGGGTGGGTCCGGAGTCAACCACCAGTGGCTCGGTGGATATGCCTGCTGGGGGATCTAAAGTATGAAGTGGGAATTCATTGGCATAAATCATATGGAACTGAGAAAGTTTAAGGGTAAATCAAACACAATACGCCCCGGAGAAATATATATTTTATTTTCGTTTTTTTTGTTTGTTTTGTTTTCGACTACGTAAATGTATAAGCTGGATAGCTGTGCTTTATATAATACGCTATTTATAAGTAAATAAGTCAATCGTTCAGAAATACTAACAAAAGATAAATACACGGATAATTTCTTGACGTTTTTGGTTATTGGATTGAATCTCACAGGAAATTGCTTTTGAGAAGTTTCTTGATAAACAGAAGGCAAACAGTTTGGAGTTGAAGCGATCTGCAATAGTTATATATATTTATGTATTTATTGGAGAGTGTACAAAAATAACAAGGAACACATACGGACAAACGGAATAAAACAACTCAAGAACAAAAGGAGATCACAGAATTTGGAATTCTTCGACACTTTTCGGATGGACAACAAATCACAAAACAAAATAGAGAATACAACGAAGATACAGTGGAATGATACATACATACATAATAAATAGGAGTTTTTACTCACCTCTGAAATACGAAGTTTCACTGTAACTTTCGAGGGGTTGGCCCCAGCGTGGTTGCGTTGGAGTTTCAGAGCGGGCGCGCGGGTTAACCTATGAGTGTTTTTTTTAGGTGTAGTCAGAACGATATTATTGTTTATTATTCTTCTTGTTACTTTTTCTTTCTTTGCATGAACACATAGAGTCGGGAAATTAGACTTAGAGCATAAATATTTTTTGGTGCGTTTAGGGAGCGTTTAAAATTTGCGCAAACTGTATATATATATGTATAAAGATAATTGAAATAAGCTTTATTCTTTCTTTTTGGGCGTTTTAATCTAAAAAGAGAAAAAGCGTAAGGAGAGAGAGAAAAATAATAGCGTTGGTTAGATAGCATAAGCGTTAGAAAAATGCCAAACATTTAGGGACAGCACAGCGACACTAGAAACCATAAAAAAAAATAAAAAAGGAATACACATAGGCAGTACGTACTGTAATGGTGACGAATATTCTGTCTGTTCCAAAGTCATTGCGTGCGACTACGAAATAGGTGCCGGAGTCGGAGATCTGCGACTTTTGCACTGTGAATCTGGTATAATCATCGGACACCTCTTTGCTAACGCGATCCGACTGGGTAATGTCCTTGGTGCCCTTCATGAACACCACTAAAATATATAAACATTGTAAAATATTAAGACTAGGAACTCTTTTTAAGTCATGTTTGTTTTAAATGTTAACTTACGTCTTGGTTTTGGATCACCCGCAATGCGGAAGGACAATGAGAAGGGATCACCGACAGCAATCTTCATTTCGGTTTCCGGTCTGGACAGGAAGAGCGGTGGACGAATATCTTTTTCAACGCCCACAGCGACATCGATGTTGACATGCGATTCAATGCGTCCAAAGGCATTCGAGGCAAGGCACGTGTAGGTGCCCTCATGCTCTTCACCCGCATTCTCGATGGTCAGCGTGTAGATGCCACGTTCGTTAAATGTCTTTACAGTGGGCCCATCGACGGGTCTACGATTGCGTAGCCACTTGACCTCAATGGGCGTGTTTGACTGCATAAATTCGGCCGAGATGGCAACGGTACCGCCATTGCAGACGGTCTGATTGCCCAGCGGGGCAAGGAAGTGCGGCTTGTTGGGATCCCGATGGAAGAAGCCGAGAGTTTTTTCTTGAGTGAAACGCTCACGACCCTTAAAGTCGACGTGATGGCTCATTTTGTTTTGAGCACCCTCATTGCTTGCTATGCAGTAGTACACACCCGAGTCCTTTTCGGTGGGATTGCGTATGACCAGCTTGGAATAGCCATCGGCTTGATGGACCTGTTGATATTTTTCATCATTATTAATGGGCTCGGTACCCTTCATCCATTGGATCTCTGGACGGGGCTGGCCACGCACGCGACAATCCAGAACCAGCTCATTCTCGTTCAGAGAATACGTGTCTGTGAAAAATGTATAAACAAAAATGTGATTAATCAAAAGAAACGAAAAATCAATATTGACAAAGCGGTTAGAACAGCAAGAGAGTAAATGCAGGGCGTGAATGTTATAGGAAACGTGGCTTCACGCATCGCTAATCCTTGTGGAATACCTCGAATTGGCTGCGAAAAAGTACTGGGCATAGATGCCTCCCTGAAATGCTTGTATACGCGCAACTGCGCATGAGTTAAACTCTCTCCAAAATCATTGATGGCCGAGCAAGTGTAGTTTCCACTGTCATCCGCGACAGCAGCATAGATCTCCAGCGATGCCTCCCCGTTCTGATAGACTGTCTGGTAGCGTGTGTCTCTGGGCAATGGCTTGTGGTTCTTCAACCACTCGATGTGTGTGTTCTCATCGCCAGAAACTGTGCACAGCAATCGCACATTGGCGCCCTCCGAAATGGTGCGATCGTGCAGATAGCTATGGAACATCGGCTTCGTCTGGGTAACGCTGCGCAGCACGCGATTTCCAGCTCGTTTCAGATCTCCATTTCCATTCATATAAGCGCTGGATCGTGGCTGTTGCTCAGCCAAGCTCTCACGACTTTGAAAGAGAGAAAGACTATCATGATCGGAATCGATGAGACGCTTCAGGTCAGCAGCCCGTATGCAACAGCTGATCGAGTCAATGTGATCCTCGTGCTCTGCATAGCAGGCAAAACTGCCACAGTCCGAAGATATGGGATTGCGTATGATCAACTTCCGTTCGCCGCCTATCTCATCCACAATCTTATAGCGATTGTTGCAGATCGTGTGATCGTCACGCATCCAACTAACATTGGGACGTCCATGCACCTGACAGCTCAGCGTAATCTCATTACGTTGTGCATCATAGGATTCTGCAACCAAGTCAATAAATTTGTTAGTAATATATATTTCTACTAGTTGCTGTTTCTAAACTTACTTTTAATGCCCTCCAGAAAGCTTTGCGGCAGTCGACCGCTTGTCTCGTCCAGCACAGTAAGTTGACCATCGCTTTCAACAGTCTGCCTGCTGTTCTTCACCACGCATCTGTAGTGACCGCTATCCTCAGGGCGAGCATCGTAGATTTCCAGGCTGATAGCACCATTAATATTATAGATCTTGTGACGCGCATCCTTTGTGATGCGCTCGTCGTCCCTTAGCCAGTGAACATCCTCGATAAAGCCAGTGACATAGCATATTAGCTGAGCCTTGTTGCCGCTACTGATTGTCATGGTCTTGAGACTGGTCTCTAGACTAAGTCGTAGCTTGGCTTCCCGTGCCCTGGCCTTTGCATCTGCTGCAGAAGTTTCAGCAGTTGTAGCTTGGCTGATCTCAGGTCGCTTGAGATCCTGTTGGACTTGATCTGTGGGTTTCTTTTCAAGTGCACGTTGTCGCACATAATCGGATGCTTGCACAAATTTGCTAATTTTCATTTGACCATTTTCGCTCTCAGCGTAGCAGGTATACAGTCCGGAGTCCTCGCTACCAAAGGATGTAATGGTGAGCTGCTTGACACCATCGCTCTGCTCGGCATATTGATACTTGGCTGTCTCGAGGGGTAATAGGGTATTATCCCGCTGCCAGTAGATGTGTGGCTTGGGACTGCCCGATACTTTGCATTCGAGCGTAAGTTGATTGTTTTGGGAATGATATGCATCTATAGAGGGTGGACACAGAGAAAGAGAGACACAAGACAACAATGAGACAAGGACAACAAATATGTGAACTATGTTTCTGCATCTATTAGTTAAGACTTAAAACTAAAGCTGGATGTAATACATAAACTAACAGCATACCTTAACGTTTCACTTGGACGCACATTTAGTAAGTACATTTAGTTAGGTCCTACCTTTGATGCCCACTGCGAAAGTGGGTGGGACGATCTCAACTTTACCCGTACTATAAACGAACAGGTTGCAAGTGCTAACAATTTCATTATCGGATCCTCTTACTCTCAGCGTATACTCGCCGGCATCCTCCTCTGTAACGCCAACCAGATTAAGCCAGGCAATGCCATCCTGCATGGACATTTTGCTTTTGGGCCCAAAGGTGATTGGTTGGTCGCCATGGAACCACTTGGCCGATGGTTCCGGTCCATCAATGTTTACCATCCATTTGACGTTGCTGCCCGACAGTACGGTACGGTTGGACAGGTAGTTGCGGAAGTAGAGACGCTTCTTTAGATCCGGTGGTGGTGGCACCTCGCGCCTGGAGCTTGTTTGCTCTTCCTCATCATCTTTCTTGGGCTTACGCACACGCCTCTCACCACCCTCGCCTTCGCCTTCTTCACCTTCAGCAGCTTCACCACCCTCATCCTCACCTGCGGGCTTTGGTGGCGGTAGGCCTTCCCTGGGCGGTGACCTAGGTCGCACTCGGATGCGAGGCTCGACGGTAACCATGTGCACGATTTCCGAATGACCTTCGCGATTCTCGGCGTGGCAAACGTATTTGCCGCTGTCCGCAGGTTTCGGATGACTAATGAACAACTCACAGGTGCCATCATCGTGATCCACCTGGTGGTACTTTTCGTTGTTCTCCACCTTGACGCTGTCCTTAAACCATGTAACCGTTGGCGTGGGCAGACCGCGCACATGCACGTCCAGCTGCAGCTCGTTGATCTTGCCATGCAGCGTGTCCTTGATGTTGCGCGTAAATGTTGGTGGCACATCGCCAGTGCCGGGATCTTCGAAGACTTCCAGGCGACAGGAGGTTGAGGCTTCTCCAGTTTCATCACGGCCCCAGCACTTGTACTCGCCATTGTCCTCCTCGGTAGCGCTCGCAATCTCCAAGAGGCACAGGCCTTCGCTATAGCGTCCACGAATCTTGGGTCCATTTTGAAGTGGCTCATCATTCTTGAACCATTTTACCTGTGGCTCCTTGGCCTCAAGGAAGCAGGAGATCTTAACCTTGGAGCCTTCAGCCACAACCCGATCCTCTCATAGAGGTGCTGAAGTGTATGCCTATGTTCTTTTCTCGTCGCTTGCTGGACATGCTAGCCGTATCTGAAGCATAGTCCGTTGCCGAAGATGTACCCTCATCCTCTCCGTCTCCCTTCTTGCGGCCGCGACGCTTGCCACCGGCTTCATCACCCTCTGCTTCGGATTCGCTAGCCGCTGCTGCTGCAGATGCTTTACGTGCCGGCTTAACGGCTGGCTTCTCCACCTCCTTAGGCCGCAAAAGGCTCTTGTCTGCGTGGAACACACCGTGTATATTGTCCGCAATGTGCGATGCCTTGCCTTCGAAGCGAACAAAATGTGATATCTCCATTTTGCCGGAACGACTTTCCGCCTTGACCACATATTTGCCCGAGTCATTATTGTCGGGACGATCAATGATGAGTTCACATGTGCCATCCTGGTGCTCAACTATTTGATGACGATCGTCATTCACAACTTCAATGCTGTCCTTGAACCACTGCACCTGAGGCGTCGGCTGACCTCTCACAGCTGTCTCCAGTATAAGTTCATTCGAAGTCAGATGGTAGTTATCTGCATGAACGAAGGTTGGGATTTAGATGGTTATTTTGGCAGCACGAAAACTCAACAGCAGTGCCAAAAGGCATTGCATAATCCCAACAAGTGATTGCATTGCACAATCGTCTGTGGCATTGATCTATTTATAGATTTTATAAGACAATACGAACGTGACAAACGTGAACGACACAACACTGTTTGGATATCCTACCTTTTAGAGGGCGTATGAACACGGGCTCCACATCGGTGTTGACCTTCGGCTGATAGACGTGCAGCATGGCCGATGTCGTTATCTTGCAATGCTCATTTTGGGCAATTATTGTATATGTGCCGGAATCTTCGGGCAAGGCACTGGTAAACTCTAGAACGGCCAGACAGTCGCGATTCATGTTGCGGATACGGGGTCCATAGGTTACATTCTGGTCATCCTTTTGCCACTTGATTGTGGGTTCAGGTCCGCCCACGATTGCCTGCAGCTTGACCTTGGAACCTTCGGCGACATACCGATTGGATAAATTCACCGTGAAATAGAGCATTTGCTTAGGCGTCGGATCGGGAAGACGGCTACGTCGCTCGTAACCACCATCGCCACCGCCACCGCCCTCGCCTTCGTCATCTTTTTTAGGCAGCTTCTTGGGCTTGGCCTTGCCACCCTCGGCCCCACCTTCCTCCTGCATTGACGATAATACGCTTGAACGACGCGAAGAGTGTGTAGTGTCGACGACAACCGTGTGGGTGGTCGACTGACTGCCCAACTTGTTCTGGGCAGTGCAAACGTAGATGCCGTTGTCATTGATTGTTGGCTTGTTAACGATCAGTTCGCAAACGCCATCCAAGTGCTCGATTTGCACGACACGATCGTCGAGAACAACGGGTATCTGATCTTTCGTCCAAGTGATGAGGGGACGGGGATTGCCGCGCACCTTCGTATCAAGAATCAAATCATTTTGCGAGGAGTGATACACATCTAAATCGATTAAGAAGTAGAAATAAACACTTCAATCACACAACTATTTTTGTACATGGTCGACCTCAATTAAGCACTGCGATCGGTGGACAACAATCAATTTCGAAATTTTGGCTGATGCTCGTGTTGGCGTCGAAACAAAAATGAAGACAAAACAGATGCAGATGTAGAGATGCAGCTACTGATACACATACTGATACAGACACATTAAAAATACCTCGCAGGGGCAGGGCAAACATGGGCTCGGACTCATCGCCATCAGCTTGCGCCGCGTACACCTTGAAGTAGCATTGGGTTTCAATTTCGCTCATATCGTTCTTGGCCACGCACTTATAGACACCCGAGTCAGCTGAGGTCACATTGATAACCTGAAGGACGGCCTTGCCCTCTTCAGATAGATTCTTAACGTTTTCGCTCATCACCACCCATTTGTCATCCTTCATCCAGCGTGTGTTTGGTTCGGGACCAATAACCGTTGCCGCAAACTTCACGGTGGTGCCCTCCAGGGCCATGCGATCGCGCAGCTGGGTGGCAAACTGCAGTTTCTGCTTGGCGGGTACAAGGGGCTCCGGTGGTGCACGCGCTGCCTGAATACGGGCCTGTTCCGCTTCGATTTCGGCGCGTTTCGAGTCAGACTCAGCCAGGGACTTAAGCGCTGCATCCATGGACAAACGGGCCTGCTTCAAGCTGTCTAGTTGAATCCTATCGCGCGCATGGAATATGCCGGGCACATGGTAGTGGAGATTCTTAGCCACCTCAACGGTGTGGTTGATTTGAGCCTCACCAATCGAGTTGATAGCTTTCATGGTATAGATACCGCTATCCTTGTTACCCGGCTTGTAAATCAACAGCTTGCAGACGCCGTGAGCCTCCTCGAGCATGGTGAACTTGTAGCTGGCCTTCACCTGAAAGGCGCCGCGCCACCAGGTGACGACAGGCCGGGGCACACCATGCACATGGCACTCAATGGTCAACTCATCGTCACGCATATGATAGTATTCTAAAAGACGACAAAAATAAAAACCCTGAGAGAAATGCATTTAGCAGTAGATGAAAAAGTGCTGCTACCTTTGATATACTGGACGGAGGGAGGTTTGGGTTCATCCTTAAACACTTCGTAAACAGTTACAATACACGACGAGGTAACCTCGTCGTTTTGATTCAAAATTTGGCAAGAGTACTCGCCAGAGTCCAGTATTGTCGTATTGACCACCTCCAGTATCAAAATATTATTGTTGTTAATAATGCGATGGGTTGCATCGCGCTCCAGCTGCCTGCCATCCTTAAACCATTTGACAGAGAGCTCGGGTCCATCGACAGCGCAGGCCATGCGCACACTCTGACCCGCTTCGACAGTGCGATCCGATAAAAAGTTGATAAACTTGGGAAGGCGTGCCTGTTCGCGACGTCGTTGCCAGTCCGCATCGCGTTCCTTTTCACTGACGCGTTTGGCTTGGCTATATTTTCGCATTTGTTGCATGAATGCTTCACCCTCGGTGGCGGCAATGCGCTGCCAGCGTTCGTCCTCATGGGGATCGGGGCGCGTGTATTCGTCGGAGGAGTCACTGCCGCGACGTTTTTTCAGATCAATGACCTCTTCTTCGGGCTCCTCTTCCTCATCAGCTCTTTCGGCATCCTCATCCTCATTGTAGTCACCATAGGCTGCCTCAGTGCCCTCATCGTCCATGTTGGATCGGTCTTCTTCATCTTCGGCTTCAGCCTCGGCTTCTGCTTCAGCTTCGGCCTCCTCAATGGCACGCTGTTCGGCTTCCAGTCGATCCTGTTCCTCCTTTTCCTCTTTCAAGCGCTTCTGGCGCTCCTCGAACGTCTCGCCCTTGGGCTTGGCACGATTGGCGGCTTCCTCAGCTGCCTTGGCCTGAGCCCTGGCCTGTTCTTCCATTTGCAAAACAAGCTTACTCTTCTTTGGTGGCGGCTTGGGTGCAGCAGCTTGCTGCTGCTCAAACATCTTTTTGCTGGCCTTCTGGCCGCCTCCCATCTCTAGTTTCAAGGTCAATTTTGGACTAGGCGATTTCTCCTTCTTATCCTTCTTTTTGGGTGGCGCCTTCTTTTTGCCCTTCTTAACTGGCTCATCGCCATCATCGAGTTCGGCACTATCCTCCCGATCGTCGGCCAAGTCAGCCATATCATCTAAAGCTTCACTACTAATTGTGTCAATGGACCTGCGAGCGGTGCGTGGCTTTCTAGCTTTCTTTTCCTTTTTCTTGGGCTTAACGTCTTCGATGATTTCCTCCTCCTCCTCTTCGTACTCTTCGTACTCCTCCACAACGTAGATTACCTCAACGTTGGACACGTCCATTACAGCAGCGCGATCAATAACCGATAGATCAGATGTTATGTAACGCACGGGTTTCTGCACGTCCACTGGCTCGGAAATATCCATGACCAGGGCACGATCGAAGACGGCAATGTTGCACGTTGTCTGCGATTTAATGTCCCGGCCCAGTTCGAAGGGAGTTTTCTCTTTTTCCTCACGTTTTAGGAAAGGGGTTATGCTGCGCCATGTTGAGGGCGTGGCACTGCGACGTGTCATATACAGGGTGAACGGAGTTTGGCTCCGGCCATGGATGGGTGTGGCACTGCGTCCGCGTAAGCTGCCTGGAGTCGGCGATTTTAGTTTACGCTTCTTCTGCGTTGGCACCTGGAGTGAATCCTGCGCAGGTGCCGGCTCCGGCTCAGCGGAAGTCCGTGGCTCGATATCGCCGTCCGTTTCTCCCATTTTCTTAGTTTGTTGTCTTTTATCTTTTCACAGGATAACGGGGAATGAGATTTCGTTTGTGGGAAAATAAACCGATAAAAATATAATCCGTACGAGCCGTATACGTATAAATTAATTTATATATGTATATATGTATATGTACCCGAAACGGTTCGATCGAAATAGATTTTTTGTTTTTTAGGACGTCAGACGTCCGTTCGATGCAAAAGAAGATTCACGACTGTCTGCATGTGGTGAAAATGTGCGAAAATATCCTAATTGCCAATCGATTCTTATTCGAAAAAAACAATTTCAAGATTTTCGGTATTGTCGTTGTTAATATGTATGTATATGTATTCTTATATATTTATATGTCTACTTATTTATATACTTGCAACACAATGTTGCCAAAAAAAAAAAACCTTTCGAACGAAATCTATTTAAATGCTGGGGACTTTTAATTAATGCATTCAGTAAATTCAATTATATAAATGTCATTCCAATTTCGATAATCTATTTATAGAGGCGTTGACTTATCTTAAAAAATAAAAATGAACTTATAATCTCTAATTGATCATAATCCTTAAGGTCAAATCAATTAACACAATTCGAAAATGCAAAAGATTAGCCAACGAAATAAAACGAATGAACTTAATCATTACATACTGAGTAAAAATAGTTTGAATGCATCTTATGTGTTTATTTCCTATTTACTAAGGTGCTCAAGTGTGTAACGTCAAATTCAATTGATGCATTTGTAATTTGACATTAATTAAATTTAATTTGGGGCACTAAATCAATGGTTTGCATAGGTAAAGCAGACACTTACCTCGTATGTTGCGTGTAAATATTGGCGGTGTGCCAAATTTAGTTGAAGGTGCTTCGTATATAGTCACAAGACAGCTCGTTTCGACCTCTCCATTTCGATTGGACGCTATGCATCGATAAATGCCAGAATCATTCATTTCTGTTGATTTGATTTCAAGGCAGGAAAGACCATCGTTCAAGGTTATTTTGTACTTGGCATCGGTCGCAATGGGATTATTTTGCTTGAACCACTGCACATTCATATCGTGACCAGATATGCCACATGTGAGCTTCAGATCACTACCTGTTGCCGAATTACGATTAGTGAGCATTAAATCAATAGTTGGCTTGCGCTTAGCACTGCGCGATTCCTTCCTTTCTTTATACTCCGACTCCATAGATTTGTACTTGTTGGCTTCAAGACTAAAGGATTCGTCCACTTTTACATTATCCGTTCTGCTAACACTTTGATTAACTGCATCGTCAGAAACCTTTTTGGCAGCTTCAGAGTGTTTTACATCAAGTTTTTGACTTTCAGTGACCTTTTCGTCAGGTACTTTCTTATCAACGACTTCAGATACTTCTCCCTTTAGGGCCTTGATCTTGGCATCCTTTTCGGATTGTTTCTTTTGCTTATTGGCCAACTTTTGATCCTCAACTTCAGATTCCTTGACTTTAGGTTTCTTACTCTCCGGTATTGTTTCATCAGATAATTTCTCAGCAACAACTTCAGATTCTTCTCCCTTTTGGGCCTTCTCCTTGGCATCTTTTTCAGCTTGTTTCTTTTGCTCTGCATCCAATTTTTGATCCTTAATGGATTGTTGTTCAAGTTTCTTCGCCTTTTGAGCCTCAACTTCAGACTCCTTGACGTCAGGTTTCTTACTTTCTGGGGTCGTTTCTTCAGATAATTTCTCAGCAACAACTTCAGATGCTTCTCCCTTTTGGGCCTTCTCCTTGGCATTCTTCTCAGATTGTTTCTTTTGCTTTGTGTCCAACTCTTTCTCTTCAAGGGATTGTTCAAGTTTCTTCGCCTTTTGAGCCTCAACTTCAGACTCTTTGACTTCAGGTTTCTTACTTTCTGGGGTCGTTTCTTCAGATAATTTCTCAGCAACAACTTCAGATGCTTCTGCCTTTTGGGCCTTCTTCTTGGCATCCTTCTCAGATTGTTTCTTTTGCTTTGTGTCCAACTCTTTCTCTTCAAGGGATTGTTCAAGTTTCTTCGCCTTTTGATCCTCAACTTCAGATTTCTTGACTTCAGGTTTCTTACTTTCCGGGATCTTTTCTTCAGATACTTTCTCAGCAACAACTTCAGATGCTTCTCCCTTTTGGGCCTTCTCCTCTGCAACCTTTTCAGCTTGTTTCTTTTGCTTTGTATCCAACTTCTGATCTTTAATGGATTGTTGTTCAAGTTTCTTCGCCTTTTGAGCCTCAACTTCAGATTCCTTGACATCAGGTTTCTTACTTTCCGGTATTGTTTCTTCAGATTCTTTATCAGCAACAACTTCAGATGCTTCTCCCTTTTGGGCCTTCTCCTCTGCAACCTTTTCAGCTTGTTTCTTTTGCTTTGCATCCAACTTCTGATCTTTAATGGATTGTTGTTCAAGTTTCTTCGCCTTTTGAGCCTCAACTTCAGATTCCTTGACATCAGGTTTCTTACTCTCCGGTATTGTTTCTTCAGATAATTTCTCAGCAACAACTTCAGATTCTTCTCCCTTTTGGGCCTTCTCCTTGGCATCTTTTTCAGCTTGTTTCTTTTGCTCTGCATCCAATTTTTGATCCTTAATGGATTGTTGTTCAAGTTTCTTCGCCTTTTGAGCCTCAACTTCAGACTCCTTGACGTCAGGTTTCTTACTTTCTGGGGTCGTTTCTTCAGATAATTTCTCAGCAACAACTTCAGATGCTTTTCCCTTTTGGGCCTTCTCCTTGGCATTCTTCTCAGATTGTTTCTTTTGCTTTGTGTCCAACTCTTTCTCTTCAAGGGATTGTTGTTCAAGTTTCTTTGCCTTTTGAGCCTCAACTTCAGATTCCTTGACTTCAGGTTTCTTACTTTCCGGGATCTTTTCTTCAGATACTTTCTCAGCAACAACTTCAGATGCTTCTCCCTTTTGGGCCTTCTCCTCTGCAACCTTTTCAGCCTGTTTCTTTTGCTTTGCATCCAACTTTTGATCTTTAATGGATTGTTGTTCAAGTTTCTTTGCCTTTTGAGCCTCAGCTTCAGACTCCTTGACTTCAGGTTTCTTACCTTCGGGGATCTTTTCTTCACATACTTTCTCAGCAACAATTTCAGATGCTTCTGCCTTTTGGGCCTTCTCCTTGGCATCTTTCTCAGCTTTTATATTTTGCTTAGCTTCCAATTGTTGGTCCTCAATATATTGTTTTTCAAGTATCTTCGCCTTTTGAGCATCAATTTCAGATTCCTTAACGTCAGGCTTAACTTCCTTGATATTTTCTTCAGGTATTTGTTTAGCAATTATCTCATACACATCTTTGTTTTTAGCCTTTTCCCCAGCATCCGTTTCATCTGGTTTAGTTTTTACTTCTGATATCAAACCCGTGTCGACCCTTTGTAATTGTTCGCAAACATTTAACATTTTTTTGGTTACTGTATAAATTATTTCTTGTACAGTCGCTGTATGAAGTTTACCTTGTGCTTTCTCAATATAATCGTACTCCGCAAGAAGAATTGTTTTCATATCTTCAATGCAAGGTGTTAATATATCTTTTTTGTCGTCCAATAGATCATCTAGTATTACAAAGCTATCCATCAAATTTTGTTGCAAATGGATCATCTTTTCAGAAGCCTTTTCGATATGCAGATCCGATTGTATTGTCTTGGAGATCTTCTCTAAACTGACTATTTTAGGTATTAGTAGGGAAGGTTTGGCAAACATTTCAGTTTCATCAATAAGTTCAACAGCAGCTTTCGTTAAAGTAACGTTTGTTTCAATATTTGTAACGAATTGGGTTATTATATTCTTCGCAGCAGCTGGAGACACCTCGAAAACAGTTACGATAAATGACTCAACTATATTTTTATTAGTTTCTTCTCCTGGTGACTTAATATCGAATGTATGAACAATTTGATTCCTAAGATTCAATATGGATTTGGCAACCTTTTCAGAATCTTCCAGACTTTCCATTATACCCTTACATTCGGAAGCAATAGTAAGCAAGCCTTTGTTTGATTTTTGTGACTCAGATGCGTTAATTATATGTAAAAGTTGTGTTTGTAAGTTATGCTTGTGAGATTTAGCTTCTGATTCCTTGACATCAGGTTTTCTACTCTCTTCAGATATCTTTTTAGCAACAACTTCAGATACTTCTCCCTTTTGGGCCTTCTCCTTTGTGTCCAACTCTTTCTCTTCAAGGGATTTTTGTTCAAGTATCTTCGCCTTTTGAGCCTCAACTTCAGATTCCTTGACTTCAGGTTTCTTACTTTCCGGGATCTTTTCTTCAGATACTTTCTCAGCAACAACTTCAGATGCGTCGCCCTTTTGGGCCTTCTTCTTGGCATCCTTCTCAGCTTGTTTCTTTTGCCTTGTGTCCAACTCTTTCTCTTCAAGGGATTGTTGTTCAAGCAACTTTGCCTTTTGAGCCTCAACTTCAGATTCCTTGACTTCAGGTTTCTTACTTTTCGGGATCGTTTCTTCAGATACTTTCTCAGCAACAACTTCAGATGCTTCTCCCTTTTCGGTCTTCTTCTTGGCATCCTTCTCAGCTTGTTTCTTTTGCTTTGTGTCCAACACTTTCTCTTCAAGGGATTGTTGTTCAAGCAACTTTGCCTTTTGAGCCTCAACTTCGGATTCCTTGACTTCAGGTTTCTTACCTTCGGGGATCTTTTCTTCAGATACTTTCTCAGCAACAACTTCAGATGCTTCTCCCTTTTGGGCCTTCTCCTTGGCATCGTTCTCAGTTTGTTTCTTTTGCTTTGTGTCCAAAACTTTCTCTTCAAGGGATTGTTGTTCAAGTATCTTCGCCTTTTGAGCCTCAACTTCAGATTCCTTGACTTCAGGTTTCTTACCTTCGGGAATCTTTTCTTCAGATACTTTCTCAGCAACAACTTCAGATGCTTCTCCTTTTTGGGCCTTCTCCTTGGCATCCGCTTTCAGCTTGTTTCTTTTGCTTTGTATCCATCTCTTTCTTTTCTAGGGATTGTTGTTCAAGTAGCTTCGCCTTTTGAGCCTCAACTTCAGATTCCTTGACTTCAGGTTTCTTACCTTCGGGAATCTTTTCTTCAGATACTTTCTTAGCAACAACTTCAGATGCTTCTCCCTTTTGGGCCTTCTCCTTGGCATCCTTTTCAGCTTGTTTCTTTTGCTTTGTGTCCAACACTTTCTCTTCTAGGGATTGTTGTTCAAGCAACTTTGCCTTTTGAGCCTCAACTTCAGATTCCTTGACTTCAGGTTTCTTACCTTCGGGGATCTTTTCTTCAGATACTTTCTCAGCAACAACTTCAGATGCTTCTCCCTTTTGGGCATTCTTCTTGGCATCCTTCTCAGCTTGTTTCTTTTGCCTTGTGTCCAACTCTTTCTCTTCAAGGGATTGTTGTTCAAGCAACTTTGCCTTTTGAGCCTCAACTTCAGATTCCTTGACATCAGGTTTCTTACTTTCCGGAATCTTTTCTTCAGATACTTTCTCAGCAACAACTTCAGATGCTTCTCCCTTTTCGGCCTTCTCCTTGGCATCCTTCTCAGCTTGTTTCTTTTGCTTTGTGTCCAACACTTTCTCTTCTAGGGATTGTTGTTCAAGCAACTTTGCCTTTTGAGCCTCAATTTCAGATTCCTTGACTTCAGGTTTCTTACCTTCGGGGATCTTTTCTTCAGATACTTTCTCAGCAACAATTTCAGATGCTTCTCCCTTTTGGGCCTTCTCCTTGGCATCCTTCTCAGCTAGTTTCTTTTGATTTGTGTCCAACTCTTTCTCTTCAAGGGATTGTTGTTCAAGCAACTTTGCCTTTTGACCCTCAACTTCAGATTCCTTGACTTCAGGTTTCTTACTTTCCGGGATACTTTTTTCAGATACTTTCTCAGCAACAACTTCAGATGCTTCTCCCTTTTGGGCCTTCTCGTTGGCATCCTTCTCAGCTAGTTTCTTTTGCTTTGTGACCAACTCTTTCTCTTCAAGGGATTGTTGTTCAAGTTTCTTCGCCTTTTGAGCCTCAACTTCAGATTCCTTGACTTCAGGTTTCTTACCTTCGGGGATCTTTTCTTCAGATACTTTCTCAGCAACAATTTCAGATGCTTCTCCCTTTTGGGCCTTCTCCTTGGCATCCTTCTCAGCTTGTTTCTTTTGATTTGTGTCCAACTCTTTCTCTTCAAGGGATTGTTGTTCAAGCAACTTTGCCTTTTGAGCCTCAACTTCAGATTCCTTGACCTCAGGTTTCTTAGTTTCTGCAATCTTTTCTTCAGATACTTTCTCAGCAACAACTTCAGATGCTTCTCCTTTTTGGGCCTTCTCCTTGGCATCCGTTTCAGCTTGTTTCTTTTGCCTTGTGTCTAACTCTTTCTTTTCTAGGGATTGTTGTTCAAGTAGCTTCGCTTTTTGAGCCTCAGCCTCAGATTCCTTGACTTCAGGTTTCTTACTTTCCGGGATCTTTTTTTCAGATACTTTCTCAGCAACAATTTCAGATGCTTCTCCCTTTTGGGCCTTCTCCTTGGCATCCTTCTCAGCTTGTTTCTTTTGCTTTGTGTCCAACTCTTTCTCTTCAAGGGATTGTTGTTCAAGCAACTTTGCCTTTTGAGCCTCAACTTCAGATTCCTTGACTTCAGGTTTCTTACTTTCCGGGATATTTTTTTCAGATACTTTCTCAGCAACAACTTCAGATGCTTCTCCCTTTTGGGCCTTCTCCTTGGCATCCTTCTCAGTTTGTTTCTTTTGCTTTGTGACCAACTCTTTCTCTTCAAGGGATTGTTGTTCAAGCAACTTTGCCTTTTGAGCTTCAACTTCAGATTCCTTGACCTCAGGTTTCTTAGTTTCTGGAATCTTTTCATCAGATACTTTCTCAGCAACAACTTCAGATGCTTCGCCTTTTTGGGCCTTCTCCTTGGCATCCGTTTCAGCTTGCTTCTTTTGCTTTGTGTCCAACTCTTTCTTTTCTAGGGATTGTTGTTCAAGTAGCTTCGCCTTTTGAGCCTCAGCCTCAGATTCCTTGACTTCAGGTTTCTTACCTTCGAGGATCTTTTCTTCAGATACTTTCTCAGCAACAACTTCAGATGCTTCGCCCTTTTGGGCATTCTTCTTGGCATCCTTCTCAGCTTGTTTCTTTTGCCTTGTGTCCAACTCTTTTTCTTCAAGGGATTGTTGTTCAAGCAACTTTGCCTTTTGAGCCTCAACTTCAGATTCCTTGACCTCAGGTTTTTTACTCTCCGGTTTCGTTTCTTCAGAGACTTTTTCAGCAAACAATTCAGATACTTCTTCCTTTTGGGCCTTCTCCTTGGTATCTTGTTCAATCTGTTTTCCTTTCTCTGTCTGATGCTCTAGATTTTTCGTAGATTGTTCACCTATTGCTTCTTGTTTATTAGTGTGTTCACTTTCAATCAAATCCCTGTAAAGCTGTTGTAATTTTTCGGAAACATTTAATATTTTCTTGGTTATATTATGAATTTTTCCTTCAATAGTTGCAGTGTGGAATTTTCCTTGTGCTTTCTCTATATAATCGTATTCCGCTAAAATAACTGTTTTTGTCTCCTCTATTAAAGGCTCTAATGCTTCTATCTTGTCATCCATTAGGTCATCAAGTTTAACGAATATATCCATTAATGTTTGTTGCAAATGGATCATCATTTTGGTCGAATTTTCAATATGCAATTCTAACTTTATATTCTCAGAAATATTTTCAAGGCTTCCTAGTGAAGGTACCATTAACGAAGCTTTTGTTCCGATTTCAGAATCGTCCATTAGTCTAACAGCAGCCTTAGTCAATATAATATTAGTTTTTATTTCTTTTAAATAACTTTTTATTAATTTATCCGCAGCAGCTGGAATTGTCTCAAGTAGTGATTCGATAAATTCCTCAATAAGTATACTGTCAGTTTGGTCTTCTGATGACTTTCCATCGTATGTGTGAACAATATGCTCTCTGAGTTTGAATATGGACTTCGCCACCTTTTCAGAGTCATCTAGGCTTTCCATTATATCATTACATTGCATAACAATCGACATTAAATTTGTATTGACTGCTTGTGATTCAGATGCCTTGATAATATCTGAAAATTTTATTTCCAAGTTCTGCTTTTGAAGTTCAGCATCATGTTCCATAACATCAGGCTTCTTACTTTGTGGGATCTGTTTTTGAGCTTCACTCTGAGCTTCAACTTCTGATACCTCTCCCTTATGAGACATTTTTTTAGAATCCTCTTCAGCTTGTTTTTGGCTTGGACCCATCTTTTGCTCCTCTATAGGTATTTGTTCCAGTAGCTTTGCTTTCTGAGTTTCAGCCTCAGATTCCTTGTCTTCAGGTTTCTTAGTTTCTGGAATCTTTTCTTCAGATACTTTCTCAGCAACAACTTCAGATGCTTCTCCTTTTTGGGCCTTCTCCTTGGCATCCGTTTCAGCTTGTTTCTTTTGCTTTGTGTCCAACTCTTTCTTTTCTAGGGATTGTTGTTCAAGTAGCTTCGCCTTTTGAGCCTCAGCCTCAGATTCCATGACTTCAGGTTTCTTACTTACCGGGATCTTTTCTTCAGATACTTTCTCAGCAACAACTTCAGATGCTTCGCCCTTTTGGGCCTTCTCCTTGGCATCCTTCTCAGCTTGTTTCTTTTGCTTTGTGTCCAACACTTTCTCTTCTAGGGATTGTTGTTCAAGTTTCTTCGCCTTTTGAGCCTCAGCCTCAGACTCCTTGACCTTAGGTTTCTCACATTCCGGGATCTTTTCTTCAGTTATTTTCTCAGCAACAACTTCAGATGCTTCTCCCTTTTGGGCCTTCTCCTTGGCATCGCTTTCAGCTTGTTTCTTTTGCTCTGTGTCCAACTTTTGTTCCTCAAGGGATTGTTGTTCAAGCAACTTTGCCTTTTGAGCCTCAACTTCAGATTCCTTGACTTCAGGTTTCTTACTTTCCGGGATCTTTTTTCAGATACTTTCTCAGCAACAACTTCAGATGCTTCTCCCTTTTGGGCCTTCTCCTTGGCATCCTTCTCAGCTTGTTTCTTTTGCTTTGTGTCTAACACTTCCTCTTCTAGGGATTGTTGTTCAAGTTTCTTCGCCTTTTGAGCCTCAGCCTCAGACTCCTTGACCTTAGGTTTCTCACTTTCCGGGATCTTTTCTTCAGTTATTTTCTCAGCAACAACTTCAGATGCTTCTCCCTTTTGGGCCTTCTTCTTGGCATCCTTCTCAGCTTGTTTCTTTTGCCTTGTGTCTAACTCTTTCTCTTCAAGGGATTGTTGTTCAAGCAACTTTGCCTTTTGAGCCTCAACTTCAGATTCCTTGACTTCAGGTTTCTTACTTTCCGGGATCTTTTCTTCAGATACTTTCTCAGCAACAACTTCAGATGCTTCTCCCTTTTGGGCCTTCTCCTTGGCATCCTTCTCAGCTTGTTTCTTTTGCTTTGTGTCCAACACTTTCTCTTCTAGGGATTGTTGTTCAAGTTTCTTCGCCTTTTGAGCCTCAACTTCAGATTCCTTGACTTTAGGTTTTTGACTTTCCTGGGTCGTTCCTTCGGATACTTTTTCCGCAACAACTTCAGCTACCTTTCCCTTTTGGGCCTTCTCCTTGGCATCCTTTTCAGCTTGTACCTTTTGCTGTGTATTCAGCGTTTGCTCCTCAATCGATTTTTGTTCCAGTAACTTTGCTTTCTGAGCTTCAACTTCAGATGTCTTTACATCAGGTTGCTTACTTTCCTGAACCTTTTCTTCAGATACTTTTTCAGCAACCACTTCAGATACTTCTCCCTCTTTGGCCATCTCCTTAATATCCAATTCAGCTTGTTTCTTTAGCTTTGTATCTAACTTCTGCTCCTCAATGGATTGTTGTTCAATGATCTTTGCCTTTTGAGCCTTGACTTCAAATTCCTCATCAGGTTTCTTACTTTCTGGGGTGGATTCTTCAGATACTTCCTTAGCAACCACTGCAGATGCTTCCCCCTTCTGTGCCTTTTCCTTAGTATCCTTTTCTGCATGTTTCGTTTGCTCTGTCTTAAGCTTTTGATTTTCCATTGTTTGTTTATCTAATGCTTCTAGTTTTTCAGCATTTTCACTTTCAATCAAATCCCTGTTATTCTGTTGTAATTGTTCGCAAATATTTAACATTTTTTTGGTGACGTTATGGATTTTTTCTTCCACAGTTGCAACTAGAAGTTGTCCCTGCACTTTTTCAATATAATCAAACTCTGATAAAAGAACGGCTTTCAATTCCTCGATAGAAGGTTTCAATTTATCAGTCTTATCATCCAGTAGGTCATCTAGTATAACAAATATATCCATCAAGTTTTGTTGGAGATGAATCATCTTTTCGGATGATTTTTCAATATGCATTTCTGATTTTACATTATCACAAATATTTTCAAGGTTAAGTAATTTTGGTACCAACAAAGACGATTTCGTTCCCATTGCAGAATCGCCAACTAATTGAATAGCTGCTTTGGTTAAAACAATATTCATCTTAATTTCTTTTATGTAACTGTTTGCTATTTTTTCTGCTGCATCTGGAGAGGTCTCAAGAAGAGATTCGATAAATTCCTTAATTTCCTTATCATCTGGTGACTTGCCATCGTATGTATGAACAATGTGTTCTCGAAGCTTGAATATACCCTTAACTAATTTCTCGGAGTCTTCCACGCTTTCCATTATTTCTTTACTTTTAGCCAATAATTCTGATTGATCGATTTGGGATTCTAACGCACTGCAGAGATTTACAAATTTGACATTTAAAATCTCTTGCAGCTTCTTAGTTTTATCCGGCGACAGTTCAGATTCTATTTTCTCACTACCTTGTAGTACTTCAACTGGTTTTAAATCGGTTTCATCTTTGGGTTTTTTCGTTGATATTTGTTGAATATCTTCCTCTAGTTTTCTTTTCACCTTTGTGTCTGACTTCTCTTGTGAAACTTCCATTTGCTTAGGTGTGTCTTTGACTTTTTGTTCTTGCTGTTTGTACTGTTTCTCTTCCAGCTCCTGCTGTGCTGCAAGCTGATTAAGTTTCTCCTGAAGACTGTTGATTTGTAGCTGAACAGATACAATTAGTGCCATCTGTTCTGATGTGATCTCTGTTAGCTGCGTCTGCGAAAGAATATCATTCTCGATTTGGATAAGTGTTGCCTCAAGAAAACTGATATCTTCGGTGTTTTCATCTAGAAGTTTAACGCTCAGTGGATTGTCGTTTTGCAGTCCCTGTTCGATATCAGTTAAGAACGCTTTGCCGGATGATACATTTTCAATAATCATGCTTATGTCGATGGGCGCTTTAGTTTCCATGGGTACCAAGGACAAACTCTTCAATTCGGCCGATATTGCATCGATTTCTTGCAGAAGTTCAATTATGCGTATAACATTCTCATTGTTCTCAATAAAATCAAAGACGGCAACCAGGCTGCTTTGGGCTTTAAGGAGACCGCCTAATAGATCATTGTCCACCACTTCGCTGACCTCATTAAGGGCTCTGAATGTGGCCATAAGATTTGTTTGCAAGTTAACCATTATGCTCGATGACTTTTCTATATCAACATTTGGTGAATCGGCTATCGCTTGAATAGATTGTAAAAGATTCTCAAATGATGGTTTTAGATTACCCAAAGTCTGTTGTTGCTGGCTGTAAGCCACAAAGGTCTTAAAGGTATCTTCAATTTTGGCAAACATCTCCTGAGCTAATTGCGTTTCAAGCACCGGCAACGAGACTAGAATATCTTCAAAAGCGCTCTCGACATTCTCCAGGGAATCAACTAATCCTGTTTCGTAGGTGTGCACCAAACACTCCTTTAATTTGAACATGGTTCGTGCAATTTTCGCCTGTGCCAGAACAGTTTCCTGCTGATCGCTGTTTGAGATCAGCGTTTCTTGAATCCTCTTTAGGTCCGAATTAAGTTGCTGCATTATTTCGCCCACTTGGCGTAACTCTTCGCTACCCTCTTGTTTTGTAACTTCTAGGCAAGCTTCCAGTTGCTTTATGCCACTTTCCACGCCCTGTTGGACATCGAAGACCTCCACTTTCGGCTCATCACCAATGACGGCTTCCTCCTTCACAGAATCCTCAACTGTTAGCTGGTGCTGACCGCTGGTCTTTACATCAGATATTTCGTGCAAGGACATATCCTGTACTTGCTCCATCGCCTGAATATCGATCTGTTCACAGTGTTGCCTCAAATCGCGGAGTGGTGTTGCCAATGTCTTCAGTTTGGATAGTTCTAGATCCTCCAGAGATTCGGCACCACTGTGCGCAATACACTCCTCCACTTCGAGCATGCAACGCTCCAGGCTGCAGATCGCTGCAGCAAAGGTGCCAGGATCTGTGCCCTCCGACATGGATTTGGCTGCCTCATCTACCTGCGTTTCGTGCACAATTGCAATGTTGTTTTGCAGCTCCTGCATTTTAACAATAGCCTCCTGAAGCTGTTCAACTGTCTCTAAAGGCAAGGAAGCCACGTCCAAATCTTCACAGTGTGAAAGAACTGATGCGATGCCCTGATTAAGATCGGATAGCAAGACCTCAGCTGGTTTCTGAATGCGTTCTGGTTCGACAGCTTCTGCTTTCTGGTGCTGCTGTTGCTCCTCGTCGGCGTACACATCTGGCTCTGTTGGTAGTGATTCAGCCAAGGACTTAAGCACCGAAACATCATCCAACGTTGACAGATCCTCAACAGATAACTTTAATGGATGCAGATTTTCCAAGGCGTGTATAAAACTCGATAGTGGACTGGCTATGGCAAGTGTATTCCAAGTCAGATGCTCATCCAGAGCTTCTCTCTGCTGGCCAACAATATCAATAAAATTATTAAGCACATCGTTGAACTCATTGGAATCAGCTGCGGGATTATCCAGCGTCTTGGCCACATCAGCAAAACTTTTTCCCATCTCAAATAAAATGCGACTTGTGTTGGCCTCATTGGAGTTGAGCGTGGTCTCCGTTTCACTAAACGTAGCCAAGCCCTTGGCAATTTGTAAAATGCGTAATAATGCAACTTGAGCTTCATTTGCACATACTTTAATCTTTGTCGCGATTTTAGGATTCTCATTGATTCGGTTAAGAGCCAACTGCAGAGTTTCTATATTTTCAACTGCCTCCTCAAGGGAAACTTTTGTTTCCAGAACTTTGCGCAATGCGCTAAAGGACTTATCTTGTTGTGCTGCCTGCTGTTCATCCTGTTGAATCTCCTGCTGCAGTATCTTGAACTCATGCTCTTCAATATCGATAATCACGTTGCGGATTATGTTGCGAATGTTTTCCAGAGATTGTAATGCTTGCTGGTCAGGCTCACGTTCCCTCGCGGCCAACAGTATTCCATGCCCCTTCTGAGTATTTTCCTGCAGCAGGCTTAGAGGTTCGATCAGATCAGCCAAGGAGCCCGATGTAGACTTTACCTCCGTCTGGCGTATGCAATAGTTGAGCTCATCAATAGGACGCTTAAGCTTGTCTAGCAACGCCACATGATGTCGCGCTATATCCCGATCCAAAATCGTGCCAATTAGCGCGGACAGCTCATCCTTTAGATTATGTAAGCGTATTTTAACATTATCACTAAGGCGTTCTGAAATTCGCTCAATATTTGTCTCAAAATGCAAAACGGCTTGGGCAATGGACTGCAAGAGTTTCTGCGTATCAGCCAAATCTAATGAGGCTTCCTCGCTGGCACGCTGACCGCCTGACTCTAGATCCTGACCCAACTGTGCGAGACCGTTCTGGATTTCCTGCAGTGGTGGCACCATTGATTCTACGGTGCTAACTGTAAACATGCCAGCCTCAACGCTGTCGGATTTCTCATTCAAAATAAGCTCCAATCCTTTTTTGAGTTCAAAGAGCGGCGGTGTAACAATATCCAAAATGGCCATGTTAATCTTTTGTTCCATTGACTCGGAGCCCGCTAGAGATTCGGTTTTATCTTCAATGGATTGTAGGGTGCTCTGCAACTCCTTGATAGGCTCCACAATGCTGTCAAGGACCTTTTTGTGCACCTTCTTGTAAATTTGCTCCTCACTCTCCTCGAGCGATAGCTCCATTTCAACTCGTTCAAGAGCTTCCTGAATCTTTGCAACAGGCTGGCAAATTTGCTTCAAAGCACTCGCCTCACTGGGCAAATTAGCCTCCGATATGGATGCAAAGGAGATGCTCTCTTGCACATCCTGCATCTTTTCGACCGTTTCCGTGAAATGCTTGGCTGCCTCCAGCTCCTGCGCCTCCTGCAACAGCGCCTGGGATCTTATCGTGCCCTGTGTTATTTCCAGACCTTGATGTATATCATCGGCAGTCAATGTGATCTGGGCACGCAGACTCTCTGATTCAAATTTGTCGCTGACAATCTTAAGTTCTTCCAGCGCTCGTTTC
Source organism: Scaptomyza hsui (assembly GCA_018152825.1). Lineage (NCBI taxonomy): Eukaryota > Metazoa > Arthropoda > Insecta > Diptera > Drosophilidae > Scaptomyza > Scaptomyza hsui. The sequence continues at coordinate 5,715,348 of JAECXO010000002.1, forward strand.
ATGTGCTCTGCAACGCTGTCAATGATGCACACACTCGTTCTTTGGATAAGCGTGGCGCCCATTTCATCGATTTCGACACATTTTTCAATCACCTGCAGGGACATATGCAGCTTGCGTATGTCCTCCTCCATGGATTTGATTAGTGCATCGATTTGTGTCTCGCCCGAATAGACGCGTAGCTTAGATTCGATCTGTTTAATGGGTTCGATAATGTTTCGTATGATGGCAATGCTCTGATCTGCAGCAGCTGGAGTCATCATCATTGTGGACTGATCCTGCACCTCTGACTCCACCACAGTCAAATGATTCTCAATCACACGCAGCAGCTTGGCCAATGGCACCAATGCTATCAGATTCTTATTAATCTCGTTCTCATCGGTAACAGCTTTAATATGAGAAGCTGGTGTCACCAATAAACCATCGCCCACAGCGCCAGAAATGTCCTGGAGCTTGGCTTCATCCTCGGTTGTCTTGGATGAATCACTGTCCGTTGGTTTCTTAGACTTTTTGCGCTTTGGTGGTGCAGCTGCTTCAGCTTCTGCTGTGGTTGCTGCTGTTGTGGCTACCTTCTGCGATGTGGACATCTGTGCACTGGCAAAGGTTTGCAAATCGGATGTCTCCTCTTCCTCAACCGAACCGGATGCCTTCGACAAGCTAAAGAACTCATCTGTCTCAGTGGGTTTCGACTTCTTGCGCTTGCGTATTGGTGCTGATAGTGAGAGTTCCTCTTCCATTTTCTCAAAAGATTGCTGAGCATATTTCTCCGTTTCCTTATCAAAGACACCCTCTCTTCCCGAAGAGCCATGTACAGTGATTTCAGTGATGGATATATCATCTAGGTCCGCTTCGGTGCGCAAATCCTCATCGTGTGTAAAATACTCCGGAGAGATGTCAATGACTACGGCTTCCATAAGCAGCTTGCCGGACTGTGAAGTCTCTTTGACAAAACGCAGCGGCGGCAGCTCCACAATATTATGCTCCGTCACATGCTCCGATATTTGATCCGCATACATTTCGACAATTTTCAAAGCTTCCTCTTCAGTTAAATCGGGTGTCTCGTAAAGCGAAACCGACACTTCCTTGCCATCGAATGAGAAAGAGACATCGCCTTTGTCGTCTATGGTTATATCACCCACTGGCGTCTCATAGAGTTGAGATGTGCGCTCCTCCTGTATGGTGGACAATGAATAGTTTCGTTGCAGCTCGTTCTCCTGTGGCGGTTCGGGCTTCTGACTACGTTGGGTATCCTCAAAGCCCAGCAGGGAGGCTGAGCTGGCGACAACGCCCATGCAGTTCCTCGCCTCACATGTATAAGTGCCCAGGCAGCATGTACCATCCTGTCCGGAGATAATGCGATGTATATCACCTGGTTTGAGCTCAACGCCATCTTTGTACCACTTCAACACTGGCTGTGGCACACCAATCACTTTGCACTCTAGATTGACGGCACCCTCCTCGGTGAGCACGGCACGCAGACACTCCAGAAACCGGGGCTTCTTGTAGTGCCGTGGGATCTGTAGCTTGAGGAAGCACGACGTAATGCTGGTGCCAAAATCATTGACAGCCAGACATTTCCACTCTGCCTGATCGATGAACTCGGCAGATTTGATGTCTAACAGCCACTCCTCATTCTCACCACGATAGTGATTGTAACGGTCATTCGGATCAATGGGTAGCTCATCCCGGAACCAGGTCAAAATGGGATCAGGTGTCGCCTTGACAACAACTTTGAATTGAAAATGTTCGTTGATCTTTGCATCGGTACTTTTAAGTCCAGTTAAAAATTGGGGCGCCTGATTTTGATGTGTAAAAACCATACGTTCCTCGTCCGTTAGCTGATTTTGTATGTCCTCGACGGTAAGCACTGCAGTGCTGCTCGTCTCTCCCATACAGTTGCCTGCGATACAGCAATAGGTGCCCAAAGAATTAGTCCCCGTCAGCTGATAAACATCGCCCGGCTTTAGTTCATGCCCATCCTTAAACCACTTAAGCACTGGCGTTGGAAAGCCTACGACCTTGCACTCGAAGGAGACCAAGCCCTCCTCGGTGAGCACAGCGCGAAGACTCTCCATGAAGCGGGGCTTGCGGTAGTTTTTGGGAACTGCAAAAAAGTTTAATTAGCTTGGTTATAGTTTAGAAAGTTTATTATACTAGACTCACTGTCCATGTTGACCACACAAGCTGTTATGCCCGTACAGCCTTCAAAGCTGGTAACGACACATTTCCAATCGCCAGCATCGCACGATTCCGAGGGCTTAATCTCAATCATGTAAACGCCCAGTCCATCCTCAATAAGCTTATAACGCTCGCTTGGTTCCACCCGTCCATCCTTGTTGTACCAGGTAATGCTTTTGGGCCAAGGCGGCACAGCAACTGCAATTAAAACAAAAAGAATAATAAGAAAATGCTCAAACGTCATCTTGTTAGGCGAGAGGTAAAAATAAACAAAATTACGTATACGTCATGCTATGTACTCATAGAGAGAGAGAGATTGTAAGAGAGATGGCTTATGTGGGAGAAATAGCAAACATTTTTGTATCTCTTTATCTCTCCCTCTCATTTTCGGCAATTTTTTGGCTATTTGTTTTGCTCGACTCATTTGGCTTGACTCAAGTTGTTGACCCACCTCAACAATCGTTTTACCAACAACAAATTCATTAAGTTCAAGTTTCTAGAGCACGAAAAAAAACAGACGCCGCTAGCCGGTCGGCCTGAATCTTTGCTACACATATATCTAAAAATATATATGCGATAACTGTATAAATATATTAGATATAAATGCTGTGTGTGTTTGCTAAGCAAAATAAACAAGAAATGTTTTTTTATTTTGTTGATTTGTTTTGTGGGCAATCTGCCAAATAGACTCACCTTGACAGCCGAGTATGATGGTATCGCTGATGCGTACGTTCTGATCCCGCAGCTCATTCGTAAAGATCGGTGGCGGCAAATTGTTGCTAACACTAACAGAGAAAGAGGGTGAGAGAGAGTGTTTAATATTGTATTAAACACAAAGAGAAAGAGAATATTTCCGTTACTCACTTGTCAGCTGGTTTGAGAGATCCCTCGCGACTGCCGCGTCCTACAACATGCACCTTGGAACTCGAATAGGTGACGCCCATGCAGTTCTTAGCCTCGCACGTGTAGGTGCCCAACGATGTGGGATCATCGGCATTGGCAGTCAGTGCAAACATATCGCCTGCCTTGATTTCCTTAGAGTCCTTGAACCAGCGCAAATGCGGTGTCGGCACACCAACAACCTTACACTCCAGCGACACGGTGCCCTGTTCGGTGAGAACCGCACGCAGCTCCTCCACAAATTCGGGTGTCTTGTACGCCTTGGGCACGAGTACATTTAGGTTGGCCAAACACGAATTACGTCCACCCATATTCTCAGCCATTAACATCCACTGACCGCCATCCTCAAGTATCACAGGACTCACTTCCAGATAGTGAAATGTGCCCTCGTTTGTCTCTTTGATGCGATCGTTTTCGCATATCCTGCGATCATTTCGATACCACGTTAGCTATTGTCAAAGGGAGTTTAAATTATGTTAATTTATTAAGTACTTCAATTTAAGGAACATTCAATTCGAATACCTTCAGATCTGTGGAGCTGCGTATTTCGGTAAGAAGACGCGTTCTTGTTCCCACTTTGACGGACAGATCGACGAGGCGTCGCAAAAAGACTGGTGGGTCCTCGCCAGTTGATCTGTCCTCAACAATGAGCTCGACATGTTTGCGAACGAGTTCGTTACTTTTCGTGCGGGCAAATAGGGTATAGTGCCCAGCATCCTCGCGCTGCACATGCTCCACGGCCAACTGGACGGCATTGCTGGTCTGTGTGATGCGAAAGCGATCGGAGTTCTCGATGGGTATATCGCCGCGGGTCCTGTGAAACGTTTAGTGGTTATGTTATATCCAAGGGAGTGTTTAAAATTAACTAAACACATCGATCGTTAATCTCTTGTTTTACCTTTTCTTATATACTGACGAGGCAGAGGCTGTAGAGAGCGTGCCGTGAAATTGTTTGTGTTCGTTGCAACAGCAACGACAGCATTTCGAACATCCGTTGCCCATGTTCGATAAGTTCTAATGTTTATTCTCTAAATATTTACACTCTATTTACATACACACACAAATACATACACGTGCACACACATATACAGACGCTGTGCCATTGTGTAAAAAGTAAAACAATAAAGAAATAAATGAGAAAAATCTAGGTCAAATGCGACTAATAATTACCCTGTACGCAGGATGTATAGTTTTGGCATATAGTCTAAAAACCCTATAATTTTATATCATAGCAATATATTGAACCTGATTCTATACACACAACATTACTAAACAACATTTCACTTTTTCATCTTTGCAGTGAAAAAATACTTATAGTTTGGCACGTGCTCACCCAAAAGTCATTAATTTATTTTGGCGTTATTATGATTATTAGCAAATAAACTAAACAACAACAAATCACAGAACCAGAGAGAGAGAAACATAAACTAAACCAATTTAAAATGAAAAATTGCCGAAAATATTTCAATACGAAACAAGAATGTTTATAAATAAATGCACATTTTGGCTTTGTACGAACCGACGCGACTAAGTATATTAATTGTATTTTGCATTTTGTATTTGTAGTTACACACACACACACACACTTTCACCTTAGTGGCAAAAACAAGCCAAAAGACAAAAAAAGATCAAAAACTAAATTTTTGTTGCTTGTATTTTGGCAATTTATTTTGGGACGCGTATCTCACGGATGCCACGCATTTCATTTTCGAATTGCTAATAACTTGTTGTTCTCTAGGTTTTCAAATTCTTCTATGTATCTATTTAGTTAGTCGACAACGTAAATTTTAAATGTTTCATTAGCCATTTCTTCTGCTTGTTTCTTGTGCCTTTTGGCGAACTTATTTTGTTTGTTTCGGTTGATTTCGTTGTTTGGCAAAATTCATCTGTCTGCTACACGCTGATTATGTAATTTTCGTATTTTCCATTTTAGTTAGAAAAACGAATTTCAACACTTTAAGGGCTTCAAAATTGAAACATCACATAACGCCAGCAACATTTACTTTACAACATTCCCAAGATATTTTCACGCGTCGCAAGCGGATTTGTTAATGTAGCTAAATTTAGAAGATCGCCACAATTTAGAGGGTGCCACACACACACGCACACCCACATTGGGTAGAGTTTTTTGTTGTGCCTGCACTAGTTTTTCACACACATAAATAAACTGCCTTCTGGGAAATGCTCATAAAAATTGATTGATTTCGGTGCACAATACAAAATTTATCAAGTATACGCAGCGTCTTCACTATGATTTCACGCACACACACACGTCCACGAACACATACTTATATGCTTGAACATATACGCAGATAGGTTGCGTCTCGCATACAACAAGAAGAAATGCTGCTGGGCAACGGATATGTTAATGCGCCGATCGTCAAAGTGGAACTGCCGAATCGGCTGCCCATCAGCCGACTTGGTCAGAGAATGCCACCAAAACGACCCAGAAGAGAACGAAGGCTGCCCGCTCAGCAATTCTTATTTTTTGGCTCTGGGCGCAGTCGCCGTAAGACCCGGGCATCTAGTATCTCAGTTCTTGTTGAGCAAGCGTGAAGGAGAAATCATAAAACTGCGAGATGTAAATGCGCACAATATTCGGCATTATGCACACAAATCGATGAATCACTAAACACATTAAACACATTAAACACATACAAACATTCATAGATAGTTGCATGTAATAATAAATTATAAATTGTGCAGTCTAATGACTTACCATTCGAATTTGAAGGGCAGCAGCTCCGATTCGTCCTCCTCATCGCAATCGATTTTCACGAAAAATGTTGCACGTTCGTTGGGTATGCAGCGTATTAAGGAGCTAGAGTTATCACTAAACGTAATACGGGGCATTGTAGTGTTCTGGCCAGGAGGTTCTAAAAATTAAATATATAAAGTCAAGTAAGTAACGATTTGTAAGTAATAAGGTTATTGAGAAGAATTGGCGGTTTATGAAAGATGTGTACTATAAGAAGATTACTTTTTTTCTGAATTTTTTTGTTTTTAATGGAAGGAACTTTGACCCCATTTTTAATTAATTTATTTTATGTTCTGGGCACCTATGAACTTGCATATATATACTTATATACTTAAAAAACAACTTTTCAGATAAATTAAGCAGATAAGATCAGTATATACTTATAAAATACATTTAATGGGATCAATTTTAAGTCGGGTTTCGTCAAATATGTATTTCTAAATACATATCTATTGCAAAAATTGACAAAATGTAAATAAGCTCAAATCATGCTCTTCACATAGTTTATGTAAGACTCTTTGCTATTTTGCAGGTTCAACTCTCTGAATTTTCTTTAAGATAAAAACAACTTCATAATAAATTCTGTTACATATTTCTTATAGCAAATTTGAATGCGCAAATTTTTGACCGGCAACAGTCAAGCTATCTGCCGACTGTCTACAAAGATCTGCACTAAAAATAGTTCAAATATTATTCATACCGAAACTATACTAAAATATTCGCATTAATGTCTGTGTGTATGTCGAAAAGTCTTTTAAAAATTTAAAGAAACAATCGAATTAATTCATAGTTATAATAATGCACATAGTTATATAAATATGAACTAAATGTAGCGCATAATTTTGAAAAGCTTTGCACAGCCTGTTCAATTCTGTTTGGATTGGTTCCACATTACGTAACCGCACAGAGGCCGCTAGACAGCGGTCATAAAAATATACACACTTGGAATCTATTGTCTGTACAGCAAGAAAAGAAAGAAAAGCCGCCACAGCTTTGACTTGTCTGGGCCAACTTACCTACTACGACGGCGGCTGCTGCTGCTGCTGTTCCCGGTGTTCCTTCCATGTTTTAGCTCTAGCTAGTCAGACTAGCTGTATAATTAGCCAAAAACAGGGGCCACCTTAGCATGGGCAGCACACACTCACACTTTTATACACACTTAACACACTCGCGTCGTCTGGGAATCAGGACTTTTCACACACTCTTTTTATTTTTCTTTATAGGATTTGTGCAATTTGTTGGAATATTTTTAATGCGGCGTATACGAGAAAACAGTTTGCTTTTTTTGTTGTTATATATTTAGAACGATGTGCCCACAAACATGGAGGACGGCAACGTTGTCAAAGATATTTCCACTTTTCATTTCGCTGAACAAATATTCGAATTTGTATCGTAATTGAATATTTTCTTCTTCTTCTTTTATATATGTTTGATATTTAACTTTTTGCACTTTTAAAAATTAATTTCAAATGCAGCTGAGATATGCTACTATTTCCAACAGACACAGACACAAACACACACACTCACATAATTGACACATTTGGTGAACAAAAATGTTTCTATATATATAAATAATATATACAAGACGTTTGTGTTTGAGGGCGCGCGCACCACGTCCAGCAGACACCTCCTGGATCTCCGATCGTTTAACTCAGACTAAACTACGTGGGCACCGACAACATCAGCAAAGAGTCCATGCCGAAACCGACATGTCGGGAGAATGGTCGGCCGACCATCTGAATTGAGTGCGTGCTCTCCGATGTTTATACATAGTACATATGTTCGTAAGAGCCAGAGACCCTTGGAGATGAGCGGCATACATCTATGGATACCTGAACAGTTTGCGCATGTTTTTTGTTTTTTTCTTTTGAAAGTTTATTTCTCTATCGAATAAATAGAATGCTCTCTCAAATTGTACGTAATGTAAAAATCTCTCTTGCTGGTAAATACAATTATTAAATATTAGTAAGAATATATATTGCATGTTGCAAACAACACATGTCCAATTTTGTTAGGCTTAAGTAAATACACACACAGTCACACACATATGATTCCTGATTGTTGTTTTAACTTGAAAATTGCACAGCAATATTCAACAAGTGGTTCGTTTGTTCTTTTAAGCTACATAAGTAACATCCTTTTTGACGATCTCAGACCGAATAGAAGTGTGAGTTGAATTTAGTTCGACATGAAGGCTCCGTAAACGGCGAGAACCAGGCCAATGAGAAGCGTCCAAATACCGATTGTATGCTCTTAAGACGCGACTTTTTGGCCCAACGGGCCTCTTCCTTCTTCAGTTGTTCAATGCCCTGCAAAAAAAAAGAGCAGCAGTTTAATTTTAAATACTTATTGCATTAATTGCTCTGCTAAACGCACCGTTTGATCGTTAAGTATAGCATTTAGCTGTGTTGCCAGCATTATTATGGTGAATATGCCAAACATCAGACCCTCAAATGTGAGAAAGAGCAACAGAAATATAGTCGCCGGCGGTGAGTACGTTGAGCAGGCACGCCAATCATTTTTTACGCACTCGGCAAACTGCGTCATCACCAAAAAGAGCGTGTGCACCGAAATGGATGCAATATAAAACTGCAAAAAGTAAAGAGGAAAATTGAGTTAAGACAAAAGTACTTGCATACATGTATAAAAATGTATATTTCAACATACCGTAAAGAGCACAAAGTACTTTTGATTGTTCTCGCCCACACAGTTGTTTACCCAGGGACAATGATGATCCATTTTTCGTATGCAACGCTGACACACGGAGCAGTGGTGAGCACGTTCTGGCTTAATGCTGCAACATTTTGGGCACTTGTAGAACATTTGACCCTCACGATAGCCCATTTGCTCGATCATCTCCTTGGTGGCATTACCACGCGGCACAGCGCCCTGCAAAAGTACAACACAAATAAAATCTACACAAAGGTCTTAAATCATTGCCTTACCGGATCGGATAGCATGGTGCGTAAGTGTGAGACAAATGCTAGGAATGCAAGTGCCTGAAATATTATCATGTTTATCGTGCTGAAAACTGTATAATGGCTATAGCTGGGCACCAGTATCAAGCCACACACAACAAACTCCGCAAACAGTATGAGCAGCCAAGTCATAATAACGCACACAATCCCGCATATGTCCTTCAAGATATATGAGTTGATACAAGTTGTTAATCTATTTGAAGATCAGTTTCATACAGACCTTGACACACCAGGCTCGGTTGCCCAGACAGCGATTGTGCTGGTCAACGCTACCGCCGGTGGACAGCGAGGAGTAGGAGTAGTGCATTTCGGCGGAATTTTCGGACACGCTCCGTGTTCAACACGTTGTCTGCCCACTCGCCTTTAGACACAGCAATGACGCATCGATTTCTATTTCCTAGATAACGCGCCACAAACGCGATAAACAAACAGTTTATTAACAAATTTGGCCAATTTCATGCAGAAACAGCTGTTTCAGCCGATAAACAACAAGTGTTGTGCAACGCTAAATGGAAATTAACACGAGTATCAGTTGTTGGACTACAAAATACCCTATAATTTTTATAAAACTTTTAATGGTTACAGTACACTTTCAAAAAATTGTTGATTTAAAACTTAATACTCATAAAGATTTAACAGTTTAAGTATATACAGAATATCAAAGTAACATTGCAAACAAGTATACATTCATACATATATAAAAACACAACCAGGTGTTCCGTTTTATGCGGGCGTGAGTTTAGCGGTGGGCTCCAGCAGTGCCCATAAGCCTGCTGCAGACGAAATTGCTCCCAGCATGCCAATACTCCTCGGTGTCAGGCTTGTGTATCCCAAAGCCGTCAGAGGTATAAAGAAATCGCACACATTTTTCACTGTATCTATAACAATGGCCTTGTGTCCCAACATAAGTCCGTAAGAGTTCAGAGCAAGTCTCTTAAAATCATCGGGCGAACTGATCCGTGTTGGGATTTTGCAGCGCGATATTCCTCCACTGCAGCTGGCTTTGTGTAGATCTAAGACGCGCGTTATCTCATACAGATCTCGACACAAATTCATTATGATTGAAAATAGCCAATACTTGTTGGCGACTTTAGACCATTTCTTGGCGTCTACCACAGTAAGCCCGGTCCGAGCTAGCCACAACAAATGGTCAGCGAGCAAAAATATGGCTTGCGACAATTTGCTCATTGTCAACGTTACTCGAATCGTCAGATCTGGGTAGTGTATAGACCGCAGGCTGGCATAGAATACGTCCAAGCCCTTGCCAAAGCGTAGCACTATTTAAATTTATCATGAAAGTTAGATAAACTATCTTAGATAAATAACAAAAGCTGCTTACATTTTCGGAATGTGCTTAGAATGTACTCGACTGTCTTAAAATTGTCGACCAATGCAGGATGGCAATTGGCGGACTCCATAGAATCCCACATGGCACGCGATGCATATTGTATGAGTCTCGCAATTTTGTCCCGGCCGGCTGCCTGGTTATTTAACTGCACCCACTTTTCCATGTTTGTTTATCTTTGAATAAAAGTCCAACTGAAATGAAGTCCAAGGTGCAAGAGGCAAAGATATGCGTTTTGGCCTTGCCACTGTGTTAACAAAAACATTGTTAAACTGGTCACTCTCTTGTTTACATTTATATTTTATTGCACGATTGCATGTTATCGATAACGATTGTGCAGAGTGATAAGTACATGCCACGTCTTTTACTGAACGGCAGTTTTTGATAATAAATATTACACAGAAATGGCAGTAAGTAAATTAAAAATATTAACTTAATATCATGAATGAAATTCTGTTTTTAAAAGCAGCCACCACAGAAAGGCAAGCAGGCCACCAAAGGCGCCAAACAAATCGTCGAGGGAAATAAGACAACATTGGCATTCTACCGAAACATGGCCATTGGCTGTGCAGCACCCGCTGTTTTGCTGAGTTTTCTAGTATTTGAGTTCACAAAGCTCACGGTGGTAAGTTAATTGCAAATGGTGAACCCATCCGAATACGAAATTTACTGATTTATTCAATTCCTTGCAGTTCATGGTAGCCGTATCGCTACTTATCCTAGGTGCCGCTTACCAATTTATGGTATTCATGTCCCGTCCAAAGTACTCGGACAGCGGCGCCCTACTGGACTCTGGAAATGACTTAGATATGGAGGGTGGCATTGCGGAGTAAGTAAAAAGTGAAATTCCCTTATTGCCTTTATGCTAACACCATGTATTTTGCATTTATCCCAGACATGTGAAGGATCTGATTATACTCACCTCCGGCACGCTGTTATTGTCCCTGATTTCCAACTACTTTTGGCTGGTATTGCTGCTGGCCCCAGTTCGGGCCGCATGGATGCTCTGGGGAACAGTTATTCAACCCTGGCTGTCGTCTAAAAATGCCACCGAGGAGCCCGAGGTGGATGAAAAAAAGCAGCGCAAACTGGATCGCAAAATGCGCCGCATGAGATAAAATAACGAGCTTTGTTTGCCTTAACTGGGTTGTTCAGGTGGCAGTCATATTATCCGCAAGTTTAAAGCTACACATACGATTCATACTCTCATGAGGCTGCTTAATAAGTTACATCTATTTTTAAAATGAGATTTTTACGCTTAGTAAGCTTGGCCATTAGTCGGCCACAGCGAAAGATGTGTGTGTTGGGTATCCAAATTTGTTGTTTCCAGATTAAATTTAGGCATTATGTCTAAAGACAAGTAAAATGCAAATGTTTTTTGTTTTGTGAAATTTTGTGCGCTTTAATTAACGTGCCCGAGTGAACAAAAAATATAATAACGCGTCACAAGATATTTGATAATTTATATCTCTTGATTTTGAAATATGGAATGCTAAAACCTTTGTGAAGGGAATCACAGCGTCGTTCCCACCGAAACATTTTCAAATGTTCACCAGGCCTTGTGCTTTGTAAATATATATCTATTTATATATATTTAACATTTAAATATATGTGCATTTGAGTGCAGGAACTTGGTGCAGTTCTAATTAGTGCAGTTTCCACCTCTCATAGTATTCAGCGAGCATGGTTCTAAACAAAATTAAATGGGACAAAAGTAAACAATAATTATGCATTTTGCAACAGTTTATTCTTTGTTGACTAAACAAATTTGCATCCAAACTTAAATAATTGTATAAAAATATCAAATAATAATGACAAGTGTCCCTGTTTGGAGCTCAAGATTTCACTAAGTTCTGTTTTGTTTTGTATTATGTTTTTTTTGTTTTTTTTTTAGTTTCCAAAAACCCGGCTATAGCCCAGAGGAGAGTCAACAATTTACGATCGTAACTAAATAACGTTATATGTTGGTAAGTAGTATGAATGTAAATGCAGGCTTAGTTATGAAATATATTATGTATTTAACTAAAAGATAGAGAAAAATAGAGAGAGGGGGGTTAAAAAGACTGGGAGACAAACGAGGAAAAGCTAAGAGAGCTATGTGTATAGTATTTAAAATGAAGAACTGAAACTCAACTACACAGCTAATGGAGTGTACTGTGATTGTGGAACATGCGCCCCCCGATCCATGCTCGCCACTTGCAGTTGGTTAACATCTGTGCTTAACTACAACAACATCCAACAATTTATAATATCAATGGATAAGCAAGCTCTCTAGTTATATTGCTCGGGTATGACATAGGAGATGTCGTCCCATGGATGACGATAGAGTCCCTGCTTGAGTCGCTTCTGATCCATATAATGGCCAATGAAGCCTATGCTGCGGCCCAGCACAAACAGCGAGTTGATGGCACCCACATTTATATACTCCTGCGCCTCCTCACTGTAAACAAAACCACAATTAGTAATCAAGCAAGTCTGGGAACGCTCAACAGAGAAAACTCACCTTGTGAAAGAGCCACTGTTGCGCAGCATATCGACAAAGGCGGTGGCAATCACGCCATCAACATTCAAAATTAAATTTGGTTTCTTGGTGGTGGTGATTTTCTCAACCTCCAGCGCATACTTGAGCAGCGGACACTGTGGGAAAATTCTCCATGACAAACTCCTTGATGATCTTGACACGCACATCGGGATTGTTGATGGACTTGACACGATGTCCAATGCCCAAAATGAGTTTACCCTCCTTGCGCATCTTGTTTACAAACTCCATGGGATGCAAGTTGATGTCGTATGCCTCAGAGAATTGCCTGGCCGAACCATCAAGTGCTCCGCCAAAGCGATCACCCTGCCAGGAAAACCATGTTCAAATAAGATTTCTTTCTAAATAATCTAAAGGCAAGCACTTACAATGGTCAGCAGACCGCTGACAACGGACGAGACCAGATCCTTGCCGGCACGTGCGCAGACAATAGTATTATGTGCGCCGGAGACAGCGGGTCCATGATCAGCCGTGACCATGAGACACATTTCGAAGAACTTGCACACATAGGGTGGCAGACAGCGCTGGAACCAAAGCAACGAGATGACGCCACCGATTCCTACATCTTTGTTGAGCACTTCACTGATAGGCATGCCAGCATACATCAACTCCTGACCACGCTCATCACAAATTGAGGTCATAAACGATGCCGGCTTGCGGATGAGACCCAGCTCGCGGGCCCACGAGTAATCCATGGGCACCGTGGGTGGTGGCACCTCCTCGCGCGGCACAATGCGTCCCGTCTTGACCAGCTCGCTGTACACATGATGTATAAGCTCACCCAGCGTATCAAACGAGTCGGGCACATAGGCACCAGATTCGCGCAGCGCCTTATTCTTGGCCGTGGCCGTCTCACGATCTGAGTTGGCACAGGAACCGGCATGACCGAATTGCACCTCCGAGGTAAACATGCTGGCGCAGGTGCCAATGCACCAAGCGACCAGTGGCTTGGTTATACGCTTATCCTTAACAGCGGCGCACACATCGTACTCCTCGGTGCCGCCTACTTCGCCCAGAAGAACAATCAGCTTTGTTTCCGGATCGGCCTGATACCGCAGTATGTGATCCATAAATGTGGAGCCCGGGTATCTATCGCCGCCAATGGCAATGCCCTCAATAACGCCATCGGTTGCCTTCGAGATTATGTTGTTTAGCTCATTGGACATGCCGCCTGAGCGGGACACGTATGCCACACTGCCTGGACGATAGAGCTTCGAGTGTAGAATATTATCCAGCATGCCACCAGTGTTGCCAATCTTAAAGCAGCCCGGCTTCACGCCACCAACTGTGGCGGGTCCAATGATGGCCACACCCTTCTTGTCGGCTTCAAAGATCAGTTTGCGCGTCATATTCTCTGGTATGCCCTCGGCAATGATTGCCACTGTGCGTATCTGAGGGAATTCGAGCACCTCCAATGTTGAATCATAGGCGGAACGCAGCGAGGCAAAGTTAACCATAACATCGACCTCCTTGTGCTTGTTTATGGCATCGGACATCTTCTTGTAGACCGGAATCAAAATCTCCTTGTGGCCCCAGTAGTACTTTTGCTTGTGATCGCCTGTAAACGGATACACCATGGCCACCACGGACGGTTCATCGCGTCTGCAGTGAAATAAATGATGTTAATTTAAATTTAAAGACAAAGGAAACGAACACTTGCCTGCAAATGAAATCAAAGTCGAGCATTGATTGCACCGCACGCTGTTGCATGCCCCAGACAATGGCTTTGGTTGTATTTGAGAAGAACTTTCTACTCAAATCCAAATTAGCTCCGTTGCTCTTGCTCGGCTGCTTGTGATTTTTGCTGGCCAGGCCATCGCTCTCATCTGCCGAGATAGGTGGTAGTTTAATCGGTTGTGCTGTTGTCGAGCGCAAGGCTATTTTATTTAAGTTTCAAAGTTTTTTGTTTCCCAAATGATGTCGATGTCGGTGCCGTTATTGATATCGACATATTGTTATGGTGATGAGCGAGAGCGAGCAATAATAGTCGAGAGAGAGTATAGAAGTTTGACATACATACATATATACATATAGACAACATTCAATACAAGATAACAACATTACGAGGACGGCGAGGTGGTGCGAGGAAATGCATACAAACGATGTGAAGTTGAGGTTGGTTTGGGAAGTTTCAGTTCACAGGTGCGATTTGGCCAAACAAACGGTTCATAAGATTTATATTTGATTTTGGTTTTATGGTTTTGTGGGTGTGGTGGTTGTTGATTTGTTGTTGGTTGGACGTAGGGCGATCAATGCAAATACATACAAAAGAGATACAGAGAAAACAGAAATATAAATGCAAATCCAAAACAATAATTTAAAATACATGAATTAAAAACTACAACACATAAGTAATAAAGGATCTGTTGGATGGGAAGGAGGTTAGAGAGGATATGTTAGCACATTCTAAGTTAAAGATTTTCACCTACCGGAGCCAAGAGTATTTGTCTCAGTGGCTGCCTTTAAATCGGCCTGCGCCTGCTGTCCTCCGGGCAACAGAAAATTGGCTGTGGAAAACTCAACACTGGCCGTCTGTGGAATTGGTCGCTTGCCCAGCGCCATGCCGCAAATGGCAGTCATGTGCGTCTCAGGTCCAAAGACATGCAGCGGTATGCCCAAGGTGCCACCAAAGTCACGCATGCGACGTAATCCTTCCTGATAATTGGGTCCGGCACGGCGCACAAAGATCGACACGTTGTGCTCGACCAGCTTGGGCTGGAACTCGCGCAGGGCGGTGATGATGCCTATGACAAAGTAAGCAAGGTGATTTAATTAGTTGCCTGATAAGAGATAAGGGCTCAAGTCCAAACTCTCGCTCACCTTGGAAGGTCGCTGCAACATTCGTAAAGTTGGCAATGCCGCCGCCTGTAATCAGCACCTTGCCGTCGGGATGCTTGGGCGACGACGTCATCAGGTTGAGTATTGTTTTTGCGTACTCGTACGTCTGCTGTTCGGACGGAGCACCGCTGTATTCGCCATAGTTGGCCAGCTCTGTGGCGCCACCCAGATCGCATATGGTATCGGAATAGATAACACTGGCACCGCCGCCAGCGACCATGGTCCAAATGCGTCCATTTCGATTCAGAATTGTGAGCTTGAGCGATGCACCGCTCTTCGCATCCAGATCAGCGATGTACGCCTCCTCGGGATAGGCATCGCGACCAAATGGCGGCGGATAATCAATTTCGCCCCATTTTGGACGGCATATGAAATCGGCAGTCGAGTCCAGCTTGGCTGCCAGATCCAGTATGTACAAATTATCGGCCGTAACGACTAGTGGATTAATCTCCAGATACGTGAAATACAAGTCCGCAAATGTCGCATACAGCGCGTATATAAATTTGGCAATGCGCTCCTTCTTTGTCGCATCTGTAATGGCCTTCAGTAGCACTGTCTTCACATCAGCCAGCGACAATGTGCTGTCCACGGGCACATCCAGCTTGACAGCCTTTGCATCCACATCGCCAATATCGACACCGCCCAAATGATAGAACAGAATCGTGTCCGCCGAGCGATGCGAATAGATGCAAACGTACATTTCCTCGGCCTAAGCAAAAGGAAACATATGAATAATACTGCTCTTAAATGTTTCGTTAGTTAAACTTACATCTGTGTGTGGCACAAAGGGCTCGATTATAAAGTTGCGCAACTTGCCCACCGCATTGCCAATCTTTTGATCCTTGTTGAGACGCTCGCCAACCCATTGTTTCACCTGCTCAAAGTTCTTCTTGACGCCAATGAGGCCAAGTTTGCCACGTCGCTTAATCAGTTGATCGGGCTTCACCACCAGCGGCTGCAATACACCAAAAAATATTATCGGTGAGAACATGCTAATTAGCTGTTGTAAATCATACATTGAACCTATTAAGCTGGTTAGGTACATACATCACCACAGGGCGCAAGATCAGCCGCTAATAGAGATATTTGAGATTCGAGCTTTGAGCACAGCGAGTGACAATCGTCAAGGGGTCAGCTGAGAGGCTGCGTCATTGACAATGACAATACGCGCACGACTCTACAAACTTATCTATATATATATATGTTTGACTATAGTATATACACTTACACACGCACACACAAAAAGCGTGACAGCACACACAAACGCTTATTAGAAGATCGTACGAGTGTAAATTGAGCAAAAAAAATGTGAGGAAAAAATCATCAGAGGGCAAACGCCTCAGGCGATTGCGTATTTCTCAAAGTGGAATTATTGCATGTCAACAAATCTTACAAAAAATCACTGATAAGCTGATTGTAAAGATAGCTTAGTAATACGGAATTAATAACACATTTTGAATTTTATATGATTCAAATTAAAAGTGCTAAGATTTTCATATTTGAGCGCCTACTGTAGTGCATTATTCTAATTCTTCAACTCTGTTGATTTGCCATTTTTTGTTGTTGTGGATAATCACGCCACCCGCTGCCTCTCAATCAACACACACCAACACACACAAACACACAAATATCATTCATGCAGTAGATAAAACTCAAACTTGGCGCTATCTCAAATAATTTATTCGCGCCAATCATTTGATTACTTTTGCAGGCAAACTTTCCGGCCTGGAAACACATACTATACGTTATGGAAATACATTCGAGTGTGTGAAAACAAATAATATGTCAATCAGAAAGGCACAATTACTGTTATCCTTAACGTACTACAGCTGGTCGTAACTTAAGTACGCTTCAGCAGTTGTAGCTTGTGCAGTGGAATTAAAGGGTCATCTATATATGGCCATATAATTATTGTGTGCATTATACATACACATCACCTCAAGCGTATAATTACTTGGCACAAGTTGTGTACTCGTAATATTTTGTTTTGACTTTTATTTGTCAAATAGTATATATACATTATATACTTATAAACTTCAGTTTTAATAACTCTGCTTTAACACTAGATTTACGGCAAATTTCAAACGTTCATATGGAAAAATTATAAAAAACAAATTAAATTTTTTGTTGTTGCAAATTATTGATTTATCAATTTAAATATATAGTCTTATTCAGTTTCCGTTTGACAACCTAGTAGTAACTTTTGTCCATAGATCAAGTGTTAAAAACAGACTGAATTAAGCTTTTAAATGGTAATTTCCAGGTTCACCCAACTTTACATAATTTTTCTAACATGTAATGTTTGTTTTCTCGGTATTCTTCCATTGCATCAAAGCTCAAATCACCTTGAGCACTTTTTGCACAAACATAGCTACACATAATCGCACCATCGCTTATCAGTCATTTTGGGAATCATGCAAAGCACAGCCGGCCGATTAGTCATGACACAGTCGGAGCATTTGAAACAGCCGCTCGCTACGTGGGCTAATCGAGGTGGCCTTAGCCGGCTTCTTTTGCCGGGTAGGTCAAGTTCAATGACAGAGAGACTCGACATTTATTACACACTTGTATTTATGCTGGGATGGCCTAGTTAATTGTTGTTGTCATAAAATGGGAATGCTTATCTGAATGTTTGTTGGTCTATTATTAGCCAACCCGAAGCACTTACCGTGGTCAGCAACCAGGGATGATCAATGCTCAATTTGGACCATTCAGTTTCGGCATTGACTGTGGCAAAGCGGCAGGTTGCAGCGCCGGCTCCATGCTGATTTAGATGACGATTGAGGAGATCTTTGCCGGTGGCTTCCGTGATCGCTTTCGCAGACATGCTGTATTAATTGGGGTGTGCTGTAAATGAGAAATTGGGAACGCATTGTAAGTATGTAAACACTGTGAATAGTACTGAGGTTTTTTTTTTTTTTGTATAAATAACGAGTCGTTTTCTGCTGTACTTTAAAACTTTGATTCTATTTACTTAGAATTGATTAGAGAGACGCACCTTAATGTGTGCCTGTGTATGTATGTGTTAGTGTGTGAGCAAGTGCAGCCAAGTCTTTGAGCACCTGCCTAAGTGTATTGTTGTCTATTTAAATATGGCTGCGTTTTATTTAATTGTTTGTTTGGCACTCGCCTTCTTTTCTGCGGGCAACCTGTGCGCTGTGCGGGTCTCAAGTAAACTGAAATCTAATATGCTAGCACACCAGCGATGAAGACCCGAGCCCTAGTCCGAAACCAAAACCGAAACTAAAACCGAGTCCGAACCTGAATCCGGCAACGAGCGACGATCGTTCGGTTCGTTTATCGTCGTTTTCCGATCTGTACGTTATCGTTACTATATGTATATATAGTATTTATATTTGTGTTAGTTGTTGGGTAAACATTACTAGAGTTATTTGTATGAATTTTAAGAAATAAAGCAGCTGCACTTCAGCAAATTACATTAAAAGGCAGTAATTAATTCAATTTGCTGTACAAGATTAAATGGATTGTTTGACACTAGTAGAATCGAAAATTTTGACAAAGTTGTATGTCTTAAAAAAAGGTCGAAAACTATTAAAGCTAGAGTGATAAAATGTAGAATGCAATATAATTTAGTTAAGTCGGATCCAATCTGGACTAAGTTCAGAAAATAAAATTGAGAAATCATCTATGGAACTTAAAACATTTCTTTTTACACCTTTGGTAGGAAAACAGTTATGCCATTTACTAAATACAAATACAGCGGTATAAACACACACACACACATAACAATGGATGGAAGATGAACCGGTTTATCTTGTTGTCGAAATTTGTATAGGGAAAAGGGCAGGTAAATTCAACTTTCACCCAAAAATTTGTTAGTTGGGCTCTTGTGGATTATGCAGGTAAATCGACGTTGACAACAACAGCGCTTATGACGTTGCTGAGCACTGAAAATACAAACACACATACACTACAAAGTTTTTCCTGTTTACAACAATTGTTCGAGCGCCTCGTTTCTATTTCTATGTCTGATTCTAATTTGCACACATTTTAGGCTATCGCTGGCACAATGCGATGGGGAAATGTGTGTGTTGAATGACTTTGCAAATTCAAAGCTTGTGTCTCAAAGCTCCCTTTGATGTTGTTGCTATTGTTGTCCAAGTTCCTAATTAACATGAGAGCGCGCAATTGTCGAAGTTCATGGCAAATTTCTGACGTGTATTGGAAACGTACACATTTTATTATATACTAAGTAAAACTTGTAGTGGGATTAGGCAACGTGCCCAGTGAAAGTGGGTAAAATCAATAGTGATGCAATTTCTGTTTTTTTCCTTTTTTTTTGGGTACGAAATGCGTCGTTGTCTCTGCCACAGATTCGCATGGATTTTAGCGTATGTGTGTGTGTGTGTAGGTTTGTACTTTCATGTTTATTTGCAAATACAAGATTTGCCAGCTTAATTTACAATGCACAGGTGTGGGCTTATTATTGTTACACAGCAGAAAACTCACTATAACTATATATATTTACAGCAGTTACACTTTTTGTTAATAATTTTTTACACCGCAAACTTTCTTTCCGATCTGAGAGACACTTCGTATGCATTTATAACGCGAGTTATCGATAAGCTCAAAAGTCACTTAGCGCAGTTACTCAATAATGCGTTTACATTGCTCACTTTTGCGTTAACATTGCGCACTTTTGCGTTAACGGGTGCTGTTAATTGCGACAGAGTGACCAATTTCCGTACACCTATAAATACCGGCTGAAAAACAATGATGAAACAGCTGTTCACGTATTAAACAGCTGTTGGAAGTTAATGCTCTCAGAATCGAATCAGCGATAACATAAGCGATATTGAGTAATATAATTAAACTAGTACTTAATGTGAACATACATTTGCGGCAAAAAGAGACTCGATTGCCGTGCGATTACGAAGGAGCACGCTCATATATTGCGCAGCCAAACAACAAATACACACAATAAGGATGTACACAACAAATTTGCTGCTGCTGCTGCTGTTGCTGCTTGCCTCTGCGAGGGGTGACCAGCAAATGGTAGGCAGCAGGGAAAAATTACTGTCTACACTGCAGGAGGGCTTCATTGGACTCGAGGAGTCGCAAACGCTGCCCGAGCCCCACACACGCGAACAAGTTGAATTGTTGCGCCACTTAAATTTCGTGCCACCCGCCATCGACTTTGGCAGATGGTCGGTGGGTCAAACGGTAACGCAAATTGTGACGCTATTTAATCAGCACACAAATCGCACCGTCCACTTAAACTCAGTGGCTGGACCAGATCCAGTCTTCTATAGTAGTTTCTTTGGTACGCGCGAGGTGCCGCCCCAAGGCAACACCACATTTAGCGTCGTGTTCTTACCCCGCCAAATTGGTGCCATATCAACGGGTCTACTCATACAAACGTCCTTCGGTCGTGCCGAGTTTTCGGTGAGCGGCGAGGGCAGCGAGTGTCCGTATCGCTTGAAACCCCTTGTGGGCATTAAAGCGCCCATGAATGCAACGCTCACACCAGAGATTCATATGTATAATCCGCATGAGCGGCCGCTGCAGATACTTGAGGTGAGTATTGTGAACTTTGGGTTTTAGTTGATTATTCCTATAATTTTGCTTTCATTTCCTGTTATAGGTTTACAGCAGCGGTGGCGAGTTTCAGCTGGAATTGCCCAGCGGTGGATCGGAAGGACCACAGAATCTGTGGGAGATACCGCCACATTCGCTAAAGCCCGTCATACGAATATCGTTTCATGGGCGTACCGCTGGCAATCACAGCGCCTATATACGCATTAAAATCGCCGAGCAAGCAGCAGACGATCATCTCAATGAGAATGTACTAGTCATACCCGTCGAATTCGAAATACTGCCTCGCCACGGCGCCTATGCGCGCAATCCATTGGCCGACTTTGGCCGCCTGGCAACGGATCAGCATGCGGACGCATTGCGCTTCAAGTTGGATATGCAAAATCAGCCAGGAGATGCAGCACAGCGACAACTAATTGGCAATTACCTGCGTGATATACCAGGATTAAGCTTTGATGAGCACAACGCCAGCATTGTGCTGGATCCCAAGTTGTTTGAGGAAAATGCCAGCATCAATGATCTGTTGGTCATAAGTGGCGATGATCAGCAGCAGCCACCATTCACGGTGCTCGTGCGCGCCGAGATCTTTAAAGGCGGCCTAAGCTTTGATCGCAATGTTACGCTCTTCATAACCGGCGGCACTTCAGGTTCCAGCACTAGTTCGGAGGAGACGCCGCTGGAGTTGCAACGAACGCTGCTGGTGCGTAATAATTTCGGCTTTCCGCTGCTGCTGCACAATTTAAGCTTGGCGGTGCCCATCGATCCAGCACTGTTGCAGCTGTCATCGCTGGAGCAGGAAATAGTACTACAGCCAGGGGAATCTGTGGAGCTGCTGCAGCTGCACTTGCTCAACGAGCAGGCCACCTTCAAGTCCACACTGTTCATTGAGAGCAATGTGACCACGTTCGAGCTGCCATTGATTGCGTGCACAGGACGCTTGCATGTCGCCACGCAGCCATTTCAACTGCAGCTGCCGACGGAGAGTTCTGTTTATGGGCTGGAACTTGACTTGGGTACGGTGCCATTTGCGGAGATGTCACGCGATGGCTATATCATACTGCGCAACGATAATCCCATGGCAATTAAGATTACCAACTGGTACTTCAAGCCGCCCAAGAACGTCTACTTCCAGGCCGCCTTCATGGGTTGCCTATCTGCAGATGCGGCTGCCAACGACTCCAATTCAATGAGTGCCCTTCAATCGGATAATGGCACACGATTTGATTTTTGTAGCCAGCTGAGTCAAGGCGATAGCGCCGTCTTCAGTCTCTCCATACAGACCTATGTGGCGGAGGAGAGCACTGGCACACTCAAAGTGTGGACACCCTATGAACTGATACGCAGCACAGTGAGATTCAAGGCGTCGGTGGGTCAGCTGGATATTGAGCAGGATCAGCTGCAGTTCAAGTCATGTTTTCCCGGCAAAATCTGTTCGGCGGTGCTGAGCATACGCTCCAGTTTTATGCATCCGGTGCATGTTAAATCCGTACTCTTCACTCGACGTGGCCTACGTTTCAAGGACTTCAATGCCAAGGGCACCACCATTGGCGCCCAAACACTGACCAAAGTAGGTCGCATTTACTTTGAGCCCTCGGCGCTCTGCGGCACCAGTTGCTACATACGCACCAACCAAAATGAGCAGGCCATTTTTCCCAGCCTGGCGGCTGCCGGTGGACAGATCAACAATAATCTACTGTATGATGGCGTCGAGGTGCGTCAACGCACCGAACTCTATCGGCAGTTTAAGCGTCAGCTCCAGACCATGTCCCTAACGCTGCACAGTGAGGAGCTGCCGCCCTTGGAGCTGGATTTTAGCATTGCAATCGAATGGCCAAAGCTGGTGCAACATCAGCCGTTGCCGGAAACGCCGGCCATTGCAGTGGGCCAGGTGCAGCGCCAGTGGATAACAATGACGAATCCCACAATGCAACCGCTACTCTTGGACTACTTCCTATCGGATCCGGCTTACGCGCGACGCACACAACTCTCACTGCCGCACGAGGTGATCGATGTGAGCAGCAGCAGTTGCTATCTAACGGATCGTCCCGTCTTCTCGCTGCCAGATGCACCGTTCCACGGCCCTGTGCTACTGCCACCCGGCTCCACACTAACCATACCCGTGCAGTTTAGTGCCGAGCAGGCGGATAAATACTGCACGCTGCTCCATGTGCGCAGCAATCTGACACTGTACGAAGCCGTTTGGATAACTGCACGTGCCGTGCAATCCCAGTTCCGTTTTGGCAATCGTCGTCCAGGCTCCAGTGCACCCCTCCTCTTCGAGCTCAGCGCGGAGCAGTTTGAGCGTTGCGATGGCAGCAACCCCAAGGAGGAGCCAAGTCACACGGTAGTCGCAACGCGCAGCTTTACGGCTAGGAATTCCGGCGCACTGCCCATAAATATTCTTGGTTTCTTCATTGGACAGCGAGCGTGCGAGGGCTACGGCTTCAAGGTCATCAATTGCCAGGGCTTTTGGTTGCGCGAAAATGAAACGCGCAAGATCGAGATTAGTTTCAGCACCGACTTTACCGCAGCACGCGTCCAGCGCACTTTAACGATCTTCAGCACTCTGAACAATGACATCACCTATCAGCTGTTGGCCCAGCTGCCAACGGAAAGTGTGGAGCGCTGTGCCGCCACATTGCCACGTCCCGACTGGGAGCCGGCGTTGCGCAATGCTGCACTCGTGGTCCTTCTGGCTAGCTTCTGTCTGGTGCTGCTGGCGGCCATCTTTGATGCACGTGCCATTATGGCGCAGCAGAGTGCGTATGATGCGGCACGCTTCAAGGGTCCCATCCAGCCCACATTTAACTTGCGCAACATTGTGAAGATGCAGGTGGCCGAGGAGGCGGCAGCGGCTGCTGCTGCAGCAAGTGCTGCTGCCGCTGCTGCAACGCTCAAAGCGGAGCAACAGCAGAAGCTGCGCAACGGTCAGATGAAGGATCTGCGCAAACGGACAAACGCTGATAAATTGAATGCCGCTCAGCGGAAACCGAAATCCTGGTCAGTCTGGAGTATGGACATGACATCGACGCCCGCAACGGCAACTGTTGCTCCTATCACAAATCAAGCCAAGCCGATGAGTTCGCCCAAGCCGAGTAAAAAGTCAATGACTGTGGTTGTGAATACACCAAAAGCGGCTCCAACTGTTGCTGCAGCTGCTCCACGAGCGTCCAAGAAGCCTAAACAAACAACGCCCAATGCCACGCCGACTCCGACGACCACTCCAATGCCTACACCGACGCCCATAAGCACACCTAAGCCGACGCCCAAAGCAGAGCCCGAGGAGGAAAAGCGCATCAGTCCTGGTACGAAACCAAATATGAGTCCCACGCTGCAGGAGAATGTCTCGCCGCGCACAATCAAACTGAACCCGGAAACGCCAAAGGAGCGCGTGTTGAAGGAGCAAAATGGCAGCGCTAAGAAATTGGGCAAAACTCCTGGACGGGAGCGACGCAAGGAACAAAAACTGGCCACCCTCAATGGCTCAATGGGATCAAGCACAAAGAAGTCCGGGGAACGCAAGCAACGCAGTAAGCAGCTCAATTTCAATGGCAATTCGATTATATCCGGCGGAGCTTCTCCATTAACCACGCCTGATGCGGACACGGACACAATGATCACGTCACCTTGGGAGACCAGCAGTCGCGTTTCTTTCCGGGATGTGCTTCAAACCAATCCTTTGCCTGCGGTGGACAATGGTCTCAACTGGAATCCGGCTGCAAGCGATTTGGCCAGCAGTCAATTGGGTCCGATTGGCAGTCGCAAGACTCCGGCTGTAACTACACTCTGGGATCCACCCATGACGCCTGAAACGACTAACGCCAGCAATGCGTTAATGACTTCACTCTTTGATGTTTTAGAGCCGCCGGCGTTGGACATGAACATCGATTTGCCATCCCTGAATGGTAAGACTGCTTTATAAATCTACTTATAACAATCTTTTAATAACTGTCTTCCACTTGCAGATCTTTGCAGACAAGCTGCTGCTGAACGCGAACAGAAGGAGGCGCAATGGGAACGCAGCGAACTGATATTGAAGCAGCAGCTACTGCTGGAGAAACTGGAGCAGCAGCTAAAGCAACAGGAGCAGGAGAATCTTCGCCATCGCATTGAGAGCAACAATTGGGCACTGAATTTGGCTGGTTCGGGTACAACTTGGACACCACTGGGATATGCCGCTTGGCCGCAACAGGCAGCTGCTACACCACGGACATCGCCGGCTCATACCATTACGCCAGGTGTGGGTGTTATTCGCCCACCACCGGGTCTCGAGTCGAATTATAGCAACAACAATAACAATGGCCAAATGGCAGCAGGAACAACAGGTGCAGGGATAGGAGCAGCATCGCAGGGCAATAACAGCAGCAACATGAATAATATTAGCAACAACCATATCGATGGATTGGCCGCATTGCAAAACGCACAAGAGCGGGTGGCACCAACAATGCCCACCCAATACGATCCATTTACCTCGCCAAGCTCAATCTGGTCGGACAATTGGCGCCAGCGCAACAATCACATGAACTGAAACGTGTATCCAAAGCTCACTGATCAAATTTAAGCAACCAAATGAAATTCTTACTCTATATAAGACACTTAGGCTATGCTAAGAAACATGATGAAACATGCGATCTTTTCCAATTTGACTTTTGACTAAATAAACTGCAAAGATTAATGACTTTCATTATACGTACATACAATACATATGTATATATATTGCATTCAACATTCATATCAGACGACATTTTACTTATACTTGGGAAAAACTACAAAATTTATATTTCTTTTCTCTTTTTACTTTACTTCACTTCCTTCCTCTTTTACTCACTGTCTCCACTCTTTAAATATTGTTTTTCATTCCTACTTTCCTTTTTTACGCTTATGAAGTTATATTTAATAGAAAAATATATCTTATACGCCTATTTTAAATTATCGCCCTTCTACTCGATTTTCAAGAATTTAAGTAAGGCTCACAGATTTTCACAAGAAATTTATGTTGGTTGTCTTAAAAAAAATTAAAGTTCACATGATTTGTTCACTATTGCTACTGCTTTGTAATACGCTATATTTTCTGTTTGAAATGATTGGCATTATACTTAAAAAAAAAAAATTGTACAACAGTTGAAATTATAAGAAAAAAAAAACTGAACACTAAATTGTTCTCAGTATGGAGACCAGAAAAACAGTTGCTAACACACACAATTTTGTTCATATCATTGTCTAAATTAACTAAATCAGTAGCCTCAGCAGTTCTCCTTGTACGAAATAATGCCCTTCTCGATAAGATCGGGAATCTCTACGGCCAGCCAGGGAGCCAGACCCAAAGCCATGGCGTGAGCAATACCAAACTTTGGCACATTGCGTGCCCACAGTGGCTTAAAGTGATCCGTTAGGCAGATTTTGCCACCGCGATACATTTTGGCCGTCTTGCCATCCAGCTCCGGGAGTGCAATCTCTGGCGCTGTCGTTGGATACGTCACTGGAATGTCGAACTCCACATCGAATTCGTATTTAAGCAAATTGTGCATGTACCAGCACTTGCCGAACCATTTCGTGCCTTCCTTGTTGGACTCGAGGCGAAACCAATCACTGCCTGATTGCTTATTGTTCTCCACATACTGCAGGTGAGTTTAATTCAAAACTATATATGTATATATTTTTAAGGTAAATTACAAGTACATACTTTTATAAGTGCTTGATATTCCTCCTTTAGTCTCTGCACCCATATATCTTTCTCACGTGGGCCAGCACGTACTTGCAGCAATGGAATGCTGCTCAGTGTTTTCCTGGTGCTATCGTCGACCATTGTGCCAATTTATAGTCTGAACTTGGCACAGCAAACAAATTTTTAATGGAATCAACAAATAAAAACAACAAGTGTGACACGTACTGAAGTCCTAATATCGATATTTAATCTATCGACCATGCACCACTTAATATCTTTTCGCACAGCTGATATACAGCTGACTGAAAGCTGACGGCTACAGAAGACTCAAACCGATTGTTAAACAAAATGCTTATCGATCATTAATTGGCGCTAAAACTGAACATGTTTATATATTTAAATTCGATCACAAAATTGGTATACAAATGTCTTCGACTTAGCTGCGGGTGGTTCACCAACTGAAATGATGAGTCGAAGCCGTCAATAAATACCGCAGCGCAACAGCCAACGAGACCAAACAATTCTTGCTCGTCGACCGATAAGGTTCATACTAAGCTAAAAAATCCAAGCAAAAACGAAAAAACGTGTAGTCGTAAAAAGTGCTAACAGTAATAGTCTTAATTAAAAAAAACATTCCTAAACAAAACACTGCCTACTAAAATATTAAGTGCATACTATCTTCAGTATAATTAGGTAAGTGTATACAAATTTTCTTCATTCGAATTCCACGCAACAGATGCATATTTAGTTACCTTTGTTTTGTTGTGTATACTATATCTGAATAGACATATGTATGGTATATATGCATGTGACATTTTTATTTTCATATTGCATGGTGACAACAAAAAAATAACTTATTTCGCAATTCTACAAATGTTGGGATTCCACACATGGTGGACGAAAGGTTGACCCCTGCAAAATACAAAACCCCACAAAACATTCCATTGGTGTTCACCAGACATAAATCACACAAAAAAACAAACCAAATTTTTGTCTGTCATGATTAGTGAACCATTGGCACAGATTTAAGATGCTTGCCTGCAATTAGAACAAAAAAACAAACACACGGCGATGGTACCTTTGAACTGATAATACCAATCCACTGATAAGGTTTTGAAATCCACTTTAGAACTGACTCAAACTGGTTAGGCGTGATTGTCTTGTCTAGGCTTTGTTTTGAAATATATGTACATACAAATGCAAAAGTCCGCTCTGTCTTTCATCAAAATAATAATAAGCATTTTAATTTATTTGTTCCGAATACTGAACCATATTCTATAGAAGTACGCAACGTAACCAGATTCGACCTTAATGCTGCTGATAACGCAAACTCTGTTGCCTATACCAGTTCGAGATGAGCTGGCTGCTTTCAAGGAACCGGCGAGAACCGGTTTCACGTCTCGGCTTTTCCATTAAACGCTTTTCAATTAAATAAGCTACAAATTGTTTTCAAGCTTTATACACTGATAACGTCCCAAAATCAGTATACGAATTCAATGCTGTGCAAACATACTATACATATAAACATTTATGTCATAGGGCACTTAATCAAACCTCCAATTCACACTCAGCTGTCGTCTCCTCTGCCGACGTTGTCGGGGCAACTGCTGCTGCTGCCGCTGCTGCTGTTCTCTCCGTTGTCTTGCGTACACTAACTGAAATGATGGTGTCTGTTTTGCGGTGTCGTGCCTGATGCCTATGGTGATATTCCTGCCACTCCTTAAAGTGCATCTTTTTGCGATGTGCATGCATGTTGGCGTTCGAGTTGAACGTCTTCGGGCAATGCGGACATGTGTACAATACCTCCCCCGTGTGCGTTGTCATGTGCTCCTGTAAAGAACAAAGGGTCATTGATGTTTATATTTGAATACATTCATAGGTTTTTGTTTTTTTGTGTAAACTTACGCGCAACTCATTGGGTCGTTTAAATGCTTTCTCGCACATGGGACATTGGTGCGTACGTGCCGTATTGTGTGTGTACTTAATGTGGTGCTGATGCGCCTGCAGGCTGGGTGAGATTTTAAGGCATACTTCGCACTGCATTGGCTGCAGATTCTCTGCCGTGTGCATCATTTTAATGTGCCGCGCCAGACCATATTTGGTTGTCAGTGTGGATTCGCACAGATGGCATTTAATTATCTTCTGTGGTGCACCCGCATGCTCCTCCATGTGGCGTGCCAATGCTTCACGCCCACGTATTGACTTGCCGCAAACATCGCAAATCTTATCGAACTTTCGCAAATGCACCAATTTCATGTGTTGTTGCATTAGGTACTCATTAGGAAAACTGAAAAGAAAATTGAATTTTTTAATTAATGAAGATATCTTCTATCACTGAAAAGGTCATTATTAAACCTTCGCTTACGTCTTGCTGCAAGTGGTGCAAGGCACATGCCACTGCTCCTTAGGAATGTGTGTAAGCTTGTGGCGCTCGCAAACAACGGAGCTATAGAAACTCTTTGAGCATTGCTCGCATTTGTACAGTCGGCCACGTTGCTTGATCTCGTGCATGCGCATATGCAGCTCCAGACTACGACGTTGGCCCATTACACGATGACAAATGTCACACTTAAATAGTTCCGGGTTCTGATGGCGGCGCAAATGATCGACAAGAACGCCGCGTTTCAAGAATTTCCGATTACAGCACATGGCATAGCCGCGCTGGTTATGCTCCTTTCGTGTGTGCAACAGCATATCTGAGAAATCGTCCATAGGAATATTGCAAACAGGACATTGTACTTTGTAGTGCTCTTTGATGTATTCGTTGAACTCTTGCGATTTTTTCACGTTGTGAACACCGGCTTTTTTGACCTTACTGACAACTTTTAATTTAGTGCGGCGTTTTTTTATCTTTCGCGTCCTTTTTTGCTTAGGCTTGGTAATGGCTTCAGCAGCTTCGCTTTCAATCTCGCTTTGATGAAGGTAATCGGTTATATTTTGTTCCTCCTGATCATCAAGCACATCGGCTATGCTGAGATCGGCTTCCGGGAACTCAATTTTGATCTCATTCAGATTGATCTGTTCTAGCACAGCTTTAAATTCGTTGCTATCAATTGTTGTGGCCGTCTCGTCGTGAAACTGTTTGCGGGGACGTCCACGCCTGCGCTTTACCGAAGCCGCCACACTGTCGCCAAGTCGATTCTCCTGCTTAACCACATTCTCATTCAGCTCCACTTGTAAAGGTGGCAACACCGCTGCCCCTGCAACCACCTCCGCCGCAAGCGTTGGGATCGTTTCGACTATTTTTGTTATTTCGTTTGTGCTTTGTAGTAGCTTCTTGTGTGCCAGTTCTACACTTGTATAAAAGTTATGGAATGCATACAATTTGTCCCAGCAAGTTCCACAAATGTGTCCAGTGACGTCCTTGGTCTGCAAATTTTATTAGAGTGTCAAAATTCACAATTTTTTTGTGACTGCTTACCCGCAACCAAAAGTGTTTTTCTATGATCTGATTAATATCAAGCAATTCAGCTTCCGGTGTACCAAAGTGGATAATACCATTAGAGTTATCTGTGCACTGGGTGCACAGAAAACACATTTTTAACGCAGTTTACGTTCTCAAATTGGCCGAATCTTCCAATTAAGATCAAAATACGACAGCGGGCATCAAATAAACAGCTGATTGTGCTTTAATGTCGCTGCTAACTTGCTTGAAACGTAAAGCATTTTTTATATATCAACTCAGGTTGGCAGTTCAACGTTTAGGCGTCGCAGTTTGCGACCAGACTTTGAATTAATTTAAACAATTTAAGCTATTTTCGGTTGACTGTGGCGCTCAATCACTTAATCAGTTTTAATGTGTAGCAAGTCGGACGCACCATGAGCACAATATGCATTCGCTCGCTGTTTTCGCTTGGGCACATACCTGCATGTTAGTGTGCTCTTTGTTTGTTTATTTTGTCTGGGCTCGTATCAACAATTTAAGATGTTTGTTTACCCTAAGGGCAAGATGTTGTTACCCTTGTAGAATAGGCGCGCAATTGACAGATTTCGAGCAGTATTTTGCTATTACGTGATAAAGAGATTTGATAGCACAATGTACACGACTGATAAGCTCGATTAAATATACGGCAATTAGGCAATTGTCTTAATGCGTTACTTACCTGGTATCTTTCTCTTGTCGTTTCAGCAATTGCTTAGCATTGAGCTGAAGCAGACGCAGACACTACGCAATGGATGTCCAAGCAAGCCGTATTGTCCCCGATGGCGGCTGGGGTTGGGTTGTCGTCGCTGCCGTTGCTGTGATTAATGTAAGTATTCTATCTAATATTTTAAAACCGCAAGTTTCACGCAAGTTTTTAAAAGAACTAAAGAGCAATTTGATGTGTACGTTTTCCTAACAAAATTATATTTATAAATTGTACCTCTTCTTCTTGGTACACTTGTACCAAACCGTTGCCTTGTGATAATCTTGCCTGTAACTGCGTAATTTGTGTCATACTAATTTTTCGCCTTTTACAGATGACAAACCAGTCCATATTATCGGTGTTCGGACTACTTTTCGGTGGAGAGCTGTTACGCATGCATGAGAACACGTTTACCGCCGCACTTATAACAAATCTGAACAGCTTAGCGTTAAACTTCTCTGGCTTATTTATTGGACCGGCCATTAAAAGTTTTAAGCCGCGAAATGTAGCTGCTACAGGCTGTTTGTTGGTCTCCTTTGGCCTTACGCTGTGTTCCTTTGCCACAGAGAGCTGGCATTTTATTGTGGGCTACAGTTTCTTTGTTGGCTTTGGATTGGGCTTGATTTCACCATCGACATTTATGGCCATCAATTCGTACTTTAGCAGCAAGCGAGGTCGGGCTGTGGGTGTGTCCTTGGCCGGTGCTGGTGTTGGACAGGTGTTCATCCCTCATGTGGTGCGTTATTTTCTACAAAATTATGGCTTTCGTGGTGCAGTTCTTGCCATGGCGGTTCTATCTTTGACTGGGGTTAGTATTTATATAATTTACTTTTTCACTGTTTGACTTATATACTAATTGCCATTATTTTTACTACTTTTTTTTTTATAATTATAGCTCTTTGGTGCCATGTTCCTTAAGCCCTTAAATCCGCCCGTAAATCACAATAATCGCCAGCATTTGAAATTGCTGATGGACAAGGAGGACAAGAATCAAACAAGTGCTTTGCAGGCAATTATTGTGCAGCCAGCTCAAAATAATAACACGCCAAAGCCAGTGGAAGAGCCGTCTAAAGAAGCCTCACTGTGCAGCCGAATGGGCCATCGTTTGGCACTGGCCATGGATTTGGAACTGCTCAAGGACATTGTATTTTGGAGCATTATTGTAGGCATGGCGCTAGTCTACACGGCCACCATTAACTTTACGATGGTCTTCCCGCACTTTTTGGAGCACACGGCTGGGCTTGAGAGCAAAGTGGTCGCCTCGTGTATGTCCGTTGTGGCCGGTGCTGATATTGTTTTTCGCCTCCTGCTGCCTTGCCTAACCGATCGCTTAAGGATACCCTATCGTGTGGTCTTCCTGCTGGGTACAGCCGGTATGTTTGTGTCGCGAATCTTTCTGGCCGAGACGACCAGCTTACCAGTGATTATTGCCATGTCGGCGTTAACGGGCATGACCAAATCGGCAACCGTGATTAACAACAATTTAACAATATCAGCACATTGCCGTTCCGAGAAGCTGGCTGGAGGTCTGGGTCTCAGTATGATAGCAAAGGGTGTAATTGTGATTATCATTGGGCAACTGCTCGGCTGGATTCGTGATTATTCCGATTCGTATGTCATCTGCTTGTACGCCCAGATTGTGGTGCTACTTCTTGTTGTACTGGTGTGGACCCCAGAAATATATTGCCGCTTTAGAAGGCAAAAACACAACACCACCAAATCCATGGAGACTACTTATACTATGCCAACAGAACAGACGACGGAAACATTGCACTCGCGGTCGTAAACATTAGATTTAGTATTGATGGACTTCAAACATGGGTGTGATAGCCAAGCGTTGTCTTTTATGTATACTCAACTTAGTTTTAAGCTATCTCGACTTATTTATTATCATATAGCATGTAAGACCTTGACTTTTGTACTGCTGAAACGGAGGCAAATAAAATATAAGAAACTACATTTATAAAACCAAAATATTATAATTCTCCACAAGTGTAATCAGATCTGAATTTAGAATCCATTCCATTTTTATTTCTAGTTTTATTTAGTTTATAAAGCTTTGTGAGCCCGCAATCGTAGACTCCCCGGACTCAGTGTTATAGAACAAACGACGCTCGATGCCATCCTTGTCGATAATGCCAATGCGAACCACGCCGCCGGAGCTTCCATCATGAAAGATGGCATGTTGCACAGCTAAAAAATAAATTTTAAATCATTAGTATGAGCATATTTTGAATAAAAAGGCTAATGCGACACAAACCTTTCTTGACAAACTCAATGCACTCCTCCTTGGGCATGCCAGGACGATAATGCTCCCTAACAAATCCGTAGATGAAACTCGACCCCGAGCCGCCGATAGTACAAGCCTCGCGTGTCAACATACCACCCAGCGGCACACTGTAAACTTGACCTCCACGCTCCTCATCCCAGCCGGCAACAATGATGCCAGCCAGAAGGGAATCACGGTAGTTGTAGCAAAAGTTACGGAACTCTGATGCTGCCTCCCACACGAGCGGCTCCTTGCTGGTTTGATTACGGTGATAGTTCAGGGAGTATGCCACAATGTCTGCAATGGCCTGAGTGTCAGCTGCAGAGCCACTGCGGCAGCAGTAGATCTTGTCTGAGATTTGGGTCAATTTGTCTGTCACACGATTGGCAACATAAGCTCCAGAGCTGGTGCGAGAATCAGCACCGATCACAACGCCGCCATCGAACTCCACGGCCATAATGGTGGTCTGTGTTGAATAGTCATAGTTATATCTGCAACAAATATCTGTGTTGATTAATACTTACGCCAGTGCTGACGGGAGTGTCGGTAAAAGTCAAAATCTGGACCCATGATGCTTCTGATTCTTTTTTAAAATTTTTGTAATTCGTGCAGTGAAATGCAAAGCAAAATGACTGGCTTGTTTTTGGCAAGTGTTGCAAAGCAGCTTACCGGTTTCAGTGCTGCAAAAGTTCAGCTAAAGACTTGCATTTTCAGACGCATATCGATATTATTTTGTTATCGCTTTTGCACATGTTGATTTTGTTTTGATTCTGCTTCAAACATTTTCTTGTGGGTCGATTAGAAAAATAAAAATGGCATACGTTGCGCTTAGCGAAGCGGAGAAAACCTTTATTTTACATGGCGTTGAGGTCAGTGTTGATGTGACAAACATGATTAATATTACCTAACATATTTATGGTTTGCTTGCAGGAGGACTTTCGCTGTGATGGTCGTTCGCGTCGTGATTACCGGCCTATGGAACTGGAAACTGGCCTGGTCAGCAATGCTAGTGGCTCAGCTCGCCTACGTTTAGCAAATACTGACATCCTGGTAGGCGTGAAAACGGAAATAGATGTACCAAATCCTTTAACGCCTGAATTTGGAAAGTTGGAGTTCTTTGTCGATTGGTAAGGTTGAAAAAGATTACAGTTATAGAGCATCTATGATTGAAACTGTATATTGGTAATATATGTATTTATCAGCTCAGCAAATGCCACACCTGAATTCGAGGGTCGCGGTGGATCCGATTTGGCACAGGAACTAATACTTTCGCTACAAAATGCCTACGAATCACCATTCGCCTTTGACTATCGTACCTTGTGTTTAATTCCGGGTCAACAGTGTTGGAAACTGTACATAGACATCTTGGTAAGTAGGCTTCCCGGTCTGTTCCCACGATTATATTTATATGAAAGTTTTCCTCTTTAGATTTTAGAATGCGGTGGCAACTTGCACGATGCAGTTTCCCTGGCAGCCAAAGCAGCGCTTTTCAACACAAAACTGCCGCGCGTAACTGCAACTTTACTGGATGCTGGTGTAACCGATCTTATCATTTCCGATAATCCCTACGACTGCACACGCATTGGCATTGATGCGGTACCTTTGCTAGTCACCGTATGTAAAATTGGCGACTTCTGTCTCGTTGATCCCTCAGCCGAGGAGGAAGTCTGCAGCACAGTCAGTATGGTTGTATCCGTCTCCATGCGCAACAACGAAGGTAGTGTATATAACGAGCATTGTTCTTGTACTTAATACAAATTTACTCTTGTAGCATATCTTTCCGGAACACACATGACCGGCGGTGGCTCTATGCACAGGGACACACTGCTAAGTTCCATCCAACTGGGACTTTCCGTAGGCGAGCAGCTGAACAGCCTACTTGTCAAGATGCTTAATTCTGAGCAGGAACGTGTGGGGCCCAAGCGACCCAAAACCGTTGGCTTTCTTAAATAAAACTCCATTGATTTGGTATGAAAGTTTTAATTTTAATTTACTGACATTTGACTATACATTGAGAGTATATTATCTATTTGCTTAGGGCATTATTGTTTGTTTATTAGACGTTAGACTAACGCTAATTGCGTTTCTTAGTTTGTTTGCTTGCTGTAATTGGTTTCTTCTCCTTCGGCTCTGGCTGCTTCCCCGCCAGGAAGGAGGTCAGCATTTCACTGATCTCAGGCATATCGTTTGTCATCTGCGGGAAAAAATAATTGTTTTTACATTGTTATATATTTTAAATGATGTTTACTACCTTTGGGAATTGCATATTCTCAATTTCCTTCTTTGTCTCGGGATCGTTGATCATCTTTGGCAGGACCAGCATAAGCAATAGGGGTAGAGCCATCATCAGCACCATAGGGCTGAACAGGAAGTCAGTTATCTATTAAGGAATATAAAAAGAGTAAGAGACTGGAATGTACTTATGTAAATATTTTAACCACACATACCTTCCATTGCTCACGTGTCTGGAAATATTTGAATCGCATGAGCGGCTTCATCCTGAGTGGATATGGCACTTGAACGACCTGCGCCGGCTGCATGTAATTTACTTTGCGTGCCCGGAACTTGCCCTTTGGATTGATTTCAACGCGGACTGGCTCGTAAAATATATCTGGATGATAGATATCCAGCACATAGCTGCCCGAGGGAACTCCACTAATTATAAATTGCCCATCTTCTCGCACAAATCCTTTGTACTCGCCGTTATTTATGCTGATAGACAGATCCGTTTGCCATTTGTTACCGCTTGACAGAGTCATCCCAAGCCCATGGTTCGCTCCGGGTCCCAGATCGGGCGCATACACTTTGCCCTCGATGGTGTAGTGACCAGAAATCTCGTCCACGAGATCTTCTTGGCCAATAACGACCTCGCAGCTACTCAGAGCGATGAGTGTTGCTAATATTAACAACTTATAGCACATTTTTCTAATTCACAAATTGAGCCAGCGTTAATTGAAAAATTTTATTGAAGAAAAAAAAAACACATCAGATGTTTCTCATCATCGTCTATCGATAAGCACTGACACATACTAATCGATGGTGTGGTGTGGTGTGTGCTGTAGGAGTAATTCACCACATATGTTATCCACCACTGTCACGCACAGCATGTTGTCCAATTGGAGCATTGAATTGTCAGTTGTAGATTTAAATTCAAGGCGCGCAGTCTTGTGCGCGACAAAAGCGGAAAGAATATTCCAAAGCGGTTTTTATTTTATTTAAGCGATTTAACAAGAATTTTAGGTTAGTGTATTTAATTAAACAAACAAGTTCTAAGTTGTGACTAAGCTAAGAATTAGAATTACTCCCTTAAAAGCCAAGTTAAAGGGATACCGCAAATGTGTTTGCGTTTGAGGAAAAACACGCAATATGCAAATAAGCATAAATGTACATGCATGCATATAAAACAATTCAATGCATTTGAAAGTGAAATTACTCTTGTAACCAAAAAAAACAGCAGCAACTTTAAGCCGCACCCAAAGCAATGATCGTGGAATGTGTGCTATAAACCGATAACTTGTTTCAAGTTTAGAAGACAAACCTGAGGTTCGGTTCATTAAAAAATAAAATTCCAAAGTCGCAGTTAGCGTAGAGTGTGAGAGACTCGCGCAAAAAATACAAACAACAACAATGAACCCATAATACATGTGAGATGGCAATAACAAAGCTGTGTTGTTTTCATGTTTCTACAACTATGTCGCAGGTTGTTGTTGGTGTATTCGTGGTGGCTACGGTAAAGGTGTACTGGAAACCGGTTTCCAGTTATGCCAGACAATGATGCTGTCCACTATCGTATTTGTGTATGTGTGTGCGCGAGTGAGTCAGTATATGAGTGTTCGACAACGCAACAGCAAAGCTCTTGCGCCGGCAGCTGTCGCATAGATCTTGCTCTGTTGGATTTCAATGGCAAATCCAAAACGCAATGCATTCTAATACACTGACAAATAATTAATGATACAACTTTTTGTGTATATTTTAATGTGTGTCTGTGTGTGTGTGTGTGCATGCAAAAACACAAATAAAAGCTGCTGTGATGTGATGTCAGCTGTCGCGCATGCTCACAGTGTAAAGCGAAGATATAACTATTTCTGTTGCTGTCGTAGATGATGTAAACACAAGGCGTAACAATAAAAACGAAGTGCAATGCACAAAAAGCATAAAACAAAGACAAAGCAAAAAATCAAATGAGATGGGGCGTGTAAGAAGCCAAAGGCCAACGTGTTTATCTGCAGTGTGAAGTGCGAAGTGGGAAGGGGAGTGGCTGCGAACGTGACGCTTTCCATTAGCAATTGGCACACTCTTCAACTCACACATACCAAAGCACTCCGAAGCACTTGTCGCCGCTGAAGTTGTTGTTGCAGTTATTTTACACAATTCCTAAATTGCTGATAAATCAAAGTCGCTTTCTATTTACAAACCTTACATGTTGTGCGACTATGTTTGTGTGTATGTGTAAGAAATTTCACACTTACATGTTAAAGCTACTGTTTCTCTAAATATATTTTTATTTATACTGGAATCAGTAGCCTTAATGAATGTGATGTCATCAAACTGCAATTCCATGGACTTCCAATAACTGCTAGAGGTATTTCTAGTTTTGCAGGCACGTGCTGACACAGTTTTTTTTTTTAACTCCAAGATTGTACACCTGTTAACTTCTCAGACCAGTTTTTGCCCATACCCACGTTCATGACGCACTTTTATTCATTGTACCAAAAAGCTCTAATAACAAACCACTCTTAATTAATAGTTGATGGTCTTGTAACCTAAAAACTGTCTTGTTATAAATTTCTATGATTTATTTAAAGTGTAAAAGCACTTCCCTCCCAACAAGCTTTAATTTTAATATTGCACAGCTGTTAAGGTTGCCCTTTTACTATATTCTTAAAGAGTTAAGTGAGTAACTGGGTTTTTACGCTAGTTAATAAAACTACAACCACTTGAGACGTAACCTAAAATTAGTTAACGTTATCGCCAATTGTATTCCTGTTCCACGCATTTTCGACCAAATACACCTAATCTGATCTGACGGCTGTTCAACCCACTCCGCTATTGTGGTAATAAAATGATTACAATTAACTTACTAGTCATTCCCACATATTGTTATCGTGCCTGAATATATTTACGTACAATGACTTGGTCTAATATATGTATGTATGCATGTAGATACTTGATTAATCATTCAAGGATTTTCATTGTTCTTTACAATTTCGACCTCTTCCTTTTTTGTGTGTACCCAGCTACAAAAAAAAGTGAATAAATGTTGCCTTTAACCCAATTGCAAGTTGCGGCACGCGATGTCCAAGCAAAGATTGCGTCAATCAACAACATTTGCCTAGCTGGACATACCAACCACCAAGCCAACCACTAAAAATAGGGTCACGAGTACACAAATTGATTCAAAATTATAGAAGTAGAAAAGGTTGCCGAAGCTACCGAACATAGCACCTGATAACACAGCGCCAGACATATTGAAAGTGAGGGTTCTTCAACTAAATAACATTTCCTTTTGAAAGTTACCTTATCGACTTCCCATCAAGTGTTTTAGTCAAATGAAGATGAATATTATTGCGAATGTTATCAATATTGCCATTTGAGTATGGGTACATAACCTTAAAAGCTCGAGGTACATAACCTGAAAACAAATATTTAAACATTTCCCTTCAAAGTGAGCGAATGTTTTAAAAACCAATTAGAGTTGAGCTGTCAACTCAACAACTGTAGCTTTCAACAATTTGTGTGTATCTTTAGATATATGTAAGTACTCTGGTCGAAATGTTGATTGCCATTTTGTGGCAACGTCAAATTGGCTTTAACAAGGGCATGGGCCCGTCATTTTGTGCCAGCGTTATGTATATATGTATGTAGCCCCTATGTCATCATGGCTATAGCTATACACGTATGGAGTCAAGTGTATAATAAGCCCACATACTGTGCCATTGTTTTTGTTTGGTTGCAAGTTGCAAACGGTTAATCAGTTTGGTCTCACGTTCGAAACAAAAAGCTGAAATTCCGTCATGGACTCTTTGGGGCCAATGCCCAGACACACACACACACACATGCATGTGCCAAGAATTGTATGCCAAATAGGTATAAATTATATTTATATATATAAAATATTAAGTGAAATTTAAAAGTTTTCACTTTACCTTATCGTCAAAGTAGTCGGCGCCCCTTTCAAAGGGAATGGGAACTGCCCAACGCCCATGCAACGACTCAAAGTCAAAAGTGAATGTGTTTATTTTTTAGGCAAGGGGGGATTTGAGGTTGCGATTTATTCGTATTAAAATTTATATTAGATAAATCAGCTTTCAAGGTTTAACTGAAGTTCAATGTGAACGCCCATTGTGCGACTGAGTTTGAATCATGTCGATTCTGGCTTTTGCTATGCTCTAAAAAGGCATTTAACAATTGAGTATGTGTGTCGGGCTTTACGCTTTAATCCGTGCATTTCAATTAACTGTTTTGAAAACAAAGTAACTTTTCAAAAAAAGTTGTTTGTACAGGCATCAAATTTGTGGCGTACTTAATATATATAGTACAACAAAAATACAACTCAACGGACAACTCAAGGTTAATGCGCATGCGATTTGTTTATAACTCAAGTTCAAATCGCATTCTTGAGATACAAAACATTTATTGTGCTCACAGTTTCCCCTTCCCCATATATATGTATCTCTAATCGTCGATGAGTAGGCGCTTAATTAGCATGCTTAGCTCATGCTCTCCCACCTCAGATCATGGCGCTGTAAACCTGACTTGGGTTAAACCCAAAACTCATTCACATAATGTATGCCATGTTTGTGGTTTTGCTTTAAATCTGTTGAACACAGTTTATGCTACGAAATTGACAATTTACAACATTTAGAATTATACTTTTACTTTTTGAGTCATGGCAGGTATTAACAACTTTAATTGCTTTCTGTTTTCTTAATTGCAAGGTGACCAGACTCTATTTAATTAATAATTTAACATTTGTTTTGGCAAACAGACTATATTGAGTCAACGATATTTAGTTTAATATCGAACGAGTTTATTGTATGTAGAATAAGATGCAAAAAATTCCCGCTTCGATGGGAAAAAGCCAAGTTAATAAGACTTGCTATGTTGCTTTTTTTATTCACATCTTAAGCTTGACTTAAAAATAACCAACAAATCCATTTGAATTTTCAATTCTCGTAAAATTTTTTATCTATTTAAACTGAGTTAAGTCAGCTAAAGCAAAGGAAGTTTGTCATAAAGTAGCTCAATTGTCATTGCATTTTGAGTGTTTTAACGATGTGTTAGCATGACATAAGAGACTGCACCTGAGCATTTCATGAACTTAAGCTCAGTTCATGGTCAACTAGTGTTTAAGAATTAAGTACTAATTAACAGACATATCTTGCTTGTTATATGTAGGTTTGCTTGTGTCTCATTAGTCAGTTCTTGGTAAATCACACGCTCTGCTTGTATTGCGTGGCAGGAATTGAGTCCAAAAGGCAAACGTTCAGATTACCTGGAAGTTCATGGCTGCACACGTTTTGCGACAGTTAATGATAAACATAATTAGCTAATAAATAAATTGGCTTATTTATAGCGTTGTAAGCTAATTACTTTGACGCTTATCGCTCTTTGCCTTCTTTTTTTTTCGCTTACATGTACAACAATATTACGTATACGCAACGAAGCATAACTAAATGATAAAACAAAAAATCAAAAGCCAAACGATGTTTAATGTAATGTTGAATGTAGTACTTAGTTAGCTGTAAGCTTTTTATAGTTATAGTCAACGCCCCCCTATCAAGAGCAACGATCTGTGTTATCAGTGAGATACAATATGATATGATGAATAGGAACTATTTTGTACACGCATCGACGATTGCAATTATGATTTGCCATGGTAATTAAACAGTCCGCCAAGAAGATGACACACAGATGACATAAGACATAAGTTTGAGAGCAGGCAGTCAGTCAGGCAGGGACACGGTTCGTGAGCTATGAGCTAATGACTTATTCTCTCGCTCTCTCTTTTTTGTTTCATGCCACATCCGACAGGTGCCTAAAGATGTCATTGTCCATGGTGGTGCGCGTTGCGCTGGCCGCCTTACTGATTGCTGGCGCCGTGCGTGGCTTGCCACAAGGTGCACCGGAAACGGTATGTGACACAATGCTGCCGTTCCATGCCGGCGGCAGCGTGCTGCCCGAGAACAGTGTCTCCCCGTTTACCATTGAGACCTCCAGCTCGGTGGTGGGCCAGGGCCAAACAATGCGCGTCGATGTGAGCGGTGTGCCGGCTGGTCTTAACTTTGGCGGCTTCATGATCCAAGCGCGCAATCGTAATCCGCCCTTCCAAATTGTCGGACAGTTTAGTCCGTCACGCGATGGCACCGTCAAGCTGATGAACTGCGAGAACTCCGTCAATAATTCGGCCACGCACAGCAATGCGGGTCCCAAACAGCAGGTCAGCCTGGACTGGCAATCACCTGTGGATTTCTTGGGTCAAGTGGTCTTTAAGTAAGTAACAAAATTGTATTTAATCGCTTCGTAATAATTAACCTCTTCTCTTTATTTAAACAGCGCCACAGTTGCTCAGTCGTACAATCAATTCTGGGTGGGCATACCCTCCAATCCTGTCCAGGTGGTGCGACGTGATCTCGCTTCAGCTCCTCCACTGCCCACAGCCAGTCCGCCCAACAACTTCAACGTGAACTTTCAAAGCACACGTCCCCCCTACGTGCCGCCCAACTATGTGCCCTCCAATGCCCAACCCGTGAGCGAGGATAGCTTCTATGATGGCTGCGGCCAGAGCAAGAACTGCTTTGGCTTTCCCGATGGCTGTGTGGCCAGCAAATCTTGCGTCTCCGTCACAGCGGTAACTGTGCGTGGTGATCTCTATGAGTTTGAGCTCAGATCTGGCAAGGGTACGATTAAAATACTTCCAATCTGGATATACTTTAATATCGTTCCGTTTCTTTCCAGATACCAATGCTGCCTATGTAGCTGTTGGTTTGTCCGATGATGCCCGAATGGGTGAAGATCTGAGCACCGAGTGTGTGCCCGAAAATGGACGTGTTAACATGTACACCTCGTACACCGCCGCTAGTCCCTACAGCGCCAGCAGAGCCAATGTCGTAAGTTATCAATTTTACCTTCAATCGCAACAGTAACTAATTCCGTTTCTTTCGGCAGCCACAAAACACCGCACGTCTGTTGAATGCCTCGCTGGTGGATGGCGTCATCTATTGCAAGGTGCAACGTGAACCACTTACGGTGGTTAAGGGACGCAGCTTCGATTTGAGGAATGGTGTCTATCATCTGCTCGTCGCCTCGGGCAGCAGCCTCAAGGAGGCGAGCGTTGGCTATCATGACATTGGTCGCTTGCCCGCCGCCAATCCCATCAATCTGGCCGTTGTGCAAGATCTGGGCGGCTCTAGCCAGCTGCTGGTGCGTCTGCATGGTGCCTTTATGATTGCCGCCTGGATTGGCACCACCTCGCTGGGCATCATCTTTGCACGCTACTTCAAGCAGACCTGGGTGGGCAGCCAGACCTGTGGCAAGGATCAATGGTTTGCCTGGCATCGCATGCTCATGGTGACCACCTGGTCACTGACTGTTGCTGCCTACATAATCATCTGGGTGGAGCTGAAACGCGCCGTGTGGCATGCTCATTCCATAACGGGTCTGATTACGGTCATACTCTGCTTTTTGCAGCCCATTGGTGCGCTCTTCCGTCCCGGACCCAATGACAAAATGCGTCCCTATTTCAACTGGGGACATTGGCTGGGCGGCAACCTGGCGCACATACTTGCCAGTAAGTTTCTGAAAAGATTTATTACCCTTAACCTGTCATCTAACCTATTCTTTCTCCACAGTTGTTGCCATTTTCTTCTCTGTTAAACTGCCCAAGGCGGAGCTGCCTGAATGGATGGATTGGATCCTCGTTGGCTTTGTCGTCTTTCATGTGCTGGTTCACCTGATATTCTCCGTAAGTGATATGCTGCCCATGTTCATTTCCCCACATCACATCATCTGCCCCAAATGTGTATATATCTAGAGTTTTAGAGTGGT
This sequence comes from Scaptomyza hsui, assembly GCA_018152825.1. Lineage (NCBI taxonomy): Eukaryota > Metazoa > Arthropoda > Insecta > Diptera > Drosophilidae > Scaptomyza > Scaptomyza hsui. Next base: position 5,758,545 of record JAECXO010000002.1, read on the forward strand.
TTGTCCCTATAGCATTGCCTGCCTGTAAAGCGTTTATACGATTGTCCTTAAATGCTCATTCATTTGCTACTAATTCACTCATCGCATGTCTCCCGCATTGAACTATTGGCTACGTCCATTAATTGGTAGATCTATTTGTGTGTTAATCATTGGCAGATTTCTGGCGTTGTCTCCGATCGCCAGCAGACCCAGCGCATCAATACCTTCCAAATGGGCGACATGACGCATCATCATCAGCATGCCATGCGCAATGGCATGAGCATGGAGCGCAAAATGGATGCACCGGTAAGTTACAATCAGATTCTTAGGGATTTACATAAATTTACTAAATTTTTTATTACATTCCATACAGTATGCGGGTCTGCGCAAGGGTCTATTGGGCGTTTACACTGTTGTCCTCGTCCTGTTCGTTGTGGTGCTGATTCTGCTCGTGGTGCTGGCGCCCATTGAGAAAGTATTCGGATAGGCCATAGATCTAAGGACAACTTATTAACAATCTCTACAGCTACTGTACAGGCCAATACTCTAAGGCGGCAACAGCAACAAAAATTCGTGTGCTCAATTCTGTGTTGTTTGCATGTTTGTTTTTTTTATAATAACCCCAATTCCGTTTTATGTTGTTATGTGTAAAATGTGTAAATTAAGCGCAAAATGTGTAACCTGTGGCGAAGCGTTTCAGTACATGTTATATAATTTATTATTGATAAAGTAAAACAAGCCAACTTAAATGCGTTTCTTCAATGCTTATCTAACGCTAACGCTATTTATAGAGTGAGTGGGGAGATGTGTTTAGGATGGGGGGGCAACATACATACATATATTGCAGCATATAAATATATTACTACTAATTGCTGCTGACGATCCGTTTTTTATGGTTTTTTTTTATTATTAATATTATATTGTAATTGTAAAAAAAACCCATGTTTCTAACTGCAGCTTCTAAATAATCTATTATGCTCATTAAGTGTTTTAATTTAATTGTTTTTGTTTTTTGTTTCCTCTATATAAAATTTAACATAAAAATACAACACTAATTTTTTTCGACTTATTAATTCAGAACTTAAACCCAGTTTAAACAAACTCATAAATGAACATAAATCATAATTAGAACGTTAAATTAGCATAAGACTACGACTACAAATCAAAATCGCTCCTCTAAAATGACCGTTTCCTGCGGATACAGCTTGAGCGATTCGAGTGTTTGTCCAGCATCGATGGAGGTTAGATCGCGACGTGGCCAACTGCTAATCACCTTAAACTCATCGATGAGAAAACCACTTGCGGCCACAAAGTTCAAGAGATCCTAGAAGCATATGTGTTTTTATTAAATGTGAACTTGTGTATTTGTATTAATTCAAAACGCACCTGCAATGTGTCTTGGGTGTAAAAGCGACGCTCCAAAAACTCGCCAGTTGGTTTTCGTACGCGTATTTTGGAAATGTTAGATTCATGCTCGGCAGGCTCTTGAGGTAACGATTGTTGAGCCTATAATCAAGAAATATGGTAAGTAGTGTATACTGCAATATAAATTTTTAAATAAACTTACAACTAAGCTTATGGACTCGCGTCTAGCATCTTCTTCGGCCCTTTCTGATTCAATACGTTTACGTTCGGCGGCCTGAGCGGCCTCCTTTTGCCGTTTGGCTGCCTCTTTGGCCATGTCCGCTTGTAGCGTCTCCTCGTATGCCATGTCCTGCTCAGCCTTGACCTGATCGCGCGCAGCGCGCTCATTCTCCTCACGTATCTCACCCTGCAGCTGCTCCTCATACATCACTGTTGTTTCAATCAACCGCGATTGTAAGTCACCCAAACCAATGTTGCCTGCCAAACAAAATAAATGTTTAAGTTAAGTTAAACAATTTGATCATCGCCATCTTACCATGAATCACAGATAAAACTTCACACGTTTGGCGGCCCATGAGGCGGCTCTTGCCAACTAGCATTAGGGCGGGTAGTTTGTCAAGTTTAATATTTCTGGCCGTTAACGATGCATTGCTGTTAATGCAGGCCGTCAGCGAGGAGAGGAACCTGCAAGATGAGTTGTTAAGTATTGTTTTTTACATTAAGAATATGGGTCAGCTTACATGTCCTTGTTGCTCTCGTACGTCATGTCCCAGCCATAAAGCACAAAACTCTCTCTAAATGTCTGTATGATAGCCTCGTCCTTCATGAGATGATCACAGAATACATTTGTGAGTATGCTCTCGCCATGATGCAAATAAACGGCCAGCAGTTTACGCTAAAAGAAAATCCTTCATTTTAGAATCAGACATTTGAAATCGAATTTAAATTTATCTACCTCCTTGGCGGGCTTGTGACAGGCCAGCCTCAAAGCACTTTCTAAGCTGCCCACAAAGAAATCGGGATGTGGCTCGCCAAAACGTTGCTTATAGTTTTCCACAAATTGTGTTGAGCCGGTCGTCTCATCGTTTGTATTGTTGGGTACTGCAAAGATTAGGAAAAGATTAGCTAATAGTTATAAAGTATTACTATCAGCTTAAGCTTACTTAGATGCCTGTTGAGGGGCTGTACGGGCGGCGAGTCTGTGAATATGTATTCCGAATTATTGAAATCTGTTGCGTCCTCAAACTCATCCGCTGAGCTCTCGCTATCAACGGTCACGACTTCACTATAAGTTTCAAAAAATAAATAGAATTAGCATTTTTATATGATTATAATTAAATTATTCTGAACTTACGTGTTGGCCAGCAACGTGGAATTGTTTGGCGCTATATCTGCAATGCTGCGCATTACAAAATCGTGGGTTTGATCGATGCCCGATTGCTGTGGCAGAGAAGAAGGGGAAAAATCAATAAGTTGTTACTTGTCGTGTCAATCAAAAACTTAATGTTTAACGGTCTCAAGCAAACATTTACACAGAATGCGTATTTGATTATACTTTCTTGTGTAATTTGAGTCAACAAAAAAAATGTAATGAGACTCACCGCCAAATTGGTATCATTATCACAACCGCTGGGCCAGCCAGACCATTCCTGATGCCTCACTGGTATGTTGGTAATGTAGTAAACATTAGTTTTCAGTTCTTGGATTGTGGTGCGTCCGGGCAGATTGAGTGTAAGACGACGTGTCTCTGTGCCACCTCCGCCCTCCTCCACAACATGTATTTTAAACATCTTGTCCAAGCGCTGAGTTACCTCATCCCTGTTCAAAAATCGAGTGTAAATATACGAAGTATCAATAGTTTCAAGGCCTGCTTACTGTTCTGTATCCATGAAACCATCATCGGTAAGATCAACAAGTATGAGTTCGTTTTCTGGCGACAAATCCAAATTGCAGATCTGTGTTTCGGCAATTTGCGCATCACTGGCTCTGGACGGTGGCCAGCCTCGTATGGCCTGACGGCATTGTGGCACACTAGTCACATCAAAGATCTTGCGTTTTAGTTGTTCTAGAAGGAAAAAGAATGTTTCAGCGAAAGTCTTTGGATGTATTGCCTATGCTTACTTACCTATGGTAGCATTTGGTGGCATGCGAATTTGATAGAGCTGTTGGTTAAAGTGTATATTGAATGTGATGATATTTTGGTTGTTGTTCTGCCTGGAGGGATCCAAGTTAATGCTTGACGTCAGCTGGGCAAGCCATTGTGACGCTGTTGTGAACAAAGTTTTGTGAGTCAAATACGTGGAAATCATACTGCGTCATCACATACACTCACTTGGAAACATGCGCGCGCCTTGCGAGGGTCCGGGTAGCTCATCAAAGTTGTATGGCCTGAAGCCATTGGTATTGTTTGGGTTTGGTTGTGCAGATGCAACGGCCACTGGATCTGGAGCTGGGGGCTCTGGCGTGTGAATGGCCAGAGGCGCATCCTCCTGTGGCATTACCCGGCTGAGTGCTTCCTGCGCATGCAACAAACAACGCAATTATTATATACGCATTTACGCATACAGGGACAACGACAAAGAGGCACACTTACCACCAAATCCCAATTGGCAGACTCCAGATGAGAGAAGGCCTCGCCGACATCCTCTATGCCAGTTATGACCTGTGACATTGAAATTTCAATTAAGTTCTTGTTTGCATTTGGAAATGATTGCAGGCCCAAGACGTAGACACCCACACAGGTACAAAAACATATGCACACACGCACACCCTCGCAGTGGCTCGGGAACACACACACATACACAAAAACATACGCATTGAAAATGTGCGCACTCAGCAAGCACTCTCGTTTTGGGCCCACAAATAATAACAGAAGTTTGCAGCGTCTTGCGAAATATTGATGATGCATTCATTACCTGGAAACTGGCCAATGTTTCCTCTTTGTCCTGGTTGTCCGACATTAGTGTATTTAATAAGTATTTCGAATTAAACTACTAGTACTACTAATTTTCACAAAGAAAAGACAAAAGACAGTCTGATGTAAAAAACATTCGCCTGTTAACGCAATGTTAACACAATTGTCTGGTACGTTGTTTAAAAACACAACTTGCAAAAATTCAATATGCTCGACTTGTTTGACACACTCTTTTGAATTATATTAAACGAGTTTAAGAAGTTCTTATTAAGTTAAGCAGTTTTAATCTGCTGATTATGAGTTCAACCTTTATTTTTTAATTGTTTGTGGAATATTTTGGTTGAAGTACACCAGATGACGTATTTTGTGCACTGCAAAGTGTTTTTAGCTGCATACTGATTATTAACAGTCTGGTGGTGGAACTAAGACATCGATAACATTTATTTACTGCTTAACATTTTCGATACAATATTGACGGTGTCTCGGCGCTGAATTCAAAACAGACATGTCAGTACTGATAACATTTGGAAAAAAAGGGACAAATGATTTGAGCATAAAATTGATAGGTGGTATAAATTTACTTTTTTTTCTTAGCCATCGAGTCATTCAACAAAACAAATGGCATGTTTTATTTCCGTTGCCTTATCGCGGCAGAAATTCACCCTTTTTTTTAATCAATATAATGTATTCAATTTTAAATTGTGATTAATATGCGAAACTTAATATTGTGGACCACTGAGACCACCCTACCAACGCACTCGATATACCAACAAGCGCACGAACCAATGCGAATGCCCACGCCCCCCTCAACGCCCCCACACGCCGACGCACACAGCAGAAGAAATGTCATCCAATTAATCTTCATAAAAAATGAAATCAGGCGATGTGATTTCAATGTGGCCGGCAAGCCTGCCCGATATAGAAGCAAACAAGCGCTTCATCCAACATGTTGCTGTGCGCAAATTTCGGTTTTAAAATAGTAACACTAGGCGCTTTTTGTGGTGTCCTAACAGTGCTGTTGCAAGTGGCCGATTCCACAACAAGCGATTCGGAATCCGAGTCCGAATCCGCTGAGCAACTGCCGCAGCGCATTTATGGCTTACTGGATAAATTATCGTGTGGCAGGAAACTGAATGCGAGCGCCAAGTTTTCATTGTTGCTGGCCGAATTTCTGATAAAACGTGAGCCTAATGAGCTGTGCATGCATTTATCTATGTACATACAAACATACATGTGTGATAGATGTGTCCTGCGTCCTCCCTTACCACAAACACCATAAATATTCATTAATTCCTGTTTATACCACAACAGAGAAAATGCGCTACGTGGCACCAACTAGATTCGACAGGCAGTTGTATTATCATCTGCTGCACAGAATGGACAACATAATGCGGCATGCAAAACTGAACAATCTGAGTGCACTGGAACAGCTAAGTAATTTCCACGAAACAATTCAATTCAACCAATTTACTCTATTTATAGCATTTTTCACTTAGTTCTGGAGAATGCCTTTCAACGCAATGTGCTCTTGTTGCCACCAACTTTAAAGTATAGTATTATACAAGCTTAACTCATTCAACTGCGAAATTAGCTACTTAATGTAATACCTTATTAAATTAGATATGGTGCGCTGAAAGCAAATGCTGAATACGAACTGCTGGCCATGAACTACGAGCGTCTAGTTAATACGGGTGCACCAAATACCACTCAATCGGATCTCTGCATGCGTGATATAGCTACCCTAAATACCAGAAATTGTAAACTTAGTCTGGATTGCCTTGAAGTCCTCACAAGCGAGGCGCCTGCTTACGGTTATCAGCGTACTCATCAGTAAGTATTTAACTATCAATCATTCAACTCTTTTTCCCTTACTTAATTTCTTTACAGGGTTCTTCTACTTTACATGCTGGAACATCACAAATGTGCCATCCAACTCAGTCCTCCTCAGCTCTATGAAGAGTTGGCCAAAAGTCACTGCAATGAAATACTCAGCGAACAAAATGCGATACGCAGCTTGGCTTTGGGATGGGGTAAATATAAGGATTTGTACCTGGAGCAGGGTAAGGTCACAGCTATAAAGTTTCCATAGCCCTATTCTACTATTATGATAAACTCTGCTGCAGCTACAATCTGTGGACTTTATGGCTTTAACGAGTTTCTCAACTGGCGAAATGTGATGGAAATTGGCAGCTGGTACGCTCATGATGAGCCCAATACCGAGCACATTAACGACTTGGCTTTGGTCTTCTATATTAACGCGCTGCTGTTCCTCCATTAAAAATGGGTTGATGATGATCAAATTGGAGTTAGTGGAATTGATGATGATGCTTTTGTGCTAATGCTTTCGCTTTGTTTCGCTTGCTAACTGTTGCTTCTGCTAACTGCTTTGTGAGTACTATATATAACTATATAAATCGAATAAAGTGCTTTTACGCTTTGATGGCTGTGCAATAATGAGCTAAAGACAAACAATTGACAGACAAAACATGGGCGTAGCTAAGAAGGAGAGTTTTTTTCTTTTGGTAGCCAAATTTGTTATTGAATATTGAAGTCTCTATCCTTAATAAAAAGGTTCCCCTTCGATTGAAATACACGGATTAGCTTCCTTTCTTCATCTTCCTTTCCAGCTACACCCATGAGTATGGCAGTAGTTATTACTTTTGTTATTGAACTGCGTGAGAATGTCTTTGTGGTGGTTGGGGTTAGTGTGGGTTGCGGGGGTTAAGGGTTGTCAGGTGGCCCGCTAACAGACGCCCATTTGTAATGTGACACATTAGCTGCGCTTCGCTGACTGCTTGATGGATGCGACGAGGACGACGTCGGAGGAGCGACGTCAGACAGTCAGAGAGGCAGCTAGAAAGCAAGCAAGAAAACACGCAGGCAGGACGACAACACTTTCCATTACAAAATGCTATAGCATTGAAGTGGAATACTAATATTTGCCCTGACATACTCGAAAGAAAAAAAAAAACATGGGCAACAAGCATCGGAAGCCAGGCAAGGAGAGCTGCAGCAGGCAGCAGGAAGCAGGGGAGAAGGAGCCGAGCCTCAACTTGGATATTAATGCCTCATTTGCTGCTGCAAGCGACGAGTGGGAGTTGTTGTTGTTGTTTCTGTTGTTGTTATTATTGCTCTTGGGGTTTCAACTGCAACCCACTAAGCCTTGCACAAAAGACACACTCACACACAAACATATGTACACACTAACACACATACACAGACACACACACAGACACACACACACTTTCTGGCATGTCAGAGGCTGCCCTTTTGGCCCCGCCAAAGCCGATGGCAAAGGCACAGGACTTAGCAGCATATTGTCGTGGGGCATGAATGGCTCCGGTCATTAGCAAAGTCAGAGACTGTCACTGTTCTTAGACTAAAAGTCACGCGTGACACGAGCCACGTGCTGTTAATACCGTTATTATGTCAGACTCGTAGATTTATATCCTTCACAACTGTTCATTTATTGTGCTTAAGGAAACCCTTTTTTGCTTATTTTAAATAATATAAGATCTCAGTATATATATATTTTCCTCACTCAGAAAAGCTTTTCTTTTAGTTTACCAAACTCATCAGCAAGATACTTAAAGAAAATTAATATTAATGATTATTCCCTAAGGGAAAAGCAAAGTTTATTAAGAGATTAATTATAATGCTAATTAAATTTATACTAAAAGTTATTAATGTTAGGTAACACTTTATTTCCACACGCGCCCATCGCTAATTACTGAAACAACAAGAATATGTCCAACAATTGCTAAACGGCAGCAGACAGACCCGACACACACCTCCACAACCCTCCCTCCGCACAACAACAACAACAACAGTTTCAACTTATGCACATGGTCAAGTCTCAGTTACATTGCCCCACAGGAGCAGAAACAGAAGCAGCAGGAGTTGACTCCTCTCTCTCTTTTGTGTTTTATTTTGTTTTCATTACTTCTGTCAGTTTCGGTCATCAGCACCCCTGGGCGAAAACAACAACAGCTAGAAGCGGCCGCAACAACAAATAGGAATATACAACCCTTGCAACCTGATCAGCTGTCGTTGCCTGACTTACTGCCCATTGCCCTCGTCTCGCCTGGTGTTGTTGTTGTCGCTCTTGTTTTATTTTTTTCGTTCATGCGTGTCGTTGAGTTCATTATGCGCTTAAGCATATGCATGTGTGGGTGTGCTACTGTCTGTGTGTGTCCTTTCAAGTGTCGGTTGGCTTCTGTAGGTGTTTATTGTGATGTTAAGTTGCTGGCAACAGCAACAACAAACTGTTGTTTAACAGTCTCTGCCGCTGACAGCTCTTTGGGCTGTTGTTGTAATTTGGGTCCGGAATGTTTGGCATGTTTCATTTCACTTTGTTTTGCGCTTGCGCTCTCTCTCAGAGAAGGCGCCACTTGAGTGAATATGAAAGTGGGAGTGGGAGTGAGAATCAGACGGTAAGCAGGGCTGTCACGGCTGCTTAAAAGTGGATATCCTACGGTAACAGTTTAGTTAATGTATAGAAGATAAATGCTTAATCATTTATCATATACTTTAATTCTAAATTGAAGCTTATAGGGTTTTTATGCACTATTTATACTTAACCTTAGCTTGTTTACATTCTTGCAAATTGGCAACTCTAAACTACCCTGCACCAGTTCATATTTGGCGCCTCTTTACATGCTCGGATAATCAGCAAGCGAATACAACGATTGCGATTTTGGGTATTGTAACGAGGAAAAACAACTTTCCGACTCTCTGACAATTACATTTGTTGTTGTTGCTGTGCGTATTTTTCTACTCTCTCTCTCTCTCCGGCTCCCGGTGAGTGCCACAGTTGGGCAGTCCGCTCTTGCTCTTGCAGAGTTTCGCTTCGTTCCAATCGGTAGCTGATTTGAAACGCGCAGTAGTCTCCCGTCAATTAGAGTGTAAATACGTTACGCTCCATATAAACGGCAAACGGAACGACGCCGCCAGAGACATCCGTTCGCAGGATACAACCAAAATATTACATATACACACACGCACCAGTAGCACCAACAACAACAACGGCTAGTTAAAATTTGCAGCAACAAACAAAAGAACGAAACAAAATAAATGTGAAGTTCGTTTAAAAATAACAAGGTGTGATGTGTGAACTGAATTAAAAGCAAAATAGTCGCCTTGAAGAGAGCCAAATGTGCAATGTGAAAGACAGCTTAAAAGCTTTGTGTGTGTGTGCGAGTTTGTGTGTGTATGTTTGTGTTTGCAAGTAGTGTGCCTGTGTGTGAGTTAATGTAAATACCACGAAAATCGCTGAACGCCGAAAATAAAGCAGCAGCAGCAGCAGAAATCAACGAAGACGAAGACGACGTCGTCAACGAGGCGGCCACTCGCCAAAAAGCAACGGCAAAATACAAGTGAGTAGCAATTGTTGTTGCCGTAGTTGTAGAAACGAGGCGAAATGAAATAATGGAAATTTATGTTGGGCAAGCAGAGAGCGCACTTTAAAGTGCCACTCGAGTAAAATAAGAACGACATATGCACGTACATACATACATATGTATTTAGATTTGTGTGCATGTATTTTATAACTAGCATTTTTGGTTGTTGCACTCAAGACGCTGTGTTGACATTTCTCTTCCTCCCTCTTCTATTCTTCTTATTCACAAATTCCATTTTGCAGTCAGTCAAATGTCTTTGAAATAATGTCCCTACACCCTCACACACCAAAATATGTGCAGCACAGAAGCCGCGACTCACAAATACACACGCACATCACGTTCTGCTGCTGCTACTGCTGCTACTGCTCCTGCTGATGCTACCCTCTTAACATTCCTGTCGGCGTGTGCGTGCGTGCGTGAGTGTGTGTGTGTGTGTGACTTCTTTTGTTTTAGTCCGCGGCTTGAAATTGCTTTTGCTGCTGTTTGCTTTGCTTTTGTTGTACAGCTCAGCGCGACGTCTTTGACAGCGCGCAAGTAATATGCGCACCTGTGAATTTGCCATAAATTAGGCGCAAGAGACACATACACCACTCACCACACACAAATAAATATATACGCATATCAAACGTTAAGAATTTAACAGCAAACGCGAGCAGCAAAAACGCGCGCCAAACTTTTATGTTGTTTATGTATGTGGCTGTGTGTGTGTGTTTTTGTGTGTGTTTAGGTGTTTGTGCCGTTACTTGGGTCAGTCTGCCATGCGTGAGTTGCTCGACCCCTAAGAAACACCCTCTTCTTGCCCCTCCTCCCCATCATCTTATTGCTTGTCTATCTTTCAGTCTGACCGTTTGTATTTTGTGGTCTGCCTTCAATTGGCTCTCAACGGGCTTTGCTCTATTTACCTTATAAAACACAATTTATTGCTGCCTTAACGATTTTTTCCTCTTCCGGATATTTTTGTTACTCTTGCTGTCGCAGTTTTGCTTGCTGCGGCTGCTGTTTCTGTTTCTGTTTCCGCTGTAGTTTTGTCTGTTACAACTTTCTTTTTTTCTTCGTTTCTTTTCTCACTCATTGACTTTGATGGTACTTGTTTGTTTTATTTTAATGTGAGTGTGTGTATGTGTGTGTGTATTTACCGTTCGCTTTTCGTATTGGCTTTGTGTATTAAGCCTTGCGTGACATCAACACAAGAAATCAGCAGTAGCTAAAGCAACAACAACAACAAAAGTATCCACTCGTTGAGGCTAGGATATAATTTGTGCTGTGTTAGCTGTTGGCCTTGTTATAGTTTTAAATCAATAATTTATACTATAGCAGAGAGACAAAAAATACAATGCCCGCATATAATATAGGTTGTTGTGTTTTTGCTGATTTCAGCTAATCAAGTTGTAGTTTCAGTTCTTTGTTGAAAGTAGATATCGGGTATACATAAGCATTGGTCCTTGATGTTTGGATGGGTTACTTTGTATAGCGCAGCAGCATAATCTGTGTAAAAGGATGGTGAATAACAAATGCAGCGTATTAAAAAGTAAATCCTTTAAGATTAAGTATAAGTATAGAGGAGGTGAGCTTATCTTCTAAGAGAAAGCTTATACCAGATTAAAGAGTGGCTTACAATAATGGTTGAAAATGTTTAATTTAGTTAACTAATATTTCAGAAAAGTGAATTAGATCAGATTCTATCAGTAAAACAGCAGACTTTCCCTATAGGTGCTATTAAATAATCTAACTTAATCAAAACTAACGACATATTGTCTTTTGATAAAAGTTTTCTCTTTAGTAAGTTTGGGTCACGTTGCGCACCTAAAAAGAGAAGCAAAGGTTATGAATTTACGATTTTTGTGCTCATAAACTTCTTCTTGTACTTGGTCAGAACTTTATCTTAAGCAAACAATCAAGTGTGAGTAAACTGTTGTCATAAATTTCTGTCCAAATCTTCACTGCATCTTGAGTTTTCATAGTTGGGAAACAACACTAAAATGTTGCATACTTTTGAGCTGAAAATTTTAAAGTTTTTCTTTTGCACATTTCGCTAAATTTACGACATAATTGTGTAATTAAATCAATGCCACTCAGCACTAATTTAGGTCCATTAGCTGTGTAATTGGGTTGATCAACTTTTCGGCCAATGTCCGAGTGTTGGAGTCCCAAACAAAAAACAGGCTAAGTCCCATTAATTTTGATTCGGCCAATATCAATGTGTTCTTCTAATTAGTGTTTGCTTTTGTTTTTTTTTTGGCGAGAGACATAATGCCCTAAAGCGCCCGCACAAGCCACTGTGCCACTATGCCACTTACTACTTGCCACTTACAGCTAACAACTTACAACTTGGCCTGTGCCGAAAATTTTCCAACCAAATGAGCGCACGTTTTTTTTTTAGTTGCTGCAGCAGCGTTTACCTGAATAATGAGTTTTCATGTACCACATGGCTCACATCACATAACACACACACACACATACAAACACACATGACGAAGAAGAAGAAGATGGTGGAGGGCAACTTTAGCAATCCCGGTTGGGTTAAATGTATGCAATTTCGGGCTGAGAACCCGTGCGACAGCCTTCAACATTTGGCTGGCTATTCGAAGGCGTCGTACCGGAAAGAAATGCCATTAAAAACGCAATAAAAATGCAAAAACAACAACAAAATCCAGGAAAAAAAAATACTGAATTCAAACGAATTGAAATGAAAGAAAAACGAAAATATAACGTAGAGAGTGTGCAAAATTGTGTATAAAATGAAGTACAGTAGTCGCTAGAGAAGAATAATTTTTTAATTCAATTCTACTTTTATTTCGTAATACCGCATTTGAATAGGTTTATATGAACAATTGATAAAGAGGTATAAAGAGGTCTAGTTAAATACATTTTTTAGTACTTTTGCATATTTATCCAATTCTTTTTGGAGGTTTTTTTTTGTAAATGTGTGTGGCCTGTAGTGTGATAGTATGTCAACTTCTATACATGTCTGTGTGTTTGTGTGTTGGTGTGCGTGTTTTTAAGGCTCCAGTTGAAATAGGCAAGGTGGAAAAATCGATATAAATGAATACGGCAACATTTGGTCTCGGCTCCGAAACACCCAAAAACTCGAGACAGTACAAATGGCGAATGGTTTTTAGCCAAACCAGCCTACAAACGTCCAACTTGCAAAACTTTTGCACGCACAACCAACGCACAGGCAGCAAAAAAAAAATCCAACAACCACAACACACACAAACGCACCCCCTTTACTCCCACAAACGCACACACACACACACACACACACACACTCACGCCCTACGGCACGAGTCAGAGGCAGACGCCGCGATTTTAAGCGCAGGCACACAAAAGTTGATATAAAAATAAAGCAGAAAAATAAAAACAACTCAAAACTGTTACAACTGGGTGTACTAAATAAGTAAAATACCCTTTAATAATTGTGATAGTGTTAAAAGAGTAAGAAATCAGCTGCAGATCACAGATAAGAAAATGTTCTGTTAAGAAGTTAACACAAAAGAACGATTTTGAGGCATATTTCAATTTCAATCTGTTTTAATCTCTATATATTGGGCCGATTTGGTTGTGTATAAGAGTAGAGAAGTGAAATGAACACACTGAACTTAGAGCTTAGTTCTGCTAAAAATTGTGCAACTCCGTCGCATTTCAAAAAGCAGTATGTAAATTTCTCTTAGGAGCTACAAAGTGCAGTTCTGATCTCTCTCGAAGAAGAAAGCATATCAATAAGAGCTTATATCAAGTGGTAAGCTACTTATATAGGAGGCACCACTTTAAAATTGGTTGTAGGGTATATTAGCAGCAGTAGCAGCAGCAGCAGCAACAATAACAACTAGCTGTAGCAAGTAAGATTTTTATGCTGCTGCTGCATTTTTGCCCCAGTAAGTATGCTACATATTTTTGAGTACGGGTTAAGTGCCACGCATGAGTGTGTGTGCACACACATATGTACTCATGTATATGTATTTGTGTGTGTGTGTGTATGTATATGGGTCTGTGACCCGGCTTAATGGCATTGCCACGAGTTTTCTTTTCTTTTTATTCTACCTTAGACATTTGACATTTCAATTTCAATTGACAACAACAAAAAAACCCAAATTGGATAAAATAAATCGAAGGACAAATAATTTATATTACTTATTGCTGCTGCTACTGCTGCTGTTACATTTGGCTCTTAGACATTATTGTTGAATTGTCGTATTGATTTCTAATTACATGCATTTAGCCCTCAAAAGCACTTGGCTTAAGGTAGGGCCAGGACACCATCAGTTCAAGGCATCGCCGTATAATGTAAATTTATGTGTGCGAGTGTGCACGAGTATGTATGTATTTAGAGGTGTGCCTCAGTCAGCCAAATAGAAACATAGATTAGGGTTGGGGGCCAAAACATTTTGTCTACTTTGGCCAGGTATTTGTTGTGGTGTGGCGTTGCCATGACGCCGTTTATTGATTTTACTGCTGTTGCTGCCAACTACCAACTGCCAGCAGGCAAGAGCCAAAGTGGCAAGTGCCATCAAACCAACAGCCATGAATCATGTTTGTGTGGGAGTGTGTGTGTGTGTTAGGTTGTGTGTGTTGCGTGTTTAGCAATTTGTGGTATATATTATAATGACCACTTGATTTGCTTGTTTCTCTACTCTCTCTCACTCTTACTAATTGCTTAACTGTGTGCTTGATACATTCAACAGCAACAGGGACAAACAGTCGCAGCAGCAACGCCGAGACGCCGAGACGCATGTACGCTCCATGTTCAACGCTGGCTGGTGGCCGAAGTCGTCTAAAACGGCCAACGATCGTGTGAACTGAAAACCAACAGCCACAACAACAACAACAACAGCAACCACAACGTACTTAGAAACAGGCGAGAAGCAACGAGAAAGTCAGCAAAGGAATTGCGTCGTGGACATCATCATCAGCAACATCGTAAAAATGTCAACTTCAAAGCAAGAACAGCAGCAGCAAGGACATCAAAGGCGCCTGTCGCACGTGTGGCTGATGTTGTTGCTGCCGCTGTCATTGCTGGGGCAGCTGCAACAGTGCGAGGCCAGCGGCAGCAGTAGCAGCAGCAGCAGCAGCAGCAGCAACAGCAACAGCAACATTATGGAGCCCGAGGAGGCCGCATTTCAAGGTGCGTATTACCGCCCCCCTTACTTCCCCCTCTTCGTTCTAGCTGTCTAATTGTGCAAAATGATTCGGTCCATGTGAAAATTGAGTTCTGACATATCAATAAATTAAGTGGAAGGAGGTTTGAGGTGGAGCCTGTCCCCTTTTAGTCTATCTGTCTGGTTTTGGCTTTGACATTAATGAGCGACTTAATTATGCATTTCACTCGCACATAAAGCTCATCTGTGTGTGTGTGTGTGTGTAAATCAATGTTGTTATGCAATGTGTTTTTGTGTGCCAAAAATTGTTTGGTATGCAACTGCAGCACTCTGTCTCTCTTGTCACTCTTGCTGTTGCTGTTGCTGACACTTCGATTTCAATTGCATGCAATATGCGATTTTTCAATTTCAATTTGAATACGCAATGGCGCGCACACACACACACAC
Organism: Scaptomyza hsui; assembly: GCA_018152825.1. Taxonomy (NCBI): domain Eukaryota; kingdom Metazoa; phylum Arthropoda; class Insecta; order Diptera; family Drosophilidae; genus Scaptomyza; species Scaptomyza hsui. The sequence goes on from JAECXO010000002.1 coordinate 5,773,745, forward strand.
ACACACACACAACTCTACTCTACTCTTCCATCTAGTACTCCAAATCGGACACTTCGACACTGACGGCAGTCATAAAAACGGAGGGGGGAAGCGGTAGGGCAGGGTAGGGCTCTGTGTGTGTGGGGGTGTCACATAACTATTCACAGCTGAAGTGGGTTGGGTGTTATGTGTGTGTGTGTGTGTGTGTGTGCTCCACATGCAAATGTGTTGGGTGTCCAGTGCACTTTAATCGCCACCACACAGTTGCTTAATCAACTAGCAACCACACACACACACACACACACACACAAAGAGACAACCCGACCACCCAAAAGTATATGTGTGTAGAGATAAGTACTTGAATGTGTGTGTGTGTGTGTGCGACTTGATGGCTCTTTAAGAGTGTTGTTGCGTGCTCCGTTTAATAGGATGAAGCCAAATGTAGTTGGCTGGCGCAATGACGTAAGCGTTGGATAAATGATAACTGCTTGGTACTCGCCATAATTAACTTACTTACTCGCTACACTTCACTCGTTACGCTTTGCACTCGCATTGATGCAATCAAAATCAAACGTTTTTAATGCGGTGTTTGACATAAGTTACTTGGTACTTAATATTATTTACTCGTTAGAGTTAAGTCTTTGTTAGACTTGGTTTAATACTATAATTACCATCTCAAGTGCTTTCGGAATATTTAAAGCGTGAAACAAACCCTTAGTTATCGTTACTCTCTACTCGTCATTCTTTCTTGTAAATCGTTACTCGTTACATCTTAGTTACTCTGCTTTAATCGCTCCGTTTTAGCAAATAACTAGCTCTCATTGAGTATCAGTTACACACCTCACACTCGCTACTTACCTGAACAAAGCCTAATGCGACTCTTAGACTTGCTTAAAAGTTGGCACAATTTGTACTACTCAACTGGCTTTTGATGTCAAGTGAGCTGTTGTTGATAGGCAAATATCAAAGCACCAGAAACGCAGAGCGCTAGAGAAAAGCTTTACAATGTGCTATGCATTTAGCCTTACTTAAGTTCACTTTGATTGGCTTAGAAATAAGTAGTACGTTGTGTTCGCAACAAGATAGCATCGGAGTAGTAAGAATGTAGTTTTTTAGGTGAGTCAAATTCCATTGCATACTTTCGAGCGCAGTCGAGGGCATTTACATTGAAATTGGGGGCAGCCTCTTTATTGAAATTAGGTGCAACCCACCCACACACACACACCCTTGAATAGCTGCATCTGCATATGTGAAGAGGCTCAACAGTTGTTGTTGTTGTGTTTTGGCCAGCTGCCAAATGGACTCGAGTGTGTGTGAGAAATGTGCGTGAGTTTTCTGTGCTTTTCGGTGTGCTGTGTCTGGTTTGGCTGGTTTGCGAGCAATAAATTACCAACATGACTCTACCTCTAAGTCAGTAAAGCTCATTAGAATTTATTGCGGACACGTCGGTCACACCCAGAAACAGCAAATAGCAACAGCAAACCGAAACACAGAAACACAGAAACAGAGAAACATAAACACAAACACATTGAGCATAAGCACGCACTCACACACACACACACACACACACACACCTGCCTTAAAATTATTAACTCAACTTGAAAATTTTAAATGAACCCACAAACACACAGCGAAAGCGAGAGGGGAGGAAGAGTTGGAAACACTTTAAAACTACTTTCATTCCATTGCCAGGTCACTGCGGCCACACGAGTCCTTGCGAGCAGCTATGCTATGAGATCCATGATGGGATGTACGAGTGCGATTGCATCGAGGGCTACGAACTCAACAAGAACGGTTACAGCTGTCAAGGTGAGTAAAACCCTTCCCCACCCCCCCCCCATTCCATATTTGACACACTATTTAACATATAATATATATATTTTTGAGCTAAAAATAATAACACATGCATCTGACATTTATATGCTGTGGTTATTTTTGTATACTTTCATTTGCAGACATTGTTCAAATAACATTTTCATAAATATTTTGTTCTTTCATGCAGTCATAAATACGACTGGCAATGGCTCCGACGGACATGGCAAGTCGGATGAGGATGTGCTGTATCAGAAGGGCGCCTCGTTTAGCGCCAAGTTGGCCAATGACAGGCCGGAGACGGCCAAAACGCGTTATGCGTCGACTGCCACAGCTGATGCTGAAAGGGATACGCAGCCGGATTCGGATGGGGATAGTGAATATGATTATAGCGATGATAATTTGGGTGGTGGGATGCAGGAACAGAAAGTCAATTCAAACGATTATTACATATCAGCCGAGAGCATTAGCTTCAATTCGGAGAACGAGAATCAAGAACTGGATGCGGCCGATTTTAAAGTGGCGTCCACGGCTAGCACCACAACTAGCACCACCAAATCAACAACAACAAGGATAACACCAACTACAACAACACCGAAAACAACAACAACAACTGAGCATACAACTGGTGGAAAATCAGCTCAGCGAAATGAGATGGATTATGGAGATGGAAATGGAGATGGAGATGTGGATGAGTATTATAGCTACAAATCGGACATGTCCATATATGATGATGTCAATAATAATCAATTAAACTTAAGACGCAACAGCAACAGCAATTCACATACATATCAACAGACTATTAGCAACAATAACAATAACAATAACAACAACGATAAAGATAATGATAATGATAACAAAAACAACAAGAAAGTCGCAATGCATATCAATAAAAATGCTGCCAATACTAACATATCAATTAAACCAGCAACAACAGCAACAACGACAACAACAACAACAACAACAACAGCGAGCAGCAGGTGAGTGCATTTATTAAGTATACCACATGTGGCTAGTAACAATATATTAAGTATACAAATTATTTACAATTTAGCAGATAGAGTTAGAAGCTTAGGTTTCAAATCTATATCCTATTTTATCAGAAATATTTCATTTGACAAACATATGCCATAAATTTATTTTTGAATGTAACTTGTTTTTATTGCCATTTTTAATAAAACAAAATTGCATATTTTAAGCTAGTTCTGTTTTCAAACTTTGTTTGGGACAAAGCTGCTGTATGTTAAAAATTTATATGGTCTAAATGCTAGTTTACTGTTCAATTCATAAAGCAAACAAAAAATACTTCAAATGCCTTTGACGAATGTTATTCAATAAATATGCTTCTAACTATTCATTCATTGATATGCAATCAGTTTAAATACAATACAAAGATTCCTTGAGCTTATTATACAGTTTTACCTGTAACTAATGCCATTCTGTGCAATTTGTACTCATGTACAATATGTACTAAATGTACACATGGAATTTGGTTATTAGTTTACTCGGGCGCTTAATTAGCTGCGCATCCTTGAAATATGTACCTTGATGCGTACACAAATCTACCAAATACTTGACTTAATGTTCAACCCTTTGCAGCACACTTTGCCAACTGGATTGCGGCTCGGAGGGCATCTGTGCCCTGGAGGCAACGGCGTCCAGTGCACGCTGCTTGTGTCCCTTTGGCAAAACAGGAGTTGGCTGCCTCGAAGGTATGTGTGTGTGTGTGTGTGGGCATTTAATGGTCCTGCGTATTTATAGTTGGGTCTAATGGGTCTAATGTTTGTGCACAGATATTAGGGCGCACGTGCCACGTTTTGCAAAACGCTCGTGGCTGGCATTTGCGGCACTGCATGGCGCCTATAAGCATGTGCAGCTGCGCCTGGAATTCCGTCCAGAATCCTTCGATGGCATCATATTGTTGAGCGGGGAACGCGATGACCTCACCGGCGATTTTATGGCCCTGCTACTTAACAAGGGCTTTGTGGAATTCTGGTTCGATTGCGGCTCCGGCGTGGGCAGCGTTCGCTCCAGAGAGACCATCATGCTGAACGAATGGAACTCCGTGATTATCTATCGACATCGTTGGGATGCCTGGCTGGTGCTTAATCACGGCACCAAAGTCCAAGGCAGATCGAATGTGAGTTTGCTTTTGTTTACCTTTCAGAATGTGTTCTTTGAATTGTGTTTCTGCTATCGTAGGGTCTGTTTTCGCGCATTACGTTCCGCGAACCGGTTTTCCTGGGTGGCATTGGCAATATCACAGGCCTGGCGAAGCGTTTGCCCCTGGCCGAAGGATTCGCTGGCTGCATCCGGCGATTTGTGGCCAATGAGCATGACTACAAGTTCACGGAGCATCCATTGGGCGATGTCATCAATGGTTTTGATATACGTAAGTGGATAATGCTCTAAACTGTCTGTGTATTGAGATTTATTTGTGTTACTTTTCTTACAGAGGACTGCTCGACGGACAAGTGCGTGCGTTATCCTTGCCAGCATGGTGGCAAGTGCTTACCCTCGGATCAGGGCGCTGTTTGCCTTTGCCCCATTGGCTTTGTGGGTGATCTGTGCGAGATACGCATGGATCTGCAGGTAAATATTGTTTATAAAACTAAAGTGCTCTTCATACTAACGAATATTTATTGTTCCTTAACAGGTTCCCTCATTTAATGGCTCCTCTTTCCTGCGCTATGCACCTCTGGGGGATAGTGCGCTCATCTGGCTGGAGCTGAAGGTCATACTCAAACCGGAACAGTTGGATGGTTTAATACTTTACTCCGGTCCGGAGCAACGTGGCGATTTTATAGCCTTGTATTTGAACGATGGCTTTGTGGAGTTTGCTTTCGATTTGGGCAGCGGTCCAGCAATGGTGCGGTAAGTATCATCCACTACTTGAACTATTCCTCAACTTATACCATGTCCTTATTCCCCTATTCCCCTGGCAACTAGCAGCAGTGAATATGCGCTCAGTTTGGGACAATGGCACACAATCAAGATCTCAAGAACCGCTCGTCTGGCCGTGCTCAAGGTAAGAACTATAAACTAAGCTCTGAACTTGATTCACTTGGCCTAACTTTTGTTTTGTCTGCTACCTTAGATCGATCAGCACCAGGAGGTCATGACCATATCGTCGAATGGCTTTTGGCATCTGTCGCTGGCACAGAATCTCTTTGTTGGCGGCGTCAATCATGTCGACCGTCTGCCGCTGGACCTCAAGTACAAGTCCTTCTTTGTGGGCTGCATACAGCGCGTAAGTTTCCACAGCGCGTCTCGAGTAGAAAGATATATATATATATATTGTGTGTTTTTGTAGATTGACATCAATGGACATTCGTTGGGCATTGTGGCAGAGGCGCTGGGTGGCAGCAACATTGGCAACTGCCCGCATGCGTGTGTGGCACGGCCTTGTGGCCCGTTGGCCGAGTGTGTGCCACAAATGGAGAGCTACGAGTGCCGTTGCAGCATCTACAATGAGCGTTGCAACAAGGCTGCTGAAGTGCCGCCCGAACAGCTGCCGGAGCTAACGATGCTCCACAATGCTGCCAAGCAGCCACTTCAACCCAAACAATACAAAGGAGTTGGCGAGTCAACCAAACGCAAGAAGCATGCCACAAAGCGCAAAAATTTGCATAAGCACAAGACAACAACAACAACAACTACACCCACAACAACAACAACGACAACAACAACGACCACAGCCTTGCCCCTGCCAAGCAACGAAGAAATCGAAGATGATATCATATTCCGCTTTGTGCAGGAGAATGCCGCACAGCGCCAACCAAGCACAGATGCAACGCAGCCCAAACTGGTGCAGCTGAAGCAGAAGGAGAAGGTGCAGCTGGTGGCATTGAGTGGCAAGCAGCACGTAAGCAAGCATGAGCATCATCAGAAACCGAATGCCTTTGCACACAAACTTAGTCGTCTGCCCACCCACTACGAAAGTTTCCAGACGAATCCGGATAGCGACATACTCACATTTGATGATAACAACGATTGGGTGGCCAGTTTGCAGCAGCAGGAGTATGCAGATGCCATGGCAACCAGTCAAGTGGGCAACCAAATGGCAAGTGGCAGCTTCAGCTCCGCTGAGGGCGGCGATGCGAATGTGGATGCAAATGCGGATGCGGATGCGGATGCAAGTGGTTTTGTTTTTGACGAGTCGCTGTTTGATGCCTCCGATGGCACTGAGGATTACCAGCGCAAACAGCTTGCCCAGGACATGAAGCGCATCATGTCCAACACACACACGCACACACACAAACAGGAGCAGGATCAGGATCAGCAGCAGTCAGTTCCAGTGGCCACTGAATCGCTGTACAGCGAAGATTACAACGATGATGAGCTGCTGACACCAGTGCTCAAGTCCGACTCGGTTGTGGCAGCTTCTAGCACTCCACAAACCCACACCGACTGGAGTCTGCTCAAGAAGTTCGATCTGTCCGCCGAGCATCAGTCGCAGGTGCAAAGTGTGCGCAAGAATTTTGGCGCTTGTTTTGCCGGCACCGACAGCTACTTTCACTACAACGATGCAGAGACCATGAGCCAGGTCATCAGCTACAACATTGATCTCAATTTACGCATTAAGACACACTCGGAGAATGGCGTCATTCTATGGACAGGCAGGCAGGGCACAACGGAGCTGCATGATGACTACTTGTCATTGGGCATAGAAAATGGGTAAGTGGGAAACGTTAGAGGGTTTATTTCATTGGTCTAACCTTTAACCTATTCCAAATTCACAGATATTTGCATTTCCGCTATGATTTGGGCGCTGGCGAACTTGATATACGCTTCAATGGCACAAAGGTCAGTGATGGACTCTGGCATCGCGTTCGAGCTATAAGGTAAGTGAGAAACTTGAACTAGTGGAACGTAAATATTCATCTTAGAAATATATTTCCACTCAACAGAAACTCACAGGAGGGCTATTTAGAAGTAGATGGACGTAAAACTCTGACGCTGCGTGCGCCTGGAAAACTGAGGCAGTTAAATACCGATACCGGACTCTATGTTGGTAAGTACTTAAATAAAATAAACTATACTTATAGTTTTTAACAAAATCTTATTCATTTTTAAGGTGGCATGCCGGATGTGGCATATTTTACGCATCAGCGCTATTTTAGTGGCATTATTGGCTGCATATCGGAGATTGTTTTGGCTGGCGACAAATTGAACTTTGACCCAAACACATTGGGCACAGCGCACAATGTGGAGACGGGACTACTATGAAACGCTGCACTTATATAAGCCTCAAGACTTTTGATATATCAAATAGTTTAAATATTATTATTTCAATTAAGCGAAATCTTTACAAATTTGTCCTTTTCGTTTGTGTTTGTACAAAGACGCTTTTAAAATCAACTGAGAGAGAGAGATCTAGTTGGAGGAAATTTTTTTAACGCCAAGAGAGATGAACAAGAAACTAAAGTAAATATAGTAAACCATACTACATATGATATAGTGCATACAACAAAAAAACATATTGATTATATACAAATGCATACATAGAAGTATATATATATATATATATATATTTAAAGAAACAAAAGCGAAACCCAAAAAAAAAATTAAAAGGCATGCTTCATATAGCCTGTGACTGTCAATACTTCAGAATGGAATAGTTTATATATAAATTTAGCAAAGGTTTATAAAGTGAACGATGAAACTATGCGTAAAAAATTTAAACACATCTATAAAAAAGAAAAAAAAAATATTGTATGTAGAAAAAAATGAGTCAAATGAAAAAGTGTGCACATGTTTTATGTCCATTTTTAAGCGCTTTGATTTTAAGTGAACGTTACGCTTTATGTGCAGAGCTGCCACCTTTTTGTAAGACACACACACACACACACGAATACTCACATACACAACTATAAACAACTGTACACACTTTTACACAAATGCATATTGGCAATACTTTCGTTTTTCGCATTGCTGTACCTTAAACAAAAAGAGAAAGAAACAAACTATAACTGTACATTCTCTGTACTCTATTAACACTTCTTGGAAGTTCTATTAACTGTATTAACAAAAACAAACAACTTAAAGCGATGATAAAGACGAGAAAATATACTTATTAAATGGTAAGTTAATAAATGTGTAGCGTGTATTAGATTGTAAGTTGGCACACACACAAACACACATACACAACACATGCCTGCCTATGTAAACTTTTATATAAACTTAAATACACCAAAGAATAAGAAACAAAAACAAAACATACGTAAGCTAGACACACACACACACACACACACACACACACAAAACAACAAGAAAAACAACACGCGCTGAACCAGAATTGAAATATGTGAGCGATTTTTAACAATTTATATACTATGATACAACATACAACAAAAACCACTAGCTAAAAATATAGTAAAAACAAAAACAACAAGAAGAAAACTTAAGCAATTAAACAATCCCATAGCGAAATTTTAAAAAAGCTAAAAACAAAAGTCATAAAAACAAATTTAGCCCGTTGAAATAATTGCAAACAAAAAACGAATATAATAAAAAGCAAATACACAATGTTTGTATTCATCTTATGAGTATGATTTTGTAGCTTAATGATAACATCTACGTACGTAGCTATATATATACATATATAAAAACATAAAATACTTATGCGTAATTATATATATGTATATATATATATATATATATATATGAGAAACTATAGTAAAAAAAAAAACAATGAGAACAAAAAGCGTAAAAATGAATAAAGAAATCACAACCACCAATCAATGTAAAACTAAATTAAACGACATTCAATGTAGCTTATTTATAAACATACGAGAACGACGAAGCATTGAGAATATTTAATTTCGTACATTGGTTTGCAGAAAATACAAATAAAAATGATTCTTAAAAAAACAACTCGTTTCATTTTCGGTTGACTTAAATTCAAAATGATTGGCGCGCTGCTAATTTTTAGTGCTGTAAAATTGTAAGTTTTAGGGAACAGGTTGGCAGCACGAATTTGGACGTCCCAAAATCTATGACACTGGATTCGAGTTTTTTTTTACAAATAGCAGGCTTGTGGCAATAAATAAAGTATTGTGGAACATATGTTTTTGGGTGTTTTGGGTGTAAGGCAATTATTGTGTATTTGGTATTGTTCTGGTGAATAAAAATAAAAAGGGCTCGTTACAAATCACGACTACTTGTTCAGGATTTACGACGAGTTGGCAGCTTGGCCGCAGCAACAGCAACAACAAACAACTCACAATAATGGTAAGTGGCCCCTCTGTCGTTTTTCTGTTGCAAAATAATAATATTTTATTCATCTCGCTAATTTGGCAAAGCACTAGAAAGCAGAAACTGTACCATTTGCAGCGTAGGTGTCACTAGCCACAACGGACACCGAGGGAAACAATACCAGCAGCTGCACAGCAGTTATTTTACCAGACACCTTACTTTAGAGGAGGGGAGGCTGAAGTCGCGACGTTGCGGAAGACGGCCGTTCGAAAAAGACACGGAAGTGTTTCAAACTTGATTAAATACTACTTACTACCTTGGCAGCCTCAGATTGAGCTCTCGCTAGCCATGGCCGATGCTGGCGGTATGCCCGAAAACGCGGCCGAAATCGCCGTTGCCAATGCAATCAATAACATCAACGGTCGTAATCGTGTGCTAGCAGGTGGAGCGGGGGGTAATGCTGCTCAAGTAAGAATACACACACACACAAACACATGCACACACCAGCAATTAAATGCTTATCGTTATTATTTTCCAAAATATGTAGAACAACATGATGAATATGAGGGATCGACTGTTTCATGCCATATACTTTCGTGTTGCCGCCACTTATGCAGAACTGGTGCCACGGTAAGTGTTTGAACTTATAATCTCTTTAAACCCTATTTCATATTCAATTTTATTTCAGCAAAGTGCAGCTGGCAATTGAGTATCTGTTGCTGCTCAAGGCAGTCGTCTTCTTCTTTACTTTGGTCTATGTGCATACGGCATTTATTAAGAATCCCTGCACTTGTCTGCAGGATGTGCAGAATTGGCCACACGACGGTGTCATTCGAGTGGAAATCATACCACACCTGGCGGAGAAGCGTGCGATTTGGCAACGCATCAAGGCCGATCAGCAGATCGTTCTGGCACTAAAGCATACTTAGTAAGCTCCAATGTATTGGGCTCCAATTCATATACTAATCTCTTGATTTTGCTTGCAGCCATTACGGCATAGGACCGCAAACTATGGACAATCATTACAGGCTGAAGCGTTATGAGACTATACTGCGCAAGTTGGGCATGCCAGTGCGTCCCAACTTTGCGTATGGCAATGAAACTTTGTATTATTACTTTGATGCCATTAATATACTGGATAACGTAGATCATCCAAGTGCCATACCGTTAAAAGCCGACGATGATGATGGTGAGTTAAGTTTGCTAGGAACTTCTGATGCAAGACTTTACCATTTGAATGCCTTACAGATGAGCAGTATATAGTGGAGTACTCTCTGGAGTATGGATACTTACGTTTATCAGCTGCCGCACGCAAACGACTGAATGTTCCTGTGCTAACCGTGCAGCTAGATCCTAATACAAATGACTGTTTTGGCGACAAGTTAACGCGTTATCTGCTCAAACGTTTGCTGGGGTAAGAGTAGGATTTACTTTAACTTAATTGACTTGCCTTTAAATATATGAAACACATTGCAGCTACGATGATTTGTTGATGGCCACGGTGCGCACAGTGGTAGAAAAGGAAGAGAATAAAGGTTATCTGCGCAATGTAATAACTGGCGAGCATTATCGCTTCGTTTCCATGTGGTGGGCTGCCTGGAGCAGCTATCCAGCCGCCTTCTGTGTTATGGTGATATTTGTAAGTTAACGTAAAGCAAATGTATCCATATAATGTCTGTTCTAACTTCATTTTACCTTATTGCAGACATTTTCGGTTTCAATGCTGTTGCGCTACTCGCATCATCAAATATTTGTGTTCATAGGTAATTTATTGAGCCACACAGTGTATAACCTTTACTAATATTCTGGCTCTGTTGCAGTTGATCTATTGCAAATGCTGGAGTATAATGTCACGGCGCGTTTTCCCATTGCGCCCCTATTGACAGTCATATTGGCGCTCGTAGGCATGGAGGCGATTATGTCGGAGTTCTTCAATGATACAACTACAGCCTTCTATATTATATTGATTGTGTGGATCGCGGATCAATTCGATGCCATTTGCTGTCACACGAGCATAACAAAGCGGCATTGGCTCAGGTGCGTAACACATTTAGCTTAGTGCCAGCTGCTGCTAGAAATGGATTTAGTTGTGCAATCGTCTGTGGCCGGAAGAAATGACAAATTCAATTACATTAAGTCACAATCCTTTGTCCTCTGCTGAGCTGCCCCACAGCACTTAACAGTTCATTTTGTTTAGTTTCGCATACTTTTTTTCTTTTTTCTCTGTTTCTTTCGTTCTGCGTGTGTGTTTCACACTCTTCAGTCGTTCGTTTCGTTTGGTTTGGTTCCTTGTTTTGTGTTGTGTTGTGTTTCGTTTGGTTGTTATTTGAAAATTAACTTGGCTTGCGGAAGCCTCCCCCGGGGCCAAAGCAAATCGACCAACACAACACCCAAAGTCCCTCCGCATTGACAGAGTGTGTGAGAGTGAGATAGAGAACACAGAATTTCATCACTTAAGTCAACAAGCGTAACCCAAGCGCTTTTGCCCCCCTCACAGCCCCCCTTCTTCTAACTGAGCCGCGCCATTAGCAAACATTTAAATAAACTTGTTTGTAATAGCTACGAACACAAAATGGAATAAGTGAAAACATACAAAAAACAAATACATATATATACAACACAAAAACAAAATTAGATGGGGCAGCTGCAAAATCCTCTCTATAAACATTAATGACCACGCACGTCATACAAAACTCAATCAGCCTCAGCCTCAGCCTGGTCTCCCCCCCTATTTAATAACCCTTTTTTTTCTCAAAGTGATGGGCGTGGGGGGTGGTTGGGGGGTTTGGTGGCTACTTTGCGGTTTATTGCGCGCACTTTGCATAATTGAGAACGCGCATAGCTAAAAATTATTTTGGAAACTGTCTGTGCGCCCCCGCCAAAGCAAAAGATTTTTCAAACATTACGGCCCATCAATAATTCAAAAAGACACTCGAGTATTCCCTTTATTCGACCAGCCGCCAGCCTGTTTAAAAGTATATACATATATAGTATATACACCATGCCCTTCTTCTCCATTAGATATTTATGTGCCGGCATTTGCCAATCACTATTCAAGGCTCCTCTCCCACTGTCCCTTCTACTACTTATCATCCCGTTTGGGCTGGTGTTGATTTTGCGTAATTTGCGCCTGAATTAAAAGGCTATCAATGTGGCATGCTCCAAAACGGCTGACGGACAGACACACAGACGGACGGAGACCACTTGACGAATTTATATTCATTAAAGATTCATAGCCGCAAATCATTTTAAATGCTTCCCTTGCTCCGCTTAACACAGACTATTACAGGCTGTTTATTGTGGGTTTTGTTGTCGTCCTTAAAGGTTACGCCTCCTCAAAGTGGCATCAATTTCGCAAGGAATGCAGGCAATAAATGTTCAAGTTGCAAATCTTTAAGAATACCTAGCTATGATTTTAATTATTATACCCTGAACCCATAAATTTGGTAAAAAGAGTATAATGTTTTTGTGCACAAGTATGGAACAGGCAGAAGGAAGCGTCTCCGACCCTATAAAGTATATATATTCTTGATCAGCATCAAAAGCCGAGTCGATAAAACTAGAGACGATAAAAGCTAGAAGCTCCATATTTTGAACATAAGCTCATCCAAGTCCTAGGCAGTCCTATTAAGACACTGCTCTACTCCTCGATTCTCAAAAATTCAAGTAAGCTGGGCAGACTTTGGTTTAATTTAGTGACGTGTTTACACAATGCGCAAGTATGAGTGTAAGCATAAGTAAATGTTTTAGCATGCGTGTGTTATTGGTATTAAATATAAATTATTTATTGGTACGAGCACAAATATTTTTGTGTCTACTTAAATCACTCAATACAAAAATTTGTATGTGTGAACGACAAAAACATATTTGTCCAATCATTCTCTTTGTTATACTCAAATGGACAAGGGGTAAGTGGAAATATTATTATTATTCTCAACATATCTTTTGCTTTATAAGAGATGGATTGTTATGGTAGAAAAGTTAATTTATAGTTAAAAGCCAACTTCAGATTTTATAAGTAACTGAATTAACAGTTCGTTTGGTTTATTTTAAGATTATTATTATCTCTCTCGTTAACTAACTTCCATCATGCTTGTATAATTTCCCAAATTTTACAAAATCTTCACCTTTGTTTTTCATTCCTTGTGTAGATAATTTTTCTTGTAGTTAAACGTTATACTGATGCAATATCTCTATAACAACAAAAGACTTAAATACGTCCTTACATAGTTGTCGTTTTAAATATGCTTCATATGTTCATTTATTTTGTCATTGCATCGATGCGAATTTCAAGGTAATTTTTCTGCTCTCTGACATCCTACACACAATTATATTATTACGTTGAACTGTATGCTATTTGTGTTCCAATTAATGCGATTTACACGCACTTGTCACATTGCTGTCAAATCTCATTATACGTGGATAATATTAAAAAATAATTTGCCATTCGACTGCAAAGCCATATAATCCGCATTTAGATTTACATCATGTTTGCAAATCTTTAATGCAGGCTTTGTTCTTAGAATTCTAACAGTTCTTTCCAATTTAGTTTTTCTACGAATCTCAGCAATCAAAATAATATAATTGGAAGTAAGGTTGACGTTTGTACAAAAGATGTTTTTTTTTCTTAAGTTTAACTTCTAGACTTACAAAAATATTCATATAGAAAATTAAATTGTTTTTAAAATTTCTTTATGACCAAAGAACCTCCGCTCTTAAATCGTATATAATCTTCGTCTCGCCCGAGTAATCTGTTCTTTTTACAATTTTATCTTTTCCTAAGAAAACTCTTTTGGGCCAAATGCTTTACCTACGTGAAGCCCGATTCAAAAAATGAATAGCTTTGACACACACTCACAAAAAATGCATTCATAAAGAATAAATTGAATAGAAAAGAAGCTAGCCACGCACATGCAATTTTATGTCCTGTCGCGACCTCACTGAAACCACTTTTTTCCCCAGCGCTCGCCTTGCCATAAGTAAAAATTAATTTTGTAAAAAGTCAAAACATATTGGCTGAGCTCATCATGCATACTACATGGCAAACAAGACGAGTGTGCGGATGGGTGTGTGTTTGAGTGGAGTGTGTGTGGTTGTGTGTGTGGGATGTGTGTACTTTGGTACGGTTTAATTTTGCTGTTATTGACCGCCCCAAGCAAATCGAAGGGGGATTTGTTTGGCAGCAATCCCTTGGCATCCCATTCTTGCAACCCATTCTTCCCTTTGCTTTTTCTTGCTACTGTAGCTGCTGCTGCTGCTGCTGCTGCGGTTATGGGTTATACAGAAATCGGGTTAGCTTCCTGTTGCCTGGCCAAACAAACGCTCTTGGCCCGGTTGAACTTCCTGTCTGTGCTGCCATTTTGGTTGCCTGTTTGCGGTTAGCTGCGATTGAAGTTTTTTGGTTTAAAGCCAAAAGCATACGCGGCTTTGCTTTCACTGAATCAAGTCTATTGCGTTCGCTCTCGCTCTCTCTCTCCCTCTCCCTCTCGTCTCTCAAGAGTCGTAATTAGCCGGGCTTAAAGCTGCAACTGCTGCAACAAACAGCTGCTTAAGGCTTTGAGCCGACGAAGAGCTGGGCGGGGCGGGGCGGGGGTGGAGGTATGTTAAGGAATTTTACGCGCTAATTGACTACCGTCAGCGACTTTAAAGTGGCATCAAAGCAACGTCGTTTGTGGCACGTTTAAAAATAATTCTCTTAATCGCCGTTTAACGAGCAGGCGCCAAAATGTATAGAGAGCATAATATTTTGGCACCCCTTTTTTTAAACAGCGCTCCCTTCCCTTCCACCCTTTCATCCTCCCACCTGTCCAATTGCGTGGCTTTTGGCCCTGTGGCTTCCTGTGCCGTCGCGTAATGCTTCTTTTGTGCTTAAATCTGGTTGCCACGGTGCACACGGGACACAGACGACACGTATTAAATGAGCTGCAAAAGTGTACAAGAAAAAAAAAAAAAAAACCAGCCCAGTCGACGTCTTGCGCAGATTGAACTCTCACTGACAAAACGGACAGAAAGACAGAGCGACGTATCGACTGACAGACAGACGGACAAAAGGGAATTGCTTGGCATTGGCATTGGTGGCTTCAAAGAGCACATTTTATCAGGCCAAAAAGTAAAAGGGGTTTGAGTTTTTGGCTTTTGCTGCCTGCCTGCCAACTGCGGGTTCAAGTTCGGGTTCGGGTTCGAGTTGCCCGTTCGGGCGAAATTGTAACAGTCGCGAGTTTCAAGTAGCTGCCTGCCTGCCTGCCAACCGACCACACCCCCTGACACCCAACCACCGCGCACCCACCTTTAACCCACGACCCTGGCAGCTTGGCGCGCCTTTTGCTGTTGCCTGTTGTTTACACGCTTGTTATGCGTACCTACTTACAAATAAGTATGCAAGATACAGATATATATACATATATTTTGTGGGTATATTTGTCCCATAAGTACTACAATACACTGTGCAAAATTGTGATTTATATATGTATGTTGGTATGTTGGGAACATGGGAAATCAGTGCAGCAATGCGGCTGTTAAGTAAATTGTTAAGAGTCAACTAAAATTTAAATTCACTTCAAAAAGAAAGGATTTAATGAAATAAAAACCAAAATACTTTTAGTGTAACTCCTTATTTATTATACCATGTATATATACATTTGTATGCTTGTTATTGTTGGATGCCCCACGCGTTCAGGTTGCCACTCAAAAGGTGGCGCGCGTTTAGCCCTAACGTCAACGTCGTCGTCAATGTTGAAAGGCATTGGCAACCATTGGCAGCAGCGCAGTACCTTCCTCTTACCCTCTGTTGTGCCCTTAGCTTGTTTTTCGTGTTGATTGAGATCATGTTACGCAAAGTATAATTGCGTCAAGTTTGTTTTGCTGCCATAACTTTTGTCCGCGAGCCAACGCCTCGCGAACCCAATGCCCCGCATGAAGTGGCCCGGCCTCTTGGGTGGCATATCCTTTGGCCTTCCACACACACATACTCATACACTCTCACTCTTTTGTTGTTCAAAGGTGCAGTTGATGAGTGCTGGTAACGAGGCAAAATCGCTTCATTGTTATCCGCGTTATAGTTTCAGTTTGTTTGCTTTTTTCTTCCTTCTTTTTCTTGTTTGCTTATTTCTTTCTGTCTATTTTGCTGTGTTGCTGTTGTTGTTGTTACTTTGTTTGTTTGTTTGTTTATTTATTTGTTTGTCAACGTGGCGTATGCGCAACGTGCCCTTTTCTATGCAACTGCTTATATGCATAAAACTGTATCGTTTACACGCATTTATCAATGAATGCGCGCACACACACACACACACAATTGTGCCACGACTTTGTTATATTTCAATTAAACGTATCAGATTTTTATAAAAAACGCTCACATTTGTCACGTTTTACAACAATTGTCATACATTCATGTGTGTTAATTGAAATTCCGTATCATTTCAATCAGTTTGCAATACGGCGCTTGCAAAACATTGATATCTATGTCTTTTTCCTTAAGTGATTCAATGCGGTGGAAAAATTCTTTTATTGAGCGTTATTAATTGCCAATCAACTTTTTTGTTGTGCTATTTTAATTTGATTAAGAGATGTAACTATTCTTTTCACTTATATTTCTAGAATATATTTGTTTTGTTTTAGCCTTATAGCTTAGATCCATTCGGATCAATTATTAGTGAACAATATAGCAACAAGAGTTTTGAAAAAAATATAATAATATGTCAAATAGCTAAACCTTAAGAAATCTTCACGAGGATTTATGATCAGCTGATAAGTAGGCAACATAATGTAAATTTTATTTTTAATGTGCAAGAAGAACTAAGTTCAAAGTAGCCGTTAATCAGTTAACAAACGAATACAGAACTGAAAAAGCTAAAAAGTAAAAGTGCTGTATATTTATGCAAATTTAACATATATTTGAGTGTAACCAGCTAAAATGTAGAATAAAAGTTTTGACAGAAACTTAACAGCAGGACTTAAACATAGTTTGAATAGTTCAGCATATCGTTGAATTATTTAAATCAAACCTCAGCTAATAGTTACTTAATTATTACCCTAAATTTACTTCTTCTTGCCAAGTTTAAAACAAATAAAAGTAAGCTAAATTTTAGCTGACCTCAAGGCTACAAGTTGACAGATTATAAGTAACGAGCACTCAAAATTTTAATCTGAAAAGTAGGCAACATAATTGGTATAATCTGCATAAATTGGATATCTTCTGGGCCACTTAGCAGGTTATGTTCGCGGTACACGTATTTATCGCTGCACTTAAGCCACATGTTCTGGATTAATGCAGCAAACACTTTGCCCTCGCATCGTAATATTCATATGCAAGCCACTCAATCGGTTTAACCAATATGCAAATGCATCTGTGTGTGTGTGTGTGTGTGTGTGTGTGCGAGTAGGTGTGGGTGGTGTTTGGCTCAAGTGCTTGCAAGCTCATTGAACAGTTTACCCATTATGCATACCTTGCAACGCACAGCTGCAACTTTATCTCCATCTTCGTTTGTGTCTGACGATGTCTGTGTTTGCTTGCAACAAATAAACACTTCTGACAACGCTGATCGGATCAGCGTTACCTGCTGCCTCTTGCCTCCTCTTTTTTTTTCTCTCTCTTCTTCTTGTGCCACGACATGACGCACCTGTGTTTCGTCTGCGTGTTGCTTGGTTTGGGGCTTGGTTGCTGCTTATTTAAGCATGCAACGCATTGCCGTTGATAGCTGCCACACACACACACCCACACACACACACACACACACACATACGTGCAACAGTTGTGTTGACAGTGTCTGCCAACTGTTGCCCCAACTCCTGTTGCTCCACTGGCACTGCTTGCAACATCATTTGCCCTCATTTCCGTTCGGTCGAAGGATATGAATGCCAATAGCACTTCCTTGGCGCACATCCGTTGCGACACGCCGCCAGCTACACCAAGTAGGAGCAGGAGCAGGAGCAGGAGCTGGGAGCTGGGGGGTAAGTTTGGCTGTTGTTCCGCCCGCTTGGCGCTTGTCAACGCTACGCTACATTAGGAAAACGAATGAAACGGAAACGAACAAGCGATAAGTGTTGTCTACGTGTCGTTCTCTTTTCTCCGCCAAGTGCTGGTTGGGGGGGGGAGCTGGAGGGAACTGTTGCGGAAATTGCTGCCAAGCGTTTGGCACGATGTGTCCATAATGCTGCCACATGCCGCATGCCGCCAGCCGCCTGCTCGAAAGGCTTACGTACCAAATAAGTGTCGTGTGTCTTCATTTGTCGCTGTCGATTGTGATGTTCCTTTTCTTTCCATGGCTCTTGTGCGTGTGCGTGTATTGGTAGTGTGTGTGTGTGTGTGTGTGCAATCAACTCAAATTAAATTCAATAACATAACTCAATCATGGACACCCACACCTAATGTCCAGCGGCATTGTAAAAATAAATTAAACTTGAATTCCTTCGGACACTCGACTGACAACTTTCCCCTCTGCCTTCGTCTCCCTTTTATGGTTATGGCTTTGTTAAGCTCCTGCTCCTGCTCCTGCTCCATGTTCCTGTTCCTGCTGCTTATCAATGTGTCCGGCGTCACCATCGTCGCCGCGTGTCGTTCATTGTGTTTATTATTTGTTGTCTTTGGCTCGCACAACACAATTCTAACTAACACACACACACACACACGCAGAGCGCCAGCAATTATTTATATTATTAAATCCTCTTGAGTGTCCTCGCCATTGTTGTTCCTTACCACATACATACATACATATACCCACTATCCGATTAGAACACACAGAAGTGTTGTCTTTTTGGGACAATTAAGTTATTTAATAGGGATGTCTTTTATTTAGTTTCTGTTTAATGAGATTAGGACTGCCTGTTGTTGTATTTAGTAGTTAGGAATTTGTAAGTAATGTAAACATACTGTGCTATACTTTAAATGTGTAAAAGTGTTTATCTTAAGTATCAGAGTTCTTCTAAGGCATCACTTCAGAGGAAATAGTATTTTGAGGGAACAGAAAACAGAGAAATATTGTAAATGTTTTTACTGGTATCAAGAACTAACTTGGAAAGTGGTCATAAAAATGTATCTGCCATTGCTTGATGTCATCTGTCATAAGAATCGATAAAGTATGAAATTATAGGGATCGTTTTCCTTTCAACTAAGGAAAAATTGATAAGAAGCTGCTTTTTAAGCTTCTCTCAGCTAGTAATTTCTAAAACACAGAGTTAACCAATCTTCTTTCGAGATAAAATACTTAAGAATAGACTTCTTTTAGTTAGTAATTTTGTTATTTACCATTAAAACTCATTAGGTTAACACAGAGGGTATTTTGAGGTCTCACAGTTGGCACATTGTGGTGTCATTTATATCAATTGTTGGTAAGTGTTATTGTTGTTGTCAGTTCAAGGCGTTACTTATGTCATACCATTTCTGCCGCTGTGCCGCTATCCAGCTGTCTGTCTGGCTGTCTGACCCATTTCTTCACAGCTTAGTTGGCATTTGTACGGGCAAGAAAACCGACAACGGACAGCAGGGAGGAATGGGGTTTTGGAGAGGCTGAGGTGGCTCGAGTAAACAGCCATAAAAATAGAAAACAAATAATTTGTTGCTTTTTATTTGAGCAATGTTAAATACAATATTATTGAATGGTAATCATGCCCAAAGGACGAAAAATACACACGCCTAGAAACAAAACCCTCAAAGTGAATCTATTTTGATGAGGGTTTGAACACTGAGAATATTGGGATTATTGAACAATTTTTTTGTAAATTTGTCTGTTTGCATATTAATCGAACCGAATTGAACTTTGTTTTTTCTGCTTACAGATTCTTCTACCTATATCATTTTGCATTCTATGCGTATCACTATCGCTTCAGTGGACAATATCGTACTCTGGCCCTGCTCTCCTCCTATCTATTCATTCAGGTAACTATGGTGCATTATGAAAGTCCAACAATTGTTACTGTCGTCTCCATTGTTGTTGTTGTTGTTGTTGTTACTGTTGTTGCGCAACTGGAGTCAGTTTCTGGTTGTCAACTGCATGACAAATTACCCAGCGCATTATTGTCTGACTGTCTGTCTGTCTGTCCATCTATTTGACTGCCTCTCCCTCTTGTATGTCAGCTCACGTGTAGACAGTGCAGGCAGCTCACGTGCCTGACAACTGGCCTGGCTTCATTGCATAACGCATTCTGCGTTTATGCTTGCCACAATTTGCAGCAAATTTCATTTCATGAATCCCACTCAAAATAATTCATGATTCTTACTAAAGCTATTTTTTTTTTTTTTAATAAAAACTGCAAAATAGTTTAGACCAAGTAAACAAGTAATCCTTTTACTGGCTATAATCACTTTGACATTTGCTCATAAGCTATAAAAATATTTGCTTGATCTTTATCAAGAACTTAGTTAACAAGACTATTTGCGTCTTACTTTGTGAAACGTCTGTCTGTGTTTTTCTGTGTTTACGTAAACAAGTCCTTCTGTTTTTAAGGACATCTTGATTGTGCATCATCGTGCTGCAAGAGCAAAGTACATTATTCTTTGCATCGCTATATAAGATAGCTGTCATAGGAACCTTTGCGTTCTTAAAAAATATAATCTAATTGCATAAAAATACTGAAAAGATTTACAAAGTAAAAGTCAAGTGAATAAATCCTTTATCTTACTTATCACCGCTTTGGCAAATTGTGGACTTCATGAAGATGCGAATGCATAAACGCAAAACTGTCACTCAAACTGAGAACCTACTCAATCTCACACACTCTTTTCTTTAACCCTTTTCTGTAGCACTCGATGGTATACTTCTTTCATCGTTACGAGTTGCCAGCCATAATGGCACAGCGTCATGTCTTCATCATAACGCGTAATCAGCCCAATGCAGCAGCAGCAGCGGCGGCGGCGGCAGCTGCTGGTGCTCGTCCCGGTGCAGGGGGGGTTGGTGCTCCTGCTGCGGCTGGTGGTGCTGCACCGGCTCCTGCTGGAGGAGGACCTGTGGGTCAGCAGGCGGCCGTGCAACGTGCTCGTCTTCTTGTGACGCGACTGTTTCAACAGTTGGCAACGGAGCATCAGGGAAGGGGACAGGCAGCAGCTGCAGCTGGAGTTGGAGGAGGAGGAGGAGGACACGCACTAGGAGAAGATGCTATAGCTGAAGCTCACGCGCAGCCAGCCAACAATGCGATTGCTGTTGTTGCCATTGCCTTGGGTAATCTGAGGCGAATACCGCTGGTGGGGCAGTGGTTGCAACGTCGCGAACAGTTTGCCACCGTGCGTAGAGTGTTCCTGGGGCAGGGACATGGACATGGTCAAATGATGCATGTGCGGCTGCAACGCATCAATGTGGCCGATATACCCGGCCTGCAAACTCAAGCAGCAGCCGCAGCAGCGGCAGCAGCAGCACAAGCGGCAGCAACGGAAGCCGCCGCCGCAGCAACAACAACAACAACAGCAGCAGCAGCAGCCGAAGGTAAGTAAATTATTGTCCAATATTTGTGTGAACTTTACCGCACACACTTCATTGCGCTCAATTGACGCCGTTAACCCCTTAAGCCATATATGCAACAGTTTTTGGCCAAAACGAACACACACAACGACAAAATATAAGTCCCTAATGCCAGAAAGAAAGAAAAAAAAAAAGATGTTGTCATGACTCTGTCTCGCTTTCGTGTGCAATCAGCCGGAAGATAAATTTGAATATACGTTTAAGCTGCACTCGAAAACGCAGTCGACAAAAGAAACCAAATGGAAAACAAGGCAAGCCAAAAGAAAAACCAAAATACCAAAAAATGAAATGTACACAAATCTGTGATAGTCTCGCATGTGTAAACATGTAAAAAAAAAATGAGAATCTGTTTGCTTTGTCAGGATGATATTTGAATACCCTTACTACAGTAGAGACTGCGTGATGATATTTGTAGTAAGCTGAATACTTTAAATTCATCAATATCAATATTCTTTTGGCTTTTTTACAATTCAAAACTGCTTTCTAGTAAAACTTCTTAAAAATGGCGAATTTTAAATTGACAATTGCCAATTTTTCTCTATAGTTTATCACACGATACATTTACTTTTTTGGGCATACTTTTTTGTGGCTGCAGCGTATTAAAAAGAAGTGGCAATAAATGTCAAAAAGCCTGCGCATTCGAACATGAAAACAGTTAATATTAACGATATATATAAAATATATTGTAAATGCGTTACGTATGTGCATTACCATAACCCCAGCCCCGCCCAACCCATTTCCGCATCCCACCTCCCCCTACCCCTCATTTTTTTGTATGCTAACAATAATATGAAATTATTTGTCGATTCGATGGCGAAAAAAACGAGGAAGGAAGAAAAAAGGAAGCAAGAAAAAGAAGTGAAATATTAGAATACTCAGAACGAATGTTTTGTAAATTGTAACGCGCCTGTCATTTCCTGTTTTATTTTCACTTTATTTCATTGCTAACTTTGCCATTCTTTGCATATTTTAGATGTCGAATCAAATCATGGACAAGGACGATGCCAAGTGCCAGCAACAACAACGATAAACAGCATCAATGATGCAGGAGCAACAGAGGCAGGGGTTGGAGCAGGAGCAGGAGCAGCAGCGGAAACATCTCCAGACAAGCAGTGGAATGAGGAGCAGGAGCAAGAGCAGAAGCAGGAGTTGGGCTTGGATCTAGGGCATTCAGGCGTGCCTAAGATGTTGAAAAATCTAAATTCCACTGCGGCGGATATTATAAATATGCCGGATACGGCTAAAACTACAACTACAGCAACGACGTCAACTGAGCCCCCGCTCCAGTCAATGGCAAAGCAATTAGCAAATAATTTGCCAGCTCAAAGGACGCAACAGCAACAGCAGGAGCAGCAGACGCCTTCTTCGTCCGCAGCAGCATCAGGTGAAAAGCAAAACAGTCCACTGCAAGCTCAAAGCCAAGTTCCAACTGCTGACCAGCAATGGAAAAATGAGGCAACACCAACAGCAACAACAGCAACATCTGCAGACGCCTTGACGTCAAAACAATCCAGAGCAGACGAAAGCCAGGCTGAAGCAACTGTGGCCAATTCAAGCACAATGATGGATGGCAGGCAAACAGTTGATTTTATAGAAGGCGACAGCTTCACGTCAACAGCAAATTACAACGATGCCAACGCCGCAACAAACCACATGGAACGGCAACAGCAGAAGGAGGACATGGAGATGGAGACGGAGTCGGAGGAGAAGCTGTTGCCCAAGCTAATGAAAACTCTACCGCATACATCAAACCAAGTGACAACAGCAGCAGAAGCCGCAACAGCCAACAACTGAATAAGAAGACAAAGTCCCACTGGTCGAACGGGGGACAGGGAGAGGAGTAGGGGTGCGTGCGGCAGAATTAGGGTTGGTGTGTGTGTGTGTGTGTGTGCACCCCACTCTCAAAAAATTAATACAGCAAGATGTTATGCAAGCAAATTCATATATATATATAAATCAGCTAGTAAATTTTAGATAATTTGCCTGGTGTACTTATGTCTAGAATATGCAACAATGATTGTGTAGGTCTGTGTGTGTGTGTGTGTGTGTGTGTGTGAGAATGGGTGATAAGTGTGTGTGAGTGTGTGTTTGAGACTAGACAAATTATTCATTTTTTGGTTACGCATGCGAAAACTGTGTTACTTAGTGATTTTTAACTACTACAAATTAATGTGTGATGAGTGTGTGTATGTGTGTGTGTTTTAGCCATGGCAACAACAGCTCGCGGTGCTGATGCTCACTTTTAATTAGTTGCCCAACAATTATGAGCCACAATAAAACTACATATGCAATATAATACATATTATACAGCTAGTCGCTTCTAAAAAAGAAAATTAAAACCATACAATAACAAAAAATATATATACAAAAATCTATAAAGCAGTAAAAAATAAAACAAATTTGGGGCGTTTCATAATTTTAATTACATAATTTTATTTGCTATGTATTTACTTTGCTCCATGACATCTGTTTGCCTAGCGGCATGGCTAAAAGACGAAGATAAATACATTTGTATTTGATTTATGATTATAAATTGATTATTGCTTGTTATAAAAAAAATTGTATTTGCCCTATTTACAATTGAAATGGAATTTTAATATCGATTTCGATTTTTCTTTGAACAGAAATTATTTTATTGTGCATTTTATTCCCTCCTACACTTGGCCAAAACAAATAATACATATACATAAATACGATATAATAAACGAATTAATAAAGATATCTAAATACACACACTGTGAATATTCATAAAAAAAATAGCTTAAATATTCGCAATATACATAAAAATACACATTTGTAATTGTGAATTGTTTTGTGTTAATCAATCAAGCTGTAAAAAATAAGTTTCGTTTGTTACAAACACTTGATAAAGTTCTTTTGATAAAAACTATTTCAAATCTACAAATTTTTATTATTTTTTTTGTGTGTACGAGTGTGTGTCTGTGTGTGCGAACATATTAATGTGTGCGTTAAGTCAGCTTAGGACGAAAATTTCTGGGAATTTTTACTGAATATTAAGCAATTTAGATTTGACTACATGTTCTTCTCTACACTTTACAGAAATGATGCGAAAAGAACATATGTAATACATACAATATTACTATTTAATATAATTATTATGCATACTGAGAATAGTTTCCTTGAACTGTTCTCAAACGATATATCTAAATGTATAAAAAACAAAATATACAATATTCAAAAAAATAATGTGAAAAGTGTTTATATATAGGTTAAACTTAACTTCAAGATACAGCTTCAATCGAGCCGACAAACCGAAACTCAAAAGACATTCCGCTAGAAAGTTAGCTGAAGCTTGAACAAAGTTTTGAGGTCTTAGGACTTTGGTGGTGCATTTATAATTAACTTGAAAACTTGGCAGCACCTTTGGAATGCAACTAAAACTCGCGAAAATAGTAATTGATCAAAGCAAAAATCGATGGAGAAATAGGCTAAAAAATTTGTAAGAAATTTATAGGAAGAGCAAAAGAAATGCAAAACCAAGTTTAAGATAAAGCAAGTGCGTTTAAACACTTACCATCGGAACTTTTATTCAGACCTACAAGCAAACCTTCAACTGAGGAAATTCATCATTAAACAACATGAAGAAAATAATGTAAGTAGCTTTTATTTGATTTTTATTAACTTAATATTTTCATAGTTTACAGCTTTAGAAAGTAAATTCTGTTTTTAATTTTTTATACCAGGGAACATTTTTGATTATTTGTTAATTATGATTTGAGATAAGAACTGCTTCTGGCATTTTAACAATTCTCTCTGCAGATAATGCTAAGACTTTTACAGATTCCGACAATTGATTCAATTGATTACAAAATTGACTTTTTGGAATATTCTATATTTAGCAGTTAAAAAAGTGCCAATGCTGCAAACTTAATTTAAATTAAAGATAAACAAATTATGCGCCATCAAAAGCTGAACTTAATTTGCATATTTCGATTTTTAAATGATGTTAAAGGAATACATTGTAATAATAATAATAATGATTATGATAACACCAGACAGCTCATGTTGATGGCAAACGGAGTGTTAAATAGGAAGAGAGAGGCAGAGAGAAACTTTCACTCATGTCAGTCTTAAATGCTCAAGTTGGTGCTTAGCCTTAGCTGCTGATAGATATTATGCATGCCAATGCCAGGATGAAGTACTCGTACCCATTCCAATCCTTATCAGCAACAGGAGCAGGAACAGCAACAGCATCATCATCATCATCGATACACTGGGATTCGCGGCGAAACTTTATGCCAAAGTATGTAAATAAAACAATGCAAATGTCTGGCACGGCACGTCAGGGAAGAGCTTGAGCTTGAGCTGGAGATTGCGTATCCTTGGCCATGTGTCCCTGTACCAAGCAACTGTCGCTGTCAATGCGCATTCCTTCCAGTTCGTTGATGTGAGCCAAGCCAAACATCTAACAATAATAAACAACCGCGTAGTGTGCGACTTCAGACGTCAGATGTGCGTGTGCCGTTCTTTGGTTGGTTCTTGTGCTTGTTTTGGTTTTGGGGGCGACTCCGAGACAGCTCTGGCAGTCATGTGGGTTTAAGATGGCAGCCAGAATGCAAGTGGGTTGGGGTATTCCAAAAAAAGAAAGCAAGAAGAAACATTGAAAAATATTGGCAGTCATACATATTTATTACATCAAGACGCGAGACAAAGTACTCGACACGACCAGGATATGGGCAACGTGCGTCTTTGATTAACATCTTACGGTGGGAAATGAACGCAATAATAAAAAAGTATAGGTAGAAAAGAAATGCCGAAGACTAAATACACTTGCAGCAGGATGTGAAGATGTTAAATGCATGATTTGTTCCTAGATTTATTAAGAAAGCTAGTTAATAAGAGACATACAGGTTTAGATGTGGTATACCCTACCTATACTTCAATGTGTTCCATACTTTACAACATAATGTCAATACCCAATGAAAGGAAAGATGTTACGTTATTTCTTATCAACATATTTGCTTATTTGCTTATTTGTTTCGGCATGAGAAACTTTTCAATAAAAGATGCGAATGTTGTTGCAAACATAAAAAGATAAACAACTCATTTACATAACATTAATGCAAATCATACACACATAATACACTCCCACTCCATATGTGTGGGCTTGTGATGTTGTCATTAAAAGGCTTGTCATACAACATTCACCAAAAATAAAAGAAGCAAGATGGAATTTCCGCCGCAGTCGACTTCCGGCGTTTAAATGCGGCTGTTAATCACATGGCAAACAAAATGCTGCATACATTCAGGCTGATCCAGCTAATTATATGTATTTATGTACGTGTGTGTGTGTCTGTGAGGGCGTTTGCCATAGGCATATGTTCAAATGAATCTTAATTAGGTCTTTTGTTTCACACAAAGCCGCAGGCACACACAAAAATAAAACATAAACATACATAGATACATACATAAATTTATACAGATCTTATAGCTCCTCTCTTACACGTGTCTTTGACAGGAACTAAAGTGATACTTATTATATTAAAGCCAATTTGCCATAACAACAAAGCGCAAGGCAAATCAAAGGTGTGAGCAAAATGCTTACCAAACTTTTTGTAAAGGAATAAATATCCTGTCTGGCATATAATCAGCTTCATCTTGTATGCTGGATGGATTAACAAGTTAATGAAGTAGTTAATAGCCAGAGAATGTCTGAATCTCTCTGTCTCGACAGTTGCTTTTTAATAAAAAGATGCGCTTGCAGACTAATGGTTGTCTATTCTTAGAGACTCAGATACACCCTGCATTAAGTATACGACAATAAGAACTCCCATATTACCTTAACAACAAACCGATTTCGTGAAAGTGTGGTACATAATTTGTAATTCAATGTTTATTGTAATTAGCCTACGATTTTTTATGTCTATTTGAGTAACATAAAGCAAAAACACAGAATATTTTTCTACTCCTTTCTAAAGCTGTAAAAAGTATATCTCTCATACGATAAATTTTCCATAGAGTGATTATTAGGAAAGGAGTTTTAGTTTCTCTCTTGATTCAAGGCTTTTGAAAGTCCTTTCCAGCCCCTTTTTATAAAAAAAAAAAAACAGGAGTTTTTATATACTACCTTTAAGTTAGCTTTAGCTGCTAAATGAAAGTAACCTTGAAAGATTAATCATGTTTTTTGCAAATATTAAGTTTTCTTGCTGTCTTACTTTTATACTTACTGTTTAGTTGCAATCGAAGCCAGCTCATGCAGAAAAATTCATTTTAAAAAAACATTAAACGGGTTTCCTAGCATACATTACGTCTTAATCCAAGCAATATATGTTTTGGCCGAGGTCCTGTTATAGTGTAATAATGTAACACAATGCTTTTAAGCTTGTAAATCAAAAATCAAAAGTGTAATTAGCTCTATGAAATATTAGTAAGTAATTAGCTGCCAGTGGGAGTTCCTACAATGTTAGAGGGATTAAAAAGAAAGTTTGTTAATGCTATTTTCAAATAGCCATTAAAATAACTCATAAACTGGCCATACTTACGCGTAAAAAAAATAGAAAGTTTTGCTCAAATATTCGATTCTTCTTTGGTAAGAAGTTTCGCCATAATCAATCTTAACGCACATATTTTAACAAGTCTTCAAACAAATTGTTGGCTTAAAGTTAAGTTTAATCTTAATTGATGAGAGTTAGTTGCCTGGGCAATCAAAAAGTAAATAATTGATGTTTCGATTTAGTTATTCTTTCTTTTCGTTGTTTTCTTTCCCGATTTATTGGCGTTGTTGAGAGAATCTTGTTAACTACGTGTATTCTCAAGCAATAACATTTGATTGTACAGGTTATAGCTACGAGCATACACGTGGCCATTTCAGATTCTTAATTTACCAATCTCGGCTTCATAAATAAAATCACATTCCAGATGCTGGAGCTGAAACTGCATCGGAACCTAATCTCTTCTATAGGTATTCACATTCCATGTGGCGGTCACTTTGCGGCCACTTTGTTTTACGTGTTTTTATTTAATTTTCATCTACTTACCCGTATCCGGAGTCGTTGCTTGCTCTCTCTTTCTCGCCAAGTTCCGCCTGGTTTGCCTGGTTAACTGCTGGGTTTTAGTATTTTTTTGCCTTCGCCTTTGCCTTGGCGGTTTTGTGTTACGGCTGATATGCCTAATAATGCCCCAGCCGCAAAATTAATTGCACTATAATTTGTAATTAAGTTACCGAGCACAAAACACGAACAATGTTTGCCAGGGGGAGGGGTTAGAGGCAGGAAGGGCATGGAGAATTCGTGAAGCAAATTTCAAGCTCATAAAATGAAACCTAGAACATGAAGTTGCTGTCCAAGGGGTCGTCTCTTGGTTTCTAGTATCTGTTGTTGTGTTGTTGTGTGTGCTGGTATGTGTGTGTGTGTGTGTGTGTGGTGGTATGTGTTGGTGGTATGTGGCCGCTGCGTTGTTTCACTATAATTAATTAATTACATTACACAAACTTGCTGTCATCATTGTTGTTGGTGTTGTTGGTGTTGGTTGCAGTTGCAAAATGTGTAATGAAGCGCCTGCAACATTTCGAGCAACCTTTTTGAATGGGGCAGGGCTAGTTGACAACCGCCCCTCAACAATGTCACTTTCAATAAAATTAACTTGTTTCGCAATCAGCTACTGCACCTTTGCCCCCCATCAGCCAACCCCCTTCACCATTCCCCTGCACGCAATTATATTGCAATTTGGTGGCTAGGCAAAAGCCAATCAAACAACTTTTGCCAGCGCAAGTTGTGTGAGCAGCAAAATGCAAAATGTATATAAACTCAATTACTTCGTAGACAGGCTAAGGTGTAGAAACACAGGGAGAGGGAGAGGGAGAGCGAGAGAGAAAAAGAGGGTGAGATGAGTGCGTTGAGAATTGGTTAAGGAAGCGCAGGAGTGTAGAAAAACTGCATTAAAACTTATGGATTTTGTTTGATGTGAAAGTTTGTGTGTGTGTGCGAAAAGTTCAAGGTAATTAGCAGGTATTTCAGCAGCCAACTGCAAAAACAAGCTTAAAATACTCATCCATATGTTCCTCATCTCTCAGATACAGATACAGATACAGATACAGTTGCGACCTGAGCATTAATTACAAATTTGTCTGTTTGTCTGCTTTTTTCCCGTTTGCCAATATCAAATTGTTTTTGCTTTTCCATCCTATATATATATATAGTACATATATATTTTTGATGTCGTATGTATTTCATGTTTGTTGTTTCACTTTTCTTCCTCGTTTTTTTTATATTTTTATTTATTTCTTATTTTTGGTCGCTTACGGCACTGTTGTTGGGTGTCCTTTTCTTAGCTTGCCATGTTGCCAGGTTTCTTGGTTGTTCTGCCTGCCTGCCTGCCTGCTGGTTTCGTATCTGTTTTGCTGTATTGCTAGCTGTACCCGAGGCTGTTGGTTGGAAAATAAATCGCGCATAATGCCGCATAGCAGAGCAACATCACGAAGTATTTGCACTGCGTGACAAACAATTTGTGCCAACATTGACAGACGCAGACATTATTGTTGGGCGGGGGAGGGGGTAGGGGTCGTCAGGCTACACAGAGTCATACTCATCCATGGCCGCATCCGCATCCGTTTCCTCTGCTAACTTCAAACTGCAGCAACAACATTTCTGTTGCCTGTTATTCTTTGGCCACGTACGTCGGGGTGTTATTTGTAGTTGTGCCTGTCCAGCTGAAAGCAATGAGACAGAGACAAAGACATAGTTTAAGAGAGAGAGTGAGATAGAGAGAGTGCGTGTGCAATAGAGATGGATAGAGAACTGTCAATGTTGTATAAATATTTTCATTACGTTTTGCACACTTCGTGGGCCGCTAATTGAAAAATCATTTGGTCAGTTTAGTGAAGTGACAAACTGAACAACAAGTGCAATTTTTGCATTATCACAAATATATTGAATTCATTATGCACACACGCAACGCAATCAAATTGACATGACCCCCAACAACAAATAACAAATAAACAACAGGACTCCAGGCCCGCATTGGATACTAAAATTGGGTTTCTGTATTCTATATTGGAATGTTGAGCTGTGCTCGCATATTGCTTTATAATGATATTCAAATGGAGAAGCGCGGCTGGCAGCGCATAGATTCAGTCGCTAATGTGACACATGAATTCATTTTCGACTTGATTTATGCAAAAAAAAAATAAAAAAATAAGCAGCAACAACAACAAGGACCTTATAATAATAAAGCAACAACAAATTCGAAACTAAAGTAAACAAAGTATGCAAAAAATGTAAAAATGTTAAAACAAGAGCAACTTTGATTTTGGGTTCACGCATTTGAAGTTCTGGTTCGTTGGGTTCGATTTCTATATGTACATATTGAGGGTCTCTCTGATTTCTCTTTTGCCTGCTGGTAAACACCACACATCTTTCCTATCCTTTCCCTCTCTCTCTTGTCACGTTTTTTTTTGTGTTCGATTCGCATTTTTTCTGATCATTTCTGAAAATATTTACCCCGGTCGCACATAGTGCAGAGTTACAGACACAAAGCAACAAATTTGCATAACTAATAAACGTACTCAGTTCTAAAGAATATTTTAGCATAACATCCAGTTACGGTTTTCTCATGTTCACATTTTTTTCTGAAGAATTTTTGCAGTTTTGGGGCTTACTTTGTTTAGTTTAAATTTCACTTTATAAACTAATGGAACGCAATATTTTTAATTTTCGCGTTTAATTTTATTCGTGGAATAAATCTACATTTAAAATAAAAGTTTTGTGATCAATTTCATTTAATACAAATTTTCTTCAAACTTAAATTTTTTTGACAATAACTATTGGGTAAATAACTTACTTTAATATGTACAAAAATGAATTAAGCTCATGATAAGCTTGGTATAAGCAAATCCGCATGGTCTTTGTAAAACCCTAACTCCAAAACTTAGCTTAAATTTGACAGGACCTAAGCTTACTGCGCGAAATTAAAAAACAAGTTAACGCGAATTTGTATAGACGTTAAAAACGTAATTAAAAATACACAAAAGCTCTATACAAACGTCAAGTTGTGTGTTTTTACTCTTCACCTGTCCAGTGCCCAGGGCGACCCTAGGTTAACTTTAAATAGACTTAAATGCTGAAGCATGCAGTTGGTTATCAACCTCTTTGCAATTGCGCCAGCTATTCAACCCTTTTTGCGATGTGTATTGTGAGCTGCATATCAAGTTAATTAAAACGCATTCATTCAAAGTGCCAGCTATGCGAAATTGCAGACACTTCTCACACTCCGCTCTCCTCTCTGTGCTGTGTCTCGCTTTGGCATTTGTCAGCTTTACTTCTTTTTGGTGTTTTTATTTATATTGTATGTACAATGTCTGCAGTCATTTTCTTTGTTGTTGCTGTTGCTGTTGTTGTTGTTTTTAGGGGTCATTTCAGGACTGGGTCATTTTCAACGTCACTTTATATAATAGCGCTCAATCAGAGTGTGTTGTAGTTGTTGGGTTTGTCGTTTTATTAATTATGCTCAGCAGTTGCAGCCATTGCAAACAAAACATGCAAATTACGTATACGAGACCGCAAGACAAATTCTAATTAAATAAAAGCTAATGCAGCACAATACAATGCTGATTAGTCTATGGCCATTCATAAAAAGCCCTAGCATACACACATGCCACATGCCATATGCCACATGCCACATGCCACGTGTCATAAATGCCACACGCAATTTGAGCTTTCCACTCTTACTGAACTCTGATGTGCTAATGGCTAATGCGGATCAGGTGTATCAAATTCTATAACAGTCTACATATATACATACGTCAAGGTATTTGTGGTTGTTTTTGAAGTTTACTATTTAATGAAGTCGCATTAATACGCTTCAATAACTGAATATAATTGATGTTTAAAAAGTCGCTCAAAAAGTTACGATAAGTATTTTTTCTCTCCCTCTATATACATATATATTTATACCTATATGTATATATATCTGTTGAAAATACTTTATGCTTTTGTCATAAGATTTTGTGCGTCTGGCAGCTGTAACCTTTCCCCAGAACTCCCGTCCAGTTCAGTCCTGTGTCCGGCTACAATCAACCCTCCTCATATTGTACTGTTGCCCACGTTTTCTTTCATATGTGTGTGCGAGTGTGTCTGTGTGTGTAAGTCAAACATTAATTGGCACTTAAAGGCATTTAATGGTCACATGGTGCGTTTATCGATATGGTTTTTACTTCAATTTCTAGCTTTTAGATTTTCTGTTGCGAAAAATTGAAACAATTTTGATGTTTTCAGAACGTTGCCATTTTAACGTTATACATATATTGAAAAGTAACTGTTCACTGATATTTATGAGCATTAAATTCATGTACACATATACTTACTTGTATGTCCCTTGGTTTTGTTGAGCTTTGGGTTACTTACTTGGATTACAGCTTATAATGCATATGAATAGTTGCCATTAGTTTTTAATTACCAGCACAGCTGAAAGCACATAAAGAACTAATGAGTATGAGTCTAGGATCTATGTGGGTGTTATAATCATGTAACTAAGCTGATTTTGTGTTAAATTGAAGTTGCGGCACTTTTAATCCCACTAAAACACTAAAACTCCAAAGCGGATGTGAAACAAGAGAAGCAAAATTTCAAAGGGGAACCTAAACTCACAATCAAAGTTGGGTTTGTCGCTTGAATTCATTGTGTCTATGTCTCTCTTTTTCTGTGCTGTTGCTCTTTAGTCTTTCGGTTTGATTGTAAAGTTTTTTCTGCACTTCTTCCCGTCTTCTTCTTTTTTTTTTACCAATTAACACTTCGTTTGAGTTTATGCAAACTGACTGAGTGTGAATTGAAATTCACACAAAAAATAAGAGGAGAAAAAAACGAAACTAAGCTCATTAGTTAATGCTGTTGCAAGTCTCTGAGAAATCCTTGCATAATGCTTAAAGTGAAAAGAGTATTTTGTTGTTTCTGGAGGAGATATTCCCTGAACTAAAAACAGTTTCTAATGAAATGCATAAAAGAAATTCCAATGAACCGAAAACTTGCAAGCTTAAGATACAGCGTTATAGCCATAAAGTTCAGTACAGTTCTTTCATATTACCATATAACGTTTCTTTCCTTATCGAAATATGCTTTGGTAACCGGAATTTATGTCTATTAGGTAACGTTTGCTGGCCATAAAAGTTCCAAGCTTACTTTAACAATTTCCAATGTTCTTTTTTAGACTATCTAACCAGTCTCTCTCTTTCTGTCTCTATTGGCTTTAGATCTAAGTCAATATAGTTTAACGGCGTTACAGGCCAACAAATTTCTTTTATTGCCTTGCATAGCCAAACGCATAAAATCCCGATATGCAGCAACCGTCTGGCTGCACAAACACACACACACACACACACACACAGATACATAGACACACCTACGCACAGGCAGATAGAGCCGCAGACAACCACACACCAACACACACAAACATGAAGACCTGGCCTTGTTGCGGCTCCGGGCTGCACATGAGCTTGGGCCATAAATTTCGCACTCGCAATGTTGGCAGTTGGCAGCTGCTGTTGCTGCTGCACCCGTTCGAAAGCCAAGCCCCCCTCTACACCCTCTCTGCCCAAGCTAGTGTGTTTTGGTGTTGCCTTCGTTTGTTCAGTACAATTAATGAGGCTGTCGTCGTTTTCATCGTTCTCGTCGCCGTTCTCATCGTCATCGTGTTTGTGTGTGTTATCAACAGGTGTTAAATTTCAATTTTCAGTTTATTGCTTATTAGTCAGAGTCAGAGTCAGAGTCGCAGTCAGAGTGAACGAACGTACGAAACGAACAGTAAACGGTTCTAGCCTCTGCGCCTGTGGATGTTGTTTGTAATTTAAACGAAATTAAATTCGGCCCATGTCAGAAAGTATAGAGATAGCGACAGACAGAGAGAGCCTCGGGCAACAAAAGAGACATTAATTAAAGTTGACGTTTAGGTGTTAGCACTGTGCTGTGTCGGACTATGGCTGTGTGCTAGCCATGCAATATATCACAATGATCAATCACGCACCGGACCCCAAGAAAGGCCAGAGGCCAAGAACGAGACGCACACACACACACACACACACACACAGACACACACAAGAGCACACAGAAACAGGAGAAGATTTGCTGAGTTACACAGGCAAATTGGTGTTCATGTCTGGTTTAAGAGTTTCTCAGACTCTCATTGTGGTCAATTCAATTTGGTAGTTTGATTTGTTTGGTTTTTTGGTTGACTGCCGTGTTGCTGGCACGTTCAAGCATTTTGAACTTGCACGTTTATATCATAAATTTGTGTTACCATATGTTTACCATGCCGCTTTCATCTCTCACAAAAACCACACACACACACACACACACACTTTTTCACAGTCATAACTCAATGCAACGCAATTTTATGCGGCGGTGAACACATACACATATGCACACATTTCATATTTAATGTTTAATATGGTAAAAGCAAAAGTTAATAATGGTGTGCATTATCGTACTTACCCAGCCATATGGTCGCAGCAGTTGACACAAAATAACAAAATAAAAGCCTCTTATTTTAGGCCCGCTTTTGTATGCTACAGTTTTTTTTTGTTGTTTCTTATCTTTCCTTATTTATTAGGGGGATTTTTTGTTTTGTTGTTTTTTGACTTTTAATGTATTTTTCTTTTCAATCTTGTTGCGAACTTGTTAACTTCATAAATTGTTTATTATTATTGTTGTTGTTGTTGTTTACTTTCACTTGAGTTTTTATTAACAACAACAAATTATTGTTGTGTGTGTGCAAGTAAGGGTGTTCAAAAATGAGGCAACTTTATTATGCGGTCGGTCGGTTGGAGCAGTATCAGCAGCAGGATCAGGACCAGGAGCCGAGTACCACAACCGTTGCCAGTCAGACTGTGACTGTTATGAAGCCTGATAATTTATCGGGCAGCAAGTCTAGCAGCGCATGCTGCGCTGACACACGGCCGCCTGCGTCGCTGCCTGCTGCTGCCTGCTGCTGCTGAAGTCGCCGTCGCCGTCGCCGTCAACCCTCGCCTAGAGTGGGTGCCAGCAACGAAAGGGGGGAGAGACGGGGGTCGCTCTGTGTTCTATACGTATCTATGGCAACTTGGGCGCGGTGAACGCGCAACAGTTCGCAAAAGGGATGAAAAACGTTCACATTGTTGTTGTTGCTGTTGCTGTTGTTGTTGTCCGTCGCCTGTTGAAGCAGCAGCAGCTCCATTTCGCTCATTTTGCCCAATGGGTTCCACAAGAACGGCAACCAGTTGACAACTACAGCGCCAGCAGCCGCACATATCACGGGGGGAGGAGGGTGGCGAGCAGGCAGGATATGCAGCAGTTGTTGTTGTTGTTGTTTTAGTTGCAGTACAGAGTGCACAGAGAATAGATGCCGCCTATACCACCCACCTGTAGTCGTGTAGAGCGTATACTTGTTGTATGTGGATGGCATTTGGTGTTGTTATTGTGGCAACTGCGCCGGCGCCAGCTGCCAACAAGTGAAGCAACAAGCAGAAGCAGCAACAAGCAGAAGCAGCAACAGCAAGCAGCAGCAGGCGTCTGGCCCTGGGCTCTGTTGAGTGAGACAGAGAGAGCGCTAGCGAGAGCTAGAGAGCACAAGTACGCCACAGTGTGCAGGTGCGAAAGAGTGCGCACGAGTGTGTGTAGCGGCCACACACACATTAGCAACAACAACCATATGGACAGCTGGCGGCGTTTCATATTATTTTTTTTTTCTTGCTTTTGTGTTTTTCAGTGTTTTTGCCTCATGCTGTTTGCTGTTGGGAGTTTTGGTCGTCTACTTATTATTATGCTTAATTTTTACCGAGTTGCCATTAAAGAAAACACACGGCAACAACAACAACAACAACAACAGAAGCAGCGGCAGCGGCGAGCAGAAGAAAAAGCAAAGGAAGCGACTGCAGGCATTTAAAGTAAGCAGCACTTGGCTTTCAGAGAGAGGCAACAAAGTGGGTGGACGGGGGATGGGGGTGTCAGGAAGCTGTAGCTGGAGTTGAGCTGCTGCGTCCATATGTGATGGCATTTATTGGTATAGGAAGCAAACAAGCAAAAAGTAACAAGTATGTCTCATATGTTTTTGCTTTTACTTAGCTGCGGCTAAGGCTGCCAACGACAACAACAACGAGAACAACAACAACAACAACAATAAACGCTGGCGCCGGCTACATTGACAACGGCAGTTGGGGCAGACGGTACGCTCAAAAGTCAATTGTTTGCGCCTGCACGAGAGGGTCTGCGTAACTTTTGCAACATATATGCAAGCGAATGTCTGTGTGTGTGTGTGTGTGTGTGGGTGTGTGTGTGTGTGTTGGTATGTTTGAGTGCTGGGTGTGTTTTTGACTGTGTCGGTGTGTGACTGATATATGAGTACGTGATTGCGGTGTGTGTCTTGGCAAACTTGTTGCTGCCCGCTTTTCAGCTCTCAAAGTTGCAGTCGAAGTTCGCAAAACACACACAAGCACACTCACACTCACTTAGCTCGACTTTAAGTTTTGGCAACGGCAATTGTGCAGCTAAATTGGCAAATAGCTGACATATAAACGCCACCCAGCTCAAGCATGAACTAACTAATTCGAACAGCTGGCAAGCCATTAGGGAACTTACACTTTTCGTAGCATACTTTTCAGGGCATATGCTAAAAATCTTTTCGCTTGTTGGCTTAGCAATGTTTGTGTTGATATTTGTTAAGTAAATGCCTGATTTTACAAAAGTTATAATGCTATTAGTGAAAGATTTTGTAGTTCTCGTATCTGTTTATTATTTATGGTGTGTAACTTGGGAACTTAGAGAACTTGAGGAAATTAATGAGTTTTGTAAGTTTTAGGCGTTTGAATTGAAGTAGTTGAATTTATTCGGCTTATAGTTGTGATTAGACCTTAGGATGGGCACTTAAATAAGAGATTTAAATTTAGGTGAACGTGGGAATTGTCAGTATGTTACCAGGAAATAGTTTTAGACTTAAATACAATATTATAGTGTCTATCATAATGATTATTTACCCTTAACAACAGAAGAGTCTGTCTTTACTTTACAACAATTAGGGAGTTTGGACTAACTTGTCAATTTATTTGTCGATATATACACTTACTAAGTATTAAAACAAAGTTAAATATATTTCCGCATAGCCCTTTTTTTCTCTCTTGTAGTCCTATCGTACCAAGGAGCAGCACATATTAGCCGCAGGGTTTTAGTTTGAAGTACGCGGATTTTTCCCAGGTGGGTTTTGGCAGCTATTCCGTAGACTTGTTAGCCATATCGCCAGGAGGGAGTAATGCACGTCTTATATAGCTTTACCTTGTTGTCCAGAGATGCTTTTCAATACTAGTAGGCGCATCAGAAGGCATCGCTCGTATTTATTTGAAGTTTTCAGCTCACTTTAATCTACCTCAAGACACTCGACGACGAACAACCCAACATATCTATCACTCATTTTATTTATGAAAATTAACTCTATACCATACGTATCAAGGATTGTCTAATCGTTCAGAAATTGGCAACACCAAAGCCGAAGCGCCCAAATGGGAAAGATAGTCTTCCTGAAATCATAAGATAATATCATCGGCTTATACATATATAGTTGCATTCATTATAAGAAATAAAAAATATTAACGAACCATAACAGATTCGTGTTTATTATTATTTACTTAAGTGTGGGTGCTGCATAGGATAGGGAAGGCACAAGCCAATTTAATGAAAATTATTGCTAAATTTGCAAAATTGATGTTTTCTCGGAAACTACAAAGACAATATCGATGTCCTTTGGTCAGCTTTTAGCTCTAATCAAAACTAAATGTTTGCAACAGGACTCGCCCAGATTCATGATATTTTTTAAAGCTACAGAAAAACTTCTTATGACACCTTAAAACCTACTAAAAACACAATTTTTCCCAGCTATGCTCTGCAAATAGCGCATAACTTGTACCGACAAAGCAGCTAACAATATTATTTCGATTTATTTGCTCACAGGTAGCAGCACAGTTCATTCCGTTTCAAGGAACTATTTTATTCAATTCACAGTTCTTAGGAACACATTTTTCAAATATTTGTTATCCACTTTCACCGTGCTCCATCTGTCTGTGTGTGTGTGTGTGTGTGTGTTTTTTTTCTTTTGTACAGTCGTAGCATTTGTAGATAGAGCTGTAGCAATAAGTTTTTAAATTTACTGTAAACCACATGCAATACATTTATTTTATTAGCCCGAAACACACAGATAAAGAGAGTGAATGAGAGAGAGAGCAAGAGTGTGTCTCATGCTCAAATGGCTGCCAAGTGGCAGCGAAGTGCCGCGAAGTGACTTCTCACATGAAAAATTGAATTGTCTCTCATCTGTGCACTTTGGCCAGGCTGTGCCTGACTGCTTCACTGGATGAACGCGCGCGTTACGGCTTTGCCACCGCCTTCCCCCTTCCCGCTCCCGGCTTCTGATCCAGACGAAACCCCCAAAGATAGACAGACAAAAGCGTGGCGGCGCAGAGAGTCAGAGAGTCACTTGGACGCACAGACAGACAGACAAGAGTTGGTTGGACAAACAATTGTTGAGGCGGGGTCCGTGTCTGCCTGTCACTGTGTGTGTGTGTGTGTGTGTGTGTGTATATTCCTGTTGTTGTTGCTGTTGTGTGTTTGGCCTACTTTCAGCTGGCGCTGACTCGTTTGGCTGGTTTGGTTTGGTTTGGTTGGCATTAAACACATTTACACATTTACACGTCCAGCTGGCAACAGCTGCTGCACAATTTTCAGCGTCTGCTCGCATAGCAGAAATGAAAATACATACATATATACACTATTTAAGCATACACAGACATATATATGCATTACGTATACGCCGTTTGGGGCAGACGATGGGCGTCATTGCATTTGGGGGATCTATTGAATGGCTTCGTGGCTGCCATTTGCATCTTTTACGGCCGCTGTGATTCGATTGCAACAAACAGTTTTAACGGCAACGGAAAGACACAATAAGCATATAACAATGACATAAAAGCCAAGAACATGCAACTTCAACCCAACTAGCCCCCGACTTTCTCTAACTCTCTCTCTCTCTCCCTCTGTGTGTGCTTGTGTGTATTGTGTGGCGCAACGGGCGCATAAAACCGAAGGGAAATTGTAAATGAAACGCACTTGAAATGCTGCTGCAGCGTCGGCAACACACACACACACACACACACACACACACTTGCAGAGAGTACGCCGTATTATACGGGGCGTAACCGTAGCCAGCTCCTTGCGCTGACAGCGTTGGCCCTGCCCTGCACACCACCCCGCAGCCTGGATCACATGGATTGAGTTACAGTTACATTCACGACCGGATGCGGATGCGGATGCGGCAGTCAGCAAAGGCGCTTTGTGGCAACATATGGAGAGTGTGCTTTAAGTGCAATTGTATATCCTGCACGGGGGGGCTTAGTGGTATGTGTGTGTGTGTGTGTGTGTGTGTGTGTGTGCGACACACATAAATAATACAAGCACATGAGTCTCACTTCTGCCCTTGCGCATCTAATACTAAGGTTACACACCCACACTCAACACACACCACATATATATATATGTGTGTGTACTTTGATATGCTAGACGCGACACCCTTTCGTATAATTATTTATGTAATTGTCATCCGAACTTCATAAGATTTCATTTAATGGGCCATATACCAAAAATATAAATTGGCTTGCTTGATTTATTTGAAGTTTGTGTGTGTGCCTTTGGGGCACAGCTCGCAGTCGCGTCGCCGCCAGCATTTGTCAGAGCTGTCAGTTCTCCATCCACACACCACACACACACACACACACACCAGCTGATGCTGGTTGTTAGTTGTTAGTGTTAAGCTCGTCAACTCCTGAGACCGCAAATCGAATTACACATGCAAATCACTTGGTTTGGTCACTTCTCCACCCAGACCCAGTCTACTAGTTTCTTCTAATCTCTCCCTCTCTCCTGCTTGCATCCTGTCTCGTGTTCTATCTCTCTCTCCTTCTTTGTTCGTTTTTGGTTAACACATTCTACATACTTGGCACAGGATGTTGCTCGATGATTGCCCATTGGTTCGGTTCTTAATGGCCATTCGGACAGTTTAAAGCAATTACACATACTATACATCGTACATATGTATATATCGGAGTCTCGACTATAGCCATTGTCCAGTTGTGACACTTGCGCTTGTCCAATCGACGAAATCTAATTACAAAACAAGCTTTACATTAAATCCTGTCAATGATTGAGTTCTATTGCACAGACATGCATATATTTTTTGTTTTCTTTTGTTTTTTTCCCATTCAAAATATGGCGTTCAACGTAACTGAATACTGCAATAAATATGCAGGAAAATTCATGTGAAAATACAGATTTAGAGAGGAAATAAAGAAAGTTAATGTTAAAGCTATAAAAGATTCATAATAGTCGCAATATTTATAAAACAAAGATTTTTAGGTTGGTTTTGTCACCTTATAAAAGTCACAACATTTCTATTGTGGATGCCAAGGCGCGTAACTTCCGAATACTAACCTCAGCATATTTGACTTTGTACCAAATTTTATTTGCTGCTAAGATTCTTTTTGATTCCAAGTTTATTGTAATTCCTTTTTGCCTTTATCCATAACAATTTTTTTAAGGAGGGGCTTTCATACTGTTTTCCATGGTTTCTTTTATAAGATAGATATTTATTACTTTAATATTTTTTGCCCTAAAGGAAAAGTGTCTTATAACTGAAGAAAATACATCATCAAGAATGGAAATTTCCAATAGGAAATAACTAATGCTAATCTACAGACAGTTACTTCCTAATTACATAACACAAACGAGTACTAATCAACAAGTATTCAAAGTGCAGATGCAAAGATGTAGAAAGATCTTGATAGCACATAAATTTTAGTGACTCTCCCGCTGTGACTGAGTCACGCACCCACATACATATAAGTACATACATAAATGTATGTGCACATACATGTTTAAGTGTGTGGATGTATGTGTTGTTTTTTTTTACTGTCGCACGTTTCACAGTTAATTTATATTCATAAGTCAAATTGGTGTACAATTACCGCCCGATTATGAAAACGAGCAACTGCGGGCGGCCAACAGCGAAACGTTTGTCAAAATGAAACCCCCTCCCTTACCCCAACCCCCGC
The DNA here is from genome assembly GCA_018152825.1 of Scaptomyza hsui. Classification (NCBI taxonomy): domain Eukaryota; kingdom Metazoa; phylum Arthropoda; class Insecta; order Diptera; family Drosophilidae; genus Scaptomyza; species Scaptomyza hsui. The sequence goes on from JAECXO010000002.1 coordinate 5,815,250, forward strand.
CCCGCCCCGCCCCGTCAATGGCTGTGAGAAGGGTCGCTTCTTGGCTCTTAGTCAGGATGTAGGAATCGAGCTCGCAGTTTGGGGATAGCGCTAAAGCAGCCATATGGAGCGAGTTGTTGCTGCTGCTATTTCTATTTTTTAATACGGCGACAAGTTAAAACAGCAACAACAAAAACAACAGCAACAACACAAAGGGAGCAACACAAGGCAGCAACCCCCGAATGACACTTGCCAAGTATTTTCTCTTGGTGCGCTCTGCTGCTTTGGCTATCTCCCCAAGGATCAGAAAAGCAACAGGAACACAGGCAAACGCGTTTCCATGGCATACTGGGGAGCTAGCAGGCGGAACTCATAGAGATGGACAGGATGGAAGGAACACGAATCACAAATTGGAAAACCGCTCGATAAGTAATTTGCAATCAATTATTTCTTCATTATTTTGTTATTTCATTTAGAGCACACCAAAAACAAAAACAGTTACTTAGATTACAGGACCGAAGAGAAGATGATTTTTCTTTAATAAGCTTGAATTCTTACATAGAATAAAATATTTACTTAAAATATTTGTTAGTTAGTTGATTACCATAAGATCTTCGACTGTTTATATCCTTAAATGTAGCTATTTTGTAGTGTTGTTTAACACTACTTTGTATCACGACACGCACACAACACTAGACCGGAAAGCAGCAATCTAGGGTCTATATGTGGAACTAGAATTCAGGCTCCGTGGCAGAGTAGTTGATGAGCTGGCGCCTCGTTGCGGGCGGGCATCCTTGTTCCTGTTGTTGTTGCTGTTGCTGTTGTTGTCGTGTCAGGACATGTCACCTACACATAGTCACATGTAGACGCTCTGACTTAAATATAGCAAGGGCGAAAAAAGAAAGAGCAAGACAGAGAGAAAAAGAGAGAGAGAGAGTGTGTCTGAGCTTGGAGTCTGAGTTGCCCTGTGGCGCTGGGCGGCATTAACGAGCCAGTCCGTGCGACAGTCCATGGCCGCCATCAAGGAGTCAAGGAGTCATGGAGCTGTTGCTGCTGGGCATGGGCAGAGCCAAAGCTAAAGTCGTTGCTGTAGCTGTAGCTGTAGCTGCTGCTTGTTGCTGCTTATAGCCATGCAGCTAAGCCGTCAACTTGTCATCGTCATGAAAAATCTGTGAAGTCAGCCACAATTTTGGCGCCAGTCTGCTTAGCAGCCAGCTGTGCGTGTGGATGCGTGTAACCCAACAAATCCAAAGAGCCCATCATATACCCCATTCCACCATCAAGACGTGGTAAGGGGTAAGGGTTTTTGGTGGTGGTGACGGGCGTCAAAATCATTCCGCAATGCTTCATTTTAATTTAGCCGCACACAGTGCCGGGACTGTAAACGGGCTGCGGGGCGAATGTTGGCGACGCATTTGCTTAAACGTATTCAAAGCGCGTGTACAACGTCAGGAGCCCAAGCCGCCCCTTTGAGTTAACCTCTCTCTGCCCCCAACTCTACCCCAACGCTGGTGCCATGCGGCTTTAGTTTTAATTTAGTTATTGTTGCCACTTCAATTGGAAGCGGCGACAGCAGCAGCAGCAGCAGCAGTTTCTGTCTCTACTTAAACTTTACTCTTTCAACCTCAACTACCTCTCCCTTTTCTCTCCCTCAGTTGCTGTCTCCTTTGACTTGTATTAAATCCAAGTTATATTGAGCGATCCTTTGGGTTTTGCGCACGCTGATTTTTCGATTTTGAGAAATGAGGTCATGAGAAGCGGCACGTTTGCCATATGGGAATATGACCCGTTTTGCCTTTGAACATTGTATTTGGCCAAGTCCAGTGAGAATGATGACGAGGAAAACGATGACGCCGCTGGGACACAAACTAGGCACTTTTAATACTCTGATAACGGTAAGGTTTCTCAGTCTACAACGGTTTTATGATCGCGACAAAAATATAGTGTAGATAGGTTTGTCGATAAGTTTGGTGAGCTCAAGGTAGATAACATTACGATATAGCTTAAAGCGTCTTAAATTTCATATCTCTTTGCCGAATAACTATTACTTCCTGTTATTCGCGGTATTCGGACGAGAACGTAATAAAATTTCAAAAGGAAAATGATAAAAAATAAATGTTATTTAAATACAAATTAAATAAATATATATCATAAACAATATATATGGTTATTTCGCATTTCTTAATTATATTTACATTTCTTGTTGATGTACCAGGCGAACATAATTAGCAGCTGGATGGTGATGCATTTTGTTTTAGGAATTGCACTCAACTCTCGACTGCGCTCAAAATTACGATCAAAGAACCTGGCAGTTGCCTATGTTCTCCTGGTATATATTGAATTTTAGCGTCGGCATTTAGTTTCCAACTTAGCAATTGTTTTTGATTTATTATGGAATTCAATTTATTTAATTTATTTGTTTTTGACATTTTTGACACATTAAAAGTTGGTTTTCGTAGTTCATAGGTATTGCAGATTCTAACGAATTGCTGGAGTTGTTTTGTGTATTTATTTCTACACAAACATTTAATAGACATTTAAATATATGAATGTATACATTGAGATATTGTAATACCAACTAATACTGACTAGAATGGCGCACGTACTTGTGCCTAAGGGATGTGTTTTGTTTATGTTTCTTTGTAGTATTTCATGTCAAGTTTTTTGTGCTAATTGCGGTCACGAAAGGGGAAGAAAAGACAGCAGAGGTAAGAGTGTAATGGGGTAGAGATAGGAATTAAACATTAATGCAATGATCTTTCTTATTTGTATATTTTCGTGCCTCCTAGTTATTTATTCGTCTGTTATATATTTAAGAAACAAGTGGAAAACGCATTATTGATGCGTTGCCAGGCCCACGCGCCTGCGATGCTAACCAACTGTATACGTTTTATTAGCCACCTCAAAAGTCAGTGGCTTAAAGTACACAAAAAAAATATATAAACTTTTGCTTTTGTAGCTGATGTTGTAGGGAATTAAATGTTGTGGAGGGGAAAAGTGTGGCAACAACTACTGGCAACAACAAGCAAGTTCCATTAACTTCGCGCGCATTGAAGCATCCTTGGAAGCTGCTTTTGGCTTTGGACTTACAGCTTTGGGTTTTTGGTGCTACGGCTTAGCCACGGCTAATGATACACTTCCACGGAAATTATAAAGTGCCAGGCATTTCGAATAACACGCATAACGCCACTACAATTAATTTGTGGGCGGGGCAACAAAGCTCACGCCCAGTCAGCAGCAGTCAGGAGCCAGGAGTCAGGAGTCAGCAGTACACTTGAGTTGATTTTAAAGCCAAGCTAAGTCGCTTCCAGTGAAGATGTTGCGTCAGCTGTGTGTTGTTACCTAGCAGCTACTGCTGCGACCTGCGAGCACTCCAAAGCATTTACAAATTAGACTGTACAGCTGAATCCATGGCTTGGCTTGGCTTCATCTTTGGCCCCCCTCAAAAGCCAAACAATTAGCTGAAGTGGCTTAGCAGCGGGCGCCTGATTGAAATTAAGTGCAATTCAAATGGCGACACGAAACGTATGCAATAAAAGCAATTTACCCAAAGCCAAGACCAGGAACAAACTCCCCAATAACAGAGTGTGTGTCGCCCAGTGTCAATCTCAATCCCCCCCCCACCACACTTCCAGCCAACAAAAAAAGTTTCCTTCTTTCTTTTTTCTCTCAAAGCGAATTGTGCGTTGGGCAAGTTTTGTTTGTCTGAGCTGCGGCATTAGCTCAACGCGCAGCAGGTTGCCAATGTTGTCTATTGTGTCCTTATTCCTTTTACCGTTTTTATTTCTCTCTCCTATAGCTATGGTCTTGTGTTTATCCCCAGCTAGCTGCCCTCCTCTCCCCCACCCCCCCAAACGCATATAATTGATATGCGCCATCTTCTCCTTCTTCGACTACTTCAGATTTTTTTGGTTGGCATTTTGAACGATTTTGCCTCCTGCTCAATTGAATGGAAACTTAAATGTACATATGTACAATGTACAGCTCCTTCCATGTTTGTGTCTGTGTTCATCGTCCATCGTCCATCGTCCATGCTCGTGTCCGTGTCCATGCTTACAAATCATTGGCTTTTGCATTTAGTCCTTGCCAAGCAATTCAAATATTTTATTTCAATCTAATAACCCCAAACCGAAAGCTCTTTCTTTCTCTGCTTCAGCATTTATTTCTTCTGCTACTTTCTGCTCTCTACTTTCTGCTTCTGCGACTGATGTATATGTCCTTCTGGCCTTCGCCTCATCCACTCTCCTTCCCCGTCTATGCTGGGGCATTTGTCACGTTACAGGTTTTCGTTTGGGTTTTTGTTATTAATCTCAATTTGCCCCCATATAGTCACACCTCTGACGCCTGGCGCTTGAAATCCTGATTCCTGAATTGCTCGTGGCGCTTTGAATCCTGGAGCTCCCAATGTGATACACTGTTTACCTTTTCACAGCCAGAGCACAGTGCAAAGAGCGCTGCGAACGTGCTTCAAACTGAAACTTGCACAACAGTTCGAGTGTAGTACTATATTTTGTCTGCATATTTATTTGATACTTGCTGCCATTCAGATACACTCTAATGAAAATACGATGATAATCCCCGTATCCTTTTATTGATATCTCCGAGATGCAGATGCGAAGCTTAAGCATCATTGTTGTGGTATCAGCTAGGATTTGAGCAACGTGAAATGATTGAATTGGTCTTAGATTGAGTCTTCATAATTATTTAGTAGAAAAATAAGACAGGCATAAAGTGTTAGGTAAAGTGTATTTATTTACTAACATTTAAAAAGAATTTTATATATGGTTCAAGGTAACAAATTAGCTTTTTCATCTTTAAATAAATATTTCAGTTTATGCTCAAGTTTTAAACGTTAGTTTATATTTCCTTTAAGCAACCCACTTACTCTCGAAATATTATAGTGTATTTTATATTCGTTAAGCTTTCTCATTTTTGAAACAGTCATTGGCGCTGTGCAACAAATTTACCGGGCGTGGCCGCCGCTTGACCGTGGGCGTTGCAGCTTAAAATCCACATGAAACAACATGCAACAAAAAAAATTGGTGCTTACCCTACAACAAAAATCAGATGCATTAATTTCCTAGGAAAATCTAGGCTCCCAGCGGTTAAGCACAAAACTGCAGAGCATCTCACTGCGTATATTCCATTCAGCAAATAGTTTGAGGCTCTGCTCTCTGCTGCTGTTGTGACAGTACAAACAATTGAAATAGGCGTGGCAAACGATGGGTGTTCCCTAGTCTAGAGGTGGTTTGGGTTACGTTTGGACTACCTGTCTGATGCTCACTTGGCAAAAACAATGTTCAACGAACGAAAATTGCCCCGTTTTTTGCTATAAATATTTTTAGAAAGCACAAAAGCTGAAATCACATTTGCGCCGAGGTGCGAGGTGCAGCAGACAGCAGACAGCAGACTGTAGAAAGGACGAAACAAGAGGACGATATAGAGAAACAGAAATGGACACAGAAGATGCGAAAGGACAGGACTCAATTGGATAAAAGAGATTTTCATTTGCTGCCCCAGCACGCGCTCCAACTAAATTATGATACAATTTTAGCACTTATATATGTATGGACATATATGAGAGTATGTGTGTGTGTGTGTGTGTGGGTGGGGGTGGGTGTTTTTATATGAAAGTGTACTTTGACTCCAAAGTATTTATCTCCATCGAAAGTTTAGCTTCAGCCAAAAGGGAGAAAGAGATGGGCGGGGGAGTGGAAAGAGAGAGGTCGGCATGCCACAGGATGGTTAGTAAGACTGTAAGTTAATTATACGCTCGCCACGCTTGTTGTTTGGTAACTTGAAACGCAAAACTGAGCAAAATATTCCGTAAATGGCATTCATTGCATAATGGGGCCAGGATGGCGATAATGAGTGTTATGGCAACGGCAGACGGATAAGCATAAGTAAAAGGACACTGACAGCAGCAGCAGCAGCAGCTGTTGCGCAATGATAAAAGCAAACAAGTCGACTGTCAAAGCCTTTTTTTCTTCTAATGACGAACTATTTATATATTTAATAACATAAAGCAAATTACAGATTTTCCTCGATGGCATTTCTGACAAAATTGCAATTTAATTATACCACAAATACATTTTTTATTAGAACGGTCTTATAAGACGAGCTTCAACGGAATTCAACAGGGTCTGTAATTTCATATTTATAGTTATATATTTTGTTTACTCTCATAAACATTCAATCTTGATATTAATTACATGTTGTTGTTCAAATGAAAATGAAGATAATAATTACATGTTGCTGCTCAAATAAAAATGAAGAATAGTTGCAAAACCATTGCTCTATTTTTGTCTATGATTCTTTTTTTTATCCATCTTCTTCTCTCCGTAACTTACCCTATAATTTTTGTAAGCTTTTTTTGCTAGATTGCTTTTCTGATGTTTCTTTTTTTCGTTGCTGTGATGCGCTTATCGCTTAGCTTGTTACTCCCATAATTGATTTCTTGTCGCTTTTTCAATCTTTCAACACTTCTAATACCTTTAATCTCATCACTGTCAAAACTTCTCTCTTTAAGCTTTTGCGCTTTTGCTTTCTCGCGGCTACTCGAAACTCTCGGTCAATCAGCTGTAAAAGGAGCTCGTTTGACTTTGGCAGCGTTGCCAAACCAAATTGCTTGCATATTGCCAGACAAATTGTGAGACAAATTTGCTTGGTGTCCTGTTGCCTTGTTTGCTAGTTCACTAGTTTGGTCTCTAAATAGTTAGTGACTTTTTAATTGCAGCCTCATAAGCGTATTGCAGTCAGACGACAACCCTTTGCAGTTAGCAAAACTACATCCGATGCAAACAATTGGCCATAGAAAAACTTTTACCTGGACCTGTGTTTTGGGCAAAACACAAACACATTGTAAGTAGAGAGCTTGGGGGCTGCATTAAAGGTAACAACATGCTTAAAAGCGTATACGATACACGTGTATTTGCGTATGTATATGTGGATGCCACACGGATACATATGCGTCAGGTATGGTGTTGTTGTTCCTGTTGTTGTTATTATTGCTGTTGTGTTTTGTTGAATGCTTAGGTTTGGTTTCCCGGAAAAGTCATAAAAGCGTACAAAAGCAACTGGCAAAGAAACGTCAAGCCAAACAATACAATTTGTTACCAATTAAATGACTGCATTACATAATAATAATAATAATAATAATAGCAACAACAACAACATGGCCAACAATAACAACAGATTGAAGTGGCAAGCAGCTGGCGATACACCCCCTCAACCCATACCACCAACATGAATTGAGTGACAGACAAGGCAACTGTTGTTGTTGTTGTTGTTGTTGTTACGTTTGGCGTCAGCGAAGCCAACCAAGTGTATGTGTTTGTGTGTGTGTGTGTGTGTTATGGGTATACGTAAGCATACAGCATCCGGATCCGGCCAACGCATATTGGTTGTCAAAGTAACCGAATCAATAGAATACACACTCCACGACTTCCAGGACATTTTTTCGGTTGGAGGGGGCTGTACGCCACGACTATATTAGCAGGTGTAGGAGAGAGAGAGAGAGAGCCAAATTTTATATTACTTTATTATGTGTTATGCTTTTTGATTTGATTCCATAATTTGCTTGAGCTGCCAGGCATTTTAATAAACTGAATATCCCCATTCATTAGCAAAATTGGTAAAAGAATTTCAGTTTGTGATCCCAACATCAATTAAAAATTTGGAATCAAACACGCTTTTGTTTATATCAAAATATATATAAATGTTTATTAGTAATTTTCATATATGTATGTAGCTGTGTGTAGTTGTGTGTTAGTGTTTGTGTGTGTGTATTGCCATTTAATTTGCACACAATTTGCAAATATTTTATTCATTTATTATGTTTGTTTATTCTTGTTATTGACTTTGTTGCCTTCTTCAATAATTATACATAATTATTATTTAGATGGGTCAGGAGGACTGCAAACGTAGCCAAATAGTTGTGTGTTTTTTTTCTTCCATAACTTGTTTGCTATCAAATTATTTGTTTTTGGTTTTGCAAACACACATAATAGATGATTACAGGACTTACAATTTCTATGCACAATTATTATGTTTATTTTGTTCAGTTCGCTATGCTACAATGTTTGGGTAAATTCAAATCTATTTGTGTATTTAATAATTAGTTTGTGTACTTACTGCTGGTGTGTGTATGAGTGTGTATCTTAATTACCACAATTATGCCATGAAAAATTCAGATAAACAATCTGGCAACATTAGCCTGCTACTGACCAATTTTATAAGAGTTTTAAGTATAAGTCGGATTGTCAATAATAACTTTAGCAAATCTGGCAACACTTATAAAAAGGCATAGGCTCGTTAATTTGGCAGCATTTGTTTCTTAAATGATTTTACAAATTTGTGCACTGCATGTAAGCTACACAATTGTTATTGCTATGGGTTTTACTTAAAAATAAAATAAAGAAAAAAAAGTATGTATCTTTGGCATTTTTTATTCAAAATAAATTGATACCGTTATTCTTGTGTATGTGTGTTGGTTTTTTTGTTACAAAATTCAGTGTAAATATTTTACGCTTAATGAGCTTATACAATTTACTCAAATTAGTACACATAATCGTACATATGCTATATATGCTTAATTTAATAGGCATTACGCCGCATTGCGGTCGCATTTCATTTCATTTCAATAACTTTCCATTTCACTTTTGTTCATTAAACAATTTTCAGTTGTTTTTCAATTCAATTTTTCAGCGAAAATATTGCTCTAACTTACACGACGGTCTTCGTATATAAAAATCAATGGACATACTCACTACACAGTGAAAATATGCAGTTGGTTTGTTGTTTTAGTACAATTCAAATGGTTCGTTCTTTCAAGTAAGATTAAGTTTAAGTATATATATATAAATATGTGTATATATTCTAATCATATTGGGTTTGTAAAATCAATTAATAACTAAGGGGGGGCTACTTTAAGTAAGATTTAATATATACTTAGTGTGTGTGTTTGTGTTTTGTATTGTTGTAGTTCATTACATTTTGGATATGATTTGGTGGTATGGAGGAAGCACTTGTGGGGCAACTTTATAGGAATTCGGAATATGTACTATTATTTTGATTTGTAGTTTGTAATTGTGAGTGCACGCACTCACATACTATTCAATTGGCAGCTGTATTGAGTATAGCGTAATTAATCAATAAGCATTATAAGTAAAAACGTTTGCTTCCTAAAAACCTAAATGCAAAACTTAGTTAAAGCGATATGCCCCCTGCTCAAGTGACTGCAACACAAAAAGCATAGACAATAATGGTTCTAAATGATATGATTATAATACTAGACAAGCCAACAACTTCCGAGCACAAGCAAGATTGTGGCTAGTATGTTGGCCCAAAGTTTGAATTTGCCTAGGCAGCGGCCAGTTTTTTGGATATGGAATCTTGTGATCGGACGGCAACTGGCCCTAAATCTGAAACAATTCGGCTTAAACAGCTTAAGCTGAACGTCTCGAGTCAAGTTACAAACAAGTCGAGCCTTGGCAAAGGGCATTTAAGTAAACAGCGGCAAGCCGCGTTTTTTACAAACATGTATTAAATGCTATTCTATAAATGGGTGTACGAGTGTGTGTGTGTGTTTTTCAAGCTTCTGCGCTTGCTTTCTAAATTGTGTTCCTGTGTGTGTTGTGTATACATATGTTGTTTATAAGTTAAGGTACATACTAGATAAATAATATGCAGCATAGTGGTTTGTGTTGTGTTAAGTTGTTAGCCAAGTCGCATATTTGAAATCGTTAATTGATTGTTTTACAGTTACAGTGTCCGTTCTTAATACCGTTACACATTAATAATATTATCATAATATGGGCGGGGCTGTCGACTTGCACCTCAATTCAAAATTCAATTTCATAGAGAAACTCTAGAATTAACAATAGAGTTGAGGGTGCGAAAGATTTGTTAGATTAAGATTGTAAGATTGTTATCCATTTTTTTTTTTTGTATTTTTTTTTTTTTTTTTTGTTAAGAATTGATTAGTAATGATTATTGTTGTTGTTGCTGCTGTTTATTGTAGTTACTGCTGTTGCTGCTGCTGTTGACACATTTATGGCGATACATATGGCGGTGGCTTGCGATAAGAGGGCGTTGCCGGTGACTTCCCTCGCACCTCGCGTCCACCCAGCACCACAGCCGGTGGTGGCACATACTCATCCACATCGTTGTCACCATTCATGTTGGAGGTGTTGTACGAGGGCGGCAACAGTGGCGGCTTCTCATCCTTGAGGATGACGGGACTCTTATTGCCTATTTCGGGCTTCTCCTCGTACTCATCCTGAAAGATGACCGGTATGCCTTTGGTGCGGAACGATTTACGCTCCTCATCATCGCCTGCAGCAAAGTGGGTGCAAAAAGTTATCATAAAGCTTTTGCTAAAACTCAAATAAATTGCCATTAACATACCCAACTCCATTTTGCCGCTCTTGTGACGGCGTCGATGCAAACAACAGGCTATGATGGAGGCCAGCAATATCATGACCACAATAATGACAGCAGGCAGTATAAAGGTGGCCAAATATTCATCGGGGAATGCTGGTTTCGAGCTTGGTTCCTTCGGACGCGAGGGTATATACTCATGCTGACTAATGTCACTATTCTCTGCATCTAAAACAAATAAGGGTATTTAAGACAAGGACTCTTTGAGGCTGCAATTGCTTTTCCACTTACGATGACAGGTGCCTGAGGGCACAACCGTAAAGTTGGTTAGATTCAGTTCCGGACCGAGTGCTTTCTTCACACTGGGACTGGGCATCATGTCGCTGCTCAGATAGACATTGCGTGTGGCAGCCATTTCCTTGTCGGGACAACGATTGTGCACCTTGTACAGTGAAGCATTGTAGAAGTTAACAATTGTGCCGTCCGAATCATGGTGCGTGGTTATCGAGCGCACAACAATATGATTTGTATTCGCATCGCCATGCAGCTGAGCAATGCGCTCCATAAACTTGCGCTGCAGCTCCGCATTGAAGTTCTCGTGGCGTATGGCCAAATATGCCTTGTACAATATGGCATATTCCTTTTTGGGCGTGTGTGAGACGACGACGACGAGCGCATCATTGGCGCTAAGGCCTCCACTATCCTCGGCTATTAGCAGATACTCCTCGGTACCAATATCGCCGCTCTTGGGCACGCCATAGAATTCCTGATTCTTTGAGTCGAACTGCAGCCAGTGGCGTGTGCTGATCTCCTTGTGCTCCTTGGTCTTCAGCGTGAGCGTGAGCTCATTATCATTGGGATCGTAGAAGGTATCGCTGGGCACCTTGTACACCAACAGCTGACCCACTGAGCCGTTCACACGATCCACCTGATTGCGCGGCATGGGCGGCAAGTTCTTGGCCATGTGCGTTGTGGGCTTCACCTTGGTCAGCTCTGTCTTCTGGCAGGCACCAATCAACTGACCCGTTATGGACTTGATACTGATCAGCGGCTGCACCAAATCACTCAAACGCTGCGCATCCAAGCGCTGCACCAGCTCATTGAGCTCCGCCTCGGGACAATCGCTGGTCGGCAGCGTCTCATTGAAGTACACAAAGCTGGCACTTTGTGGCTCCTGCAACGTCTGTCTAATCTCCCGCACCACCAACGCCGAGCTGCTGTTATCCTCGAGCGTATGCGCCACAGCCCTGATCAGCTTCAGCTGCCAGTCGATGTTGTGTCCCAGCTTCTCATTGATGCGCACCGCAATGCTGATCTCATGGTTGAAGGTACGCAATGCGCGATGCTGTTGCACGATGATCTCCACAGTTTCCGTGACACTGGCATTGCCGGAATCGGTAGCGGAGAGGCGATACTGCCAACGGGAAACGGCATCATCCAAGGGTCTGAAACAAAAGTGTTTTTTTTTTTTTAGTAAATCAGTAAGAATTCTGAATCAGTTTACTTACAATCCATAAAGTTCACGCTTGTCCGCATTGAATTGCAGCCAGGAAGTTGCTTTCAATTCATGTCCATCCTTGTCGGTTAGCTCCAGGCGCAAGTTGGTTTGATCCTCGGCATCGTAAAAGGTTTCCACAGGCACCACAAAGCTGAATGCCTTGCCCGATGGCACAGCCAGCTTTTGCAAACGCATTTTAATGATGGGCACACTATTCTCCTGTCGCGGTTCCACATAATCCGTGGACGCATCCGTTGTTGTGCTGCTTGCCACCTCCAGTTGCGGCTGCCTCGTCGTCGTCGTAGCCTGCACCGTGGGCGTAGCCAACTAATAAAGCAAAAAAAATAGATAGTTAGCAATTATGCAAACATAATATGTTGTTAATACGCTTGACTTATTACCTCATTGCTGGCCAGATTGGGTACACTGGTGTTGCTGGCGGCTTCAAGGGCATCCACAGCATCTCCTGCCTGGGAATTACAGAGAACTCATTAAATGACATAAGAACTAGCTAATTGGACTGACGCGATATATTTTTCTTTTTATTTTATTTTTAGTGTCATGCTTGAATAGTGTGTTTGAGAGCAGGCAGATACGAGAGTTGTTAGTGTAGTATCAACTGGAGGAGGGTGCCACACACATGGAGATACATACAAGGACACATATATATGTAATAGATAAAATTGCATGCAATACCAAGAAACATGCGAGGAGCGAATGCGCCGCTAATCAGCGCTGATTGGCAACCCATTTCAAAAAGGATAAGTGCATTAGCCGTAAACGTTGAAATCTCCTAATTGGCTTAACTAACTGAATAAAAGGTTGGGGGCGTTGAGTTGAGTTGAGGTGTGTCTGGGATTGGAGAGGGTTCTTAATAGTGCAGCTTATATAAATCGTATATACTATGTATGTATGTTGCTACTCAATACGCATACGGCAAACATTTTGTGTGTGGTTGTGGTTTTGGGCGCAAGTAATTAGTTCACCTTAAAGCTAACTGAGAGCGTGCTGTTTTGAGCGTGCGAAGCCGTTGTCGTCGAAGCCGTCGAGGACTCGACCAAGATCTCGATCTCGGTTTGAGTTGGACGCGTTGTAGCAGTAGTTGCCACCATATCGACATCTGCAACATCCGTTGTTGTTGTGCTTGTTGTTGTTGTGGGCAGCCAGGTGCTTGCAGGTTCGATCTCATTTTCACTTGTCTGCCAGTTTGCATATAACATATATATATTTTTTTTGTGGGGTTTTGTGTATATGTTTGGCAAAACAAAAATTTGTTGTAAGATAAGCATGGCAAAAGGTCGTAAAAGAAGGATATAGAATCGATAGCGAAATAAGTAGTAAGGAATATTTGATTCACTCAAGGACTGAACCTACGGGGTAGTATATCTTAGAAAATATATTTAAGGAATGTTTGAAAACCCCTTACTTTAAACCGGCTTTATTTACTTCCTTTTGTTTTTCTTTTTTTTTTTGGAAATTAAGCTATAAATTCCTTAATTAAACCTCCTTTTTGATTGCCTTTGTTCTATGTTTGGACTTTAAGTGCAAGAAGCGTTAGTAAAGTTAGCCAAGAACTGTTAAAAGCTTAACCGACACCCTTAAAAATACAAAAATCTTTATAAAATATATATACAATAAACAAATAAAGAAAAACTTAAAATTGTCACATTACAAAAAGATGCTATAATATTCTAAAGATATCTATACAAAAACTTATTCATTTTAAATACACTTGACTAAAACTAATATAGTAGATATTTTTTCTATAGCTTAAACTTTAAGTTCACAGCTTTGTAAACATTATTTGAGGTTAGGTTCTGCGACAGAGTTGTACAACATACGATTATAACGATTATACGACAATGTACAACACAAATACAAATAGCACATTATAACTGTCTGAACTTTAGTATTGCTAACGAATACAAAGGGGGGTGGTGGGGAGGCGGCGACAACAGGAGACAAACAGACACACAAACACATAAAAGGCTAAACAACAGTTACAATTGTCGCACAACAAGAGACATACACATATAGATACACACACACACACACACTCAGATACACACACACAAAAGCGACATTACCTTTGGCGTTTGTGATTGTGTTGTTGTTGTTGCTGTTGTAGTTGTTGGCATAGTTGCATTGGTTGTTGTTGTTGTAGTTGTTGTTGGTGGTGGGTTTGATGATGATGATGAAGCGGATGATGTTGCTGATGTTGTTGTTGTTGTGAGAGTATTAGCCATATCAGAGTCTACAGCACTTGGTGTACTTGAGCTGCTAATGATGAAGGAACCAACAACGGAGATGGGTGTGGTTGAGGATGTGGATGCGGCAGACGTTTCGACAAAATCGCTCGTTGACGATGATGAGGGGGATGAGTACGGATGGGACACAGAGGAGTTGACATCGTAGGGTGAGGAGTGGGCGGGTGTGCCGGGTGTAGCAGGTGTTATATTATTGTTGTGGTTAGTGGTCGTGGTCGTGGTCGTGGCCGTGGTCTGTGAGGTGCTCGTTGCAGCGTGCTCAGCTACGACATCAACCTTGTCTTCTGCGTCTACGGAGTTTACCGTTGCCATGCCAGACGCAGCTGCTGTGGTTGTTGTTGTTGTGGCTATCTTCTGAAGCTCCAGCTCCAGCTCCAGCTGCAGCTGCTGCTCGTGTTCCGTTTTGAGTTCCAGCTCAGTGCCAACTTCATTTTCGCTCTCAATTATGAGGGGGGCGGCGGGCACGCCCAATGTCTGCAGCTCAACATCTTCGACGTCGTCGACGTCCTCGTCAACATTGAGCACGGGCAGCTCCTTAATGTTCTTGGTGTTCTCAATGGTCTTGCTAATGACAGACTCCAATTTGGAGACGCTCTCCTCGATCTCCTCATCCTCCGAATTGCCAGCGGGCGAGGAGGATGCTGCGGCAATAGAGGCGGCCGAGGAGGATGCAGTCTCCGTGTGTTCCGACTGCATTGTTTATTTATTTTTAGGGTTTTTTTTTTTTTTTTATTGATTAGTTGTGTAGTGGTTGTAGTTGTTGTTGTTAGTTAATGAATAATTAACATTCATATTGCAATGGTAGTAACACAGTAAGTAGTAAATGAGCACAGCGAGAGAGAAAGAGAGTTTTGAGAGAGAGAGTGTGTAAATGGCAAAAAAGGAAGAGAGAGAGAGAAAGAAGAGACGAGAACACCATATGATGAATTACATATACACAATGTTAAAGAACCGTTTCATCAAAACTCAATGATATATATAATATATGGTATGTGATTATGTAATTTGTGATTTGTGGTTTTTGTGGTTGTAGGTGTGTGTGTCATTTTGCAGTTATCAACAAAGTGCAGTAACAAATATAATTATGAATCTTCCGTAAATGATAATAATAATAACACTTAAACGTATTCTTCTGTCTAATCACATAATTAATTTTAGCCATAATACATAAAGATAATCTGTTCGGCCATATAGACAACAGTGTAAAAGAACATCTGAGGTAATCAAAAAACACCACAGTAAACAATAAAAGTATAAAAAAAAACCAACTCGATTGGAACATGACAACTCCCAAATTAAATTCAACACTCACCGCGCCATGATGATGACGATGAGCATGCGATGTTGTTGGCACAACCGTAACTGGTTCACTGCAAGGCAAGAATGGGGAAATTGTTATTCAATTTGTCACATAGTTGTTTGTATTGCTTTTTAGTACTTACGGCGCCTGATCTTCGTCATCGTCTTCATAGTCGTAGTCATCCTCTTCAGCACCGCTGCCCTCCGATTGTCGTCGCTTTCGATGTGATCTGCAAAGTCAGAGTTATGAATCAGTTAACAAGTTTCGACAGTGTTTGTACAATCATTGAAAGTTATTAAAAGTAGTCATGGCTTTAATCAAGCAATCGACAGTGTTTATACAAAAATAATGTTAAGGGCATTACAAAGTTCTTGGATCCCTTAAGTAATTGGTATTTGGAAATGACAATCATTCATTTGGTTAAAGACTGTATTATAACAGATTTTCTTAATAACTCTGGAAATCGGTTATATTCTTCATATCTATAAGCTACCTAGTCTTCAATTCCTTGCGCCATATAAACCATAATCCAAAGTTCTCCTCAGTCAGAGCCCCAATGGTGCCATCCTTTACTTGATGTGCAATCTGCTTGGCTATTGGTTCACCCATGCTAAAGTAACTGGAGCCACAACCAATCTAGTAAAGAATAAATAACATTTTAGTTGGCCACAAAACAAATACAAAATGGGTTTTTTAGTAATTACCATAAAACTGGCACGACCCAAGCGACGATTTGCAGTTTCTATATGCTTTTGACCCTTGCCGCCTTTCCGCATGGCCGCCTTATGCATATTGCCCAGTTCCCGCTTGGACACCGAATCCAGCGAAATGAATTCCTGCAAAGAAAATAAGTTAGTCTAATGACATTCAAATCTTGTCAATGAGCTTACCTTGGGTATGGCAAAGAACTTGGCCAGCTTGGCTTGAACATGCAGACGCTTGGCCAGACTCAGTTCAGTCCAATCATGCTTGCGCAGCAGCAGCGAGAGCACAATCTCCGATTGCGACTGCTGGCAACGCATTAGCTCCGTCACATATGGATCCTGTTTGTATGCGGGCGCATCTTTCGGTTCAATGACGGGCACCTACAAAGAGAAACGGCAACAGAAGAGTTCAAGAGTTTAAACAGTGGCCCAAGCAAGCAAGCAAACAATCTAATCGCCATCATTCGTCGGCATTTTCAAGTGAAATGTGTCAGGCATCATCAATCAAAATTAACAGACAAATGACAGGCAGCTGCAACAGTTGCTGCAACAACAAAGCAACGCATTCTGCGGCCATACCTCCCGCCCCCCACCATACCTGAGAGTCGTTCACATTGAAATCCCGCTCAGCATTTGCCGCCAACAGCAACAAGCAGAGCAATAAAAATGGCAACGTTGCGCTTTGATTGCACTTCACTGATAAGAAGAAAGACGACCTCATGCTTCGTCTTCTAGTATATAGAATTCCGAATGTTTCAGTTTCGTTTTCGTTTCGTTGCGATATTCAAATCCAATGTGAGGATGATGGTAAGGAAACGTGTTTTGGACTCGTCGTTGTTGTTATCTTTGTTGTTGTTGTTGTTATCGTTTACGTCATCTGCAGAAAGAAAAGAGAAGAGAATTATGAATGTGACTATTGTTGTTGCGCGCCTCGTTGATTAAGTACAAGTTATGCTCATGTTAATTAAGGCATGCTTAATTATCATTACGATGAATGGCCCAATTAGGTCACCGACCCACCCAAACTTAATTTGTTAGGCTTGTGATAAATGCCTAAGCGCAACTGTAATTATCATAAACAACTGTTTTCTACTCTTGTTGGCTTTTCCCCCTCCTCCATTCTCGTGAACGTTTTCGGAGTGGAAATTAGCGCCTGATCAATATGATCACTGGATAAATAACATGAAAGAGAAAAAATGGAAAGTGGTAATACGTGTATTTTTCTTTCTTTCTTTTGAAATATATTTATGAGTAGGTGTTTTGTTCAAGACAAGTTTTCTCTTAATTTTTTAAATAAAAACATATTCTTTTCATTTTTTATTAGTGGTAACTGATTGCTCTCCATGGAATTATGATAATGAGCAACATCTGTTTGAAATTTGATCAGTTTAAAAACTGATTAATTATAAGAATTAAATAAACCATCCTTATTATAGTAAGTACAACAAACTTTCTCTTGCATGATTGTGTGTTGCGCAAAAGAAAAAACTAGCAAAGAAATTCCATTGATAAACTTAATCAGTCTAATGACATTTTGCATTCCATTTTAAAAACGCAGCTTATCAAAAGCTTCGCTTATTTTACAGAGAAAAACTAAATCCGGTTGCAGATTCAAAGACAATCGTGCCGCATTCTGTTGCACATATGTGACACAGAAAAGAAAAATATTCAAAGAGTTTGCAGTTGTGGAAAATGATTTGGGATGCGTGGAAAACTAATAAAAATTGGAAACGACTTAATTGAGGCATTAAATATGTCAACGACAGAGAGAGAGAGAGAAAGAAAAAATACCAGTTGGATGTTAGGGTGTTAGGCCAGATCAGGCCAGGCCAGTCAATTAATGATAAATGCAACGAGTTCAGCTAAAAAAAAAAAAATAGTAAATAAATAAACAAGGCAGCTGGAAAGTGTACTTGGAACCAGATGCAACGCAAAATTTATGGCAAATAGTTTTAATGTGGCATTTAGGATATTTTTAAACATTTTATGGCCTCGTTAAAGTGCAATAAAAATGCATAGATAATAAATAAATGGAGGAATTTAAGCACATTGCACATTTACAATTAACTAATGTGCAAAAACTATTTGAATATTATGACTCAAAGATTATGAACGCTTGTTTTGTAGGGTATGTTTTAGTCAAGCACTCTCTTGTGAAGCATTTGTACTTGTTTCAACTTGTACTCACACTTGTAGCCAATTTGTTTGTTTTCAAAGTGGGCAACAATATTAATTGAACAGCTCGTTCCGCCTCCTGCCTGGCATAGCAATGAGGCAGGCAGAAGGAGGAGGAGGAGGCTGAGGAGGATAGGGAGGAGAATGCAAGATAGACACTGGGAACTAAAGAATACTGCGCCGTATACAATATGCCACAAATAGATGAACTTAAAATGCAGCCAAGCATGCCGGGGCCATCAGTCAAGTTGGCAGCAGTTTTGGCATGAATGAGAATGAGGCACAAACACACACACACACACACACACACAAACACACACCAGACAGTTGTTGTAGGTGTTGTTGGTTCTTGTCGTTGGGTATGCAAATGAATTAGCATTGCGCCAAATGCAAAACAGTCGCCAGATAGAGAAAATACAAAACAAAAACAAGTTTTTGTTGTGTGTGTGTTGTGTGTGTGTGTTGAAGCTGCAACTGCAACACGCTGCAAGCTAGAGTTCAATGGAGTCGAGAGTTCAGTTCTGTAAATTGAACAAACAAAAGCAAACTAATAAAAGGTATTAAGCCATAGAACACCAAGAACAAAAGGCGCCAATCCATAAAAAAAAAAACACACACACAACAAAAAACTCCATTATGACAATGATGATAATGATGTTATAACCCACGCTTTGTGAAGCAGCCGCGGGCGCTATTCAAGTGCGGCACAAAGACATATCGCTATCTATAATGTGATTAGCCATGCATTTAGTGCTGGAGTGGCACTCGCTGCTAGGATGTTGCATGTTGCATGCTGCATGAGGCGGCATTTCATTATCTTTCCAGCTTGCATCCAAATGGGCCAAAGTGCAGCCAATTAGAGTTACATTTAAGCGACTTTCAAGTGTGTGTAGGCCGCAAAAGGTGTATGTAAAAAACCTATAGAGTATGTATATGCGTCTGTGTGTATTTTATATTGTTGCTGCTGCTGCTACGTGACACAAAAGTGTTGATTCTTGAAGGCAACAAAGAACTTCTTTCTTGAACAAGCCAAACAAAGTCAGCGCATAAACAAATTTATTTTCATTATGACCGCACGCACACACACACACACACACACTCGACACACAGATACAGCTGTTGGTGGGCAAACTGCGCCTACTTATTGGCAGAGCGCACGAAAAATAAAAGACAAAAAAAAAAAATAAAACAGACTTTTGAGAAGTCTTGCTGCGGCTTACGCGGCATTTTGACTTATGGTTTCTTTTAAATACCCTATAGTTAAGTGGCTTCGATGGGAGGTATGTGCGACGAGTGGAAAAGGTAAAAGTTTTAATGGACAAATATTCTTTCAATGTGTGTAGATTATAAGTAGAAATACTTGTGGCGTCAGGAAGATAATTTAATTAAATATTATATTAATTTTTATAACCTTAAGTTGAATAAAACTTTGTGGAATAAATATTTAACATTAGGATATTCTAAATTCACTTGCGCAAAAATGAATTTTACTAATTGATTAACAAATTAATTAAAATGAATATTGAAGTTAAGATTTTTATTCTTTTCTTTAACTTTGTTGACTTTTTTGGCTCTTCTGTAAGGATTTTAACATTTTAGTATTTAAAAAAATTGGGTTGTGGAAAAAAAAATCATCTCTCAAGGGGTATTTTTTTAGTCGTTTCTTTACTTAGTTATTAACTTTATACTTGTTAAAAGTATTTCATACATGTGCGTTTTCCAAGAAATAATAAAAAATAATTCCTTTCAATCTTGCTTGTACAGCTTTCACCCTTCTCTGCCCCCCAACCCCTTTCACACACACAACACATATGTCTCTCTCCCTTTCTTTTGCTCCATCTCTTTCTTGGTGTGTAGCAGCTTTAATTAATTCGATGCCCCGCAATGGGCGCGTCTCCAATGAACTTTTAATGGATTGTTTGTTGCTTGGTATTTTGTTTACGCTGCTGCCTGATTGAAAAATTGTTATATATACACAGCATACATACATATATATATATATATATTGAGATATACATACTGTACATACACACACATATGTGTATTTATTCTTTTCCTATGACAACGCATGTTTGACCCACAATATTGGCCCCTCCCACCAACCAAAAAAAAAATACTGTATGTGTGTATTATATCGTCAATGAGCTGGAACCGGGCTCTGGAAACATGTTGGGGATGCATTAGTAACAAAAACATAACGAAAGCAGGCCACAATTACCAAAAATAGAACCCCAGTTCAGTTCAGTTCAGTTCAGACCAAGTTTCTCTGTAGACAACAGAGTTGGAAAGGCGTGTCGCATTTTCCAAAAAAAAAGAAACTAAAAACAACACACATTTTTTTTAATGGCATGCATAAAAACACAAGCGAAAAATGGCAAGCAATGCAATTTTTTGCACTAAAAACTTGCTGAAATTTAAGGAGCAGTCGCTGAAGCTGACACAGATAGAAAATCGAGAGTCAGCAGGTCATCGGAGAAGTCTTCCAAAGGGAATAATAAAATGAGCTAGCAACATGATATGGAAAAACTCTGAATACTCAAACATTCATAAATTCCTTGGGGAAAAGTTTCTTCACTAGAAATAAACGTAGATAACTTGAGTAAAAAATATATGTATGTATGTTTGTTAATAATGAAAGAAATAACTAAAAATAAAAAAATGTTAGGTATGCTTTATAATTCCCAACTAGTTTTAGCTTCACTTTCGTAAGGCTTCAAGAGTCAGAGTTATTGATAAAGTTGGCTAATGTTTGCAAAATAAAAGCCAACTAAGGATTTGTGTTCCAAACGATTCTTTTTCCAAACTATTTTATTTTTTTTATTTTTTTTTTATTTTTTTTTTTATTTTATTATATTTTTTTTATTTTTTTATTTAATTGACTGAACGATTCTTATTCTGACCTGAAGTCTGCTAATTACTGGAAGGTACTTGAAATAGCTATAATGATTTTGATTGTTCTCTGGGGGCAGGCAACAAAGTTCCAATTGGTTGGGAAACATAATTACTATTGACCTCCGCTCTGCTCCTCTTTGTCTTCTTTTAAGCAGGTCAATTTAAAAGCACAATGCTTAATTGTGACCCCAATCAAAAATGCCAAGTGCAAGAAAAATACTAATTAATCAAAAATAGTTTCGTAAGTCAGTTAAGTTTGAAATTTCTTTCTTATTCCAAATCGTAATAGACCTAAAAATACCTACAAACAAAAAAGCCGGCACATGATGGGCATTAAATATGACTTTAAATCCACTACTTGTTATCTACTTTATTAAGATATGCATATTCAAAAGATATGATGTTATCAAAATAGATAAGAAAATTAAGGTAGCCAAATGGTAGATAAATGTATGTAGTATGTATGTCACCCAATTTCCGTTGATTGCTCAATGCGTAAAAAGCATACACAAGTGATATTTTGTTGAGCAATGAGGCGCGGAATGCATTTGCAACTCTCAGCAGCAAACTTGCCACGTTAGCCCAAAAAAGGTGTTAACCCAGCGAAAAATAAAAAAATGCTGTGAAAAGATGCAGCGAAGGGGCAAAATTAAACCACCATCAGCTCGACAGCTGTGTTGTAGATGCAACAACAACAACAACAACAACAATAAGGCTTAATGTGCCCATATCAAAATGTTCGATAGAGTTTAATTGACTGTAATTGGACTATGACGATGACAACGTCGACAACGTTGTTATTTTTAGTTTTACTTTTTTGGCATGACTTGCAACGCATCTGTGTTCATGCAACACGCCCCTTTTCCAAATTGCTTTCAATTTGATTTCAAATTAAGACAAACAACAACTAAAGAGATTACAATAATTAGACAAAGTGATGGACTAACATATACCCCTTCCTATCTCTCGATAATTACAAAAACTTCAAACTCGTGACAATATTTTTGTTGTTTGTTCACTAACAATGAGTCTCGGATTTTGATTAATGTGCTAACTTGATTAATAATCACGTGGCTCGATGTTGTCGCCGCCGCCGCCGCTTAAAATTCCACGGCGAACGTGCAACTGGAGCCGCTGTAGGGTTATTGCTCCGATACGTTGCAGCAATGAAATGTGATTTGAAACGAATGTGAAGCGAGCAATACTTTTGCCAAGTCACAGCAAAAATATTTTTTGCGTGGGGCCAACAACTTTGTATATATACATACGTATATAGGGTCGCCATTTTGGCCAAGGCAAGTGTGTGTGCGTGAAGTTGCAACGTTGACAGTCGCCACAATCGCAAAACTCAGCGAGCACAGTTCGCTTGCATGCATAATGGATGACAACTGAAGAAATTCAAAAAAAAAAAAAAAAAAACGCAGTCAAAACCAAACAAATGCTAAAAACAAACACACAAAACGCACAGCAAAAACAACAACAACAAAAAAAAAGCGTTCGAAGGCGTTGATGAAGTCGACAGCCGTTGTCGTTGTTGTTGTTGTTGTTGTTGTTGTTGTTGCTGCTCCAGCAATGCGTTGCCGGTTCGAACAACAACAGCTGCTGCCATGATACGAATAGATTTCATATATTATGTATTTTTGTACTCGCAACAGTCCATGGCGAAGAAAACAAGCTAAAAAAAAAAAAAAACGGTTAACAGATCACACAACGAAGTGTAAATGCTCTAACTTTTTAGTACATAAATCTGACTGAATGTTAAATCTCGAAGCTGAAAGTTTTACAGTCATGCAAAAGGTGAGTGCTACGAAACCTTTATGTACTTATACTCCACCCAACTTTAGTCAAGGCACCAACCTCTACCAACTTACCCTATTTAAAAGGAAAGGGTATTCTGACCACAGGCCTGCACAGTGGCTTGTTTATTTGAAAAATGTGTTATGTGTATGGTCAAAATGCCAGAGAGGAAGTCACTCAACAGAAAAACACAGAATTTTTTTTTCGTTAAGGCATGTGTGTGGAAAAACAAGAAGGAGCAGAAAAAGGCAAAAGAAAGTATTAGGAGCGTAAGAGGCCTAATATAATTATAATTGTATAAAACACAGATGGTGATGGAATCGAAATGGAAAATTAAAATGCCTGCAGATGACAAACTGTGAAAGCTAACGGTACAAGGCGCCCAACGATGTCCGCCCGCACCATTAACGGGGCGCCCAAATTGACGCAGTCTGATTAAAAACGCATCAAATAAAAGCTAAACGATGAGTGAAAGAGTGTGGCAGGAAGTGTGTGTTAGGGAGGGAGGGCGAATGAGAATGAGAGCAGGAAAACATAACCTATGCTAAATGGTCGTAAAAGTGAATTTGAACGCACACACCACCCTGTATTGAGGGGTGCTTGGCGGAAGTAAATACAAATAAGGGACACAGACCAGACATTGCAGGACAGGGAATACAGGGAGACAAGGGACATACCCCCGTTTTGGCCACGCACACAGCATCCGCCAAAAAATACAAAAAAAAAAATACGAAAGAAACAACAAGAATTGCTAATGCTATGTGCGTGTATTTGTGCAAACATTCACACACACACACACACACATACGCACACGTTTAAAATCAGTGCGGGTGCGTCGCAGTCGCAGTCGCTGTCGCTGTCAACGTCACTGCTGGCGTCGCTGTTCGGCTGAGTGCCGTCATCAAAACACACACAGAAAACACAACAACAACACAAGCAGGACAAACACACAGATGAAGTAACAGTGAGTGAGTGAGTAAGTGAGTGAAAAGGAGTGGGAGGGATGGCCCAAAATAAAAGGGCTGCTGTGACAGCTGCCCAGGAGAGGGAGACGGAGACGAAGTCGGAGCTCTGTCAAAAGCATTTGCTATTGCAAAAATCTGTTAAATGAAAATTGGTCAGCAAAATGGCGTTTAACAATTTAATTAAGTCTGCACATGTCAAATGAATAATTTAAACATATTTGTGTGAGTGACCAGAGCATATTTTAAAAGTTATTTCAAGTATGTAACTTTTAAATAATTTAAACTATTCTGACTTTTTTATTAAGGTCGTTCATCGTATCTAGTGATTACTGTAAGTATTGTGTGGTATCTTTTAGTAGAGCACACTCTTAACTCAAGCACTCATACTTATTAATATTATTACTTTTTTGGCATTAAGTTTCTATGTTGATGGACAAGAGCTTTGTCAGATACAAACACACACACACACACACACACATGCTTTGCATCATCAACACCAGCAGACAGCAACAACAACAACAACAAGTCGACTTGTTGGGGCGTTTTGTGTGGAGTCTCATCTCTCATCTCACATCGCTTCCGTGTTTCGAAATTCAATTTATGTATACTTTATGATGTTGCCCCGCATTTGGGGCGCGTTGCTAGACGCGTTCCATGCCGCATATGTCGACGTCGACAGCGCCGTTGGCGTTCGCATCGCCGGCTCCCCCATGCTTCATGGAGTCAGTGAGGCATGGAAAATTGCAAGTTCAGGAAAATCGATTTTTATGTTGTATTTTTGGCTAGGCGAATGCTGCGTCTACTTTTTTTTCGCCTGCTCACTTATTAGGCTAATTAGCGTGCAGACTTCCATACACACACACACACACAAGTGCAAAAGCGCATATGCAAGGTAAAAATAAACTGCAATGCAGACAGACCGACACATACATACATATGTATTAACACATGTATACAAACTCACCTCTGGCTGCTTCTATTTAAGTTTTGCGTATGAAATGCACTTCAATTTTGTCTTCGGCTGCTGCTGGGGACTCTGCTGCCAAAATTGTGTGCTTGAACAGTGCGACACATATAAACGCGCAACACACATACACAAATATATTCACTCACGGCAGCTGCACTTGCATACACACACACACACATACAATGTATGTATGATGAATGGTATGTAGGTTTTTCACTTGCAACTCTGAACTCTTGCACTCGCTTTGAAGACTCCCAGTGTTTATCACATCTGCAGCGCGTAAATTACTTAATTTGCGTTTAAGTCTTTACATGGCTTGCAAGCGAGCTTTTCACTTTTTCTAGTATAACAACATACAAAACATACGGCTCCAACGCGTTTTATTGTTGGAGCAAACGACGGCACTTGAATGGCAATGTGACCGCAAGCAACTAACGCCAAAATGCGACTGCTCAGGCACACAACAATATCGCCATCAAAAAATATCGATAGCATAACAGCCGCGACTTGTACAACACTTGAAGTAGGTATTTTTAGCCGTTTACAAAACGTGCATACTATAGTCCAAACAATTACTTAACATGCTGCAAGGATTGCTACAAAGGTAAATAATCCTAAAAAAAAGTTATTTATATGTGAAACAGTAATAAAATATATGATTACAGAACGTGCCAGTTTGCACTAAACACTACGCAAACATTGTTTGTGCGTCAGAAGCATGCCTTCGATCGGGCCGTGCTCAAACCCAAAGTGCGCTGCCATTTCCCAAAACCTCGAGAAGTGAAGCGAATCAATGTGCACGGATGGGAAACACGCATCTCAACGTTGGAGGGCCGGCGAGTGCTCATGCAACGCATACTTAAAGGCAGACACAATCTATCCCACTAGGTTACATCAATAAAACTATCATGTTGTTAGATCTATAATGTATAATGCACTTTTGGTTCTATGTGAGATATGGAGATAAATAATCATACATTCTTATAATATACGTATTTATTTACAGAATTTGTGACTAAAATCTAAACGTTATTTAATTGCCGGCTGGCCCTGAAATCCAGGTGTTCGATAGTAGAAGTGCTGTATGCTCTTGGACGCCTTGGTGTCATCGACAATGAAAACATATGGAACATTGTTAGTCACGCCAGCGCCCTGATGCTTAAAAAAGCCCTGGGGCAGACTCAAATCCCCACCCAGAGCCAGACAATCCACTTTAGCGAGAAAACTTAGAGGCATCGCCGGCAGTAGATAAAGTTTCTGGGATTCGTAATCAATGGCGCGAACAACACCTGTGATTATGGATAATAAGGTTAATTAAAGTGAATGCGTGCCAGATAATGCATATCTACTCACCGATGCCAAAACACTCCATTGGCTGATTGCTTGTCGCAGACTTGCATAAATAAACCAAGTTTGCCTCAACGCCGGCAATGAGCTCCTCGCGCGTAAAATCTTCAGCTGTTGGACAGACAATCTGCAGCTTCGATAGATCAATTTGGACGGGCTGACAGTCCGTAATGTGCTTGGCATTGCCACGCAGTGTTTTACTAAGACGGGCCAGAAAATTGGAGTAGCGCACATCCTTGGCGCTCATCATCCAAGCCCGGTCCTGGCTTCTCCGGTCCTGCGGCGGCACCGCGCTGCGCAGTTGATGCCATGCATACTTTGGAAAAGAGTCACTAAACTTAAATTCATCCGCTGTGTAGACAATGGGTTTTACTGCAGCCAAGGATTTGCTGTCGAGCGGCTCATCGAAATTGCTTATGGCCCGGGTGCTGTCTATTTGCACCACATCCGTTGGCTGCACGCCGTCTACGATGAGGGCCATGAGTTCGAGCCCAAAGCCCTTGTTATAGCCCATTGTGTTGATGAGCCAGGGCATTTTGGCATAGCTTTTAATGGCACGGCAATGCTTTAATAACTGTCGCACCGATCTTGCATATTCCTCTGCACACATCACCACATTAACGTGCCCCACCACCAAGGCCACGTCAGGCTGTTTATTGAGAAAGAAACCCGGTCCCAGAAGTGGGGCATCGATAACGCTACAGGAAACTGTTTGTGGTACAAACAGCTCCGGCTGTCCAATATCCAGATCAATCAGCAGCAGTTGCGAAAAGTGTTCCAAATTTCGGTTGACGAGGTAACGCAGTAGTG
The DNA here is from genome assembly GCA_018152825.1 of Scaptomyza hsui. Taxonomy (NCBI): domain Eukaryota; kingdom Metazoa; phylum Arthropoda; class Insecta; order Diptera; family Drosophilidae; genus Scaptomyza; species Scaptomyza hsui. The sequence continues at coordinate 5,842,331 of JAECXO010000002.1, forward strand.
TGGATTTGCCCACGCCTTTGCCACCAGTGACTATGAGGCGACTGCTTGGCTGCAACGCCAGCTTTGTCCAAACCGTTGGCACCTGCACCGCTCTCCGCTTATCCGCACTCTGAATTAGGCAATTAAGCAGATATTCACTGGCGTAATGGGGTCGATTTGTGACATTTACTACGGGGAAAACATTCTCCGCCATGTGCTGGGCAAATGTTGCTAGCATATTCTGTGCCCCAGTGTTCCGCTGCAGCAGCACAATTGCATCGCATTTGGGATCATAATTGCCCTGAATGTTGTCCAGCTGAGCGCGCGAAAAGTTTTTGTTGAGATCTTTCCAGTTTACATTGTTTTTAGGTGGTTTTTTATTGGATGATGGGGAGATGACCACCCAGTTGAATCCTTTGGGAGAGTAGATGTTTAATGGCTCCATGAGACGTGCTTTGTAGCCATTTATTGTGATGCGACCGCAGAGCAAGGTAGCGACAACTGTGCCATAGAATTCTACATCCTGCTTTATCACAGCCAGCACAATGTTGCTTTTCAAGCTGTTCTCGAATATGCTCAGCTCTGGTGGATCCAAGGAGTCAACAAATTCAGTATTCATTTGACAAGTGTCTATTTTTAACTCAATTCCATCGCCAACATCCACACTTTCCTCGTTTGGCATTTCTTCATCTTTCTTCACTTCTGTTTCTTCCACCAACTCTTTAGTATTGAACGAAGCTTTTGAAAGTTCAGTTACAGTTTCTATACCCAGCGGAATAGAGATAACTTCTGCTTCAGGAATCTCTTCAATATTAAAATTTAAAGTTCCTACATTGTGATTATTCCAAGAATCTTGTGAGCTGCTTTCGTTATCATCACTTTCCGAATCATCTGAAATTTGTACATATTACAAAACTTAAATAAACAATTATTGAATTTCTTACCATTCCTACTTTGCAGGTTTTCTTGAGAGTCTTCAGAATCACTGTAAACTTTAAAGTTTGGCTGGTTAGTTGCATTGTCCAATTTAAATCGTTTATCAAATCCGTTGACTGGGATGATGTGCACTTTCCGTTTTGTACCGCTTGGCAAAGAATTGTTGCGCTTTTCAGTCATGTTAAAAAATTTACTTTTACATTCAAAACGAACTATTTATAGTTTTAGATAACTAAATATTATTTGCCGGGCCATGCGACATGAGTATAAACAAGAAGAAGAAGAAGAGCGATAGTGATTTTTAAAAATACCAGTCACTGTGTTCACTGTTCACAGTTTCCCTAATCTGTTCAATGCAACTCTGAACGGCTTATCAATAGCAAATCTAAAAAATGAGTAAATGATATAATGCAAGTAATTAAACAAAGTGCATTATTCATCTGTGGCAGATAATGTCAGAACAGATGCGAAATTGTCTCTTTTGTCTTCGCTGTTCAGGTAATCCTTTAAGCTGCAATTTTCCAACACTGGTAGTAAAGTGCAACTCTGCGGCGCACGAAGGCGTTGGTTGTTCATCTACCAAGAAAATTCATCGTCATTTTGCATGAGAAAAAAAACGTCGAATTTTTAATAGTAGTACATTTTATACGAAACGAATAACGGTAGACGCATAAGAATCAACATATTTGTGCCATTTTGTAAGCATATTAAGTGTCCAATTCGTACTGAGTGTTGCAAAAATATAAATAATAAATTGTAAGTGAGAAAAGTTGAAAGAGCAGTGAAAAAATTCCACACACATACGCACACACAGCTATGCGCTCACACACAGCTAAAGCAATCGAACTCACAGACAACATATGTATGTGTATGTATGTACATAAATGCGAGTGGTTGATGATGTTTTTGGAATAAACGCACGAAGAGTTGGTGGCGGGCGAGGAACCAGACCTATGACGCGACCATTGGACTATCTCGAGACACATTCGAGTATATTTCGAGAAAAGTAAATAAATATGTATTAAATGGGAGCTGTGGCGAATCTACCCAATACGAACACCAATACATGCACATTAAAGCACGGGCTTTTCATCAATAAAGATATGTATGTGGGAATGTGTAAATTGCTGCACAATTGGAGATGCATTGTAGTTGATTTTACATACACTGGCATACATATATAAATGGCCAAAAGGTCCACCTACTACAAACAACGGGTGATTGTCAAAAAAGCCTCATGCGGCTGTTCGCTGATGCTTCTTCTTTTCTATAGATCGTCAGCAGCAACAACAACAAATGGGAGAGCCATTCAAATTGTATGACTCAAGTGTGTGTGTGTGAGTGTGAGTGAGAGATTGTGGCAGTACTGTCCGCGTATGCGTATGTGTTTTGTGTGGCTTTTTTCACTTAAATATTTTTCAACCAGCTCGCGCAGTTTTCGCAAATAAATTAAACACAACGCATCGTCGCAACCGTCGTCTACCGTCGGTGTTGTTGCATCTCTGCTCTTTGCCACTTCCAGAACCTCCAATGACGACGATTCGCAAGAAATTGGTAATTGTCGGCGATGGTGCCTGCGGTAAAACTTGCCTTCTGATTGTCTTCAGCAAAGACCAATTCCCCGAGGTCTATGTGCCTACTGTCTTCGAGAATTATGTCGCCGATATCGAAGTCGACGGCAAACAGGTAAGCTCTATCCCACTTTAAAACAACTTCCTAAGAACAACAAAAAAAAGGGCGTGTCGGATTTTTTTTTTAAACAAACACCAAAACAAACACCAAAAACAAATTAAATACATTTTTTTTATTTAATTCTTTCCTTTGTATACGTTTTTGAAAGCTTCAATAAGTCGTTCAACGGTAAAAATCAGCTTTCTTAGACTCGTGTCACGAAGACAATTACGACACCCAAGTCTAATGTCAACTCCCCTCTTCCCTTTGCAACTCCTCTCACAGCGTGCAAAATCATCTGATCATCGTTTTTGCTTTGTGTACTTTTATTTGATTTGATGTTTTCAACTAGCACCCCCTCCCCCGCCCTCACCATTCACTACTTACCACCCTCCACCGTTCGCTTTCCAGCAGTGCACTCAGTGCTCATGTTGTAAAAAAAAAGTTGTGAGTCAATATCAATTGTCGGAAGGCATACTTGACTCCCGCTCTTTCTCCTAGTCGCCCTCTCCTTGCACACACACATAACGAACCACACAGACTATGCGCACGCACAAATACACACTTATAGCGGCAGTGTATGTACTAATACAAAAACATGTACTTGTGTAGCAAGCTCCCTTCCTTCCGTTTCTTGCTCTTTTTATTCTTCTTATACAAGCCCGTTGCGCACATACAGTTTTGCGCGTTGCCCCCTGCTCTCACTCTCTCCATTTATCTCTCTTGCTCCCCTCGCATCCAACTGTTACCTGCGCTCACGTTTGGAGCCAAGCAGCACGCGCTCTCTCTCTCAATTGTAATAAAATAAACTAAAAGAAAAATATACTGCTGTTTGCCATTTCGATATGCATTAAGTCATGTTTTGTGTGTTTTGTTTTTGGTTTTGGTTATTTACTAAATGCTTCGTTTCTAATATTTTTTTTAAACGATTTTTGGTATAAACAATTTGCGCAGCGCAATATGGCGGCGTTATTGTTTGGATAGCGTTTACATATGATGTACATATGTATGTATCTGTGTCTTTCGTTCACGTCATTCTACGTATTGTGTCTGATTAATACATTTGGCATTTCCGCCTGTTCCTTGCTATCTCTCAACTTGAAGTTGACTCTCGTCTGTGACTTCGTCTTTGTGATGGAAACGGGCTTTTGTGCTACATAATTGCAAACTTAACGGGCGTTATCACTTTTTACATTAATACACTTACACAGTTTCTTATTTACAAACGTATATAAACAAACACAATGACGTGATTCTGTTTGATTTTTCTAGGTGGAGTTGGCCTTATGGGATACAGCTGGTCAGGAGGATTACGACAGACTGCGACCGCTGAGTTATCCCGACACTGATGTTATACTGATGTGTTTCTCAGTGGATTCACCCGATTCGCTAGAAAATATTCCCGAAAAATGGACGCCAGAGGTAAGCATTATTCGGTTTTGGTCGATCACTGTAAATATTTTATATATTGACTGCTTAAACTCACTTTCTTCATTTTTTTTTTTTGCCAGGTCAAACATTTTTGTCCCAATGTTCCAATCATTTTGGTAGGCAATAAGAAAGATTTGCGAAATGATCCCAACACAATTCGGGTAAGTTTTCATTATGATCATTATGTCAAATATCTTATTGATAAATCTCTTGTGGTGTATATTGTGCAGGATCTCGCAAAGATGAAGCAGGAGCCGGTGAAGCCGCAGGAGGGACGCGCTATGGCTGAGAAGATAAATGCCTTTGCCTATTTGGAATGTTCGGCCAAGTCTAAGGAGGGTGTGCGAGAGGTATTCGAGACAGCAACCAGGGCTGCACTGCAAGTAAAAAAAGGAAGAAGCCCAAATGCCTTTTGCTCTAAAAGAGCAAACAACAAAATTTCTATACATACACAAATACACACACACACACACACCCACGTTCACACTTACACACACCTTTTTACAAGAATAACAACAACTACTGCTAAAAGATAGCATGCGGAAACCAGCAACTCCAAGAACAACAACAACAAGCATCTGGCAGCAACAGCAACATGCAAGCTACAACACACAACAAAAAGAAGATAAAGAAGATGAAACGGGCAAAAACAAAAAAAAAAAAGTGTCAAACGCGGATTTGATTTTATATACAGTCTAGAGTAGTTATTAACCGAAGTAAACAACAATAATAAATATCGCATTATTATTATTATTATTATTTGTGACTCTTGACGGCGTCAACATCAGTCAACACTCAAAACAACCAATACATACTTACTCGTATAAATATATAAATATACAAACACTTATGTATGCATACCAATTGTCCTAGTAATATCATCGTGTCCGTTGATTTTGAGATTAAAAGCCAGAAAAGAAATGTCCAATACATTGCTGTTAGAGAGTGTGTGTTTTGCCGATTGTACTGTGTGTATGTGCGTGTGTGTGGCGATGAGTGATGCAGTTATTCATTTTTTCAAAGTCTTAATGCAAACTATGATAAACACAACATACTGAAAGAGAAGTTAAAATGCAAGCATTCATAAACATACCAATTACAAAACTTTTTTGACTCATATATATATACGTCTTAATATATATATTCAAACAGAGACCGCCAATAAACTAAACACAAGGAAAAAATGAAATAAAAAAAAGAATACTACTTTGCTAACAATACACAAATGAGAAAATGTTTAAACATTTAAGCCACAAGTGAGATGCATTCAATTTTGTCACGTGCAAAGAACAAGTTCGAGTTTTTAGTATTTGTATTTTGCATTAAAACACACAAGATAAATGAGCGTATTTTATGATTTTATAAAATACCAGTATATATATACCTACATATATATATATATATAATATACAGTACATATATGTGTATGTCTCTTTTTGTATTTTGTACCGTCAAATCGTGTAATTCTCACACAAACTCAAAAACAACAAAAAAAATCTACAAAAAAAAATGAAAATGCGCCGTTTTCTACAAATGCTATATATACATATGCATATATATGTATGTATATATATACATATATACTATTTTCTACAGTTACTATTACACAACTAAAAAACAACAACAAGAACACGACCCGCTCCAAAAAGCGTCGAAAGTAATTGTAAATTTGTGCATTAAAAGTTTTGCTTCCTATACAATAAAACAAAAACAAAACAGCAAGAACAAGAACAAGAAAATATTAAAAATCACATTTACCGTATTACCAAAATTAGAACTATGTATATATGTGTATATGTATACATATACATATATAAACCAAAAACAACAAAAAAATCATTTCTTTTCAAAATTAAAAAAGAATATTTTACTAAATAAATAAATCAAAAAAAAAAATAAAAAAAACGATAAAAATCTAAGTAATGGTGTTTTGTATTTTAGATTAACTTGGAAAAAACTTATAGATCTGTGATTTTTTTTTTGGAATATTAAAAACACTTGATTTAACGGGGTTTTAAAAATCTTTATTGAGGGGATTTTTTTTGTCGTTTTTATATTATTTTACATTTAAAATGTATGAATCAAATACTTCAATTGATCGCTCGAAGCGCTCCAAATTGAATTTTCAAAAACAAAACAATGCAAGTTGGGTCATACCAGACTTTTTCATCTATGATAATACTCGCACATAGCTACTAACATCTAGTGTTCTTGTTTCAGGGGAAATACATAATCATATGTGATATATTTAACATTTTTCTTCTTTTTTTTTTTAGAAAGCTTTCTATCTTTTATGCCCGCGCTCAATAATTTAACTGACCAAATAAAAAATTAAAACAATTCCAAAGTTTAGCTTATCAATTACATAGCTCGATATTCAGTTTTGGTTATTATTTAACAACAAAAAAAAAACACTTTGTTTTCATCAACAATTTTGAATTGATTATTTTTTTGTGCTGTGATGCAGATGCAGTAACGTTGATGTAAGGAACTTATTGTGATGCTTACAAGAAAGTAATTAACAAAACACAGAACAGTTGAACTTATAGCAATAATCATAATAAATAAACTTAATCGAGTTAACACGTCAAACATTATTTTCTTGTATAAAACTTAAACAACAAATGCAAACGCATGAATAATATTACATAAAAAATCACATTGGACAATGCAATCTGCTCTTCCTTGTTTTGTGCATTACAATTCGTTTCGATCTCACGTTTTATATGTTTAGTATACATACGTTTAATTCAACATTTATTCGATTAGTTAATGTGCTGTGCGCCTGTCCTACTAATTATAACAATAATAATAATACATGCACATAATACATACATAAATTCAATGCGGCCTCAAATTGTTTACACTTTGCCTTTGTTGGAACAGTTTTCTAAAGCTCTGGTATATATATTACACTTGATCATATTTCGTATATAGTATGTATGTATATATAGCTTTGGGCGCTTTATTGGCTTTAGCTAGGACTCAGTTTTGCTTTGTTTTTGATTTAACGTTATTAATAATATTATTTTGGTATTACTTCGCTTTTCGTTAAAATTAAATGCATTTCATTTTTGTTTGTTTGCTTTGCTCTGCTTTGTCGTTCTGCCAATTAATCTTGTTAGGAATCAACATTCTTGTCATTTTTTTGTCTTCTTTTTTCACTACATACGTATGTGCATTGCTATAATATGCGTTATTTGGATTTGTGCTTAAACGTATTGATAAACATACATATGTTTATATAGTATATACTCAAATTCTCTTTCCATCTCCTCACACTGTGCGTTACGCTGCCTGGCGTCTAGCACCTTTTAACAACACAAAGTCAACAAATACATTGTGGAATAACAAATTAAAAACATAACTATGAAGTTTAACCGGAAACAAAGAACAAAACGTATAAACCTCAGACAATGTCGATTAGTTTGTTGCCTTGTTGGCTAAATAACAAGTATTTGAATAAGCGAACGCTTTTTAAATTCAATAGTTAGACGTCTATAGTATGTCACATTAATATATGATTGGTTTTGCTATATACAGACCGTATATATAGCCAAAAAAAAATTATATATATGTATGTATATATATATAGTATAACGCATTGATTAATATTGCACATAGTTTGTTTTGCACTGCGAACCGAGGAAGTTCTTGTCGGTATTTTGTGTCTCCATTAATTTAAGTTTCGTTTAGTTTAGTTTAAATTGCGTCTACGCCTAAAGACCAAAGCGAAGATGGAACGTATGCGCCACCAGCGACTGCGATGTCGCGTATGTATCTTTTCCGAACTGGTGTCGGTGCCCTTCTGCATCTCCTTGCGACGGATTTCGCGGACAAGTGTATAAAACGCTTCGTCTATATAATGACGCAGCGCCGCCGATGTTTCGAAGAAGGGACAGCCGAATTGATTGGCCAGATTCTTGCCCTCCTCGGTGGTGACTCGTCGCTGAGATTCCAGGTCCACCTTGTTGGCTATCAACACCAGTGGTATATCCTCGGCTAGACGTACGCGTGTTATCAACTTGCGATACTCGGAGGCCTCCTGAAAGCTGTGACGATCGGTGACGGAATAGCATATGATGAAACCCTCGCCGCAGCGCATATATTGATCCCGCATCGCGGTAAACTCAACCTGACCAGCAGTGTCGAGTATGTCCAGCAGCGCAGCCTCATTGTCAATTACAGCCTGTTGCTGATACGAGTCCTCTGCACAGAATTAAAAAGTTCAGAGGTCAAGGAAACAAAGTTTAAAAAAAATGTAAGCTGCTGAAAGTTATCTACCCTTGCAGAAATGTGATTCAGTTTTCATTAATAATATATAATTATTGTTGTTGCCGCTAACGGCATTATTTTGTTGACAGATTGAAATACGGTCATATTTATAGCACATTCCGCAAGAGCATTATAAAAGACACAGCTTAAGAACGCACACTCACCAATTGTGGGGTCATGGTAGTCCAAGAAACTGTGACTGACGAACTGCAGGGTAACAGCTGTTTGCATTTGTATGCGTGTGTGTGAGCGTTTGTGTTTTGGTTTGTGTACACGCAAAGTTACCCGAACGCACGAAGCCGATGCCGGACAGTATTTTTGGGGGTTGATTGTGGGTGGTTGGGTGGTCGTGTGCCATAAAACAAAGCGTAAAAGAAATTGAGATAATTTATTGATTTTTCGCAGCGCCCCAATCGAAAGTGCGCAGTGATAAAATGTGTTTTTTTCCTTCTTTTTTTCAGCTGGCAACTTACCGGACTTGCCAACACCGCCATCTCCAAGTATGACGATTTTATAGACACGGAGGCCGCCACGCATATTTTGCGGTGCACTTGGTGGTTTGATTAATAAGCCCATTTTATTGCCATTCTCTTTCCGCTCATCTGGTATTTTCATTGAGTCCGTATCGGAGCCACTGGTGCAACTTTTTAATTTTGTTGATCTCTTGAGGGCGGCACAGCCAATCGACATATCGCCGACATAAAAGTTATTTACTATTGTTGCTTCAAGGCGTGGCTAATTTGTTTGTCTTTTGCCGCCGTCGTCGTTTCGCCTCCAAAACAGTGCGTAGTTTGTAGCTCCTGGCCTATGAATCGTTGCAAATTCATTTTCTGCTTAGTTACAATTTATTTTTAACTTACTACAACTTTGCACTTGGCCCGGATCCAACAACTACTTTTGTTGACTTCAATCTCAATCGTATCTATACATAATTGCGCTGGGTTGTTTTCCCTCGTTCTGTTCTTGTTGTTTTTGTTGCTGTAAATTTTATGGTAGTAAATCAGTGTGACCTAACACTGACTAAATACCAAAAAATACCAGCAGTTGCTGGCACACGTACAGAGGACACAAATGTAAATGGCAAATGGTCAGGAAGGATGCTATAAAAATTGCCGATGCAACAGTCAGTTGCTATAAATATTAGTGTCTATTATTAATTCAACAAACACTTATTTTGAAAACAACAACAAATCATTATTTATTTTTAATAAGTTTAGTGCCAGTGGTTCAAGCTTTCGGTGAATATGTCACTGTGCCACAATGATTTCAAGCAAAAAGCCCACTTCCCGCTATTTTCGAAAAAGCGACGAAAAAGCTCTCGCACCGGCTGCAGCAGTCGCAGCACCTCCGCCTGGCTGTCGTTCGGTTTAGTTACGTACGGTGATCGCGATTGAACTGTTCGCGGTCGGGTTCAAATACCTCGACAAAACGAAGAAAAACATACAGTGGTTCTAAAGTTATAGACGGGGCAGGAAATTGGCATTTAGTAATTAGTCCGATAGTAGTGGAATATGTCGGGCGATGTACAGCCGCGAAAGCGCAAGGATAAGCGCAGAAAACGTGGTAAGTGGGAAACCAGTGGAAAACTGTTTCGAAAGTGGATTTAAGGTGATTTCTCTAAACACTCTCGTCTGTGATATGTGTTGTAGCCAAAAACGTAGCTGTCCATTTCTTTTATTAGAATAATAATATTGTCGAGCGCCTTTAAAAATAACTTTGCCCTATTATATAAAATTATACATTGCTCTTCTCTGCTGTCTGTTTGTCGCTATGCGTATGCCGCTCTGCCGAAAGAAAAACTATACGTAGTTCATGCATAAAGAATATATATTTCTTTATGATTTTTATGCGTTGTCTAGCTGCTGAGACACGCGCTACAATAAGCTATATATTGGGGTTTTCAAATCTTGCGGGACAAGTGACAAAATGAAAAATCAACCTTTCAAGTAGTTGAGTTGCTTTTAAGAAAAAAAACCCATATCTTTAAAATTCCGCTCGTGTTTATTTAAAGCACGAGCAGTGCATATGTTAGATAAAAGTGTTTTTATCTTCTGTTCAGGGCAACATAAACAAATGCCGGTAGATTTCCTTCTTATTCTCCCGCTCTCACTTGTTTGGTTGGTTTTACTCTCTCTTTAACAGCTGCTTGTGCCTTTAATATTATTTTGATTTATGCATAAAGCGTTGTAATATCAAGAGCAATGACAAGTTTTATTTAATTAATTCATTTATTAAATCTAACAAATTTATGTGTTCAAAGTCAGGAGACTTCCGTGAGCAAAGACATTACACCCACCAGAGTCTTTGGACAATTTCTCATAGCATACACAAAACACACACAAAAGCACACACATTTATACTATGTACAGTTTTCTTTTCTTTTATTTTTATTTGATTTTTCTTTTGGCCTTATGCCCAAGCGCATGACTTGCGCGTTCTTTGTTTTGCATCAACAACAAGAACAACAAAAAAAAAAAAAACACCAACTAAACATATCATTCAACATTATCTTGTAAGAGAGTGTTGTGTGTTATCATGTATTGTTTTTAAACCAGTGTAACTAACTTTTTGTCTAGATGATCGCAAATCCGAGGGCGATGTCAGTATACTGCGCCAGCCAAGCTTTCAAGGTAGCAAAACTCATATTCATACATACTTTGTCTATTGTCTATATACTATAGTACATCATATCCATACCCCCCAACTTCGTCTTTGCCTTGCACAACCAATTTAGCTGCTAGAATATTTACTAATTTTAGTTGCTTTTCACTAACCTCCCTCGTTGTAGCTTAGCTACTACTATTTGCCAATTAAGTGAATTCTAATCACATGTGTTTATTGTTATTATTATTATCATGCATCGCGCTCAGATGACGTCGACGACTCGTCTTCTCACGGCGTGCACATCACAAAGATGGGAAACGAAGATATCCATCTGCACGTGCAGGAACATCACGGAACTGGCGGTCATTGGTGTGCCAAGATTATATTCTTTGGCCTAATGGCTGTCCTTCTTGGCCTGGTGGGCCTCATCATAATGGAAAATCGTGGACTGGAGGACTGTAAGTATGTTCAGTGTTTGTTGTGGTTTTGATTAAAATCTCTTCTCTTTTAGTGGACACACCCTTGTCGGAGTCACGTTATTCCAACTACTTTGATGGTTGGGTAGAGGAGCATCGGCATGAGGATGAACATGATGCGCATCCTTCACACGAAGCTGCCTTAGATGAACATGATGATGAGCACGATGATGAACATGATGAAGAACACGATGAGCAGCATTCTGGCGAAGAAGAAGAAGAAGAAGAAGAGGAAGCAGATGCAGAAGAGGAGCATGAAGAGGAGGACGAAGAGGAGGGCGAAAACACTGCTGCTGAAAATGTCACAGCTGAAGATGATGAGGAAGACAATGATGATGAGGCTGAAGCGTCTCTTGAGCCACCACAATCGGCAGCATATGATGAGGAAGAAGACGATGCTGAAGAGGAGGAGGACGAAGATGACGAAGAGATCGAAGAATCTATTGAGCCACCCATCTCCCAATCAAAAACTCAGAGTGCTCCTGAAACTGCTGAGGATGAGGATGAGGAGGATGATGATGATTTTATTGATGAGGTAAGCATATATTTTTTTGTTAAGTAAATATCTTTTAAAGTTGCTTATTTTATTAACAGGAAGAAGAGGAGGAAGCTGATGAAGAGCCAACTATTTCTCAATCTCAGCCTGAAACTGCTGAGGATCAGAACGAAGATGATATTGATGAGGTAGAATATGCAATTTTTATAAAATTGAGATTTCTGTAACTAAAGATCTGTGCTTTTCTCAGAACGCTGATGATGATGAAGATGAAGATGAGGACATTGAAGAAACTGCTGAAGCGGCTGCTCCCAATACTGCAGAAGAGGACAATGATGATGATGACTTTGATCAGGTGGGATAAACAAGCTCAAATTCTATTAAAAGAATTTCAGCAGTAACACTCTACTTATAGGATGACAACGATGATGATGATGATTTTGAATCTCTCGATCAGGAAGTCGATAATGATGACGAAGAGGAGCTGTTGCTTCAAGAGCGACAACGTCAAGCAGCTGCCGCTGAGCAAGCTAAGCAGCAGCAGGATAATGCTCCTGAAGAAAATGAGGAGAAAGTAACAACAACATCCTGGTTAGGTTCACGTAAGTATCTTGAAAAGCTTCGTGCGGCGCCAATGAACGGTTAAGGAATTATTCAAAAGCTCCACTTTATGAATTTGCATAATAGTTGAAAGTTTCGATACAATAATTGTACAAGAAAGTGCAAAAGGAAGGGAGAGAAATGTTAATTTAATGTTTCGTTACATTTAAATTGTTTACTAAAACGTAAATCATTTTCCAGTTGCCGTTAAATTTGGCGTTGGCATTGCACTTGCCCTAGTTTCACGCCTTGTATTGATACGGAAAAATCCAAATACAAGTGAGTTTGTCAAATGCCAAATTTGTTAACCAAATAACTCTCTTATAATGTTAACGAAACTTATATAATATCATAACGCTGCTTACTTAAATTTAAACTGTATGTCATCCGGCAATATCAGTTCCTATATAAACACATTTATAACGGCTGCTTTACGTTCTTAACCAATGATTAATTAAAAGCTACTCAATGTTGAATGAAAACGTAACGAAAAATCAACTCAATTGTACTGTAAAAAAAGAGCTTTAACTTTTACATGAGAAACTGGACAAAAACTAAATTTTTTTAACTAACACAACTGAAAACCATTTTGAAAATACTATGAACAAAATTTTGCACTTTCTTTATTTGATGTTTATTTATCTCATTTTTGTTTTTGTAAAACATAATGTTTAAGTTTAAGCTAAATGCAATTTTTGTTGTTTTTTATATTGTAGTCACAGCTTTGTTTAAACTTATGCGCCAATGTATGTATGTAAATTTAATGTTGTATGGCTTTGTTGTTGTTGCCTCCCAACTATAAATGTTCCAAAAACTATATATTCTAATCTCTGACACAATAAAAAACAAAACATAGACGACGAGGACCAGCCCACAACGGACTTCATTATGAGACGACGATTGACAATCGCCTCGGCCGAGGAGGATATACCGGAGGATGGAATGGAGGAGCTGCCGCCGCTTGATGACGGTTGACAAACTATTCAGTTACTATTTACATATATATGTATTAACTTCGGTCTGTTCGAAGTTGCTTTCAAATAATTTCAAGTGTCCGATACTCGAAGCTATTTGGAATGTAATACATAATTGACTTTTTCTTGAGGTTATATTATATAATAATGCTAGACTTATTTCCAACCAAAGAGGAATATTCCGAAGAGGAGATCGAAATCGAGGAGGAAATCGAAATTGAAATAAGCGACAATGAAGAAAGCGATGATAATGTGGCCATCAATGCCAGCTATGTGCCGGAAACATTCGAACAGCTGAGTGCCATGTACAGATCCACAATGGAGCCAAAGGTAACCGAGGAAAAGCCCAAAACTGCACCGGAGCCAGTAAAAGAAGCAAAGCCCAAAGCAGAAGTGGAAACAGAAACGAAACTGGATCACGAATCGGAACCGGAACCGGAACCAACGACAGCTACCGACATTTATGTTGAATACGAAGACGGGGATATTGAGGATTACGAACATGATGAAAGTGACGAAGAGCTTATTAGCGACGAGGAGGAAGATGAAATATCCGATGTGGATGATGCGGAACTAATGAGCAGGTTGGAAGCCAAGTACGGTCGTCTCCCTGCCAAGGAGTATGATACCGATCCCGATTCCGATGATCCGTCCTGGACACGTAATTACTAAATGTACAATTTACACGTTCTCAATCAAAACCAAAACCAAAATCAAAACAAAAACTCAGTCTACAAGCAAATCTACAAAGTCCATCACTGCATTGACATAAATCTGACATAAATACTCGTATTATAGAATCTATTCTAAAGTAAATTCGTTCATGACGTTAATTTATATTCATAGTAAGTCATAGTTCTCTAGCCAACAAAATCAAATTGCTAATCTTATGCATAAGGTGGAGCCTTAAACATTAACCGTTCAGTGGCGTCTTTAATTTATTTCATTGTAACTCTTTAACTTGAGTATTCAAATGTGAATTCTTTTAATTAGAAATCAAACCAAAGGACCCAACTGGAGCCAAGGCTGTTGAACACGATGATGATCAATTTGAGCAGGAGCTGCGCAAAGCCAATGCCGAAATGATCAATGAGGTAAGTTCTCATCATGTAAAATTTCATAATATCTCATTATACTATATACAATTATCACTTCTTTGAAATTAGCTCAACAACCTTTAAAAAACACACCACAAAAACTAAAAAAAAAACATTTACCAAGTCCTTTTCATAGCTTTATTTAATGTTTGCTTTTTAAGTTCATGTGCTTAGATTTTAAGAAATTATTAACAAAAAAAACTTAATGACAAATATTTAAGCTTGATATAATAAAAACATATTTACTACCGGGCAAATGGCAGTCCGTGCTGCAGGAATGAGACTCACCCACCTGATACTTGCAACACCTGAGAGGCAGCCCCGTAGCAACTATGTTTTTGTATTTTAATTTGAAATGAAGATATTAGCTTTTGAGTATTTTTAACATAATTATTTCTAGTCAAGACTTAAATTAATATTATTGTGCTACTTTTGTGCACTTAAATGTTCAAGCCGATTACAGGCTATCTGCTAGTCGTTCATACTCGACTTGTTCACTAATCTATCACCTTTTGCTAATCCTCGCTCTTTTTGCATGCATGTTTATTACTTAATCTCCAATGCGAATCCCAAAAACTAATCTTCAAGAACTATGCGAATGCTCTGCGCGCCTTTAACACGCTCACACACACATACGCACACAAGCCGGCGGCTCACTTGCAACGGGCTCAGGCACTGGAGCACATGGCGGAGAGGCAACGTAGCAATCGCTTGCTTCTCGATGCCATCGAATCCTACAAACGTTATCTGGCCTTTGACGAACTGATTGCCAATCACAGTGAATATCGTGCTGCTGGCGAACGTTGCATTGAGAAGCTGAGATTTCTGGGTGAGTTTTTGAGTGAGTTTAGAAAATCTGTAAAGATCTTTAGCTCCAACTTTAACTCTTACAGGTCACATGCAGCAGGCCGTTTTCATTCATGAGCGGCTCATTGAACGTTTCCCAACTGAAGCTCAACTGAGGAATCAGCTTTCGCTTACACATCTGATGTCCAATAAGTGGGTGTGTTTTAATTTATTTGATATTTGTTAAAAGCTTTAACTAACAACACTTTCATACTTTGCAGCTTGGTTCAATTACAACTGATAGCTGGTGAAACACTCAAGTTGTGGCCCCGCAATCCAGTTGCCAATCTGCATTATGGCCTGGCACTCAAGCAGCTTCGTGGAGACTATGCTCAAGCCGTGCCTTATTTGCAGCTTGCCATTGATTCGGATGCCAAAGGTACACAGGAGCCCTTCTTCTATCTGGCGCTGGGTGAATCTCTACAGCGTCTGGGCAAACAAGCTCAGGCACTGAAGATTTACCAACGTGGCGCAGAGAAGCGCTTCTTTCCAAGCGTCTATCAGCGCTCGCTGTACAATGAGCCTAAGCTGAGAGCAAAACCTTTTTGGCAGCCAGCAGAAACGGGTTACGCCCTGGAGCTAGAGCAATTGCAGCAGAACTGGCGGCAAATACGCATGGAGGCTTTGTCATTGCTCAGCAGCAAGGGCAACTTTCAGCAGGAAACGGAACAGTTGCGGGATACTGGCAACTGGCAACAGTACGAGCTGTATGCTCGTGGCGAGAGACTTCAAAGGAACTGCCGGAGAGCGCCAATGACTTGTGCCTTGATCGAGAAATTGCCAGCAGCGAGCAGCTGTAGTCGTGGACAGATCAAGTTCAGTGCCATGCAGGCACGGACGCATGTCTGGCCACATTGTGGACCCACCAATTGCCGACTGCGTGCTCATCTCACGCTGGTGGCACCGGAACCACACTTGACCAGCTTGCGAGTGGCCGAAGATCAGCGGTAAGAAGCTCGCATACGGTTTGTGTATAGCTATTAATTTACTTTTGCTTTTAGCACCTGGCGTGAGGGCGATTTGTTCATCTTTGATGATAGCTTTGAGCATGAGGTCTGGCACAATGGAACAAAGTTACGTTTGGTGCTGATCGTGGATATTTGGCATCCGGATTTGAGTGCGGCGCAGCGACGCAACTTGGAACCCATTTAACTCTTGAACTCTTGTTAATTATATTATCCAAGCATCTTAGTTCTTTTGTTACATATTGTTAACATGGAGCAATCATTAATGTATCTGTAACTCTTAGCTGTTAAGTATCTTTTGTATGAATGCGTGTTTAGTTGTAGTCGCAATCTTTGTCTTAAGTCTATAATTAATGGCTGTTTGGTTGACAGCATCTTTTGCTGTATCCAATCAATTATTGTAAATACAGTAAACTTTTTGATTCGAAAACCATTTGGTGTGAACTCTCTTATAGGGCAAACAGCAACCGGTTTTTATAATATAAACCGCCCGCTTAACCTTACCATTCTCGTAAATTAGTCAGAACCTAATTAATTTTTAGTAAATGCTCTTGATAAATTTTCCAAAGATAATATTCTTCTACCGAAAAACATCATTAAGTCAAAAGGCAATTTACGTCACTGGCTTCGGAAATAAGCTGCATGCAAAGTATGATCAGATTACAATTATTAAATAACAGAACTTAAAGCTGAACTAAACTCTTAATCAAAAAAAATAATAATAGGCTTATGGTTGTTTTCAAGCACTTTATTGACATAAATGGCTCTAACGCCCCCCTTTTCAAATTAACATGCAATTGTTTAAGGTTCTAAGCGTATAAAAGCGAGCAGCTAATGGAGTTATTAACTAATGTGAAACTATTCAAGATGTGGAGTGTTCTAGTGTATTGTGTCATCAATTTATTATTTGCTATTGTGGCTGCTGATTTGGATGTGTGCCTAAAGGATTTAGGCTGCCTCCATGGCACTATGATGCCAGGATATCACCAGGATCAGTATGAAGCATTTATGGGTATACCATACGCAGCGCCACCTGTCGGAGAGTTGCGCTTCAAGGTGAACTGGTTAAACTATTGTTAGCTGTCATAAGCTGAAAGCTATAATCTCTGCAGAGCCCTGTAGCTGCGAGTGCCTGGACGGGTGTATTGGATGCTAGTGCTGCACGCAGCTATTGCCTGCAAAAGTGTTACATCATTGGATCTTGGCCCACCTCAGGATCAGAGGATTGTCTGTACTTGAATGTTTACAGGCCTGTCGTAAGTGAAATCAAGCACAAAATAAAACAATAATGTATTTGTTTACATTTGCAGCAACCTAAAGCGTCTCCATTGCCAGTTATGATTTATTTTCATTCGGGTGGTTTTATTTGTGGCTCTGCATGTCCTTTTGTCAGCGGGCAAACGTATCTTATGGATACCCAAGAGGTTATAGTAGTCTCAGTCAGCTATCGCCTGGGTCCATTTGGTAAATCTAAACATTTCTTTATCTCCATCATTGTTATTGAAGTCCTATTTATAAGGTTTCCTGAGTACTGGTGATTCCCACTTGCCTGGCAACATGGGGCTGAAGGATCAACGTTTGGCGCTTCAGTGGGTGCAAAAGCATATCGAGTCCTTTGGTGGTGACCCACAGTTGGTGACCATTTTTGGACACAGTGCTGGAGGCTTATCCACACATCTTCACATGCTCAGCCCGAATTCAAAGGGTCTCTTCCATCGATCCATGTCCTTGAGCGGCACAGCTCTAATGGCAGCGACTGTAGTGCACGATCCTTTGTCACAGGCTCGACAGCTAGCGGGGCGGCTGGGCGTGGCAGCAGCCGAAAACCTTGACAGTCAGAAGCTGGTGGAGGCACTGCGTCACATCGATGGAGCGGAACTTTTGGATGCTGGCGATGTGTTCAAGTTCTGGGATAATTCTCCACTTTTAAACTATGGTGTTGTTGTGGAACAGGATGCAACTCCAGATGCTTTTATCGTTGAGCTTCCCGTGAAAGCACAACTAGCTGGAAGGATTAACCAAGTGCCCTGGCTGCTGAGTTCGTCCTCACGTGCTGGTGAAGGATCCATGTTTCTATTGCACATCTTTTCAAATCCGCAGCTCTTAAAGGAGTTTAATCAGAACTTCTTGCACCTGTTCGGCTTATTGTTCTACTTTCCCCAAGGAACAGATATTGAGAAAACTGTTCAGGAAATTCTTAAAGTGTATGGTGTTAAGGATTCTGAACTAAATAAGGACACATTACATCCACTTTCAACTATTATAGGCGACTTTACATTCGCCTTTCCCCTCTACGTGTCGGCAAGCAGCTATGCCGAATATTCAAAACAACCCGTTTCGATCTATAACTTTGAATACTTCAGCAACATTTCCTATTCAACAATATTTACGGGTGGACCTCTCTACGAAGAGCTCGGCGCAACCCACATGGATGATGCTCTGCACACCATTCATATGCCTGCATTTTTTCCAGACTTTCCCCAAGATTCCGAGGATCATGTGGTTATCAAACGGATGACGTCTTTAATGGTGGAATTTGCAAAAACTGGGTAAGTCTATATTACATTTTTCTAAAACTAAATTTAATGCCCCTTTTTATAATCTCCTAGTATTTTCTATGATCAAACCAAATTGCTACCCTGCAAGGCATCTGACTTTACAGACACCGAGATCTGTAATTATTTCCACTTTGGCAAGTTAAATGGGGCTTATCATGATACCATTGAGAAAAATGTGGATATGCGGGGTTTGGATCTATGGAAGAAGCTCTATTTATAGACATGTATTTTACTTATAAATCGTTATGACTAGACTTAGAGGGGTAAAAAGAATTTGTGATAACATAATAAAGATATAAAGTAGTGGTAGAAATTAACTCTTTTATATGTATCATTGAGAATAATTTTTAAGATACCTTTTGCAGTTCTTACAGGGTATCAAGTGTTTCTTATTTGGCCCTGAATAAGTTCACTTACATGCATTTACATAAAAGAATATTCGCTCATATAATGATGATGATAATGCGACTCCAGCTTTATTCTTCCCATTTTGTGCATATCTGAAACTGCAGCGATGACCTATTTTGTACTCGAACTCATTCTCATTCCAGACGAAGGTCAATTGAATTTACATATTGTCCAACTATAGGAGTGACAATACAATGGAAAGTATAATCCACATTTATGAGTATATGATACAATGCGGTCAAGTTTAATAGTGTAACTCTTAAAGTATTTAAAATACTGCAATATTTAAAATCAAGAGCTTCATAATAAATAATAATATAAAACTGACTCTTTCTTTCTATTTATATAAACTATAAAAAAAATGTTTTTTTTATAAGCTATAGAGTTAAATAAAAAGCGGCAATAACATTTATTAGACGTTATCTGAAACATTTTGGGGTGTTGACTTTATGGTCTATAAAGCTTGGAATAATTTGATTAACTTTTGGTGTACTCGAGAATTTTAAAATAACAATGAAATTTTACAAATTATCATCTATTTAGTTTTAAGCCATACTAGTTGCTGAAACTTGTTTAAACTATGACACATAAACACATATTGATTTATTAAGTAAAATAAAATGTGATAATTATTAATGATGGCTAATTTTAAGGCTCAAAATCTGTTTTGTTGTCAAGCCAAGTATTGTTGTACTTTAGCTAATGAACACTGGTGTATTAACTACATATGTAATGATGAAAGTGAAAAGATGATCCGTAAAGAGAAGAATCACCCCTCTTGAAAAATCAGGGACAAGCCCAGTCCCCTTATTACCCAGTTCTGCTTATCAGAGCAACCCAAAGCACAAAAAGACAGTCCAGACCGACAAACAAGCACAAACAAACACACCCTGGGAAAAAAAGAAACAAGTTGAAGTGTCTATAAAATGCGTAAATGTAACTGTCAGACGATCGTAGTATTGCTCGGTGCTTCTCCAGCTGTAGTTCTGTGTCTGTGTGGAGACGGCTACAGTTTATGTTGATTAATCATACGCCCTGTTAACTATTTGTTGAATAATATTACAATTCAATTAAATACAGAGCACAACTACAACAACAACACCAACTTTAGATCTACATATTTCAAGCAATCCACCGTTGCTAAAAGCGTGACACACACAAAGCTACTACAACAAAACAACTAGACAGCACAGTTTTTCTTATATACATTTTTTTTCCATTTTTTTTATGTATATATTTTTTTTAATAAAACTCAATGCTTTGGTTTATAAACCCGTCAGATAAATTTTGTACGCGGTCGCGTTAAAAGCTCGTGTCAAATCAGTTGAATAGAGTTCAATAAGTTTTTTTTCTCGCCTGGTGAGTATTTTTTTTTTTTAAAGGATATCAGTGTACATAAAATAATCCTACTTCGAGTCGTGAGAAAATTTATTTATGGCTTGTTTTGGTATTTGGCCAAGTGTTCATCGTTGAGATCATCGAGCAAAAGAAGCTCATAAAAGGCCATAAACAAATGACAACATAAACAAATTTGATTTATGCACGATTTCTTTCATAGACTTGAAAGGAAGCAATCGATCAATCAGATCATGATTCACCCCGGATTTGCCTTACTTCTGCTGCTGTTGCTGCCGACGACGCCAACTGAGGCGACTCTCAGCCACAAAAATCTAATTGTGTGTGGCAGCAATCTAGGTTGCCTGCGGGGCATCTACATGCCAGGATATCAGATCAAGAGATTCGAGGGCTTCCTGGGCATTCCCTATGCCCTGCCACCGGTTGGCGAGCTGCGCTTTAATGTAATTTGTGAGATCTTGTGAACCTTCTACTATTTTGTGTTAACCTTTTATCCTTTTAGAATCCGAAAGTTATGCCCAAGCTGCGCGGCATTTATAATGCCAGCTTGGCCAAAGCCGACTGCATACAGAAGAATTATTTGTTACCCACACCGATCATCTATGGCGAGGAGGATTGCCTTTATCTCAATGTGTATAGGCCAGAGGTAAGTGAAGGAATATTTAATAGACTTTAATTCCTTAAGTAGCTTTTTAAACTATTTAAATTAGTAGAAAGTTTTAATTTTTTTTATACACAATTAACTGTCTAGTGCCGTTATTGCCTTGAGCGTTTTTATGTGAATTAAAATTAATCAAATGAATTAAAATCAAGGAAAAATAACTTATTTATATGTACATACTATTCTGTTATTGTGAGCAATTTAAATTTATTTATTCAATTAAAATATTTATTCCCATTAAACATTCACCTAAATCTAATCAATAAACCAAACGTATTTCTTAAATTTTAGCATCGTTCTGGACAACCTTTGCCAGTTATGGTTTACATACATGGTGGTGGTTTCTTTAGTGGTTCAGCTGGACCACAGCTAACGGGACCCGAGTACTTTATGGACACGGGCGAAGTAGTGTTGGTCACCATGTCCTACAGACTGGGTGCTTTGGGTAAGTGCAGAGAGGAATCAAACAAAGAATCTCTCTTTAGATTCAAATTAATTTCCTTTGCAGGTTTTCTTTCCACACAGGATGCATCCATGCCTGGTAACTTTGGGCTGAAGGATCAACAGCTGGCCTTGCGCTGGGTGCAGCGCAATATTAAATGCTTTGGCGGAGATCCAAGACGCGTCACCATCTTTGGCCAGAGTGCCGGAGGAGTTGCCACACACATGCACATGCTGAGTCCCAGGTCAGCGGGTCTCTTCCAGCACGTGATCAGCATGAGCGGCACAGCCAATGTGCCCTTTGCCATTGTCGACAAGCCCTTGGAGCAGGCGCGCCAAACTGCCGAGCTCTGCCAGGTGGAGAATGCCCAGAACCTGAGCACAGTTAAGCTGGCGCGTGCCTTGCGCGGAGTTGATGTCCAGACGCTGCTCAATGCTGGCGATGGTCTGAAGTTTTGGGATGTCGATCATATGACCAACTATCGTCCTGTGGTGGAGCATTCAGCCGATGAGGCATTCCTCAGTGTGCATCCCAAGCAACTGATGGCCAGAGGTGACTATAGCAAAGCTCCCTGGCTGCTGGGCACTGTCCCAGAGGAAGGTGCTGTCCGCGTGGTGAATATCATGGAGAATATCACACTGCGTCAGGATTTCAACTCCCGCTTTGATGAGCTGCTCCAGGAGCTGCTTGAGTTTCCCACGGAATTCAGTACGGATCAGCTGGCTGAAGCAATGCAGCAAGTCATTAAGCAGTATTTTAATAACATCCACGAGCTAAATGAGACGACTGTTCAGGGTTTTCTTGATGTAAGTATATCTAACAAAATTTATGACTACAGAGTTTTATGACCTAATTGGTTTTTCCTTGAGAACAGCTTATAACGGATAGAGGTTTTAAGCAGCCGCTCTATAATGCCATCTGGGATTATATAGCCAACCTTAAAGCCAGGGAGCAGCAAATGTATTTGTACAACTTTAACTACTTGGGTCCTTATAGCTATGCCTCGGCTTATACCAGTGCGAATGTTGCCAAGAAATATGGAGTTGTGCACTGTGATGATTTGATCTATTTGTTTCGTAGTCCCATGCTATTTCCTGACTTTGAGCGCAACTCGACAGAAGCGAGAGTCATAAAATCATTTGTGGGTTATTTCGTGCACTTTGCCAAGTTTGGGTAAGTTTTCTAATTATAGATAAAAGCACTAGCTGAGAGTTAATTATCTATGGTATTTGTATAGAAAACCTAGGAATGTCGAATCGCTAGAAAAGTGTACGGAAGAAGTGTTAAAGTCACGAACCGAAGGCATTTGTGATTATCACGTTTTTGAGAATGCAATGGAAGATGAAAACGGATTTCAGGTGAATGTGGCTCAAAAGTTTCGGTCAGCAAATGCTAAGCTCTGGACAAATTTACTGAAGGATCCAAAGCGTTATTAATTAGCAGAACCTTTCTATCATTTAGTACCTAAAATTATTAGTTATAACATGAATTTTAAAACATTTATTTTGACTTTTTAGTTTTAAAACAAACACTGTATTATTTGTATATTTGCATGCCAATTAAAATAAATTATTTATTAATTAAAAAACCAAAGACATTTTCTTTTAAATATAAAGAAATAATTATAAAAAATGTAACCTTTTAGGAACTTACTTCCTGCCACGTGTAATTCGTTAGGAACCTCGTAATATTTATCATATATGCCTTAAAAGTGTGTGACATAAATAAAAACTGTTATATTGTTGTTGTTATAGTTGCTGACACGTGCCCACGTTTATAAACTGCATTTGAAATTGTATTGCATTGACTTATTATATATGTATACAATACGCATACTTTGTAATTAATACAGTTTTCAGCATAGCTTTACAATCGTCGTAGTACAATTATTGACTTGTGCTTGATTAACATTAATTAGCATTTGTGTTTGTTCAGATATGAATATCTCGATCTTATCACAATCCCAAGCCGGAGGCTAAGACACACTGAGGCGTTCTTCGGATGGATTGATGAATAGCTAAAACATATTGGTGTATTGTATAAGACCGAAAAAGGGGGCTTGCCAGGGGGATGAAATTAGTTAATGCTAAATGCCATAATAAAAACACATTTAGCAGATACCGTATTCATACGTCATTAAACACCTGCCGCTTATTGATATTAAGAAAACGTGTGCAAACATCTAATTGAAGCAAGCCGAACTTTAAACACCCTTGCAGATGTGAAAACTGAAGGAGCATTTAAGAGGCTTAGGTAGTATAAGAGAGCAATAGGAAGTCAAAGCATTTAAAGCAATAAAAGCTTTCTCTATGTTGGCAACACTTTTGTTAGTAGTTTTAGCAAATTAAATGTAGACAATAAATGCAGTTGATATTAATGTCAACACTTGTGATTTAATAAATAATTGTGTTTATTTATAGCCCTGCTATTTGATCTATGGCTCAATTACAATATTTATTGCTACAAGCTGTGATTGAAGGCGTCAACGACTGAATTCCACCAGAGCGAAAAGAAAATGTAACATTATTACAATAGCTTTATTGGTCAAACTTCGTTCTAGTAGTTTCCACTCATTTGGTTCAGAGTTCAGTGCACTCGCGTCCAATGCATTTGGTCAGACAAATGGGGCTAACAACACAAGTTAGGCGAGAAAGTGTCCGTGTCGACGACTAATGTCAACATGCAACGCAATTATAATCAATATGGCCGAGTAAATTCTATCCTGCAGGATAAGCGTTGGCACACACACGACAGTTGGTCAGTTGCATTTGGTAACGCAAGGTAAAAGGATCAAAATGGAATTGGGACGCAAATTAGTTTTGTGGATTTTACCGCTATTTGTGCTGTGCTTTTTGCTCACCATGAGTGAGGCATATTTGCAAAGTGTGCGAGTTGAGGAGATACCATTTAAAGAGTTGCAACCACGTTCAGATAGCCTGAAGGATAAGGCCAAAGGAAGTCGACCCAGTGGCATTCATTTGATCTCCAGTCTGGACCACCAACGCACTTTTCTTCATCTATTTCATGTGCCCTGTAAGTCCGAGCTATAAAATATATTTTTGAATTAAGAATGTAATTTTTCTCTTCTCAGATATAATTTGTTTCTATGCTGCCAAAGGCAAGTGGCCCTATGTGCCTGGATTTATGAAAAATCGTGTGGATAGCGCATCGAAGAATTTCTTTAGTCAGAACGATAGCTATATAAAAAACTTTTGCACCAAGTGGATTCAGGTCAAAGAATGTTTTAGGCCGATTTTTGGTGAGCAAGATCTAAATGTTATTAAAAAAAAATATATTAGGCCAGATTTGCCATTGCAGATAAATCAAATAATTCGGATGTGGAAACTTTCGAAGGTCAGAGGCAGGGCAACCGTTGTAACTGTGACAAGTTAGTTTCAACGGAATCGACAATGCCAGTGGTGTATTTTGACAAAAACTATATTGGAAATGTGAGCGGTGAGACCATTTTGACAACCATTGAGTTTCTCGAAAGTTTTCTTCCGCCGCCCACTAAAAAGCATAAGCGCAAGAACCGAGTACGCGGACGAGTGGATGAAATGGACATTGAATAAGCATATTATCTTGTCAACTTTAAGAAAACAGACACACACACCTTAAAAAATGTAAACACGTTAAATAAAAATAAAAGCACAGCCAAGTCAAATTTAAATACATACTTGACTGTTTTATTTATCGACAAGAAAAAGAGTTGTCAGCCTACTAGAATAAATAATCGATTACAACTGACAGCTGTTAAACTCAAATTGGCACGGACTGTTAATAACAGTTCAGCAAGCTGTTAATGTGGCAGCTGCAGTTGAGTCGATAGTTGTATCAAGTTGTTGAGTCAGTGCGGACGTTGCGCGGAAAATAGAATAAAATATAAATATAAGAAGCACCGCAAATGCTTGTGAAAAGCAAACGCCGCATTCTATTAGTCAACACTGCAAATAATAAAAATACACACGTATTGAAAATCGCTAATTAATTGCCAATTGAGAAGAACAACAAGTTATACTGTGAGGGAATTGAAACACTGCCAAAGTATTTTAAAGTGAACAAATAGAAATCTGCCACCAATACATATTTTCACATTCTCCCTTCCTATTCAATTTCGTGCATCGCGTGTGTTTGCGCGGCATCGTTTAACAGTGAGTGTGTGAGTGAGTGTGTGTATAAATAAGAAAGAGAGCGAGTGCGAGTGCAAGAGGGAGCGCAGAGAGTGCAAAAATACTTTTGCCACAACATTCGATTTTCGCTAAACACAAAGCCAAAGGAAACTTTCGACTTTTGGGCGTGCTTGTGTTGTTGTCATTGTTGATTGTGCAAGTGCAAGGCACGTGAATGTCGCAGAAACACCATTCGGCCTATCAACCGCTTCCAACTGCCGCGGGCGCCATGGACAATCCGGCGATGAGTAACAGCAGTAGCAGCAACAGCAGTGGGAGCAACATCGATGTTGCCGGATTGGTGCCACACGGACTACCTGCGACATACTCGTCACAGCAGTTAGTGTCATCTGATTCGGAATCAATGGAGCGACTGCGTCTACGTGGAAATAATGTTGTCGACGAGCCCCCAACGCGTCTCTGCTCCGTTGGACGCAAAGAGTGGTTTACCGTTATTGTTCTCTGCTTTGTCAACCTCATCAACTATATGGATCGCTTCACAATTGCGGGTAAGCTTCAAATTTGACTTAAGAAAACTGAATGTAATTGCTTTTCAATTGAGTTAAATCGTGACCCGCATGCTGCGCTAATTGCTATCAGCTACGTCACTTTCTCTAATTGAAGATAAACACTTCTGTTGATGCGGGCGTATTCCGCTCTCTCCCAATCCCTGTTCTGTTAACTGATAATGCAAAGCCAAGGCGATTAACTTTGTTACGTCACAGAGCTGCTCTAGTATGTTAACATTTGTATTTACTCTGACGTTGGCACCAAAACAATAAAAGCTCGTAGATAAATATGACTAATCACACTTACATATTGAATCATACGACATGCGTTATTTTTTTTTATCTAATATGCTGTTGTTGTTTCTTCACTCTTTGCACCTAGGCACAATTTCAATTAGGTGCAAAGCAATCAATCAACCATATAGCCAAATTTCACATAATCTTAACACTTTTGTGCGAAACGGTGGCGCCTGACATGGCGTGATGAAAGTATTCGAAATGAGAATTTGAAAAATTTAGAATTTACATATTTTGCACTTATGAAAGAATTTATAGAAGATGTGGAAATATTTATTTATATATACGCTACTTGACTCCACACCCCCTTTAAAGAAATTTTTCCATGTTTATGATTAGCATATCGTTTTGCTCTTTTGTTTACACACTTGCCAGGAAATCTGAAGAGACGCATAGTAATCAGTTGGGCTAACCGCTTATCAACTTATAACTGCCGAGAGCAGTGTAACACTATGTGTGTCATTGTGTGTGTGAGTATAATTATTTTAGTCGTATGGCGTGATTATTGCGTGAATCATTTGCTGATTTTACAATCACATGTTACATGAAAGGCAATCTATTGTAAACTTGTTAACAGTTATTACGATACCCGGTCTTGGGTGAAAATGGGAAATTAGCACTTAACCAGTTGATATTCACACATCTGCTGTAACCTAAATCAATTTTGTATGGAAATAGATATTAATAGTCGTTACAACTTTAATTTGTTTGGCCTGCACTTTGACTTTGACTTTAAATAACGCTCAAGTTTTATGTTAGCTAGATCAGCAGTTTTTTCGGAAAACGTGTCAGTGCTGAAAACGAGAATCCAAGGTCGTTAACTTATACAGACAATAAAGAGAAATTCCATAACTTTGTGGAATTACCTCAGTTTTGTTATCTGATGTTTATGTTGAGCAACTCTGTTTGGCAAACCCTAAAAAATACTTTGCAATGTGCAAATGCACAGATATTGCCAACATCTGGTATGGTATTTTTCCCACTGTTATTCAACACTACTGCATTGCACTAAAAACAACGAAAGTCATTAGAAAAAGCTTAAGACTTAAGGTATTTGCCAATTAGTTAACTTTCATTAAGCCTGTAATGGGTTATAAATGCCAAAATCGTATGATTTTTTTGTTTAATTATCATTGTGTGGAAAACTTATGACCAAAGCGTACAGGAAATTGGGCGATAAGTTTTACATATATCTGTCATGCTGGTTATTTATGCGATTATTCATCATTTTTGTACCCATATTCACAATCACATATGTATCTCTTCATACGTTTCAATGTGGGCGCGGGGCAATTAATAAATGAATCTTTCCATATGCGTTTTTGTTTGCATTTTACTTTATTAGAATTGTGTACTTGAGGTTACATAAACAAACTAACGCTCAAAGTTGTTGTTCAACAACAACCGGTTAAAAGGGTACTTCTAGTATTTTTCCTCAGACAACAACGCACTATTTAAAACCTGAACCTTGTTGTGACCCTTTTAAGTTAGCAATTATACCAACTAATATTCTGTTAATAAGCAAATACTAAATTTACAGAAGCGCAATTTGTTCTGTTAAACGTATATAAATCACATGAAAACCTTTAATTAAGTTAACTTATCTATCAATCGAGCTGCCGTTTCATAACAAATATACATAGTTACTTTAGATGCGCCTGCACTTGATAAGAGTGATAAGCCTTATCAGTTAAACTTATCGCAACTGGGCTCACAAAAGCATGTGTTTATAAATTGAATTATAATGCATTTATTTAGTGCAGCAGGTGGGCCACAAAATGATGATAATGCATACGCTATGTCAAAACGTGGTCAGAACGCTTTTAAGCCATGTGACATACATTCGGCAAGCAATTTTCGGCTAAACGATAGCAAAATTTTGCAAAAAAAAAAAATATATATGTATATTGGAATACATTTGAATATACGCAAGACCGTCAGCTCATTAACATTATAAAGCGTAAGCGTTGTGTTGCGAAACATTTGACCATATTGTTGTATAAAGCCTGTTATATATCGCCCGATGTCTGGCCATGCCTAATGAAATATGTACATGTGATTATTATGGCAAGCCGTAGGTGGCCTCTGCTTTTGACCCCATGAGCGCACACGATCTCAGACTTTTTAAATAATCGCATGATTCAACGCGTTTACAATTTATTTTTCGATTTTAAATTTTTTATTATACAAACACGAATATCGCATTTTATCGCCTGATGTTTTGTGTTGTTGGTAATCATTTGAGTAATTCACATTCCAAATTTTTTTTCGGGTTTCATTCATTCAACAATAAAACAAAAACGAAAAATCTGCTGATGCCTGTTGTTGACATTTTTGGTTTAAAAATAAATAAAATATAAACATTGAACTTTGTTCTATATGCTTTCAAAGCTAATACTTTTACATATATATTTAAATCTTTATACACTTATGTGAATATAAATACATAAATGTATACATACAATACATAAAACAGGCCATCCTCTAGCTGCTGATTTTCTACGTATTCTGTTGGCCATTTTCCAAGGCAGAGACAGTCCAAAAAAAAAAAAAAAAAAGAAGATAATTGTCAGCAGTTTTGTGCTACGCTTGCATTTAAAATATTGAAATGAATATGTATGTAAAAAATGAAATACTCGCATGTTGACCAGATGCTAAAACATTACGTGATATATTTTTGGTATTGAAATTTTACAGTGTCGTCTTTACATCTCTTTTTCTTCTGGGTTTTAGCTTTGCATTCAATTTTGTCTCTTTTTTTGCATAACAATTTATGTTGATGTTGTTGAATTGCCGCATTCATTTGTACAACAAAATTCCCCAGCAAACTTTCATTTTTTCTGTGCTCTTTTTGAAAAATTTCACTGCAAGAGCTATTAAACAGGGAAAAATGTTTATGGGCGTTTAGATAGGTAAGCTGTACAGTAGAGAGAGAAAGATTTAACTTATCTTTTATCATAATTTTTCTCTTTAACAAGAGCTGGTAACACTGACACACACACGCAAATTGAACCTACAAAAATATAAGATCTTTTAACATTCTTGTATGGAAATGCTTGAAATGCTAAACTTGCACCTACACAAACATACATAATTATCTGTGCACGTTTTTTCTATAATAGCATGCGTCTCTCTATTGCATATGCATTGTCTTCGTTATCCGCTTTGCATTGCACAACTTGTCAAATGTTGTCGCTAATTTCGTCGTTTGCTGCATTTTTGCAAAGTTTTCAGCATCATTTTGGTATTTTCTATGTCAATGACCGGCAAAGGTAAACGGCGGCAGTGACAAGCACAGAGAGGGCGACAAAAAGAGCGACCTGTAAAGAGCACAAACACAATTAACAACAACAACATTAGGCATATTTGACAGCAACAATAACAGCAAGTAGAGGAAGAGGTGCGAACATTGATGAGAGGAGGAGTCTGTGCTTAAAGCATGATTATCGATGCGCGCTGGTTTTTTTTTGAACGATTTCTATTTCTACATGCTTAGAGCTTACAAAAGAAAGTTACATGTGTGAAAAGCAAGCTTTCCCAAAAAACATATGTGACGGTAAATTATAGGAAACGACACTTGTCGCTTAATGCTTTTAAAAATATCTCAAATTAAACTGAGTTTTTAACTCGATGCTGCAAATCGTGCGATTTTTTTCAAGGCCAGTCACAATCGCTTTTAACTTGGCAGCAACTTTTTTATTCATTCATATTAATGAGGCAGAGCCAAAGGCAGCAGCAGCCTGACGTATGCAGTATCCATTCTTAGCAGCCAACGACTGCCAAGACCCAAGTAACTGCTACTATCTGGAAGTTCTTCCGTTCCGTCTAGCCACGAGACATTATTACTACGGAGCGTAAAAAGAGAGAGAGAGAGAGAGTCAGACTTGTCTGGAGAGCAAGAGCGCAAACAGGTTCTAAAATTACGCGCAAGTTTCTATAACCGGCAAAAATATGCTGATCGCATTTTTGTTGGCTGTTTTGCTTCTAGAACAACAATGCATACACATTTATGCCCCAAGCGTATTCTATCTGCACAGCAATGAACAAATGTGAGCCCTGTCATTTTTCGTTCTCTCAGCGTCTGTAAATACTTACTCTCTCACTAATACACACACATATATGTTTACAAACATTTGTATGCGGTTACACACCCCACATTGCCTGTATCGCGTGGCGCTCAGTTGGCGGCCGTGCACCGTTACGTCACTGGCCAAACAAACGCGCTGATTGGTTGAAAAACATCGTACGATAAATTTCTCGAAAAGCGAAATGTGCAAAAGACCCAGAAAACGAAATAATAACAACAAAAACGTCAGACGACCGTTTGTGGCTGCTGATTCACTTCGTGTGACTTCGTGCCACGTCGAGCGCAGCGTTCGGCATTTTTATGTTCGTTCACAACTTGTTGAGCTTTTCGGCCATGTATCGCTTTTGAATGCCGGCGCTTGCGGCCTTTCCACCCCCTTATTTCCTCTACCCACTGCCTCCTCCAACACTAAACACACACTGTTGATCATCGTTGGATATTAAAATATTTTGGTCGCTTTTGGGTCTACGGATCCAAAGCACATATTGTCGTTAAGTGTTGACTGCTGCTGTTAAATGCCAATGCACGTAGCTTTTTCAGTTTACGTTTGATTTGCGGGGCCCCGTTAAATATTTGTACATATAGTAGATAGTAGGAAATTCATTGAACCGTTATTGGCTAGGTCGTGTGTATAATATAATATAATAATGGTTATTAATGACTTGCATATCCGTCGTTTTTTAATTTGAATTCTATTTATGCATGTAGGAAGCATGAGATAATCAACTTAAATTATATATATTTAGTTATAGTAAGCATGTCAGGGGAATCCGGATTTTTTGTTATCAATTTTGCAAATCAGCTGTTCGATAAAAAATAAAAAACCATAACAAATACAACTCAAGTCTTGTTTCTTATCAATTGACATTGACTAAACTGATAAAAGAAGAAAGAATTTCAAATACCTTAAGGTAAATTTCGTATGCCTAGCTCTTATGTTTGTTTACGTTTTGGCAATGGCGCTTACAAATTATAGGGTGATTCACTTAAACTATTAGCGAGACATATTCTTAAAATAAACTATAATGCGTCAGTGTTGATGTGACTACGTCAAGTGTCATATATTTAGTTGTTTTGAATAACAAAAATAACGACAAAGATATTCCGTTGAATATATTATGTAAACATATCAAGTACATGTTAAACTATCGCTGTTAATGTTACAAGTAACAGCTGTCGTTAACATTGTGTGAACCTTTTAGCCTTAAAAGTCATTAATGTTCGAATACTTAAAAGCTTTTTGTAAGTTAATCGAAAGATGTTAGATGCATTGCTTACTTACTTACGTAAAGCTTTAAGTATGCCCTTGCCATATTTATTTAGCTAATTATGAGGATAAACAACACTTGCCAGTAAAATTTAACAATCACACGTTAATGCCAAAAGTAGTTGTATATAATGCTAATGCATTATTATTTATCCAGCTAAGTTCTAACTTATTCTCCTTCCTTCTTTGCAGGTGTGCTAACGGAAGTGCAAAAAGACTTCAGTATAGGCAATGACAGTGCGGGCCTATTGCAAACAGCATTTGTCATCTCCTATATGATATTTGCACCACTCTTTGGCTATCTGGGCGATCGGTATTCAAGGCGCTGGCTAATGGCCGTGGGCGTGGCCCTGTGGTCAACAACAACATTTGTTGGCTCGTATATGGGCGGCTTTGGTTGGTTCATCACGTTCCGCGCCCTGGTTGGCATTGGAGAGGCCTCCTACAGCACCATAGCACCAACGATCATCTCCGATCTGTTTATACATAGCATGCGTTCCAAAATGTTGGCAATGTTCTACTTTGCCATACCCGTCGGCTCTGGTTTGGGGTAAGTTATCAAAAAGTTGGTTATCTCTTCGGTCTTTCGAAGATTATATTTAGTTGCAGACGTCTGCTGACAATGATAATGTGCAAGAGATAAGTTTTATTTCTTAACTAAATGCTCAAAGTGAACGTTTTATTTTCCATCTTCCTCTTTTCGTTCAAAATATGTATCGATTAACAGGGTTGCAGACGGTACTAAATATTTAAGCTTAGCAAACTTATTATGTGGGTTCATGTCTTGACTAATATAAGATGAAATTAAGGTAAAATAAAACAATCTGAAGAAAAACACCCTAAATTTGAATGGAAATATGATTAAAAAACCTCTTGTCATTTCATATTGAGAACAGCCGCAATCTAGCGTTCTATATATATATATAGTAAAGCGTACAAGGTTATTAGGGTTTATTAGCCGGGCTTGTCGTTATCAGTGGCCGTCGTTAGCATCGTCTGGATGTAGCATCCCAAAACTTGCGATGGGGTGCAAAGTATCAGTTCGTGAGAATTATTTGCGATCGGCGATTTGTGTGTGTTCACCTTTTCGGGTGCAGTTGAAAGTTTAATTTGTGAATAAATTTGTATATTTAGTTATTTATAGAAAGCCAAAGGCAGCAAATCAAATGTAAATTTAAACTCAATTAAGACGCAGCACTTCATATTTTTAAGTGGGGTCAATTGCTAGAATCTGGGAGCTCAATTGACAGCCAATGCAACATGCCACATCTGCCACACATAACTAATCAAATCTTCTCTTTTTATTCGCTATAGCTATATTGTTGGCTCAAAGACGGCGCATCTGGCCAACAATTGGCGCTGGGCCCTGCGTGTAACGCCCATGTTGGGCGTGGTCGCCGTGGTGCTCATCTGCCTCATCAAGGACCCGAAGCGTGGCGAGAGCGAGGGCACCTCCCACATGGTGCGCACCAGCTTCTGGACAGACATCAAGGCGCTGTGCAAGAATCATTCCTTCATGTTGTCCACCGCGGGCTTCACCTGCGTGGCCTTTGTCACCGGCGCCCTGGCCTGGTGGGGACCCACCTACATCCATCTGGGCCTGAAGATGCAGCCCGGCAATGAGAATCTCCAACTGGATGAGTAAGTATTTACCCCAAACCCACCCCCCGACCCCCGACCCTTCTCTTTTGTAGCTATTACACGTTGTTGTTGTCAAAAAAAAAAAAAGTGTCTCCTATAAATTTGGACTTGTTGCAATGGCCGCTGGCCTTATTGGTGTACCATTGGGCTCTGTGCTGGCCCAGCACTTTCGCACTCGGATCGAGAACTGTGATCCCTATATTTGTGCCTATGGACTTTTCATATCGGCGCCCATGGTGTTCATCGGCTTGATTATGCCACAAAGCAGTGAATTTTTCTGCTTCGCGTTCGTCTTCTTTGCGCAGGTGGCGCTCAATCTCTGCTGGTCCATTGTGGCCGACATACTGCTGGTAAGACAGGAACGAAGTGTTAACAGCAACAACAACAACAACAACTGCAGCCTGCTTCCCTCTCTCTCTCCCCATTTAAAATTACTTTAATGCTCATTTCTAACCAAACTTTTTCGCTGCTGCTATCAAAAAAAAAAAAAAAAACCAATCCTTAGCGTTTCATTCAAATTTGGCCTTATAACAATGATTGCTGGGCTATTGGGCGTGCCGCTGGGCTCATTTCTATCGCAAGCACTCAAGAAACGCTTCCCGACCGCCGATCCCGTTATTTGCGCCGTCGGTCTCCTGCTTAGCGCTCCGCTGTTGACTGGCGCCTGTTTAATTGTTTCAAGCAGCACGATTGCCACATACGTTTTAATATTTTTCGGTCAGTTAGCTTTAAACATGAACTGGGCAATTGTTGCGGACATTTTGCTGGTAAGACAACAACTCAACTCAACTCAACTCAAATCAATCAATCAGATCGCATATCTGATCGGCAAAAATAATCAAAATTAACACCACTGCAAATTTGTATCTAAAAACACATATATTTATACTATGTCTTTATCTATTTTTGGCTTTTGTAATTTTTGCACTTTTATTATATTAGAGTAAACAATAGTTATTGTCTCTTATTAATTTTTTACTGTTATAATACACACACACACACACACATACAAGCACGCATACGTAACACACACTCACATATTACACCTTTATTATTTTTCACCTGGTTTTGGGTTTTGTTATCCCTTATTTAACAAACTTTAAATATTTTCTGGTGTTGGTTTTCCATATTTTTTCACGCCACTTCAACTTAAAGATACTTTTGGTTTTTATTTTTCATGCTCTTTAAAAACAATCCTTAATGTAATTTTCTTATCTGTTGGCATTCATAAAAGTATTTCTCATCTTATTACTGCTTACATGCCTTGCATTGTAATTTCCCTTAGTAATAGGGCTTTTGTCACCCTCCCTCCCCCTAAGCACAGACACCACCCCATAAAGAAAAAAAACCTCAAGGGTGCAGTCAAAACTCCTTCGCATCCCCAAAATGACAAGCCAACAAATTACATTACACAATGCAGCTTCTTTCAACCCTCAAATAAATAAACCAAAATGAAAATCTCATTCCACAAAGTTTGATTAAACTGGAAATTCCCTTGCTATATTTATTTACTTATTTTTTGTCACGTTCCATGATCAGCTGGGGGAAAAATACGTAACATCAATTTATAAACTGTGCCATAAGATTCGTTTTTTTGTTGGTGCTATTTTGAGATCGCAAAGTTTCCGTTCGCTATATAGATATGTTTGTTTCCTGCTGTCCACAGAAATAGACAAAAAACAAACGCAAAAAACGCTTCTCTCTCACTGATTATCTAACCAAGAAAAGAAAAAGAGCTTTCAGCTAGTAGCTATCATTTGATTGTATTTAGTTATTATGTATGCGTCTACAAACGATATCTGTAATCAGTCTTGCTCACAAATATTTGCTTATTATTTTTGATTTTTCGCACATACATTAATGCTTACTACACACACACACACACGTACATTTGATTATAACAGTAAACAGTTAATGTAGTATTTGATTTTCTGTTGTTAGTTTGTAAAAAGAAAAAAATGTAGACAACATATTGCCACAGTCAAGATTTGATCGGTCGTTCAGTTCGTTCGTCGGTCGGGTCGGGTCGGTGGAGCGTATAGAACTGTTCCCAAGCGCGCACACGCCAGCTGTTCCCACTTGAATTAAATTTGAATCAATGACACGAACCAATGCCAACGGGATGTCATCGCATTCTAAAGTGGCGTCATCTCTTGTGAGCTTTTTGCATGTCAAATTAATTCGATTTTTTCTGTAGCACGCACACAAACACAATCCACACATACACACTTTAAATTGCTTATCACCATGCCATGCTTTTACGTTAATAGTTGTTGTTGTTATTGTTGGTAACACTGCTTGTTTTATATGTTTGCAACTTTAATATACGATATTAATTGATGTTCTTAACCCTTTTTATAGTATGTTGTGGTGCCCACACGTCGCTCAACGGCCGAAGCCTTCCAAATACTCATTTCACACGCACTGGGAGATGCCGGCAGTCCGTATCTGGTGGGCGCGGTAAGTAACAGAGTTGTACCAAATTTTAAAAGCTGCTGTCTTAATTGTCAAAAATCTCTTTACAGATATCGGTTGCTATCAAGAATCGTCTGAGCGTATCGCCCTCAAATCTAATTAGCCAGCAAAGTTTGCAGAGCATGTCGCAAGTGTTGGAAAATGCCACAGAAACGGTTACGGCTAGTATTAAACATATGCACGTGCCGCTGAACGCTCCACAGGTAAGCACAAAATAAATTTGAATTGTTCTACTCAATAGCTAATGAACTCTTTTCACTTTACAGGCCTCTGATGATGTCTTGTCCTTTGAATCGCTGCAGTATTCGCTGTTCTCCACCACCTTTGTGGAGGTCCTGGGTGGCATTTTCTTCCTGTTCACCGCCTGCTATATAATCAGAGACAAAAGCAACGCAGCACGCGCCACTTTGGGTAAGAAACGTTAACAAGGGCCCTTTTTGTCTACCACTATTCTAAATTTTCTATAATTTTTTTGTTGCGGCGACTTTCTCAATAGCTAATGATTTGAGATTGGCAGCACCGCAAAACGAGAAAGATCTGTTCGATTCGGATTATTTGGTCATGTCCACAGATATTGCTTTGCGAGAGCGAGCGTGATAAGCTTTAGAAACAGACTGTTTCTAGTTTCTCATTGCTATTATACTCTTTATATATTTTGGCTAAAGTTCACTCGGTAGGTGAATGAGCTTTCAAAATTGTGTTTACCGTTCTTGTTTCAAGTTCTTAACTAACTAAATTCATGTTAAGAGGAGCTTCAAACGCTTCCATAATCGTAACACACGCAAACACACACACACACACCTACACACGCACACACGCTCTTTTAGTAGCAATGGCAGTGAGGAAATGCGGGTTAATCAAAAGGTGTAAATTAATTATCCCAAATGTGTGGGAGATGGGTCAATTTTTTTAAAACGTGTAGAAAATAGGTAAAATTTGGTATGATTGGGATGAGAATTATCAAAGCAGGTGTGAATCTGGGAATTTGATTGAGATATTTTAAAGAAAGGCAGAGGGAGAAATTTGATTGTTAGCCCGCATTTCCATACTACTATTTCGTATGCCGTCCAAAATGATGTTAAATCTAATTGTTGAGAAATCGCCGCTTTTGATTTTGTCCCTAACATATGTTTTGTTCTTTTGTCATTTGTAATTGTTTGAGGCTTTAACTAACGTTATCTAAATGTTATTTATTTCAGAATCCAATGAGCAGGGGCAGCAACGTACCATGAATGCCTAATATCAACCGATCCAAGAAGTTTTTATACGCACTCATCGCGAAGGCATTTTGGATGAAGTGCTACTGACTGAGAATCATCTTTAATGTTAATTTATAAACAACACTTCATGCACATACAAACATACAAAACACATATATACATACAACAGTAATATATATTTTTAAACATATTTTGGATTGTTTTTAAGGCACATAAGCAATTTCTCTGTATAAGGGCTCATGTTCCTATCATGCATATTGATAGCTAGCATATATGCCATTTATGTATCTAGCTTTCGATGTTGGATCGTAAAGTCATATTCATAAAATAATCATTATTATTATTGTATTTTAATCCTATGATAAATACTAGCTCTAATATATTGTAAGACTAAAGCAATCAAAACGTAAGGGTTAACATTTCATACGTGTTCGTTTAATGGCTCCTCTTAGCATAAGCCCCCCCTCGCTGCCCTCTTTAAAGCATAGAATTAAACAATAATTGTAAATATTAGTTCAGAATATGAAATTATTTTGTTGAACTCTCTCTTTTATCTCAGGCGTGAACGTATGAAATGTTTCGATGGGCAATATAAATCTGTAAATATTTTAGCACCCGGCCATAAATGTTAAGCGCGTAGTCTTTATATATATATAAATATATATACATAATTAATTTTAGTTGTAACCGTAGTTAGTGCGTTTAACAAATTGGTCTTTAAACAATATACACACAAAAGAAATAAAGCAAATATTATGAAATATATAAACAAAAAATAAAAATGATATTAATGAAAATATACAATTTGATAAGAATAACAATTTAGAATGGCTTTTATATATTGATTATGAGAGAATTCAGCATTAAGCTGATAACAAACCTGATTTAAATAATTATTTGAGTAATTATAACTCTTATCAGCGTCAAATTGAGATTAATATTCGCTTACTTCAAGGCTAAACATAGTCCCTGTTTTCACTAAGATTTTTTTTTTTAATAAGGAATCAAGTATGTACATATGTATGAACCAAATAGGAGCGTGGAAAAGTCAATAATCAAGTATTTGACATTTTTTTATCTTATTTGTTTAATGGTTTTTTAAAAAGTGATAAAAAGAAATTGATTTACGGTCGTGTAACCTTTTCAATATCCACCTCAGAAGAATTATGGGACACGCCTTTTTTATACACATAAAAACTGATAATTTTTATTATAGGGGTCAAGGTTTGACAGCTAAAGCGAGATTTAAAAAGTGGCAAATGCTGGCGATATATAAATGTACATATGTATGTATGTTTGTATAAGGAACATACATTTTTTTATTCTGATCAACGTTATTTGTAAATATGCATACACATGTACAAACATTTTCTTTAGGCGTTGTATTTATCGCATATCCCTTTTCCTGTCATCTTCGCTGCGTGTGCAACAGTCATCATAGCAAGAAGCTTTCTATTAATTAGCGGAGACTTCAATAATCAATGCGCAATCATAAATAATAATAATAAAAAAAATGTGTTGACATGCTTTTGCAAATAAATAAATTCGTCCATCACTATTTTATCCTTATTGCTCAATATTTTAAACGTCCAATATAGTACACGCAGAAATGCAAACATAAACATTGCCAAAAATCTGAAAATAGTGCATAAAAATGTATGCTTGCATATGCTAAACAGATGGCAACACTTACTCTACACAAAAGGAAGAAGAAGCACAATTGCTTACATATGTAAATGTATCGGCACTCGAAGCGTTTTATCTCTCCCTGTTCGCTCAGCGGTTGTGACAAGGTTCGAATCGCATAAATAAGAGAATTTCAGTCTGCAGAAAGGACGAAGTCAACAGGTAGAGAGAGCAACAATTGAACACCACACACAAAAAACGGATAGCGCAGGCTCGCCAACAATGCACAGATAAGACTTACGTGTGAGTTAATGCATCTGAATGTGTGAGCTAGTGCGCTTGTGTGTGTGAAGTATATATAGAGACGCTCGGTCAAGAAAACCTCGCAGTTTGTTGTGAAATTTCTAGATGAACACAACTCGAGCTGAGCGGGAAAAAAGAAACAGAAAATTAGTAGTGCAACTTGAATTTTTTTTTAGTGATAAGAAAAAACAGTAATGGATCATATTTTTGTAAGTAAAATGTAATATTTGATAAAGTGTCAACATTAACGAAACGTTTTATTGCATTTTTGTGCATTTATAGCCAAAGCCACAATTTGAGCTGCCCAAAAGTCCAGCGTCCACACTATGTGAAAATGATAGCAATGATGATATACAGTTCATGGGCACATTAATGCCACCACCCCCACTACAACCCAGTGTTGGCCATCAAATCAATTTCGGCGCCAAATTGCCATTATTGCTGACAACGCCACCGCTCTCACCGCCGGAAATGAGCGTTCCGGGAGCACATATGCCACCAACCACATCGTTTCTGTCTCCGGGCTTTAATACACCAACTGGCTATATGATGATCATACCCTGCTTTCTTTGCAAGCAGCCGTTTAACGACATTGAGCAACTGCGCCAGCATTTGAGTACCCATGCCCAGGAAATAATGCACACAAATTCTGCAAATGCAGCGGTATCGACTCCATTGGCACCACCACTGCAACCACCACCACCAGCAGCAGCAGTTGGAGGCAATAACTTGAACTTATGGCTAAATGCTACTTCAGTTACTACTATACCATTTTTAACTCCTCCAACGCCAACTGGTCCAGTTGATACTACTCAAGACAAGAGTAACGAAAAGCTGCCAAGGGCAAGGTTCACTTGCTTTTACTGCAGCAAGGAGTTCACATATTGGGCAGCGCTTGATACACATCAGTGGCATTGCAAGTCAATGCATCAGAAAGTCAATAATGATAAACAAGACCGAAAACAATTCAAATGCAATTTCTGTACGAAAAGGTACGTGCGTGATGTTTTCCGTCAGAAGCACGAGCAGACAAAGCATGGCAATGAGCCACCAGTGCGTATTCCAAAGCTATCACCAAGGCTTCTGCTACCAAAGCCGCCGGCAATATCACCACAGCCAGTGGCACTACCGCGGGTTCCAACACCACCAACACCACCGTCAAGTGAGGATGTTAAGCCGCAGGAACGCAAAATTTATACCACCAGATTATTAAATGCCGTTGCAGCGGCCAATTACAATCCGGCCAAGGAGCCCATGTCAAAATACTTGCCACCCACGGTAGTTGTCAACCAGCAGTCGGATTCCTGCATACAAGTGCCACCAAAGCAAAAATATCCAATGCGTTCACCCTATTTCAATCCGTATGTCCTTACAATTAATATTTACAATTTTCTTTTCACTAAAATTGACTTTGATTTTGCACTTTCTAGGAATTTGTGGAGTCTCGACGCCAATTACGCTTAGTGGAAATGAATTCGATTTATTTAGTCAGTGTCTAAATATAATTATATTTTAAGTTTAGAATATTTATTTAACAATTGTAGTCTTCTTTGATGCTTATCGCAAGCGATAGAGCAATCGCATACAAACAGCAAAGCTGTTTAATAGTATTCTCAACTTATGATTATATGTATGTTCTATATATTATATTTTATTATATGTATGTTCTATATACTTATATGTGTTTCAAGATAAGAACTTGCTAAAAACCTAATGAAAAAGGGCAGATAATTTTGCCAGGAACAGAAAAAATTCACACAATTTCACAATTCTGTCGGTTGTTTATTTAGATTTCTTCGGCTCTATATACAATCTCATGTGTTTGTATAAAAAACGAACGAAAAAAGCTAACTAAGCAACATATTTGAATTGAAATCCGACAGAGTGCTGATACTGCTTTTTTGGTGTAGCAATATCATGAATCTAAGACAGTCGACTGTCAAAATAAACAAGAAACAATATACTTAAATATACTTCGGTAAGCGTTTTTTTTTCCAAGCAGAGGAAATTTGATCGTTCGTTGAGCTCTGTACTCTCAACACAACGACAGCAAAAAGAGGGAAACATCCAACTCTCGGTCAATTTATATTTATAAGTGGTTTCTTTAGCATCGTAAGAAGTTTTAAATAATTGTATTTTTAAGTGTTTGCTGTTTATGAATATGTACCATGAAGTAATAAACGTGAAGTGTCATGTTAAAACTACAACAAAGTGCTATGAATTTTATTTTATG
Source organism: Scaptomyza hsui (assembly GCA_018152825.1). Taxonomy (NCBI): domain Eukaryota; kingdom Metazoa; phylum Arthropoda; class Insecta; order Diptera; family Drosophilidae; genus Scaptomyza; species Scaptomyza hsui. The sequence goes on from JAECXO010000002.1 coordinate 5,883,933, forward strand.
TTTCTTTTAACTAAGGAATCTTGTTTGGTACTTAAATCTCAGACCAATGAATTAGGGTTATTTTTTTTTAAAGATAAACTTCGATAACAACTATACTCTTCAGAGTTTTGAAGATAAGAAAATAAAAAACAAGTAAAATAAAAAGACTAGTAAATCAATTTCGACTATAAGACAGCCTGAACCCTTAACCTAACGAGTACACTCATTGTTTATGTATAACTGCGACTAAACTTCAATCTTCGAAACCTCTGGTGTTCTCAACCGATTTCAATGAAAGTTTTTTAAGTTTCTAAAACTTTCACATTGTTCAAATTCAAGATTATATTCTCATTAGTTCCATGTGTATATCAGAAACGGCAAGAGTTATCGATAATTAAAAAAAAAAAAAAAATCTTTTACTGCCTAGGGATTGGGCTAGCTTAGGCAGTTGATGCTGATAGGAAATAGATATGGTATAAATATGACACAATATGATTGTGTTTCTTTTCGACACCCTTGAGTGTGGAGACATTAAATGTTGCACACTATTCCGTCGGCGTGCAACATTACTGATAAAAATTCGAAAATGACTGCCCTTCACAGTTTTAAAGATAAGCTATAAAAATAAAAAAAATTGGTCCGTTTTTAAATCAAAAAAACTTATTATGCATATTGAAAATGTACTTATTTTTACTTATTCGAAATTACAAGTGGCATTCTTTAAAGATATGCTTGCTGCTGCGTGCTATAGAAAACTTGAATATACGATATCTTCCATATTTTCTCATCAATAATAGATTTTAAACAGAAAACCAAGCTATCGATAATTTAATAATTTAATTTTTTTACAAATATATTGGTGATCAGCATCAACATTCTAGTATTTTATAAATTCCGACGCATCGATCTTATAGACTTTACGAACTAGGGGTTTAAAATACAATATCTCATAAATTAGTTCAAACTCTTTTGATTTGCGTAATAATGACAATAAAGGTTAAGTTTTCAAAATATTTCGTTTGTTACTTCGATATGAAAAACTGTACGTGTTCCTGCTACATTGTTGGGAACAGAAAAAACTGTACGTGTTCCTGCGCGTTCGAGAAAATTATTAAATTTTCTCAGTATTGAATGCCTTGGAAAACTTCAAACGTGCAGGAACATGTACAGTTTTTTTTTTGTTCCCAACAACGTGGGGCGTTTTCCCAAATCTGAAGTGTCTAGCTCTTATCTTTCTAAGAAGGCTATTGTTGACACTTAATTTATGAACATACTATCTATACATACTTATATACTTTTTGTTTATCTGTTGCATTCTTTTAAACAGCCTAAATGTACCCTTTTCACTGTTTTTTCTGGGTTAAGTGCATACAAAAGCGTCCTTTAAGAGCAATGGCAGGTTTGGTGGCCCTGCATACACACCCATACGGCGCCCTGACACCATAAATGGGAAAGAGTCTTTTACTTGTTGAATCCCCGATGCGATATGAAACTGAGATTGACTGAAAATGGTCAGCCAATCACAGAGAGGGTGAGTTTCATTTTCAGGTAAAAACAAAAAAACCCTTGAACCGCAGTCGCTCGTGTGAGCTCACCAAAGTCAGTGCCGAAAAGAAACGCTACAGCGGATGTTTAAATTTATTATTTTAAAGGCAACCACTATGTCACAGGAATTCCAAATAAACGTACGTTACGTGTGAATACTACCAAAGTTAACTAATTTTATTTAAGTGCGTGTTTTGAATTTTCTAGGTGCGCGACGAACTTGATGCACTCAAAAATCTTTGTTCACCGGCATCGAATATGCCAAAATGGAATTGAGGCAAATCTTAAACAAGCTAATAGCACTAATGATTTGAATGATTGCGAAGACTGGGCAATAAACTGTTTTTTATGTAAGGAACTCTTTACAAACATTGATGAGTTGGAACAACATTTTCTAGCACACAGTTCGGAAGATCCAGAAAATAGGTCAACACAAATCTACGGTTGTCATGTATGTGGAAGAAACTTAAGATCGGAACAGGACCTTAACAGACATTATAAACGCTTTCACGTGATCAGGTTATATAAAAAACGTTGCGAAATTACAAAAATGCGCTCTAAATCAAAGACAGATAAGATAGTGCCGAGTATTGTAGACCCACAACCGAGACAAATATATTCACCAAATATAAGAGTTCCGTAAGTAATGTTTATGCCTTTTTTTAAATCTTAATTTACATTTCAATGTGTTTATTTTTTAGGAATAGGACTTCGGATAGCATTGAATATATTATTTGTTTGGATTAATTCTGAAATATAACCTGCCTGATCTTGCCAAGGGACCTTAACAATAATTTTATCTTTAGAATCAAAATACAAATCAATATTAACAATAAATTGTTCGACTATTTTAATTATTTACCACATTAATAACAAGTAAGAAGCTTCAAGTCGAGATTTCCCGACTAAAAGATACCTTGTACGCTATTCTTAACGCAGGGTGAATTATTAACAGGGTGATCAGTAAACAATGCAGAAGATGTGCAAATAAAAAACATTGCACTTACCGACACCGTCACTGAGTTTTTGGAAGGAGTGAAAGTAGTGCAACGAGTGGAATTTGTGAGCTTGTGGAAGCTAACGATCGCTCTCAGTCACAGCAGGACAATCGTTATCACGATAAACGAACATAATGAATAAATTATTAAAATGTCATTAGATTTTTTACGCTTTTTTCAAATATTTCCGCTAATTTTGATCTCATTTTAAGACAAAAACAGCTTTTCTTCGTCCTCACAAGTTGACATCACTACTGAATACCCATCAGTCAGGATTAAGTGAGAAAAGGGAAAATCTATTAAGCATATTTTTCGGGCTAATTTAAAATCAATTGTGTAAACTTTTTAAAGATACATACTTTTAGGAGCTCAAATATATTGACTTTTGAGCCTTTGTGACTTTTTTTTGTGTGTGACTAATTAATTAAAACACATTTTTTTTGCCAAAATTCGTCAACAACGTCAATCTTCGTTTCAACGCCCTTGTGACCACGCCAATTTCCTTTTTTTTAAATTTATAGATACCCAAACTCCTGAACTTTTGGGGACGAAGAAAAGCTGTTTTTGGCTTTATTTTAGACCAAAAAGAAGCGGAAAAAATTGGAAAAGCTGATTTGACAGTTCTGAACTACTTTTTAAAAAACCTTCCCACAAACGTGTTTGGGAAATGTATACTTTTACGTGGCATGACAATTTTAAAAATATAAATGCTGTACACAAGTTGTTGCTTTATTTAAAATTTTATTTTTGCATTCTATGTGTATTGTATATGAATTATATTTTATGGTACATCATAAGTTCATTATTTTCGCTCTGTAGCTAATACATTTCTTTTGAAACAAATTTAATATTTGCTATTTCTTGAATTGTACAAAACGTTATTCAACTATGTACTTTGCATGTATGTGTCTTGAATTACCTAAGTGATTTTCTTTCCATGTTTTGTATAATTTTTGTTTAGTTGTCTTATGTATAATATGTATATTTGTATCGTTTAAACTTAAGACAAACATTCCTTAGCATTCCAATGCATTTTCACACAATACCAGGTATATATCTACTGTTCCCAATACAAACATTGAAATAAGTTGGCTAACTACATTACAATGAGCTAATTCGCAATTAACTCCACACCATCGTTTAGTCAATCCAATACCTTATAGATAAATGTGTAAAATTATTTTTTGGAAAATAAATACTACGGAAATAAAATCAATGATAACAAGCAAGCAACTAAGTCTCAAGGAAAACAATTAAGTTGTGGAAAAAAATAAAGATATATATAATTTAAAGCTTGGTTTTTTTGAAAACGCAAAGCACATGTGACTAAAAAAATGTACAATTTGGGTTTGTTGCTAGAATAAATATCTTGGCTCTTCTAACTAGTATTTGCAGGCTATGAAAACTAAAATATTGTGACAGCTTTTTGCCTTTCATTGTTTTTTTTATTGACTGTTAATTTTGTAATTCTATTTCTTTTTTTTAGTGCATCAAATCAACAAATAAATAAATACATGCACTTTTTAAATTAGCTATGCAGAGTACGATTTTGATTTTGATCTTGGTCTCCAGGCGGCACTTAGTTCCCAATACGCAGCATTATCTTTTACTTAATTGTTATACACTCAACGTTCTTCTGGTTACTTATCTTATGCATTTAGTTATACATACATATTTAATGCGTATCTTTTTTTAAATGTAGATCTTAGCTGGTTGCAGTTGCTTCCGCCTGGCCTGGCCTGCTGTCTGCCTACTTATTAGTCACCAGAGTTTTTGTTTTCAAAGTTCGAAGAAACTCGTATTTATGTTGTATACAATAGTAGTAGGATTTTCGACTTAAATACTATTTAACCTGAGCCCGAATGTGTTGCAAAAATTCATAATATGACAAACTAGATTCACTGCGATCGTCTGTTAATCTCTCAATAAACTGCGCCTTTGCCGTGCTCGTATCCCTTTAAAAAAAAACCATAATAAATATTAAGTAAAAAGATGACATGAGTTACGTTTTTTATTAGCTTACCTGATTATTTGAATTACAGGCGCATATGGCTTGTCGTAGTTCAGGCGCAATATAAAACGCTGAAGCGCATCATTCTCGGGTGTGGTAACGTTGGGCAAACCATACACATAATCGCCCAATTCCGCCGTTGAGCTAATGCCTATAGATGTGGTGCATTAATATCAGGACCTCAGATTTAATCTTTACTTAACTTACCTAGTGTATCATGCAGCACATCAGTGGGCACATTAATGCCCACATACAGCATTATCAGCGTGCCGCAGTCCATCAAGAATATTGAACGCGAGTCCAGACTGAAGGCAAAAAACAATTTTTTTGGTTATTAAAAGTTTCGTTGCTACCCATAGGTGTAAAACTCACTGTTCTGCCGATAGTTGCAAGCGTGGAATCGTAGGCAGCAGCTCATCGTCATCATCATCATCTTCTTGCGTTGTGGTTACATTAGAGTTGCGCACATGGCTGATAAGCGCATCCAATTTGTACAGCTCGGGATAGACGAACTTCATGAGCTGATCCAGTGGCAACGTTTTCATGCAGTCCATGGCATAGACGCGATCATCCAGACGCGTGCTTGTGCCCACGCGAAAAGCGGGCTAAATGTGAGAATAATACTTGTTAGTTACAACAGCAACTGCCAATAAACTAATTCAATACTCACGTGCTTGAGCAGCGCCAGAATGTAGAGCGGCAGCAGTGCCAAACTGCGTGGTGCTATTAACTGTCCAGACTGGCCGGAGGGAAGATTTTGTGCAATCTTAAATGCATTGTACACGTCGATGGTGGCATTGATGAAGGCATCTCGCGCATCCGATAGATTCGATGCTATTGAACGATCCACAGCCATTTTCGAGAGTAAGGAGATAATGGCTTCCGTATCAGCGGCATGCATTACCTCGGGCAGGGAGGCGGTAACCGGCAGACACACAGTATGCACTCGTATGCGTCGCTCACCTTCGCTGTTCGTATAGAGTAGCGCCGCCTGGAAGCAAATGGTCTTCACATCGGTCAAGCTTTCCTCGTACGATATCTGCATGCCATAGCCCGCATCCGGATTGACATTGGGCAGCGACAATAGATCCGTGCTGCGCACAAAGAAGTTGCCATGGAATGTGTGCACCTGCAAGCCCCGTGTGCAGCGAATGCGCATCACTGCCTCAAAACCAATCTTTCGTGTTAGGTAGCGTTTGAAGCACTCCTTAAACGAGTCAACCATGTGGGACTTGGTCTTCTGATAAAGCGGAAAGTGGTGAACACAACCACCGCTGTGTTTGCTAATGCCAGCTGAAAAATTCAGTATTTAGAAACTATTTTTTGTAATAAAAAGTCTGAATCATACTTACAAATGGTGGCCATATCGCTATACTGTTGATTCATCAGAAACAGATCAACTGCAATCTGATAGCCGGAGCACTCCAGAGCATAACGCTTGTAGAAATCTGTCGATGGATTCAGATGCGCCACATCCTTGGACGAGCGATTATTGGGATCCTCGCGCGCCTCCAGCGCCCCGGGTCCCGTATTGGGAAGGCACGTTTGAAAGACGGTTATACGACCGCCCGATGCTTGCTGTGATTGATGATTTAATATCGGATAATTTGGATATTTTTTTTTGTACACTTACCATCAGCTTGAAGGCCACCTTGAGGGCAGCACCTAGTGCCGAGCCTGGATCGTGTGTGTGGGCAAAACGTTTGGGCAGCTGCTTCAGCAAATCCCTCACCAGCTCCTTGCACTCCTTGAGGTTAACAAGCAAATTGTCTGGACGCGGCAAAAATGGTTCGTCAATGTCCAACAGCGTCATTTCATGCGGCTGATTCAGGCCCTCAGCCATGCTATAGAAGTGCACTAAGCTATCATAGCATATGAAACCGACTTGCGTGCGTGCATCACCCGGCATCTCATCCAAATGGCGATTAAGCGTCGAGCAGGCCGCCTCGAGATAGCCGCTCTGCTGCGCTATGATCGACACATCGAACAGGAACAGATACATGGCCGGCTGTGGTGGACGCAGCATATATTCCGATGGGGCAATAAACTCTATGGTACTGGAGCGCACCTCGGGCCGTCGTGTCACATCGCCATAGGTCTTTGTAGCCGGATCAAACTGGAAGTCCTCGGGCACTGTTGAGTGTATAAAATGCAATTGATTAAAGTTCTTTCTTAAGATTGGGATAAACTTACGCTCATTAACGCGATAGCAGAGATTACATTTCCACATTTTGCTGTCGACAAAGTAGACGAAGGGATTTATGTAGGTGCGGCACAAGCGACAGCGCACAATATTGATGCACTGTATCACGGGCAGACTCTGTATTCAAAAAAGGTTAAGATTTATTAACTGATCAGCAAAGTTAGCATTTGGCTTACATTGACATCGCGAAATGGATGAATGACAATGCCAAGCGGCAGTCGCGACTTCTGCAGCAGTGAGTTGCTCTCCGGGATTTTGGCCAGTGTGCAGCGCATTATGCTCGGATTGCAGTTGATGGACTCGTGAAACTGATTGTGTAGCACTACTTTTGGTGGCGCAATCGTTGCCGGCGACAGGATATGCCTGTGCTGCGTCAAATCTATAGTATCCTGTCCCCACAGCCGACTAAAGCCTTGCTGGGTAATACTCAGCGGTTGCGCCGTTGCCTGACCCTGATACTGCAGCGGCGCATTGCTGGGCTGCTGCTGTGCACCAAACATTCCCGGCGGTGGTAACTGCTGCTGCTGTTGTTGTTGCTGCTGCTGCTGTTGCTGGGGCGGCATTGCCTGGGGATAGGCTTGCTTATACGGATATTGCTGTGGTGGCTGCTGTTGTTGTTGCTGCTGCTGCATAGTTGGTGGCGGCCCAAACGGCGGTTGCTGCACCTGAGATGCCATCGCCTGAGCTGGCTGCATCAACGGTGGTGGCATAAATCCCTGCAACGGCTGTGGCATTACGCCAGGCATGCTGGACAATGCGGCAGCCACTGGTTGCTGCCACTGCGGCCTCTGTGCCGTTGGCGGCAACGGAGCAGCAGCTGGTGCACGCTGCGCATTATTATTCGGCTCAACTGCTGCTGGAGCGGGAGCTGGAGCTGGAGCTGGCTGGAGCTGGTGGCGGCGCTTGTACTCCGTATGTCATTTTTTGGGCCACTGGCGGTCTAGGCGCTAGCTGTGGCGCCGCCGTAACGCCGCCAAAAGCACTCGCCGGACCCTTGTGGCTGGGCACAGCAGCATTGAACGGCACAGCCATGGGATTTTGTATTGGCGGCGCCATGCCACTCGACGTTAGCATTGAATTCGCCCCACTTGTGTCGGACGAACGCTGTCCGGGAAGGCCTGCAGCTACGCCACGGGTATCCTTGCGAGCATACGTTTGCGTTCCATTGCTTGGCGACAAATTCATGCTTTGCATACTGCTTGCCAAGCTATTCGCCTGGCTGGCGGGTTGCAGCGTTTGTTGTTGTTGTTGTTGGGGTTGGGGTTGCTGCTGCTGGGGTTGTGGTTGCTGCTGCTGTTGCGGTCTTGGTGGCGGTTGTGGCAACGTGGAACCCAACTGACTGAACTGTGTCTGAGCTTGCCGTTCGGGCTGCGGCGGAAACTGCAGATGGTGTTGCAACGCACCTGACACCGGTTTCACAGTCATACTCAACGGACCGGGAACCAACTGCTGCCTGGCTGGCGGTGCTGTTGTTGTTAGTGGTGGTGGTGGTGCACCAAACTCCATTGAAGCTAGACTGACGGTTATATTGTTGTTGATCAGACCGGGCGATGCCGTGCGCGAGGAATTGGCGCTCAGTGCACCATTGCTGCCGTTGGATACAGGAACTGAATGGGCGGGTGTGGTGGCAGGTCCGTTTAGCGCAGCCGGTCGCAGATGCGGTGGCAGATTACTAAGCGAGGCAGTCGACGCCGTCGTTGGACCGTTACTCAATGGTGGCGGCAAAAACTTGTTCATCACATTGCTATTGAATTGGAGCGGCTGTGCAGGTTGTGCAGGGCCGGCGGGATACAGCGCTGATTGTAGCGATCCTTGTGATTGCTGTGGACTCTGCAAAGGCAGATGCATTTTGCTGCTGCTGCTGCTGCTGTTGTTGTTGTTGTGGTTGACCATTAACCAAGTTGCCTTGATTGCCATTTGGTGGAACTGGCATATAGCTCGTATTGTATGCTGACATTCTGCTCGATGCACTTCTAATTCATAGGATGCAACTAAAAAGACATATTGGAAGGAATGCGTTAATTAATGCTCATTTTTTTGGGTGTCATGTCTAGTACGTGAAGGCCGGTGTTATCTTATCAGCTCAATGCCGATACAGAACTAGTTGATTCAGCATTATTCAAACTAAACGTGCCCAGATAACAAATAACAGACGCTTTTGTATTGTCAATGTCACATTTTTTGGGCTAGATACCATTTCTGTAATCGGTATTTTAACTTTAGTTTTAAAAGAATATCATATTTCTTAGTGAATGCCTGTTTTAAGACTGAACATCTGGATTGTGTCTACTACTTTTTGTTACTGTGTATGTTTATTCAGTTGCTTTTGTGCTGGCTTTGCTTTGGACAGTTTTTTTTTTTTTTTCTAGGGCATAGGTTCGAAATCAATAACATAAATAACCAAATGAGGTATCTACAATTCAGCCCATCTCTTTACCAACCCAACCAACTTAAATAACAACAAAACTTATCCAATCAGCTGCAGGTTGTGTGGTCAAGGTTTTAAGGATATTGGGTTCTATTTGCACTATACAACACTATACACTTCCAATTACCAACTAGAGTTGCCTATCAATTATTGCTATTTGCATTGCACTTCGCGCATCGAATTAATTTCATTTCTATATTTCTTTCAACGAGAATGTGTTGAACCAATTGCTTTTTATTTCACACACTGCGAGAACGCGAACAAAAGCGAGAAAAATTTGATTCAACAAAGTCGGCGGACTTGATAAAGCGTTTATTGAACTGCGACGAATTGGAAGCTTAAGCTTAACGTGCTGCTGTTGTTGATCTCTCAAAAAGCTTTTCAAAAAGAGCTGCTGCGCTTTATTATGCTTTATCAACTGTAATTGGCCATGTGATGACACTAAACTATTTGCCTTTTGCGAGAGACAGAAAAACATTGTTCTGTGCTGTTGATGACGTCGTCGGTGTACCTATTGCCTTTATTTTAAGCTCACCTTCCTTGTTGTTGTCAATGTTGCCAAACTAATGGGATCGCCTGGAAAAAGGGCGTTGGAACGTGTGTGAGCCCGTGCGTAAATGTATGTGTCACTCTGTGTACTTGACCAGCACTTGCACTTTGTAGTTGGCTCTGCTTCTTCTTTTACGCTCGTTAATTGACTGCTGTCGCAAGCACACACTTTTCACTTCGTTTTCGCCCAATATGTTCCTTTAGTTATTGCAGTTGCAGCAATCGCTTTGTTAACAATTCCTTTTGCAAATAGTACGCAACAAACGAAATTTTCTCTTTAGCTGACAATGAACAACGGCGCTGCCTTGCGAGCCTCGGCCTCGTATCACACTCACACACACACAATCACTATCGCTCTCTGTTTCGCACTGGGCGATTTTCGCGTTTTCACCTATGATGGCAGGTGCGTTGATGAAACAATAGTTTAACACCGTGCCAGCACCGATTCACCGTTTAATTTAATGGACCAATTGCGTGCAAAAGTTTTCGCATTGCAATTTCAGCCTCTTCATACACCTAAACACTAAAATTTTGAGCCACGTCAATTTTTCGAAATAGATGGCACCACTATAAAATGTCAAACTGGCAGCGTTGCCACCACCTTAAAACTAAGTTCACATGAACTAGCGCCTAGGCGCGTAACAAACGTATTTCAAAAAAGAACTTATTATTTTATTTTTGAGCTAAGAACAAATTTTATTTCAAATATTCGTATAATGGCGGATTTAAATTCGAATGTATATGTTATGTATACAGATATTTGTAAAAATATAAGTAGTTAATTTTAAGTGGCTGTTTTTATTGAAAACCCGTTACTTTTGTGTATATTTAACTATTTTGAACAGTTTTAAAAGCGTAATATTCTTTATTCGTTTCATTTTGCGTTAACTTTGCGTGAGAGTATTCGGTAGTTTACAAAGAAAAATTGCTTTGCTTTGACGTGTGGTTCTCGAATTGTTGACAAATATCAACTTAATTATTTGCTAACTATTGTTAATATCGTAAATTAGTTATTTGATGTTTTTCATTTGTTACTGTTTACAGACATTTCGTTGGAGTTTTGGCTGCGGGTTTTGTATGTAAAGCTTTTTATTTTATTATTGTTGTGACAATGGAATTGAAAATATATTTGTATAATACTAAAATTACTATAAGTTTTTTGTTTTATTTGACAAAATCAATTGTGCAGCTTAAAGTTTTGAAAACAGGAATTAATTATTAATAGTATGTATCTAGTAGATATCTTTTGTATTGTATTTCGTCTATTAAGAGTCTTTTTTTAAAAAATAGAATTTCTATGCTTAAATCTCTATCATTTTGTAATCTACAACTTTTTGATATACATATCGCATAATGTGTTTGTGTGTGTGTGTGTAGGTATTGTTGTAGGTGTCCTTTGTTTTGCAGTTTACTGCGATTGCCTTTGAAACACTCTATAATTAATATTGTTGTTAATTTATAATAAGTTGCTGTATACGAGTATGTTGCATTAGAGACTATTAAAGTGTTTTGCTCTGTATATATATATATATATATATTTAAATGTAATATTGTATGTATTGCAGTTTATTAGATTCATCGTTTATCAACCATTGTTTTTATGTGCTTACGTTGTGTCTTTCAACTTTTGTTGCTATCAACTGTCTACTTAAACTTGGCGTTTGCTTTTTTCTCTGTATGTGTATAAACTATTTACATTTAATTAACGGACACAATGATGGTTTCTTAATCGCTTATCTCATAATTCATTTTACTCATAAAACATTAAGTTTCCTGCATTTGTTACGTTGTATCGTCGTCAGTGTTCAAGGGTTTTGCGCACTTATGGAAATTATACAATAGTTGAGGCTCGTTCTTGATATGAATCACACATATCACATATGATAGACATATATTGATATATGTTGGCATTTGTTGTTCTATATCCATTCATGCATTATCTTTTGGCCTCCTTTTCCTGCAAATACATTCGCTGACTCAGCGGCTTTGTATATATCCAATTATCGCCAACGGGTTTAAAGTGCTACAAAATTGTAAGAAAATTTCTAATAAGCAAAATGAACACAAATATAGAATTATCTCTCTCAGTTACCTTATGCTCCCAAGCCAAATCGTATTCCTTGCGCACCTTGACCTGATCGCGCTGCTGTTGTTCCACAACAAATTTGGCATTGGTGGCACGTTCAATATCATTAAATCTGTTCATTATAAAGTTAAATAAAAACAAATTAAATATTAATTTCTTGTACTTTACAATAAATGCAGTAAGAGTTATGTTTATGAAATAATCATTTTACTTGAGTCCCGCCGTCACTTCCTTCCAAACACGTCGCGATTCATATTCATCCTGCTCAACGATTGGTCGAACTTGTTTCTTAAATATGGGTATGCGATTAACGTCGACAAATACTTCAGTTTTCTAGAAAATTAAAGATGTACGTGGTAGTCATCATTTGCACAAACATAAACACAGTACACACACACATATAACATCTACACAACAATATGTATAGGGAATTTCTAAACTTAAGCAGGCAGTTTAGTATTGGTTTTGGTTTGAGGTTTAATTTTCTAGATAAACAAAGTAAACACACACAAAGAAATGTGATCCCAAGCTATTTAAGAGAAAAGTACAATTATCGCAAAAACTAAATTGGAGCAGGTTTAAGATAGATGGTAGATAGGTGGATAGGTAGACAGATAAATAGATAGATAGATAGATAGATACATGGATATAGCGCTGCCAACTCGTGGTGTTGTTTGTTGCAGCGTTTTAGGCGCACAGATACAGAAAGGATAGCCAAAAGAACAGGTTTAAACTTTAACAAATACAATTGCAGAAATATAGTTAATACACAATGCTACATACACAAGAAATACAACTTAGGTGCAATGCTGCATGCCACTTGCAAACTTACGTTCTTTTCATGCCACTTGGCCTCCATTAATCCGCTCCACTCTCCAGCAATCGAAACAAATGGCTTCTTATCATTCGGTGAATAAATCTAAGTCAAAAAGTTCAGATGTTAATATGCGATTGCTTATGTTTGAATGGAACTTACCTCAGCGCTGACTTTGTTTCGCTTGCCGCCGTAAAAAGGCTTGGTGAGAAACTCCACGTTGGCATAGTAGCCAGTCTGTGGGCATTTTATTTCAACTGAGCCGCCCAGCTCAATCCAAGGCACCGTTAATATAGACCTGTGCAGGCAAGGTATTTCATTATTTTTCAATTGAACTTACATAATTTAAATCTGTCTCACCTGCCATAACCATTGGGAAACGTAACAATATACTCCTCGCTGCGATCCACCAGCGTAACGACGCCCTCACCAATGTTGTGCACACCAATCGAAAGTCCCAAGAATTTCGATTTAGTCCAAACGTGGGCGGTAAATGTAATTTTCTTATTATAATGCTCTGCATAAAAGGCTGAAACTGTAAAACCATCCAAAATCATTTAGGTTAGTCTTTCAACGTAAGTCATTTAAATTAACCCACTTGGCGGATGATGCGACACTTGCTCAGCTAAGAATGTTAGCTGATTCCGCCGACACCAAGGCACGGGACCATCGCGCACCTCTTGCCCTTCTTCGGATTCATCTGGAAAAAAGTCAACCGTGTACAAAAATAATTCAAAATCTTAAATCAGCCCATGTGTATACCTGGAATATCCCAATGACACTGAAATACTTCGCCCAGTATTGGATTGTAGGGCTTTTTGGCTACTGCGCTTTTACGTCCGGCATGATAAGCGCTTAAATACCAGCGGCAAACTTGCACAATACGATCACGTGGGTCATCCAGGTCCGAGATTCTATAAAAGAATCAAATATGTTACTTGAATTCTTTTCAATATGATAGTAAAACCTACTTGAGAAACAAATCGGGATGGGCAAAATAATCGGCATACATTTCAAGCAGTGAACGGCGCTCCAATATAAACGTAGGCAGCACCACCTTAGTGAGATCCATGCCGATCTTCACCTGCGACAACAGGTGCGTTATCATTGAGCCATGGGCCTCCATGCTAAGATCCATTTCCTCCTCCTCCTCATAGAGGGCATCATAATCGATGCCATTGTCATAGCTGGAGCGTGAGCTCGGCACTTTGCTAGACCCTGTTTCATCGATTTCGGGCAGCGTTACTGCTGCTGTTGTTCCTGCTGCCGATGCTGCTGTTCCCGTAGCTGCTGTTGTTGCTCCTACGGACGCATCATCATAGCTTTCTGGCGGCTTTTCATGCGTGAGCGATGTCTCTGCAAAGCCACGCGTGGCACTGCAAAAGAAATTCCAAACTTGTTGATTAATATTCAACTAGAGTAGGGTTATAATTTATGAATATGAGAATTGACAAAACTTAAGTCCTTTGGCATGATGTCAGCCTTGGCACGCGTTGTCTCTCACCCTCTTATTTTGGCGCCCCCTTCATATGTCCCTTGGTTCATTTACAATTTATAAATACCAACATACAAGTAGACGAGCAAAACATGCAATACACACGCACACACACTTGCACAAGTGGTGCTTACCTGAGACTAACGCGACGTACCCACTTCTTAAACATGGCAACACTGGCGATGCTGTCACAGATGCGCTTACAAACGCAATTTAAGCTGCATGCAGGACTTTACAACATCAACTGCAAACTGCAAACTTTTGTTTTGCGTACTTTGCGACGCCAGCTGTGCACAACAAATCAACTTATTACACATACACACAAAGGCACCCCAAAATCCAAGGAAACGAAGGTACACACACATCAACTAAAAGTGTAGACCTTTGCGAATTTCGCCAATACTAAAGTTGTTTTCTATGCACATATGTATGTATATCAGGCGAATGAAATGAAAATCAAAAAGAAAACAAACAAAGAAAAGCGCACGGTCGACAGTCAGCGACGAGCGCAATTACAAACTGACAGGACTAAAATCGTAAATCGTGCGACGTCCCCGAAGCCCTGAGCTGTGAACGAAAAAACAGTTCGTCAGCTGTGACGTATTGGCGGTGGCAAATCGGCTTAGGACACTACTTGGCAAAAATTGCATATATTATTCACAAGCGACTGACCAACTAAATACTACGTACATACGTGCGCATATTTGTGTGTGTGTGAGTGAATCCCTAACTGCAGCATGCATGAGACATGAGCCCAAGCGCATGCGCTCTTAAAATTAAATGGAGAGAGCAGTTCACTCAATTACACTCATATGACCACATGTAAATATATATTTGTAGTTGTACGCATTGAGTGAACCGGCATCCGTTCACATGGCAACCCTAGAAACACCAGTGAGATAACCGTTTGTTGTTTATCTATCTTACTGGTGTCAGCATTTTACCTTCTTTTTTTTGCACTTACCAACCAATTGGTGAGCTGCCCACGCTGGTAAACGGATCATCATATGCATCATAGAAGTCCTCTTCACCTTCGCTGCTCGAATAAGAGGTTTCAGGTACGATGAGTCCCAATGGTGCTGTGGTTGCTGAAATTAAGCGCAAAATAAAAAAATCAATTGCATTTACTCATTATTTCAATCACTAACTTGGCCCCTGTATGTGACCCTGAATACTTGTTATGACATATATTATTTTTGTAGTATTCATGCTAAGAATACACATTCTGCACATTTTTATACACATAAGAATGTTTCACTTGCAATTACAAACCAAAACTTTTATACTCTACACCGGAATAAGAGAATACGTTTTTTTTTTGCATATTTACATATTAATCAGACAACCAGCCAACATAAAATAAGAACGCCGAAAGAGCTATACTCTTACAAAAAATTAATTTTCCATATCTAGATCATTAATTTAATATTTAAGACCATAACACTTTGCTCTTAAGCTTTTACTTTCTGCTACAGAAAGTAGTCAACCTCGTGACAATGTTAATATATCCTCAATGATGTTGTAAAAACAAATGGGACAAATCAAATGAACATGCCCAAACAAATGTGACCGGCTAAATACATTTTGCATTTGGATGACATTTACCATTTTCCGTTGCTGAATCATCCTCATCGTCGCCAGCCAGTAGCTCGTTCTTGACCTCGTTTGCCTTTCCGCTGCCCGTAGATGCAGCGATGCCTGCTGCCATCATGCCTGTTGTTGTTGTGGTAGTGGGCCCATTGTAAATGCCATTAATGGGGTGCGCCATATTTTTGGCAATTTGTAGACTTACAATCGAGTGTTTGATATGATCCAACATGGCCTACGGAATGTAAGAAAACAAACGGCTTAGTTAGACGCGAATTGCGAAAGACAAAAAAAGAAAATCAAAGCAAAAAATAAATAAACACAAGAGTAGCACGAAAAGGTGTCGAGACCTCGATTAAATAACCATGCCGGATAGACTGCCCCAAGTGCCCCGCCTGCCCGCCTGGTGGTTATTTATTTTGTTCCGAAATACAGTTTGCCTCGAAGTTTGCCAAAGAAATGAGCAGCTGTTTGTGTCTGCAGTTGGCGCGAGCTCGCAAAAGTTCTCATGCCTCTTGCATATCTAATAATACGCCCCAGGCTAACCCTGAACTTGCATTGAAAATCAATAATTCATCTGATTTAATGTTGCTCTAGCAAACATTGACTAAAATTCAAAAGTGATAAACAATTTACAGCACGTTTCATACTATTTCTTATTCACAAATTAAGTTTAGGCAAAATGGAGGATGAACCCGAACTTAACATAGAAGACATAAAAACCGAATTTGAACGCTACAAGGCGCAATGTGAACAGGAGTTTGACCGCAGTAATAAGCGCATAGAGGAACTGTGCCTTACCCATCTTAAGGACTTGCACAAAGGTCTACAAAAGTTGGCGATAAGTGGCCTGAAGGATGAAAATGACATTGAGGTTTTGCAAACAGGTATAGAGGATTTAGGCGTGATTGCTGAACGACAATCGGATGGGGACAAAGCAGATGTGTCACAGCTAAAGAAGCAACATACAGCAGAGAACGAGGACATGCTGGTAATCAGCTGTGGCTCCAGTGAATGCATGTTCGAAGACTGCCGGCGACGTATGGATAGCCAGCTGCTATTGCTGCACTATTTATCTGACCATCAAGGCAAAATTGACTCCGCCAATAGATGCCACCAGGTGCGCGAGGGACAGCGAGCTACGCTTAGCTTTGAGCCCCAACGCTGTGAGTTCAAACAGAACAAAATAATCGGATTGCTCGCCTATGCGGGCACCTTGCTGCAACAGCATCAGCAGCTGCTCTCCATGTCGTCCACCTGCACAGTATACAACACCTTTTTGCCCAAGCAACATAAACATCTGAAAAAGGATGTGCTTGTCGTTGTAGTTGTATGCAAAACAACTGCGATTGTGCGCAAGCACAAGAAGCAGGCTCCTCGCGTTGCAAATCCAAAAGACCAGGTGTTTGTTATCTGGCTGGCGACCCCGAACGATAAGCTGCAGCTCAATGCCACGCTATGCCTGTACGGACGGGATGCAGCCATAAAGGCGAGCACCATCGTTGCCGTGCGTAAGGTGACACAGTGTCAGGATACTTTACGATTTATGCGCGTGGATGCCAACTATTGGCGTCTATCGTTTGAGGAGATGCAAAAGATATCGAATAACTTTCGCGATGAGCTCTTTCTAGAGGTGAGCTTTACCGAGCCAGCCGGCACATAAAAGCGTTGAATTGTTGTTAATAAAGTTGAATGTCATGTGGCCCCTACTCACACTAGCGTTATCCTGCAGCGCCTTGCACTTGGCCTGCTCCGTGGCGTCGCTTAGCTCAGCAATACGTTTGTCCAACGACTGTTTGGGAAAATGGTTTTTATGCATAATTATATAATAGTCAGATCTAGCTTTAAGTTGAACACACTCACATTGCTTTGCTCTATCATCAGCTGCAGATAGGCGTCCGCTTCGGAGACACGTCGTGCGACGAGCTCCAAGTGATTGGCCCGTTTGCCACTTGACTCCTTCGTGTAGCCACCGGCAAGGTAAAAGGCGCTTTGACTATCCCATAGACGCGAACGATTCGCGTGCCTTCGTATTGTGTCCTCCAGACGTCGCACCCATTGCTCACGCTCATCGCCATGCCGCGCCTGCATATAGTTCGAGTGGTTGGTTGGGTGGTTTGGGTGGTTGGGTTCGTTTCGTTTGCCAATAAGTTTTATCGTTATAAAGTTGAACAGCGGCGCCAAAGTGGGTGAAACACACAAACAGAAAACATAACAAAATCAGTGAAATGTTTCGAAAAAGAAATAATCAAAACGCAATAAAGAAACATTGTCTTCGAATGACCGAAGACCTGATACACTTGCACAATATATTCTTTGGAATGTTCATAGCACTGACGCAACTCGAGATTCTAATCGAAAATATTTGCATATTCTGTTCAAGGGTAAACGTTTGTGATAATTTGACTATACTCTTTGAAAGTGTATGCGTTTGTATAAATTAAGATCAGTGCGTATTTGGTTTTGAAGCATGAATGTGTGACTTAAGGGTTCAAAAGTCTGCGGTGTACATATAAATGCATTAATACAAAGTATTTAAACAGAAATGTTAATTTTCAGATACCCTATTAAAAATTGATTTTGTTAAAAAAAAAACCTTTTCTGTACTTGCCTGAAAGTGAAAGGTTTTGTGATCAACGGTTATGGTAAATGTATTCTCCTCCTGATCATCAATGCCAATAAGAGCGTCCTTTAAGCGGACACAGCCGCGTCGCACGCCCTTCATCATCTTTTCCTTGGACTGCAAAAGATAAAAAGAGAAATGGATGGTTAGGCTCGTGTTTTAGCTAAAGCGCAAACTACGCAATCCGGAATGGAAAACAATGCGGCATGCGTCGGTTTTTTCTATGACGTTTTAAGCAGTTCTAATCCAGACGATACAATTTCAAATTAGTCTCTTTGCATAAATTAATGCAGGCCGATTAAAATCAATGCGAACAATTGACAATGGCTCACACATCAACGATAAGTCGGTCGCGCTGGAACGTGGATTTGTCGTCCCAAAATCAGTGCTCAAATATACATTAAATACACATTTAGAGTCAGCAGGACACTGGGAATAAATAAACATGGACGCGGATATAAGTAATGGTGAGAGATTGAAACATTTCCACTGGTGTTTTTTCTCAATCCTTTTGTAATATTTTTTTGGTTGCATTCAGATTTGACGATCAGTCATCCTGAGATTATGGCGACTCCTTGGTTTATGTTTGCTGCCCTAGGCATATATTTGTATTTTATCACTGAATTGGGGCCAACGTAAGTATGAAGTTAAATCGCTGGTCAATTTGATTTAGAAATTTAGTCCAAATACTTTGTACTTTGTACACAACAAATTACCAATTCAATTGACTTATTCGGTGTTGCTATGTGCTATAGATCGCAACGTATACAATTGAATTTTTTTTATTTTAAAGTTTCATGCAATTCCGTAAGCCGTATGAACTGAAAAAGCTGATCATAATCCATAATATTGTGCAGGTCGTTTCCTGCATATATGTTGTCTCTGAGGTAAAACTAAAATAGATACAAATTTATTTTTTTGCATTATTTAAATTCTGGTTTTGTTAAAGATTTGGCCGATAACTGAGGGGAATGTTATATACATTTGGAAATGCAGCAGTTTGGAGGAGACACCTGAACGCATGAAGCGACATTTTAATTTGGCATATTTCCTCTTCTGGCTAAAACTCTCGGAGCTATTAGAAACAGTGATATTTGTGCTACGGAAGAAGCAAAATCAAGTCACCAAGTTGCACGTGTTTCATCACTTAACCACATTAACGCTCATCTATGTGCTAATTAATTATAATGACAAAAGTGGTAAGTAGTTATTATTATTATCACTTTTAAATTGATGGAATATTTCAATTATTCTCTTTAATTGCAGGCTGTGATGCGCTATTTCCCATATTTATTAACTCCATCGTGCACATCATTATGTATTCATATTATCTAATTGCCGCTGTGGCAGATAAAAGCATTGTGCGTGTTCTGTTGCCAGTGAAGAAGTCAATAACTGTTATACAAATGGTGCAGTTTACTCTTATATTGATCCACGCAATCTTGGTTTCGGCTTCTTGCGGTGTGGACGGTAGGGTCTTTAGTTACTTTGTGTTTGTTATTCTGTTAATGTTCTATGGATTTTACGATTTCTACACAAAATCCTATAACAGCTCTAAGCGCAGCAAAACTAGTTCAGACTAAAATCAAATAATAATAATAAAAATAAACAAAATAGTATTTTAACAAACATATGAACAATATGTGTGGCATGTGTGTAATGTTGTTGCTTGAAAATTAGAATGCTTTGCATCTAGACTCTAGAGGATCAATTTTAATTCGTAATTAGTTCACTTGATCACTACATTTATATGCATACATACGTACATACATACAAAGTATAATTAACATTTGTACATATATGTATGTTGCAATTTGATTAATTGTCGGCCTATGGTTGAAGCGACGTTGTTTGCTTTTGCCTGACAGATAAGATAACAATTAACTCTGTGCCAGTTTAAGCAGATAAAAATAACTGTTTCCATCACTTGTCAAGTGACACACACTGTGAGAAGTGTTGATCACTCACCGTATAGTAGGATAGCAGGCCCGCATTCTCGTCCAGTACAAAGAAGCGATACTGCCAGCCCTTCATCACGTTCGTCCATTTGCTCAGTGTGCCCTCCAGCGAGCCGGCTGAGGCTGAAGACATGGTTAAACAGAGGGGCTGCTGCTGCTGCGGCTCCTTCTACTGCTACTGCTTGGTGGTGTTGCTTGTGCCGCCGCCGTTGTCAGCTGATCTCCTTGACTGCAGTTTGAACTTGGTGTGAGGGGGATGGGTGGTGGTGTTTGTGTGTGGTGACGCAACAGTCCTCCCACTCGCTCGTACAATCCAAACTTTACTACGCTCGTAGCAGGGCTTAAAAAACAAAGCATTTATTGTTATGCTGTGCTTGTGGCTGCTTATTAATGGTTCGCTTGTTGTCTCGCTCAATAGAGCGAGTGCGGTAATCTGCAATAGAGTTGTCAACATACAGGCATGCATTTAGTATTTTTTAACTTGTGAGAACGGTAACACTGTTATTTTGTTTACATAAAAACTATTGGCGGGCAACCTTAATTTATCGCTTCAAACTTATCGGACTTTATCTTTTGGCGGTAATTCAAAAAGCTAATTTTTATTATTTGAATTATTAATCCCTGTCTATAAGGCATCGTAGGCAGAGCTGGCTATAAGTTTGGTTACAATTTTGCAATTATAATATTTAAAACATGATCTTTATTAAAAAACTTTATGGCTTAATACTAGGAATGAATGAGTTTAACGTGTTATGCTTTGATGAAAATTAACAAATTCGGATGGTGTTTTTGCCCATAACAACTATGGCGCCTTCATCTTGAACTTCTTTAAGGGCATCCTCAAACTGTTCACGTGTAATAAGCTATAAAAATTGACAAATTAATTTAAGATTAAGGTTGTTATAGAATAACCAAAACTTACAATTTGAGAACCCTCCTTGATTTCCTTAAATAGTTTCTGGTAAGGCACCGTGGGTACCTTGCCCTTCTTTTTCAGATTTTCCTTAATGGCAGCCACCAGATCAGCGCGTTTTTTGCGTGCAGCTGTGGACAAACCGGTGGTCAAGATGCCAACATCGATTTTACCCGATAGCGGATCCGTAGCCGACTGCTTCAGTGCTTCGCGATGCAAACGCCAAGCTTCCTCCACATCTTGCAGCTCAACCGTAGCGCTAAGTCGCACCTTGGCGTGTGCCTCCGACAGACGTATCAGGCTTTCCAGCTGACGTGGATAGGCTGAGATTTGACCGCGACCAGCGCCCACCTTCCGCATGTCCACATACGCCTGAATCAGCCGCTGTTGTGCCTCAGCCGACAGTGTAGGAGAGAGATGCTCCCGAGCATAGGCAATGTAGTCACGCAGCACGCTCATATCCTACAATGGCTAGGAATTTATATATGATCACTAAATTTGCAAAAATTATATCTTACAAACATAGTGTCCTCCTCTTCATGGCGAGTCACATAGTATAGAGACACCAAATGGCTGGCCAAACGCTTGTCGAAAAGCTCATCTTGTGGATCCAGGACCAAGAAAATTAAATCAAAACGCGACAGCAATGTATGTGGCAACTGTACATTGTCAATGATATTTTTGCGCTTATTCCATTGCGACTCGGCGGGGTTGGCAGCTGCTAGTATGGAAGTGCGTGCGTTCAGTTGACAAATGATGCCTGCCTTGGCAATGCTCAGAGTCTGCTGCTCCATTACCTCGTGCAAAACGCTGCGAGTGGAATCATTCATCTTGTCAAACTCATCAATGCAGCAGACGCCATTGTCTGCCAGAACAAGAGCGCCTCTAAAATATTTAAATGGAAAACATTTTAGATTTGGCATGAAAACTTTAATTAATTGCCATTGAATTACTTACGTTTGCAAGACCAGTTGGCGTGTCTCCGGATCCTTGGTCACATAGGCAGTCAAGCCTACAGCGGATGAGCCACGGCCCGAAGTGTACTGCGAACGTGGCACCAGGTTATAAACGTACTGCAGCATTTGTGATTTGGATGTACCGGGATCACCACAAAGCAACAGATGAATCTCTGATCTAAAGTTCTGGCGTCCTAGAGCAGCGTGTTTCTTCTTGGTGCCACCAAAGAGCTGCAGTAAAATACCTTTCTTAATGTCATCGTTCTCGTAAATCGATGGCGCAATGGCGCGTGCCAGACGATCATAAATGTCGGGCTTCTTTGACAGCAACTGCAGCAGCTCGATGCGTTCCGGCGGGAAAATGTGATCCTTGCTGCAAATGCAAATAAAACATATATTTAGTATACACAAACAAGGGTGCCGGACTACAAGATGTAGCTTACCCCTCTTCCTCCTCGTACAGTCGCTTGTTGTCCGCTTTACGGAAGTGGACTACATCGATATGCGTTTTGTAAACACTCTTCACATATAATCCTTTGCCCCTAAGGGGCGCGCCACGATAGATGCCAGTGACAGTAATGCGATCGCCTGGCTGCACTTTGTCAACCAAATCATTGTGCGCATACAACAGAACATTATGTGGCGTCTGGCCGGCGGCCATGTCATCCGGTGACTCCTGCAGCTTGACAAGCTGTTTGTCGGAAAACTCACTACGATTGTGTATGATGCGGAAGCAATGATTAGTGTTACAGTTTGTGCAAAGCGTTGGCTGCGAAATACGACCGCGATCGACCTCGACGGTTGTGCAGAAGGAGCATATGTTGCACATAAAGAAAGCCTCGCGCATTTCCGGTATAACGTTCGAGGAGCGGATAACCATGCCACTAATACTGATAAGCTGATCCATGTCCTCAGGATTCAAAGAGCGCATGTTACGCGTCTTGTCCGCATTGAAGGGACGTACCTGAATCTGATGTTCGAGCAGAGCGGCTGGATAACGCTCAAAGAACATCTCATTAATGGCCATATCAAAGCCAGGAATTACTTCCTGTGGATAACATATCAACTGACGATACAAATCCTGATCGAAGGTTTTCAGATGTGCACAATTGAGATTTAGATACGGTTCCTCCAATGTGTGAATCTCTTCTAGCTTTTGCAAGTACAACGGCTGATTAACATCAATGTTCTCAGATATCTCATCCTGTTCGGCGCTGGGATCGATAAAGCGCATGATAAAAGACTTGAATTTCGACTTGCACTGGCTCACAACCACATTGGTGCCCCAAACAACCAGTTGAGGTGCTTGTGATGATTCGGACACAGGGTCCGTCTCTGAACCTTTTTCAGCAATAGGTTCCAGCTGTAAGGAAAGCGTTAGTCTACCGTTTTAGCATTAAACTAATTAACTACATACGGTGCCTCCAATGGCCACTTGACGGATGCGCTTATCCGTGCGAATATCTGGACGCGCACGCAACGGAGTTCCACGTATGCCAGAACGCGGTGTGCGTATTGAGCCCATGGAACTGGGTGTGCCATAGTTGAGAGGCGAACTTAAATCAATCTCACTCATGCCACCAAGGCCGCGCGCCGGACTTGTGGCGGGCAGACTAATATTTGCCGGCGACGTGGGCGGCAAACTAACGTTATCCGAGGGCCTAACAGGCAGCCGGCCGGGGCCCATACGCATTGGCGTATCCACGTCCTGCACAGCAATGCCTGTTCAAGCATATATTATTATTTTGTTAGCTCACTTTCAGTGCTCTAACTTACCTCGTGTGGGCGTGCGCGCTCCTTGTTTCGGTGTAATGGACCCGACATTGGGTGAACGTGCGGGGCTTGACATATTTTTAGAGTGTAAATTATTTGTTTTTCACAACAAACTGCAGCACTTCAATTATTGTTGTCAGAGAGTTTATGGACAACGCGCTGTTCTGGCTTTGCGCGGGAAATATTGACAACTGCAGCTGCGACGCAGACGTTGCAGTGTTGGCAAGTGGTTGCCGACAATTTAACAGTGCTGCAAATCGTATAGCGTTTCTTGCCGCGAAAAACTAAAATTCGAATTATGTTAAATATAATGGTATAAAAGTACCATTATTTTTACTACAATGAACATTTTAAAATTTCAACCAGCCATCCCATATTAAAAGCATGTCCATTTGCCTATCTGCTCACTTGGCCAGAACTTTGCTAAGCTGTGACAACCCTGCCCTTTTGGCAACACAACATTCTACGTCAGTTCAGTTTAGAGACGGCGACGAGGCGAACTGTTTTTGTTTGTTAAGTGTCTTCAAAATTACCAATGTAGCAAAAATTTATGTTTAATTAGTTTAAAGGCAAAACTTAAAGTAAAAATTAAATTTCTCAAAAATGACAGTCTCGACACAAAAAAAACGAATTTAAAAGAAGCAAACTGAAACGAGTCAAATCAAACAAATACAAGGAAAAAAGGGCAATTTGTTTAACCCAAATTCAATTGGAACAAAGAAGGCAAAACTAACAAGTTTTATGCGCATATCAAACTCCTCACTGTTGTTAGTTGGAGTAGCGGTGGGGTGCATCAAGTAATAGAGCTGTACTTGGATTACTTGGAGAAAAACACCACGCTGTAATCATGTCAAGCGAGGAGATGTTATACGCAAAGGTACATTACACATATTATATATTGATGCCCCACAAGTGCATTGTTGGCAATTGCTGTGAGCTGTCGTCGTCATTTACACTTGCCAAGCGCCCAATAGTGTTAAGAATGGGGGGCTTATAAAAACACATACATAATAACAATAACGTGCATTGTGTGTCTTTGATTCTAAGTGTTTGTGTGTGTGTGTTTGTGCGCCAATTTCATTTTTGCATGTCTTTGATTTCTTACAAGCAGCCAAGGGCTTATTGATGTCATGATGGTAGAGTCATGGTGCATTTTTAGCGGGGGCCCAAAACATATTAGAAATGAATCACTGTCTTATCAGAACTTTCGCGCTGATAAGCGTGGCGTTTTTTTTTTTTTTTTTTTTTTTTTTTGCGTTGGCTTCAATAAAGATGTCATGTATGTATTTATATTAAGGTGTGTGTGATTGTGCTTTTCGGCTTACGACATGCGGCTCAAGCTGCCTCTCATTCATACTTATAATCGTAGCCAACTTGTCGCAGGTCATGTTTACAAATTTCATTAACAACTTGTTTTACTTCTGTGTGATTCACAGGGCTCCAAGATTTGGATACCCCATGCGGAAGAGGTGTGGGAAAGCGCCACGCTGGAGGAGAGCTATCGCAAGGGTGCCGGCTTTTTGAAAATCCAAACCGAATCGGGTGCCTTAAAAGAGATTAAACTGAAGCAAGATGGCAGTGATCTGCCATCGCTGCGTAATCCTGCCATTCTGGTGGGTCAAAACGATTTGACCACCTTGTCGTATCTGCACGAACCGGGCGTACTTTATAATTTGCGCGTTCGCTTCTGTGAGCGTCAAATTATTTACACCTATTGTGGCATTATTCTGGTGGCCATCAATCCCTATGCGGATCTGCCGCTTTATGGCCCAAACATTATACGAGCGTATCGCGGCCATGCCATGGGCGATCTCGAGCCGCACATATTTGCGCTGTCGGAGGAGGCCTACACAAAACTGGAGCGTGAGAATTGTAATCTCAGCATCATTGTCAGCGGTGAATCGGGCGCGGGCAAAACCGTTTCGGCCAAGTATGCGATGCGTTACTTTGCTGCCGTTGGCGGCTCCGAGTCGGAAACACAGGTCGAGCGCAAGGTGCTGGCATCTTCACCGATCATGGAAGCCTTTGGCAATGCCAAGACCACACGCAATGACAATAGCTCGCGTTTCGGCAAGTTCACCAAGCTGCTGTTCACGAACAAAATGGGCGTGATGTATTTGCAAGGTGCCACAATGCACACATATTTGCTGGAGAAGTCTCGTGTCGTCTACCAGGCGCAGGGTGAACGCAACTATCACATCTTTTATCAGTTGTGCGCGGCGCGTGCCAAGTATCCTGAACTAGTGCTCGGTAAATACATAAGCTACTTAATATTAAAATATCCACTGATACATGTAATTTGTGCAATTGCAGATCATCAGGATAGCTATCAGTTTTTGAACATGGGAGGCGCATCAGATATTGAACGTGTCTCCGATTCAGATCAGTTTAATGAAACTGTGCAGGCAATGACTGTCCTTGGTTTTTCAATACAGCAAATTGCGGATATAGTCAAAATACTTGCTGGCATTCTGCATTTGGGCAACATTGAGGTGTCCAAAAAGTACAAGGATGGCAGCGATGAAGAGGACACGGAATCTTGTGATATATTTGTAAATGACAAAAACAATTTCAATCGACTTTATTGTTAATCTATCTTTTTACTTTCAGCAAAATGATTTGCACCTGCAAGTAACTGGAGATCTGCTAAAGATCAATGCTGATGATTTGCGTCGCTGGCTATTGATGCGTAAGATAGAGTCGGTTAATGAATATGTGCTGATACCGAACAACATCGAGATGGCAATGGCCGCCCGCGATGCCTTGGCCAAGCACATCTATGCGAAACTTTTTCAGTATATTGTCGGTGTGCTGAACAAGAGTTTGTATAACGGTAGTAAACAGTGCAGCTTCATTGGCGTGCTCGATATCTACGGCTTCGAAACGTTCGAGGTGAACTCGTTTGAACAGTTTTGCATAAACTATGCGAACGAAAAGCTCCAGCAGCAATTCAATCAGCACGTCTTTAAGCTTGAACAGGAAGAGTATCTCAAGGAAGGAATCACTTGGACGATGATCGATTTCTATGACAATCAGCCCTGCATTGATCTAATTGAGTCCCGCCTCGGTGTGCTCGATCTGCTCGACGAGGAGTGCAGAGTTAGTAATACAATATGTAATTGTTATTTCTATTGTTTACCTATATTTGTTTGTTTTGTAGATGCCCAAGGGCTCCGATGAGAATTGGGCCGGCAAGCTAGTGGAAAAGTGCTCCAAGTATCCGCACTTTGAAAAGCCACGATTTGGCACCACAAGTAAGTGCAGTGCACCTTATGTAGAAACGCTGTTTAAACAACAATTGCGTATTTGTAGGTTTCTTTATTAAGCACTTTTCGGACACGGTGGAGTATGATGTTAATGGATTTTTGGAAAAGAATCGGGACACGGTCTCCAAGGAGTTAACCAATGTGATGGCACAGTCAAACATGTTGTTATGCAAACAAGTAATGATACTCGAAGAGATAGACACTCTTAGCACGGATGCCAATAAGAACACCACCACGTTGGGTGGTCGCGTCGTAATCAGCGCGCATCGTAAACAGGTTTGTGACCAGCCATCTATAGTCTATAGTCGAACCAACTGATATTTAGCTGAGCTCCTTGTAATATTTGTATTGCTAATTTGTATTTTCATACGCTTGTCCACCATTCACTGTTCACTGTCCAATCAATGTCCAATGTTCACATCGTCAACTGGATCAACAGCAACTCAATGAGACGCGACGAAGAGTTAGTTTTCATGCCTTCTATTTAATTTATCTATATGTTATTTACTCCAAGCTGTGCGTTATATTTAATGTTGCTTTCTTTACTTTCCTCAGGTTGTGCCATCGAAACAGCACAAGAAAACTGTGGGTTCACAGTTCCAAGAGAGTTTGGCCTCCTTGATCTCAACATTGCATGAAACCACACCGCATTATGTGCGCTGTATTAAAGTAAATATATAGAAAACTAAAAAACATAAGAAAAATGATTAATTAATATTATTTTAGCCCAATGATGACAAGATCGCCTTTAAGTGGGAAACGGCCAAGATTATTCAGCAGTTACGCGCATGTGGCGTACTGGAAACTGTGCGCATCTCAGCCGCTGGCTTTCCATCGCGCTGGCTATATCCCGATTTCTATATGCGATATCAGCTGCTAGCGAATCGCAATCAAATCGACAAGAACGACATGAAGCAATCCTGCCGCAATATTGTAACAAAGTGGATACCGGACGAGGACAAGTATCGATTTGGCAATACGCAGATCTTCTTTAGAGCCGGACAGGTCGCCTATCTGGAGCAGGTGCGCGCCAATCTGCGAAAGAAGTACATTACCATTGTGCAGTCGGTGGTCCGACGCTTTATCAAGCGTCGCCGCTATCTCAAACTTCAGAAAATCGTGTATGGCATTCAGCGCTATGCACGCGGCTATTTGGCTCGCATGCGTACCCAGAAATTGCGAGAGGTACGCGCCGCTCTAATCCTGTCCAAGTACGCACGCGGCTGGCTGTGTCGGCGTCGTTATTTGCGTTTGTGCCACTCGGTCGCTGGCATACAGCAGTATGCGCGTGGCATGCTGGCTCGTAATAGATTCTTTGCCATGCGGGATCACTATCGGGCCGTGCAGATACAACGCTTTGTGCGAGGTGTACTGGCAAGACGCGCTTACCAGAAGCGCCGGCGAAGCATCATCATTTGCCAGGCGGCGGTGCGACGGTTTCTGGCTCGTCGCAAGTTCAAGCGTATGAAGGCGGAGGCCAAGACCATAACACATATGACGAACAAGTACATGGGCCTGGAGAACAAGATCATTTCGATGCAGCAGCGTATTGATGAGCTTAATCGGGACAACAGCAATCTGAAACATAAGACCAGTGAGATAAGCGTGCTGAAGTATGAATTTTACCATTAGGTATTATTACCAAGTTGTTATAAATGTTATACAAATTTTGTCCTTTGTAGAATGAAGCTGGAAATGAAGAAGAACTTGGAGCAGGAGTTCAAGATGATGAAGGCCGCCTGTGTGGATAAGGATAAGTTGATTCAAGCCCTTAACAAGCAATTAGAGTCGGAGCGTGATGAGAAAATGCAACTGCTGGAGGAGAATGGACACACGCAAGAGGTTTGGGCCCAACAGAAACAGCAGTGGGGCACGGAAAATGAGGAGCTGCGCAAGCAAGTTGACTCCATGATTGAAATGGCCAAGAGTGCCGAGGGCAATCAGCACGATCGGGAGAAGCGCATACTAGCCGAAATTGACAACAAGGAACTGAACGAAGCCTATCAGCGTGCCATCAAGGACAAGGAGGTGTTTGAGAACGAGAACTATATACTCAAGGAGGAACTGAGTCGCTTTCAGCAACATCATAATGGCATCGGCGGCTATGGCATGCGTCACACACGCTCCGCCAGCAATGCGTCCAGCCAGAACGAGGATGATGTTGGCTACGGTTCTGCAAGGAATACCCTGGACATTACCAGGTCGCCGGACATGATGAACAAAAACGGTAATTACAAGTGCAATTAGCATTATTTTAGACCTATACCAATGTAAATGTGTTTTCCCCTTAGATTCATTCTTTGATAGCACTAGCATTGTGGTGAAGCTGCGCTCGATACTCGAGGAGGAAAAACTGAAGCACAGGAGCCTGCAGGAACAGTACGTCAAGCTGGCAAGTCGCAACAAGCCCACTGAGGACTCATTCCGGTAAGCATCAAGCATTTGAGCAACTGTTTGTCAAATATTTTTGTTTAAAACACACCTAAACAAACACACACACGCCTTCAGTTAGCGGTAGTCTAATTACAATTATGTATATTATGTATATTATTGCCACACACTTGCCATAGCGTCTCCGAGCTTGAGGTAGAGAACGAGAAGCTACGCAGCGACTACGATCAGCTGCGCACGAGCATTAAGCACGGTGTTGAGATCAACGAGCTCAATGGTAACATTCGTAATGACAAATCTTTAGCAGTTGTTATACTTATTGCCTCCATCCCTTTTCCTTCCCTCTCTCCCCTCTATCTTTTGTGTATGTATTTGTAGCACAACATGCCGCACTGCAGGAGGAGGTGCGTAGACGGCGCGAGGAATGCATTCAATTGAAAGCGGTTCTATTGCAACAAAGCCAATCGTTGCGCTCCATTGAGCCAGAGAGTCTTGTTGCCAGCAATGTACACGAGCTCATGGAGGCATTTCAATCACAGAAGCTGGTCAACAGGCAGCTGGAGTCGGAGCTGAAGGCAATTACTGACGAACACAACAGCAAGTTGGTGGAAATGACTCAGTCCATCGAGAGGCTCAATTCGGAAAAGGATGAGATGCAAGAGGTGCTCTTCAAGAGCATCGATGAGTTTGAGCAGGCTAATGTGGACACACTAAAACAGAATGATCGCTACTTGCGCCTGGAGCTAAAGAAGGCCATAACGCAATACCTCCTGGTGCAGGATGAACTCAAGCTGGCCAATGCCAAGCTAAAGGCTTACAGGCAGGATGGCGGCAAATTGGAGCACAAGATAGAGGAGGAAATGATACGCAACAAGAGCAACAGCAATAGCAACGATGTGGGGGCCAATGTAACCAAACAAAAGTCTCAAAATCCACTCGGTCTGATGAAGTTCCACAACAGCGATCTCGACAAAATCTTGCAGCGTCTGCTTAGCAGCCTAACACCGCGCACTGTGGTCGGTCTACTGCCCGGCTTTCCAGCTTATCTCATCTTTATGTGCATACGGTAGCTAAATTCAAGAATTTCATTTCCACATTGCTAATCTGCCTTAAATTATCTTGCAGTTATACTGATCTAACTAACGCCGATGAGGATGTGCGCGAGCTGCTGAGTAAGTTTGTAATGCAAATCAAGAAAATGCATAGAACACCGCATCCAATTGAAAATCGCGTCATTTGGTTGGTCAACTCAATCACGTAAGCTATAAAACAAAACACTTAACAAATAGTCTGCTAAAGGTTATGTTTCATTTACAGGCTACTAAATTTATTAAAGCAATACGGCGATGTTGAGGAGTATGTGAAATTTAATACGGAGAAACAAAACCAACAGCAACTGAAGAATTTTAATCTCTATGAATACCGTCGCGTAATACTCGATCTTATTGTGAATCTATATCAAGCGCTCGTCATGCAAATACAGGGACTGCTCGATGCCAAGATTGTGCCGGCCATATTAAACAATGATGAGATTCAGCGCACTCGTCATGCACATGGCATGCGAAATAGGAACACTGATGCTTCAGCATCTCCAGAGCACGGAAACGTGCCGGCATGGAAGCAGCTTATTGGACAGCTGGAGCACTTTTATAAGCAATTCCAGCACTTTGGACTGGATAGTGTCTATGCTGAGCAGATATTCAGCCAGCTTTTATACTTTGTCTGCGCAGTTGCGCTTAACTGTTTGATGCTGCGCGGAGACATCTGCATGTGGGAAACGGGCATGATAATACGTTATAATCTGGGCTGCATTGAGGATTGGGTGCGCGATAAGAGGATGGTAGGTTGCATGTGACAGAGATTTTATATCAAATTTAGTTATTAATATAACCCATTGGTATTTACAGTCAAATGAGGTGTTGTTACCTCTGGCGCCACTCAATCAAGTATCGCAGCTGCTGCAATCTCGCAAGAGTGAGGAGGATGTCCAAACTATTTGCGATCTGTGTACGTCTCTTAACACTGCCCAGGTGCTAAAGGTTATGAAGTCATACAAGCTGGATGACTATGAAAGTGAAATAACCAATGTATTTCTGGACAAATTAACACAGAAACTTAATGAGCGCCAAATGGTATACATCTCAACAAATAAATACATATATAAATTACAAAATAAATTTCATTTTAGCCGAAGAGCGATGAGTTTACAATGGATCAAAACTTTATACATCCCTTTAAGGTGGTTTTTAAGTACAGCGACATTAAGCTGGAGGATATTGAGTTACCACCGCATTTAAATCTTGATGAATTCCTCACAAAAATCTAAATTTTGTAGGCGTGTGCGTGACACCATTAGTTGAACGTTTGCCATTTGACGTGATCGCAATTGTTTCCCCAATTTTTTTTTTGTTTTGTATTATACGAGTCCTAGCTAAATGTATTTTCGAAATGTAGTTCCTGTTTAGTTTAAAATAATCCACCCTTGCTGACATTGTTCAATCCGCCTGGCCCGCCGTTTTAGTTGATTTGTAGCTTTAAATGTTGAAAGAAGGTTTCGAACCAATGCAATATAAGAAAATTATTAATATTTACAAGTGCCGGGAGTGAAACTCCCAAAAAAAAAAAGCATTCCTAATTTGCAATAAAAGATGAACCTTGTACCTTAACTTATACATATAAAACATACACTTATAAACAAAATGTACTTAACAAAACATATTAATGTTATAGAAATCTATGTATACATAAGGCCGATTTGTTGCCTTAAAAGCCGTTTGCAATACAGAGACTTGTAAGTGTTAAGATAATAAGTATACTTATATACACACATATATAGACCGCTATAATCGTAACGATGCTGTATTCAATTTATGTATTCTCATATTTTTTGTAATTTATATGTATTAGAGTGATTTAAAGACAAGATCCATAGCAAAAAAAAATTATTTAAAATTTAAACTGTTAGCATTTGTTTAAAATATGCTGAATATTTATAATTAGAACATACAAATGTACAATCAATTTAAACAGTAGAATTTGTACAAAAGCGAAATGTACGCGTCTAATAAAGCAGTTAGCAAATTACCGGCGCTTGTGATAGTTTATTTTTAGGCAGGTCTAGCGACGGCAGCCGGCTGGTAATCATGCCTGTTGCCACAGTGGCTCCATTCTCGCGTATTGTGAACGCTTGCCCGGGCGTCATGACCATCTTACGCATTAATGTAACGCGCACCTGACCATGCTCGCCGGGCATCAACATTGACTCACTGGGCACTGAAAAAATTATAATTGACAGTTACACTTGAAACGCATTCAACTATAAAAACAACTCACCTATATCAATGCGAGCTGGCTGATTCCATGTCATGCTAAATAGCTGCTGTATGTACTTGGACAACATGGGCTTAAAGCGACCTCCCTCAGCACGGGACAACAAATACATGGAGCCCTCAAAGTGGTTGGATATATCCTCTGAGCCACTTGCACACAGAAGCATGCCGCGCTCCACAGATGAAATTTTAATTCCACGTAGCAAGGCGCCCACATTCTCACCAGCCAGCGCTTGCGGCACGCTCTTCCGAAAGATCTGTATGTCACTGACGGTAGTTTTAAGGTTTTGATTAAAGCCCAAGAGTTCCGCATCGGCATTGCGCAAAATAGTGCCGCGCTTGATGGTGCCAACGACAACTGTGCCGCGTCCGGGCACCGTAAATGCATTGTCAATTGGCAGTATAAAGGGAGCTTTAACATCTCGCTGGGGTGTCGGTATATATGTGTCGCAGTGCTGCAGTAGCTCCTGGATGGCGGGCACACCAAATTTGGACTGATCTTCGCGTAGAGCAAGCAAGGCAGAGCCACAAATCACTGGACTCTTGACGCCATCGAAGCCAAAGTC
The DNA here is from genome assembly GCA_018152825.1 of Scaptomyza hsui. Classification (NCBI taxonomy): domain Eukaryota; kingdom Metazoa; phylum Arthropoda; class Insecta; order Diptera; family Drosophilidae; genus Scaptomyza; species Scaptomyza hsui. The sequence continues at coordinate 5,917,403 of JAECXO010000002.1, forward strand.
TGACAACATTTCTCTCATCTCAATCTCAACTAGTTCAAGCACCTCCTGGTCAACTAGATCCGCTTTGTTTATAAACACCACAATGTGCTGTATGCCAACCTGCTTGGCTAGCAGCAAATGCTCGCGTGTTTGTGGCATTTGTCCGTCTGTGGCAGCCACCACAAGAATAGCACCATCCATTTGAGAGGCGCCTGAAATCATGTTCTGCAAATTATTAAGAATTAGTAAACGTATTTAAAGTCCACAAAATGACTTACCTTAATGTAGTCCGCATGCCCAGGACAGTCTGTGTGAGCGTAGGTACGATCCGCTGTGGCGTAGCCAATATGACAGGCATTGATGGTAATACCGCGTGCCTTCTCCTCGGGCGCTCGATCGATTTGATCATAGGACATGTAGTCGGCCAGGCCTTTTTTGGATTGGGTTTTGGTAATTGCCGCTGTTAGCGTCGTCTTGCCATGATCGACATGCCCTATGGTTCCTACATTGCAGTGTGGACGTTCACGTTCACTAGGATTTGGTTTTTGGTTGTCTCTAATACTGCTGGAAAACAAACGGTGACTCCTGCAGTCGCAGTTGGATATTCGACCACTGGCAATGACAGTACTAGGCAGCTTTTGCAGTACATCGCACTGTTGCCAAAGTTTAACCAGAACTCTTCTCATAGTCGTCAAATCCGATGCACGTAACCACCGCTTTTCGTAGATTGGCACGCTGCTGTTAAACCAAAACAAAAAACAGCTGTTTTTCACAGTGTCTGCCACTGATGTTGCAGTGTTGTAAAACAGTTCATCAAAGTACCGACTTTAATTTAAACACAAACAATTTGAAAGTGTGAATTTTTTGGTCTTGTTTTATTTTATTGACATGTCTTCAACTTCTGGGAATGTATTTGAATACAATGCGGTTTCCGTTGCTTCTGCGATTTTTGCACTATTACGAATTATCTTATGCGTGCGTTTCATATGCACCCCCAGACTAACACGTTCCGAAAACCTGGTATTGCACAAACTGCACTGCAGCGTCTTCTCCTTGTGTATGTGACGATGCTTGACTAAGGCATTCGCATTTGTAAATGCTTTCTGACAGATTTCACAGACCTTGTCACGTATGTTAAGGTGCGCCTTGATGTGATCTTTGAGATCGCGTTTGGTTAGAAAATCCTTGGGGCACATGGTGCACTTAAATGCTCGAATTTTGGTATGCACAGCGGTCACATGATTGCTCATCTGAATCTTTTGCTTAAATGATTTGCCACAGAATTCACACACAAATGGCTTAGCCACATGTGCCTCGTCGTGGGTGCGCATATGACTGCTTAGTTGACTGGAAAATGCAAAACTGCGATTACACGAGCCGCAACTGAAAGTCTTTCCCATGTGGACACGCTGATTATGCTGCTGCAAATGGCAACGGCGCTCAAACTGGTTGTCGCAGAGAGTGCATTTAAACCAACCACCCTCACCAGTCTTATGGGCTCTGTACAGATGTGCTTGCAGTGCGTGATCCGTGCTGAAGCTATTTTTACACACCTCACAGGGAATTTTCTGACGGAATGTTTTCGTTTGCAGAAAGCTTTTGCATGACTCAATGTAATGTTTTTCTGCCTTCAGCAAGCCGATCGTTTGTGTTTCCGTCAAACCCTTGATTTTTCTAGAGTACCATTGGCGCAAATAGAGAACACTGTCATAAACATCGTAATGAGTAATGAGTTCAAGGGGAATCTCAATGGCAAGCAGATTGGACATTTCAATATATGCCTTTTTACGCTCAAGTAGATTGGCAAAATCCTTATGCGATGGATCGTACAGTTGTGGAAACTTTGAATACAGATCAATAAAGTGCGATGTCAGCTGGTTTGTTTCGGTAAACAATAACTGTTGAAAGGGAATAATATATGAGTTTTTAGAATCTTCTAATAAACGAATCTTATAATTAACCTTAATTTTTAGTTCCGTGCTTTCGTCATCAGATTCCGCATCATTCACATCAGTCCGTTTCCCCAAAAAGCTATACATTTCGTGATAATACAAAGGTAATTTCGTTAATTTCTTTGTACGCTTTTGACGACTTATGGTCGCGTACTGGCTATGGAGACTAGCTATGCATTTCTTTAGCTTGTATTGGGTGAGATGAACGTTTATGCTAGTCTTGAGCTGATCTACTAACGAAGCGTAGGCAGCTGTGCGCTTTTCCTTGTCCTTAAATCCAGAGTTTTTGGGATCCCAGAGACAGGGTTTTCCCTTGTATAGTTCTATGAATTGTGTAATGCGCGGATTGCGCCGATAAAATGTGGGATTAAACTAAACAAATATGGTGAATTACGACTTTTTTTTAAAGTGTGTTTTTAATTGCTTACTTTGACTGTGGGTGTGAATTGTTTTACTTCTTCGTCAGCGTCAGTTTGGAAAGCATCATCAGTTTGCCACTCTACTGCCATCTGGTAAAGAAATTTGAGCTAATTAAATTCATGTATATAAATAGTTTAATGCACTTACTTCGTCTTCATCATTGTCGTATTCGCTATCGTTGTCGTCTTCCTCTTCGTCGGTCGAAATAGAGGGCAAATCCACAAACGCTTCCTCAGCTAGGCAATCCTTATCATCTTCAACTTCCTCATCTTCACTTGTATCGCCAGTCAGTATTGGTTCTGGCTTTATCTCTAAGCTTCGAGTAAAGGACACTCTTTCCTCCTCCAAATTAACTTTGTGTACATTTCTTATGTGCAAGACAAAGTCTTGCCATCGCTCAATGCTCACTTCCACGTCGCAATCGCCTTTGCAGTGCGAGCAGCTCAAAACGAACTCTTTGTAATTGTTGCACATCCGAACTGTACCACAGATCACCATATTGAACTCATTAAAATTTCGTTCACGGCTAAAAACTTAAAGTAAACAATCACAAAACTTTTGTATTGTTGCTGGTAAAATGTTTGCATCAATATGATTTGATATCGATAGTTGTCAGCTGGTTCACAGTGTTGAACAGCAGCATCAAGAAAGAAATATATTTTATAGGCGCGCATAAAAAATGTATTTATTTTATTTTTTAAATTAACATATATGTATATTTTATTTTTAAAATACAGAAAAGAAATCATAAAAGTTAAGTTTTGTTACTGCGTTTTGTAACACAAACCTTGCGATGTCTGGAAAGGCTAGTTGGGCAGGTGAATGCTGCTCCACATATATCGCACTTTTTATCTTTAATGTTTAGATGAGCTTTCATATGATTTTTCAACTGAACTCTCCTACGATATGTATTGGGGCATAAATCGCATTTAAAAGGCCGCAGATTTAGATGAAATCCATTTATATGGTAATCCAGCAACAGTTTCAGCCGAAATGATTTGCCACAACGCTCACAAACAAATGGCTTTTCGCCCGTGTGGACACGAATGTGCACCTTAAGGTCGTTTTTTAATGAAAATGTGCTATCACAAAACTTACACTTCAACAACTTTTCACAGTGCTGTCGCAAGTTGTGTCTTTCCATGTCGTGATGCTTTTCGAACCGGCGCGGACATTGAGAGCACAAATACGGCAGTTCGCCCACGTTATGCACCTTAACCAAGTGCGTGCGAAGACTATAGTCAATGAAGAATCGCTTATCGCATATGTCACATTTGATCACAAACTTTTCTGATTTTGGAGGCAGAAAGCTGCACTGTGCTAGATATTGCAGCTCAGACTTTGAGCAGGCGCGACGTAGTTCCTTCGATTTAACTCGCCGCAGTGTCATATATACCCATTTACGCAATCTCATGACGGCTAGATGAACTTCAGTTTCGTTGACTCGTATTTTCGGTTCCAGCAACTTCGCCATTTTAATGTATGCTTGCGTGCGTGCTTCTAGGGACCTGAACGCTGCTACACCGCTATCATACAGCTCCGGAAAGTGTTCAAACGTCGCAATAAACATCGAAGTCATTTCGTTGATTTCCTTAAAGTTGAGCTGAAACACGTATAAATCGATTGAATATAGTTTGCAGAATTTCGTTTCTTGTTTTCTCACCTGTATAACATCCGTTTTAGAATAGTCATCATCTTCGTCGTCGTCGTCACTTTGTGAATTACTGATCGAAAGAAATTTACATTTTTGAAAATATCGTGCAGGCATTCCAGTCAGTTTTTTTTTTGACTAGCTATAACGTATTGTTGAAGCAATTGTTGTATGGATTTCTTCAATTCGATTTCCGTAAAAAGCACACCGGCTTTTTTATCCATAACTTCAATTATTAAATTGTACGCCTCAGTTTCGAAATTCGTATCGCCAAATTTTTCATCGTTTGGGTTCCACAAGCATGGATGATTTTTGAATTCTTCGATTAAGTGTAGCACACGTGGATTTTGACGTATAAAAGACACTTTTAGCTAAAATTTAAAAATGTTTTTAAGTGTATCAACAGTTAATACTCAATAATTCCCACCTTGCGCTTAAGTGGCTTTGCGTAAGATCGACGTTTGGGTGAGCTCACCTCCGGTTCATCATCAGAGTCAGTGGAATTGACCCATTCCTCCTCAATGTAGTCGCTATCATCTGTCATATTATGATCCTAATTTTTCCAAATCAGTTTATTGTTTAAAGAGTTGTATATTTATAAATTACCTCAGTGAATGTCTGCATCGCCTGATTTTCACCGTCATCGCCAGAAACGTCTGGGTCGTTGTCTAAAATGGTGTACATTTCATTATAGGTTGAAGATGCATAAGCTCCCGCTTCAATTGGTGATATTACAGTTACCGCTTCCGTGGTGGGCTCATCAGGATTCTGTTAAGCGGATAACGCCAATTAAAACATGAATATATTAAAATATAAGTTGCTTACCTCAGACTTGACATCGTCGTCAGGATCGTCTTTAATGTCCAAGAGACTGCCGTCGGTATTGTAAATTTCAAAATTCTCCTCTCGGAAATATTCAATTTGCATATCGCTGTGTGTGCTTTCTGCATCCGCGTCGATTATAAGATGTTCCCTACGCGTGTGCAGCACAAAATTTTCCCAGTCTTTGAGGTCATTTTCGATCGTACAGTACATGCACTTTAAGTAAAACTCCGTGTAGTTTGTGTTGGTTAGGACGCTGGCGCATATTTCCATTTTAAAACTTTAAAGAATGTCCCAGAAAATGCAATTTTTTTTATACACTTCAATGGGTCCAGCCCAGCTGCTTATGCATTTTTTGCAGTGCTGTGCAACGTTAAAAATAATACATTTTGAATTTGTTGTAAGATATCGATAACGCTATCGAATCGATTGAGTTTAAACTATATAAATAAAAAGAATCTGGATTTATTTATTTTGGTTTTTTAATTTAATTATTTTCAATACAATAAAAAAATTAAGATGAAAATTAATATAAAATTTGCATCTGTTCGCAAAACTGGAGTTACCAAATTAATCAATTGTTTGTTCTGGCAGTGTAATCTGCGTATTTTGTGGTCCATTGTTACGTACAATATTATGAGTACGTTTCATGTGCGAATTTAGACCAACAAATTGTGAGAACCTGGCTTCACAAAGTTTACATACAAATTTCTTAACTTCAGAGTGTATTTGCCGGTGTCTAATGAGCGAATGGGTACTTGTAAACCCTTTGCCGCATGTTGTGCAAATCTTGTCTCGTATGTTCAGATGGCTCTTAATGTGATCGGTCAAATGGGTGTTTCTTAAAAAATCCTTTGGACACATTGTGCACTTAAATGCTCTGATCTTTGTGTGTATGGCGATGACATGTTGCTTCATTTGTGATTTTAGTCTAAAGGCCTTGCCACACTGCTCGCACAGTACATTATTTTTTCCTGTGTGAGTGCGAAGGTGTAAACGAAGATCCGCATTTACTGCGAAAGATCTATCGCAGTAATTGCACTTGTGAGTCTTTCCAATATGCACACGTTGCATATGGGTTCGTAACTCACCGCGTCCCATAAAACTTCGCTCACATAATTTGCACCTGAAGGGTAGCTCCCCAATGCTATGAACCTTGAACATGTGCGCCTGAAGCACATGTTCCGAGTATGTTTCTTGCTGGCAAAGTGAACAGTTTAGTTTTGGTTTGAACGTCTTGGGTGGCAGAAATGCGCACTCCTTTACATAAAACTGTTCCGACTCATTGGCCGGATTCTTTGTACTTTTGTAGTACCACCGACGTAGGCACTGTATGGCGAGGTAGATATCATCGCCGCTTACACCACCTACATGTGGCACAGAACTTATGGTTGTCATTGCTTCGTAAGCTTGCTTGCGTGAATTCAAATTTGAAAAATCTTTGTGTTTGCTGTCGTAGAGCTGTGGAAAGTTCGCATAGAGATGAATGAAGTCTGTGGTGCTGTTGTTTCTTTCAAAAAAATTCAGCTGCAAGTCAAGGTATAGTGAAAGTTAGTTATTTAGATATAATTAACCGAAGTTATTATTCGACATTACCTGAATTGTTGAGTTCTTACATAATTGCGATTGATCTTGATATAGGTGCGTTTGATCTTGAAATGCTTTTAAAAAGTCGCAGCTTGTAAAGTGTTTGAAGGCTATTGAGTTTGGCTTTAGAATGCCATTATTGACATGATTTTCCACTAAATTGTATTGACAATGCAACTTTTGAATGGCTGCTTTTAAAGTACGCTCTGAGAACATAACAGAGACTTTTGTTTCCAACTCAGTGATTATCTTTTCATATGCAATCTTACAAGCAGTTAAGTCTTTATATTTGCTATAGCCAGGATTCCATAGGCAGGGTTGTCTTTTGTAAGCCTCTATAAACTGCAAAGTGCGCGGATCTCGTCGGAAGAATGATGGGTTAAACTAAAACAAATAAGTAAGTATAAATAAATATTTTTCAGCCCGAAAACAATATGCTAAGTAAGTATTACTTACCTTATATGTCGGAGGATAAACAGCCAATTCCTGATCTTCTTCGTCTGCTGACTGCGCATAGGATTCTGAAGATTCAACCATTTCATTTTCACTGTGACTTGAATCCGACAAAGATGAGGAGGGTCTTGCAAAGTCCTCCTCTGATATTGCATTTATTTCTATGTACTCTTCTTCAGTAGGCACGTCTAGAATTGTTTCCTTAGCACTGTTTTCATTCACAACAACTTGTTCTATTTTCAAACAACTTGGATTTTCTTTACTGTTCATAACGTGCGTATTATGAAAGTGCAACACAAACTCCTGCCACTTATCGATCTCGATATCTAGCAGGCAATGCGAACAACGCATTAAGTAACTTTCAAATTCTTCAGCTTTGCTTATTATAAAGCCGCAGGTTTCCATTGTGGCATGTAGTTTTGTTTGGCATTTAATTAAAGTATAAACAAGTGAAATTTATCTCACAATCAGCTGGTTTTATGCAGGGCTGCCAACGCATATTACCTGTCATATGCAACGGCATCTGGCAACTCTGTTAAACGCAGTAGTGTTTGTTTACATGGCAGGCGACCGGACTTAGGCTAGTGTAATGTTCAAGGAAACTTATTTGCAATGGAGGAGCCAAAAAACAATCTTACGTACACTTTATATATGCTAACATTCTTTCTGTGCGGCGCGCTGCTCTTTTTGATTGGTTTCTTTCCGGCTTCATACACCGTCGCAGAGCAAGAAAAGACCGTACCGATTGACCGGCCAACAACACTGCATGGTGTAAAGTGAGTTGTTTATCAGTAGTTATATATGCGCTGCCACATGTGCGGTAAACTTCAACTTTTTTAATTTTACAGACTGCTGATCCCGCCGGCCAGCTATGACTCATTTATACTATTCTTGGTCGATGCTTTGCGCAATGACTTTCCCAATGAGTCTTCAATGCCCGCGGCTCATAATAGGGCTTGTCTAAAGCTTAGTTTGCACGTAGACATCCCTACAGTGACAATGCCACGGTTGAAAAGCATCACAACCGGCACGCTGTCAAACTTTATAGACATTGCGCTGAATGTGGGCCACACGGAACAGGTTAAGGATTCGCTGCTGCATCGTCTGAAAGAGCGCAACTCGGTCATTTCCTTTGCCGGAGACCATACATGGGTGCACCTGTTTCCCAGTGAATTTACTCGCGTAGTAGCCAATAATGATTCCTTTTACGTCAACGATTTCTATGAGGGTGACAAGAACGTTACCAAGGTGCTGGAAGCGGAGTTAGAGAAAAAAGACTGGACGCTGCTTATATTACACTATCTGGGTTTGGATCACATTGGCCATGTTGAGGGAAACGAAAGTCCAAGGGTTTTACACAAGCTTAGGGAAATGGATGATGCTGTCAAAAAGATATTAGACCACAAAGTGAGTTATTTGTAAAAAAGTATTACGCAATCGGATCTTATTAATTGTAGCTTGTCTTTCAAAGTATATGCCCAACTATTTACTTATGCTGACTGGTGATCATGGCATGGCGGATGGCGGTGGACACGGTGGCAATACGCCTGCTGAAACCTCAGTGCCACTCTATGTGTATAGCCATAACTGCAGCAAGTATACGTAAGTCAACACAGAGAAACTAGACACAGCTTTCTGTAACTGATTAAACTATTTTAGAGCCAGCACAAAGCGTTATAATCAAATTGATTTGACGCCAACTCTTGCTCTGCTGCTATCAATTGAAATACCAACCATGTCTATAGGATGCTTGATACCCGAGATGTTGCAAACATTATCACTGGAGCACCAAATGTATGCCTTCTTTTATAATGCACACCATATGCTCAACAAGGCCAGAGTCAAATTTGGACATGAAAGTGTGCGGCGTAGTAGTAAGTACTTCAATTAGAAATCCAGTCTATTAAATTATAACGTTTTTTTTATTAAATCAAATTTAACAGACTACTACCACTGGTATCAGGAAGCCACATTGCTGCACAAAGAGCTATTGCAACCGTTGCGCATTGGAGATGGTAGCGGTGCCAGCAAGGTGCATTATGAGAATGCAAAGCTGAATTATTTGCGTGTGGCACGTGAAATAAGTGGCCAGCTATCCGAGTCACTAGTGAAATTTGATTATGGATTCATTGCCATAGGTCTGGCACTCACAACAGCGGTACGTTAGGATATTTATAATGCCTTATGTCTCATTAAATTAAGCACTTTGTTCACAGACCTCCTTACATACACTATTAAGTGTGCTATTTCTCGATATTGCAACAGACCAACTGGGACTGTATGGCTTAAAAGTGGGTCAGCTGCTGCTCTCGCTGGCAATTGGAACTGCACTTAATGTTGGAAGTCATTTGCTGGATTTTGTACTGACCAGCTCCATGTTGCAGAGCCTGCTGTTACTGTTGCCCATTGTTGCCGCGGTTTACCTGATCATTGATGTGGCACAAGCGCTGCTTAAAATTCTGTTGCCGCCTTTAAACTCGCGACACCTAAAGCTGTCGATACCGCTGCCGGTGCCACTGCTACTGTGCTTTGCCATACGCATCCTTACGCTGGGCTCTTCATCCTTTATTGAATTTGAATACAAGATCTGGTACTATCTGGGCAACACACTGCTTTTGCTGACCTCATTGAAGACACTAAGACGTCGCATTACTAAAGCAAATGTGGAACTGGATGGACGGCACTTGCACAAGATTGCCTCCACTTGTCTGTGGCAGCAGCGCAAGATCTTTGTGGTGCTCATCCTGCTCATACTGATGCGTTATCTCCACAGGCTTGCAGCCATAAAAAGCACATTGATGCTGTTCTCGTTGCTTCTCTTTTGGGCGCGCCTGCGCAAGTTCACCAACACACCGCAGGCTGTTTTCAATGGCATCGCCTTTCTGCTAGTCTACTGCTTTCGAGGCTTGAACGGTCAAGTTAAGTTCTTCGATCTGCCGCAATATATGGCGTAAGTTCTGGGTCAACTATTCTTAAAGCTATAAATTATTAACTCTTTATCTGTATCACACAGCGCACGTTTCCTCGTGCCCGTTCTGGTGCTCTTTTGGTGCTGCCTGGCACTGGTTCTGGTGCTGGGCTACCGGACAGCACTGCCACAGCTACAACAAACTGGACGGAGCTTGCTGGAAGAGCAGCCAAAGAGCAATCTGCTCAAGTTGCTGCACACCAATTTGACATGTTCGCTAATACTGGTGTCGCTTCTGTACAAGGTTCAAAACATAGTGCTGCTACCCACGCTTCTCATCACGCTGGACGAGACGTACAAGCTGTGCGATGCGTATGGGACAACAGCGCGCAGGTTCTCGGTGCGACTGGTGCATGTTTATAAGACAATTCTGACCATATTCGTGGCCAGAATGTTTTACTTCTATCAGGGCAACTCAAACAGTTTGTCAACCATAGATTTGACGCCCGGTTATATTGGACAGACCAGCTACAATCCGGCTATTGTCGGCTTCTTTGTCACACTTAACACGTACAGCGCTGAAATACATTCCTTTTTGTACCTTATCGTGCATACACTGCGTGCAGATCAGCGCAGTGTGGGTATCATGCAGCTTCAGGCTTCATATTCACGGGCAGCGCATTCCCTTGTGGCACCTCTATATGCAACACTGGTTTTGCTGCCGGCGGCCTTCTACCTCCTGCTTATGGTAGGCTTTCGCTATCATCTGTTCATCTATTCCGTCTTTTCACCAAAAGTGCTCTACGATTGTTATACTGTATTTGTATTCTATTTGGTATTCCTAACAACGAGTTTGTACTTTAAATTGTTTAAACATGACGCTTAAATATTAAATAATTTAAAAGCTTTAAAACCTAATCAAAAGGAATAATAAAATTAGTTGCCCTCCACACGCAGTGCATAGTGAATGTCATCGGGGCTAACGTTGAGCAGTATTTTCTGGTAAAGATCATGTCGCGAGTGCTCACTGATGATAAGTCGCTCGGCGCCCAGCTTGGAGCAAAGATGCAAGGCGCGTCCTGGTGCTGGCAAGCCCAAGCCCATAAATGCCACAATCGTCTCCATCTGCGCATAAACGCCCATAAATGTGGTCTCCTCGACACCGGTACGTGTCACCTCAGCGGCAACGGCTTGCAGAAACATCTGTTCCAGGCGCGAACAATTCTTGATAGCCTGTACTTTTGCACTGGCTATCATCTCGGCCAGCGCCTGCTGCACATGCAGCATATTGACGCATTTTGCTGCCACCTGTTGCTCCGTGGTGTCGGCAATTTCTGTTGCACGCCGGCATATGTCAAGGGCACGACGCGCATCTCCCGATACGGCGGCCACTTTACGTGCCACCAGCTGTACAGCCTCGCCCTTAAAAGCCTCGGAGCCTGCCAGTCGCGCTGTGACAATTTCCTGCAGCTGCTTGTGCGTGTACGGCTGAAAAGTGAGACGTGTCAAGCCCAGACGGGATGTAACTTTGCCTGAAAATTAGTAGTGTAGATAATATTAATTAGTTATTGTTTTAAGCGTGCCGAATTATTTTACTTACCCATGAGCAAGCGCTCTGGCAAATCCATTGTGTTGGCTATAGTGACCACAACTAGTCGAGCAGCCGATTTGGTTGGCCAGTCGAGCAGATTGTACACAACATCTTGACGCCGATTGCACAGTACATCCAGCTCATCTACCAGCAGAACAGTGGTTACACGACGCGGCGCAGGAGTGGTAAAACGCTTCTCCAGCAACGTATGTGCGTGCTCCCAGGAAACGGTTTTGCCCGTCAATTGCTTGTAGATCTGCACATAAGCCTGTCGCGGCTCCGTTAGCCGCATGCCATTTATCTCCAAGAAGTCAAAAGCCGGCAGCTTATGCTGTGCCACCAAATGCTGTAGCGTGCGAATGACGCCCGTGACAGTGGCCGTTTTGCCAGTACCTGGCACACCGGAAACATACATACAACCACCGCACTCATCCTGAATTTTGCCCTCCAGAAAGCTGTAGATATTGTCAAACTCCTTTTCGCGGCAGGGCAAACTCTTGGGCACAACTGAAACGTGGAGTTGTTCGCGTGCCAGCTGCAACTGCGACTTGTGCCTGTCATTCACGGGCTGCTGACGTTGCTCCAGACTGGGACTCAGCTCACCGGCACGTATTTTCTTAATCTTCTGCGATGGTGTCAATGGTGCCGTCTCCTTCAGCGGTTTAGTTGCCGATGCCTGCTTTGTGCCCGTGGTGCTCGAGCGTCGTGGACGTGTCGGTGTCTTTTGGCTGGACGTCTTTGGTGTGTAATCCGCGTCGGCTGCTTTGTTCAATCTCGATCGTCCACGCTTGGGTGTAGATATAATATCATTGTCCTTAAAAATGCGCTGCTCTACAATATTCGACAGCTGTATGCTGCGTCTGGGCGTGCCCTCAGCTGTAAGTAATCAACAAAATTAGATTTATAAAAACCAATCGTAAAACTTATTTGACTCACCTAATCTTGATGTGGCTGACTTAAGAATGCTCTTGCGTCGTGTGGATGGTGTTAAATCAGTGCCAACAGATTCCAAAGGCTCTTTAGACTTCTTGGTTGGCGTATGATAGATATCACCATTGGTTGCACCCAGACGTTTACGTCGTTGCGTATTTGGCGTATCATTGATTGTTTCCAACGGATCTCGCTCAACATCTACGGAGGCAAGACGAACCGATCTTCGGCGCTCCGAGATGCGCAACTTGATTTTCATGTCATTTGAGGGCGTCTTTGGATCTGGCGTTTGCTGCACAATTGAATAGTTCAGGCATTCCGAATCGAAGTTGTTTTCGCCGCCTTTGTCCAGGCTGAGATTTAGATTGCGACGCGCTGCCGATGCGCGTGATGTTGGTGTGGCGACTTTCTGATTCTTTTCGGTTAACGGTGAGGCCATCAGATAATTGGCATTAATCTCTGATTCGACGTTCTTCTTCTTCTCCGATAGACGCACCACGCTGCGGCCACCCACAATTTTAATGGGCGACACTTTGTTTTCGCTATTGAAATAGTTGTCATTAACGTTGACGTCTACAAACTCAACGGGTGCCTCATTGTCTACCGCCATGGAGACACGTCGGCGCGAGATGGATTTTCGGGCCGAAGAAGAAGAATCGGTGCGAGTGGAGCGCCGTATTTTGCCTGACCTTGTTACATCATCCAATTGGATGTCGAGCGGAATGAGACGATAAGCGTTCTTCACTTTGAGGAACTTGTAGCGTGTCACAAACATTGGACACTTTGACGACACTTTGTTCTGACTAATTATCTGTTTGGCTGTATGCCCGGTTTCACCCTCCAGGACTATGCACTTGCGGTAAATGGAGCCAAGGGCGACGTCGTTGTCGTAGGGACGATGCTCCTCAATGATTTCCAGGTCAAAGTCAATGCACAAGCCGTCCTCATCGAAATGCTTATGTGGTATATCCTGGGGGCGTGAGTACCATTGTACAATTGCACGGCAGGATTCTTTATTGGTCATCTCCCGCAATTCATAGAGATGCTGAATCTTAGCGATGTCACAACCCTCGATGGTGTCTGGTTCGGCAGCATCCGCGTTGGACACCAATATGTAATCGCCTACACTTAGCTTTAATGGTCCGTAAACACACTTTTTATAAAAGTATACGTTTTTATGCTCAAGACTCTTGACACATGTATTCTGCTGGTGGCTGCCAATCCATATGACCTGCTGACCAGCACTGATTGCGTTTTCGTTATTAACCATCACGATTTGTGTATGTAGTCAAGCAAATATTCTTAGTCAGCTATTGGTGTGTTCCACTTTTCTTCTTTTTTTTCTTGTTTTTCGGTATACAACAAATAAGATCAGCAGTTTGCCGCGCTGTGCGCTGGTTTTGGCGCAAAACTAAAATCGAATCGACAAGCCATCGATACCTAAAAACACACTACTACGATATATCGATAGTTTTGGGCAGCCCTGGTACTACGTTTTCTAACACTGACTAAATATAAGCCAATAAATCCCGCCTAATTTACATTGCTTGCAAGAAAACCTATTCAAGAATTTCCAATTAAAAACTTAACACACTACGTAAGACGGCAAAAAAGAGAACGTGTGTTAAAAATGTATAAACCGCAACAACAAATTGTGGAAAATGACCAAATAAATTTCCTTTCACACGAGCCCCATTGTCTGCCACAAATGCGATAAGACTTTCAGAGGCTGCTAGGAACTGACCCACCACAACCTGCGTCACCACGAAGTGAAAACATACAGCTGCTTAAGATGTGATGCAAAGTTCAACCATTAAATTAATCACACGAAGGTTGTGCTAACTCGAAAGCAGCAGAAGGGCTTGTACATTGATATTGGTATGCGTATGCTTTTATTTATGGATTAGTGGTAGTTGAGTATAATGTTTGTTTTTGTTTTGTTTTTCTTGGGTACGTAATGAGTACAAATATCAAGCAAATTGAATCAAACATTTTGCATTGCATGCATAACAATTTTTTTTTTGGTTTTTGGTTTTTTCTTTTTTTATATAATTAACATTTATTATGAACGTTTTTTCTCTTCGCTTCTGTTCTATGGCCTGTGATCTTTTGTTAAATCAAATAAAATCAACAATGAAGCATAGTATAATCGACTTGGTTTGGTTGTTTCTGGGTGTAAGGTCTATAAATGTAAATACGCAAATCAAGTCGTAAAAGTGTTTGTGTTCTTTGCTTAAATTAAAATCAATCACAATCCATATATACATTTAAAAAAATATAATACTAAAAATGCTTACAAATTACGAAATAAATGGAAAATCACTGGGCGCTTTCAAGAGAATTTGAAAACATATTGAATGCTGTTTGCAGACTAAACTCAAACAGTACAAAACGAATGCTTGCTACAAATATTAAGCACATATTCATATTTGGGGTTATGTTTGAGGGGATTGGGTGGGGTTAGGAGAGAACACTAAGTGCAAGTGTTGCTTTTTGTTTTTGTGTGAGAGTAAAACTAACAGATATTCATATAAGATGAGTTAATGCTTCGATAATTTGCAGCACATGGATATCTACTCAATTTCGTGGAAACGTAGGATGGCACGTCCGGGTATCTCGGAATTGCACAGTTTCTGTATGACCTCGGCGGCCTGTTCGCACGGGAATACCGAATATGGTGGTGGCTCAATCTTTTTGTCTGCCACCAGCTGAACCAGCTCCGCCAGCTGCTCCGCCGTACCGCCGGATATTGGTATAATCTCCTGCTGATACTCATTCGAGAGTCGTGAGAATTTCGGCAGCAGCTTCTCGGCCACCTCCTCGCTGATGAGCACAACGCCGCCCTTGGACAGGCAATGCATGGAACGATGCAGGCTTCTGGACGTTGTGCCAAAATCAATAACAACATCCACGGCACCGCCGCACACATCCTTGGTGCGCTCAATCAACTGAGCCTCATACAGACACTCGTTCCACTGCACAACGCTGACACTGTAGAGGGAAGAAAAAAGGCAAGTTTAGTTAAGTTGGAAAAAAAAAAAATCAATCGATTTATACTCACTTTTTGATCTCTGTAGCTAGACGGAAACCCTCGTCGCGCAGACTGGCAACTGTAATGTCCACATTGTTGGCACCGGTCGATGCAAAATGATAGGATGCAATGCGCACAGCCCACAGGGCCAGGCCACCAGTACCGACAATCAAGATACGGCACTTCTTTTTAGGATCGGTTGCGGCACGCTGATTGAGGATCTGTGTGACGACAGTTTGGGCCTGGAATACGGCATTCATTGCGAGCAGTGCACCAGTGGGCAACATGGCTGCCTCCTCCATGGGCAGACTATCCGGTATGGGCACGATATGCTTGAGATCGGGCACAACCAGCAGCTCTGCATAGCCGGCGGGAGTCTCATCAAACGGATAGACTATGACACGCTGTCCAATGTGGAGGCCGCAGTTGTTGGCCTCTGTGACCTCTGAGCCGAGTGCTTCAATAACACCAGCCACCTCAAATCCCGGAAAGAATGAGCCCTCGCGTATGCCATGATGAGCTGGCGATGACATCGATGTCACTGACGGACAGTAATCACTCAATTCCGATGATACGGACGACATGCTGGTTATCGAATTGGCACGGTCCCGACGACGGTAGCAGGCGCCGGCACACACAATCTTAATGCGGGCGCCAAGTGCCGGTGTGTCCTCAATGGGCACAAAAAAGTTAAAAACGCAGTTCCTGTTACCCGGTCCGGGTGACTCAATTGACACTTGACGGCACAGTTTATTCATGTTGTGCGTGCTTATGTGATGCTGTAGATGTTCGGGATCTGTTGGCGGCAATGCTGACGTCAAGGTAAGCGAATTAAGCGACAAAGAAGAGGTATCTGTTGTTGCGCTGCAATAAAAAAAATACAATTACACTTTTAAAATGCTAAACAAAATATGTAAATTCATTCAGTTATTCTCTCTCACTCAATTTAATTAATATGGAGGTCGTAAAAAGTTGCAGAGAGAGTACTTATTATAATTTCAAATCTATATAATTCGGCTTTTATTCTTTGTTAAAATTATTAGATTCTATAGCACTTATATTGTTTGTACAAGTATGTAAGCGTTTTATCGACTACACATAGCTTGATTTGGAACAAGGCCATTTTGTTTGCGTTTCGCTTTGGAATCTCATTTGTTGTTCATTACAAAACAAAAACATATTGAGGATTTCACAGAGGCATGAAGTCAGAATATAAATTTGGTACCTTATGGTCTAGGTTTTGTAGTGCGCACATCATGATACTTAGCTTTTATCAAACTGACTTATCAATGTTTGCCTCAATAGAATAATCTTTGATTCAATGCCAATCACAGTTGCTTACATTTTGATGTTGATATTATTGTACTTGTTAAAAGGTTAAGTAGACAGGTGTGCTTTCCAATACATATAAATATGCAGTGTGGAAGAGTTTAATTTATTGGTATAGAAAATTCGCTATGTTTTATTTATTAAGCATTTGACATAACAACTTTTATTAATGTTGATTAGTTTGCTTGACTAAATATTAATTAATGCGATTGTCCCACAGCCTTCACTTAAGCACCTGATAAACTCGTATCAGAG
Source organism: Scaptomyza hsui (assembly GCA_018152825.1). Taxonomy (NCBI): domain Eukaryota; kingdom Metazoa; phylum Arthropoda; class Insecta; order Diptera; family Drosophilidae; genus Scaptomyza; species Scaptomyza hsui. The sequence goes on from JAECXO010000002.1 coordinate 5,934,311, forward strand.
AAATACAATTTGATAGGAATAATAGCTATATTAAATGATTAGGATATTCTGAGGTAATTAACTAATATTAGCAGTCAGTAAAAATCACTAAAACTTTTCACTTTCCATTATATTTATGACGGCACTTGAAATACCTATTTAAAATTTATATGGGCTTTACCTCATTGGCTTAATCAAGCTGTGCTGTTGACTGCAAATATCGACCGGCATTTTATTATTTTATTTTCTCTTTCTTCTTGTTGGTGTTTGTTTTTATTTAGTGACAATACACATAAAAATGCTGCAAACTTGTAAACTTTGTTTGCTTAAGTTCTTTTAACACTGTGTTCAGATTTTTCTTTATTGTTTGCTGAGCAACTCGTTCCAGCACTGGACTTGTCAAGCGCACTTCCAAAGAACAACTAACATTTTTCCGAGACGATGCACGCTCTAAAAAGCAAAATAAACCGTCAGCGGCAGTAGCGACGGCGACGGCGTCAACAGTGGTGGAATGAGTTGAAAAACCAAAAGCTGCACAGATACACAAACAGATACAGATACACACAGATATATATGTATGTATGTACATCTATATGTGCATGCACGCAATGCATGCACTGAGCATGAACATTGGGATGCAAATGCAATATACATTTGTATGTACATATATTTGCAAAGATCTATAAGCTGATGGATTATTGTTCCAATGAAAAAGACAAAACGCAAGCGATGTGTAACTTATAATACCTAATGGCTTATGAGTACGTTTCGTACGCTTATATTTCTGTCAGTGTACAGCAGCGAGTATGTTCTTGTTTATCTTTTGTTTGCATTTCATTTGTTTGTCTGTATGTCGTAAATCGAGTTAAAAATCTCAACAAAAAAAAAGCAGCCCGTTAACACACTCAAAGTAAAAAAATAATTAAAAACAAACGTATGTATGATTGTGTGTAGATGTATAGTATATTCTATTTACTATATGCATTTATCGGGGTAAACGGCAGCTTTATGATCAAAACAAAAAACAAAACAATCTACGGCGCGTTGAAGTGTTGTCAAGCGGCCATCGAATTATTATTTTTAAAGTATCCTAAAAATTTGTAAACAAATACATATTTTTTACATGACATCGTTAGATTAGTCACGTTCTCAGGCCCTGCGTGTGGCATTATGTCAAATTGATTAGTTTTTTTTATTTACAATTTAATTTTTGCTATTGATTATCTGTTTCAACTCAAAGTAAACAAACAACTTTGTACATACAAAATCGCATTGATTATAAACATACATACATATGTACAAATATAAGTACTCATGTATGTAAGTGTGTACACACTATTTGTTTGGTAAACGGGTGCGAGATGTTTGAATGGAAATGAGGGTCAACACCACAACAACAACAAAAGCCTTACAAACATGTGTGTGCTGCGTGATTATCACGCATTCAACGCGTGCAAAATTCACCAGCCGGTAACTGCTCTCTTGTCGTTCTCTCTCTCTATCCCTCTCTGTCTTTTCGTTCTCTGCTACTTTGGCGCGCTCTTGTTTTGGTTCTCAGTCTCACTCACCCTCAACTTCATTCTGGCAGGAAAAAAGCGCACTCGTTGGCCGCAAGCTGCTTGTAAAGTTATGGTAGTGGTGTGCTAAAAACGGAATGCGGAGATAGAAAACATAATGCACATACAACACACTGATAGTATGTACATATACATTCATGCACATACATCTTCTTTTGTGCGTAAAACTGCCTTTGTTCTTTGTTGGCACACTTGCGCCTATACATACATATGTATATATTTGCAAATGTATACTTATTGATATGTATGTAAATATAAATATCCTGATAATAAAATCCCTGACAATATGTATGTACACACTTTGCTGCTATAAAATAATCAGACGGTTGAACGCTTTTCGCATTGAGTCAAAAAAAAGCGAAAGTGCCATAAAATTTTGGTATACACTTGCGACACATTAATTTATTGGCATTTCTCATATCTACACATATACATAAACATTAATTAAGCTCAATTTATGTTATCAATTAAACTTTCATGTCCAATAAGAGAAATGATGCCAATGGCACAGTAGATGGCTCAATTGTCTGCCTCGATCAAGTGAGATCAGCATATGAAGGTTCTACAAATGCAAAATAATATATTTATTTATTATTGTTTTTTGGAGACACACTTTAATTGCTACTCTAATATGCAGTGGAATTCTCCATTCAATTGTATTTTGTATGATTGATTCATTTAAACATCTACATGTTAATCATTGTGGCGCCAATATGCCTAAAAAATGTAGCCCACTTGATTTTAACGGCACCTCAGAGTTGCTCTGGCGTGTTAATCATTTACAAGTCGGGGGAAAATGTTACAAATTATGCAGCAACGGGACATAAAATTTTATTGTAATCGTTTGCATTTAACCGGAATGAACTGTACACAAGCCAATGCTATTTATAAGTCCTTTGTGTTATTGACGATCAAAACAAAGCAGCAGCGTTCTCGTTTGCGGTTTGTGATTATGATTTTTGATATACTTTTTATTTACAATCTTCGATTGTACTATAATTTGAGTACATGTGAACACGACTACTATTAGATTTTGCGTGTGGTTTTCTTTTGTTTTTTATTCCTAAGACGAGCACTCTTTGGAGTGTCGAGTGGAATCTCCAGGGGCTGATAGGATGCCACGAGTAGCTTATTTATTTACTATGCACTCGATTGGCTTTTGAAAGAGTTTGTTTATGCATGCGAACGCTTTTGATAAGAATTCAAATATAAGCGTGTACAAGTTATGCTTTTATTGGATGTTATATATTCGTACATATGTACATACTATGTACATTTGGTTGTCTACGCAGACGCCAAAATCTAGCATGCCAATTTGTATTACGCAGTAAACGTTGCACGGAAGCGCTACGTGCCATAAGTAAGGACATCCAACATACACACATCGAAGGCAAGTCGTAATACGTATAAAAATACTAACAAGTTGTTCCAGAACAGAACCGTCTAGTCCATATGTGTTTAAGGAGTTGCGTAACATGGTTTAATTAGCAAACTTACCTTGTAAAAAATGTATAAATCGACACAAATTGTTGGTACTGGGCTTTCAGCGTTTTAATTTTATTATTATTAATATTTTTTTTTATCAAAATAGTTAATGTTTAATTTTGTTTTAATAATTTTAATGTTAACTTTTTACACGCCTTGGTTGCGATAAAAAAATGCAATAACTTTATGCGCTTGTTATGCTTGCGAATCCTTGTTCACTATAATTGAGTTGCCGTACGGCATACAGCTCATAGGAGGACACATTTGACTTTGAAGTCTCCTTTGCTGGATACTAACGAAATAGGCAATGTAAGTGTAAATATAAGAAACGAGTTTGCGCACTTAATATTTTAAATGTTTGGATTTCAAACTTAACAGTCAACGCATAAGCGCATTTTGCAGCACATCTTTTTTTATAGCACTAGTCAACACTTGAAAAGCAATGTATTATAGTTCAATAGCTGGCTGCTATAACAGCGTGACAAGAAGCTAGCTGTCATAGTAGCGGTTCAAACTTATTTGGCGCGTTAACGCTTTTTATTTGTTTGTTTTACTTTTGGCAACAGCAATTGATACAATATAAAAATATGGACAACGGGTTAATTATTACAAAATTATGATATTCTAATGACCATGCGCAAAGCATCACGATTAATTTTCGCCTGTTTCAAAATATGCCCCTCTACGAATATATCCGATTCGTATTGCAAATAGTTGACGCACTTTTCCACATATAGCAATGATTCCGCCAACATTTCCTTGGGTGATAGGCTGGTCTGCAGGGCAATGCGTCGCGTGTGCTCAGCTATGGCCGAATGCAGCTCAAAGCATAAAGTACCGAGCATTCGCACCTCACCTAAAAATACAAAAATATGTCGTTTCTAACGATGCGTATATGAAAATAAAGTGATTTTAACTTACAGGGCGCAATTATTTCATAGAGTTGGACCAGTTCTCTTGCATATTTTAATTTCAAATGCAGCTGTTCGTCGGATAGTACCATTAGCTCCTTTATGTCCTTGGCAAAAAGTTGAACTAGCAGAATTTTAACTTCACTCAAATGATAATGCTGTGTGGGCAACCACTTCTCATAGTGTTTAAGGTATCTAAGGGGAAAACAAAGGTAACGAATAAACGTAAGGATATATAATGCTTACTTACTTAAAGCCATTCTCTGCTGTTTTTTCCATACTCTGAATATCCTTGCTGGCGCGTTCCAATATGCCATCAATATATTTTCTCTGCACTTGTTTCTGGCAATCAAGGCAGCTGAAAGGATGGCAAAATTTAGCTATTTCTTTTAAGTATATAATGTAAACAACTACCGCCAGCTGCCATTCCAATCATCTGCCTTGCTTGGCAATAATAGTCCCGAACATTTGCGATCCTCGCACTTGATAGCGCTATAGTTGGTGCCCAGTTCGGTGACATCCAAGCAGCGTTCGCAGGCGCATTTGAAGAGCTTTGTCTGCATCAGATGGCGTTGGCGATCGGCTGTGCCCCAAACGGCATCCGAATAGCAAATGCTCAAGTGTGAATTCTTCTTAATCTCTTTGGGTGCCCAGAGCACACAGTGGCCATGCTTGTTGAAGCTCTTTGCCAGATTGGGCACACAAGAGTGCTCCGTGAACGAGGCCGTATAAAAGACAGCCACATGTGGTGGATCAGATGTGGTAACCTCATGTCCATTAATTTGTAGAGTGCCCACGGCACGCATGATTTCCTCTTCACTAAATTTCTGCGTCCGAAAGAATCTGTTAGGATAAACTTTTTTTTATATAGTTTAAGTTTCATTTAAATTGTTTTCATTTACTTGGGTATAAACTGTCCAATGCTGGCCAGGTCAGCCTTCCATTGATTGGAACCACGACGCGTTTGTTCCAACGATTCCAGCTGCTTGAACTTTTCGGCATTTTCCGGATTTGTCTCGTTAAGCAACAAACATCTAACTGTACTGACGCAGGTGTACAACGGATGTGGCCCATTGAACTCAGTCACATTCACTTTCTGGCCGCGATCCTGAGTAAGCTGACACTCGGCCTTGTGCTCGGCCAGGGATGGGCATTCGGGACCACACAACGGCCAGCCGCACTTCTCACAACTGATGTGATCATTGGCCTCGATGCAGTTCAAACAGCCCATGCAGACCGGTGCCGAGATTTGCGTTGGTCCACGCATCAGTGGCGCCTCCTTAAGCAATATCTCATAGGGCTTTATGTTACGTGTGGCAATCAAATGGCGACCCAGCAGCTCATTGTGCGCTATCTGCAAGCGGCAAAAAAAATTTTGAGGTTAGATTTCACAAGCAGTTTCGAGAATTAAATTATGTACGCCTATACCTTAAATGGAGTGCATTGGGTCTTGTGCGCCTTCCAGTCCTGCTTCTGATGCTGCACCGAACAATAGGCAACCTGGTTGCAATTGGAGCATTTGTTTTTCGTGGGAGTCTCACACACATGGCACGCATTCATTTTTGCAGCAGATTCTCAATCGACTATTTCTAAAGGGCGGGCGGCACTTGAATTATAGATTTTCTGTGTGAGAATTCGTGAATTTACTTACACACAGACCGTAGTAATAGCAGTTGTATTGCATATGTGCATCCACTCACACGTTTTTCCGTCTCACTGAGTCCACTGAGGCACAGCGCTGGGAGATGTGGGACATGAGATGAGAGCATCAGCAGAGAACTGAGAATCAGGCTCCTATAAATAGACCCACACCACTGAGCATAGAATACATAGAGACCTTAAATCGACTGTAATCCTATTGCCGTCAAAATGTTAAACTTCCGATCCAGGAAGAAGAAGAGTCGAAAACTTAACAGACAGAGCTGGCCGCGCAAAAGCGCAACGTCATTCTATTTCTTGCTCTGCTATAAGCAACACAACGGACTTGGGCTGGAGCTCAAGTCGCGTGTATGTATGCGTGCATATGTGAGCGAGCAGTTAGTCACACGGACACATGACATGTATGTGTTAGTGCATTCTCTGGACCACAAACACAAAACAGCTGATAGAAAAAACAACGGTAGATCTACTTAACCGTTTCAAACAAAAAACACAATTCCATATTCCAGTTACAGTGGGCTCAATGATGATTAAAAATACTGAATTCTAAATTCCTTTTCACAATTATATTATACAATCAATTTTTCATAATTTTTGTAGTGTGTCACTAAAGGTATTTTATTTTGTGTTCGCACCATTAAACATTGGCTACATTATGTACAATTTTGTTCTGTTTGGGGCTAGGAAAGAAAGGGTGGGATTGAGGATGTGGTTTAAAAAATGAACACAAAACACAAAGCCATACACTTGCTCTTATTGTATAACTTTCATTCTAACAATCCATATTTGTTGGGATACAAGCAGTAATTGTTATGTATAATATTTGTTTTAAATTTCTAGATACAATTCTTTTTACATTGTTTTTTAGTTTAGTTTTGTTTTGTTTTGTTGTATATAGCCTCCACCCCATTTAAACAGTGAGGTATTTAGCTACATTTAATGCCTAAACTTTGATTTTGGCCTAAACATCGGCAGCGTTCGACTCTCACAAAATGCTTTCGTTTGCCGTCAAGCAACCACAGCTGCTGTCGATCATATATCAGTCTCGTCATTGGCACCATTCGCCTCGCGCAGCATTACAAATTTGTGTAGCTTAACGTTCTCCTTATTGTTGTTGCGCAGCTTGTTCCTCTCACGCTTCTTTTCACGCGTGCCATTGACCTGGAAATTGTCGCTTTGGAATGGTATGGTGTATTCGGTTTGAAATGCAGTTCCTGCTGCTGCTACCGTTTTTGGATCCTTCTCTCTATTCTCGTTTGCACATTCACTTTCAGATTTATCTTCAGCCGCAGAATTGTAGTGACCTGAGTAAAGTTTTAAATACATAGTGTTACTATTCAGATTACAAATATGATACAATATTTACCCTTGACTCCAAACATCTCTGTATTGTGTTTGGTGCCATTACGATTTCGGCCACGTTTACGCATATTTAGCCGCAGCGCAGCAACTTTAATGGCTCTGCCATGTGTTCGACTGCGTCTGGAGCTGCTGTTGGTAGAACTAACGCTACCATTGGGCAGCACCTCAGTGTTGGTCGCAGTTTCTGGCTTTGCTGTTGGCATCTCTTGCTTCTCAATTGGCACTGCTGGCACTGGGGATGGTGAAAGCGTTGGACTCTCGTTGCGGCTTCTGCCCAAATTGCTTTCGGTATCCGAGTGATTGAAGGGATAGATGTCCGTCGAAACATCGTCCATGTCCTCATCTATATCCACCCCATCATCGTCCTGATCGATAATCTCGATCTCATCAGCCTCATCATCGGATAACGATCCTCTCACCATTATTTCGGGCCCGCCACCATAAATGCCATGTAGGAATCGCCACAGTGGCGCATTCAACTGCGCATGATCGGAGCCAGCGCGTAGGCTACAGATGGTAGATCCATTTAGCATACTGGGTTCGGCAATGCTCTCATTGTTAATCGGTCCCGGCTCCTTGTGTGTGATGCCGCGCAAGAAATGCTGCCACGCTCGCGTCCAGGGCATGGCAATCGCATAGATGGCCGATGAATCCAGTTCGCTTGGCTGCGCATTGTATTTGGTAAAGATAGCCAACTCATATTGCTGTCTCCGGGCTAGAGCATCTGCGGCACGCTTGCAAACATCGCACTCGAACATTATGTTAACGGCCGGACCGCCGCCAAAGCGATTATATAGATAATCCCACAACGGTTGCGGAATGGGCACGGCAATTTGGCTTATTATCGCCGCTTTGGAATGTAGAATGCCGCCGTGTGGACATAGCATCTCCTGATTGTTGATCGGTCCAGGCTCCGAAAACGTTGCCAGTCGCGACAGCCACTCGCGTGTCACGTAGAACTGAATGTCGCCCTCGTAGAGTGGATTGGAGGTGGACAAATTGATTGCCTCCTCGCGAATCAGCTTCATTTGGGGATTCTGTTTTTGGTAGAATAGCACATATGCCTGACAATTCTGCACCACATCGGGCGTAACCTCCGTCACGTGCTGATCATCAAACTCGTACCAGCGTCCATTGAGTGCATTCCGGGCATAGCATGTGTAGTGGCCGCCACCCACAGTGCCATGATGACAAATCACCGAGCACAGATTATAGGTGGGTACCTGGGATTTACAATCCTTGTGCAGATACGGACGCATATCGAATCCCTCGAGTGGAAAGTACACATGCGAGGAGATCTTCGAGCTGTACGAGAGATCGTGACGAAAGCGCTTCAAATGGATGCACAGCACCTCCGGCAAGTTGAGCACACGTGAATATTTAATGCCAGTGCGCAATTTGTTGCAACGTTCGCAGCTGAAAATAAGCCGTTTTAAATACGGTGTTAGGGCAAGTATTCCATGGAGACACTTACCTGTACATATTGTCGCCTTTGAGCTCGTCGGCACTGAAGAAACTGGCCATGCAATCGTAGAGCGTTACGGACGGACCAAAGATCCATGAACGCACCATGTTCCACACCCAGGCCAGCCAACCCTCGTTGCTGCGTGCCGAGGCCAGGTCGGCGGCATTAAGGCTCTGTACACTAAGGCTGTGCGTCTGATGGAGCACATTTAGAAAATCTCTGGTGGGTATGGGCAGCGATAGATCCTGGAATGTTTCCTCACGCGTCGAGACACGATCGCAAGTCAAACACTGCACGGACGACAAAAGTTTGCCATCGAACACATCACTAATAATTGAATGAGCCGCCTCCACTGGCTTTGAATCCGATTGAACTGTCTTAGGGCTCTGTTGCTGTTGTTGTTGTTGCTGTTGCGGAGCAGCGTTCACATCCGAAAGTGGATTGCTGCTGCTATTGCGATGTGGCGCCAAGAAGAACTCGTTGTTCATAAGCACCTCCGAGAAGTTTTCCGATATGCTGCTGTCGCAGGTCTCATACTCGCTCTCCGATACCGTTGGAGTGTAGCATGACTTTGGCATTGGATCCTCATCGTAATAATTCTCGTCATCGGTTTCGTTTGATTGCTGCTGCTGTTGCTGCTGTTGTTGTTGCTGCTGTTGTTGTGTTGTTGTTGTGCATACTTGTTCTGTTAGCTCCTCATGCAGCTGATCCATAAAGCAGCGCAGAAACTCCTGTGTGTCATGCTGCTGATAGCCACGAAACATGGGATGAACCGACCGAATGCCATACAAAATGCCGCGCGGCGCCAGATAATCTAGAAGCATTCTCTTTAAGAATCTCTACTCAGATAGATATGAGATAAGATAAGATAGCTTACCCTTTGGCTCGTCACCCTCCAGCCACATTTCCTGCATAAGGCGCTGATAGCTTTTGGCCAAACCGCCGGGCTTGGAGCGTGGCGTGTTTGCAATATGCTCGACAAGATCGCTGCAGTTGATAAAATAATGCGTCACTGGTGCAAGATTGCTGAGCGCCTGCAGTGCCGAGTTCATGTAACACGTGTTCGCAATATTCTGCAGGCCCACGAGACCTGTGCCCGAGCCCGTGGCGTCTTCCTCCATGCTGTCATCGCGTTGAGCCAGTGAGTTGAGCGAGCAGCTGAATAGCTTTTCTTTGTCTTGGTCCGACATGCTGCAGCTGTTCGTCGTTTGCTATGCAGTTGATTAAAAAAAATTGTTTGTTTATAAAATCAAAAACTGTCATGTAATAGAATTTGAATTAGTGGGCCTCACCTTTTGACCCAAGTCCAATTCTGCGCCGTGTTTATTTTCGATGTGCGTGCATTTTTGTGAATTGTAGTAACTAAAACTCATTATATGATTATCCCGCGTCGAATTTATACTCCAATATTAATTTAGAATTTGGATTGCAGCAGTATTTTTGTTTTACTTTATTTACTTTATTTTTTTGTTGTATGCTTTTTTGTTGTTTTCAACGCTGCGGGAGCGCGTATCTGACTACTGCATTGACCAGGTTACGTTCTGGAAGACCGAAGCTTCCAGGGCATACAAATTGACCGGTAGGTGTACCCACGAGTTTTTTTTTGTAAGGATGACAAGACTTTGTCTTTGAAAATAATAAAAATTGTTTTTATGCCTTCAGACAGTTCGCTCGAATATAGAGATGGGCGATACTTACGCTACTGTGACTTTGTCACGAGTAAATACTCAAAAGTTACTCAATGAGTTTGCATGTCCAATAGGCTGACAACGCAATTCAAGGCTCCGTGGTGGCAGTCCGATAAGAAATCGGGTGACTTGCAATAAAACGGACAGATATTATTTTAAAATTACTCGATGATTGGGTCGATGGATTTATTAATTATTTTATAGCATGTGGAACCACAATAATTGAATTAAAAGAAAGCACAGCTAATAATCGTACGCATATAGTTAGAACTACAATAATTTATTCAGCACATATTTTTATATCGATGACTTATCGAAATACCAGCACAAATATTTACGGCGCCTTTATTTGAATGTTGATTTCTATATATACTAAATACTTAATACGCAAAAGTGTATTATTGTTAAAAGAGTAAGAGTAAAGCAGACAACAATAAGTATATAATGCACCCAGCTTGAAAAACACTGATAATTTTCATAGGTTAGAGATTAAACATGTACTAAGCTATATAAACAAACACTGATAATAGAAGCTGTGAGCTGGGGTTTTACGTTGCTTCACTCATCATTCTAAAAAAACACGCACAATGGCTCTCATCGTTAAGATTTTAGTGCTTGCTGTTTGGACGCTAACTGCAACAATTTGCAATGTTGCAGCAGGTAGTAATTAATTCGATTGCTTAACACAATGAATATTGAGAGCTTATGAAACAATTTGCTTTTGATGTTTCCTTCAGATTGCGTGACAGATCCAGAGTCGATGCTGTGCGTTCTAGATCCAAACAGAGGATGAACTCGAATTTGTTATAATACTCACTTACTTATGTCCGAAGTGTTTATGAATAAATAAAATACATACACACACCAATGTGCCACTCACAAGTCTTGCCAAAAACTTCAAGTTTAGATGTATGTTTTTTGCCTACGTGTGGCAAATCGCATTAGACGCCTACGCACAACCGACCACACACACACACACACACACACACACACACACTCACAAGAAGACAAGGACAGAAGGACACCTAAGTATACCGGGCCTCCTGCTGGTTTTCTGTGCTTCATGTGCGATTGTCCGGCCACTTGTGGGTCACTTTCCACAGTTGTTGTTGTTGTACGGCTCCTGTTGGCCTGCCGGGCATGTCGAGATGAATGAATAAACATGGACAAGTTTTCCACTTTTGGCCCATAAGCTGCCACAAAAAGTAAAAAGAAGACTTTGTATAAGATAGACAGGCAATGTAAAAGTAAAAGTAAAAGTTCTTCTCTGTGCCGTATCTGGCATCTGCTGCGGCATTTTCGCCTCATTTCAAATACATTAACATTTTGACCTTTCTTGCCCAGGAAGAAAAACGAAAATTTTGTGCAGCTACTCGAATTTAATCTCAAATTGTGTGCAGATTGTGTAAATCACACACCTTACCCCACCGACAAGACTTTCCAAATTTGAAGGCAGTGCATAGCTGCAGGCGTGCTTCTCGCAATTTTGTTAATGCAGGCAACAATCACACACACACACACACCCACACACACACACACTCTTCCCACACAACAAATTTCACAAGGTTTACATTCATCAAACAGCAAAATTGAATTTACGTAAGCCAAACGAATGTCAAAAAGGCGCCCACGACGTCAAGAGCGGAGGAATGAGAGGAGAAAGATAAAGAGAGAGAGAGAACGGGAGAGTGTGGGAGTTAGCGAAAAGCGCAGAGCTTGAAACGTCGAACGTGTCAAGGTCAAGCTACAGTTACATCCATTGTCGACTTTTTGTCTTGCTGTTGTCGCCTTCCTTCCTCCCTTTCTTCGCCTAAGTGTGCGCGCAACAGGAACAACTTTTCATGTGTTTGTAAGTTTTTTTCGGCATGTGTGTGTGTGTTGTTAAAGTGCGCCAAGTCGTTAAATGAATTTCAGTGCTGCATTGAGTACACTTAGAGTAGCGGAGGCAAGTGGATGAGCATTTTAGTTGAGAGAGGGCAGCTTGATAAGTTTTGAAAGCTTCAGTTTTATATGGAGAGTTCAGAAAAGGAGTTATTTTTTTTGTATAGAAATGTTTTTATATAATTTTCAAACTTTAAGAGCCACCCTCCATTGCGTTCTTTTTTTAATGGATTATATACAGTGAATTGGACACTTGACGGGGATTACAGGCAAGTGGCGCAGTCAAGTGAGGCACAGTCTGTTCCGGACCAACATGGACATCAAATGAAAGCCAAACAAGTTGACATTCATGACCTAACTGTAAACTACACTCCACAACACAAATGATAACAAATACTTAAAGCCCTAACTTGAAGTTGCAACAAACGGTGGCAAGTGCGAACAGTTTTATCGCCTGCGTATGCAAAATTCAAGACGTTTCTTGTGCCTTGTGTCCCAATCTTGGTCATAAATTCTGCAGCCAAAGTGCTGTCAACACCTGCCGCCAGGAGGCGCTTTAATAGCACTAACAACAGTGGCAGGTGTTTGCTTTCTATTTGTTGGATGTTTTTTTTTTTTGTTGCAACGTTGCCTAACAATGCAAATGCAACGCTATTTCGGCAACGCCTGCACTTAGCAGCATCCTTTAAGGACGTCGCAAAAGGCTCGTAACTGTGCCACACACCCACACCCACCCACACACACACACACACACACAAACAAAGTCTGTCAACTGATAGTAATAGACAGCGCAGGTGTAAAATAGGGATAAAGAGTAGGGGGGTGAAGCTTTTTCACTTGGTTGTAAATTCAAAAGTAAAAAACTTAGTGCTGTTTTTTATTGTTCGAGGCGTCACTTTTATAACGTTGTCAATTTTGTATTGCCCTTTGGCAGCATGGTGGAAAGGGATAGGTTGTGGGTTGAACAAAACGCTTTTTAAGGTTAGCGGGTCACGTGCTCTTCAGTCGTGACAAGCTATACATATATGCACCTATACACATACATACATACATGCATATACATATACATATATATTTGCTTGGGCCACTTCTTGAAATCAGTGTCGCATCTTTTACGGCAGCAGCTGGCAACCAGCAGCAGCAGCAGCCAGCGAATTGAATTGAAATGAAATGAAGCCATGCGGCCGTGACACGACGCCCCAAATGCGTTGCCATAAATCAGGCATCAAAATTGACATTAATGTTGCCCACAGAGAGAGAGAGAGAGAGAGAGAGAGAAAGAGACTAAATTCAATTCGGCTGGCTTTCTTGTTCTATGGTAAAAGCTTTTAGCTTTGTAGCGTTCAGCTTCGTGTCCTGTGCATCGATCACGAGTGGAATATTTAAGTGACAATCTTTATAGCACTCACCTTACACCTTCATTTCCACTGCTCCCCTTTGCAACACTGGCACGTAGCAAATGCAAAACAAACAGCCAAAAATGACAACTGACAAGCTGATTGCGTAATCTGTAAACTGCTGCTGTGGTACATATCTGCTTCGATAAACATAAACCCTAACACCTGACAACTAAAGAGGGGGTGGGAGGTTAGCAGATTGTACAGTAGTCGCTATAAAGTTTAAATGTTTGAGTTTTCTTTCAAATAATAAAAATGATTGTAAATAACTTATATGAAAACCAGAGATATTTTTTTTAACACAAGAATATTTTACTTACCCTTTGTCCATTGAGTGATTTGATTGTATTCGACACAAAATTTTTGGTTATTTGTGTGTGTACAATAAATAATTAATATTTAATTAACAATAACCCTCGCATGCTAAAACATTTACTTATACTTACCCTCAGACTTGCGCATTATGCAAACACGTCAGTAAATTGTACCAAAATCAGCCGAGCTTACTTGAACTTTTGAGAATCGAGGAGGAGAGCCGTATCTTAATAGCCGTTATGTTACGTAAACGTAAATAACGAACGTTAACTAACGTAACGATTATTAACTCCTGTTTATAAGCACTTCATTTAATTATTTATTAATTTTGGAGTCAACATTTTTATGCACTTGATGAAATGTGTAACGCATGTGAGGAAGCGTCTCTGATCCCATAAAGTTTATATATTCTTAATGAGTATCTCGAGCTAAGTTGACATAGCCATGTCCATTTATGTCAAAATCTGTCAGATCGAAGAACTATATGCCGTACAATTCAAAGACATTTGACATGATCTAGGCAAAAGTAAGCAACGGAGTTGCTCAGATTTTGTATTTTTAGCAGACTTTTTCATAGACTCCACACATTGCTTAAGGCTAAAACCTATTGGGAATTACAAGAAGACAATCGAAAAAAATTTTCTTTTCATATAATTTTTTTTGATGCAATTAATCATATTGTGTGAGCAATGTTATCTGCTGCAAGTTCTTCTTACTGAGTAACTACCGTACTATAACTCACAAAAATAAATATGTGACAGAAAAGTGGGTGAGTTAATTGGATTGGATGTGCTGTGAGCTATTCAGTTTGCGGTTAGCTTTGTATTAGAGACGCTAATTTGAACTGTATCTGCATTTGATTCCAATTTGCATATGCGATTAATGTTTATTCGCTAACACACAAACACACACACATGCATACATGCATGATATATAAAGCTTACATTACATAAATTCAATTAATTACAATCTGCGGCTTGTTTTGCGCCACGTGCCGCAACACAAAAAAACAAACACACACACACACACGTACACAGACAAAGAGAAACCGACAACCAAATTGGCACACGAATAATTAAATGCCCTACAATGGCAATGTAAACAAACAATAATTCAGAAATTGGAGATGGCATCCTTAATCGTATTTTCAATTTAAAATTATTTCCCTTTGGGGTTTTTTTTCATTATTAAATCATTCATATATTTGTGTAGCATACTTTTAAGAGCAATTTAAAGTTGATATTCAAATTTGTATCATAAATTTAAAATAATTTCCTTTTGGTATTCTTCTTTTTATTATTAAATCAGTTTTAATTTACATGTTGTTTTATCGCATTCGCTTTTCCACACAATTCTTGCAGTTAATATTAATAATAACATTTATTAGAGCAATTTAAAATGCACAAATTTTTCAGCTTTTTGTATTCTCCGAAATGCAAAACTGTTTAAAATTGATTTAAGAGAATTTAAATCTAAACACTGTCTTTGTTTTGCTGCAGTTGGTTGGATAAATTAGTTATGTAAACTTTGCTTTTTGCGAGAGTAGTAAAAACCGCATTTAAAATAACTCAACTCAACAACAACAACAACTGTTAACCACTATTTAGTGCGTTGAGTTGGTCAATGAAATAAGTGCTGTTTTCCATGCTGTACACATTCTAAATTTAGGCCAGGGTCCAAAAACAAAAGAACACAAAAAAAAGGGTTCGTCTCGTGGGCATCACAGTTCCGTTTTATTGGGCATCTCCTTTGCTATCAACCCTTTGGGGATGGGAAAATTCATGCTATTCCCCAGTGTCTGTACAAACATTAAATTATCGACTCTATACGAAAATAAACCAGTCAAACTCACACCAATTGGATGTTTGTGTGTGTGTGTGAGAGAGAGTTCGAGTTTAACATGTTCCAGAGCATACTTTGCAGCGCCCAAAAGGCACGACTCCATTTTGTCACATTTTATGGCAGCACTCAAAGCTATGCTGTGAAATTTGCATGCAATAGAACAGTGTACGAAATGGGAGTTGTGGTGGGGCGGGGTGTCAAAGGGGGTTGTTAGGTTCTGTATTCTGTGTTGCATTTATTGCACGATTGTTGACCTTTCAGGATTCAGCTTTTAGTTTCTCCTAATGCTATTAAGAGCCATAGCAGCTCAACAAAATATGCAAACGCATATACAAATATACATACAGTGAGAAGCCATAACATTGTTAAAACTATTTAAAAGCCGTAAACTTACTTTTGCAGCCTTGATTGAATAACCCAAAATTTGTATTTTTTATTTTTTGTTTTAATACTTTCTTAAGAAACAAAGAAGCTTTAAGCTCATTAAAGCTCAGAAGATACTAAAGAGTGTAAGCATCAGCTCCACAAGATAAGCTTTTGAAGCTATTTCATAAGGAAATCAAAGTTATAATTAAGTATTTATATATTAATCATACGACTAGTACACCAACTTGTTTTTCGTCAGTGTATAAGCATACACATGCTGACATCGTCATTTAGCATATGATGCTTGGCCTGGCTCCATATCCACATTGTCAGCAGAGCCGTAATCAGAAGTAGCTGGGAATGGTTGGGAATGGTTAGACTGGACCGCAAAACGTCGCATGAAATCAACAGTTTACCTTGATGTGGTGGGCGCTACGTGGGCCAGGCTCAAATGGCTTGAAAAACAACCAAAACGCACACACGCACACATATACGAAAACATAGGTTTTGAATATTGCCACACTGATACGGAGATAAAG
The DNA here is from genome assembly GCA_018152825.1 of Scaptomyza hsui. Lineage (NCBI taxonomy): Eukaryota > Metazoa > Arthropoda > Insecta > Diptera > Drosophilidae > Scaptomyza > Scaptomyza hsui. The sequence continues at coordinate 5,950,777 of JAECXO010000002.1, forward strand.
AAAGAGGGAGAGAGAGAGAGAGAGAGCTGCATGCACAAGAGCAATTACTCATGGCAATAGTTGATAGCTTGGCTAGTGAAGGAGAGGGACAAAAAACCAGGAATATGAGTTACGGTCAGCATATCCGTAGCTGTAATCACACACACTATCACACTCCCACACCTCCCCCCTTTACTGACCATTGTATGCTTTCGGTTACCATTTTTTTTTTTTTGCTTATTTGCTTATCCATGCACTTTGTTTGCCCAAAAATCAAAGTCTTTGTTAACCGCATTTTGCTCGAAAAAACATGCTGGCAACCCTGCGTATGTACATTTACTAATTGGCACCACTGTGCTGCAAAAAGAACTTAAATTTTTATGCTGCCTGTTTAGCACACACACACAAAAATACACAACATAGAAAGAAGACGAAATGCAAATCAGTATGCAGATACCCAGCTGCAGTATTGTGGCATCTTTGCAACCACAGGACAATCAGCATGCATGATTTAACAAGACTCAAGCAAATGTAAAATGGCAGCGGAACACACACACACACACACACACACACAAGCCAAGACACATCTGCATGGCATATGCAAAATGCAACTGAGGTCCCTAAAATGTGCTCAAAGAAGAGGAAGAGGAAGCAGCAGCAGAAGATGATGAAGAAGTAACAACCGAAATAGTCAGCAGGCAGCCGCAACATAAGCATAACTGCCTGGGGACGCAACTGGGGCATATTTTGCGCCAATTTCCATACACAAGCAAAGATGCAAGGAATGCCTGCCGATCGGCTGGCTGGCTAAGTAAATGGCAAGCAGTTGGTATAGTTCTCAGTGTGGTCCCCTCACCCCCTTTTTCACTCCTTGAGCACTCAACATAACCTAAAAGAAATTCGACTTTGATGCTATGAATGAAAATGCAATGCTAAACAAGCAGAGCTGCCGAAAAACAAAAGCAACGAGCAACAGACGCTGGCTGCGCAGCCAGCAGGCAACAGAAACAACACTAACGCAACGGGAGCTAAAAGAAAATTAAAAAGTAAACACAAAAGTTCACGTGCTCGGCATGCGGCAGCGACAGCGACAGCGGCAGCGGCAGCGAAGTTTGAGTTGAAGGTGTGTTGGAGCAGCGGAAGAGGGCGGCAGCCAAAGAAGACATTAAGAAGCTGCGCATTGAGTGAATGTAAGAGAGCGCATGAGCGAGTGAAAAAGCAAAAAAGAAAGTGTGAGAGTAAGAGCGAGAGAGCGGGTGGCAAAAGCAGTGCAAATTTAATGTGTGTTTGCATCGGAATTTCTCTCCAGCGATTTGTTTACAGTTATAATTGCATAGGGTAGCCTTAATAAGGCATATCAAGTTGCTGATTAAAGTCGTATATTATAGAGAAACTTAAAAAAACTCTGTACATAAATTTATTTAATAGTTTAATCGTAGTTTTGCATATATTTATGTTTCTGTTTATTCGTAAAAAAAAATATTCTTACTACCTACAAACTTTAGAAAATATTAAGACTTTCCAATTTGTATTGCTTAGCCATTGTTAGGTGAACGCTTAGTCGGCTTAGTCTATACATACCCTAACTTCACATCTTACGCACCTGCCTGCAAGGATTTACTTTGCTGTGAGAGCAACTCCTTTGCATCTTGCACCTTGCTCCGCTGTTCCCCTCCCTCAACCAAGCCACGTGCGTATTATTTATGCGTAGACATTCTGGCGCCGCTTTCTCAGCTTCACTACACCAAACACAAAGAGCGCATGCAAAGTCACAGCAAAGCTCATTGCAAAGTCACAGACTCAGAGGAAATGAGAGAAAGATAGAGCGAGAGTTTCACTCTGGCAAGGAAACCAAACGTAAACATTTTATGAAACGCGAGCTCTCAGTAATGTGTAAAGAGTCGTGGCGAGCGGACGTGCGCTGCGCTCGTGGACCGCAACGAGCAACTATTCTATTTTCCACTTGCTACACAGCGCTCACACACAGACAGACACAGACGCACACATTGAACGCTAAGCAAGCGCGCGCAAAAATGGAAGGAAAAGCAATCAGAAAACGAAATGAAAAGCGCGTTATTGTGAATAAGCATGGAAATCTAAGAAAGTAATATTATAACAACAGGAAATTAAAGTTAAGTGAAAAATCAATGCGCGCGGCCAAAAGTTGAAAAACGAAAACTGACGACGCACAGATACACACACGCACACACACAAACAGAAACTGGCTGCAGCCACGCACACGTGTGCTTATAACACACACACACACAAACACACACACACACACGCACAGGCGAACGAGGCGAAAGCCTAACAAAGTGAAAGTAACGAAATTAGCAACACAATAGGAAAACAAACAGTGAAAACAAGCGCATAAAAAATGCACACGAGCGGGTTAAGTGCCTGTATGGGAAAAAAGTGTGAGCGTTGAGCGTAAAAGAGACGCAGAAACGGTGAAAGTGTAATCAATTTAACGTCGCAAAATTTACGCCTCAACTGCTTTACAAATTGCATTCTCCGTTACCGTTACTGAGAGGGTGCCGTTAGAAATTGTGGTGCTGAGGTGCCAGGCAAGGACAATAACAACAATTACCGTTACCGTTACCGAGAGTGTGACTAAAGAAATTAAAAGCTGCCTTTAAAGGCATGCAATAAAAACAACACAACAACAACACCAGAATACAAAACAACAACAACAAGCGGCAAACAGCAGCCGCATAGCATAGAAACGTGAGCAAGATAAACACGCAAAACAAAGCGAACTGGGTCAGTGTGTGACTGGCGTAGGAGAAGTATAAGTGCGCGCGGGGGGAGGGCGGAACGTACAAGAGTGCAAGATTAAATGGCAACGCTGGCATGCGCATGCAAAAATGTGCTGCATGCTTAGTAAAGGAAGCAGCAGCGAAAGAAGCGGAACAAAAAAGGGTAAGTTAACTGCAGGCGTTTCTTTTAAGTGGCCAAACCACTGTGTGTGTGTGTGTGTGTGTGTGTGTGTGACACGCAAATCCTTGCGCACCTCAACAAAAATCCGATACGCATATTTACCCTTGAAAAATGTTGTACGGCAAACAAAAAAAAAAAAAAAACAACGACGTTGGCGGCGATTTGGCGGCGAAGAATGGGGCTAACGGCAATTTAGAGTTGTAAGCAAAAGCGGCGGCAATTTTGATGAACAAGAAGAAGAAGAAGGAGCAGCAGCTTAACAACAACAGCAACAAAAACAACAACAGTTGAGCGAATCGAAGAGCAAAAGAGCAAAGGGTGTAACTAAAGTCAAAAGTAAAATGGCTATCGGAATGCTGAAAATGGGAATGAACAAGAAGCGAAATAACAAAGCGCACAGCGCAAAATGGCAAACAAAAATAACAGTTAAATAAAATATCCTTGCAGGCAGGGCCAAACCCCACACACACCCCTCCCCAACCATGCAACACGGACACGCAGCGCTCGCAATTTTTTTGTTTTTGCCATTCCCTGCACACCATGTCCACCTCCCACCCTCCCCTACCCCCTTGCAGCCCAACGAGCTAACTCATTTGGCGTTTCAGTTCTATCTGTGTGTGTATATTCCTGATGTGGGTCATAAATGTTACTCCATTTTTATGACCAACTTGCACACAACGCGCAGTCAAAAGAGAGCAAAGCACAAAAAAAAAAGAAAGAAGAAAAGGTGTAAGTCAAGCGAGCCTGACTTAAAGATACCTCGCATTTAAAATAAACTTTCTGTTCATTTTTGAAGGATTTGTTTAAAAGAACTTTTTGATTTTACTAAAACGAATGACAAGTATTGATAATCATAAAAAAGCTTCTACTTGTTTCCAAACTTGGCAGACATAAAAACGTTTACCCCCTTTACACATTTTTAAAGGGCACAGGGTATAGAAAAACAAATGAAAGAGCTGCCAGCATAACCAAATAGCGATTTCTAAGGTCCTGCAGGAGTGAAAGGGGAAGCGCTCGGTGTGTGCGTGTGAGCGGTGCAGAAGCGGTAACCAGAAGCGAAAAGGCCATTAAATGGTTCGCCGGGCAGCGTCTGTTGTGTGAACGCTTAGTTGTGTGCGTGGGTCTGTTTGTGCGAGGGTGACTCAAATAACAAGGCAACTAAAGCTATTAGAATGGATGTGTATTTGTGTGTGTGTGTGTGTGTGCATTAACTCTAATTGACTGATTGTCAAGCATCTGACTTTGGGGCAAATGCGAGATAATATAATATGCATAAAAAACATACTAGATAAAAGCTAATGTGTATATAAGTATAATAAATAGTTAAGCATATCCGCTATTTATAGCGTGTATGAAAACCCTTTCAGCAACTACCACAGCTGCTGTTGATCTGGCAACCCTCTCAGCCAGCTTTCTCTCTCTCTCTCTCTCTCTCTCTATCGCTGTGCTGTATTCATTTGACGTCATTATCCAACTGTTGTTTCGTTTTGCTCGTTTGCCTGCCCTGCGTTTTGTGCTTGCACATTTACTATTTATGTATGTATGGAGTTGTTATTGTTTTTTTTTGCTTTTTGTTGTTGTTGCTGTGTGCCGCCTGCTGCTTGACTCTGCGTGCCTAACCGTTATTATATTGCATGACTGCGAGAGTAGGAGAATGATGAGATTTTTGTTCGCTCCTTGTTTTTCCTTCTCGCCCAGTTGCATTTAACTCTCTCTCTCTTTCTCTTACTCTTTCTCTTACACTTGCTTGCTTGCTGCATTTGTTTGAGCGCCAATTAGGCAAAACTTTGCGACAGTTTTCTGACATTTTGGTTGCGGCTTGACAGCACAACAAACACAAAGTACAAATGTACGTGGTTATCTTTGTGCTCATGTGTATGTGTGTGTGTAATACCTTTTTTGAAAGCCATACCCTTCTCTCTTGCTCTACCCCTCCATCTATCTATCTCTGTTGCTGTCATTTGCGGTTGGCGTTGGCGTGACCTTGGAAGTGTGTGTGCAGCGCATGGAATGCAAATCCATTGAAAGCGACAGGCTGCAGTTCAAGGCTATTTTTACGTTACGCAAGCGCCACACACACACTCACTCTTACATACACACACATAGATAATCTCTTTTTTTTTGTGTGTGTTTTTTTTGCATGAATATCCTTGAGCGTTTTCCATGTTGCATGTGTTGCGTTGACAGCTGGTGCTCTCGGCTTAGCGACCCTTTTTTTCTGCACTTATGCAATCGCAGGCGACAACCCTTTTAATTAGCCCCCCCAAAAAGCCGCATTCGCATTCTGTTTTTAAATAAATATATGTTTGCGTGCGCAGTTGTCATGAAAAGATTTATGTTTGAAGGTTGGATTTGAATTTTAATGCAGAAAAAATATAGCATACTTAAAGGGGCAACGTGAATGATGATTTTTATTATTTTTAGCAAGTTCTTAAATACCTTTTAGCTTATAAACTGCACCTGCTTGTGCTGAATTATGTCTTACACGAAAGCAGAGACTTATCCTCTTTACCTAATTTTATATGATAACAATTTAAAATTTAATTACAATCCTGACTCCAAGCATTCCAATTTGCTGGCGACTTCTGGGTTATGCAACTGTCTTTGACCTTTGCAATTGACTGCAACTGTGTGGCACACACATCCTTGCTTGCTACCAGTCTATGTGTGTGTTTGTGCGTGCTATTGTGTCATACACGCACACACATATAGAGCTTTGGCCTGCCTTGACGCTTGGCTTTTGTCTTTGCCTCAATGTCACTGCATATTTGAGCAGGTTTGTTTAATCGAAGCGCGCCCTGTGCATATGTTTGTGTGTGTGTGTGTGTGTGTGTATGGGAGTGGGCGTGGCATATGTGCCAGGCATGAATATGACATAAGTCAGTTAGCATTAATGTTGCCAACCACACACACACACACATACACACACATTTGCAAAAGAGCCACGCAATAATTTGCTTAGTTGATAGCTGATTGCGATGGAACCCACGCGACTAGTCTCTCTCTTTCATTCTCTCTCTCTCTCCATCTCTTTTTTGCATTTCATTTCAATTTGCAGCGCACATTTTCATTGCAATTTGTCAGCTCTTAAAATTGAAATTGATATTTGAAATTGCAGCTATGCTATGCATATAGAATGCCAAATGTCAACTTGACAGCTGACACAAATGCGAGACGCAGCAAAAACCAATTTGCATTACAACGAGCAGAGAGATGAGAAAAACCCAGCAGAAGCACAAGAAGATGAGGGCAGCAATCAATGGGACTGAAAAGATGTGGGAATAAGGTTATGCATTTGGTAAAGGGCGCAGAAAAAAAAGAGGAAGCCAGACGCAAATTAAAGTGAAGTGTGCAACTGGAGTGAAGTTGGCTGCTCATTAGGCCGCCATTGGTAGATCCAGAGTTGCCAGCCTTGTGAAAGGATTTCAGGCTGAATTTTGATTTCATTAAAAAACTGGCAACTCAATAAATGAATGAATGGAAAAAAAATGCAATTTCAAATAAAATCAAGAGCACGAAACGCAAAACAAAGCGAAAGAAGCAGAACAAAAAACTGCATTCACAGCAACTAATTTGGATTGGTGTTGTTGTTGTTGTTGCTGCTGCTGCTGCTGTTGTCCCGGACGCCATTTTGAAAACTCTCGCACGTGCCTAGTGACCTCGACGTCGATTTCTTTTGTTAGGCAAGAGCGTTTGGCAAAAGTTATTCTGCTGCTGTTTGCACTTTTTAATACCCTATAAAACACAGATAGAAGTTGGCTAAATTTGATGTGATTCTGTCCTAATAAAAGTGTTTTGTTACGAGGTATCTGCTAGTCAGTCACTTGCTACCAATCTAGCGATAATCATTTTCCACCTCAGGGTATGCGAACCAGCCTATTATGGTGGTTATATACAATAATCTATTGTATTAGTCGTTTGGAGCTAACTGTATTCATTTATTTTCGGCACAAATTACACTGCAAACAGCCAAATGTTTATACATATTTGATGGACTTAACGCTGCCACACGCAATTTCTATTTGCATTGAAGTTATCAATGAAATTAGGCACAACTAATGCGGGACAGTCGAGGTAAAGGCGGGGGGATAAAACGTAAAAGTAATTATGACGTTGATTGCTGATAGAAAAAACGTATAAAGAAAAAAAAAAAAATATTCTCTGATGAAGCCTGCAAATGCAAAATAGAAAAAAATTCGCAATTGAAACTCACAAAGCGCTGGAATAGAAATAAATATGAAGCAGGAAAACGGAAAACGACAGCAACTAAAAACAATTTGCCGTAATCAAAATGAAATCAGCAAAGCGCAAAACCGCATAGAAACTAGCGAAAAAAAGAAGAGAAATTGGCAAAAGCCACAGCAACGACAAATAAAAGTGCGAAAAAAGTGAAGAAATAGAGAAGGCAGACAATTAAATACTCTATAAATACAATTTTCATATTAAGCTAAGTAACTTAAGAGCTTTTTTCCAATTGAAATCTGGTTAAGAGCATCAAGATCTTTGAGTCTTTTGCAACACTAATGTTATTGGCTTGGCTTGACAAAGTTTTCGTATTAGCTGCTGGAAGAGTATTTTATTTAAAAAGGAAATGGGATAACGGTGAATGCAGTCAATGCGACTGGCAAAGTCAACAGCCGACAGGTCCACCTAGGCACAGAGCAGGGAGGGGTGAGGGAACAGGTAAGCGAGAGATAAAGAGAAAGAGGGGTGGAGGAGGTCATTATATATTTGTTTGTCGCTAGCAAAATATTTGTGCTTTGCGCTTGATTTATGCGCATTGAGTTAGTGAATAGAGAGAACAGCGCCAAGTAAACAATGCGGTAAATACAGACAGAAGACAGGCAGGGGGAGAGTGGAGAGGATGGAGGGGTAGATGGGCACAGGTACAGGACCGTAACGGAAACAAGTGCGACCCAGGAATATGTAAATGCGGCATAGAAAATGCTACAAATAGAAACGGATGCTGTGAACTGAGAGAGCGAGAGAGAGAGAAAGAGAGTGAGTGAGAGGGAGGGAGATAGATATATAATAGGAACTTGTGTTATATCATTGTTTCAATTGCCACAAACTGTTGCAGTTCAAAGGATGGCCACAACAACAACGGACACAAATAAGGATGAAAAATTGTGGGTGGGCTTTGAATATTTTTTTTTTTGTATTTATTTATTTGCTTGGGAATGGTTTTAAGCAAATGACAATTGTTGTCACTGGCAGGCAATGTTTGCATAGCGCGCACAAAAGCCCCAACAAACAACACAAAAGTTGCGAGTAATTCTCTTCTTCTTCTTCTTCTTTTTGTTGCGCGGAGGGGTCCAAAATCGGATTGACGTAAAAAGGGTAACCCAAAAAATTAACAATACAATTTAAAGCGAGCTGGCAGCTAACACAAAAGGTTGACAGCAAAGCACAGCAACACACACACACACACACACACACACATACTTAAATAGGCAGCCAGACGGAGGGAGGAGGTGTTTTTGAGGTTGGGTTTTTGTGGGCAATAGAGACAGGCTCTCAGACACATTTGCCAGGCCGTGTGTTGGCCCCGAAGGCTGCGGGTTCAAAGGTTGACGCACACACTTGACAATGACAATCGTTTGTTTAGCTGTCAATTGCTGTTGCTGTTGCCTCACACACCCAAACACACGCAGTTTAATAAGGGCTTAAAGTTGCGAATAGCAACGCAATGACAGAAAAAACAAAGGAAAACCAAAATAAACGTGAAAAACTTTTACCATTTGCCAGTCAACTTACATAAATGAAGAAAAAGTCACAAAAATCGAAGATACAATAGTGATTAAACCAAAGATATCCTGTAAAATGTACATGCTAAAACTTGATAAATATCTGAATATTCTTAGTTTCAAAATCTTAAATTTTTTTTTACATTTTTTTTTAAAGCTTGTTTTGTTTTTATTTAAACTTACTTAGCCTATATTTATTTCAACTTTAATTCTTACAACCGATTCTTGATCATATAATTCTTCTTTTCTTACATTTGTACAACTTTCGTATACCCCTATTAATCGAACCTTCTTCTAGACACAGGGTACAAATATAAAAGTGAAAACTTTGTCGTCGTTATTGTTATTATTGTTGTTGTTGTTGGGCCAGGGCCAAAGCTGCCACGCCCACATTGCGTGCAAAAACTCTTTGACATTGTCATAGTCTGCAACCATGTCCTCGTCCACGTCCATGTCCTCGTCAATCTTCTCCCCCCGCCCCCATCTCTCTTGTCTCTTTAGTCTGCATATTTAGGGACAACCTTTATTAAATTTTTGCGCTTGCTTATAATTCAAAATGTAAGCAGGCGACAATGCTGTGTGTGTGTGTGTGTGTGTGTGGGCGTGGCGTAACGCCTTTTGTTCCGCGGCACTACCCCTCTCCCCCCCTCTTTCACCCTCGCTGTGTCGTCGCAGACATTGTCGTCATTTGCTTGGCGTATTTAGATTTTAATTTGCGATAGCAAACTTCTTAATAGGATTTCACTGTCGCTGCTTTTTGTTTGTCTTCCCTCCCAAAAAGCTGCCCCTTACCTCCCAGCCCAAAAATTTAACACCTCCCACACACACACAGACAGACACACACATTAGCGCAGACATGGCAAATGTATGTATATATTTTGTACATTATGATTCGCATTTATGTTGTCAGCACGCATGTTAAAAAACTCCTTTTCGCTTTCAATTCCTTGCTGTTTATGGCAGTTTTATTTCGAACATGTTCTCTTACACACACACACATTATGTAGAACAGACACGCTTCTATTTTCCTGCCCTCTTTCACTCCCCTTCCCTATTGATTGCCTGGGTGTGGCCGTAAATCGGAGGTGTGGCTTTTGTCTCAAAACTATGCCAGCTCTTAAGGCCTTTTAGGCCTTCCTAATTGTTTGACTTCTCTTTCAGCTGGTCAGTCAAATCCCTGGAGCCAATAACAATTTTCCACCTTGGCCTTAAGTTTCCAATTGCATTGGGGCCAAGACTTTAGCTGAAACTCCCTGTTGGCTTAACAGTTTGTGTCTTTTTCTACCAAACAACAAATAAACGTTAAGCAATTTTGCTTTGTCATTGCAACGGAGCGTATATAAGAATATAAAGAAAATTATATGCCTGCAACAAATCAAACTTTTAAAAACCTTTTATCAACAACTTGTTATTATGATTAAACATTTAAATTTAAAATGTTCCGACAATCTGTTCAAGGAAATTACAGCTTGGACAACTGAAAGTTAATTTGCTTTTATTATTTTATTTCGTTTTGCTGTTGCACAATCATACAGGTTATCTAAACGTTGTTGCTTCCTTTACTGTCTACTTAAATTATGTAATAAGCTTAATTGGCTTACAGCAGGAAATGGAAAGGGAGAAGAAGCGTAGGCGTCTTCTAATTTATTGTGGCCTGTGTGATAAGCAGCGATTGCTTCGCTCTTGTAACTGACATAAATTAGATAATGAAACCCAAAGAGATTCAGAGATTGAGAGAGAGAGGAAAAAACCAAAATTTATGCTGTCTAGACAACATATGTATGTATTTGGAAAAACAAATGAATCAGCTGGACATAGAGATAGATAAAGTTTGAATTAATTGACAAACGACATAGCAGACATGCGTTAGCATGAATGTTTTATGTATTATCGAGGCAATCGAGCCAATGCATAATACATATTTAAACACCCAACTTAGCTAATTACCCATCGAACTAACTAACTAACTAACAACAGCAGTTAATCGACTTGTTTCCCCATTCATACCTAATGACAAGGGCCTAACAAAAGGAAAACCATTTGGGTTTTATCGATCTTGGCTGCTCAATTTGAATGCAATTAAATTTAAATTGCTATAGTACACTTAACTGACCAACGAGTAGATTATTAACAAACATCCTACATGCTATTAAGTATACGCCACATAAACGCTCCCTTTGTTCCCTTTGCTGCAGCTGCAACTTTTAAAACTTTTGCCATCAATTTTGCTGCTGCTGCAGCTGCAGCTTTACTTTCATATATTCATAATCAAAAAGGCCAAACGCAGTCAGCTAACTTACCTCTCTGGCTGCATGGCAAAACTTCACATTTCAAATGCATTCGCAGATGTTATTCATTTTCTCTATTCTCGCTCTCGTTCTCGTTCTGGCTGACTCCAACAACTTGAGCCACTTTACATAAATGGATGCAGGAGAATTGGATGAATGGCCAGTCAACTGTGGACAGCTGTGCCACTTGTCTATTGCCATGATATATGTGTATATATGTGCATGTGTGTGTGCGAGTGTGTGTGTCGCAGCTGCACGAAATATGTAGCATACTTTATGGCTGAGTCGAGCAGATGAGCATAGCTAGCTAGTGTGTGTTTGTGTTCCCGCCCCTCGTCTGCTTGTGACGCCCCGAGTTCGACAAAAAAGTATGTCAAGATTTACGCGCATCGTTAAAGCAATAAACAACAACAACCAAAAAAAAATCAAGAAAGAAACGATGTGGATTGATTTAGTTGAGCGATACCCTGTGAAAGTATGCAGAGACTTGTTTAACATCTGCCTAACCTAACTTCACGAATGCTCAACACAAACGCAATATTTATCAATGTATTGGACCCTTTTCTCTGCTTCATTGCAAACAGGGTATCGCTAAAAACGCCAACAACAACATGTCATTGTCTATTTCTATCTATTTTTGTGTGTGTTTTTTTTGCTGTGGGTGTGCCTGAGCTAAGGACACGCAATGCCAGATAGAGATGGGGGGCAGAGAGGGACACTTCACGGCTAACAACGCGTCAGTCAAAGTCAACACACACTTCACTCTTGTTGTTGTTAATGGAAGAAAGGCGGCAACGCAGCAAAGGGTGGGGAATGTATATAAAAAAAAAAATTTAACACTGTCACTTTTTGACAACTTATGCGCGCACACACACACACACACACACATATACGTCGTCATATGTTAAAAGCGTTGCAATACCACAAACTCTGAATATATTTCACACTCTTCGCTTTTTTTCCCCCGCCCCCCTTGCATATTTACATTTCAACTTTTGTGACCATTTTGATTTGTTACCCCAGCATCAATTCTGCCCATTCTCATTCCTTCAAATGAATTTTGAGTCGAACAACGAAGCGTGGAAAATGTTTTATTTACTCCCCGTACCCTGTACCCCGCACCCATTCATTTGTAGCCGCTCCGCTTGTTGTTTTCATTTGATATTTGCGCATTTCCTTCCGCATTCCGCCGACAGCTCTGCCTCTCTGCCTCTCTCTGCCATTTCAAGCGAACACACAAAGTGCACACACACAGCCCAGTTCCATTTGCCCATTTGCCCATTTGCCCGTTTCCACGATTTCCATCTGCAGTTTCATCTGCAGAAGCTATAGTTTCCTCCTCTGGCTGCCCCTCCCTCCTTCCGCCCACATTTGACATCATCAGGCATTGCATCCTTCGTTTCCTTCGTTGCTTGCTGTTGACGTGGCACAAGGCACGCCCAGGGGTAATTAAAAGCGCTTGCAGTTGGCTGCTCCCTCAGTTAGATTATTGTTTGTTGTTGATGTTGTTGCTGCCCCATTGTTGTTGTTATTGTTCTGTTCCGAGTTGTGTGTTTGTTGAGTTGTTTTTACATTCGAGATGTTGTTGTTAGTTGTTCGCTGTTGGGTGCGGTGCTTTCAAATACTCTTGCTTGGGATCTTGATGATTGGTAATGTATATAGTAAGGCATTACTAAAGTCCTGAAGGCGTTGAACCAATCAAAATCTTTTATTAATTTACACAAAATTATAAATTTTGCTTTGTTCTTTAAGTAAAATTCTATTAAACATGCAAATTCAGATTTCAGTTTTAAATTTTTGTATAATCTTTATGGAAAATTGTCATTAAAGCCATATCACAGCAAGTGCATTTCATTTCAACCTATTTTCTTTTTATACATTTTGCTGGAAATGGCTGATTGTATTTGCGCACGAACAAAACGAACTTCTTTCGTTGGGTTGCTAGCCAATGTCAAAAGGTTGTTTTATTTTCTATATACTTATATACATTTGTACAAACACACTTAACTTAGCAGTTGCAGATGCACTTGACGCACAGTACGTATACGCAGCGTCAGCCAATGGCAACATTTTTTATTACTCCTGCGGCATCTGTCCACAGGCAGGTCCCCAGGAATCGGCTGGCTTGCAGGCAGCACGTAGACGCTAAAAATGATTATCAAGTGCATGTTATATCAGGAATAAGCTTGTACAGTTTAATATCCTTACCATCCATAAGCTGCCACTTGTTTTGCGCTGCTTGTAGAAAGCGTATAAAGCCCAGCCGGGCAGCTGCAACAGGCCAAGTGCAGACAAAAAATGTCCAAAAACTAGAAGTGAAAGAATGAAAATTGGGGTTAAGAGTTTAATTGTGTTTTAAGAAACCAAAAAATAGCTTAAACATTTATGAAGAATTGTAATTAAGCCATTATTGTTTGCTCTCTCCTTTAAAGAAAACACGACACCAAGAAACATTCAACTTTAAGCTATAGCGTGCTTTGAATGCTTTGCACGATAGCTGAAAACATTTATATTTTCCATTTTGCATTTCTCATTTTTATCAAGCCGAAAAAAAAGAAGAAAATATTCTAGAAGTAAATGGCTTATAAACTACTTGCAATCAGATAAAAATGAAATATGCACAGCAGACAATTGGTGTTAAATAACATTTTTGGGTGAAAGCACTTTCAGAAAGCAATAAAAAAATATGTATATTTTTAACCTGTTATTTTTCCCAAATTTAAGAATTTTATTTATAGCCCCAAGTTGTTTTAGCACAAAGTTTATGTGGTGCAATTAATATGAGTTACTTACCATGAGCGCTATGGGGATATGCCACGCCCTTGTACGTTAGTTCACTCATATTTAAAAGCATATAGATGAGCACAGCGGTCATTAGTCCGGGCGTAATGTATGCCCAGCAGAGACGCCAATACCAGCCCGTCTCAATGCCCATCATGAACTTGATATCAGCGCAAAAGCGACGCACGCCTATTAAAAAGATAAAGAAAGCAAGTTAAGGTAAAAGAAACAAAGAGAAAGATTGTTGAGAAACGCACCATAAAACCAGGCAACAGCCAAGATTTCACCAATGGCCAGAATCAGTGCCGTAAAGGACACGCCATAGAAGTCGATCAGATTGACAATGAACTGTCCACCGGGTGTCACATAAACGATGCTCACACCAAAGCCCAGCACAGCCAGTCCGCCCGCCAAGGCCCAACTGGGACCGGCACGTTGCCCGAACTGGTCGCGGATGACGCGCAGGATGCAGGAGCCCATGCCAACGGTGCTGCCAATGCCTAGTACGAAGAGCATGAGGAAGAAAAGGACCGCGAACATCTTTAGGTAGTTGTGCTTTAGGGCGCACGCAGCGCTCGACGTTCTCAATAGCTTACCTGTGGCACATACTCGAACTTTGCAATCGCATCCGGATACGAAATGAAGGCTAGACCCGTGCCTCCTTTTACAACACTGCCAATGTCCGTGACGCCCGTCTGCTTGGCCAGATTGCCCAGAATGCCAAAAGTAATGCAGCCGGCAATAATGGATGAACACGAATCCATGGTGGTAATGATGACAATATCACTAAGGAATGAGCAAGGAATTAATAAGTGATGCTGATTGTAATGGGTGATGTAATGTAATGAGTGATGTAATAGGTGTTGTAATGGGTTCATTAATTGGTTATGTACTGTGTGTTGTAACGAGTGTAATGTAATGGGTGGTGTACATCACCCATTACAACACCCATTACATCACTCATTACACCACGCATTACATCCTTTATTACATCACCCATTACACCACCCATTACATTACACATTAACGATTTGCTTGTAATGAGAGCGAGTTGTAGTGCTGATTGTAATGCCAATTGTATTGTAGTATGTAATGCGTGTTGGAATGGGTGTTGAGTAATGGTTACGTTCATTTCAAAACCTACTTGTAAACATTCCTGTTAAAATTATTGTACGAAGCATAGGTTATCACAGTGCCAAAGCAAATGGCCAGCGAGAAGAAGACTTGGGTAACAGCTGCATACCAAACGAGCGGATTCAACAGTTCCCGCCACTGTGGCTTAAAGAAGTACACAATGCCATCCCAGGCACCGGGCAGCGTCAAAGCACGGATCAGCAACACGAGCAGCACCACATAGGGAAAGACGCCCAGAAAGTAGGCGGCCTTGCCGCTGCTCTTGATGCCACGGATCAGCACAGCACCAATGATGAGCCAGGCAACGGCCAAGCATGCCACAAGCTGCCAATTGGGCAGACCCAGGCCATCATCAATGTTGGGCAGCTCATGGAGAACTTCACGTCTGCCAAAGAGAGATACAAATGCAATAATCACAGAAAAGGTTTCTGAACTTGACTTAAAACCACAGCAAATATCTAAAATCGTGACTTATCTTAAAGAAAATGTTAAATAAATATGCAAACAGAGAAGTGCAATATATGCACATGATAATTGTCATGGTTGTGCACAAAAAGTAAAGTATGTCAAGTTGATTACGCACATCTTATCTCTGGAACTTTACTCACTCAAAGTACAATTGTGCTGGTGACATTTTGCCTGTGGCATTGATGGCAAAGCTGCCGTTGTGACAATCGTCGCCCCAACTTTCGTGACAGTTGCTCCAGGGCAGCACCGTGCTGAAGGAGGCGACCAGGAAGCGCAGTGTCAGCGCCATGATGCTCGAGTAGTAGGTTATGGAGGCGCCCGTGGCCAGGACTTGACCTGCAGCAACGCCCTTGAGGATGGGCGCCAGATCAAAGGCGCGCAGAACGCCACCGCCACGAAACTGGCCCAATGAGATCTCCAGGTAGTAGACGGGTCGTCCAATTACCAGCAAGGCTATTAGATAGGGTATCACAAAGGTGCCGCCGCCGTTCTGGAAGGCAATGTAGGGGAAACGCCAGATGTTGCCCAGGCCCACAGATAATGAGATGCAGGAGAAGAGAAACTCTAGACCATTGCCCCATTCCTCCTTCTTCTTGGCCGCCTCATCCTCCAGCTGCTCCTTGGACACAATTTGTATCTGTGGCATCTTAATCTTAATCTCTCTATCTCGCTTATTGAACTGCACACGTTGAGGTCGCGTTCTCGACTGATATTTCATTGACTAAACATACAGCGAACAAACCGCAGACATCTGAGATTTCTCGGATCAAAGAAAAAAAAAAAAGTCGCATTGTGAAATTTACGTTTTCCGGCTTATCTGGTTTGATGTGTTCGCTCCGTGTTTATCTTTATCCAGAGTGTAGCACATTTCGCTTAATTGGCACTAATAAAAGATGCTAAGTGAATTGCAGTGTGACGAAGGTGGCCTACGCGTCGGAGGGAGGAAGGGAGAGATGTGCAAATTGGTTGGCATCCACTGATTATAATAGATATGTTTATTGTCAGCTTAAACTGTTTGAAATTTAAGACAATGTTCGAGGTGAGGAAATTAATCTCAAGCTTACATAATTGATTCTTATGACATTAATTGACATTCAAAGCTTTAAAGTTGACACTATAAATAAGTTGTGTCAAATTTCACAATGGAAATTTTCTAAAAATATACTCATTTTAATGTCTTTGTCTGTACAAACTATGAAAACATTAAACTGACAACGAAATGGAAGGAAATGCAGCATGTTTGCTAGCTTAACTTTATAAATAAATCATGAAACTTTGGACATTTGGGCTATAGTTCCAAATAAACTAGCTTAAATATATGTATATAAATATCCTTGCTTAATTCTGCGCACTTAAGCAGATGCACAGAAATATGTATATAGAAAATAAATTGGCAATTCTTGCATATCACAATTAAGAAGCTTAATTAACTGATTGTTTGCTTTGGAAGTTTTTAAATAAATCATAAAAGTTTAGACAACAAAGGAATAGCAAAAAGAAATAAAGTTTTAAAATGACTTATTTTGATTTGCACAATTGTGAATAAGTCTAAAATAAACTTAATATCTTTTTGTTGAAGACAATTTAGAACATATGTTTAATATTTGAGAATTTGCTTTTCAAACTTAAAAAACAATTAATTTAACTCTTGACATTACAGAAATAGGAAGAAGTAATAGTTTTAATATAATATTTTCTATAATACTTAAGTATTTCACAATAAAAGTAATTCATAATAATTGTGGCATAAATAACCAGTTTAAAGAATCTCATTAAGCAAAAAATATCTATTATAATCATTGGCCACGTTTACTTAATCTACAATTTCACAATACATGCTAATTAAACTGTTAAATTACTTATTTCGTTTCAGCTGCATCAATCAAACAGTTCGTCTAAGCTGATTGATAACAAACAGAAAAAGGTATGTTAATACAAATTCTACACTTTAATAACTTCACAGATCTTTTAAGGCAATGCTTTTAAAAATAGGAGATCGTTAAAAGCGCTAAAAGCATTAAATCTAACAAACATAGATATTAAGCAAAGCTCGTGCAAAGTTTTTAAGTATGTAAGCGGAGTGGAGAAGAGGAGTGGAGGGGAAAAACATTAGTTTCGTTTTACAGCAGAGGAAGAGGAAGAGAAAAAGTTGGCAACTCTTTTGGCCGCCTGACAGCTTCGAAAGTTTTTAATAATTTTCAAGAGTTTTCTAATTAACATCCCGAGCGAAAGGCTTTCTGCCAAGTTGCAGCTGCCACTTTTCCAGTTGCATCAGTTGCTGCAAGCAGCAAAAAGGGCTGAAACCAAAGAAAATCAAGTTAACTGAGAGAGTGTGTGGGTTTTCGAGTCAAAAGATGGAAAGCTGGAATCAAAAGTGCCTGGGAAAAGAGATGTTGAGCGTTCATTATGGTGACAGTTTTAAATGGGTTTTGAACAACTTTTCGCCAGATTTATGAGAGTTAAATTGCTTTGATAACGCTGATTGAAGTCGCTGACTGAGAGCGGAAATTAAGGGTAATGCAAGAGGCTCACATTTTTCGATGATTTCTTTTTTCTCTGTTTAATTTGAAGCGATTATTAACGCACATAAATTGCCATTAGCTGCAGAGCACAAAACTAAGTTTCATTTCTTTTTTTGGCGGTGCGGGGTGTAGTTCATTAAAGCTCGAAGCGGGAGGGGTTTGGGCCGTTTCATTGCTTTTAATTGCAGCTGGAAGCGAGTTGCAAGTTTACCGTGCCACAACACGCAGATTCCCGCCAGCCAGCACAAAACACAATGTGCGCCAAAATGAGGCAAATAAATTTTGAAACTTTTGCGAAACGCTAATGGGGCGCATCTGGAGCACGTTAATACATGTATGTGTGTGTGTGTGTTTGTGTGTGTTACAATCGATAACAGCCCAAAGTTACAGTTAGAATTGCAACAATAACTTCGTTTGCAGGCCCATTTTGAAACAACAATAACAATAACAAGGAGAAAGTCATTGAGCAAAGTTGCGTATTGCATGACGTGTAAATGCCCTTTGAATAATTACTCTACATTAATGCATTTAATTTTTAGGTTGGGCTCATTAATAACATTGTGTTTGAGAACTATAATTAAAATTCTAGCATTTTTTAAACCTTGCTTAAAGTAGAAGGAATTTATTTTACTGAATTTTTAGGAAAGTTTATAAACTTAAAGAAGGATTTAAATTTACTGAATTGTTAAGTAAATTTAAAAAATCCAAAGAAGGAATATATTTTACCTAATTTTTAATGGAATAACTTATATTTTACTTTACTTCAAACATCTCGAAAAACCAGTTTCTTGCGTTTTAGGTTAGAATACTTTTAAATCACGAAGTGTTGGGCATATTCGGCCTACGGATTCAGATTCAGCTATCTATCTATCTACTATTTTTAAATATATTCAATCCCTAGTCAAAAACATAGATACATTATTCTTCTTCCCATTCACACCTTAAGACACCAACCCTCCACCCCTCCACACACATTCCCACACAGCTGCGCTTCTTTAAGTTACTGAATATAATGAGGATTGCAATTAGTTTTGCTTTTTGCTGCTGTGTTGTCGTTGTTGTTGGTTGGTTCTGTAACTTGTAACAAGTTTACCTTTAAAATTGATTTCAACGGACTTTGCAACAACTTCCGTTTCCGCTACAGCTGCTCCGTGTACTTATTAGTCAGCATTGTGTAAGTTGCTCAACACATATGTGTGTGTGTGTAACAACTTTTGCCATTTGCCATGTGTGTGAAGATGTATAAAACTTGTCGAGTTTTTACCGTTAGCTGACAGCTTTCAACTACACCGCTAAGCTCTCTGACATTTCGTAACAGCAAAATTGGCACCCCCTGCCCTACATATTCCCTCTTCCCTTAGCCACCTTGCCTCGATACCAGTTGAAAGTGCAAAATCATTGAGCGCACATTTAATTTGAAATTAATTTTTAATCAACTTGAATTGAATTAAACTGAATCGAGTGCTGCAAGAGGTGATAATAGAATATGTACATATATAGTATATATATAAAATTGAATTGTGGGTTTTGACCCCACCCAAATGCGGTAAACTACATAAATAAATAAATTAGCTGAATGCAGTTTTAACTCGGCTAAATGCGTCTATCTATAAATTATGAATGTCTGTTTTTTGTGTGTGTGTGTGTGTGTGTGTGTGTGGCACGTAGCACATAGCAAACTGCGTGTTGCATACAACTATTGCAAAGGCTTTGTTTGCCACAACTAACAACAACACCAGCAACAAGAAATCTATGTTGCGCGTGCCTCAATTATGAAGCAGCATTTGCAGTTGAATGCACCTGCCACACACACAAACACAGGGCAAGTTGTTGCAACTGCTGCAAGCGCCAAATGTCAAGGGAAGTGGCGCAAACGAAGGCGAAGAAGAAGAAGAAGTCTTTAACCCAGTTTGGCATTGCAACCTTCCCCCTTTCTCCCTCTTCCTTTTCCAGCCCTTTTTTTTTAGCTAAGGGGCATTGTTGCCATTGTCGATTGCAGTTGGCTTGTTTGCCGCACGTAATTGTTGCAGTTCTCCCTATTGTTGCCATCTTCTTCTTTTTCTTCTTCGCAGCACAAAAAAGTTATTAAAATGAAAAAGCAAAAGCAAATCGATTATGCCTCAGCTTAGCCTTAGCCTTTGCCTTAGTCCAGGCTCCCAAAAAACTGAACAATGCGAACAACTTTTTCACGGAAACTTTATCCTACAACGACAACGACAACAAGAAAAGGAAATAAAAATAAAAACTTTAAATTGACATCGAATAGCAATACCCATTGTGTGTATCTACGCATGCCCCCACCCCCCCTGCGCACCACTAACAATAGCCAACTTCTTTGGCAACCACATTCGCATTCACAACGACAAAGTGAAAAGTTTTCTGTTGGTGTGTCAAGTTTTTCCTTTTCTTTTTCCGTCGCTTTAGAATTACTCAAAAGTGATAAGCTTCTGCTAAGGCTCTACACAATTTTTGTTTCTTTTCGAGTATCCTGTATGTTTTTGAAGTCTTTTTTTTAAGGGGTAGCTTTGTGTTGATTTAGGAATAGTTGTGCTTTGACTTTGAGGTATTCAACATCGATTCCTTGAACATAAAAGTTTGAAGTGAACGGTTCTGTAAGTTTTGGATTAAATGTAGATCATGTGTTGTTGTTGTTGTTTGGAACCTTGTCATCAACCTTTCTGCAAAGGTTTCCTTGTTTAAATTCTCAAAAAGATTATTACAAATAATTTTAGACCTAATCAGATGACAAGCCAAAAAGTATGCAATGAACATTTAACTAAATATCCCAAAAAAAGTAACAGGGCATCTTCTAGTCGTGTTTTACTTTATAGTTCTAGAGAATTCTTGGCAATCTTAAGCGTCAGCATTGGAAACAAAAGCAAAGCTGCCGCAGCGAATTACGTTTTACGTTTGGCGCGTACCACGTGGCGCATGTGTAACGCAATTTTGGTGTTCTTCTCCACTGCTTGTTTGCAGCTGCTGCATGTGGCATGACAAACAATTGTGTGTGCTTTTAATGTAAGTTTAACAACTGAATTGTTAGCTGACATTTAAATTTGCTACGCAATTTGCATTTTTACACCTCCCCCCCACAAATTGTCCTGTGTCTTAAGCTTACAATCTGTTTGTTTGTGTGTGTGTATGTGTGTGTAGAGGAGTTTATGCAAATAATAAGCATTTGCTGTCTCCATTACTTGCTTGCAACGTCTAATTTTTGGCCAAGTTTTGTCAAAAAGTCTCGCAAGTCCTTTCGTGTTTGTGTTTGCAGTTGGCAGTTGGGCATGTGGCATGTCGCATGTGGCAGGTAGTTTCAATTGCCATTTAAACTTTTAGTTTTGTTTAATTTTATGTGACACTTTGTTTGCATTCTAGCGCACTGTTGCACCTGGCTACGTGCAACATTGTTGCCAGGCAATTAAATATGAAAAGTAATTTTCATTGTTTGCTTGGCCAACTTCTTTATTCCTTCGTACATACTTATATACCAATTGTGCCACTCGAGCACGTTGCAATTGTCTTGAAGTGGCAGCAGCTTATTTGCTGCCTTATCAGCCAGTCAGAAAGGACATTTGCCGAGTCGAAGTTGAAGTTGAGCCTTTTTAAAGGGGGCCAAAGCCAAAAGGCCAATTTGCATGCCAAGCGGCAACAGTGGCCGTGGCAGCACCAGCTGCAACATTTTGTGGCAAACAGTGATTTGTTCAACCCAGCGAATTTCGCATTCATTGAAACTGTCACTCGACGCGCGGCCATCCAACAAGCCAGCAAAAGGGGGGGCGCTGTCAGCTCCAAAAACTTGCCACCGCTGCAACATTTGTTGCAATTTGTATGCACAATGACAGCACAGCGTTTTGAGGGGGCTTTCCACTCCGCTGTTCATAAAAGAAGAAAATAAAACCCTTCCACTGCCACAAAAGCCACAGTGATAAGGCTAACAACTACAAAGAAATAAAACTAGAGCAACTCTTACACACAATGTTAAGAATTTTATGTCAAAAGATCTTCCAAGTTGTAAAAATTAGCAATGACAAATAAAATATGCAATAAACCTTAAAGTTGCTTTGAAGAAAATGAATTTGAGGCAGTAAAAATATTTTATAAATAATTAAACTGTTAAAAATGGTTGCAAGTTGATATAAATTATTCTATAACATAAGAAAAAGTCAGCTTTAAATCTAAATGCATTCAAAATTCTTTAGTAAACTATTATCATGTATTCACTTGTGTTTCTGCTTTCAATAAATCCATTAACTAATGCTTTGAATAAAGTTTTTTTCTAGGTTATGCAACTTTTTACTTAACAACTTTGTTGTTTTTTGATACAATCTAACAAATGTGTGGCATAATTGTTGATGAAGCTGATGTGCGCAAAAGTTTAGGGCAAAGTCGAAGTGAATGTTTTTTTTTGTTGTTGTGTGGTTGTGGTGTGTGACAGGCGTTAACTGACACTTGTGTGCCACGTTAATGTCGTTTAGCATACTAAGGCCTTAAATGGCATTTATTTGCAGCCACAGCTTCCTCCCCTCTCTCTCTCTCTCTCTCTTTCTCTGTCTCTTCCTCTACCTCTTAAGCAACGCTCAAGTTTGATATTGTCAAAGACGTGGGAAACGTGGCCAAAAGTGGCTGAGTGCTGCTGCCCACCCACAGCTAAACACAATGTTGCCTAATGGCATTGTGGGTCAGTCTTTCTTGAGTGTGGGTGTGTGTTGTGGGTGGTTGTGGTTGTTGTGGTGTGTGTGTGGCTTTAGGGGATGAGACGCCTTAACCAAGTGGATTTTATGCCTTGAGAAATTTTGGAAATACTAGCACAAAAGTATATGACAAACGCCACATAGATTATAGGGCAAAAAGCTATATAATTTTCTTGCTGCTTAGCTGCTCAAATGTCACCCTAATAACTGTTATTAATGCGGAACTTTAGAAGTGCTTTCTGTGTGTTGTTGTTACTATCTAATTACAATTCTGTGGAAGCAACTTTGCATTTGTTGGCCATCGACTCCTGTTCTCTCTCCCTCTCTTTCTATTTAAGTGGGTGTGTGTGTGTGTGTGTGTGTGGCGTGAAAAGTGCCGTGAGTGCCACAGCATTTTATCTCTTTCTACTCTTCTCTCTCTCTCTTTCTGTTGTTGCTCCTGTCTGCCTGTTGCTAAACTAATCAAATGAAGTTGTGTTTGCGCGTCTCTCGTGTTTGTTTGTTTTGTCTCAACTTGTCACGAACATGGCATGTGTGTGTGCGTAGCTTTGCAATAGCAACAGCACTTGATTTCATGCACAAACAGCACGTAATTCATGCGCTGCTCTCTCACTCACTCTTTCATTCTCTGTCCTACTCCCTCTACTGTTACCAATCTGTAATTACAGCTGCTGTCCCTGTCTCCGTATCGGTGTGTGTGTGTGTTGGCCGTGCGTGTTTTGTTTCAAGTGCCATTTGTTTTAATTAAAATTTATTTAAAGCGTTTTAACCGTAAAGTGACAGCAACACAATTGATGCCTGTTGAATAAAAAGTACAAAGCCAAAAGAGATAGAAAGATCGATAGAAAGCGACGCCTGATTGGACTAGGACAACAATATATGCAGCATGCATAATTTTTGTAAGTGTGACCAGCATAAATAGAGACACAAGAAAATTGTCCAAAAACTCGTGTGTTTTTTGAGAGTTTTTATTTGTATGCATAGCCATTGTAAAATGAAAATATGTGCCAGTTAAGTGTACAACCATAACAAATTGCACAAATATTTATCCCTTTTTTGTCGTTGCTTGTTATGATTGTGTCATTTTATTGCACAGACATTTCATTTTGAACCCCTCCGGCTATCTTGGGTACAATAACTATGTTAACACACTTGTAAACTTGCACTCAAGCTGCTAGAACTTGCGGCTATATACACAGTTATAGTCGGGACTCAATTGGATTTCCTTTTAAAAGCAGTACGAACTTTTCTTGGTAATGTTAAACCTGTTTTAAGTTGGAAACAAGCTGTAAGCTGAACTACATTTTACATATTTTACTTGAAGTAAGCATGAATTTTACTTTAAAGCAAGCTGTTCTACACATAAATTTGTTTTAAACAAGTTTATTTAAAATGTGCAAAAAGATAAAAACATGAATTTGGCTTAGAATTCCCAACTGGCTCTAGCTTTAGCCACACTATGTCAGATGTCTTATATATACAAATGTGATGAAAAACACTTGATTTAAGATGTGAAAGTGCAGAAATGGTAAGAATATCAATTTTACTTAGAATTCCCAACCAGTTCTAGCTTAAGCCATATGGCAAATGATAATTTTGAGGGTATTTCATCTTCGACTTTGTTACAAGTACTTAGCGATTCCAAACTCGTGATGTTCTTGTGGTTGTTGTGTACTTGATTTGTTTGCCAAAAATCGTTTTTATTTTGCGGTACACACAATCACACACACACTCGCGTACGTACACACACATACACCTACACAGACTTAGATAGATAGATACATAGCCGCAACAGACACTTAACAACGAGTCGCAGCGAGCTTAGACTTTGTTTGTGCACAAATGAGAAACACAAGCAACGTGGCAACCATAAAGCTCAACCACACACACACACACCCACACACCCACAAATATAAATATTTTGTACACTCTCATGTTTGCACAATAAAATTTCAACAATATATATAGACGCGAGAAGGTCTTTGTACTTGAGTAAATTGGATCTGTGCAGCGTGGCATGCCACGTGTTGTAGCGCTGCTTTGTGGGGGGGAGAGTTAACGAAAAATTAAATAAATATTTGGCTTAAAGCAAGTTTAAAGCAATGCTCTATCTCCCTCTCGCTCTCTCAGTGTGTGTGTCTGATCCCTAGAATGGCCCCTCGAACCCCAGCAAAAACATTTTAGGTATTCATGTGTAATCCATTTCGAAATTTGCATGTTTAATGTGTTGTGAGGAATTCTTGTTTCTCTCGTTTCTTTTTTTTTTTTTTGGTTGATTTAAGCTGGCTAGAAATTTAGCTAACGGCCCTGACATTCTCCTTGACTTCGCTGCTGCATGCATTGTCTTTCAACATAAATTATTTTTCGTGTTTAGCGAGCAAAATTGCATATGCATAGATACTTCGAGAAACAGACGCGTTTTATAAATAAATAAAAAAATAAAAAAAACAGCTGCGCATCAATTGAATGAATGCTAATTAAACAATATCCCAGCAAGTGCAACAAAAGATTTTTGCGTCCATTGTTAGCCAGACTATATATAAAGATGACCTGGCAGTTTGAGCCACGTTAAGTAAACGCTTACAAAATGCAAGTCTATTTCTTGTCCACATTGCTGCTGCTTTCGCTGGCTGCTTTCAGCCAGGCAGCTGGCAACAATCGGAGTCACAGCGTTACCTGGGGTGCACGCATGTTCCGGGACACACATCTGGAGCGTGTCATCATCACCGAGAAGTCCAAATTCTTGCGAGTCGTCTCACGTGACTATAGTTTCAAGCAAGTTGTAAGTTTTGGCAGCTTTCCCTTACTTTCTATAGATCTTATATAAAATACTCCGTTTTTGAAGGGCTTTCAGCGTCGCATTACACAAATTGTGGTCACAGATCAGATCAGGAATGGCGAGGGTGGCTATGCTCGCCTTGTTTCAGGTGGTCCACAGTCCAATTATGCCCAAATCCATTTCAAGAGTCAACGCAACAAAGGCTTCAGTTTCATTGTGGACATTTATGGCATTTAAATTATGTCTGTTTTATTTTGTATTAATCCTCCAGAGTCAGAGATTTTATGAAAATTGCTGATTAATTACACTTTACTTAGCCTTTATGTATGTTGGTGTTTTTGTATCTCTCGCGTGTGTGTGTGTGTGTGTGAGTGTTTGTGTGTATTATTTTAATAAGCGTAATGAGCGCTTAATCCCAAACGACTTAACTACCTTTGTATGTGGGTGGTTTGTGTTGTTTTTGCATATATATCTCAATTGCTATTATGACCTGTAGCTAATAAATTGTGAGCAAGGGTATATAAGACTTTTTGAAGCATACAAATATTTTCTAGAATTTTTTTTGTTAGTAATAATTTGGTGTTTTAGATGGGTATGTAAATTTTTTAAAACCTCAAATTTCTTTACAGAGTATTTCTTAGTCATTTACTATTTCCACTTCACTTTTCGCTCTCGTTCACTATTTGTTTATTTGCTGGCATGCAATATTTACAATTCACAAACAGGCAGCCAGCAACAACATTATTTAGTCACATGTTTATAGCATAAACAACGCAAAAAATAGAACAAAAAAAACAAAAAACTGTTGAATTGAATAATAGTGCCAATGTAGGCGAGCGTGCGAAGGGTGTGTTTAGGTCGAGGGGCATGTGTTGACCATGATACAGAGCTCATAAAATGTATTGCGCGTTGTTTATTATTTTTAAGGTTTTCACTTAGGTTTTTTTGTGTGCATTATTTATATTCATTTTCTCTTTCTTATTTCTTTCCTATATTCCCTAATATTTCATTTATTTTATTTTTTTAAGTTATCACACTCTTGTAAAGGTCAACAAGTTATTTTTGGCTAGTTGTTGCATGATATGCATTAGAGAGAGTCAGGCTAAAAGGCCACTGATAAAGGTCAGCAAGCAACATAGTTACATATATCTGTAAATTGTAAAGCACTTGTTTAATTGAAAACACGAAGGCTTTAAACTAAAAATACTTACCATAAATGCAACTTTTCTTTAGAGAACTTTGACTTTAGTAGAAAGTGAAAAGCTTAATACTCAATTCCATTTAATTCAGCAAAGATAGCTTAGCCAATGAGAGAAAGAGGGGAAAGAGAGCGGTATTGTATCTCAATACCTGGCAGAAACATTGGTGTAATTAAGGGGCATTAAATTAAACGATGCAGCCGCAATTTTGGTTAAGCAAATGCGAAAATATTACCAAGAGTCTGAGCCACAAAACAGGCTGATGGCTCTTTGGCATTTACCAAATGCCAGGTACTTAGGCTTAACCCACAATCCAACCACTCCACCCCTCTTCTCTCCGCCCCTTGCTGCTGGCCTGTGCAGCTCTAAAACTCAAACAAATCCAATCAATGTTGCCAGACAGCCTCAGCACATGTATCGAATGTGTGTGTGTGTACTTATATGCAAATAAGCGCTGGATGCCATATAAAATTTAATGTCTCTGCCTGCTTCAGACTTTGCTCTCCCTCTTACACTGTTTCTCCTTCTCTTTCTATTGCTTGTCGTTGTCAACGAGTGTTGGATTTGAAAGGAAAGCCATTGATGCGTGTGCAGCTCCATCAATCGTTGGGAATTAAAATTTTATTATGCCATATGCGCAGCAGCAGCAGCAGCCCTTAAATGCCCTTGCAATATGTGGCGTATACATAATGTCAAAATGCGCATACGCCTTGTGTACACAAATATCAGCAAATGGCAAATGGCATTCGGCAATGAACATTTAAATGCAAATGCTTGCTTCCTTTTGGCCAACATCAGCATGAAAATCAAATGCGAGACGAGGCTGTGTCATTAACCGTTAAATGCTGCTACAAAATGGCGGACTATGAAGCGTAAATGCTTCAATTAACTGTGGAACACAGAGCACTCTTCGCTTTCCTTTCCTTCTTTCTATGTTTGCTTGGGCAGCCATTTTGGGTAGTTGCTTCAATGCTAGCAATTTTATTACCAGCTCGTCCTTGCAACAAACAAACACACACACGCACACACACATATACACTTGCAACTAGTGACAGCGTTTTTCATGCACTTTTGGCTGGCATTCAAGGATAATGCAGCGCCGCTGCGAGTATTTTACAGTTTACAGTTAACACACACACACACACACAGTTTTCAAGCGCTGTTTGTGCCACTTTGTGACCCCATCGTTCAATAACAACATCCCCCTACCCCTCTCCTCATCATGGAGAGAGTTCAGGTATAAAGCGACCATACATTATGCAGGTTGTTTGTTATCGTTCGATAGAGTGTAAATTATGGCACAGTTCGACAGCGTCGTCGTTGTTGTAAGTGTGGCGCAACCAAAGCTAACCTTTCTAACACACAGACACACACACATATATGAAGCTTACATGTGTGCACTGAAGAAAACTTAAGCTTTTCAAAAATATAAGCTGGGTTGAAGAACAAGTGAAGCTTACATTCATTTTTGCCCTTTATAGCTTTCAATATTTTCTTGTTTTAAATAGTTCCAACATAAATATTGTTACAAATTTACCCAATTTTGCTCAGTGCAAATGCATTTGTTGTATTTATAAACATATATGCAAAAAAAAAGGAATAGAAAAAAACTTAATTGAGCTAGTTGCGCTATAAATGGAATTTATGTGAGCATATTAATTCCAATTACTTTTTTTTTTCTGCTTTCCCCTTTGCTTTTCTTTTTGACTGCAAATGTTTGCTTTCTCTTAGGGTTTATTGTTATTAAGCATTTCAACGCCAAAATCCTATTAAGTTTAAAGAGCTAAAAAGCATATCTTGTTCATCAACATATATGTACATTGTAAAATCCGTATAGATATATACAGAAACGTATACTTTAAGTACAGTTACTTTGGATGTGTGCTGGTTTTCTGCTTGTGCAATTGAATGGAAACTTTTGCCATGGCTTTTGCCTTAGATCTCACTCAAGTCGAACAACCCTTCAGTTCTTAGCGTGTCCCCCCGCCCTTGCCCTCCCCCAATCATGCTTCTTTGTATCAATGCAACTTGAAGGGTTTTATGCAGATTTCCAATTGACTTTGTCTCAAATGCGCACACACACAAAAGATAAAACTCAAGCTATATCCCCCTCCTCCTTCCTTCCTTCCTTCCTTCCTTACCCCTTTCTCTTTCCCCACTAAAGGCGTCGTTCATTTCACAGCCAATTTTGTGCTTCTTCCCCACACCCCCATTTAACAGCCCTCATGTTCAGCATCTTTATTCTTGTGCATTGCTCCTGACCTCGATGCGGTTGTTCTCCCCAAGCCCCCCTCATTCTGTCAGGATCTTGTTCTTCTTCTTGTTCTTGTCATCGCGTCTTTGTTAAGCGTATAAAGTGTGAAAGTACATGAGAAAAGGATTTTTCCCAGCTGTCCCAAAAGACTTTTGTTTTTCAATTGCTATTTGCCATATTTGTGGCAATTGTTTCAGTCTCTCTTCCTTTCTTTCTCTCTCTCTCTCTCTCTCTCTCTCTTGCACACACGTTCACACTTGCTGCAATTGTTGCTGCTGCAGCTGTCGTTGCTTGCAACACACAGAAACGTACTCCAAATTTCCGGCTTAAATTGCCTGGAGCTATAGCTACAGTTATTAGGGCTCCAGCCTGTCTTTCAAAAAATTCAAATGCGGTGTAATAGATTTTTTTATGATTGAAAATGTTATGGGAAGAACAAATTTGTATGTGTATTCCTTAAAGTTTTGTATAAAAACTAGAAAAAAACGTTTTTTTCCAAAAATAAAATAATATTTTAATATTTTATTAAATAGCTATAGGGAATTTTGTATAAAAAAATAATAGGAAACAGTCCTTAAATTTTAAAATGTTTTTTTTTTCAATATATAGAACAGAAAAAAAACAGTAAAATAATTCTTTTCAGTGTATGAAAAGAAACTTATCGTTTACAAGCAAACTTTTATTTTAGTATATTTTTACATTTTTCAATTTGATTTACATCAAAAAATTAACATTTTATATTTTGAGATTAATTGAAAATGGCTTAACATATTTGAAACTTTCTGTCTGCTGCCAAAAGGTTAGCCGGATGTGTGCCTGTTTTGTGTGTGTGTGTGTGTGTGTGTGTACATCGTTAGTTGTGCTCATCGCGCTTATCAAGTGCCAGCTAACAATGTTTCACATGTGATTGCCTACAGCTGTTGTTTTCTTTTTGTTGTCTAGCAATTTTTAAATGCACACGTGCTGTTGCTGTTGCTGCCTCAGTTTTGTACATACTTGTAGCAATTCTTCACTTGGAACTGTTGTGGGCATAAATTTAAAAGTCAGTTGCCCCTAGGGCTGGCCTCCATCTACCATGTAAGTAGTCACCGAATGCGTTTTAGCGCTAAACTAAAGCTAAAAAAAACACAAAACACACACGGTATTAACACACATGGTATTAACACACATCTAGAAAATGCTTAAATGCAAATGCGTTCGTCTACACAGAAATATAGTTCATGCATTGGCCCTTTGATCATTGGGTAATTGGCTCAGCCACAGCGACGACAATAATTAAACGTTCATATTGGTATTTAAATTAAACTTTATTAACATCATTTTAAACAATGAAACAATGAAACAATGGTGGCAAAGTTTAGTCAACTTTCCGGGGCTTCGATATATACGTTTTCACATAGAATTTGCCAAACATGTACATCATAATGATGCCCTGAGCTAATTGCAGCACTAGCAGATATTTAGGAAAATTACAATCCTTCGCAATAAATAAGGGATACGATGCATACAAAAATAGTATAATAAATTGTACGAGTTGCGTTATTGTTATGTACTTTTTCCACCAAAGGTTCGCCTTGACGCCCGGCAACAAGGCCGAAAGGAAGTAATAGAAATACATCACAGTGTGCACCAAGGAGTTAACCATGCCAACGGCATTGAAGTGACCACCAGTTCCATAGAAGCGCATTACCATATAGCAGACGACGGAGACCATGACATGATGATACACGTGCAGGAAACTGACTTGTTTGTAGCTCTTGCGCAGCACGAAGAATACCGTGTCCAGCAGATCGATTAGCTTGTTGATAAAGTAAGCAAAGTGAACATAACGTTCCAGATTCTTGTGCTCGTGGCCAATGGGAAAGGTTTCCATGCATTCGATATTGCATATGCGTCGTATGATTAAATAGTAAAATGTCTGAAAGAAGATTGACAAACTTTGCTAAAGTTTTGCACCATATAGCAACTTATAACCGATTATGGTACTAACAACACTGAAGAATATTCCATTGTATGCCACCTGGCCGAGATTATAGATGCGCAGAATGCGTGTTAGATCGAATGGTTCACGGTTCTTCATATACATCTTGCCCACCTTCAACACAAATATTAAATAAACCGTGATTATCGTTATTAGCGGCCATGGTGAGTTCGTCAGCGGCAAAGGGTTGGGATCTGTATGTTAAAAAAATCATTTTCTATTTTTTGTTGCACTAAACACTTGGTATTTTGCTTTTTTGTATATCCTACCCGGATGAGGTATATCAAAAATTCCAAACATCGCTACGCGACTTGAGCTTTAACTTTAGAACGATTGACGTCGGAATACACTTTACGAATGAGCGCGAATGTCAAATTGCAGGCATATCTAGTTCAAAAAATGTACAGCTATTGCTGCGTTCGATTCTTGAGTTTATTTTCTTTAATCTATTATTTCTTAATGTTAGGAGAGCTCTAAAAATTTCGCAAAACTTTTAAGCTCAATCAAGGCTTAGCAAAAGCAAATACAGAGAAGGGGAGAGAGAGAGAGAGAATCTATTTACCATTTTACTCAATACTAGAGTTCTATTCGAATAAGTAGGCAAAGCTCTATGCAATTCGCCTTATAAATATTCATGAAACGCATAGAGTATGTGCATGAGTTACATTTTTTTTATTTTTGTTTTTGGTTCAAGGTCTAGTCTGCGCCTAAAACATTTTAGTTTATCAAAAAGTCATCCAGTATTGAGTAAGGCAAAGTTCTAGCGTGCTTTGCGTAAACGTAATAAAATAGTTCATTGAATGTTTTGAGAATTCTTAAATCTGTAAGTTTTATTGCTTATTTACATTATTCTATTAAACTTTCATTAAATGATCCTTATCCAAACAGAATCTAAAGTTTGAAATATGTTAAATTCCATCTTCTTTGAACACATGTGGAATTCATTTGTGTTTACATTTTAAATTATTAAAATAAATTATTAAAAGGAAAATTGAACATCCCACATTTTCACTCACATTTATTTACAAAATTCAATTGGATCATTAAATATCTTAATATCTACTGCTGCTTCTTGGGCTCTGGTTTGATATAGGCATTAATGTAAAACCTGCCAAACAAAATGATCATAACGGTAGCCTGAAAAACCTGAACGTATTGCATTAAGAGTGGAACTTTACAAGTTGGATTGAATACTAAAACGATAATCGCTTGAGCTAGCAATATAACAAACTGTGCTAGCTGAATCTTTGTGATATACTTCTTCCACCAGAGACTACCTTTGAGGCCCGGAGACATGGCGGATATTAGGTAATAAAAGTACATAACGGTATGCACGAAACAGTTCAGTGTGCCCATAGTATGATATTGGCCAGGCCCGCCGTAGGCACGCAGCACCCAAAATGTGGTATAGACCATCATTATATGATGATAAACGTGTAAGAATGTAATCTGTTTGTAGCTCTTGCGGAGCACAAAGAAGACTGTGTCCAACAGATCAATGATCTTGTTGGCATAGTAAGCACAGGCCAGAAAACGTTCTGTGTTCTTTAACGGATGATCCATTGCAAGGGTTCTGATGCACTGTATATCGTACAACGGATTGAATAGAATGTAATAGATGCCCTAAAAGAAGAAGGTTTTAAATGAATATAATTTCTCTTAAAGTCATGTAAAAGTCAACTTACATAGGCACATAACACAGCATTGAAGAGCATCTGACAAAAGTTATAAACAAGCATTATGTTCTTTATATTATATGGCTGACGATGTTTCATAAACATGGGGCCCACTTTGAGAACGAATAGCGAATAACCCAAAAGGAGGAGCGTGACAGGAATTGTTGAAGCTCCCATTGGCATAATCTTGGCAACCAATGGATCTAAAAGAGAAGATCAGTTAATCACTAATGCATATGGAAAGGATATATAGTTTACCTATTGGTTCCCTATTGAGAATTTCGATTATACTTGACAACATTTTGCTGGGGCTTACAACTGTATTCGACCTCTTTTGAATTTAAACTGCGACACGGAAATAGAGCCAAGCACTTTGTATTCGAAATTAAACGAAACTATGTTAACGAAAGTTTTTTTTTTGGGGCATTAAATATCAAATACTCTTTCGGATTTGTTCAACAATAACTAAATAAACCTTTTACATAAGGTCATTAATTTCTGAAGAGTTTTAAATGTTCTAATAGTCACTCTTAAATCGAACATTGCGTTACACTTTTGTTCACTTTCTTTGTATACCTTAATGTAAGTGTATACTTAATATTAAAAGTTTTGTAACCGCACCAAAGTGCAGGTTTTAGCAGACCATAGTTTCCATTGCATGACTGTTTAATACCCTCTTTTGTAGTGTTATTTTTACATTGATTTCGATATTTGTATGGTTTAACTAGATAAATTACAACTTTTTTAGTTAGGATTATCATAAACTATATTTTATACATACATTTTAAACTTTAAAAAACAAAAACAAAATATTTAAACAGTGCTTGCGCAATAATGTATTATACTATGGCGTCAGTAAATTAAGATTGACGTCATTAAAGTTCAAGATTTAAGGCATAAACATGTGGAGGTTAATCTTGTTGAATATTGCTTAAAGAAATTAAATTCTCTTTCAGTTGCCTTTAAGAGAGACAAATCTGTTTATAAGCTGATCTTAAAAGATTTTGAATTTTAGTTTAATGGAACATTTTTATGATTGGAATTCACAATTCACTACTCGTCAAAACTAATTAAAAACATGTAACAGGCTTTAATCGAAATTGCCCGACTAGGAGATACCATCGACAACCGGAAACAAACTATGTTCAAAATCTGAAGTTTCTAGCTCTTATAGTCTCTAAGATTGACGCATACAGACGGACATGGATATATCGACTCGGCTGTTGACGCTGATCAAGAATATATATGTACACTTTATTGGGTCGGAGTTGCTTCCTTTTGCCTGTTACATACTTTTGCACAAAACCATTATACCCCTTTTACCCATTTAATGGGTTCAGGGTATCAAAATATCGACGCTAACATTAGAACTAAGTTGTGTAAAACACTCAAGCTTAAACTTAAATCTAAATATTTAAATTCTTTAAAATACATTTTGCATTCCCATTCAACTGAAGAGTGTATTTAGAAGCAAACTAATTAAACATTCACTCGCAGTTGTTCAAAAAGAATTTGAAAACAAACATAACATTGTGGAAATCTATTAAAAATGTATGTATGCAAATAGCATCTGCTAAAAAGCAAGGAATGTTCATTCGTAGAAAGAAGTACATAAAATGGAATAAATATTTATTTAATTTGTATAACATTTTATTCTTGTTTCTGACGTTGTGGCTTTATGTATGTCTTATAGTAAAAGTTACCAAACATGACCATCATGGTAGTGGACTGCGATAACTGAAAGTATTGCATCCACATCGGAAATCCACATGCTGGACTAAACAACATCACCAAAACAGCCTGCATAAAGAGTAAAACAAACTGTATTATTTGTATGCTAGTGATGTACTTCTTCCACCACAGGCTCTTCTTCAGACCCGGATACATGGCAGCGAAAAAGTAGTACAAATACATCACAGTATGCACAAACGAGTTGAAGAATCCCATCATCGTGTATTGTCCGCCCACACCATAGACTTGTATAATCCAGTAAGTGCCGAATAACATAATGACGTGATGGTAAACATGGAGCACTGTTATCTGTTTGTAGCTCTTGCGGAACACAAAGAACACAGTGTCCAAAAGATCAAAGGCCTTATTGACGAAGTATGCATATGTTAGCCAACGTTCCACATCCTTTTGGATATGATCTAGCGGCAGCGTTTCCATGCACCACATATCGTAGGCGGGATTAATTACGATATAGTTGATGCCCTTTAAAAGCAATCTTAATCAGTACTGAATCGATTCCATAATAATTTTAATACTTACATAAACAAACATCGAAGCATTGTAGAACACCTGAAACACATTATAGACTAGTATGACATTTTTTAAATTATACGGCTTGCGATGTTCCATAAATGTTCTTCCAAGCTTTAGCACGAAAAGCATATATCCCAATACAATTAAGGTGACTGGCCAAGGTGAACTGAGCAGCGGTATTTTCTTAACCCAATCGTCTAGAAAATAGAATTCAATTATATATCCTTGCTATAGAAAGTTTTTCCTGGGTTTCACCTGCAGGCGCATTTTCAAAAAGGGAAAACACTGTCGAGTTCATTGTATCCAAAGTTGCTTGAGATCTGAGTGCGGCTCCTAACTAAATGCGACTGAGCTAGACGCTTGGCATAATGTACAAGCATAGTTCAGTTTAGGTTTAGGTTGCTGGTGTTAAATTTATTTGTGTGTATATGAATGAATATGTATGTCTATGTACTCTGTTTACCATGTCTAGGTGCGTCCAAGTTGGTTATTTTCTTTACTCGTTCTAGTATATATGTAAATGTACATAAGGAAATGGTTTTTACAGGTATAATTTTGTATTACATGACCTACGAAAACATTACCTAGCTATATGAAGACGTAAATGTGGCTCACATTGATCACAGCTTACTAATTCCTTAGTCTTTTCATGCATTTTTCACTAGTGCATTTTGAAATTTGACTTAAACTAAGCGTTTAACAACTAATTTCTTCTTGAAATGATTGTTTTTTGTTTCGAAGAATGTAGCTTTTTCATTTTGACGAAAATTTCATTCAATACTTTCGGTAACAAAATGTAAGCAGCCAGTATTACATGAATTTTTTTGCGTTGTCTTAATGCCTATGTACAAATATGTTGATGATTTTGTACGTTTTAGGCTAAGGTTATGCAATCATTTGACTACATTATAGACTAACAAATGAACACGTTGACGTCGGACGCAATCTACTGCGGAATAATCTGATACAAATAAAAGAACGGTTGGTGAGGAGTCTGCTCGCAAAGGGGGAATGCGGGGGCGGCAGGAATGGGCCGGGTGGGGAACATCTCCAGCTATCTTGTTACAAAATTCACACTCAAACCATGCAATTCATTGTTTGAATCGAACTCACTCATTCAATTCAATGCGAATTTATTTATTTTACGTATGCTATAAGTTAAGCCACGCAGATGTATATTTTTAACGGAGTTTTAATGACATTTTCATTGATACCAAACTTTACATTAAGTAAGTACAAATTATGAGAAGATTTAACTTAAAGTGTTGTGAAAATATTTATGCCACTGTTCTCTTTACCCTCTGTATTATAGTATAAAAAGTGTTTAATTGTTTTATATTTTCTTTTCTTTAAATTTAAAAAAAACAGCAACAATGAGATGCAAAAGTGGACAATGCAACCTTGTCAACTGCAACAAGAACAGCAGCAATTGCTGCCAACTTAAGCGACACATAATGTGGCAAGCAGTTGGCACAAAGCGACCACGTTTATGATCAAATCTAATTACACTGGTTGGCCCAATGTTGATGTTGATGTTGATGATGATGTTGGCCAGTCAGGAAATGGGCAAACGAATTGAATATGATTTCCAGCGCTTGCCAAAAAATTTAACTTGAATCTTAAAGCGTTGCCAAACACATAACAACAACAACAACTGCTAACTGCAGCTGCTGAGAATTTAATTAAGCGCACAAAAAGAGTTGGGCAAAAAAAGAAAGAGAGAGAGAGAGCAACAAAAAATAAAAGGCGTACAGATTCACTGCCCGGCAGTGGCCATAAATCAGCCGGAGTTGTAGTTGGAGCCGGAACATTTGTTCGGTTGCCTTTCATTTGAGTTGTGTGTTTTTAAAGCGAAAAACCGGCGAGCAACGACCCCAAAAGCACGAGGCGGCTGTACGCAGGCAGCTGCAACAGCAGCACGTGCCACGTGCCACTTGCCACTTGCCACTTGCCAGTTAGCAGTGGCACTGGGCAATTAGTCGCCGCCTTCAATAGCCAGCGGTAATAATTTTGGCTCCATTGAACGTCAGCTGGCTGCCACACTGATGACTGCCGCCAAGAGACGTGCAGCAACTGGCGGCGGCAGCAGTAGCAGCAGCACCAGCAGCAACACTAACGAACACCAGCCACTGCAACAGCAACAACATCAAGTGCAACACCAACACGTGCAACATCATCAACATCAGCAGCATCAAGATGGGGATCAGCAGGCGCACGAGTATCAGCATCTGTTGCAACATCAGCATAATCCATACCATGCAACGCAACATCATTCACAGCAATACCACCAGAGACAACACCAACAGCAGCAACATGAGCACCAGCAACACCACCAACACCAGCAACAACAACATCAGGCATCTGCAACATCAGCAACGGCGACACTGCGCGATTGTTCTGTCAAATTGCCGCTGGACATCCTGTGAGTATTGTACAAAAACATTAAAAGTGGGCGGGGTCAGAGAGTTGGGTCTCGTTCAGATTAGAGCTTGCAAAACGCCCTCAGGGCTTTTAGCAGAGTCTTACATTCGTTAGATGCGATTAAACAAGTTAAATACCTTATGCTCTGTGTGAATAAACAAATGGAGGGTATATAAACAGAAGTAAGTTTTGTTGTATAAATATTTGAGAGGTTTAGAAGAGTGATTAGAGGAACATTACATTCCATTTGTTTCTAGTAAAGGTACTTACAGGATATGTCACAGTCGTTAATATTTCTCCCTCGTTATGTTTTTATTTTATTTTTTTGAGAGATGGCGCACGTCTCATGCTTTCATAAAATTTACATTTGAACGACTCGGAATAAAAATTGCATTCATGTTAATGGTTGGACAATCATTTTTTTCCGGCAATTTCCATCAGCCGTGCTTTATTTATATATTCTCCGTAGTACAACAAACATTTTGTTGTATGCCAATTAACTTTCTGAATTACATGCTTGCACAAACACGTTTTCCGCAGTCTTAAAATGATATCTGACTGAGTGAATTTGAGTTATTTAAAGAACCACACCTTGAATGTGGAATTTTAGTGAGATAAATAAGGTTGGACTGTAAGCAAGTTTTTTGTGTTTAATCTTTAAGAATTTATTTTGAGAGGTGGATTGTTGCAAGAAGCATATGAAAAATCATTTATTGTCGCTCACAGAAGTGGGTAAATAATTAATAGAACATAATAAAACGATAAAAAGTTATAGTTTTGGACTTCAAATCTCAAAAAACCAAAAACGAGGATAAAGGAAACATGTTAAAAAATTATTTACTTACCAAAAAAAATATGGTTTTTTTTTATTTGCCCAATTGTTAATTTTTAATTTCATTGGTTGCATATGTTATAAGGGTATTAAAATCATTTTATTAAAGCTTTATTTTGTGCAAATAAATATAAAGCCTTGAATATGAAATGAAGGCTTTAAACTTCGCACATAAATTTCGCATTTATATTTAATTAGCCAAACTTTAATTGCTTGCAACTCTAAAGAAATATGAAAATGACAAAAGTCATATACATTTTTCAGTATTATTATTAATTAAGAAGTGCCACAAATCATATTTAATGTGCAGCTAAGTCGACTCAAAAGATAAATGTAAGAAGTTGGCCATATTAATTGCGCAAGCTGCATTTGTTGAGCACTTTGAGCGGTATTTGGCTAAGACTTTAAGCTGCTTGTTGTTGTTAAGGGCTCTCTTTTATCAAAAAAAAAACAAAGAAAAGAAAGAAAGTAGGAAACTGAGTCAACTTTGGCCAGAATTTAAGCTGTTTAAGCTGCCTGCGGGCCGGCTTGACGGCGGGGCGGTAAGGGGCTGTAGCTTGTCAACTTGAATGCGTGACAGCAGCAGCAACAACAACAACAACAGCAGCAGCAGCAACAACTATAATAACAGCGACAGGAACAACAACAATAACATAACAGTCAAAGGGAAGCGTTGCGTTTATGCAGATGCCAAGTCAAGTGGGCAACAAAAAAGGGGCGTGAAACGAGGCCAGTCGTGACTGTATACATGTATTGTGTGTGTGTGTGTGTGTGTTTGCTGCAAATAGAAAACTTAAAGCATGCGGCACTTCTTTGCCTAGAAAATGTGTGTGTGTGTGTGTGTGTGTGTGTGAAGGGGGGGAAGAGACTTCTTGTGGAGTCTCCTGTGCTTCAAGCTGCAGCTGTGTCGTTACTTTTAATGAGGTGTCGCTAGCGAAACTCGGCCAACAGGATGGCAACGCAAAAGCTGCCAACTGCCAACAGCCAACAGCCTTGTTGACCCCCCCGCACCCCCCCATGCCTGCAGCTGCATGCTCTACATGAATGCACTTAGACATCGTCTGCTCCTGTGGCGGCATGCTGCAAATGAAGTCATCCATTAGACGACGTTACGTATACGCCACGTGTGTGGAGTTGCAGTTAGTTTTGCCTCATAATGCTGTACGTGTGTGTGTGTGTGTGTGTGTGTGTGTGTGTGTGGTCTAAGCGGAAACGTTTATAATGGAATTCGCTGACAAGGCACAGGAACCATTCACAAGAAGGTAAAAAGCCAAGTGTCGCTGCGCTAATTTCAGCCAGAGTTTTTGTTTTTGTACTCCTTGTTTGTTTTTCTCTTTTTGGCTTGCCTGTGACTCATCCATTCGAGGCTTTGAGCTGGCCGTCGTTTGGGCCGCCACTTTAATTACTCAACGGTGGCAAGTAGCAGTTGAAACGTGCAATCTAATTAGCTTAGCGACAGCCGTCTCCTATTGAAAATGGTCGTCCATTAGATTAATTGAGCACAGGACGAACTTGAAGCTATACTTATGCCCTGACCTTTCACCCTTTCCACACTGTGGATTGTGTGTAGAATAATATGTACTACTATGTTCTAACTAACTAGTAACTACTGTACCTCTCTATATTTTCAGCTGGCTACCCAAATCGGCCATGCGACCCGTTGGCTCGGATGCCTCGCACACGGATTGCATTCTAGTTGTTGGCGTCTCCCGTCCAAAGCTGGCCGTTGTCTTCCTAACGGTCATGCTGATCTCACTCTTTCTCACCTTTCACGTGCTGTACGACAGCGCCGTCTACAACATCCAGGCCGCCCAAGCGGTGCACGAACGTCATCGTCTCTCCCTCGCCGCCTCCGCTTCGGCTGCATCATCGTCATCATCACCTGGAAGCTCTTTAAATGCCAATCATTTGCCCGTGTTTGTTAAGCCTGTAGTTAGCTCAAATCAGCTAAGTCATCCCATGGTCTTTCCCTCCAGCCGTGTCCACTTTCCCAAGACGAGTCGACGCCTGCCCCAGGTAAGTTGCACCCCCACCCCTTCCTTACCTCTCTCTCTCTCTCTCTTTGTAATTGCTGCCAATTTGCATTCACACTTCTTCTGCTTCTCGCATTTCAGGCACTGATAATTGGCGTTCGCAAGTGCGGCACTCGAGCGTTGCTGGAGATGCTGTATCTGCATCCGCGCATCCAGAAGGCGGGCGGCGAGGTGCACTTCTTTGACAGGGATGAGAATTACCTGAAGGGTCTGGACTGGTATCGCAAGAAGATGCCCCATTCGTTTCGGGGCCAAATTACCATTGAGAAAAGTCCCAGCTACTTTGTCTCCCCCGAGGTGAGTTCACCCCTTGCCCCTGCCCCTGCCCCTGCCCCTTTTCACACTCACTTTGATGCTGTAATTGGCAATTAGGCTTGTCCGCTGCACATGAACGACCCTAATTATTAATTAACTGGCCACCGCCTAGCACTTGTACTCTGCACACATACATACACATACACATATACATATATACTTATTTACATACAGTCAGCAGTCCCTTCGGACATATTGACATCGACCATGCATCGACATCTATCAAATTAAACCGAAACGATATTTATTATCTATCTCTTGCTATCTCTTTCGTTAGCACCCTCTCCGGTCTATCTGCCAATTTCCGCTGTCCAGTTCTCCGGGTCTCCGTCGCCGTGTCCGTGTCCGTATCCAACCAATTTTGGCAGCGGAAATGTTTGCAAATTCATTTGCCAAACGGCGTCATCTAACACATCCATCTCTCCCCACCCCTCCCCCTCTCTTAACGTTCCCACACAAAGCTAGACAGTTTGTGCAGTTTTATAATTGTTTGTAATACCCTGTAAAGATGTTTAAGAGAAGTTTCGATTGGTGTAATGAATTAAATGTATTTGAAATTAAAGAAGTGGTTGGCTAATGTCCAAATTTATTTATTATATCGCTTAATAAATAACATACATACTTTTAATACTACTTTTACCACTCCTTTCACTACTTCTTTCGTTACTTCTTTTGCTACTACGTTTACTGCTACTACTAACAAAATTTCTACTACTTTTACTACTAATACTAATTAGAATACTACTTCTAGTACTTTTACTACAACTACAACAAAATCTTCTGCTACTTCTACTTCTACTACTTTTACTACTACTACTACTTCTACTTCTACTACTTTTACTACTACTACGTCTAGTTCTACTACTACTACTACTTTACTACTACTACTTCTACTTCTACTACTTTTACTACTACTACTACTTTTATACTACTACTACTACTACTACTACTACTACTACTACTACTACTACTACTACTACTGCAACTACTATTACAACTATGACTTTGACTTTAACTACTACTTCTTCATACTACCCCTACTTATACTACTTCTACTAGAAACTGTAGAGTATCTCCCACCCCTGCACACTTCAACTTTTCTCTAGCACAATTCTACCTATTTTTATTTGGCATACACTCAAACATTTTCTTTTTTTTTTATAAAAGTTTTTTTTTTTGTTCGCTTGTTGCCCGCATAGTGCCTCTGGTGCTGATGCAATTTGCTGGCCGAGCCGGAAGTTGCATGTGTCAGTGAAATTGAAGCCTTCAGCTGTTAACTGGCAGCAGGGAAACTGGGCATCGAGAATCGGGAACTGAAAACAGGAACGCCATGAGCTGACAGGCAGCATGGAAAGCTCCGAGTCTCGTTCGGATTCATGGCAATGATGGCAATAATTCATACAGTTTATGCTTTCAATTTGAAGCTCAGCTGCAATTTTCAACTTGCAATTGCAGCTGCTTCCCCCTGCCATCCCCTGCTTCCACATTTGTTAAATCTTTATTAATGTCATGATTAATATTTATTGACATACGCTCGGGGAGCGCAAACGAAATAGGAAGTTGGAAGGAGTAGTTGCTGTTCAGCTTGGCATAAATATAAACCTGTCTGTCTTCTCTCTCTCGCTCTGTCTCTTTCGTTTACTCCCATTGGGAGGCACTCAGTGTCCAAACAGCTCCCTCTCTCCCTCTATCTCTTTTGTATAATCGTATTTTATTTAAATGTGCGCACACATTTAATGCGATGCCGACGCGAGGCGCATTTGCAGTTTAAAATTAGCCTCGCGCCCATAAATAATGCTGAAGTGAGAGAATCCCAACGGTGTGCTTGCGCCTTCACTGGATGCAACCCACGAGGGGAGGGGAGGGGGATGGGGATGGGGATGGGAAAGGTGCATGCTAATATTTACTATAGCTATGTATATGCATAGTTTGTATTTATATACTACAGAGTTGGGTTCTGTTGGCACAGTTTAAACAAAAGGCCGACACGACGCTTCTGGTTTCTACTTTCTGGTTCATCAAGATGCAACTTGTTTGGTTTTTTTTATTACCGTTACTGCTTACACTTGTTGCATACTTTAGTGGGCGGACCTCCATTGAAATTGATTAAATTTATCAAGCTTGCTTCGATGGCTTTATTGCACGACAAAAATTTGTTGCAAGGGGCATATTTGATATTTGAATTGAATTTTATAAGGCTTGAAAGAACTAAATTAAGATAGGTAAGGTATTTACAGCAGTATGAGGACCAGCGCCATTTATGGTACGTTATAATGTTAACAACTTAAGCCTGGGTATTTTGTAGTCCAACACAGTTGCAAATTGCATGCCTCACGAGCCTCTGCGCCGCAGTTTGTCGAGTCGAGACGCCATTGTACGGCCATATTTTCCGGTTAAATTAAATTGTTCACT
Source organism: Scaptomyza hsui (assembly GCA_018152825.1). Taxonomy (NCBI): domain Eukaryota; kingdom Metazoa; phylum Arthropoda; class Insecta; order Diptera; family Drosophilidae; genus Scaptomyza; species Scaptomyza hsui. The sequence goes on from JAECXO010000002.1 coordinate 5,993,491, forward strand.
GCACTGTGGCTGCTGCGGTTGCTGCTGCTGCTGCTGCTGTGGCTGTTGCTGTTGCTGTTGCTGCAACGAGCTGACTGTAAATTCATTAGCTGCTTTATCTTAGTCACGTCATAGCTTGCCAATGCTTAAGCTGTATTCTTGATTATGTTTTCCGTTTGCAGGTTCCAGAACGTGTGCGTGCCATGAATGCGAGCATTAAATTGCTGCTGATTGTGCGTGAGCCAGTGACCAGAGCCATATCGGACTATACGCAGCTGCGCAGCCATGCGGCAACTGCGATACTGCCACTGGCCGAGAGCAGTGGTTCCGGTAGCGCCGCTGGCAAGATGTCGTCAACACCCATGTCGCTGTATGCTAAGTTGCATGCGGCACATGGTTACGACAATGCATTGGGCAGTGGAGCGGGTGCCAAGGAGACAATTGGGGCAGCTGCAAGGAGAGCGGCATACACAACAACAACCACGCCCACTACAACGCTTAGTGCCGCCCAACTGGCAGCCAAGTAAGTGGTTTAAATAAATGAATAATGCTGTTTATTAATCTTCTTTTCGTTTAGATCCTTTGAGGAGCTCGCCATCTTTCCCAATGGTACAGTGAATGAGGCATATCGTCCACTCAGTATATCCATGTATCATATGCATTTGCATCGCTGGCTTGAAGTCTTTCCTCGAGAACAACTGCTGGTCGTCAATGGCGATCGATTGATTGAGGATCCACTTTCGCAGCTAAAGCGCATTGAGGCGTTTTTGGGTAAGGCTGTTGAAGTAACGAATATAAAAGAAACTAACATCGTTTTTTGCAGGCATTGAGCATCGTATGCGTAGCGAGCATTTCTACTTCAATGAAACCAAAGGATTCTATTGCCTGCGCTATGATAATGGCGATCGTTGCCTGAGGGAAACCAAAGGACGCAAGCATCCGCATGTGGATCCAGTTGTCGTTTCACGTTTGCGCAAGTTCTTTGCCGAATATAATCAACGATTCTATGAGCTGGTGGGCGAGGATCTCGGCTGGCCCGAGGAGTAAACGCAGAGAAACATGGACTGGAACGAGAAAAGCAAATACTTTAAAGCACTTTAATTGAAGTCAGTAAAGTAAACACAATCGATGCGAAATGCTGCGTGCAAAAACGTTGAATACTGGGATGATGCTGGGAAATACATTCACGAGCGAACAGAGCGCCATATTTCTCTGGCTGTCTGGCAGAGCGGTTGGCTGGCTGACAGTTCAATTATGCGAACTTTGGCGCCCACGAAAAATGCTTTTAACCCCAGACCTACAAAACGCAGATTTCCACTGCAGCGAGCACAAAAATGAAATGGAAGAAGAAAAGTGTGAAAATAAACTGCCGTGCAGCAGCAAGCCATAGAAATATATGTGTGTGTATTAAAAAAAAATATCGAATAAGCCAAAAAAAAAATTGGAAAAGAAAAACAACAACATGAAAAGCAATATCTACATGATGTACGAAAGTTGCATTGCATTGTCTGCGTGTGAAAGAGAGTGTATTGTGTGTGTGTGTGTGAGAGAGCATAAAATTTAATTAAGCAACTAAATGTGATTTTATAGCATATAAGCGATAAACAAGTTGAAATTAATTGCGATTTGCAATTAATTTTATTTGGGGCAATGAATGAAGTTAAAAAAAACCGTCGGCTGAATTAAAAGTGTGCATAAAAACAACAACTAAACGTACTTAAATATACATATATCTAGTATATACCAAAATGAGAAAATCGCAAACATATCTGAGCTACTCAACTTTAGATTTTAAGTAAGAAAACTATTTGAAGTTTTAGCGCCCAATTGAGGCTAAACACGTAACATATCAAAAAAAAATGTGTGTAAAACCAACCATGAACTCAAAACATATCAGCAAAAAATGCTTAAATATACTATATATACATAAGTGAACTATATAAAACAAATATGTTAAATGCTAAGTTTATATTAAATTTGTTATTGATTAGTTTAATTTGGCAAGAATTGTTTTGAATTTTTAAATTTTTAAACTAGTTTGTAGTATTAAACCAAGTCCTTAGACAAATTACTAGTTAAATGCACTGCTACAAACAAAAACATATCAAATACATTGTGCACTAACCATTATAAAAAGTAAGTTTTTTAAAGAATTTTTTAGCAACAATTATTTTTTATTCCTAGAAATTAATGGTTAAAATAACTGTGTATACATACATATCAAATGCAGTTTAACTTAGTTTAAGCTATTTATATATATATATATATATATTTATTTATATATACATTTCAAGTACTTTCGAAACTAATTGTGAAGAAATACCAAACAAAAATACTAAATGCATATCAACTCAATGTGAGCAATTTAACTTAGGCTAAAATCCGAAAAATATTTTAAAAACTATCCATAAATGTGTGTAATTATGCCCTTAAAATAATCATATACATGATGACCCAACGTTTCAAACCAAAACTTTGTTAATTCTACACCAAAGCCTTGGTTCTTCTTGTATGCAATAGTTTTTAGGGATCTTCAGCACAGAACTTACAGAGAAATAAGCGCTTATAATACTTTAAAATAGACATAGAGAATTGTTAAACAATCCACAATCCATGTGATTCTATCACCTAACTGAAAACGATCACAAATGAACCACGAAAGCAATATCAAGTCAAGAAACCAAAAGAAAAGATAAGTAAAAAACAAAAACAAGACTGAAGGTCCTCCGCAGAATGAGTTTTCAATGATTTTTCGTTACGAAAAGAATTAAAAATGAATGTACCAATCAACCATATACATATATATGCAGCATGAGATATATATTTGTGCAGAGACAACGAACGTTTATAATTTGTTATATTTTTATACAATGATAATGAAACCGATGAAACAAGAAAACAAAAGGAATACCACAAACATCAAGTTTGGTTTTTTGTGTGCTGAATTTAGTCGTACATTATATATACATATATATATAGTTCGAAAATGATGATGAGTAGTTACCTTTATCCTTTTAACTACGCCAATTACATAAATAGTACATAAATAAAATACATATCAAGTGTTTAACTCAAATCTAACGCCTCCATTGACATATCGATATATTGATGTATTGTCTACTTACATTTTAAATGTGTGTGTTTATTTCAAATCAAAATATTAAAAACCACATACTTACCAACATATACATACATATCATGCATAAAGCATACAACTTGCTAATCTATAATGTACCTTAACAAAAAACCAAAAACCAAAAAAATCAACAAAAAACTATGTATATTTCTTAAATTCTCAACTCTTGACTCTTATTCAAATTTTCAATGTACATGACATAACTATACGATAACATATCAACAACAAACAAAGAAAATGAAGCAAATGATCATTCAATTAATTGTGTGAAACCAATGAAAACCAAATCAACATTTTAAAATTCAAAAACAATTTTACGCATGCAATGAATAAATGTATTAAAAACCAAATAAGATAACTGTGTTATTAAATTCCACCTTGAGTACGTTAAGGGTTAATGTTTTTCGCTCAAAAGCTTTTTCGCTTTATACACAAACCATTACCAAAGCTTTGCAGCGAAAAGCTCATCGAATTACACGTTACATTAGCAAGCTAAATAAACCAATTTAGTTACTGCTCGCACGCTCTCGGGCTAGGTTTGTTCTCTACGGACAGTTTTTGTCACAATCGCGTATGTTATTATACTATACAAAAATATATTTACATATGTGTATACTGCACAAATAAGCAGTAGCTTAACGAACGTTTGATATCAAAATCAAATCAAACGATGTGGAAATGTGTAAAGCGCTATAATCAGTATGCTTCCAGGCAACAGCTGTTCGCTGGGCGACTGTTCTCTCTGGGCAGCGAACTCAAGCAGCAGGTGAGTGCGAGAGCGCGAGAGAGCGTGTTTGAGCACAGCGAGCTTTGTTTACAAACAATCAGACCCAATGGAAAATTTGCTTCAACACAGACTCACTTGGAATTGTTGGACACAACGCCGACACGCACGGATGAGGAATGGCTGCAAGCAAAACCCTACAAAGCAGTTCCAGGACCCGGAACCCTGCGTGTCCTATCCTACTTTCTGCCAGGCGGTAAGCTATAAGGCTCTATGTATACTAAATAAATAAAACATATTTTTTATTTCCCAGGTAAACTTTATAACACAAATCTGATTGAAATGAATCGTCGCATGCGTGAGTGGTATGGCGATATTTACAGATTTCCGGGCTTAATGGGCAAAGCTGATGTCATCTTTACCTATAATCCAAAGGATTTTGAGCTCACCTATAGAAATGAGGGCATTTGGCCGGTTCGTGTGGGCCTGGAAAGTTTTACCTACTATCGCAAGGTGCATCGTCCGGACATATTTGGTGGCATTGGTGGATTGGTTTCTGAGTAAGTCTTTGAGGATATAGATCTAGAAGAATATTAAATATGTTTTTCCTTCCGGACAGACAAGGCAAATCCTGGGCAGATATACGTAACAAGGTCAATCCGGTGCTGATGAAGGTGCAGAATGTTAGACAGAATCTTCCACAAATCGATCAGATTTCCAAGGAGTTTATAGACAAGCAAGACACATATATTTTCCCATCACCTTATCCCATATTAATCACCATATTCTGCTGATACTTCTTAATAGGCTAGAAACCCTTCGTAATCCGGATACGCACACTATCAATGCCAACTTTCATGAGCAGATCAAGATGTGGGCCTTTTGAAGCGATCAGTTTTGTGGCTTTGAATACACGCATGGGGTTGCTCACCGATCATCCGGATCCCAATGCTGCTCGTCTCGCCAAGCATATGTCGGATTTCTTTAACTATAGCTTAAAGTACGATGTACAACCCTCGATTTGGCCATATTATCAGACGCCGGGCTTTAAGCAGTTTCTGCAGACCTACGATCACATAACAGAGATCACAACCAACTATATTGAGGTGGCTATAGGTCGCTTTAAACTGGAGGAAAATCGTGGTAACAAATGCGTTCTGGAACAGTTGTTGGCTTTGAATAAACAGGTAGCTGTGGTTATGGCTATGGATATGCTTATGGCTGGATTGGATACGGTAAGAGTTAACTTGATATTGAGATCTCTTCCTCATACTCATTCGATTTTACTTACAGACCTCCTCGGCTTTTGTGACCATACTCTATCATCTTGCCCGTAATCCTTCAAAGCAAACGCTGCTGCGTCGGGAACTGCTGCGGATTCTGCCCAATTCAAATGATTCTCTCACCGCTGAGAATACGAAAAATATGCCTTATCTGCGTGCCTGTATCAAGGAGGGTCTAAGGATAACCTCCATAACGCCAGGAAACTTTCGCATAACCACCAAGGATCTGGTTTTATCTGGTTATCGTGTGCCTCGTGGCACGGGCGTTCTTATGGCCGTCTTGGAGCTCTCGAATAGCGATGAGTACTTTGCCAAGAGCGCACAATTTATGCCCGAGCGTTGGCTAAAGCAGGACTTGGATCCGGAGGTAACTGCTTGCCCGGAGGCACGTTCTCGTAATCCTTTCGTGTATCTGCCATTTGGCTTTGGGCCACGCACCTGCATTGGCAAACGCATTGCCGAACTGGAGCTGGAGACGCTCCTAGCCCGCCTGCTAAGGTGTTACAAGATCAGCTGGTTGGGCAAGACGCCTTTGCAGTACGAGAGCACAATCATCCTTTCACCACATGGCGACATTAGCTTCAAATTTGAACCTATCGTTGATGATTCTTGATACCTTCTGTATATTGTTGTTTGTAAACTCTTTTAAAAAATTCGTTTTTTATTTATCCAAAGATTTATTCAAATTATTGCTTACAATAGTGAAAATGCAAAGAGTGTAGTATAAAGAAGGGTAAAATATAGAATTAAAAAGAAATTGAACTCTGGTAGGAGCAGCTTTGGATTCAGCGTCGGTTGCGACCACGGAAACGTTGATGTGAATGATTAAATTGACGCTGCTGTTGTTGCTGCTGTTGCTTAAAGGGTTTGCCAGACGAATGCGAGTCCTGCTGCTCGGATTGATAGGCCAGGGAGATGCTCGGCCTGGCTGGCTCCTCTATCTCGGAACCAGCTGAATATATTTCATCCTGCTCAGAGTTGGGTGTGGAGTGAACTAAAGAAAGGAAGTTACTAAAGTGGACTTGGAATCAATGAGCAGATACTTACTGGGAGCCGCAATGATGGCTGCATTCTTGAGGAGAGCCTGGGTGCCAAGACAGCTGTTGAAGTTGTTGGGCGAACCTGTGGAATAAGGAAGATAATCATTTAATAGTAAAAGGATATAAAAACTTAAAAATGTAAACAGTTAAAGGCATGCAGGAGTAACTTGTAACAAACCAATGGGACTATAGAAAATGTCTTCAGAGGATGTAGCGGGCGTTAGGGTTTCGACGGTGGGATGATCTGGATTAGGATAGGGTAGATCAGATATCGTAGTGGCAGTTGCATTGTGCTCTTCGGTTTGCTTCTGTTGGCAGACAGTTTCGTCTGTATCGCAGTCAGAATCGTTATCGTTATTGTTATCGCTATCGTTTTTCGTTACGTGATCTGGATCGTTTTCGGGCTGGGATGTGTTTGGAGTGGGATTGCTTGTGGTGGTTTCAGTGTCGACTGCTGTGTTTGAAGACATGCACCGAGTAACAGAAACAAAGACAAAATACTAAAGTTAATAATGTTAATCGTTAATTCTAGATTGCACACAATCCACACACAATGAATTGTGGCATATGCAACACTTGTGAGTTACCTGCAGCAGCTGTAGTGTTGTAGGACTTTGTATTTGTCAATTCGGTGCTCAGATGACCTGGCGAGGATTTCCATTGATCTTCCTCCTTCTCATCCAGAGCTTTATTGGGCTGTGCTGCTGGGACTAACAAGGAAAGACACCAGTACACAGGAGAGACAAAGAGAGAAAGAAAGAAAGAGACGACGTCAGGGTTGGGCTTTGGCCAAAAGCTTATACAAATTTATTTCAACATGGTGTTAAATTTGGAATTTGTGTGTTGTGTGGGGGCACAAAGAGCAACAACTAACTTTTTGTTGGACACAATTATTTCTATATTTTTGTTTCAGTTAAAAAAAGGAAAATAAACTTAAATCGTTATCGCTTAAATCGTTAATCGATACTTTCAGTTAAACTAAGCTTAGCACCTAGATGTGTGCAAAATAAAGAGAGAGAAGAGAGAGAGAAGGAAAGTGAGTGAATGTGGGAGGCATGTGTATGTATTTGTGTGAGATTGAGAGAACAGAGCTTAATGTCCATTACCAGGTTCCATCTGCTCGTTGATGCCATTGCTGCCATTGACTGTAATTGCCTTTTGCTGATGCACCTTCATCTGTGGAGTTACTTCGTCGTGCTGTTGGAAGGTTTGGTATGAATACTTATGATCGAGAATAATGTTAACTATTAGCATACCGTTTCAGCCATGACCTGTTCCTCAGCGCTGCTGATCTCTTCACTGCTATGGCTATCGGTGTCGCTCAGATCGCTGGTGCTGCCGCTGTCGCCGCTGTCATTCTCCTCTGGGGGCACAAAGTCAGAATCATCCTCGGAATTCTCATTGGCGTACTTGGCCAACATCTCATCAATGGTCAAATTGTGATCCACCTTCTCAGATTCCTCGTCACGTGAACGCTTTGACGACACACTCTTATTTAGCTGATTATTCTGTTTTAAATTTAAACAGTTTTAGTTTTTAAATCGAGTTTGTGTTTTTGTATTAACCCCACCTGTTGTTCCGTGTTGAAAATAGCTATGAACCTGCCGCTGTTTGCTTTCTGTACTCCCGGCCGACAGATGGCGCGATTGAACCACTGACTCATCTTTTGAGTAAAAGTTGTACCGTTAGACATGCCTGTTCCAGTCAGCTGACTATGTCGCATCGTTCTCAAGCCATGGACGCGTATTGCGCGCAGCTTGCGACGACGCGTCTGTATAAAGTAAATCATATCCATTGGTGAAATTGGTCCGTTGCCAATAAGGAAGGCGCCTATGGAGACCCAAGCGCGCACCAGGCGCAACACAATGATCAGTAGCAAAAACGGCAACCAGGGCAAGGGACGTTCCAGCACAATGCTTGAATTTTTATCTACGACAAAAACAAATTAATGTTGCAGTAAAAAATCTCTCAGCCTTAGATTATACAATGGCTCTAAAGCTGTAGAGTAGAGAGAGTTTTTTGAGAGTAAAAGCTTACCTTGCGGCAGACTCCATTTGGTTGTATCCTCAATCAACTTCAAACCGCGATCGATGCGCTCAATGACCACCTGACCCAATCGGGTGCACGCAAAGCGTTCGGCCTGCTCACGCAATTTCGCATAGATGGTGTTCGGGCGCTGCAGTTCGCTGACTTCATCATCGCCGATATGATCGTTCTGCGTATGATGATCTTTGGCCTGCATCTCAGTCTTCTGTGCCATGCTGTTGATGTTGGTGATGATGACGCTGCGGATGCTTTGACAATTGAACTGCGCTTGATTAATAGGCTATTTTTTATTGCAATTTTGTAAACATATACGAATGTATACAAACAACCTAAATATTTAATCGCGACGGTGCAAATCGTTTTTTTTTTTTTCAGGTTTATAAAGATTTTTTCTTTATTGTATTTTTTTTTTTATTTTTTTTTGATTTACAAAATCAAATATTTTTTCAAGATAAACTTTATTAGTGCGAGAATTTTTTGTTTTTGTTTTTAGATGTTACTAGTTTGTAATGCCTACATAGACTGCTTTTACACATTTTTCATGACCAGCTTCGATAGATTTTAATAAATTCGATACTCATTTGAAATTTGTCAAATTCAGAGCGATCACTGTGTTGTTGTTTTTTTTTTCAAATATTTTGATTAATATTGGGACTATCACAAAATTGTTCACACATCGTAAAGGTACAAATCGAGCTCTGACAGCATTTGCGGCGTGATTAGGCGCTGACAACCCCAAAAGCGACCTACATATAAGTAAAAGTACTTACTAAAAGTCCGAATCTGACACCGTCTGACATCGCAGCATCTCAATGCCACCACCTACATACATATGTATCAATATACTTATTAGAATTATCAGCTAGCTTCATCGCATCGCACTTTTTATACACTTAAAAGCGAGTTTGTTGTTGCTGCCGCCTTAAGCGGTTGTCTGGCAAAACTTATAAAGGCCTATCTTTAGAAAATCGTGACTAACAACAAAAATCAAAACAATCTGGTAATACATTTGTAGGTACTATACAGATTTCTGAACTTTGCTCTAGAACAGGGAATGCTCTAAATAGTTTCCGATTTTATTTCAGCTGGTGATAAGTGAAATTGGAAAAAGCAGTGATATTTGTTAGGGTTGGCAAAGGTTTAATACTCTTACTTATATATTTTTTTGCGACACTGTAATCTAGTCATACTAGTTAAAAAGGTTTTTTATTACAGAAACTTAATTTCTTGACTAATTATTTTGACTTTTTATTTTTATATATATATTTAAATAGTTAAGAACAAACTCATAATACCTTCGGTTAGGGCGTAAAAAAATGATTAGGGAATCAATATGATGATCTTTCAGTTTATAGAAATACATACAACAACAACTACATCTAGTTAAAGGCAGATTAGTTTCTGAACTTTGAATCTACAAATTGATTCCCATCGAAGAATTTGGATTGCATTGTGAGTGCAAATTATTTAAAACCATTTAACGCAAATAATTAACGTAAACATTTACAAACATGTTTGCATGGCATTTAATATGATATTTATAGCGCTTATTGCCCTGCCAAAAAGCTGAATGAAAAACGAAAAATTAAATAGCAAAAAATATAAAATTATCAAAAATTTATTGGCGGGATCAAAGTGTATCGAAAACTGTATGCAAAAGCAACGACTGCACATTCACACACACACACACACACACACATACGAACGCACTCACTTGCCCACACAAGCAGAGACACAGTCAAGAACATACATAAATTGTGGGGGAATAAAGAAATTGCAGAGCGAAAAAGAGAAAGAGCCGCTGAATGCTAGCGAGACGCATAGCGAAAGTAAAAAGTGCAAGGCGTAAAAACTAACTGCGACGTTGAACTTCTTGGAAGAAAAGAGCTTGTCGCTTCGTCTCTGCCGCCTACACATTGAGATAACGGTTCGGTACAGATTACAGTTGTCGCACGGGCAGACGGACAAAGCGCACAGCCGATTAAAGCATGACTTACCGGTCTCTCTATTGCACTCTTTCTTGCAGTGTGCTGATCGCAAGCTTTTGGTACTCCTCTTGCAGTTTGCTGACCTAACCTTTTATTTGTTTGATATATAAAACAGCCTTAGTATTAAATAAAATACTTGTATGTGTTTTATAAAGAAATCTATAAGTGTGAATATTAAGAAAACACTATAGCCAGACTGCTAAACAGACCAACGAACGGCTGCACAACTCCCGAGTGACTGACCAAGGCAACTTAAGCCGAGCACACTCGAACCGGGTGTCCAGCGAGCGATCAGCAAAAGCCGATTGTCGTTATCAGCTTCTATCGAAGAGCACAATGTGATGATGAGTGACAGCAGCTGCTCTCTTGTGCAATTTAAAACGGGACTTGACAGCTCTCAGCATTTGCTGAGTTATTAAGCTGCGCTCGGCATTGACATTGTGGGATGTTGTTTTGATGGAATGGATGGCTTCTCATTAGCTTTTTACCTTGCATTCGTTTTGCAAGCGCGCTAACACTCAGGCGCGAAATTACTGGAGCGTTGTCAAAGCATCATAGCCCTTGGGCTGAGTGGAAAGTGTTGCTGCACAAAGCTCGAGAGGATGCTTGAAATCGTACACACAGTTAAGCACAAGTTAAAACAAGAATAAACATAAATAAATGTCGGGCAGCTCAAGTTTAAACTTCAGTGGCCTTCCTGCTCTCTTTGTAATGAAATCGAAATATTTAATCAACTGTGACATTCACTTACCTGCCAGAGCATTGCTATTTGTCAGACAAGTCAAGGGTATAAGCTTTAGCTCATCCCGTTGTGCCGCCAATTATTATCCTGTTTACAGGAGCCGCCGCCCATCAGTCACCAGCTACCTAGCAAACCAACAACAAAGCCACTCAAGTCATTCTTCGCCGCACTCAATTGTCTCTGCGCGCTCAGCACAAACAATGTCGGGAGCTTTCGATGTGTGCGAGCGCCCAAAAGCTTCAAACGAAAATTCAGTTGCGCAAAAACTCTCCACGTTAACGGACGCAGCGGACGCGGCGAAACCGATACGCAAATGTTGCGAAGAGCGCGCGTTTTGCTGTAAGCAGCAGTGTGAAGGGATTCAGCGAAAGCGCCGTTCATCTCGCGTGTTTTGTGTAAAGCTGCACTGCTAGCAGGATAACGGGGCAGCCGTTGCAACAGTGCAAGTGCAATTAGTGGCAAAATATAGTTTTTGCGAATGTGATTGTGTGTGTGTGCGAGATTTTGGCTAGCCCCAAAATCACAGCCAGCATCTTCAACAGTGCAAAAGCAAAAAGCTAAAATAGAAGTTACAGAGGAGAAGGAGCGAAAGAAATGTGTCGATGTAACCAGCAAGAAACGAGCAAACGCGCAGCTAACAACTAAAATCGGATAGCTGGGGGTAGTATACCCCACAGCATATGCCTCCTAAAATCGTTGTCCATTTGTATTGGTGGCCGCTCGCGTGCCTGTGAGCACACACACACATAAACACGGACACTAAACATGCGTAAGTAATGAGCAAAAAAAAGAAGAAAGTCACACATGCATGTTTGTGTATAAAATAAAATGTTTTCCGCTATTCCAAATTTTGATAAACGGCCTCCCATTCTCCCACTCTCTTTCTCCCGCTCTCTATAAAAAGATGTTGACACAGCATAGGCTCGTAAAAATAATGTAACGGGTTCAAAGGTTGTCCTTCGCTTGATGCTGGCAACATGTGTGTGTGTGTGTGTGTTTGTGTTTGTGTGTTTTAAAGCAGCTTACTTTTACATAGATGTTGTCACTTTGTAATCTGTTATCCTTTAGGCCACAGCCGTGGAACACTTGAGTTGGCTCTGTTTCTAGCTCAGCTCTAAACTTTGAGCCGCACTTGAGTTCTTTTTGTTGTTGTTGCTGTTGGCTGTTTAGCATGCTGCCACACATTATTGTGGTCTATTTTTATACCTTGCTTTGGCAAAATTAGTTCGCGCATAAATTTGCGGCACGAGTGTGGCTTTAATAGTTTGCAAATTAATCTCAAACGGCAAGAGTTTTATAATTTTTCAAGAAATTTCTTGATTACACTTAGGTGCTGTAAAATTAAATTGCATACTGTTTTAAAATTATTTTCAAATAGCTTTATGAAGAGCAGAAAATTGTTGTTGTGTTGTTTTGTGATGTTAAAGAATAATTAATGAGGCAAGGCAAAACACTTTTAAAGATAACAACTTTATTAAAACCTAATTTATTTGGCTTGGGAATACCATTTTGATCATTATGGCGTTTTAAATTAATTTTGCATTGACAATTTAAGCTAAGGCATGTCTCTGACTTCTATAATTGAACACAATTAGCACAATTAATCAAATTTGTTTTATGAAATTATTAAATTGCCCTCGCTCGATGTTTTTGGCGCCATCGCCAGCAAGAGGGTTGTCAAGGGGTTAGCCGCAGTGGCGATTCCACCACGCACCACATCCACACGGATGTTGTTCGTCATGGGGTTATGGCGCCTTTGCATGCCGCTGCGCTTCCGCTTCACACACACACACACACACACACACACACACACACACACACCATGACCATCATTTGCTTTGAATAATATAGCACAAGTGTATGCAACAAATGTAGATCCCCACTAGCCGATCCCCTCGTTTAAGTTGTTATTTCTTTTTTTAATTATTGCTTAGCGGACTTTTGCGCCCATTTGTCGCATGTGCCGCAGCGAGCGCAAATAAATTGCGGCATTAGTTTGGCGACTTGTCTTCTGTATTTATCTATATCTTTTTTCTGTCCCTACTTATGCGACCATTTGACTTTGTCAGCATCTGTCTGTGGAGCAGCTGTGACCTCGAGGTGTCTTTTGTTTTTATCCCGCTGTGGCTGCCCGCCCCCCCGCTGCTTATGCTGCACAGCATGCCTGCCACATGCACGAACAAACGAGCTAGACAGAACCCATGAACTTGGCGTCGTCTGCTGATGTTGCCTCCTGATTGAAATTGCAACGCATTCACAATAACACACAAATTGGCTAAGTACATGAAACTGTTGCAATTTGGCTACAAAATTGGCCAATTGCAAAGGGATAAGAGAAACAGAAGAGAAAATCTCATTAATGACATAAGTTTCAAATATTGTTTATTGTTTGCATATCTGAGAAAAGCTATTTAAAAGCGCCCACATAAAGTCAACTTACGTAAAGCTTTTAATCCAGCTTACTGTTAACGGCTTTAGCTTAACCTGTCGTCCTCTGACTATCCCTTTCTCTCCATACATAATCTTGTATGTTTCACATCTCGCCTAAAATAAACTATAATTTCGATGAGTGTAACTCTCTATGTCCTAATTACGCGTCAAAGTTAAATATCCTTGTCATAAAAGCTCGTCATATGAATAGAAAAACATAATCGCTGCATTGTTGATCAACTGCAGGCGTTAATTGACTTAATCAGCACAAAACCATGAAAAGCCATAAATGATATAAGCCCTGCAGTTAAGCCGCTAAACTCTCAAGAGGTCGCGTGTCAGTCAATAAGCCATACTCAGGGCTAAAGGTTAAGCATTAAGGACTTAATTAGCTGCAAGTGGACGGGATAATGGAGCAGCTTGAGTGCCACATGCTTGTGTGGAAACCTATTTATTTTTAACGATACGAGTGCAGTCAAGTTTAAGGATTCTAGTGGCTGTAGACGCAATGTGTGGCAGCTAATGGACTCAAGTGTGGCAAGTGGGTCCGGATTTGTTGGACGTTTTAATAACCTCTTTGAATGACACTTTTTGCCAAAATGTCACGACAAGTAATTAAAATGTTTTTGCAACACAAAAGCGGCTGACAAAGTCAGCTACAACAAGCGCGTGGCACGAGTGGCAAGCGAAAACAGAAAGCTGCTTGCAACCCGAATGTCAACTTAAAGCAAATAACAAGCAAAAAAACATTTGTTGGCGCAGTGAAATTATTCACCATGTAATTGGAATTGTCGAGAAATAAGAATTGTTGTTATTCTTCACAATTCAATGCAAATCAAATATGAAAACAAGTTTTTACGTAATCTTTTAATTGCATGATGGATGCATCTGTTAAACAAATTTATTTATCATCAAAGCTTTTGAAAATTCTCACAATCGATTTCATAACTAAATCGAGTTTATACAAATGCAGTTTTGTGATTTATTTCGAATGTTTTGCCTGATTGGCTTTAATTAAACTCGTTTTTTCTCTCCACATTCTCACACAATTTGAACGAATCGTTCGTTCGACCAGTATAAAATGCACAGAATGTTCATATTACGTATACGCCGCGCAATCCTCTTTGGCCTTATTTACAGTTTTCACTCCTTGCTGACATTGCAGTTGCCGTTTAATTACCCTTGGCACGCTATGCTTTCCTCATGCTGCCACGCCCACTTGCCACAAGGTGCTGCAACTGTTGTGCATTTCAAAGTGTGATACTTACCTTTGCGTCTGCTTCTTCTTCTTGCTTCAAAGTTGTGTTGCACGCATCAAAATTTGGAGCAATTTGAGCGTAAATGATTTCTGCATAGTTTAGTAAGCTTTGTGGGCACAAAACAATAAAGTGTCCCACTTTCCCTCCATCGCCCTCCCGCTGGCTTTCAGTTTTCCAGTTAAACGTAAATTTCGATGAATTATTCAAGAGTCGACGTTGCAGAAGGAAAACTCATTTACGCCGCACTTGACAGCCAAACTGGAAAGTAACAAAATTCCATTTTATTCAAAAACACAACCCAAAAATATTCGGGTAACTTTTCTCTCCCTCCCTCTCACTTTCGACAGCCTGTTTGCTTGTTTGTTTGCTTAGGCCCAAAAGTTCACATCAAAATGTGTTAATATCGTATGGGATAGCATCATAAATATGAATAGCAGCAGTCTGGCCGCATCCATGTGGCAGACAGCTGAATGAAAATTCAAAATATGTTTCATTCACATATTTAGATTAAACAAGAAACAAAAGGAAAACATGATATGTGAACAATTCACAAGCGAAAAGTCATTAAAAAACCACCGATTCAATAATTTTATTCAAAAACCACTAAAAACCGCAAGAAACACTTGAATAATTCTATGGAAATGGAACGCGATATTCGTAGCAATAAATGTAGGTTTGATAAGAGTCCACAAAATAGGTTTGCGTGTTGGCCGAACATGCGAATTAAAACACCCAAGCACAATAACACTAACAAGGCAAGTGGCACAACCATAAAAAATCCAAACTTAAACTGCTAAAAAAAAATGAGTTTTAGTTTTGTGGCGTTTAATCATATGGGTAAGTTTAAGAGATATCCACTAAACTGAGTAGTTGAAAGATATAAAATAAAAAACAATTACTTTTGGTATAAAAATAATAGAAAATAAATAAATAAATAACTTAACGGATTAAGTTGTGTTAAAGTTAGAATTAAAGGACTTTCTTTACAATGAATATTCTAAATTTAGTCCCAAATTTTGTTTGGCAAGTTGACGAAAATTATGAATATTATCTATTCTAAACATGATTTATCAGCTTCAGAATATTTGACGCTCAATCCAAATAAGTATGCAAACATATATATTCTAATAAAAGAACTTTCTCAAATTTTAACTACTCTGAAGCAAAAATATATTTCATACCCTAAGTTAATAAACTTTTATGAACACAACAATAGCTCCTTTTGTCATGCTGAGCAATACATATACATATATATGTTAGGTATACCCCAACACCCACACAATTTGTGTCTAGGATATAACAAGCATTATTAGCAACGACAACAACAACAATAACAGCAACGATGTACGAACGACAACATTAATAGTCAAACGCGACGAGTTTTGTGCGTTGCTAGACAGCCACATGACGCCAGTTCCTGTCGCCTGTTTGGGGCAAACAACAAACAATCACAGTCAAGCAGCGCCGCCAGATGACGTCATCTGCCACTGCCTCCGTTGCTGCTGCTTGAATAACAACAACAACAATAACAAAAGGCGCAATAACAGCAGGAAAACACACGCCAAAAAAAAAAAAAAAAACAGAAGCACAGCAAAGGCGAAAAAAGCCAACGCGAGCATAGAAAACTAACAAAGGGGCATATTAACAGCCAGAAGCTAAGCGACAAACACAACACAAAAGAAAAAACACCCCTGCCCCCCATTTGCCACCCCCACACCCCCTAACAACAACAAGAATAGAATGTTTGCCTCAACAGGTGAAAATATTAATAAATGGAAAAAGTCGTTTTGGTTCATGTATAACAGTTTGAGTATCAGTTTCTAAATAATTGATTATTGACCTCGAGCTTGATTTATTTTATTGACAATCCAACTACAACAACAGCAACAATAAAGTCAAATATATTATAATCGAAATAATAAAAGGGCATATTGCACTTGTCTCCAATCATATTCATAATTGATATACCGGCTTGACAAGTGTGGCATGAGGCATGTGTGGCATTAAATGGCGTCGCTTGCGGTTGCATTACTTGATTGCTTTGACAATTTTCGATTTAGATATGAATGAACCGCCGCCTTTAATATACCTCCCCAATAATAATAATATTGATAATTTCCTGTACGTTTCATTTCGTTTCAAAAAAAAAACACAGGACTTGGCCTACAGCCTACAGCAGCAACGGCAACATGCCACATGCCACAAACGCATATCCGTAGCAATATAAATGGTAATGGCAATTTCATTTAAATACCCAGTAGGCAATCAAGTGTTTGAGAAGGGGTATATTGGTGTGGAGGTGACATGTTTAACCTAATTAAACCTATTGTCATATTTTGAAAGGTTCGATTGATTATACGTTAAGGCAATTTGGGTTAGAATGAAACCTCTTAAAATAATGAGTTTAGATAGAATCAGATAGCTTTAGATCCATTCACAGGGTATCCTTCTTCTTACATCTTTCATCTTCCTTCAGTTCATGCAGCTAAAATTATATACAAAGTCATAAAAAAGGCAAGTTTGTTAAAATGACCCAAGAATGCTTTTCTGTATTGACATTATTATTTTTCTTTTGGCTGATGGTCATAAAATGTGCGAGCAAAGCAACTTTGCTGCCTTTTGCCATTTGCCAGTTGCCTGTTGGCCATTTTGACCATTTTATCCGGGCCAAGTTGCGTATGTGTGTTAATCGCGAACTTTCGCCTGGCCAGGCAAAAGTTTTAACGGCCAGCTGAGCTGAATCATGACTGAAACTTTTCGCCCTACCATGTTTAAAGTTGGCTAATTGCAGTCAAGAGCTGCAGATTTAAACAAGAGCACTAAAGCCGAGAGTGCTTGTTCAGCAGTTATACTCAGAGCAGAGAAAAGTATTTGTTTTATTGATTTTTTAATGCTTCGCTGGTTGTTGGACAGCAGCTGACTTAAAGCAAATTAAATCTGTCTGGGATGTGTGAGCTCCAGCTACACACTCAATTTGCTGCCCAAAACTATTCAGACAGCTTTCTAGCTTAATGCGTTTGGATTCAATGACCGAAAGAATGTTTAAGGGTATAAACTAAGTGGAGATTATTATTAATTTAACAAATTGCGAGCTTTAAATTTAAAATTCCACCACTAAAAGGATAAACTTACATACTAAAACAAAAAACCCAATTTATCCTTTACTGCGCAAATTCTGTTATTTCTTTCCTTCTGATAAAAAAATAAACCCCAAACACACACGCGCTCTTCAGCTCGATTACATTTTAATGAAGCGCCCTAAATTATGCAACATATTTGCAAACTATTTACAATAGTGTCGCAAATATGCGGACATGTGTCCAAAGCTGTGAAACATGTGTCCAATTGTCATCTTATACAATATTTATGCCACGGCAAACGCTGAAAGTCAGCTCAAACTATTTTCCCAATTGCCCCACGACGACGCGACAGGGAACGTTTTATGGGGCAGTGGGAATAACAATAATAATTACTATAAGTAGGTACTTGCGAGCACTCACACAAACGCCCCACAAACACCCACTCACCGACACACACACACACACCTTGATAGCCCGCCCTCTGCATTAAATTAATTAAAATGTCGAGCCAAAAAAGAGAAAAACAAAACACAGTTTGTTGTTTTGCAATTATTTGTTTGTTGTTGTAAGGACACAAGCTTAAATGTGATTAAATGTTGTCCTTGGCATTTTTTGGCGTTATTTCAAAACTGTGCTTGAAATCTCTGCCCTTTAAAGCACACATATGCAAATGACTACATTAAAAGTATATCAATGTATGCATGCAAATAAATTTTTATGTTTGCATATCAAATACTTTGTCGGTTCATATTTTAAAACCATTTTCATTCATAACATCAAATGCCGCAAGGGCAGCTGTATTTTTTAAAGCTTTTTGCTGAGTGCGTAAAGCTCACTACGCAAACACACACACACACACACACATACACGCAGATTGTGTGTATGTAAGTAAGTCTGAGCCTTCATTTGCATTTTATGGCGCCTTTGTTGGCAATTTGTGTTGCAGCAGCAGCAGGAAGGCAGCATAAAGCATTAATAATGCAATAGCCAACAGCCGCAATAACACTACACACACACACACACACAAACCCCCACCTCCACACTTGACTTGCTGTTCGTATTCAATGGCAAAAACTACACACACACACACACACATTAACAGAGCCCCTCTTGATACAATGTTTGTGTAAGAGTGTGACCTATAGATGGCGCTAGCACTAACAACAAAAATCGCCCAAGCTTCATAGCTACAAAAAGAATAACCTCTGTAGCAGTCTTTTAGGAGCACTGCTCCAGTGCAGTTCGTTCGCGCGCTTAAAGCTCGCAACGCAGCTCACGAAATTCTATCTCCAGGTTTTTTTGTGCCAAAGTTATGCAAAAACAATTTAAATATATACATATGTATTTTTAGTGCCTGTGCTCAGTGACAGTTAATTAAAGTTGCGCTTTCAAAGGAAATGCAAATGCATTTTATTTGGTTTACTTGTGTGCTGTGAATGTTGCAAGGATGCTGCCACAGTACAGATGTTGCCCCAGTTGAATGCGTTTAATTATTAAGGCATGCAATCAAACTCTCACAAGAAACAGCAGAAGCAAGCAACATTTGCACTGTGCCACAAGTTGAACAAAATATTTCCAGTTGCAGGTAAAGCAAGTTCAAGGAGCTGCATATAATATGCAATCTGTTTCAGCAAATAATGTGTAACTTCAACCAATTTAAGGAATATTTTGACTTCTTTGACTTTGGAATGTAGCAAATTATTAATATTTGTATGAACATTTGAAACAAAACTTAAAAAAAGTGAGGTTTTTAACTATTTTCGACCTTAATTGTAAACGAGACAGCGTTTAAGATTCTGCTTTTTAAAACAGCTACCTAAAAACTCCGGCTCTTAATCTATACGTAATATGAACTTGCGAGGGCGTGCCAAAAATATTTTGTGGCAAAACGGATGACAATAAACTGTAAATCTTCCATTGTGAATTCAGTGCTGTGTGTTGTAAAACTATAACTCTTAAAATTTGACAGAAAAATATTTGTGCAATAAATTTACAAAGGTGTGGCTTAAATAAAGTAGATCGGTGACAGGTATTTTAAGTAAACCTAGTAAATAAATTTTTTTGTAACTGCTAAAATAAATATTTATAAAATATATGTACTATAATTTAATGCACTAAATGTCTGAATTAGGTTTAGATTTGTTTTATTAAACTAAGCATCTAAGTAAGAGTCTTTTTAAAGCAGTCACTCTTCAACTATATAATACATATACTAAAGTTATCTATCTCATTGATATAATGCATAGAGCACAAAACCGCAAATACCGCAATATTCCTGCTTGTGTCTTATAAAATTTCAATGATGCTTGAAGTTGACCCACACACACACACACACACCCACACCCACTGTGGTTAAGCAGCATCTGTGATATGAGCCAGCTGCTTGTCAGTTAAAGAGAATCTCATATACTTTCTCTCCCCTCTCTCTCTGTCTTTCTCGGCAGCCACATAACAATATGATGTCATGTGGCAGCTGTGAGTGTGTGGTGCACGGTTAGTCAGAAGTGGTTCGTGCACTAGAACGCACCACACCAATTGTTGTTTAATCGATTAGCAAAGTTGCTACGCAGTTGACTTTAACAACCTTTCAACCTTAACCCTTTACTCCTTGTCTTTGCAATTGCAGCTCGCATTCATTACTTGGATCGGGAGGAGTCGCGTCCTGGCAGCAGTCGCTTACCTGCCACAGGCAGCATTGATGCCAGCACCAGTGGTTCACCGCCAAGTGGTGTTGGCATCTCGCCGCACGGCTCGCCGCAGCTGCAACAACGCTTGGGCAAGCATCTGAGCAAGTCCGCCTCGGAGTTGAACGGACACGATTGCCACAGCAACACAGAGTCGCCACACATATCGCCGAAGCGTGCCAAGAGTGCCGCCTCTCAACAGCTACCGGGCGGTGGCAGCAGCGTTGCGGGCGTGGCAAGTGGTGTGGGCGTGCTGCAGAAGACGCACGGCTTCTTCAACAACTTGCGGCATCGCTGGAGTCGCGCCAAAAGCAAAGATCGCCTAGGTCGTAAATCGCCCAGTGACTTCCTCGAGGAGAGCACCGACTATGCCGCCGACTACAGCTCCGAGAGCAGCTCCGTGACGCAGAGTCCCAGACATAGAGCCACCACAATTGGTTCACCGCTGGCACGTGATTTCCGTGCCACAGCCAAAATGGCGCAGGTCATTCAACGCTTCGGCGGCTCCATGGAGGGACGCATCGATGAGCAGCCCGAGAATGGTAATGCTGGAGCAGCTAATCCTACTCCACAGCAACAATTGGATGCATTGCAGGTGAGTCTACTTTGACTCTAGCTTAACTTTCTAGTATGTTTAATTTTAATTTGCCTGAAATCAAATTGGAGTTTGTTTTTGTGCTAAGCAACTGAAAAAATGTACCTTACGCTTCTTTCTGCATCTAATTTGAATCGATTAACGATAACTGTAACTGTTATCGCCACTGCTATTGCAACTGCAACTGCCACATCACTAACGCCCACAACACATTAAGGCCGATGAGCTGCGTCGCAAACGGGAGACACAATTACGACAATTCGTCTTCTTTCAGCTGCGCGTTCATCTCAAATCCGGCTCCGACCTCGTCGCCATGGACAAGAATGGTAAGCTAAAGAAAACAAGGAAAACACACACACAGACACAGATACGCCCACAACACCGACCCACGCCCCACAGATATGACATGTCCTGTCAGAACTGTCCGCAAGGTGTTCACTTTCATTTGTTTCTTTGTTGTGTTTATCTCTGCGCCAGGACTGAGTGATCCTTATGTCAAATTCAAGGTGGGCGGACGCTTGCTGCACAAATCACGCACAATACACCGAGACCTCAACCCCGTGTGGGACGAGGTGTTTATTGTGCCCGTAGAGGACCCATTTCAAACAATTATGGTCAAGGTGAGCTAATGAAAACAAGCCATAACCTACAAACAACACATGAAACAGCAAGGAATAAAGCTTAATTTTAAGGAGGAGTAAGACTTTTAACTGGCTTCTAAGATAATCTTAAAGATTTATGAAAATGGTCTTATTTCGCTGAAAATAGCACACATTTTTTAAGTAGCGCCTTTCTATGCGATTTTCAATAATTCAAGTAAGTCCTTGGGACCATATAAGGTAAATTAAACTGAAGAAGTTGTTTTAGAATGCAAATTAGCTACTTTATTTCCCTTTTAATGCTTTCTAAAGGTTGTTTTAGAGAGAAGTTTGCACATTTGCTAGTCCATAAAAATAGATAAAGAGTATAAACATTTTTTAGTGGTTTTATATTTAATTTTTCTGTTATTATGTTTACAGCAACTTAAATTAAACTTAGAAGGTAGTGCTAAGCAACTTATATATATGTATTTACATTGTAAAGTGAGAGTATAAACAGGAATAAGAAATTGAACATCCAACACCCAAGGCTAACTAAACTTTTAAAGTTATCATCCACAAGTAAAAGTCAATAAAAGAAAGATACTGATTAAATCAAAAACTCGCGCCTTGTCGCCTTAAGTGAAAATCAATTTCCCAAAGGGCACGTTAACGTGAAAAGCAAAACTCAAAACGAATAACGAATAACAACAACAACAAACAGCATAAACTGGCAATAATTGCCAGCATGACATTCATTTTGGCAAATTGTTTCATACATTCACTCGAATGCAAACAGCAGCTTACCGAAATCAATTTCCGTTCCATTTCGTTTTTGTTGTTGTGTTGTCGGCATCATGTGAATTCCCTTTAGGTCTTTGACTACGATTGGGGACTGCAGGATGATTTCATGGGCTCGGCGAAAATCGATCTCACCCAACTGGAGCTGGGCAAGGCGGAAGATATCAATCTGCAGCTGAGCGATACAAACAATGGTGAACCGGGCCTCAGCATGGGCGAGCTACTCATCAATCTGACGCTGTGGCCACGCAGTCAGGAAGATAAGGAAATGGTATGTGTGAATGTTTATATCTCTCTGTTTGTCACAATAAATTCAATAAGCAACGATAAATTGTAGGAGCGGAAGTGAAATGTCAGATGCCAAAATATGCCCAACTTTCAGGCTACTTTCAGGCAGTCAACTTCCGTAACCTTTCCCTTTTTCTTTTCACTTAACAATCGTTTTACATAAGCGTCGTTTCGCTTTGTTCTGTCATTCTTAATTGTTACAACATTCAACATTTCGAAGCCTCATTTCGATTGCGTGCAGATTTATGACTCTATTCCGAGCATTTGAGCGACTTGGCGCCTCTCGCCCAATTAGCAATATAATGTAACAATAGCAAAAGCTAGAAAAAAAAACTCGCTGAGTAAGCGACTCAATCTCCTCCTCCACCCTCCAAAGCACACATGCACATTAACTTAGGTTCAGCTTGGTTATTGTTTCGGTTAGGCCCCCTTCCCACTGCTGTTGTGCTTTGATCGCTGCTTGTCTCTCGACTGCTCTTTGCAATTACACGTAAAGCGCTCAACTTAGCCAACAAAAAAAAAAAAAAAAAAAAACATAGAGGCACAACTAGCAATGACAAAGGGAAAATACCCCGAATTACAAAGCAAACAGAGCTTTGAAATCGGAAGCGAGCTAATTGCTACACAACAATTGTTGTATACTCTTACCGAGTAGATGATTATGTGTAATTAGTTGAAAAAGGGTATGTAATGTGATAAAAAGGTACTTTTCAATAGCGCCCCTCTATGCGATTTTCAAAAATTCATGTAAGGTCTTGGGACTTTGTAAGGTAGCTAAAACTGTATAAGTTTATTCACACAAATTATTTTAAAGCGCCTTTCTATGCGATTTTCAAAATATTAAGTGAGGCCTTGGGAGGTAAGGCAACTGTTGAAGGTGTTTGTAAAGGCAGATCGGATACACTTTCCGCTTTTATTGACAACTCGTTCCCTTAGTGTGTCACAAGTGCAAAGATAATGCAATGTCATTAATTAAAATAATTAAACAGCATAATATTCATACAAATTACTTACCGAATTGGGGACAATCAAGTTCACTGTGCAAAGTTTGAGGCCAATTCAAAGCAGTCGCTGCTTATCAGCGCCTCAGTCTCAGTTCCAGACACACTCACAGCTCAAGCTAAGTGCCGGTAGATAGCGTTACAAAGTGTGTCTACATTTATATATGCCCAGTTCAAGGTTATCGGCACTCATTCGAGCTGAGCGCGAACTGCGAACGCAAATGAATTGGCTTTAGTCATTGCGAGGCGCTTCGAATGCGAGGTGGGAAACTTTGTGATTTGTGCTGCTCGAGCGGATTATGGAGTGGTCGGGTCCCATTTACCGGGTTGCGCCGCGCATGTTGCTCAAGCGGCTGCGCCAACAGCACAGTGAGCTGCGCGAGCAACTGGAGCAGGGCTGCGAGGAGCTAAAAGAGGTCAACTCCAGACTTTGCATTGTGTGAAAGACAGTGTGCTGTAATTGAAGTTTTCTTTTTATTTTGTTGCATGTTACAGCACTTTCAACGTAATTCCAAATTGGCCGAGTCATCAAAGCGGCTCAAATCACAGATCTGGAGCTCTGTGGTGACAATATTGCTGGTCAAGGTTAAAGAGCTGCCTCTAGCGGAAGATGGCAGCAAACTAATTGACACACACTTTAAATTTAGGTGAGTAAACAGTTGAAGGAACAGTTTGATTAAAACTAAATCGAGTGATTAGTCACCTGAATAGAAAAAAATGGTAAAAAAAATCTTGCATGAATCATACTTACATTTCTATTTCTTTCAGACTGGGTAATGAGAAGTACAAGAGCAAGTCTTCCTGGACGGATCGTTGGCTGGAACAATTCGACTTGCATTTGTTCGATGAGGATCAAAATCTGGAGCTGGCACTCTGGAATCGTAATACGCTCTATGGCAAGGCCAACATTGATCTGAGCGTCTTTCAGCGCGAGACAACTCACGGCATCTGGAAGCCACTGGAGGATTGCTCCGGCGAGGTATTCCTAATGCTCACGATAAGTGGTACGACAGCTCTAGAAACCATTAGCGATCTGAAGGCCTTCAAGGAGGATCCTCGTGAGACGCAACAGCTGCGAGATCGTTATCGCTTTCTGCGCAGTTTGCAGAATCTACGAGATGTGGGTCATCTGACAGTTAAGGTATTCGGTGCCACGGGACTTGCGGCTGCTGATATTGGCGGCAAATCGGATCCGTTTTGTGTCCTGGAATTGGGCAACGCACGACTGCAAACGCAGACAGAGTACAAGACTCTAACGCCCAATTGGAATAAGATCTTTACCTTGTAAGCAGGAACTAAATTATTTTAATTACCATTAACTTATTTCATCTATCTCTCCAGCAATGTCAAGGACATCACTCAGGTGCTGGAGGTCACAGTCTACGATGAGGATCGCGATCATCGTGTTGAGTTCCTCGGTAAACTTGTGATTCCCCTGCTGCGCATCAAGAGCGGAGTTAAGCGTTGGTACACCCTCAAGGATAAGAACCTCTGTGTCAGGGCGAAAGGCAACTCACCCCAGATCCAACTAGAGCTTACCGTCGTCTGGAATGAGGTGCGTGCTGTGTGTCGCGCCTTGCAGCCGAAGGAGGAGAAACTTATACAGCAGGAGGCGAAGTTTAAGCGACAACTTTTCCTGCGTAATGTCAATCGGTTGAAGGAGATCATCATGGATATATTGGAGGCGGCGCGTTATGTGCAGTGAGTAGTTAAGTGTAAGTGGTGTTTGTGGCAAGTGCTAACTTCTATACTTGATCGCTCCCAGGAGCTCCTTTGAGTGGGAGTCACCAGTGCGATCGAGCATAGCTTTTGTCCTCTGGATTGTTGCCTGCGTCTATGGAGATCTGGAGACGGTGCCGCTTGTATTGCTCCTCATCATACTTAAGTAAGTGTTGGCTATAATACCACATACCTTTTTCTAGTATCTTTTAATATTTTTGCAGAAAATGGCTCATACGTTGGATTACTGGCACCACAGATACAAATGCTGGCCACTATGTTTATGAGTACGATGAGGATGATGATGATGACAAGGAGAAAGAGGAGAAGAAGTCAATTAAGGAACGCTTGCAGGCCATACAAGAGGTCTCACAGACCGTACAAAATACAATCGGCTATCTAGCATCCCTAGCCGAGAGCACCATCAAGTAAGAACTTACAGGAAAACTTGTTGATTTTGTATCTTAAAGTTTTCCTCTTCTCTCCTTAGCACATTCAACTTTTCCGTCCCTGAATTAACCTGGCTGGCTGTGGTGCTGCTGTTGTGTGCAATATTTGTGCTGCATTTTGTGCCTCTGCGCTGGCTGCTGCTCTTTTGGGGTCTAATGAAGTTCTCGCGAAGAATACTACGCCCAAATACCATACCAAACAACGAGCTGCTTGACTTCCTATCGAGAGTTCCAGACAACGAGGAGATTGTAAGTGTAACACAGATAGGAAAATTGATTAGTATTTAACCAAGTTTCTCTTCGCAGAATCAATTTAGAGAGCTGCCACCATCGGCGCCTGCAGATCAGGCACGCAACAATCCGAAAAAGAAACTGAAAGGTTCATAGTCCATATGCAGCGCTGATGCGGCGATAGGTGGATCGCTGCCATCTAGCGCCGCCACAACTGGTCCACAGCATCTGATGCAACAGATGACGACACGCTTCCGCGCCAATACAAATCAGCTGAAGCAAAAGTTTGGGCAGGCCAAGAGCCTTAGTCTGAGCCAAGGCGATTAGTCCATAAGTACATAAGTATAGATACAGACATAGTTAGTAGAGATGCAAGTTCCATCAAAACGTAACTCAACGTATGCACCAAAGTTTTGCCTAACTTAAGAACTTAACTTAACTACAAAAGTATTTCAGGATATATTTAAATCTCTCTCTCTCTAACTCAATAAGAAAGCGAATCAAACTATTTACACTTGATAAATGCACTGAAAACCAAATCAGTGCTGTAAATACAACAAAAGCATAATGTACTTTAAACTTATACTATGATATCTATATACATATATATATATATATATATATATATATACTATATATATAGAACCAGTGCGTGTACCTAAAGTTATTTTTGAACATCTATTTGTATTTTACCAAACAATCTACCAAATGCTAACCAAGCAATTCCTTTGCAATCGTATAATGAGTATGGTTAATTATTTATTGTATATTTCAATTTGTGATATTTTTCAAAGAATTGCAACTAGACGTACTATGTGGCTTATCCAAAAAATCTACTTACATACATAACAATATATATTATATATTTACCTTTTACTTCTGAAGTTTCCCTACGATATGAATGTATTTATAAATCCATTGCCCTCGATTATTTAAGGCTTTTTATATGCATACCTAAGATATAGTACGATATGCTCTTAACCATAATATAAAATATTTATTGTATTTATTTCATCCGCAACAAATTGTTCAAAACATTTTCGAATACCTACCTAGGATGCCATGAATTGCAATTGTAATCCAAACTCCGAGAAATGCATGACAAACAATTAGATAGTCAAACTATTTTATACTCCACAAACAAAGTTTTTATATACATTCATATATACTATATATTATTGATAAATAACTAAAAATGCCCAATTAATTAATATTAATTATTAGCACCTAAGTTAAGTTTGTTATTTTTCAAAATACAATACAAAATATTTTTGGATTTCGCTCAAAACTTAAATGCAAAAGCTCTTCTTTTCACTGGCTGTCAAACTGCGAGCCTCTCAAACTGTAAGCTTTTATTTACATAGCGTTCTGTACGCTTTTTGATTGCTTTATTGTTGTGTTTGTTTTGCTCAAATTTCTGTTTACTTGTAAAAATAAGCGAACAATGACTTTTGTTTTTTCTTGACGCTTTCAATTAATTCCACATGCTTCCCGTTGGAAACGCTCTGAAAGCTCTCCGACTCGTGCTGGAAAATTTGCCATAGATCTAATAGACCCCCAAGCAAGAACCGACTACAATTAAAGCAGCTGTTTTATTTTGCTTATCAGCGCAGCCAGTTTAACTTGTTGGCGATTAATTTGCACGTAGTTACGCAATCGACAAACTTTCCACATGATTAGATAAAAAGCTTGATATACTATAGTTAAGTAAATACATTTTTAATATATTGTATAAACTAAGGCACAGCGATAGAAAAGACACATAGTATAAGTTTGTATGTGAAATGCAGGTCAAAATCGAAAAGTCGTCAACAGTTCCCAGTTGGGATTGCTTAACTTAGTGGGCTATAAATGCAAAACTGGTGTTTGGAAGCCATACTTGAAGCTTAGTTCTTCTCGTTCTTCATGAAGTCGTAGACAACGGAGAAATCCTTGTTGCCCAGTCCCTGGGATTTGAGTGTGCGATAGATTTGATGAGCGAGTGCACCCATGGGAATAGGGGTATTGGAGGAGGTGGCCACACCCGAGGCCAGACCCAAATCCTTGGTAATCAGATCGGTGGAGAAGCCGCCCTTATAGGAGTTGTTGGCTGGTGCAGTGGGGCTAACGCCGGGCACTGGGTTGTAGACCTCGGAGGCCCAGCAACGACCGGTGGAGGAGTTGATAATCTCAGCGAAGGTCTGGGGATTCAGGCCCAGACGAATGGCCAGATTCATGGCCTCGGAGACGCCAATCATGGAGATGGCCAGCATCATGTTGTTGGCCAACTTGGCAGCCTGGCCCATGCCATAGTCACCACAGTGGGTAATGCGCTTGCCCATGCACTCGAGCACCGCCTTGACAGCATTGTATTCCGCATCTGTGCCACCGACCATGAAGGTCAGAGTAGCCTGCTCGGCGCCGGGAACACCACCAGAGACGGGAGCATCAATAAAGCGGGCACCCTTGGCGCTGATGCGCTTCTGCAGGGACTTAACCAACACTGGATCAATGGTGGAGGAGTCAATGAAGATGGTCTCCTTGTTGACACCATTGGCGGTCATCTCCTCATACGAAGCCTCCACGATATCATTGTTCGGCAGCATGGTGATCACGAAATCTGAGTTCTTGGCCAGCTCGGCGGTCTTTGCGTAGACGGTGGCGCCCTTGGCCTTCAGGTTATCGCAAGCGGGCTTGGAGATATCGAAGACATGCAGCTTGTGGCCAGCCTTGATCAGGTTGCTGGCCATGTGGCCGCCCATGTTGCCCAGGCCGACGAAGCCAATGTTCTTGGAGCCACCCTGTGTGGACATGCCACGCACAAGGGTCTGGCTCCAGGCATTCAGCAGCGACTGCGACACAATGCGTAGCGACATGATAACTAAAATCAAAATTCAATTAGTATATATCATATTATGTAATGCCTGTGTGCTAAACTAGCAGCAGAAGAACACACCCACCTGTGGGAACGTATGAAAAGAGAACAACGGCTAAAAAAGTTCTACACGATCGGGCAACGACCAAAAGCACACTGAGCTCACAGCCAGCAGAACTGGCAGCGTTAAGTGTCACATAATGTGGTTGCCTTCCATCCCAATAGGCTTGTCAACTGTTTGCACAGGTACGTTGTGAAACCGGCTGCCAGTTGGTTTTTTTGCAGCTTTTTGCGTGCCGACAACTCTGTCAGATCGGAACGCGCTCTCTCGCAGCGTTTGACTTCCAGTGAGAAAAGCTATGACTGGAAACAGTTGCTGACTTCTTGGTCTTGTTGTATAGTCCAATTGAATAACATACGACGCTGCCAAACCGGCGACTTATGTTTTTTTTTTTTACTGCTGCCAGACATCGGGTGATGTTCGGCTGAGGCTGGAAGTACGGAGAGGGCACGGCAACAGCAGCAGCAGTAGTAACAACAACTGTATAGTGGGCGTGCGTGTGTGTATAGTTAGGCAAAAGCTGTGCAGTTTGACAAGCGCTGGCAGCGTAGCTTGTGCTTGACGACTTGCATGTGTTGAAGCTTTTGTTGATATCAGCAATTTATTCCATTGTTTTGTATTTGTTTGTGCCTATTATTATCTTATTATATTGTTTGTGTTTATAGGGCGTCAAATTGTATCGTTTATCAAATGAACTTGAACTGAATTTCTTTTTAAACTTGTTAATTATGTGTAGAATTATTCTGCATCTTTAAGAAGTATCCCACAATTCGTTTATTATTTTCATTGTTTTACTTTAATCTTCAACCTTTATTTTTGCAATATATTTTTACACTCCGATTCTTTTTTGTGATTGACTAAAAAATTGCGCCAAATATCGTGAATAACTTAAAACGCACGCGCAATTTCCAAATGCTTGCAAATACTTAAATCGGTTATTGTACTTGGTTTACTCTTTACCAATATTTGCCCTTCACGCTTTGCCCAATACTTGATATAACAACAACAACAATAACGAATACAAATTCAATTGCATATTGTATATATTTCATTTTGCTATTTTTATCGTATTGCGTTTGATGATCAACTTTCCCACCAGATGCGCCAAAAATTATAAATATCGAGCTTGAAGCTGTCGATGATGATTTAGTTATGGTTATTGTTGTTGTTTGTGCCCAGAGAGGAAGAAAGAGACATAAAAGTCGGCATGCATGAAATTGCAACTGGGGCTGCGTTTCGCAAATTTCGGCCACTTTACGTGTCGCTTATGCAACACGACGCCAACGTCGCATCGCCTTGCTTTTGGCTGGCATCGTTATGGTTTATCAAAAAGCCACTAACACGATTTCGCCAGCCAAGAGAACCTGCTCCGCTGCACAGCCGCCAGCCTTTGCCGGGAGATGGAGAGGCGATTGAGGTGATCTAACTGAAGCTGTTGTTGTCTACCGCATTGTTTTTTTTTGTTTGTTGTTGTCATTATTGTTTTTTGATATCTGTGTCAGTGCGTCTGAGCTGCCCCCAAGTGTGGGTAGCTTGAAGATGCCTAAGGTATGTGTGTGCCATTCAATTGAGGAGTGTTTTATACACGTATGTACATCCGAAACCAGAAAGGAGGACATCAAAATATCATTTATATCATAATAAAACATCACTTTACATAATCAAAGCAAAGCACTTGTCAACTTGTCCGTTAACTGACACACAACAAACATAACAGAAATGACACCTTCTTATCTAACAAACAAATGTAGTATAAAGTGCAATTCAGCGTATGATTAACATTAACAGCAATAACAGCAACAACTACAACAACAAATGACCGAGTGAGAGCGCGTTTTTAAACAATTTACACCAAACAAACAGCAACAATTAAGAATGGTTCAAGCGGGTGAATAAAGACTAGCAGCTACCCTGTAAAGAGCTGTAATGTTATTAAAGGTGCGATGAAGAAAGTCCCATGTAGCTTAATTTAATCAATTGCAGCTCCAAAATAATAAAGATCAAAAGATTGTTTATAAGAATCACAGTTGCAATATAACAATAATTTTTAGCGGCTAGAATTTTTAGTTATATATTAAAGAATTTATAACTTTTCTTCCTTACAACTTCCTTACAAGGTTAATTTTTTTTTAGATTTACAAATATGTTATTTATTTTTAGTTCCCTTTAATAAACTAAATACAAAATAATAAAAATCTGTAAAAATTTCATAAGTGACAATATTAATATTATTGTGAATATAAAAATATCTGTTTTATAAGCTTCCTTGATTAATCCTCTTAGGACAAATTTTTTAAGTAAAAATATTTTAACATATTTATTTTATCACTTAGTCGCATATACCCTTTGTTAAAAACTGTTTAGTTTGCTTTAACAAAATACGCATTAAGGCGCAAAAAACCATATAAGCATGAAGTGCCGCTATATGTACATATGACCAGAAAGGTGTGAGCTTGGACAAGCGTTGTGCTCTGCGCATCAGATGGCACATCGAGTATACACCATGTGTGCTGCTCATTAGGCGAGTCCATGCTGTGGCTTGTTACAATTACAATTGTTGTTGTATGTATAAGCCAGCTTATGTGAGTACAGAGTAGAGTACAAAAAATTTCACGCGATAGCTGCGGGCAGCGACCGCAACGCACCCACAAAAAAAAAAAAAAAAACAACAAAAAAACAGAGTACAACACAATGCACTTGAGATTGACAGCGACAAGGAGTCGTTGAAATTGAAATGCAAATTGAAATTATATGAGTATTATTTGCCAACAAAAACACGCAACATTATTTAATAGGATTAGGGTCTAAGCCAAGCCCAGATCATGTGTGTGCAGAGTAAACAGTTTCTTGACCCGATCACGAATTTTAACGCATTCATGTTAATCAATTTGCGTGACTTTATTCCTTGTCATTAACTGCATGGAACTAAGTAAGTATGTAAGTAAGTAAGTAAAGACAGACAATTGTCATTTGTGATTGCGGATTTCGATTTCCGGCAGCGGCACGTAATACGAAATTACATTTCTTGTTTTTTGGCAGTGAAATTGTTTTTTTGTAGTTTTTTCGGTAGCATTAATGCTTCTCATCGAGTTTTAATTATTTTGCCCAAAACGGAACGAAACGAATACGCACAGACAATTATTAGCTTTCGCTTTCTGAGTAAGTGACAGACAGTTCACAAAAAACAGTTAACAATTTCCCAGTTACTCAGTTTCCCAGTTGGAGTTCCATTTCCACTTGCCAGACACACTTGATTCACACCTTGTCGAACCTACTAACAATTAACATGCCTATGGAACTGAAGACCACTCCAAAAACAATAATAATGAAAAACCAAATAAGATTGTACAAAATTGAAATGCAATGCAGTCGATGTCGCTGCACCAACTAGGGAAAGGAAAGTGAAATTAAACTGATATATTGTTGTTGCCCCCTGCTGTTGCTGATGGGTTTTCAATGTGTTTTCAATTTCATTTGGTTTGGTTCGGTTTGAATATATATTTTTCTAAGGCCTTTTAATACGCCACATGCATAATTATTATGAGCACACACATTTAAACACTAAAACACTCAAACACTCCAATACACAATTACATTCACAAATTGGCGGCAAGGCCTATGATAGAGTAGAGTATACCATATACTCTCATATTATGCAGTGAAATTGAAAATCATTTTGAAAGCGCTTCAATTATTTGTTGCCCGACAAAACAGACATTCCATGCCACCGTTTACGCTCCAAGCAAATGTTTGCCACAGTTTTATATTTATTTTTTCTTTCGTTTTCATTTTTTTTTTTTTCGTTTTTAGTTAGTCGCAATATTACAAAATTTTAATTGCAGCAGGCTGAGTGAAAAATGACCAGAAATCAACGCTGGTGGAAAATGGTATACTCTTCTCAGTTGCATTTATGGAATTTCCGCTCTTATTATAATGATTTCATTAAAATCATTTGAAAACTTTCAGAAGGAAGTACTTATATAAAAAGTAAGTAAGTAAGAAAGAAATGTTAATATTTATATATTTAGTCATTTTATATCATTATCAAGAATACTAACTAATGAAAAATTCCGTTTAAAAGAAACTAAAACAAGATTTGGCACATTTAATTATTTTAACTATCCATCAGGCTTAATAGAAATGTGTTGACAACTTATTGATTTGAAAAAATTCGATATTATGATGTAACATAAAACCAACTTAACCCATTTAAAACTGAGAAAAACCAGTTGCAAGGCATCCGCTTAAGCAGTGCATGCCCCATATTAGAGTAGACTGGCAACCAAGAGAGTTAAATACAAATGTTTAGCTAACCCAAAAGATTCAAGACATAAGGAAGGAAACCACACACTGAACTCCAGCCGAGTGTTGTGTGTTGTGTCTCTGGGGCGCACTTGTAATCCAGTTTCGACCACATTTGACCAAACCACAGTAGGCAGCAGGAAGTCTTTTCAACAACAACAACAACAACAAGAAAAAGAGTCCCATATACACACATATATGGCAATCGTAAGGCATTTTTGGCGCCAAAACAGCGAAGAGGAGAGGGAAGTCAGTACCGATCCAGTCTCGCAAAAAGCTGTTTTAGTTTCGTGCACCAAAAAGATTGTCTCGATGCGTCAATGCGTCTCGTCTCCTGGCCAAATGCGGTCGGGCCAGGTTAGATTGCATAATGCCTAACCGATTTATGTCGCTAACTAGTACTTTACGACGGCTTGTCAATGTTGCATCAGCCTAAGAGTTTTCTACTTATGCAAAAAGTGTCTAAAAGCTAAATTCTACAACTAATTAAATGGCTAACAAATGATTAAAACACAACCACCAAAAAAACTGCGACACATAACTTAATTAGCTGTGGGAAAATAAGACTAAAAAATTGCTCGCATTTTATGCAAATCTCGTTAATCTTTTCCGCATACGTTTGGAAAAACTACCGCGCTGCTTGAGAAAAACTTAAAAAAAAAACTGAAGGTCGCCTTTAGCACAGACACTTGACGTTGTTATAGTTGTAGTTGTAGTTGCATTTGTTGGCTGTGGCATTTGGCATCTCGCCTTGGGCGTGTGAGCGCTGCACATGCAACGTTCGTGGCACCTGTGTGCAAAAGGTCAACATGGCTATGCAATTTGCTCTTTAATCGATGCTCAGCTGGAAAACGAAAGTGTTTCGTTCTGTTTCTAGACAATGGCTCGAATGTCTCGAATGGACAGCGGAAGTAGCTTAACGCTTCAATGCGCCGCCTGTAGATCATGTCTATTAGCCGAAAACGACGAGAAATTAATCACATGCATAACGCATAACTTAACTTGCCACATGCCACCATTTATAACTTTCAACTGTTGAGTTTTCGTTGATGGAATTTGCCACTTGTTGACTTTATGACTTTGTCAATGCACTTTTACTCATGTTACTTGCCATTTTTTTTGGGAAATTTTTGACAAGTTGTAAGACAAGTTGGATCGTTAGGTTGTTATCTAATATTTTGGCCAAGTCATTTGCATATGTTTGGGCCAGTGTGTATTATAGTATATGGTAATTAACATAATTTCCACGATCCATAAAAGTCTCTCGCCAAACAATTGCAGCGGAAATTAAGACAAGTTTTTGGGCGCTGAGAATATTTTAATTGTCTTATAAAAAAAAATGCGCAAAAAACTTAAACAAAGTAACAAAAAACGTTTAAGGCCAATACTTGACAAGACAAAGCAACGTTAAGCCAATATAAATGAAGGCTGTAAAGGGTGCCTTAAGCAGGACAGACAGTTTGTCTATTACATATATGGAATTTTTCTTACATTTAATAGGTTTTCCGGGTTCTTACTAAAGTTTGGAGCTACTATTGCGGAAATTGTTTTATGATTTGTAAGTGTTTGATAAATATTCTCTGTCTAAGATTTAGAAGACTTAGAAAGAAGCTCTTTTAGTATTTTAAATTAACCTTCAGACTATTTTATCCACGTGTTTTCCTAAGCAGCTGTTCTTAACAATAACCGAATTAAAGTGGCGGTAAATTTTCATAGCCCAGGGCTACGAACAATTGGAAAAACAAACAATTTAATTAAATATAGTACAATAGGAATTTATACATTTGTAACACACAGGGAATCAGCTTTAAAAGCGAAGGCGGCCTTGAGTACCAGACCACACCATAGCACAGCACATGTCAGTTAAAGCCCATTAAAGCTTGATATACGGATCTATGGAATGGCAATGAGTCAATATTATGAATGCGAACAGCGGGAGTGCAAGTGAAGTGTGTTGGGGTGTGTGTGTAAGTGTCTCATGAATCATGACTTACAATAGCTGCAATTGAGCGTCTAAGGCACAATTGCAAAACTTGATTAGTCGCCAAACTTAAGCGACATTTATTGCATTGAACTAATTTGCAAAAGCACGAAAAATTCCAATGGCAGAAGAATAAAACGTATGAAGCCAGCCAGTTTGTTGCCTAAGTCTTTTGTTTGGCGCCTGCAGCAAACAAAAGTTAAACCACAAACATATGTGCCGCTACCGCTGCTGCTGCATGCTACAGTTTTTTGTGGTCCGACTATAAAGCTGCGGCTACAAAAAGCCACTTCGGACGGCCGCAATGTCGCTGCGGGCAGCGCTGCCGCTGCTCTGCTGCTGCGCGTTGTCGCTTGGAAAGAAAACCAAACCACAAACCACTCTTACTTACTTTTGGCCACAGACGCTTTTCATTTCTTCAGTCTGTTAACGGCACGCCAGCGATGCAGACGCGTTAGCTCCCAGCTAAAAGAAACAACTATTAAACTGTAAACTGTAACTGTAACGAACGGTATATAAAACTAGTGCACAGTGGTACCAAACACACAGTGGTTTTATTTGAGCTGTATTGAAAGTGCGTGCGCTTCCTGAACGAGTTGTTTGTTGTTGGCAGTGCCTTCTAGTGGAAAAAATTAAGTGAAATTTTTTATTGTATACTGAGCGCGTTCATTGCACCACGGATTTCTCGACCCGCCTCCTTGTCCCGAGCCCCGTCGCCTCTGCTAATTCCGTAAATTAAGCAAAATTAAAACATTAATTCGAGCTAAGCGAAGTGAAAGAGAAGAAAATAAACAGATAGCTGCCCACTTGCAACAGCAGCAGCAGCCGAAGAAGCAGCAGCAGCTGAAAAAACTGAAGCGGTAAGTAGAGGAAGCTGCCAAAAATGGCAAATAGAAATTTATCAGCTAACACACACACTCAAATACACACACACACACACACACTCATTAGCTACCAATTGACTCTTCGCTGAGGCAATTTGTTGCTGTTTATTTTCATGCTCTAATTATTTGGAAATCTGAAATTTGTTGTTTTCTTCGCCAAAGTGGCATGCAATTTTTTTCGCTGTGTGGCAAGAGATGCGCTGCCAATAATGGGCTAAGATTTTTAGCCAGCGACCCAATGACACAAAGCGTCATAAAGATAAAGATCAGTTGAGATTCCACTTTAACCTAATTTTCACTTGAAGTGAAATTTTCGGGAAACACAGAAAGAAAGAAAGAAAGAAACGACAAAAAAATCTTGTTTTGGTAATCTGGCTCTATGTAAATAGTTAGATATGTGAACGACTTGATGTGGACAGCTTTTCGCTTTCAATGGGCCATCAACATCATGAACATCATCGTCATATGGCGACCAACTTATCCATCAACATGTGTGGCATGCCCATAACGAAACTAATGTGCCGCATTTGTTGTCATTTTCGGCTTTTACCTGGGCAAAAAAAAAAAACACAGCTAAAAAAACATGAAATTAAAAGCGAAACTTGCGTTCGCCACACATTTTAATGTTCACACTATTTTTGTTTACTTACATTTTTTATATGGAATTAATTTTTTTATATTCCACACTTTTTTCTTTTTGTTTGCCATGCGTCGCGTCGTATTCGAAATTAAATACTTTCTAATTACAATAAATGCAGGCAATGTTGTTCGTCCAACAGCGTTTTTTTTTAGCCTTTGGCAGCAACTGAAATCACGTAGCCGACGCTTCGGCCAATGCCAACAACAGCAACATCAACAAAGTTGCGAAAGTGTCAAGAAATAACAAAAATTTCAGACTCACTTTTTCTTTATTGTTATAATTTATGTGTGTGGCGCTTGCTTGATGTGTTTATTTGGCTCTCAGACGCTATTTATTGACAGCCACTGTGCGAATCCAATCCATAACTCAAACAACAACCCTTTTGCCCCTTTTGCAACCCATAAGCAGCACGTCGCGTGCCGCAATAAGTACTATTTGTTTTTGCAGCAGCAAAACGAAAGTGAAACGTGCAAATGCCTTTGCATAGTTACACACAAACCTTACCCATTACTCACATTACACACACACACACACACACTGTGTCTCAATGCCAGGAGCTACTTACTCCTCTGCACGTGCCACTTGGTGGTCAGTTATTGTGGCCTCTGTCGTTGCCAGAGACTTCGACAGGCCGCAAACAGCTGCAATTTATTTGTATTGTTACGTTTTTATTGGTAATTGTTACAACTTAAAAATTGCTTAGTTTTTATACACACAAAAGAAACCATAAATGTTGTCTTTTCCTTATTAATTTTATTGGCTATAACCACACACATAAATCTTAGTGAGTCGAATCGAGAATTATGTCTAATTAAAAAGTGATTTTTGTTAAGGAAGCGAGCAATTACTTTTATAGCTGTATTAATTTTTATTTTCTTTGATTTAATTTACTGTTTATCTGAAAGTTATAGTATATATATTATAGTTCAGATATATATTACTAATATTCAAAGCAAGTATTTGCCTAGGAAAAAGTTTCAAATATTGCGATTTCACAAAGTCACAGTTGATAAAACAAATCATAAAACTTTTCTCTCCCTCTCCCTTTGGACTTCATAATCCAACCCACAATACTAATAGATGGTAATTAAATACTTACTATGTGGCAATCAACAAGATATTGTTGACCATAATTTATGCACATTTTGGCTGTTATAATTATTATTCTATTAACCTCAACTATTTTTTTTAAGTATATAGCTGCAGCTTTAATGACTTTTGCCCTAAATATTACAACAACGCAGTAAGGAAACCTCATTGCTCAACTGCTTTAATCACTGGGTCATCTAGATCGACCCGATTGACAATGCTCTGTCATTTGTTTAAGTATAATATTTATGGCATCAACATTTCCAAATTGTTTTCTCCGGTTTCTTCACTCTCTCCTAGTTATTATCAACGATGTTTTATCTTTGGCTTTACACTTTCTGCTTAAGCAAATATGTGCGGCATTAATTATTCACACGTATGATAACTAGCACTGAAAACAAAAGACTTAGGGCACGAACTGACTATAAGCACTTAAAAGTTGACGCATCGCTAAGATACATTTTTGTGTGTGTTTACTACATAAATACCGCTGCAGATCAAACGACAAAATAAATTCAATTGGGCCAAAAGCAAACAACAACAACAACAGCAAATAGCCAACGGCTGTTGTAATTGTTGTTGTAGCATAAATCGTGAGTTGCTGCTGTTGCAGTTGCAGTTGCCCCTTGGGCGCATTTATAGAGTGCGACAGTCGGTGCAACAGATCGACGCTTCGACAGTTGATTAGTCAGCAAATGCCGTGTGTCACAAGTTGGCCAATTTAGTTTCTAGACCGGAGAGTCTGGGCACAAAAACAAGTTAATGCTTGCTGTCTTGACTTGGCCTAGCTATAGGAATAACTATTTGTTAGCCAGCCTTCTGCTTTTGTTGTTGGCCATGCAATATTTTCTCACAGTCACACCAACGTGTCGCGATCTTGTTCGTTGTTCGTTGTGCTGTGGATGTGGATTGATTGCTAATGTGCATTTATAGCTGCATCTGTATCTAAATGGCGTCCAAATGCAGCCGTTTATGTAGATTTGTGTGAGGCTCCAGCTGAAGATTGCATAAGATATACTACATAGTATATGTCAGAATGGCCCACACAAACATACAACTTTAGCTTTCTTCAGCTTGGCTGCTTCACTTGACTTGGCCCGCAATTTGGGTTAACTTGGCTGCTACTCGTTAGTACGAAGCAGTATTATTTTAGCTGCTCACTTTTGCAATTGTCACATTGTGTTTGGGGCTCAGTTTGGCAACCCAAAAGCCGCCAGCCGTAATTAGCGTTGCGCATCTTTACGCAATTGCTGTGAAATCAATCAGGTCAACCGATGATAAAAAAAAAATGACAAGCGAAACAATTAACAATTAAAACAATTTAATTATTTACCAAGTCAAAACTGTACATTTTTCTCTTTTTCAATCATTAAGCTTGGCGCATCCGCTTTGTCAGTACAAATTGTTGTTTGTACAAACTGTTTTGTACAAACGTGAGCTGTTTCCTGTTTCTTGCCCAATCAAGCATGTTCCACGCAGGTGGGGAGGGGGTAAGGGGCCAGGGGGCGTTTAGTGCTACTGTAGAAAAAATATTTACACGCACTTTCCGTTTTACGCCCAAACACTTTCGCTTTCAAATGCTTCGAACTCGAAAATGAGTCAGCACATAAATATCTAAGTGGTTTGAATGTGTAACGATCTTTAAACTGATATATAAATACGCATGAGAAAATGAATTTTAAATTTATTTAAATTGTTAGCTATTACAGATTTATGCGCTCGATTTAAAAGCAATTTTCATGATGCGGAATACCAGTTTCGAGTAATAAATAAACGGCTAAAATTAATCAAATTTGTAACGCGAGTGCCTTGCTCTGATTTACAATTAATTAAAATTATTTAAACGTTATGTGCTGTAAACCTGCAAAGCACTCATTCAGCTACATAATATTGTGTTTATGTGAACTTTCTAAATCGCTTAAAAAACAACAAACCATCAGCAGCTAATGCGTAACCCTCGTGGGCCATAAATTCTTGGGATTGCGCAAGCGTCGTTTGCCTAACGAGGCGATATACATATTTGGTTTCTGAGCAGGTGCCTGCCTCATATATTGTTTGGGAAAGCAAACAAAAATGAAAGTTTTGAGCCCGCAAGCGGCGTGAAATTTACATTTCGTTTAATAATTTCAAGCATTTCACGTTTCTCATGTGCGTCGCGGCATAAAATTTGAGGAATTAGTCTAAACAAGAAAACCCCAAAACAGACAACAAATCAATTTTGGCGCCTAAATTGGGCCTACCTTCACCTACCTATGAAATCAGCACGCCCCCCAAATCAGCAACAACAGCAACAACTAGAAACGACGACAAGTAAATTTGAAATGCATTGAATTTTCCGGCAGTCAAACAAGCCGCCGCCTGCCGGAGTTGCTTGGGGCACTGGCCAGGCAATTTTCTTCGTTTCTTTCGGTTTGTTGTTGTTGTTGTTGTTGTTAGTGTTTTGAGCGGCAGTCAAAGCCATAAAATGCATTTCATTGTCGCTTTCGTTTTCATTGGAGTTCAATGTCCCGACCACGCTGCGCATAAATTTAACATTGTCGTTGCCCCTTTTGGCCCCCCGCAGACAACGAGGCGGACGGGTTCGGACAGGGGCCCAATAATATTGCCATAAATTTGCCTACTCCTCTACCTTTAAGACAAGCTCCGGTTGAGTAATTGGCCAAGTCAAGACAGACAGACACAGATTGCAAATTTCGGAATGGCGCATTGCAATTTTTGGGAACTTTTGTATATCTTTGATCTGCGTGAACCCGAATGTGTAACGGCATTAATTGTTGCATACTATGTCTGCCAGCTGCAGTTAAGATATGTATTCTCATTATGAACCAGTCGGCTAGTTAGTTGGTCACACGTGCAACACTTAATGTGCCACAGATTGTGCAAGCTACTTGGAAAAAAAAAGCTTCATTAACAACTATGCGAACTTGTTTCTCTTTTTGCAGCGGGGTAATGTGATATTGTCACGAAATATGCATGTAAAGCGTATCAAAAGACATTTATGACCTCAAATGATGTGTTATTAATCAAAGTTACCAATTAGCATTTGTAATTAAAGAAAGGCTCAATAAGTTAAAGATACATTATTCATAAAAGATAAGTTTACACCATGAAGAGTATTTTATCTTCAGCACTCAAAGTTTTTCAATCAACTTTAAAATACTTTTTGCTTGACAACATTTTTTGCCATGTGTGTTTGTGTGTTGCAATTGACTGCGTAGCAAGCTTTTCAATTAGTTGGCCGTCAATTTGGCAATTGGTGATTGGAAAAATTTGCAACGGTTGACTCATAAATCTGAGCACTCGAATCAGTTCCAAGACGCATATTTCGTGCAGCCTCCGAGCCGCAATGCGTTCGAGATTTGCTCTGATAATTTCAGCTGCTGCTGCTGCTGCACTTTTGCGGACTTGTTTCTAAGTATCTTTATCTGCAGGCGTTGCTTTAAGTATCTGAGCCAGACACACACACCCAAGTTAAGACAAGACACACAGCTGGGTGTTGAAGCCAACAAAGCGTGGCAAGTAACGAGACAAAAAAAATACACATAGGCGTTGATTTTGGTTGGCCGAATGCAATTAAAAACTTAGCTCGCATTTGTGTGTTGGAATATTTGCATTTGTTGCTGTGTTTTAATTGTTGTGTGGCATTACAACATGACAGCATTACTGAGAGGGCTTCAGTTAACTACTTACTACAACTCGTACTGTGCATTAACCGTTCAAGACTATCATTATGTACAAACATATTGTTGTTAAACATGCAAATATATTTTTTTACTCTTTAAAATAAATAGAGTAGTTAAGTTTTAAGAAGTTTTTAAAGCAGAAATGTGAGGGAATTAAAGAAAAACTTTGCTTTGCATCAAGTAATTATATCTTTTTATAAATATTTAAGAAGAGTTCAGAAAGTAACATTGTCCATATGTGATTCAATTAAGTAACATAGCTAAGACAAATTAACTATATATCTGAAGCAGAGTATTTTAAGTTTTCCATTAACGCTTGCCATTTATTTTGCTCATTATTTTGTAATATTAGTTTCAACACTACTAATTCGACATTATTTGCATTTTTCTCTCTTTGCAGTTTCACCAAGCAACAACAAAAAAAAAATAAAAAAGAAAACATTAAGAAACAAAACTCATTTGGACACTTGAAATTTGCATTGTTGTTGCCGCTGTTTATGGTGAGTTTTTTTTTATGTGTTAATATTTTGTTATAGGCACGACTTCGTTGTTGCTGTTGTGGGCGTGTCACATTGAATTACACACCCATTGAGTTAATCAAGACAAGGCGATGAAGCAATGTCAATGTCGTCAGTTAAAGCTGGTTCCATTACGCACAATAAATTGAAAACTGTTATTGCGACGTAATTGAACAGGGTCTTAAGGCTGGAACGGATTTGTAAGCCGATTATGGTTTTCGGCTAGCAAGCCTGTAAATTCGTTAAGGTTGGACCCAAAAGAAGGCAACAGACACACATCCGGCTGTCTGTTTCTCTGATTCTCCAACCGCAGCAAACAGCTGCAATTAATTCAAGGCTAACAAAAAATGACCACAAGATCGTTCGAGACGCCCACAAAACGTTGTTGTTGTTGTTGTTAACTTTCTTTGATGCCAACAGATGTGTGCTAGCAGCAAATGAAAGGGAAACTGACTTGCAACAGGCTAAAAGTTACGACAGCCTGTTTGCTGAGGGCATTGTCACATTTCACTTTCATTCAAAGATACACAGACACAAAAAGATACTCAGATACAACACTCATACATGATTTCAAGTGCAGGCCAATGTCTTGCTGGAGTTACTCGGGTGTGACAACGGGTTTGGCTAGCAAACTTCCCCCGTCACTCCGCCCCATACTTCGACTCCACCTTCGTGCAGCCAAAACAAAAGTGACCGCAAGTGTGTCTAATTTCTATCATTTGGTTGCAAGCTCTCTTTCTGTCTTCTGTCTATATCTCTTTGTTTCCCTCCCTCTGCTTGAACTTTCTTCTTTTACTGTGCCACCTGTAGACCCGCACGAATTCCGCTCCCTCCTGCTTCTGCTCCTGCTCCGGATCAGTGTTTTTGAGTTCCGTTTTTGCTGTTGTTGCAGTAATGCAGATTATATCTGTTTTGTATACCCTGTATTAATTGGATCTGGTACAACTAAAGGTATCCTATATTCGTAGAAGACAATGGGAAAGAATTCGATTCATTGATTTGACCTTTCACTTGTAGGTTACCAAAACTAAACACAATGCTTTATGATCCTCTTCAAAGCTATCAGATTCATTGCTACGAATGCATGTTAAAGTTCAGGGTATCTTTCAGTCGGACAAGTCTTATCAAGAGCAATCTTACTCGATTGTTTAATTTTTTGCAGCTTTTGCTTTCGTTTAACCCATTTATTGCGGAGCCAGGCCGAGTCTGGTCAGGTCTGTTGTCTGGTCTGGCCAGGCTGGTGGCATCCGTTATAAGCATGTGCATTTCTCATTTCAACGGTAACAATAACAGTACACACATACATACATACAACTTATTGTACATATGTAAGAAGACATGTGCGCATTTAATTCAGTGGAAAAGTGAAAACGAAAGTGATCAGATAGCTGCAGTTATCCAGTTAGTTGATCACTTGCTCACATGATGAACCCATCCAGTCGGTGGTCAGTTGACTTTCGTTTTGGCATCTTATATATACACTCGTATATGATAATGATGATGCAATTAAGTCTGCCCAGCCAAGGCAAATTATTATATATTACCAATTCATAGATATTTATGCAAATTCAGACAGCGGCAATAAGGAAATCATTTGACAGTTCAGCGGATCGCGACTCATTGTTCAGTGATCATCATCATCATCATCATCATCATCTTGATTGTAATTGTAATTATACTATGGACAACTGTTTAGACTTAATGCAATTTCTCGCAATGACCAAATGGAAGCAAGTGCACGATTATGGCAATTTGGTGGCAGTTATGGACCGTTAGCCAGCCAGCCCGACCAGTTACAGTTGCCAACTTACCAACTTGCCAACTTGCATTTGGCCAAGTCCAAGACCGGCTGCTGCTGCTAATACTGCTACTAGCCGACAATTATTGCACTGCTGCTGTTGTTGTTGTTTTGAGCAACCTTTCACCTGCCCAGGCTCAGCAACTGGTTTCACATTCCAGCAAATGCAAATCAATAGAATTGTTGCCCACTGACCTTGCTTCAAACGTGACTGCGATCTATTGTAATAATAAT
Source organism: Scaptomyza hsui (assembly GCA_018152825.1). Taxonomy (NCBI): domain Eukaryota; kingdom Metazoa; phylum Arthropoda; class Insecta; order Diptera; family Drosophilidae; genus Scaptomyza; species Scaptomyza hsui. The sequence continues at coordinate 6,037,588 of JAECXO010000002.1, forward strand.
AATCGTTTTCATGGAAAGGGGCGGCAAGTGACCTTTGGGAATAAGAGCTGCTCAAATTGTTCGAATAAAGTCAAATCTAAAGTATAACATTCCAAGCTTAAGTTGATTACTAATACTATTATTAAAACTGTACCATTCCAACCTATTTCCATTTTCTCTTTTCCAGGCACTTTGGCTATGAAGCGACGCATGCAACTTTTAGCCGTTTGGCTGGGCCTGTTGGCCACCTCGACCTATGCCCAGACGCAGGAGGAATCCATAGCGAAGTGGTCGCGACAGCTGGAAACTGTTGGCGGTGCCGATACGGATTCGTTGGACTGGGTGCCGCTGGCACAGCCGCTAGATGGCAGTAGCAAGGATCGTTCCGGCAACGGACGCGTCTTGACCTACTCGCAATCCTTTCCGCCCAGCGGTCGCTTCGGCGATCTGAGCAAGCCCAGTGGCTCGCAATTTGATTTTCCCTATAACTTCCAACGCTATTCGAATGGAGTACCTCAGGCGCAGCCATTGCGTCACCAGGGACCACCGCCGTTGAAGAGCAGTTCCCTTGGACAGGAGCCGACTTCGCAGTCGTTCTTCAAGTTTGAGATGCCCTTCCACAACGATGCCAATCAGCCGAATGCGCCACCCACTCTGCAAACGGGCTACCAAATACAGCATACCTTTGGCGGTGCCGGCCTACCTGCACCCTCTTCTCTCTTCAGTCCACCCTCGCTGTACGGCCAGCAGGGACAGCAGCATTTCTCCGACTTCCAAGCGCTGCAGCAGAAGCCTCTGAGCAAGCCACTGCATCAGCAGAACTATATTCAGGATGTGCATCCTCTGAAGTCCCATGGCAAGCCCATTCCGACACAGGCTTCCCTGCAGAGCGTTACACCTCAAGTGTTTCCAGTGGATCCCGAGCCAGAAACGCTGTTTGGCAAACAGTCGGCGTCTTCAGCATCCTCCGCCGGCAACAATCAACAGGAAGTGCAACTGCTGTATGTTCCCTACGATACGCTCTACAACCAGCAGCGTGGACAGAGCCAGGGCTCCTCGAGCCTTGGTTCGAGCAGTAGTTTCGAGGTGAACAAGTTCAATGTGAATGCAGGTCTGCCCGCTGTCAATCCCTATCAGATCAATCAGTTCTACACCCAAGATCCGAGTGTGGGTAGCGACTTCTTTGGCCCCGGTACCACCACACGCCCCAGCACCACAACAACCACGCAGCCACAGCATATCTTCCAAAGCTTCAGACAACAACAGCCACAGGCTCAATCTCAATCTCACTACACCACTGCCAAGCCTAAGCCCAAAGCTCATCAGCCACCGCTAGCGATGTTCCTGCTGAGTCCCAATTCACGACCCACTCAATCGGATGTGGTTGCTGTCCTGCGCAATGCTCGCTCTATTTCGGTTATTGACGCGCCCAGCAAGCAGACACCTGACATTTTTGTGGGACCCGCTGGCATGCCCATACCAGATGGCTATGTGAAGTTCGATCTGCCCTACCTCTCGCAGTTGACGCACTCTCGCGATCTGGGTGACGTCTCCTTCTTTGTGGCACCGCTCAGCTACCGCACACCTAATGGCTTCAATAAGATTCTGCTGCCCGAACCGCATGTCGGCTCGATTGTGATCAACCGTGCCAAGGAAAGTGTTACCATTCAGGAGCAGCCTTTGCGCACGCAGCGTCCTCATACCACACCAGCAGCTAGCACACGGAATCCCTTCGAGACCACCACACAAGTGGGTCCAGCGCCCACTCGCGGCAATAAGTTTAGCTACTATTATGTGCAGGATGGCAATCAGGAGGCAGCTGGAGCACCACCTAAGCAGACCGGCAAGCAGGAGCGTCATAAGAAGAAGCGACCTCAGCATGTCACTGTGGAACAGCCCGTTTATCGTGCTCCTGCCAAGACGCCAAATCCCTTCGACACACTCAACCAAATCGGTGGCGATGACTTCTTCAACACGCTCAGCACAAAGGCCAAGCCATCAACCACCAGCTCAACTAGCACCTCAACTTCGACTACTTCAACCACCTCAACTTCAACTACAGCTACGCCCCAGACTCTCTTCACATTCGGCTCTCGGCCACAGGTGGATTTCCCCAGCTCCAACGGGCAGCTCTATCCACAGTTCGAGACATCACCACAGTTACAGCAGCAGCAGCAACAGGAGCAGCTGCCACGCCTTACAACACTGCCGCCTACTCATACAACTGTGCAGCAGGAGGAGCACCGCATGAAGCAGTACTTCCGACAACAGGATGCTTTCCGCCAGCGTCCTCTCACCACGAATCCACCTTTCGAACAGGTGCAGTACACGCAAGCTACGCAGGACTATGAAACACCTCAGCCAACAACAACGCAAAAGACCAAACACCGATTAAACCTCTACACGCCAGTGACAACCTCCGATGTGGGATACAATGTGGATTCGCAAGGACCGCTGAACCACCGACCAAGCTACAATCAGAATGAGGTCATTGACAGCGGCAATGTGGAGTACGAACCGAATCCATATCATGTGCCCTCAGAGCTTCCAGCGCTGACACCCGATATTCCCGGTCTGGTCAACAATCTGCAGGAAAAGGACAAACTAGCGACATCAACGACACCACTCAGTGAACCCGAGCCAGAAACTCGACCCACTCGCCGTCCAATTCTACGCACGCGCAAGCCAGCTATCTCTAAGGTTGTGACAACCTCCTCGGTTTCCTACTCCGAGTCTGATAGCAGCCCCAAGCAGCCCACGCATCGCATTCGTCGTCCCTATGGCAACAGAGGCAATGCAGATAACATCGAGGAACCTCCGAGCACAACAAGACGTCCGGCCACATCTCGTAATCCGCTGTTGCGCAATCCAAATCGCATACGCTATCAGCCAACGAACGAGGAGCGACACACACTCAAGTCCAAGAAGAAGCACCACAAGGGCTCCAAGAATGGCAAGCCTAGTGAGGATCAGGATTTGGAATACCAACGCGATGTGTTGAATCAGAATTACCCAGTTTTCAAAGCGCCATCTCGTCGTCCCACCAGTCCCACGGCCATTCCTGGTGCCTATGATGTAGGAAGCACCGAGGGACCTGCCTCTGAGTCACAACAGGTTTACACAGTCACACCCAGTAATAGCATCGATCAGGGCGAGCAGGGATCTGTCTACCCACCCAGTCTGGAACTGGAACCCATGCAGATAGCCCAACACTACAACGAATTCTCCAAGGATAACTATGGACCCGGCTACTTCCCCAATCAGGAGGACCTCAATCCCACCGAGGCCATTGTTCGCAACGAAGTAAACCCCATCTACACAACGCTGGCAACAACAACACCTTCTACCACCACCACCACAAGCACCACTGTAAGGACAACCACAGAGGCGCCTGTGACAACCACCACGCGTCGATCTCCCTTCATTCGCCGCAATTATCCCAGAGTACGCACCACCACAACAACAGAAGCGTCAGTAACAACCACAACGCCCTCGGAGGAGCGACCATCCGTAAGCATTCTTACTTAGTACTTCTTTTAAATACGATACCTATTTAACAACCTTGCCCTTCAACAGATTCGATCTCGTTTGCCTCCACGTCGTGTGGTCAAGGTGCGTCAACGCCAGCGTCGTCCCGCACATCCAGCCTCATCGACCACCGCTCCCGAAGAGGAAGCGGAGCCCGTCACCCAGAGACAGCATCTGCGCAAGCTGAGTCGCTACCAAACTGAACAGCCAGAGAAGGAGAAGGAGGTAAGCAAGAAATATTTCTTAGGAACTCAAGAACTAACACTTGACTTACAGCAAGCGCCATTGACACACCGTCGTCGTTATAAGCAACCCTTCCAGCTGGAGGGTCAGGAATCTCAATGGGCACCAGCCTCGGAGACAGGCAACAGCAACACCCAAATCAACACAAACAGTTTCAAGCCCCTCAATCCGAAATTTGCCTCCAATAGTGAAACGCACAATTTCGATAATGAACCGGAGATTGTGACGGCTGGACCCACGGATCAACCGGAAACCTACGAGTTTAACGTAGCTGCCAATCTCGGTGGATCTGCTGGACAGCGAACGACACCCGCTCTCAAGGCGCCCAACCTAAAGTAAGTCTCTTTGGAATCCAATATTCTTGCTAATCTAATACCCATCCATTCGTTTCAGACCTGAAAAGTCGTTTGCAGAGCTGCTGGAAGAGGTCATGGGCAAGGTACCCGAAGAGCTGGTCACAGAGCAGCCGACCAGCAGTACCATTGGACGACTCAATAGGCGTGGCAAGTGGAAGAAGTCGCGCGTCACGGGCAGTCCAGATAATGGTGAGAACTTCGAGACAGCCGAATCACAGAATCTGGGACCTCAAATCTACAACTCACTGTACTCCACTAACGCCATGGATGAGAAGCCAAAGGCAACAACACCTCTGACACCAGCCACCGAAACGCCAACAACAGCTGCCGCGTCATCCGTTGATGTGGTAACCACCACAGCAGCCGCACCAAGCACACCCGAGGAGTACGAGGTGACCACTGCCAAGACACCCGAACTGACAACTTTGTCGACAACGCTTGCGATAAGCGAGGAGAGCGCCACACGTCGCATGGACACCGCAGCTGATGTGGATGACCTGGACACACAGCCGAGCATCTTCTCAGAGGTGCGACAACAGCTGCACGATCTGTTCGCCATCGAGGAGAGCGAGGATGATGCAGTCGCTGGGGCTCTGTCGGCTGTGGGTAAACGTCGTCAGGAGTACACGAACATCAAGCGAACGAAGCCAGCGACGCCCACAGAAAGTATCGCTCTGGCGGCAACAGAGACGCCGGCCAGCAGTACAGCTGCCACAGCACAGGACAACTTCCACAAGGATCTGATGGAGCACGTGGTGTATGCAACGTCCACCTCAACCAAAGTTACCTCCGAGACAGAGATCTGCTATCGCGGCCGCTGCATACGCTCCGAGGATCTGCCCGCCAACCACAAGCTGCACTGAGCGACAACGGAGCAAGCACAAATGCTTCGCATGTAAATACATATAAGGACAACGAGATGTGGGCAGGATAACGAGACGCGAGACTACGAATGCATTTTGGTCCAAGACGCGTAGTCAACACAGCACACAATGCTCCAAAGTTTCCTCTTCTTCCCCACAACTTCGCTTGTAATTACTTAGCTTTAACTTCGAGTATGTTTAATAGAGTAAGCGAATAGAGATTTATATACATACAAACATATATATTTACTTTATTATCGTATTCTATATGTGTATTCGAAATTTGTAGTGAATGTCGTAGGTTTAAATATGTTGTAGCCTAGAGTACTTGACTTTAATGCATAATACCACATAGACAGTATAAGTTTTGTATAATAAAATAATGAGAACTAACAAATAAACAATCGAAACCATTAAATAATAAAAGACAATTTGATATTTTAGAGGTTGAGTTCTTGAAACAATTAATTCTCCAAGCGTGTGATTCATCCTTTAAATATACTTTAAGGACCTTAGTCTTTCTCAGACATGGTGTCACTAGCAATTATTTCCAGCCTAAAAGCATGCTTTTTATTTATTTGGCTTCCCTTGACGAATACCTCGCTTTGCACATTGCATTGAATAACTAGCAAACACACAAAACTAGTCAGCAACCGCAATTTAATTTTACCTAATCAACTCCGGCACAAATGAAACATTTGGTAGAGGCTCAACATTCCATGCTTTAACCTATGATGTGAACAAACTTTGTGCACAAATATAGTAAAAGTTGCAAACGTTTCCTGTTTGAAGATAAAAATAATTATTGGAAGGGAACCAAAAATGCGATAAGATAGGTAGGGAACATAACATATTTCCTACAAAGTTTTATGTCGTTCCATTTATCTCGATAAGCACACAAAAAGCGTTTTATATTTATTATAAATACAAGTGTATAATAATTTGTCATGTATAATTAGCAATATTACTAGTTTATATATATTAGTACTATAACATAAAATAGCGACGTTCAATTCCGTATAATACCCTACGTTAAGGTACATCAGTTACATGCTCTCAGACGCTCAGACACCAAATATGGTAAATTCGATGATTTAGGAATCAATTAAATGCGCCCGTTCCACTTCTTCGTGTTCCTCACTATCCACATTCCTATTCGTTCGCCCCTGCAGTGAATCGGGACTGTTCCAGGACTGCACAGTGAAGCGTCCAAAGACGATAAACACCAAGTTGCCAATGAAGTAAACGAAGGCGGTGAAGTAGAAAACAATACGCCACTGTATTGGATTCGTCTGTAAAGCGGAATAAGGATTAGTAAAGGTAACTTCATTTACCTGTCTCCAACTTACCTCATCCGTGACAATCATGCCCACAATTAAAGGCGCTAGAATGCTCATCACATTTGCTGCACAATTCGTGATGCCCATCAGCGTGCCAGCGAAATTTGGCGACAGATCGATGTGGTTCACATGGAAGCCCAAATAGCTGGCGGAGTTGGTGGCCACAGCCAAGGTGAGCAGTCCAATTGCCAACTTGGCATTAGCCTCTCCTTGCGTAATGAAACCAAGTCCAAGCAAAGCCAGCATGGGCAGCCAAAGGCCCAGCGAGTTGAAGAGCTTGCGGGAGAAGGCCAGGGACATGCTGCTGCCACGACGCTTTAGTAAATCCGACAGCCAGATGAAGCCGCAGGTGAGTATGATCATGGCGAAGTAAGGCAACGCTGAGAGCGGTCCATTGTGCTTGATGTCCATGCCCAGCACGTTCTTGAGGAATGTCGGAATCTGAGTGAGCAGCGTCCAAAAGCCCCAGTTGTTGGCACAATGCGCCAGCAGCAGGGAAAGGAATGCGGGCGATGTGAAGATGCGCAGCCAGGGAGTACGTAGATTCGGACGTGGTTCAAACTCCGCCCTACCCGCTTCTGAGGCACGACGCAGCTGACCCGAAGTCTCAATAAATCGCCGCTCATTGGGCGAGATTGTCGCATGTTGGGCTGGTGTGCTGGCACAGAAATAAAACCATATCAGGGACCACACAATGCCCGCACATCCGGAAATGTAAAATATGCTCGGCCAGCCCAGCGATGAGGACGCAATATACCCACTCACAGACAGCATCACCACTGTGCCAAACTGTGAGCCTGAGTAGCAGTAGCCAACTAGTCGTCCTCGCTCCTCGGCTGGCGCCCACTTCGAGAGGAATGTGTGTGTGGATGGAAAGATGACGCCCTGGCAGAGTCCTTGAACGGCACGCAGCACAACGACCATTTTCCAGCCGCCAGTCAAGGCACACAAGGGCGTCAGCAGCGCCAGGCAAGAGCAGATGAGCACGCCAAAGAAGAGCATATACTTTGCTCCAAATAGAGCCGATAGATAGCCTCCTGGCACCTGTGTCACCACATAGCCCCAGAAGAAGCTGCTCAGCAAATAGGACTTGATGCTCTCGTCCCAGTCGAATTCAGGAAAATCTGGATTCGTGGCATTCTTGTCCGTCATGGCGACAATGGCCACCGACAGATTGACGCGCATGCCATAAGCCACGGCCAGACCAAAAAACACTAAAATGCATTGCAAATGACGCACTCCGAAACGTGGTCCTGCAATAAAAATAATTGTAATTAGCTGCGTTGCAGCTGCAGGTAAACACGATCCAAAATCACGATAAGCCATAAACTTTCCATGAGTGAATCATGACCCGAGACTGAGGTTCATCAAACAAAGGCGCTCACCTGTGTTCCCAATGCTGTCGTAGCCCGTGCGACTGCAGCACTCAAAGCAGCCGAAAACCATTGCTGCTGCTGTCGCTGTGTGTTTGGAACTATTGCCGTTGCTTTGTTGTGTACGCAATGGCGTTGAATATGCTTCTAAGCATTTCGCGCAGCTGATAAGGCGACGCTGCTAGCAGTAAAATATAGATTCGAGGTCGCGACGCTGCTTACGTTGCGTTTTGTTTTTGTGCTGCTTTGTTATTACTTTGTTGTGGTCATCAAACACAGCTCAGCTGTTGCAGCAGCTGTGCGAGTGCGATAGACGCAGCAATCGTTCTGGCAAACTATCGGTCAGCAAACACAGCTGCGCAAACAGTCGAGCTGTGTTTGCTGCCCGATAGTTTTATCAATCGATGGGCGCGAATCAAATTTGAAAAGTGCTTTAAATGAAAAGACCAAATAGTTTGTTTGTTGATTTGTACACAAATCTACGGCCAGTTCGATTGCTGGCTTTATATTGTATAAATATGTATGTATGTCTTCTTTTATGCCTTTTTTTTAGTTCATTCTTTTTTTTTCGTACATCACAAGTTGGTTGTTTGTTTATTACTAATTTAACTAATTAACTAATGAATAATATCTAGGATAGTTAAGGTATAGTTTCACTTTAAAACATAACAATTAATAGAGCAGCGTTATTAGTTACTTATGCTATTTACATTGTCAACTAGTTGTTAATATTTATTTTTATTATTTTTTATGTACATTATGGAAAAATACTGGAAATAATAATTTATGCTGTCTACAAACTAAACAATTATCATATGTTGTTAATAATATCGCTAATGGAAGCACGCGATCGTCCTTATGGCAATTTCAGCTCTTTTCCCTTAAAACAACTAACATTACAACTATTGTCTTATATCTTAGTTCAAGAAAACAACAACTTTGACAATCTCATCCACGAGAAAGTCTTAAGTTATAAGCTCAAGGTTTGGCAGCAACAATTTGGCCATTCTGCTGATCCTTAGCTGCTCCCGCCAGTGGCTCACCCGCTTCCACACTCTCCTCATCCACCAGCTCTGGCGAGTCCCACCACTGAATATCTGTGCGTCCAAACACCACAAACAGCAGATTGCCAATGAAATAGAAGAAGGCAGCCACGAAAAACACAACACGCCATTCATTGACATTTTCCTGAAAGACAAAGGGAAGGTTATTAGTTACACAGTTTGTAGGAAATCGTAATTAGACTTACCGGATCCTTGACGATCTGACCCACAGCCAGTGGTGCCAATCCACTCATAATATTGGCAGCTGCATTAGTGATGCCCATCAGTGTGCCCGCATAGTTGGGTGACAGATCGATGTGATTGACCTGGAAGCCCAGATAGGTAGCCGCACTAATGCCCACGGTTAGGGTTAGGAGGACAACAGCCAAGGTTTCATTCTCTCGGGGCACATAGCCCAAACCAATTAACGAGAGCATGGGAATCCAATGTCCAACTGTGTTGAAGAACTTGCGATTGAAGGAGAGGGAGATGGACTTCTGATTCTGCAGCACCTTGGACAGCCAGACAAAAAAGAAGCTGAGTATCATCATGACGGTGTAGGGCAGGGAGGAGAGCAGCGAGCTGGACTTGATATCGATGCCATAGATGTTCTTCATGTAGCTGGGAATCTGGGTGAGCAGCGTCCAGAAGCCCCACATGTGTGTGCAGTGAACGATGAGCAGCGACAGGAATGGCATAGAGGTAAAGATGCTGCCCCAAGGAGTTGGGGCCATTTTCCGGGCATCTTGCATCTTGCCCACGGAGCGTGACTCCTCAATGAACTTCAGCTCCTCGCGTGTAATGCTGCGATGCTTCTCCGGCGTGCTGGAGGCAAAGAGCCACCAGAAGAGCACCCAGACAAAGCCGCAAGCGCCGCCACAGTAGAAGATCGCTGGCCAACCCGCAAAGGAGTCCGCAATGAAACCACTCGTCGCCAGCATCATGATCGTTCCGAACTGTGCTCCGGAATAGCAAATGGTGGCCAACATGCCTCGCTCACTGGCCGGCGCCCATTTGGAGAGCAGCGAATGCGTGGCCGGATGCACTGCACCCTGTGTCAGACCCTCCAGGAAGCGCAGCACACACAGCGCCTGCCAGCCGCCCAGCTTGAGGGAGAGGGGCGTGAGGAGCGTCAGAAATGCACAGGCAAGAAGTCCACTCATCAGCAGCATCTTGGCACCATAGCGTTGGGCAATATAACCACCAGGCACCTGAGTCACAATATAGCCCCAGAAGAAGCTGCTCAGCATGTAGGATTTCTCAGTCTCCGTAAAGGGATAGTACTAAAGGGAAACAATAGGTCAGTAGGGAATAATTCCTTTGTCTGGGATCCTTTTAGCGGAAACTTACCTCCACATCTAGTACATCGTCTACATTGCTGGCCGTTGAGTTCTCCTCCAGCGTTACGTTTGGCCGCTCGGACATGGCCACCAGGGCGACGCTAAGATTAACGCGCCACGCATAGGCCAGGGACAGGCAGAAGAAGCACAGGATGCACTGCACATGCCGCACGCCAATGATTTTATCTGCAACATGATTGACAACTATTAATTGAGAATACTTAAAAAACAGGATGAGGTTAGTAAAAGGAAAGAAAGCAGAAACGTTCCATAAAAATATTCTGTAACCATTTTATTCCCCCTTTTTCTCAATGCGCAAGAAATATTTAAAATATACTATATCTATCTAAGCAAAGAACTGCAATTAAGCAAAGTTTGCATATTTATTCGATAGCTCTGTTCTCTCCAGGCCGCAACTTGAGAAACGTGTGGCGCTCTTATCAATGCCAAACTCAAAAGCTCTCTCTCTCCCTCTCTCTCTCTCTCTCTCTTACGTTTGTGTGCTCCACGTCGAAAAAGACTCTTTTTTGCTCGCTTGTATGTGGGGCGCGTTTATTTATAAAACACTGTGTCAAAATCTTGTTGTGCCTGCACACACACACACACACACACGCATACAGCCATTCGCACTTATACATGCGCAACGCCCACTCGTGAATGTGAATTACTCGTGAGACCTGCGCCTCAATGAAGTGCAACAACACACATCAGCAGACGGTGCTGTACCAGCACAGCAGAAGCAAAAAAAAAAACCAGCTATCAGCTACTACCAGCTTAAAAGCCACACGCGACATACCAAACACCAAACGTCGCCTTCTCTTTACCCTCCTCTTTGGCCTACCTTACGCCCGCCCTACCTGAAAGCGCGTTGTTCGCTGAATCCGACCCAAAGCAGCCGCACGTGACGACGATCTCTCTTGCTCTCTCTCTCTCGCTCTCTGGTGAACATAGCCGATAGCCATGTGCAGATGTCAGTTTATTGGCCACTGTACACAGCTGTTGGCTTTTAATGAAACGGGGAATTTTTGCATACTCTGTTCGGAATGTGGAATGAGAGAGAGGAGAGAGAGAGCGAGTGTTGAGATTGCAGGCTGGAAAACTTCTGTCTTTATACATGAAACATGGAATGGAACATGGAATGAGTCTTTACAACAGTTTGAGAGTCACTTGTCTTTTTAAATTCCTACTTCAAACTTCATACAGTGCATTCGGCAGTCGACTATGTTCGATTGCAAAATTCTTGCTTGTTTTAATTTTAGTTTTGTGGCTCGAACTCGATCTGTCGTCTTTGTTATTTTTAGACTAGGACTTTGCCATAAATGGGCTTAGACTTAGTTCTTGTTGCAGCTGTTTTAAGCACATTTGTTGCACAACACAGCCAAGTTGCAACCTTGCGACGCGGCCTTACAAGGTAATTGCGTCTATTGAACTGCCCCAAAGCGTTTTCTCAACCCAGCCCAACCAACCAGCTAACCAACCAACAACAATCAATGCCAGTTATTAATAACTATTAAATACGAACTCAATAATTAACAATTGTTGAGCCAAAAATGCGATGACGCGACACGAAGCCGCATTTGAACTTTGATACGTTGCCAATTTGCAGATGCGCTCTCTCTCTCTCTCCCTTTTTCATACTCTACCCCTTACTCTTTCATGCCTTACTCGTGTGTTTATTGAGCTCTGAATCACTTTGTGGAACTTTTTGTGTAACTCTTTTTTTAAGTCATTTAACTGACACGTTTTTTCGATTTATTTGCGCAATGAATTTTTTTCTGTCTCCCTCTCTCTCTCTCTCTCTCCCTCTCTTCTCTTTTAGGCGTAGCCGCAAACAATTTGTGATCCAGATACTCTGTTGAAATTGTTCGCGGTTTTTTGTTTAGTCGCCTATCTTTTCTGTCTATTTAAATGTTAATTTATACACTCTTTCATAATAAAGTGAGAGAGAGGGGGATGGTAGAGGCAAACATGAGCAATTAAAATTTGTGCGCCGTGTTCCTTAAATGGAATTGCAATAAAACATTTATGAGCTGCTATATATGAAAGTTGACTTTTTGATTTGATTGATTGCCAATCTGAGGTACAGTACTGTACCCATGGTAGTTGTTATATATATATATATATGTATATATCGGGTGCTATATATAGCGCATTATGTTCTGCTGCAGCTCATGGTCATGCGATAATTGGATGGCGATCGAAGGACATGGCGTAGAACTAACAAATCACCTACCTACCAACCTACTAACCAAACCCCTCAAAGTGCTGATAACCGATAACGGCACACAAATAACTGTACCGCAATAACGAGCACGATAAATTGGAACAAAAACAACAAGAAATCTTTTTGCCATATACATACAAACAAACAAACAAACAAACAAACATACAATCAACCTACATACTAAGTTTTATTTTATTTTTTGTTATAATGTCAGTCTATAAGATTAGATAATTAGTATTACGACGGGGACTCATCGAATCACTGACTATTCCATGGAGCTTTAGGTATAGTCACTCCGGGTCTACGTGTAAACCTAGGGCATCATAAAACCCGAGTTTCGTAATCATCTTAGAGTTTAAAACTAAAGCTAACAGCTGTTAAATTTATTACAAGATGTTTTGTTGGGTTTCTACTTGAAAGTCTTAAGGTCACTGCTGCTCTCTCTTTCTACTCATTCTCTCTCCCCCTCTCTGTATTAGATAAGCTTTTGTTACAATCGCGTCACTTGATCAGAGTCCAAGTATTTCAACTGATCTTTTTACAATATCTTTCGTTTGCTAATTTGAATTTTCAGTTTCATTGGCACTCGCTTATTTTTTCACGAACCGTAAAATAAATAAAATTCAACAGCAAAAGCGTCTGATTCCGCCCCACTGGCACCCCCCACCGCCCCCCTCTCTGTTCTGCCACCCAAAAACTGTTTTTTTTGTTTATTTTTATCATTTTCGTTGAGCGTGCTAAAATTTTATTTGTCAGCCAAAACGAATAAAATTGAATTTATTTATTTTACTTTCTGTTAACTTGAAAAAAAAAGTTCTGTTGCGAGTTTTGCAAATTGCAGTTGAGAAATATTTTTGGATGAGCTGCAGTGGAGGTCGTCAAATGCAACTAATACACACACAATATTGTATGTGTGTATCTGAGTTGAGTGCAATCACGTATGTATTTAACGTTTGTTAATCACAACATATATTGACGCTTTTAGCCACATGTTTGCAAAACTTCGAATGCAATTAACGTTCGCTTCATTTGCTTTATATGGCATTTTATAAATGCTTGAAAAATAACTGTAGATTTAGCTGTATATATGTATGTATATGCAAAAAGCCGCAGCTTTGATGCCGCCACTTGGTTGCAACTATTGTTGTTTCCGGCAACAAGCAAAGTTCTGTTCTATTGTTGTTGTTTTTTTTTTCTTTTCATTTGATGTTGTTGAGAAATTGCATTATATAAACACACACACTAAAACTGAAACTGAAACTGACACGTGCACGTGGAGGCAGCAAAATAAATATGTTAGCGATAAGAATGTTTTCGAGTTTCCATTTAAATTTAATTTTGTAGTTTTTTTTGTTTTTGTTGGTACATACCATTGGCGTATTTCCCAGTTTTCACCATATTCAAAGTGGTGGTCATGTGTGCGGCGCGGGGTTTTTAAAATTTGAATGCACAATTCCGAGATCTTTCACACTCTCTCTATAGCTGTCTCGCTCCTTCTCTCCTTCTCTCTTTCACTCACTTTTGGAGTTTAGCTGGCAGTGGAAATTTTATTTTCGATTATTTTCGAATCTTTATACAACGTGTTGCGACATTTAGCTTGAAGCACATGTGCTGAACGCGACACGGGAACGAAAAAAAAGTCTTGGACTTCAGTTCGATTGTTTGTTGAACTGCTTTATTAGCAGTATTATTTGAATAACGTTTTCACGGATACGGATGTGAGTTTTCGAGCACGCGTTTTTGCTGTGATACTGAATGAGCTACTGCAGAACTGCTCGACTACAGATACAGATACAGATACAGTTTTTGGTCACTACTAGAGTAGAGCGTACTACGCGTCTCTATGTATATATTATTTTCGGGTAATGGTTTGTTCTAGCGAGCGACTGCGACTGCTTGAAATACTTGCTGCGGCGATTCTTTTATAAATATGATCGCTGCTCGCTCGGCCCGCTCGTGTGTCGTGGACGTTGCGACGTCGGCGTCGAGAGAGTTCGCTGCCGCTGCCTCTGCTGTCGCCGCAGTCAAAGTATCTGTCACTTTGTTGTTGTCGCACACACATGTGTATCGCGTGAATTCCATTTTCATTTAGTTGTTGTTGTTGCTGTTTTTGCTATCAGTAGAAACCGAACCGAAACGAACACGCTGCCAGGCACTAAAAGAGTGTAAGTGCATTTGTGCCTGTGTGTGTTTGTCTCTCTCACTCTTTTTATTCGCTCTCTCTGTGTATTTGGCGGTGCTCTCGATTTTGCCGGCCAATATGTAAACAACAGCAACACTACAGCGCCAACAACGAGTTATCAGTCTTGCACTCTTTTCTTGCTTTCCGTCTTTCCGTTTCTGTCTGCTGCCTTTTGGCTTTTCTGCGTTCTTCGTATAAAAATTGTGTAAAAATCGAAATTAGTCACATCCCATTTCCACTTTCAGATCTCTTTGCTGGCCAGCTACAGCTGGTATCCGTCAGATACTTTCCACTTGGCTCATTTGCATTTTGGTCATTTGCCTCTAAGTTTTCCAGTCTGCTGCTTCCACTGTTGCTGATAAGCTCTGAGCCGCCGTCGAGGTCAAGTTTCAAGCTTTGCTGATAAACTAAATAAATGCTCTCTCTCTCTCTATCTCTTTCTCTCTTTGTCTGCCTTGATAAGCTTTTTGTTAATGACATAACTGTGGCTTTGACAGCTGCTGTCATCCATTGTAACAATCGGAGAATTAATTCGCTCCCCTTACACAATCCGTTACTCAAAAACAACCAAATTGTCAGCCAGTTTTTGGATCTGATGTATGCAATTTCACTTCCCTGCTGACATCAATTGAAAGGGAACGATCTCGTCGAACAAATTAGCTCATTAAGCAACTGAAACTTAAGTATCAGTAATCAATTATGAGAAAATGTTTTAACAAATTATTTATGCTTATCAATCGAGACTTTGATTTGAAAACCTCTTATCGCTGGCGAAAAATTTCATTCCGATGCCGTCAAAGACGTTTCATATATATACTTATTTTTATTAATCGCTATACTTTCCATTTTCGGCACACACATATTTTATGGGGATGCAGAGGGTAAGTTTATTTCACCTGATAAGCATTTTTTTTTATACGAACACAAAAAAGGCGACACGTTTTTTTGGCACGTTCGCACTGATTGAAGGCAAAGAGCTTTATCAGTTAATGTGCCTTTAAATACGAGTGGATTTTGCAGTGGATTTTAGTGGCTCTTAATTGGGTTATCATTACAGCCAAAGAATAAAGCCATAAACCAGCTAATTTCATCCATTAAAATTCACTTATCATCAGTTCAAGTACTGTGTAAATTATTAACTGTCAGCTTAAATTGGACATAGTTCGTAAATTTGGGAAATGAGTAGCCAAAAATTTATCTTTATGATTGAGCTGGATTTGAGTTGAATTGATTGAGGTACTTCTGGTGTAGTATCAAGAACTAGCTGTCTAAGAAATAATTAGAAGAAAACAGCATAAAAATAGAAATAAATGTATCATTATGATTGAGTTCGAATTGCATAAGAATTGAGTTGAATTGAGTAAGGTACTTCAATTGTCACTTCAAGATTTAAAGAGAATTAACTAGGAAATACCTCACATAACGTTTATGAGAACTGACTAGATCCAAAACATAAAAATATATCTTAATGACTGAGTTAAAATTGCCTAAAAATTTAGTTGAATTGAGTAAGATAGACACGTCAAGAATTTTAAAGAATAACTAAGAAATATTTTTCACAATTTTCTACAGAAGCAGTATAAATGTGTTAGTTAAAAAGCGAAAGGTTCCCTTAACTAAATATAGAAAAACTGTATTAAAATGATTGAGTTCAAATTGCGTACGAATTGAGTTGAATTGAGTAAGGTAGTACTTCAATCAGTTATTTGTACTGAAAAAGAAGGTAGTCTGGTAACGTGACTTACTGACTGACTGACTTATCAATCAATCTAATCGTTGCATCTTATCGCGTGCTGGATGCGTCACGCCCACTGCCCACTGCCACTGTGCCCCAAATTACTAAGGGGCTATGGAGGGGGGACGGACGGGGCTGTAGGGCAAACAAATATGAATCTGTGCACTATCAGAATACTCTTATCAGCGCGACATTTGACAAATGGTAAACAGCATAGAGAACGACGCCGTCTCTTGACGTCAGGAGCGGATGTAGATGTGGTTGTGGATGTAGAATGTGGGCAGCCAACGCGGCTGGAACAGCTGGAACTATGGGGCCACACCCATTTAGTCCCAGAGTCACAATTGGCAATTAAAATGCAGCTTGTGTTCGCCAATGTCAATGTAAATATGGTAATTTTGCTCTTTAGAGAAATACTTTAGAATAGATGCGAGTCTCTAGATACAGATACAGATACTCAAATAGCAAGTGGAATTTTACAGCAACTTGTTGCATGCGCAGCCAATTGAAATGCGATAATGATACAAACCAAATACCAAGTTACTCACTTAGGGCTAAATTGCGCATACGCTGTGTATGAAATAAATTGTCTAGCTTAACAAGGCCCAAAAAAATATAATTATAAAAAACAATAAAACGAGCATATTTTTTTTAGACTAGAATGAACGACTTGCAGATGCCCTGTGTGCTGTTATATATACAGAGAAATATTTTTTTTTTAGATTTCGTAAAGCTTTAGGTGCAAATAAGTCAGAAAATCAGGTTTTCTTTGGAATGGAAAAAAAAAACTATTTATCAGCGAATTAAGTTAAAATATTTTATTTTTTTAAACTTATGGATATTAATAGTTTATTATCGATATATTCTGACAACTTGATTAAGCCTTTCTATTTAAAGCACATAAGCTTTAATTTAAACTTAAAAACTGAAATAGATTTTTATTGAAATATTTTGAACAATTGTTTCTTTATTTTTTTTTAGAAATTTTACTCTTGTATCTTATATATTTTCTGAGAACTAATTCTTTGCTGCTAAAAAAGAAAATATATATTTCTTTCTGTTACAAGTATGTGCTCAACTTTTAAATACTCTATCTTTATGGTTTGATTTAAAGTGAGTACATGGCATGATTAATGTCAAAACTGAGTCAGCGACATTGAATTAACATGTCAAGTTCGTTTCGGATGAGTGGTGTTTTTCCATGCCCCCAAACAAATTAAGTTGCAGGTGCTAATCGGGGCTCAAAGGAGGCCAAGCCCCCCAAAATATTTTGGATAACAGTTGCCAGCTGCCAGCTGGGAACTGTGTCGCCAGTTAGATGCCTTATGTCAACTGTTGCCACAAAAAGAAGGCCTTAAAGGTTTATGTCCACACAGTGTAATTTTTTTTTTGCGACAGAAATATTTATGTGAAATTGTTCATGTAAATTGCAATCGCATATATTTGCCAATCTAGGAGCTGTGTGTCTTATTTGCATATCTGTCAGGCATAATTGAATTGTATGCAATCAATTGAGACAGCTCAATTGACTCGAATTAGCAAACATACAAAGTTCACAAGTGTGCATGGAAATTTTTCTTTTGAACTTAAATCTCCCACAATGTATCTCAATCTATCTAATATTTATTGCACATAATAATTCATAGCTGGCATCAGGTGTTAACCTAATCACAAAGGCCCAGACGCGTCCAATTAGTTAGCCAACCCATTGATGGACATTTTGTACATATTTGCTTGACTTCTGTCTCGACGGATTCATCTATCGTTTGCCCTCCACACACACCCAGTGTGCTACTACACACAGACAACCATCTGGCAGCTTGTCAAAGACGCGAAATTTGATTTTGATTTTCCGCAATTGCATTAGAAAATCATTTTAATTGCCAACGTACTCTTCTTACCCTACCAACCTCTCTCTACTTATTCTCAGTCAATTTCCATTTCTTAAATTCCCCTTGCGCTCTGCAGCAATAGAAACAATCGTATTACGTGGGCGCTTAAGTGTTGTTGGACGTCTCACGCGGCACGTAGAGTCTTTAAATAGAACTTTTCATTTTCACCACTCGTGCAACCAGTTGATTTTTTTTTCTTCTACATTTTAATACATTACCAGGGGCATTTAAATTTGTCATGCAGTACACAAAGGAAATGGTTTTCGTTCTTAATAAATCTATTAAAAAATCTTTTTTACTTTTAAAAATTTAAGGAATTTTAAATAAATTGATTGACTGGCTTATTATCGTAAGATAGTCAAAACTATTAAAGCTACAAAGCTGAGGTTTGTAAGGCGGTTTCCTTATATGCTAAAGGGGAATACGAAGAGAGGCTTTTGTAAAATCAAGAAAGATGAGGGAAATTAAGGAAATCTCACATAATTATTTTCGTAAGCAACTCGCATAGGCATTCCAATAAAACCTAGATATATCCTAGAGTATATTAGCGGCGGCTTTTAAAAACCATGTTCAACCGTCACATCCGATTTTGTTTTTATTTTAAAAATGTGCCAAGATGTGATCCCAGCGTTAGCGTATAAACAATAAAACATGCGATTCGGTCAGACAAGAGCGCTAAGAGCAAACACAATATAGTACACCTAAAAGCAAGATAATTACTTGTAAACTTGGCTAAGAACTTTAACGCTACTACGGCTACCCTTAGCACAAACGTGTGCAAATTTTCTGCACTGGAAACCATGGCTAAGACTTAGTCACTAAGCAAATGCTGTGATTAGCTTCTTGAAGCAGCTGCAGTCTTATCTAAAAGCCCTGCCGCTTAAAGTCCCTCCTCAGTTCGTAGAATGTAAATCTTATCATTCATTGTGTCTTGTACGCTTTGTACCTGCAAATAAGAATGGGCATGGGGCTTTTTTTGAGTTTTTGGTAGGGAGCACTGCGACACCACGCATCTGATTTATCACTGTGACATCATGCGACACGGCACCAAGCAAAGAGCTTAGTATACAAACAGTTGTAAACATTTATTTACAGAGTATGATTGTTCTATTTGCACTCGTTTCTAAACTAAGTTATGTCACAAGGGAACTTAATTCATAAAAATTCAATGCAGGCATCATGACAAGGCATAAAGTGATCAAAATATTGTTGTTGCTTTTGCTCTTACTAGGTATAAAAAAATGCTTGTTATTACCAAATGCATACGCTTACAGCGCGAGAGGTTTGCAAAAATAAGTATACTTAATATTTAATTAGTTTTATAATATTGTTTAAAACAACAAACCGAGAAAAATAGCATTGAATTTTTGCGAAATTATTCGCGATAACCTTAAAGACAAAGTGAGCGAGAAAGAGCGAGTGCGCTGCACAGGATGAGCAAGCCAGCCAGGAGAGAGGAAGAGTGTGACAGCGACAGAGAGAGAGTGGGAGAGTCAAAGTCAAAAGCGCCAACGCTTTGCCGGCAACAACAACAGCTTTGGCGCCGCGTTGTGTTAATTTGTTGCCATTTTTATGCACACACGTTTGCGAACACACATAAACACACACATTCGTATCGACATTCAATACACACCCACAGCTGCGGCGCACCCTCACTCTCGCGCTCTTTTTTTCATAACTGCTGTGTGTGTTGCTGTGCGCTCTCTCGCATTCGCTCTCAGCCTGATCACGTTTCTCACACGTTCGGCTCGGCACACAGCCGACGACTTCCACGTTCACGTGATGCGCAAGTGTACAAAAGCAATCGGCTCTCGGCTGGCGCTCAACGCTGACAGCGCTATTCTCTGTTCTCCCCGCGCCCACTCTGCTCCCCCTTGGCGCATAGCAGGTTGAGGCCCACACAGCACACGAGAGCTGTGTGTTGTAGTTGCTTTTTATTGCTCTTTGCCTCGCATGGCAAAATGATTTGCAAAATTCGATTTCGGAATGGAGTACAACGCCTTTGGAATGACGTAAACATAAAGCCTGGAATATATACATATTGAAACTGAGAGATCAAGTGAGACAAAGACCAAGAGAGAGAGAGAGAGAGAGCGAGCGAGAGAGAGGTGGGGAGAGGGTTGCCCTTGTCCATTGTCGATTTCACCACCGTCGTTGGCGCTCATAAAGTTTGATTCATGCCGAGTTGGCAGACAAAAAACTATGTACTTCAGATTCAGATAACGTTCCATTTTGGCCCATTGTAGCACCCCTTCTTCAGTACCCTCCTCTGTCAGTAATCGCTAGCGGCTGAAACTATATACAAACGACCGTGCAGAACTTAATTCTATGCCAGCTCCACGAACTGTGGTGCGGTTTCTGGTTCGAGAGGAGGTGTTAGACGCCCGGGGCGTCAACTGATATGACAAGTGTCTTATTATTTGCACTGTGAAGTTGATAACATCTACGCGCTACGTCGCGCCCTGCCTCGCCACTGGAAATAATCGTATAAATAACTGCTTTAAAATCCGTATTTAATGGATTTCATTATCTTTTAATTTCGGGATTTTTGTTTTTGGCTGCTCCAACAAAGGGGAGACTCACCGCTATCTGTCAGTCCCACTTCCCGCCTGTCTTTTTTTCTTTTTGGCTGTTTTGCCGTTTCATCTTTCGTACACGTGCCTACAAAACGGTGTGGAAAGAGCCCAAATGCAAACCAGTTGTGAATTCTTGTGAATCCTTTGCATCATCATCACTCTAAGCCTTCTTTATTTATGTTCCCCACTATCTCTCGAGAGCTGTGTTTATTGCTGTTCTGAGTTTCACTTTGGAATGTTCTGCTTCAATATATTTATTTTTCCAAAATATGTTTGCTTAATAGAAGTATATATATTTCGTAATCGCAAATATTTCGGCATATCATTTAATACCATATATGCAAACACACATGCGTCCATTAGTATATGCCTGTGTGTGAGCTTCTTTGTGTGTGTTTGAGTAAACATACGGTCCATATCGCGTGCTTGTATTCAAATTTTGCTTATCAACAGGTTCGCCTCACACGACCACAACTTCCACTTCAGCCATGCGCCTCGAATGCGGGCAAATTAGCTGCCATAAAACTGTTCACAAACATTATTTCATTTGCATATGTATATTTTAAAAGGCTGGTAGAGGGGGGCTTAACTGCTCAGTAGCCTCAAATGGCAACAAAGAGTCGCTGATAATATTTAAATACCAGTTTAATATAATAATATTTGGTTGTCTGCAAATATTCTTTACATTTAAATGTACCTAACAAATTATAGTTAAATTAAATGTTGAGGAACATCATTTTATACTAGTGTGCAAAATCAGTTTGTCAAAATTAATTAACAGTAATTTTTTCTAATATTAAAATTACTTCTTATTACTCTAAGTTTCTTTAAATAAATAATATAAAGCAAAGCTTTTATCAAGTCAATGTCTAGTGATATTTTTATTCTTTTAAAACTAAAATAAATTTCTTTTCTAATGAACACTGATGTTAAATCAGCTTTATTTCTGTCAAATCTGGCTTTTTTGCAAACCGATTATCAATAAAATTGATGATATATTTAAAGAAAATACTGAAAAAAAAACAGTCAGCTTTTTTTTTACGCTTTTTTCCAATTTTTTGAGCTTTTTTTGTTCTGATTTAATGCCAAGAACAACTTTTCTTCGTCCTTTCTGATAATACGTACGTTTTGTGCGGTTCTAAATTCGATTTAAAAAACCGACATCTATCGCTTATTTAATAGAAGCACAGTGATGTCAAATTAGCAATTATTTGCGCTTTTTTTGTTCTTATTTAAAGCCAAAAACATCTTTTCATCGTCATCAAAAGTTGACATCAGTTTATGAATATCTTTTGTGCCCCTGTTTTACTGTTTTTTCGTTCATTCATACAAGCTGCGATGTTTTTTGCGCATGCCTAAAAGCATTCTACAGCTCATGCTAGATACACATTCATACTACGAATCTTACCATTATTTTCGCTAGGTGTCTCTAGTACTAGTATAAGATAATTTTTATATATTTTCCAATATATACAACATTAAAATAATGATATGGACTAATAATTGTTTGGGATTTCACTGATAATATTGAAATATTTATTCATTTATTTGGTTGCATACATATCAGAAGCTCGCAAAAACTGTTACCCCGTTTTTGCAATGCGGTCGGCTCACTGATAAAATAAAAAAAAAAAAAACAGGTAAGAAGGCTCTAGTCGAGATTTTCCAACTAGGAGATACCCCGATCCCTATACTTATCGCGTACTTTCATTGTCTGTATGTATCTGTGACCAAACTTCAATCTTCGATATCTCTGGTGTTTCTCAACCGATTTCGATCAAATTTTCACAGCTTTCCATTCAGTTGATATTGTTATTATTTATTGTGTATGGCTTATCTGACTGTATTCCCTCATGAATATCTTTTGTGCCCCGATTTTAATACTTGTTCGTTACATTTATACAAGCAATGAAGTTTTTTACGTAGGCCTTAAAGTATGCCGCAGCCTATGTCAAATACGTTTTGGTAGTGACTAGTAATTCCGATCGGTGTCGCTGTACTAGTATAAGATCGTATTTTTTGGCAAGCTCACTCAGTATGAATCGAAGTATCGACTATTGTAAAGTTGGTTCTAGTGTGAGTCCTCGTTAAGGACTAAACCAAAATAGAAAAATATTTTAGTACCTCACATTTATTTAAACACGAAGATAACAGAACATTAACTTTCACCTAATTATTTTACTTAATTTGTGACTCCAGTTGTGGCGTTGATTTGCGAGACTGCTTGGTGGGTGGATCGTTCCATGGCTGAACATTAGTGCGTCCGAAGATAAGGAAAAGACCATTGCCTACCAAATAGATGCCAGCAGCCAGGAAGAAGACCATGCGCCACTGATAAACATCATGCTGAAAGTAATAAAAAGAAAATAAATTTCGAAAATAGGAATACATCAGAGTAGACTCACCTGATCAGTGACAATGACGCCCACGAGAAGTGGAGCAGCGAGACTCATAAAGTTGGCAATGCAATTGCAGATGCCCATTAGAATGCCAGCAAAATTCGGAGACAGATCAATGTGGTTTATCAGAAAGCCCACATGGGCAGCAGAACTGATGCCAACGGTTAAAGTGATGAGGACCACAGCCAGAGTATCCTGACCCTTTGGCACATAGCCCAACGCAATCAGCAGACACATAGGACCGAAAGTTCCTATTGAATTAAAGAACTTGCGATTGAATGAGAGTGAAATGGAATCCCTCTTCTGCATCTGTTTCGAGAGCCAGGCAAAAACGAAGCAGAGCGTTAGCATTGCAGTGTAAGGGAGTGCTGAAAGCAATGCATTGGCCTTTATATCCTTGCCCAGAACATACTTCATGTAGCTGGGAATCTGAGTCAGCAGAGTATAGAATCCATAGGCATATCCAGACTGAACGGCAATTAGAGCCAGAACTGCTGGTGACGTTAGGAAACTCATCCAAGGTACAGTCTGAAGATGACTGGGCTGCTCCGAGTTCTCATTCCTCTCACTGGCATGTCCCATTTCTATCAGCTCTCGCTCCTCAGCCGAAATAATCTTCGAGGCCGCTGGCGTACTGGCGCCCCAAATGAAATAGATGATGGACCAAATGCAGCCAACAGCTCCAGAGGCATAGAAGATTAATGGCCAGCCACCAACAGAAGCAAGCAATCCACTTGTAGCCAGCATTATAATAGTGCCAAACTGATTACCCGCATACGTAAAGTTGCCCATGGAGGCTCGCTCCTTGGGTGGCACCCAAGCTGAGAGCACCGTGTGGCATGAGGGAAAAAGTATTCCCTGACAGACACCCTCAAGCAAACGAACCACGCAGAGAAGCTGCCAACTTCCAACCTTGGCACAAAGTGGCGTTAAAACCGTCAGCACGGAGCAGACGGATAGTCCTGTAAGGATGGTTACCTTACCGCCAAACCGACGAGCCAAAGCGCCTGCAGGCACCTGGGTAAGAACATATCCCCAAAAGAAGCTGCTCAACACCAGAGATTTGACCTTTTCCGACCACCTGTATTCCTGGAGAGAATAAACATGATTTCTGTTGATCCGATTTCAAGTTAAACTGAGTTTATCTTACTGGAAATTCAGCCATGGCCACAATCGCAACGGACAGGTTAACTCTCATGGCAAATCCAACGGTTAGACCCCAGAAGAGCAGAAATATTTGCATGTGTCGTACACCATATCCAGAGTCTGTTGAACATAAAACAAAATATTATTTATAATGCAACGTTATCACAATATCTAAACTTAGATATTAAATATTTACTCTTCCACTGCTTGGGTTAATTTATAGTCGTCCAACTTAGATAAGTGATCTTCAATTCATTTACATTGACCTACTAATACTAATCTTTTTACTGCTTAAGATATGTACACGAAGCGAAACAATCGTTTTAAAAATAAATATTCCCTTCAAATTAAGTATATTAAGTAAATTCACACTCAATTGAAGTCCTTTGTATCCTGAACACATCTCCTTCTTTAAGATCCTTTGTCACTTACCTTCATTTTCAAAACGACGATTTTTCACCATTTTAACTATGTTTGGGCTTATCTCTTGTCTTCGTTAGTTATTTTATTAAAACTTCTGTGCTTTGCATTACCGTCCACAACAAGATGTTTTTACTAACTAGTTGGTGTTTTTCGGATATAGTACTTTGGTAGAGGATTTGTTGACAGCTTCTGTGTTTGTAATTGTATAAATCGCGTGCCGTCGGCACGACTAATGTAAATATGCTTATTTATATTTATATTTTGATAAGATAACACAGTGGGGAAGGGGTCTCGAAAAACTTCACAAAACTATTTACCCAAAATTATTATAGTGCGATGACTAGACGACTATTGTTTCAGAGGCAGGTTTCATTTACGAGCCTCTACATATGTTGAGCTTGTATTTAAGACAGATGTAGGTTGAACGGACCAAGAACAAGGAAAGATAGCTGGCCCAAAAATGAGATTAGGTTCAGGCGAATACGCACGCTCATGGAAAATGCCTGTACTTATTATAATATTTATTTATTGTTACTTTTAAATGGTTTCTAAGACTATAACATATTTATATTTTATGTACAACATTAAAATAATGATATGGGTTAAGAATTGGTTGGGCTTCCACTGAATAAACTTCATAAATTGTAGACTTCATGCATTTAAGAACAGTTCCAACACTACTCCTTTTTTACTTTTCCCGCTTGTCTGTCAATTAACTGCTGTCCAACACTTTCACTTATCAGATTTTTGAGATTCCATCTGGGGTATTGCTATGTGACGTTCCTTTAAGGGTGGATCATTCCATTCCTGGACATCGGCACGACCAAACATTATAAAGGCTCCATTACCCACCAGATAAATGGCAGCGGCAACAAAGAACACAATTCGCCACTGTCCCACATCGTGCTTAAAGGAAGAGATAAAAATATAAGTCTATACTTGAATCGTTCCTCTGCTTATAAAACCACTAACCTTATCGGTGACAATGACACCCACGAGAAGCGGGGCACTTAGACTCATGATGCTGGCCAATCCATTACTGATTCCCATCAGGGTACCCGCATAGTTGGGCGCCAGATCAATGTGGTTGACTTGAAAGCCGAGATGGACAGCAGCATTCAAGCCTACAGTAAGGGTGAGTACCACCACAGCCAGAGAGTCCTGATCCTTGGGCACATAGCCCAGGACGACGAGCAGGACCGCAGGAATATATTGACCAATGGTATTGAAGAACTTGCGGTTGAAGGCGAGCGATAGTGACTTCTTCTTCTCCATCAAATGGGACATCCAGATGAAGACAAAACTAAGCAAAAGATTTGCGATGTAGGGTAGAGAGGAAAGCAGTGCATTTGACTTGATGTCCTTGCCAAGGACATTGTTCATGTAGCTGGGTATTTGAGTAAGGAGAGTCCAGTAGCCCCAGGCAGAGGCACAATGCACAACCGTGAGTGCCAGATAGGGTCTGGAGGTAAGGAAACTCAACCAGGGCGTGGGTCGACGATTCTGAGGTGTGTCAGATTTCACAGTTTTCTCACTTTCCTTCGACAACGCAATGAACTTGATCTCCTCCGGGGATATGCTCTTGGAGTCCTTTGGTGAACTGGCGCCCCATATGTAGTAGGCCACCACCCACAGCAGGCCACAGGCTCCGGACACATAGAAGATACTTGGCCAACCAGCAGCTGAGGACGCAAGTAACCCGCTTACAGCCAGCATAATGATCGTACCAAACTGAGAACCTGTATAGGCACAAGTGGCCAGAGTTCCAACCTCCCTGGGCGGTATCCAAGCTGAGATAATCGTGTGACACGATGGGTAAAATACTCCCTGACACAGTCCCTCAATCAGGCGCAGTCCACAGAGCAGTGACCAACCACCCCAGCTGGCGCACAGTGGTGTCAGAAGATTCAGCAAGGAACAGATTGAAACGCCTGTCAGTAGCGTTACCTTGCCACCAAAACGGCGAGCTAAGGTGCCAGCTGGTACCTGGGTTGCCACGTAACCCCAAAAGAAACTGCTCAGCACATACGATTTAGTCTTCTCAGACAATGGATATTCCTAAGGGGATAGGGAATTTTCATCGGTTACTGAGTAGGTTCTTTACAATTCTGAACTCACCGGAAAGTCGGGATTGATGGAGGCAGCATCGGTCATTGCCACAACTGCCACGGACAGGTTAACTCTCATGGCAAAACCAACAGTTAAGCCGCAGAAGAGTAGAAACATCTGCAAGTGACGTACTCCAAGTCCAGTTCCTTGAAATAGATGAAGACAAATATCTCAGGTCATTACTTCTCTCAATTTTATATTTCATCATTCTAAATTACATCAGTTTGAATAACTGTTTGTGTCATAGGAAATTTTGTCGAGATTTCTTAAGCCGAATATACGGTTGCATATAAAGATTTTTATCTGATTCTGAGATTAAGTAAGATATGTGTGATTTGTATGAACATTATAGAAGTAGCTTTCGTTAAGCTGTTCGTTACGTCACGTCAAAAACTACAATTGAGTCCACTTATATCTAAATACCCACCTTCGTCTTCAAAACGACGATTCTTCACCATGCTGATGCTGCCTGACAAAGACATTGAAGAAGAAGATTTATCTGAGTTGCATTACTGTCTGCCCCGAAATCTTCTCGCTAACTAAATGATTTAACTGTAGCTCATTGTCTTATATGTGCTTCATCTACAAGTTCTGATCGCCTTACAATAGATTGTCGGACTGTGGAAGCTGCACGACTTTCTAAAAAGATAACCAATTTTACAACTTGATAAGATTGCAGGGCAGACTGTGCGTAAAACTAGTAGATGCCTATAATAATCAGATATTTACTCAAAAATTCAGAATGAGTTTACAAATAGCAGAAAGAAAAAAGGAAAGACGAAAGAGGGGGCTCTATATAATAATTTCGTCATTTGATAAGTATGCCTAAGTGCTGTCAGTAATTTATTGCTATAATGAATTAAGATTGTTTCAAATTGATTGACAATATCGTGACGAGTTAAAGTGCACTTCCTTTCGGGGAACTTTGAGTAGATAACTTGAAAATAAACAGACATTCATTAAACTAAAAAAAAGCTAAGCCTTCTTCTTGTCAAAACCAATAAACTCCCAAAAAATACTCTCTTTAGATAAATAGTTAAGATAATTCGTTTTTTCATATCTAAATTGTGGTTTTTTATTAACTAATAAACAGAAACTAAACGGTAAAACAAAGTTTAAAAGCGTTTGACTAGCAGTCTTCTGTGACTTTCGTCTGGGACTCCAGCCGTGGTGTTGAGTAGCGACGGATCTTAGCCGAAAGATCGTTCCACACCTGGATTTTAGCACTACCAAAGATCAGAAAGAGACCATTGCCAACAAGATAGAAACCAGCAGCAATAAAGAAAACCAAACGCCACTGATAAACATCGTGCTGTAAAGACAACAAAGATTAATGTGGAAGATCAGAGATTTCAAGGACCTCCATTTACCTGATCGGTAACGATTACGCCCACTAGAAGAGGACCGATAATGCTCATCACATTGGAGAATCCATTGCTGATGCCCATCATGACGCCAGCAAAGTTTGGCGAGAGATCGATGTGATTGATGACAAAACCCAGATTGACAGCAGCATTAAATCCCACAGTCAGTGTGAGGACAACAACAGCAAGGGTGTCGCTGCCTTGTGGCACATAGCCCAACGCAACAAGCAACAACATGGGAATAAACTGACCAACTGTGTTGAAGAACTTGCGACTGAAAGTCAGTGAAATAGACTTCTTCTTCTGCATTATCTTCGACAGCCAGACGAAGAAGAAGCTCAGCAGAAGCATCACAGTGTACGGAAGTGAGGAGAGAAGTGCATTAGCCTTGATATCCTTGCCCAGGACATTTTTCATGTAGCTGGGAATTTGAGTTAGCAGAGTCCAGAAGCCCCACGTGGAAGCACAATGTGCTGCAGTCAGTGCCAGGAATGGCGGCGATGTGAAAAAACGTATCCATGGTGTCGGAATGTTCTCCTTGGGTTCCCCAGATTTGGTGCCAACTT
The DNA here is from genome assembly GCA_018152825.1 of Scaptomyza hsui. NCBI lineage: Eukaryota > Metazoa > Arthropoda > Insecta > Diptera > Drosophilidae > Scaptomyza > Scaptomyza hsui. The sequence goes on from JAECXO010000002.1 coordinate 6,066,269, forward strand.
CCTCTGCCTGGGCCATTTCAATCAGTTCCTTCTCCTCATCGGAGATGTTCTTGGAAACACTGGGCGAACTGGCTCCTCTGAGGTAGTAGCCCACAACCCAAACACAGCCAGCTCCTCCAGAGGTGTAGAAGATACTGGGCCAGCCAGCAACAGAAGCGAGCATGCCACTTGTGGCCAACATGACAATAGTTCCAAACTGTGCCCCCGTATAGGCATAGGTGCCCAACGAGGCACGCTCACTGGGCTGCACCCATGAGGAGATCAGTGTGTGATAGGATGGATAAAGGACACCCTGGCAGAAACCCTCCACCAAACGCACAGAGCAAAGCAGCTGCCAGCCTCCCAGCTTTGCACACAGAGGCGTTAAGACGTTCAGCACGGAGCAGATTGAAAGTCCTGAAAGAATTGTTACCTTGGCACCAAACTTGCGTGCCAAGACACCAGCTGGAACCTGTGTCATCACATAGCCCCAGAAGAAGCTGCTCAACACCAAGGACTTGGTCTGTTCCGACCAGTTGTACTCCTAATGGAATAGATTTGTTATAATTTTGTCTACAAGACTCAAGACTTCTTTGAACTTACAGGCAGCTCTGTCATTGCCACAATTGCTACTGAGAGGTTGACACGCATGGCAAAACCAACCATTAGACCGCAAAAGAGCAGAAACATTTGCATATGACGCTCACCAAATCCAGAGGCTAGAAAAGGATACAAAAGCTACAATTTGAGCTACAAATTTAAATCTCCTAAAAAATGTCGAGCCCCCCATGTCAACAGGAAGAAATTCTTTTTATCTTTATTAAAAGTAGTTTAAGTCAGATAAATTATGCCGATCACTTATCTTTTAACAGTTTCTTGCTTTGCAATTGCTTGTAAAATGAGAATACAATGTTAAATCATTTAAGTTTATTCCACAGTGTGACGCAGATTTAGAGTGTTCCCTATCTACTATCTAACTTGATAAATTTTGCTAAATTAAGTTGAAGATTTATGTTAAAAAAGATTTATGAATTGTAGCTCTTTCAAGTTGAAGGCTAGTGACTTTCAGGTAACCCTTAAGAACTTTTAAATTTACTGATTTTATAGAAACACAATTTATTCAATTTACAACTGAATTATCTTTATAGGTCCCAAAAGTCATAGTTTTTTTTATCCACATTCCACAATCCCTTCAAAAACTCTCTAAACGTCAGTCAACTTACCTTCATCTTCAAAGCGACGATTCTTAGCCATTTTAATGCTATCACTTGACATTGATTTTAATAACTTAATGAAATGACTTCTCTGGAGTGAATTACCGGACGCCTCGGAATCGTTTAACGAACTAGAACAGATACATCTGGGATACAGCATTTTTGTTAGTCTTTCAAGTTTGTAAATTTTGACTGTTTCCTTGTCGCATTTAATGTGACAGTTGCTCTGACTAGCGACACCAGCTTGACATATGTAAATATATATTATGATTAGATAGCTAAAAAGGTGCGACAGAGGTTAAAAATAAGAGACACGACTTTGTTTTATAAATATACACTGATTTTGTGACTTGAAATCTTTTTATTATTAAACAAAGTTATGTTTTTTTTTGTATGTTTTGTCAACAAGGTCTTATCTATAGGCTACTTACTAAACTTAAGACAACAAATTCATATTAAATATATATATATCATATTAGGTATAACAATATACAGAAACAAAACAAACGCAAAATTCGATAGCTCAGTGTGAAAATACATTGACACGAATTTAAGTTAGATTGTTAGTTTCAGTTTCAGATCGTAGATGAATGATCTCAACTCTCGGCAAATGTGAACTAGATGACTAGCGATTCTCTATCCCTCTATCTCTGTTGTGTTAATGCTGAGACTCCACCTGTGGCGTAGAGTTGCGTCTGTGCTTGGCTGGCGGATCGTTCCAAGGCTGCACATTGGCACGTCCAAAGATGATGAAGAGACCATTGCCCACCAGATAAATGGCAGCGGCAATGAAGAAGACAACACGCCACTGTTCCACATCGTGCTGCAAGGAGAGAAAGAGAGAGATTAACTAAGATAAATGACAGATACTTTTTTTCATAAGACCTACCTCATTGGTAACAATGAATCCAACCAGAAGGGGAGCAATGATGCTCATGATATTGGCAACACAATTGGTGATGCCCATCAGGATGCCAGCAAAGTTGGGCGACAGATCGATGTGATTGATCTGGAAGCCCAGATAGCAGGAGCCATTGAAGCCAACTGTGATTGTGAGCAGGATGACAGCCAGATTGCTCTGATCTGCTCCTACGTAGGCCAGACCGATCAAGGCACACATGGGCACCCACAAGCCAATGGAGTTAAAGATCTTACGGCTGGTCAAGGTTGAGATGCAGTTGCGCTTGTTTAGGGCCAAGCCGATGGCGGAGAAGATGAAGGACATGATGAACATGGCAAAGTAGGGCAGAGCCGAGAGCAAGGCATTCGACTTGATGTCCTTGCCCAGGACATTCTTCATGTAGCTGGGAATCTCGGTAAGCAGCGTCCAGAAACCCCAATTGTTTGCACTGTGTGCAGCAATCAATGCCAAAAACGCTGGCGAGGTGAAGAAACTGAGCCAAGGTGTGTGCAACTTCTCCTTGGGCTGCTCAGAGACAGCTTCACTGGCTTGGGCCATCTCAATCATCTTGCGCTCCTCCGGCGAGATCTTCTTGTAATCAGCTGGCGAACTGGCTCCCCAAATAAAATAGATGACGGCCCAAATGCAACCAACGCCTCCAGAAATATAAAAGATGCTGGGCCATCCAGCCGCTGAGGAGGCAAGCAATCCACTTGTGGCCAGCATGATGATGGTGCCAAACTGATTGCCCGCATAGGCACAGGTGCCCAGCACAGGACGCTCATTGGGCGGCACCCAGGCGGAGATGAGAGTGTGAACCGATGGAAAGACCACGCCCTGGCACAAACCCTCCATGACACGCAGCGCACAGACCAGTTGCCAACCACCCCATCTGGCAAACAGCGGCGTCAGTATGTTCAGCACGGAGCAGATGCTCAGACCGGTAAGCAAAGTGATCTTGCCACCAAATTTACGGGCCAGCTGACCCGATGGCACCTGCGTCAGCACATAGCCCCAGAAGAAGCTGCTCAGCAGCAAGGATTTCGTCTTCTCTGGCCAATGGTATTCCTGCAAGAGATAGGGGTAAGGTAAGTAGGAATTCTCTTTTTAATTATTAATATACTTACGGGAAAGTTTGGATTAACTGCCGCAGCATCCGTCATGGCCACAACGGCCACGGACAAGTTAACACGTTGTGCATAGGCAACAGTTAGGGCAAAGAAGAGGCAAAAGGTTTGCAAGTGTCGCACACCGAGTCCATATTCTGAAAATAGATTTTGTGATTAGTTATATTGAACTTCAACTTGATACACTTAAGTACAAAAACATATACTACATAGTATGTGTGTTTAGTTTATGCCTAGCATTAATCAATGAGTGATTGACGAGACGCTGTCGATGGCTGCTATCAGTTATCAGCCTGTAGGTCGGCTGTAGGTCATTAGCCTGATGGCAGTCTTTAAGCTATAGTGCTGCCAACGGAATTACCCCAAACAAGCCCCCGAACCACGCATTAGCACGTGGCTGTGCATGTATTAGTATACATAATCATATAATCGTATATTCAAGGCAGTGTTTTTTACCACCTCACAGATTTATTAACTGTTATCTTTAACAGGCGTCTGCTACCAGTGTTTAAGAAAAGGTATTAAAAAATTCCATTCCGTGCTGAAACTGGCGCCAAATTGTCGTCATAGACGCTACCCCTAATCTTCTGTAGACTTTGCAAAGTGATGCGTAAACCTAATTAAGATCTAACCGCTTTGTGCCACTTTTTTTTTGTTAAGTTTTCATGGCACTTGAGGCAGCTGTAGTTATAAAGTTTTGGGGGGCTCGTCTTGCATGATAGTTTCTTATCAATTGGGCCAAGACTTGCTAGACCGTATTAACTACAGTCTTGGTAAAGATCCACTGACCGAACGTCACTGAAAACCATCTGAGTTGATAAGCTCTAATGAAGCGGAACAAATAAATGTCTTGGAAGACACACAAGTGTAAGAGCTGTGCAAATAAACTATACTAATAATTAATCAATATTTACGAAAAACGAATTCATTCCAGTCAAATAATATTGACTTATTGACACAATAGTTGAGTAAAGTCTATAAGCTTGCAATCGGAACAAACCTTCTTGTTCATAGCGACGATTCTTCACCATTTTTGAATTGAGATACTTTTTTGAAAACTGCTCTGTATTCCACTACCGCACAGCACGGAGCCTGTTCAATAACTAACCAATTGATGCTTTATAAAACATCTAACGTCTAGACGCAACTCAAAGTTCTAATAACAGCAACACTTGCCAGACGAGAGATGTGTGTGTGTGTGTGTGCGTGTAGTCGTAAATATTATTTTTTAAATATACCTATATGGCTGTAGCTAAGCCTTAATCAATTATTAATGTAGCTCAAACTTATCTTTCTGTTCCCATCTCTATAAGTTATAGTTTGCATTTAAGCAATTATTTTAAACCACCTCAATATCATAATTTATTTTATTATTTTATCCCAAATCAAACCTAACCTTAAACTTGACACAGTTAGCTATAAAAGCAAGCTTTAAATTTCAAATTAGCCGTTAACTTAAGCTTACAAACACTTGCAGCTGGCAATGCTGCAATCTCAAATCAAAAGCTTGCAAGCAAAGTTTTAAACACCACCCAAGCTTTGACAACAGCCAAAAGCTCGTTTGTTATTGTTTACAACAGTAAATATGTCATAAGTAGAACACTGACTAAGCTTTTAACTTTTTATATGTAACCCAGTAAAGCGCTTTTAGCGGTCGCATTCGTTAAAGTTGACTGATCTCGGTTAGTTTGATTGCAATTGTAATTGTAATTGTAATTGTAATGCAATTATTGAGTTTTTTTTCTCACACAGGCTGGAAGCGTGGCATAAACAAAGACTCGTGCACATGATAAATAGGCTGGTGTGGTGGCTTTCGGAGTCTTTGACTTAGCACCTGTTAATAATATATTTGTATCAAGGGCTCTGAAGTTGGGGCGATTGAGATCTTTGCTGATATCTCGTTTGTACAAATATTGTGTATACGCTGCGGAGAATATCCTCAAGTGGTCAATGATAAGCACGGGGCACTTCTGATTTAATACATTGTTTTTGATTTTGCTTTTTATATGTTAAGCCCAACGACTTTGAAATGTCCATCAGATAGCGCTAATGATAATGGCCGGGAATATCAAGACAGATAATGCTCCACTTGACTTGAGTTGTCAATGGACTGAGAGAATCTAATTTTGATAGCATGTACTAGTTTCCAAAATGTGTGTCACCCAGAAACCGAAGCTACGAGGGTTTATCGTTTACTTAACTCTTTTTTGGCAAACAAAATAACCTGCTGAGCTTGTTTCTCTAGCTAGACAACATTGAACTTGTTGTGTGTGTGTGCGTGTCAACACAAACATTAACCTAACGCCTTGTGTGTGTCGGCGCCTGTTGGGGCGCCAGGCGCCTACCTTGCCAGCTCTGAATAGTTTTTAATTTATATTTATATGCATTTTTGAAGTACATTACATGATCAAAAGTCGGCATCGTTTTCAACAATGTAATTTATGTCTTTACGGAAGGAATTTCGAGTTTTGTTATTTTTTGTCAAGTGCTTTTATAAATATATTAAAATAATTAGCATATTTGCATTAAGCTGGGCTGAAAATTCTTGCTTGCGTTGGAGGCTTGAGCCTTGCCTGACGCTTTCCTGTAATTAGTAACTGGATCCCTTTTTATTGTTATTGTATCTGAAGTTTGCAGCTGCCTGCGGCTAAGTTTAGTCAAAGCAGGAACCTATATATATAGATATTTGTTTTAGCCATATACGTTTAGCTAATTGTTACAAAGAAAGTATCTCTCTAGTTGGCAGCAACAGTTCGTATCTCAGCTGTCAAGTGCTGATCGCTCATTAAGCAGTTCGTACTAAACTGGAATCCCGCTAAAAAGTCTCTCGAGATTCTTGACAGACTGCTTGTCTGTCTCTCTGTCTGTTTGTCTGAGCGCTTCAGTTTTGCGTGCCTTTCATTGTTCGCATTCTAGCACATAAGTATATGAGAGCTTGCCAGACAGGGTGCTAGACAGGCAAAAGTGTTTGCTCCATACAAATTTGCATACAAACTCTGACGATTTATGGCCAGAAGCAGTGCAAATGTTGTTGTTGCTACTGCTGCTGTCAGCTTCCTGTCTGTGGTCATGTTTTGGAGCCGCCTTTCCAGGTCAACAGACAACGGTTAATTCCCATGCAAATTTATTAACTAATTAGCGGTGGATAAACATAATTTTTTACCAAACAAAACTACTTGTGAAATTGGAAAGCAAAACAATTACGCATCTAAACACCTTCTCTAAACTATTTTGTAACTTTTCCAACTTAAATATGTACAATTTTACTTAACATTTTTATGGCAAGTTCAACTCGGCTTAGGCAAATAAAAAATTTCACTTCATATGCCGCAGAATAAACAAACCATAAAAAATAAGCAAACAAATAGAAGAGCGCTCAAAAAATTATTTGCTCATGCTTTGAATACCTTATTTAATGGAAGCAAAAGTAGTAAATAAGAATAAATAGTTTGTTTATTTGTCAAAGAATAAGTTTAAAGCATGCAACGTTTTCGCCAAAGAGAATCAAGTTCTAGTATTTAATTCACAACAAAAAAAATAGGAGAGTTTCAAAAACAAGGAAATTGAACTTCAACTTCAACTAAATATGGTAAATTACAATATTTTTTTTTTCTGACAGAATCTGCTCTTTTTATTAAAGCTAAAAATATATATAGTGCTCTCATATCCTGATCCACTTACTTGCTCCCTCCGCTTCCGCTTCCTTTTTATTATCCACTGCATTGCCGTTTTCACTCACTGCCATAGTTCCGTTATTGCCACAACATAAAAGCTTCATGTTTATTTAGTTATTTTAAGAATTCTATATATTTTTGAATTATTTAACTACACAAAAAACCGCACGTAGTTCGAATTGATCTAGTATTATTTGTTGGGTTGGCAGCTCGCTGATGTTTATTTATTTTTTCAACCACTTTTTCTTTTTAATTTATGACCGTTCCTCGCTGTAGTCAGCCATATATTGTTTAAGGGTCTAATTTATTTAATGTGCCGTAATAATTGAAGCAGTGAATCGGTCGCCGGTAATGCAAATGTTTGCATTTTAACAGTTTCGAATGCACAACAAACCGATTGTTTTATTATTGACTTTTTTTCTGTGATAGATTGTCATGCGATTGATGATACAGAAGAGTAGAACAATACACTTTATAAGGTGGACGCGTCGCGCTTGCAATTTAGAGACAGACTGAACGCTGAGCCGACGCTGGCCACTCCATTTATATATATTGTGGCACTGGCATTCGTTGCTTTCTACGCTCGGCCACTCGAACACGCTCCCGGCCTGCCGATAGTTAGTAAGCGTCAGCGTCAACGTCGACGTCAGCGGCGGCGCCGGCGTCAGCGGTGAGCGGCACTTAAGCGTCGCGTCAAAGTTCCAGCACACTTCTGGCCCGTGGACAGTCCGTGGAGAAGTCAGCTGTGCAGTTTTGGGACAACCCATCGAAATCTTATCGTAAAATCTTCTTAAGATTAGGTACAAGCCACCAGCTTGTCAGTCGCCAAGGACAATGTCTCGCCTACCTGGCCCTGATATCAAGTACGGACGATCAATCTATATACAACTGCGGATGCTACTCATAAACCTAGTGGCATAATTTTAAGGCAAGTTTTTTACACATTGATAGCAGGTAGAACATATGACATAATGGAACATTTTTAAATTCTGATACTGTTTGCGTTGACTTTTTTCTTAGCAAAAGGTAAGCCAAAACACGCTTAAGCTAAAACGCAATAAGAGTAAATGCTTTAAACTGGTTTGTCTGAAAGCACTTGGCCGAAAGCACTTGACGCACATTCCTTAAATGCCGCCAATTCAGAACTTGATATTCGAAGCAATTGTTTTTGACTTTCACTTTCTTTTTTCTAGTTAGAACGCCATTGATTAGGTGTAAGTTCAGTTTACAGTGGACTTTCCACAGCTAGTAGTAGTATATTAGCCGCAACAATAGTTGGCTTAATGATGATTGAAAATTCTTAGCCATTCATAGGTTATGCCTGGCTGACCCAAAGGAATTCACATTGTTATGTGAGTTTTTCACCGAGAGTGTGAGCCATTTTTTTTCTGCTATTTTTTGATATTATCACCAGGTTGATGACGTTGTTTGGTATTTTATTCAGACAATTATTGAATATTATGTGGAATTTTGTTATTTATTTGTGTGTTTGAAGTGATTATTTTTGATTACAGTTATGACTGCATTGCAAATATTATTACTATGACTTAATAATCTTACAATGGATTGCACTTCAATGCGAATTATTATTTAAAATTACAGGCAATGCCCTTTTTCTGGATATGCTAGTTACAAATAAGTATACGTTTATGTGTAGAATTAATTATTAATATTATCTTAAAAAAATAGGCTTCGAAATTAAAAAACTCAGAGATAGAAGTTCATCAATCAAATTTTAAAACTAAAATCCATAAAGAATCCATGAATAGGAAGTTTGCGAACAAATAAACACCTTCTACTTTTATGTAATAGACAACAGCTAACTGCACTTAAAAAAAGTATTCATATCTATCATTTAACAATAAATTGACAAGCTCTAGGCTCTTCAATTGCACTTTTCAACATATGGTTTTGAGAACAGCTGTTAAATTATTTTTATTTTCCGGAAGCAGATATTGAAATTGTAGATTAAAGATTTATGTGTCTTGTGCCAGGCACACAAATAAAACAAAAATCACACCAGAGATGCTAAAAAAAAAATCAAAAAAATCGTAGACCAATTGAATAAATACTGCAAGTTTTATTTATTCACGATTTCATTTTACATAGTATAAGTGTTCGTTATCAAATGATGCGGCAGTTTTGCTGTACTTAAAAACCTAGCCACGCTATGCTTTACTACTTGTATCTGTAACTGTTAATATGCATCTCGATAAGCTGAAGTACATAATAATGATAATGAAAAAACGAATTGTACGAATCGTTGTATTTTAGATTCTTTTTGTTTAGCCAGTCAGAAATGTTTAGGGGCAATTTAGTTTGCAAATAATTACCGGGCACAATGACATTTCAAATTGCTCCCCGAGTTCATGTTTGGATTTAGACATACGGGTATACTGGGGAAATTACACAATTTGACATATTTTATACAACAACTAAATGGCATGCATTTCAATTATTTACATTTAGTCGTGTGTCTCTAGCCCGCATCACATTGTGCCATAAACCCAGCAATTTTTCAATATTTGTTGTACACCCTGTACATTTTTACAAAGAGGTTATAGAGAGGACTGCTCAAAGGGTAACAATAGAAGATGTAAGTTTATTCCTGTTACTTTCTGTAAAATCGTATAATAAATATTCTTAAAGTGTAGGGCAGACAAAAGTACAGGGTATTTTCTAGTAATTCATTTCTCTTAATTCCTTTCGTTTTTTGTTTATACTATGCTAAACGTGCCGTTTTCTGAACTTGACCATTACCAAAGTCGTCCCACATCAATTCAGTTCCTTAATTTTTTTATTACGTGCACTTGCATGAGGAATTCAAGTTCAAGTCCCCAGTTTATACACCCGCTCATTGGAAATTGTCAAGTATCGGTTTAGATAGGTATTATTCGGTACTGTGAACACAACAACGTGGCGCATGTTAATTACCAGGTAATCGCCGATTTTGGCCGACTAAACGCGAAGCTCCAAAACAGTCCATAGTCGAGTGACTCAATGACATTGATTAGGCCCACCCCCCACAATACGCCTCCTGCTGGCCCTAGGTCGAATGGCTGATTAGCTATTCAGACAGCGATTACATTTTGCGATTTTTGGTTTGCGGCTTTCAACCGAACTTCATAACGCTTTATTTACATTAACGTATGCCAATAAAATGGGGGGATTGTTTTTAGTATTTAAAATATTCTTTTGGGTTTTTTACTTCAATTGTTTAACTGTTTTTAATTGCAACTTGGTTTTTTAGTTGGTGCATTTGTATTACTTATAGATAATTAAAACCCATTTAGTTGAAGTCGGGACTTTACTTTTTAATGCTTGTTAAATATTTTATTCATTCCATAAAAGGGGAACTTACTGATTCACTGCTCCAAAATACTCAGAAATCAAGCATATCAAATTAAAATACTCACATCAATAAATACGCACAATTTTAAGTACTATCAAGAACATGTTAAAAGGTCTGAGAAGATATCAACAATATAAAAACCATTAAAGTGCGAATTGCGTCAGTTGGCTTCCAAGTAACATTTTCATTGATAAGATGCCGCAAAGCAAGTGCCAAATCCAAAAACTCGCACTTAATCACTCAGTTTAGGTGTAACAATCAAATCAAATTTTGCACTTAAGACAAGTTTATTTTTCAAAACAAACCGTAAATTTGTAATCAACCAAGCAATCAAGAATTCCTCACACAAACTTTCTTCATATTATTGTACACTTTAAAACCAATGTCTCCTAATCTAATCGGTTCAAATGGTATTTAATTATAAGCCCATCAGCGAACGATTTATAAGTTAAGTCGTAAAACACTCGTTGCTATCAGTACGTCATTGTCTTAATCGTAAACAAACCAAAGCAGGTTGTGTAAAAAATAACAAGCAAAAAGAAGTTCGAACCTAGAACTGGCGTGATATGCCACAAATAAAACGAGAACGAGGCGAGTTTCATGAATTTTCAGGGATTCTCAACTGCTCTATAAATTGCTCGAATTATATTTAGTGACCCATTAAAATACATTTTTACACAAGCTCATTCGAAATGTGTGAGTTGTAATTAAATGTAAATTGTTACTATTTGCTAAATATTTATAGCAGAATATGAATAGCAATAGAATTTGAGGTATGCGAACTAACTTGTAACAGGTAGGAAAGGTGTTAATTCAGTTAAAGCAACAGGTGTGCAAAGCGTTCGTAGTATACTTTAAGGCTGATTTTAAAACAATTGGTTTATAAAGTTTTATATATGCTTTTTAGATTTTAACTGAAGTTAAGAAATATTAGCAGCTATATGAATCGTTTGAGAAGCAAGCTTTGATTGTAAGTAAATAAAACTTACATAAAAATTAATTTGATAATAAGTAGATAATATGTAACTTTAAACTTTAAGCTTTTTATCATTGTAAAGAATTTAAAAGTTTAGCTCTGTTTTGGTGATTTTTCAATAAAATACTAGCTTGATACTTGTTTCAAAACGAAAGACTTAGGCAACGAACTTACAATTTTACTCTTCAGCATATGCCAAAGGGCTATTGAATGCTAATAAACTTTTCAATTAAGCTTAAAAATAAACAGAAGATTCACACAACATTAACCAAATAAGACTTTTTGACTTAGTTTTATATTCCAGAATAGATTCTTGTCAGTCAATGGTGGGCGTCCACGGAACTTATACTCAATTATGATATTTTGAATAACTTAATGCCTTTTATGTAACATTTTTAAGTAAGTGCGCCAAGAACTTTTTTCTATTTTAATATTTAATTATTAAAATGAAATACTTGTGAATTATTTATAATAGTATATTAAAATCGAAGTAAGACAGTTGTTTTTTTTGACGACTAAAAAAAATATTGTTTAAACCTTTTGAAATTAAATTTGAAATAAGTTAGCCAAATTATATTCTTCCAATCAAATGCTTCGCACACTTAGTAAGCTGTAAACTTAACTAACCAATCAAAAAACACCTGCCTTGCCTTGCGAACATGCTCTAACTAGTAGCATACTTTGAGGCTGCAACAAAAAAATGTAAGGCAAAGAGAACGTTCAATGCGAAGGCATTCAAAGCACACACTGAATATCTTAATATTTCAAAATATATATTCACTCAGAGCATCAAAAATAACTTCCGAGAACGTCGCAGCGAACTTCCGAGAAAACTTTATAAATAACTGTGTCAATATTATGTACGATATGTGTCACGTTTGGAAATCTCCAACAGTATTGATAACAAGCAATTACTAACAAAACTAATTAGTTGGTGCGCCCTGTAAATAAGTACTTAAAAACGCCATTAGACACTTGTAGAGTTGTAGGATGGATTGGTACTAAACGAACAAAAGCAAAAAAAGTGAATAAATAGCAGTTGATTTCGTTGCTTGATTTTGATTCTCTCTGAGTAAGTTGAATACCAAAGCTTTGCAGATAATGTGAATTACTAAAAACTATTTGTCGGTAAACACACAGTACTAGGTAGATATATTTATTGTTTACCAATAACAATTCTTATCAAATTACAAACACTCTAACCTGGGCATAGGGCATTATATCAATAGCTAAAGGTAATTACGCTCTGATTGAATTTTATCAGATGACAAAGCGGTTGTTAAACGTTTTCACTAATTGAACTTGGGTTAGTGACTGATTAGATAGCTAATGAGATACAGATAGTAAGGTTGGGCCAGAGCGAAAGAAACCTGCCCCTTTTTTAAAGCTTGTCGCGTGCGAGTTAAAATCAAGCCTTCAATCTCCCTCGCAAAACTTTTAAGCTCATTAGCAGCTCGCACGCGGAACAAATAAAACCGATACGGAGAAAAAAATAGTCCAAACAGAAGGCACCATATATATAGTATTATCAGTCGGAATAGGCATGTGCTAGTATTCAAACAGCTGTGACAAATGTTTTACCAACTGCAGCTGCTGCCCGAAAAGCTCGTGTACTCTCTCTCTTTATCTGTATCTCAATCGCTGGCTGGCAGCAGGTAGAAGCTTAAGGCAAAGTGCTTTGTATATTAATATACATATAAATGTCCAATATATTTAAAGAAAATTGACCGATTAGATAGTGGCAGGGGGCAAAAGAATCTCGAGTGCTGACTGTGTCGAGTGTCGAAATCCGTCCCATTGATTCCAAACACAAATTTATATTAAACGGCAATTGGTTATAAATCTATAAATATAATTTACCTAACTTCACATTGTTTATTGGCCTTATAAATAAAATAAATTACAACCTGCTTATGTGTTAATACTGATTAATATAACTAGTTGTTCTTTGTAGTGCACTTAATCTGTCGCTTTCACCGTATATCTCTCCGGCCAACTAATCTGCTGCTCCAGCACGGCATCAATGGGTGGCGCCACAGCCAAGGATGGTGTACGCTTCTCCGTGCTACACGTTTCTGTATCCTTCGGCTTGAGATAGTCATCTGCGTCCCAAGGTTGCGCCTTGGCCGTGCCCCAAATGAGAAACACACAGTTGCCCACAAAGAAAATGACGGCGGCAATTCCAAAAACAATTTGCCACTGTCCTCGATCGTGCTGCAAGAAGGAAAAGGAATCTAATTAATACTCTGATCTGTGATTCAGAAGGTTGCGAACTCACCTTATCCACTACAATGACACCAGCTATGAGAGGCGTCAGAATTGGTATCACATTTGCCACTGTATTGCTGAGTCCTATAAGGATGCCCGCATGATTGGGCGACAGATCGATGGTGTTCAGGGAACTGCCAATGGTTGCACCACTATTCACACCCACACTGACCGTCATCAGGGCAATGGCCATATGCGCATGGTCCTCGCCCAGAAAGCCGATGACAATCAACGCTGCCGCCGGTATCCAAAACGATAGTGTATTGAAGAGTTTTCTCACCGAGGTGAGGGACAACCACTTTCGCTTGAGTAGCACATCCGCTACAATCAAATAGACGTACGAGAGCAACCACATGGCCAGAAAGGGTAGCGAGGAGAAGACTGCATTGCTCTGTATATCCATTTGGAGCACACCATTCATGTACGATGGAATCTCCGCCTGCAGCGTACTCAAGCCCCAAGTCTCCGAGCAGCGGGCCACCAGCAGCGCCAGGAACGGCACGGAGCAGCAAATGGCACGCCACGGAATGGGTATGCTGCGCTCATGGAAGTCCTCGTTGTGCTGCAGCGATGATTCAATATACTTGCATTCCGCCTCGCTGATGAAACGCGACTCGGGCGCATTGTTCGCACCAAGGACAAGCCACAGGATGCACCAGATGGCGCACAGAGCTCCTGAGACGTACGAGATGCCCGGCCAGCCCATCGCACTGTTCGCTATCATGCCACTGATGAACATGGCCAGCACAGTGCCACAATCGGTGCCCGTGTAGCTGAAGGCGCCCAAACGATTGCGTTCCTCCGGTGGCGACCACATTGCCAGATGCTCGTTGACGCAGGGGAAGATGACGCCCTGGAAGAGGCCCTGCAGTATGCGAATGGCGCAGAAGACCTGCCAACCGCCCCAGGAGATGCACCAGGGTGTTATGAAACTGAACGCAGCTGTGCCACAGCTGGCTATGAACAGGACTATCTTGGCGCCAAAGCGACGACACAGAAAGCTGCCTGGACACAGTGTGAGTATATAGCCCCAGTAAAAGCTGGACAATATATACGACTTGTGACGCTCCGTCCAATTGTATTCCTATATAGAAAAATCCAGGAAGTTAGCAATTGAATGATTTCCTGTTGCACTGTGAACTTACTGGAAAGTTTGGATTCGTTGTCGCCGCATTGGTCATGGCAACAATTGCAACGCTGACATTCAGCCGAGCAATGTGCATGACTGTCAGCCCAAGGAAGAGCAGTAGCGATTGCAGATGCCGCACACCAATCCGTGGCCCTTTCGACTTTTTGCTCAGGCTGCTCATTTGTGTTGCTTACTTTCACTAGTTTTCTTTTCTTTAGCTGCCGCTTCTTGGCTCTGTTTTTTTTGCGCTTTTTTTTTGTCAGCGCACTGGTTTGGTTGTTGAGCGGAATTGTTCTGGGGCCAGTCGCAGCTGTAACGGCTACTTTTATACAACTGCACAACGGAGGTGACACCAATGGGCGAGCTGCACTATGCAAATCATTCACAATTTTAAGAATTTCACATACAACTTATCAAAAAAATGTTTAAACAAATTATTTCAATATTTATTATTATTATTATATATTAATTTGTTGTTAACCTTATTAGCCTACAACCCAAAAAAAAACAAACACACTTTTTAATTTATTGTAAATATATGTAGTTTCAGAATTTTCATTCATTTCTGACAACTTAATTCTAATTACTGAAATAACGTTCTCAAAATCTAAGGCATTATTTCTCAGCGTGTAGAATAATTAAATATTAACAAAATAGCTCTTGACGCAAATACCCCAGATTCTGACACCAGGTTTTTGTGACGCTCGTGGACAACTGTATTTCTTGTGTCTATTGTCTAGGAATCATATATTTAACTTCAGTTAATTCAACTCCCTCCAACGAAGCGCCTACACAACTGCAAATATTGATGGGGATCACAAGAGAAGTATGAAAGACAGCTACATTTTTAGAAGTAAGGCAATAATATTATTGTCGCCACATTACGTCTCACGTTAAGCCGAGTTGTTTATTTGCCTTCCTAGATTTATGACTGAGTGCGGTGCACGTTTTCTGAGCAGCTGTTTAAAATCAACCTAGAGTTAGCTGTTGATACTCAAAGTTTGCCAGTGAATGAATGAATCTCTTTTTGAATATTCTTTATGATTTTAATCAAATTGTCCAGCACACCAAATCGCGATGATAAGCGATGCTACTAACTTAAGCTAAATAAATAACAAATATATACATATATAAATGAGATAAGCTTTCCAAATAATGCAAAAAATCAATTGGCTTTCGAGTGGAATACACAGTAAACAAATTCTATTGAATAAAACTAATAAACTTATTAAAAATCACAAAAATATTTTTTTTATTACATTTTGTAAATTTGCATTATAATTTTAATGTGTTTTATATGATTATGTTTAGGCATATTTTTTTCTGATTTTTTTCTCAACGTCATAAATTTATTTCAAGTGTATAACTGAACGACTAAATAGTCATAAAGAAGGAAATTCCATTTTTTAAGGGGAATAACAATAGCAACAGTCAAAGAATATTATTTATAACATTTTATTGACTCGCCTTAAGTCTTGCGATTACAATTGTAGTTAATTGAATGAAACAAATTCACGTAAAATTTAAACGAAAAAGAGACAAATGAATCATAGCTTAAAAGAATATTCTTTACAAATAATCTTTACCACAAATAGTTATTATTTATTAAGTCGGATCCCAGTGAAGTGTTTTGTGCAGAGTATATTTTGGCATAAGTTCAATGTCAGGCCATATTTGTTTCATCGAAAGACACGTGTTTGAGAAAGCTGTCATAAATTCTATTTTATTTCTCTACAGTTCTTATCTACTTTGTAGAAATTGTTAAATGAAATGCTGTTGTTATAAACTTTTTAGTAAATGTATGTATGAACTATATGTCTTTATTTATTTATTTGCTGTTTTGCTTATCGCTTGCGACAATTGGCATTTTAAATACTTCTGCATCGACTATGGTTTTATTATGTGATTTATCATAGCACTCCTCATTGCGGTCTATCAGTTCCGGTTGACTGCTGATTGACTTCTTCGATAAAGGCGTTTCTCCTATACGTGATGATGACGTTTTCGGCATTGCCAACTCGGCGTGTGGACGCATTAGAAAATCTTCAGCATCCCATGGTTGGGAGACGGCAGTGCCAAATGTCAAGAAA
The DNA here is from genome assembly GCA_018152825.1 of Scaptomyza hsui. Taxonomy (NCBI): domain Eukaryota; kingdom Metazoa; phylum Arthropoda; class Insecta; order Diptera; family Drosophilidae; genus Scaptomyza; species Scaptomyza hsui. Next base: position 6,082,979 of record JAECXO010000002.1, read on the forward strand.
ACGCAGTTGCCAACAAAGAATATCACAGACGAGATAATGAAGACGATTTGCCACTGGCTGCGATCACTCTGGAAGAAGATAGAAGAGGGGAACAACGGAAAATAAATCAAGAAGCGGTTGAAATAAAAGATCGATTCTTACACTTTCGGTGACAATCACACCCACAACAAGTGGTGTCACAATGGGCACCACATTTGCCGCTGTGTTGATAATGCCCATGAGGATGCTGGCATGATTGGGCGACAAGTCAATGGAGTTGAGGGAGGTGCCAATGGTTGCACCACTATTTACACCCACACTGATCGTCATAAGCACAATCGCCGTGGTCTTCTGGTCGACGTCGAGAAACCCGATGCCAATAAGTGTTGCAGCTGGTATCCAGAAGGCAATGGAGTTGAATGTCTTGCGGAGGGCTGTCAGTGAAAGCCGTTTGCCTGTGAGCAGGATATCTGCAAGGACCAGATACACGTAAGACATGATCCACATGGCGAGGAAGGGCAGGGCGGAGTACAGAGCATTATCCTTGATATCCATTTGCAGGACACCATTCATGTAGGCAGGAATCTCGGCCTGGAGCGTGCTCAGGCCCCAGGACTCGGAGCAACGTGCCCAAAGGAGAGCAAAGAACGGCACCGAAGTCCAAATGGCTTTCCAGGGTATGGGAATGATGGTCTTATGATAGCTGGCGCCATGCTTCAGGGATGACTCAATGTAGTTTCTCTCGGCTTCTGTGATAAATCGAGACTCAGTTGCATTGTTTGCCGCCAGAACGAACCACAAGGCGCAGCAGGCAAATGCCACGCCGGCGGATATGTAGGAGATTCCTGGCCAGCCCATGGGTCCTTTGGCAATCATGCCACTCACAAACATGGACAACACAGTGCCACACTCGATGCCCGTATGACTCAAGGCGCCCAAACGATTGCGTTCCTCGGGCGGTGACCAGCGTGCCAAATGCTGATGGATGCAGGGAAAGATTAGCCCCTGGGCACAGCCCATAACCACTCGGATACCGCAATAGGTGCCCCAGCCTCCCCAGCCGATGCACAGCGGTGTGATGGCACTGCAGATGCCCGATCCAAATGTGGCCCAGAACATGACACTCTTTGTTCCAAACTTCTTGCACAGATATCCACCCAGAAACTGGGTAATTATATAGCCCCAAAAGAAGCTAGACAAAATGTAAGACTTCTCTGCCTCCGTCCAATCATATTCCTGTAGAAACCAAAGATAATAATTAGAATGACAACATGACGTTATTTATTGTTAGTTCTTACCGGAAAATCGGGATTTGTTGACTCCGCATTGGTCATGGCGACAATAGAGACACCAACATTGAGACGTCCAATGTAAACAGAAGTTATGTTAATAAAAATAAGTAGCGCCTGCAGATGTCGTATGCCCACAATAGGACCTGGAAAAAATATTTAGATTTTTAACAAAGCACATTTAAAAATGGTAATTTTTAATTTATTGTACTCTCCCTTGATGGAATCTTTTATACACCAGAATAGGAAAAGTTTTTTTTTTTATGAAGGAAAATAAGCATAAACTTTAGGACGGCTGATTGATGTGTTGTTAAAGTGCAATAAAAAAAAAGGGCAAAGCTCAAAACACAATACTCTACATTTTTGAATGAAGTGTAAACTTATCTGACCCAATTGTAAATTATTCGCGTGCCTCAATATTTATCAGTTAATTGATTAGCAATCCAGTTAATAAGTATACAAAGTACACACACACAATATATGTCAAGCTATTATTTATGGTCGATTTATAATTGTACGTAGACAGATTAAACATAGATTACAATGCTCGCGACCCAAAACAAACAATTGAAAGCTGTTTAATAAGCAATGACAAATTGCTCGTATATTAGAAAGAATATTATTTTGTATTTCCTTTCTTTAAGAACAATTCCTATCTTATTAAACATATGTGGTTTCACTAAATAAATACTTGAAGAATTGGTTTACAAATTTATTATTTACTATTATTATTACAAACATTTTTTGATCAAATTTCAAGATATTTGTCTGAATTTTACTTACATTAAATTAAATAAATAACAGTCAATATCTATCTCGCATTTAAATTGTAAGTACATAAAAGTTTGTATTCCACAGCTCCTTAAATCAAAACCTTACCTTTATTCACTTCAGCAGTCATTTTACCCACAAAAGTCCTGGATCCAGTTTCTTTAAAAATACTAAGCTAGCGCGATTGCGATTAGTTTTAGGCCACGTTCTTGCTGCACTACTGATCAAAAACGAATAAGTCCAATTAGTAGTAATACCACTTTTGTTACTTTGGGCCGATCGTATCTGGACTGATTAGCTAGCATTTTTGGTCAACTTATCAACATTGATTATCCAGCGATAAGGCTTCACACGTGCTACAAAAAAACCAAGAAACATCGAACCACAATTAAAAAACTGTAATACAATACAGACACTCAATATATATTTTTAGCATATAAACAAAGTACCCCCCGAAGAGTATCATTTTCTGACCTATACCAACAGTTAAACAATAAATCGATTCTCATTAATGAAAACTAATCAAACAAACCTAAATTTTAACCTGTATAGAAATATATAAATAACTTGGCATATATCAGAGTTGTTAATCAGTATTTTAAGTATTGACGCACACTGTTATCAACTCTGCGCTCTAATGGAAAGATAAGGGCGAGTTTTCACATAAAAGAAACCTTCAAAGTATGCAATGGAGTTTTAATTGATTGATAACAATGCCTAAAAGTAGGTAATTTGAACAGTAAGCTAACGTTATGGGGTTGTGTTGAAAGAACTTTTACTGAGTGTTGGTAAATGATTAAGTTATATAATACAAGGGCCGAAAAGATTATAAGTGTATGGCAAAATATTTTAATCACAACTTCTGCTTAGTCTGAAACATCGTTAACAAATTGCATTTGCAAACTAATTGCCAACTGAGTCATAAAATATCAACTGGGAAAACCGATAAGACTCAACACATGTCCCAATACGAGATTATAATTAGTTTCCAAACAAGAATTCAAATTGAAAGTCCAACAAAAACAACTGTACTCCTGCATACCATTCACAGATATGAAAACAGGGTATATGCCAATCTCAACTGGAGCATACTCACACTTTTTTAACAGTCTCGAGCATTTGACAACGTCAGCGCAGATAAAAAATTATATAATTAAAATCAAGTGTCAAACGTGTAATAATAAAAAGATTAGCGCCAAGCACTCCACACAAAATTTGACAGGGCTAACCAAAAAACGGAACAAAATCCAATTTACACTCATTAAATATAAAACATTTCATTAAAAGACAGCTTATTTATTTATTAACTATAGGGTTTCTAAGATTATTGTCAACGACCCAGCCGTGAGTAAAAATCTTAATTGTTATTACTTAATACGATAAGCACTGCTTATACTTTATAGTTCTTGATATCACTACTATACCATTCATCCATGGCATCATTAGATTACACTATGTTTTGTTGGCTGTTTCTTCGGCTTCCTTTTGCTTTTCTGTCTTTGCAGATTGTCCCTCTTCCTGAGTGAGCCCCTCCTGACTCTGCTCTAGAAAATCAGCAGCATTCCAGGGCTGGTTCACCATTCGACCAAACACAATGTAGAACAGATTGCCCAAGAAGAATATGACGGCGGATATGATGAAAACTACCTGCCATTCCACACGATCATGCTGTGGAAATGCAAGGAAAAAGATATACATGTAAAGCTAACAGTGTAGTAAAGTGAAACCCACCTCATTTTTGACTATGATTCCAACCAAGAGCGGCGTCAATATGGGCACAATATTTGCTCCTGTATTGACAATGCCCATAAGGATGCCTGCATGGTTGGGCGACAGATCGATGGTGTTCAGGGCACTGCCAATAGTGGCACCAGCATTGATGCCCACGCTGGCAGTCATCAGGATAATGGCCCACACCTTGTGACTGTTGTCCAGAAAGCTGAGGGCAATCAAAAAGATGGCCGGCAGCCAGGAGGCTATCGAACTGTAGGTTTTCCGAATGCCAGTGATGGTTAGAGCGCCATTTCCCAGCAGAATATCCGCCACAATCAAATAGACAAAGGCCATGATCCAGGAGGCCAAATAGGGCAGGGCCGAGTACAAAGCATTTTTCTTCATGTCCATCTCCAGCACACCATTCATGTAGGCGGGAATCTCGGCCTGAAGCGTGGAGTAGCCCCAAGATTGGGTGCAGCGTACCATGAACAAGGCCCAGAAGGGCATCGAGGTGAGAATGGCTTTCCAGGGCACTGGTATCTTACGTGTCTCCTTGGTTTCCTCTACTTTGGTATTCTCTCTGATCGAAGACTCAATATACTCAAGCTCCGCCTGGCTGATGAATCTGGACTGTGCTGGCGTATCCGCTCCAAAGATCATCCAGGCAACGCACCAAAGCACTCCAACACCACACGAGATGTAGAAAATGCCGGGCCAACCCATGCTAGAAGCAGCCACCTGGCCACTTAGAAACATGGCCAACAGAGTGCCGCAGTCAAGGCCCGTATTGGCCAAGGCGCCCAGCCTGTTGCGCTCCGACACCGGACACCAGTTGGCTAAGTGTGCGTGGACACAGGGAAACATGAGGCCCTGAAAGAGTCCCATGCCGACACGAATAGCGCAATAGACCTGCCAGCCACCCCAAGGCACACAGAAGGGCACCAATAGCACCAGCAGTGCTGATCCTATGGTGGACACAAACATGGTTATTCTGGCGCCATAGCGACGACAAAGCCAGCCGCCCAGAAACTGTGTCATGATGTAGCCCCAAAAGAAACTGGACAGGATGTAAGAGCGGTGCATTTCATTCCAGTCGTATTCCTAAAAAAACATTTGAATGGGTAATAGAAATGTTAAGTTTGTTTAAACACTTAATACTCACTGGAAAATTGGGATTTGTGCTTTCGGCATTGGTCATGGCAACAACAGCAACGCCAGCATTGAACTTGGCTATATAGTTGACAACAATTGAGAGGAAGAGTAGAAAAGTTTGCACATGACGCTGTCCCAGCCATGGAGCTACAAGCAGCCAATAAGATAGTATTATCAAATTAGGTAATAAATTATAATTTATATATATATTACACTTTTCTTCAAGTCATTTCTTAATAAAATCAAGGGGTTTTCTGAATTTTTGCAACAGCGGTTTTCAAGAATTTATCTTAAATTGTACAATTATTTTTCTGATGTGTGTTTTTTATCATCACAAAATATTCATCAAAACAGCTTAACACTTTTTTCACACAATAAGCACTTTGAATTTATTTCTCATTTACCCGTTTTGGTTTCCGCTTCCATTTTGAGCTTAAGTTTTCGTATTCGAACCGGACACACTGCACTCTGGCAAGCAACTCAAACTAGAATTGGTTTTCAGCTGGCTTTACACCTAACCACCTGCTAGTTAATCGCTATATACTGCTTGGCGTAAGTCTCAAAATCAGCACACTTCACTTGTCACACACTTATACACACACACAGAAACAAAGAATTTTAGATAGTTAGTATCAGCGACATGCGCACAGTTCCGATCGATAGAGCGTGGACAGCAAATCAACAACCAGCAACAGTAACACGCATTCCCACACCCACACACATTCCCACACACACGCAGTTTCCATGATGTGTGTGTAAAAATATTCTGGATGTCAAACACTCATTTGCGTAGATAATGATAATGATAATGCTTGTGACTAGACAGAGGGAAGACCTAATCCAATTGGGCATAGAGCTTAACAGATGCTTTTTGAAAGAAAATATGTAATATAACTGTAACGAACTGTAAATGCCCTTTAGTTTCTAAGAGCTGTGAACTGAAATAAAGATTTAATTTATCCTTATTAAAAATATTTTTGATTAAATTGTATTGTCAAAAAACAAGCTTAATTATTTATAGATGAAAATAAATTTGTTTGGTTATTGGACACAATTAACAGTAGTTAAAGAAATTAAAGGGAAAAATTATTAACTGTAAATGGTAAGAAATGTAGTGCACTTTTTCTTTTCAACGCTCAATAATCACAGTTTTTTGAATAAGAAGGCCATGGATTTGATTTAAAAGCTATCTTATCTCGGAACATAACAGTTCTTGAATTTAGTTAATCAGCGCTTATCACTCCGAAGCACTTCACATCAATGAATGACATTATCGCTCAGCACTGCACGACAGTTTGAGTGAACCATGGATGGATGCCCCATTGCTTATCTCAATGGGGGAAAGGCCACTTCAGGCGATAGGGAAGTCACTAAGCACATGTACGCCAAAGGTAATAAACTGCAATTAGTCGCATTAATATTAAACAGTTCACAAACAAAGGTAAGCAAACAGTTTTAACTCGATAGAAGTACTCTAAGAATTGATTTCAAATGATTTATTTATTTAACTAGAACAACTTAAAGATAAATGAATTTCTATACATAAAAATTGATCAACGACTTTCCTCCTCCTCCTCCTGCAACCGCAATATGTCTGCCTTATTGATGAAGTAATAACTGGGCTGTCTACCCTTGAGATCCTTTGCCGTACGCTTGGCACCATTTTGTATTAGAATCCGACTGACGCTCTCACAGAAATTGGTGCCCAGAGCATAGTGCAAGACCGTGCGTTCCAGCTGGAAAGGTAAAGAGGTAAAGAAAGTATGGAAGGGAAAGACTAAACTTACATTGTCCGTAACCTTAAGCGCCTCGGGACAAAGCTCAACCAGATGCTGTACCATTTCCTCGGATTCCTTGAGTACAGCTATGTGAAGTGCAGTGCGACCTAAGCAAATAGGTAAGTTAGATTATAAAAAATCCTTAACACAAATATCTGACTTAATTATACAAACCGTAATAGTTTTTGGTGCGGATAAACCACTTGGCATTGGGCTCAGTGGTCAGCTCTTTGAGTTTATCCATATTCTTATCGCGTATCATTTGATGCAGCTCCTCGCGTGTCTCCTCCAGCGTGCGCAACCTGTTCAAAAACTCAATGAGTGCCTCATGCTGACGTTCGGTGGCCACATCCATAACGGTCTTGCCATTCTCATCCTCCACATCCAAGATGTGATCGTAACCCTGCAACGACAACTGCTCAAAGGGCTCAACGTCGCCTAAGAAAAACAGGAAAAGAGTTGAGCTAAGATTATTTCAAAACTAAATTAAAGACTTACCCAACACTGCCTGAGCGAGCACATAGCGATCGATTTCGGACGCATTATTGGGTTGATTAGCTTGGAGAGCCACATCCCTGGCTGTGCGATATAGTTCATCCCTGTAGGTGATATCGATGCGAGACTCCTCGATAAGAGTGTAGAGGGCGCCACGACGATGGGAGCGAGCACAGGCAAAGTGCAACATGCTCTGGCCATGCTCATCGCGCTCCTCCAAATGTTGCACGGCCAATGCGGCATCCTCATCATCATCCTCATGCTCCTCGGCCAGCGAACGGGCGTCCAGCTCAATGATGTCCGCACGATTCTTGCCAAGGTGACTGCTCGTGAGCTTGGAGTTGGAGCTGGCACGAGCCGTGGAGTTGGTGCTGGTCTTGCTGCTGCTGCTCGAGTGGACAAGGGCTTCGGTGATGGGTTTGCGTTGGCCCATAAACTGTTGCAGGTAGCCGGTTAGATAGGCAACTGGATCATTGGGACGCTTATTGGCTATCTCTGTCAAAGCCTTAATCAAAGGATCGGCCAAGGCTGCAAAGAAATGGAAAATATTAAGGAAACTTTTTATATCGAAATGAGTATTGAACTTACAATCAGCCAGATATTTGCCTTGTTCCGTTTTAAAGATGGGATTGGCCTGAAAACTAACAGGCTGTGATTGACCTGTCAATGGAAGAAAAACTGAATTAGTTACAAAGGACACTTAAAAGTTTCGACTAGATTTTGTACACAAAGCGAGAGTAAAGTTTTGAAACCAAATGAGTTTAAAATTAAACTTAAATACTTTGCAAATCATATCAAATATTGGTACAAGACACATTGCTTAAGGGGAATGGATACAAGAGGGGGGATGAAATGTAGGGATGGGGATAGTAATAGGTACGTACATGTATCTCATGAAAACTTTTACGTGCGACGTTTACATCCGAAGCTGAAAATGTTGGTGGTTGCTTTTTGCTTTTTTACTTTTTTTTGGCTCTTGTGTTGAAGCTTAATGAATGTTAAATAGTATTATAGTATATCTTCGAGTATTTATAATAGTTTTTATTGTATTTACAAATACAGTTGCATATTAGAGAATGTATGAGATGTGCTTGTATCTTTTTCAGTTGCGATCAATAATGCTGTTCTTCTTGCGCTTGAAGATCTTAACCAGCATGTTGGCAATGTGCTTGGAGTTTGTCAGCGACATATCTTTCTCCAGCGACAGAATATTCGTGACCGCAGTGCAAAAGTCCTGGAACAGGACATACTCCACAACGCCCATGCTCTGCATATTGATCAGACGCACTGTCAACTTGGACAGACGATTGGTGACCATGCTCAGACCACGCACGGAGCACAGATGCCGCAGGTTATCCATCTCCTTCATAAGATTGGGCAACTTGACAATAGCTGTCAACTTGAGACCAGTGCCCAGGTAAGCTGGACGTGATTGCAGATAGCCAAGCAAATAGCTCTCCTTGAAGTGCAGCTGGGTCTCCAGATAGGAGACGGCGCGACCCACACGTGTGTAGGCTGCACCCATATCAGCCGGCTCCTTGCTACTGGTGGCTGAGATGATGCGCAGATGTTCCTGACAATTCAACCACACGGCCGTATTGTGTGCGGAATTTACATAGACTCCTCTGCCATAGGGCCAAAGGGCGCCATTGAAGGCAGTCGACTCGGCAGCCTGCACCAGATCCTTGGTATCGAGCAGAGGTATCATTAGACCAAGATTACTCAGCATCAGAGCCACCTCAGAGTCTAGTTCCAAGAGCTCTGTCAGGGTATAATAGCTGCCAGATTGCGTTTCGCCAATGGCCTCCGCAAAGTTGGCCGTAAAGATTTTGCCCATCATGACACGTTCGGCGTGCTCGATCTGTCCTATGGTCAGATTCAGTGGCAGCTCCAACTGATCCAGGTTCCTAGACACCTCCACAATGCAACGTGTGACCAGCAGCGATTCATCATTGAAGACAAAGGCAGCGGTATTAAGACGTTCGCCGTTGTCCATGGGAAAGTAGGCGAGTCGAGGCTGCGGCTTGAAGTCCGCATCTATGCTCAGGCAATGCATGTCCTTGAGGAACGGCACCAGAAACTCCTGGAACACCACAAACACATCAAAGTCGGGCGCTATAATCCCACAATTGATATCCTCCTCCAGATGACGCAGCTTCGAAGTCTTCCTCATTGCCGGCCACAGCACATCGAACAGATTGTGATCGAGTCGAGTTTGTCTCCTTTTAATCCTGTCATACACGGCACGCTTGAGAAAGCGGCTCAAATAGCTCGTCACGCACAACTGCAAGTGCGGAGGCACTCAAAGGCTTTCGATGCGACAGAGCTGAGGCAGAGTTGCCACTCAGCAGTTTGCCAGACTCCGCAATGACGCTGTAACAACGCTCCAGAGTTCTCGAGATTTCGCCATCCTGCAGCTCGCGACGTGCACTGTGCAGATCATCGGGAACTGATGGTGTTGTTGTTGGGCAGCGTTGGGTGTAATTGTTGACGATTATCAGTACAGCACACACAGCGGGCTAGTTTGTACACCAACACACACACACACACATTCATGGACAACACATGGACAACATAAAGACTTGTTTTGTGATTGTGACTTTGCTGAGAATAGGCGCGTGTGCTTAACCAGGTGCAGGAGTAATTAAAGTTACGATGAGTTTGTTGTGTGTCATAAATAATAAATAGTACAAATGATACTGTAATTAAGCCCGAAAAAAATAATACATTTAAATACATACACAGAGCGAAAAATAAATGAATAAACTAATACTTAAAACATATTATATTGCTCAAGTCGAGATTGTGTCCTCTTATATTGAGACTTTTATGACTTGATATAAGTATTTTATTCTCTGCGCTCTCAACCACAAGTTTTAAAATACATCAACATTTTATAAACTTAAGTGTTTATTTAATCCAAGTAACTTGAATTTAAGTACAAAGTACAATCTTCAAATAATTTACAATCTCTTGAATTGGTTGTACTTTTTTTTGGAGATAAGCTTATATTTCAAGTTTGAGCTGTTATTTCTATATCTATCTGTTAAATTACTGCATTAAAAGTTGCAAAATATATTGTAGGTATCCCTACATGGTACTTTGTACTCAACTACGTTAATCTTTAAGTGTGCCTAACTTTTACTTGTACCTAACTTTGTTAATCATCAAACGTTTACAACTATTAATCGCTTATTAAACTTAATCTTTTTACTATAATCAGATAGATTATTAATGACAACAGCTTAAGAAAAACAGCTAATTGCTTTATGCGTAATAAATCAGTTTACAAAAAGCACATCATTCAAAAAACTTCTTTTTAACCCTTTTACTTACTCTTAACGCACTTGAACTTAAACTATGTACGTCTTTCAGTTACATACCAAAAATATCATCAATATTATTTATAATCTCATTGAAGAATTCACGGTTTGCCGCCATTTTTGTTAAGGTTTTAATTGTTTCAACTGTCTGCCGCTAAATGTGAGACCAACTGCGCGTATTAGCCACCAAAAGTTGACTAACAATACAATGTATTGAGGTATGAATATGTGAGCATACGACCAGCGAAGGACGCGTTCTATACAAGTGTGTGTAGGTGTGTGTGTGTGTGTAGCATGTGCAACTACTGAAAATCGATGTGCGGCGGGGAAGGCAAAGTCAACGAGCCAGCCAATCATGTCCGGAAGTTTGGGTTAGCAAACAAAAAAGTACGTATTTAATTATTTTCACTGCGGGTGCTTCAATGAGTGCTTGAGTGTGCTTTTATGTGTGTGCATGTGTGTGTGCGGGTGCGGGGTGTGTGTGTGTGTGTTGTTGCGTGTAACAACAAAACGACGCTAAAGCCAAACAGCAAAGCAAAAAACAAAAACGAAATATAACAAAATTGATTTCCAGCTGGACAAATGAAGAACTAACCTTGATCGCTGAGCAACTGATTCTCAAGTTCCTCGGCTCCAAATAGGCTCAACAGTTCCGTGTAGGTGAGCACATCCTTCGATGTTTCTGTATCCACATAGAATTCGGGCGTATGTCCCAGCTGCGTTTGAATTTTGAATAAGTTTCGACTTAATAACTTATTTATAAGTGCTATTGATTTAAACTCAACGACAAGTTCGAGGTTCGACCTACAAGCAGCTCGCCTTGGCCCTGTTTCAAAACTCTGTCCTTAGCTTGTTGAGTGTTGACATTAATGGCAGTTAGTAAACAGCTGCTGATGTTCCCATATTTAAAACTAATAGCTCTATTCCGGTCTGCATTTAATATTATAACAACTTTACAGAAACTATTCTAGGAAAAAAACTTAAGCAATTAAAAGATAAATGGAAATCTAGAGATCGATTGTAAATAGTATTTAAAGTTATACAAGTCTGTATGGAAGGATAACTGATTACTAAAGAAAAGTCCTTATAATCCAAAAACTAAATAATTCAAGTTTAATACACAATTTTCAATGTTTTCTTTCAATACCTTCCAAGCCGTATAACAGAAAATATGCGTGTATTAGTGTCGAAGATTTTCTATTGTGGTATAAATAATGCGAGAGCTGAGCGCTTTATTTGTTGTACACATATTTACCTTGTCCAGAGCCTTGGTATTGGCGCCCAACTGCGAAAGGACATTGTAGAAGTGGCCGTTGTCCTTAATTGTGGCCGCATAGTGCAGTGCCGTGCGTCCGTCATTATCCGTAATTGCCATGGTCTCCGGAAAGCGTGAGGCCAAATACCGTACAATATCTGCAAGCCAAGAGGAGAAAGGGGGCGAAAAGCAACATGTACAAAACTGTGACATAGCCAGTGTAACCCGCCCCCTCTGGAACTTACCGCTGTGGCCAAAGAGTACGGCAACGTGCAATGGCGTGGCGCCATTGGGTGAAATGTCGTCCTTAGCAATGGCAAACTTCCGGCGATCCAGCGCCTGCTGCAACGCCAACAAACTGCCGTCACGTGCCGCGTCATGCACGCGATGGATTTTCTCCTGCAAGTGCAGCAATTAGTGTTTACAATGGAGTGAAAAGAAAGATATAAGGAGTGTGATAAGAGTAAGATAGAAAGCTGATACAGACCATGTAGCTGGGCACATTGTTGAGAAAGGCTTGTATCTCGGACTCCTTGGACTTGAGACCCAACAGTTTACCGCCCTCGCCATTGAGCACAATCTCGGCCAGCTGCTCCATGTCACCCGACTCAATGACCTGCTGTAGGCGTGCATCCTGTGAAAAGTCAAGAAGATAAACTTTGTTTGGCAATGAACACACAGAAGAGACGACAACAATATTTGTGCTTATGAAGTGAAAGCGGGAGAAAAAGGGTGCAAAATAATAAACTTCTTAAGAAATCAAGCGATATGAGCAAAAGGAACCGATTGTGATAGATTTAGATGAAGATAGAAAAAGGGTTAGCCGCTTATACTTCATCCACTTCATAAGCTGCAGTTTGAGACTGAACTGTATAATCCTCGGCGGCGCCCTGCACAAATCCCTCAATAGCCAGCGCGGAAGTTAGAGAATCTCCACCATCATTATCCTGCACCAGATCCTGTTCCGTTTGCTCCGTCTGCTGCTGCTCTTGTCTCTGTGGTTGTTTGCTTGGCGTTGACGCTATCACATCCTGCAGAGAATTGCGCATTTATTTGAATGCCCAACAAAGCTAAAGGGTGCAGACAAATATACGAATATACACACACACAACTACGACAAAGTGGTTGACTATGCATTTAGTGCAGTTTGCCAGTTTTAATTGCATGCCGAATAGAGTGTCATTTTCTTATACGTATACGTAATATTGCGCATACAAACTATTTAAAGTTAGTTTACCTTGTGGGATTTTAGATATGATCAGAGCCATTAAAATTTTGTGTTCCAACGCCCACTCAATGCTCTTAACGAAAGTAAAACGCAATAAATGCGAATTTGTACAGCCGCAGCAATTTGAGGCATATACATATATAGTAAATTCATCATATATATCATACAATATCTAATGTTTACAACTGTTCCTGACGTTTGCATGCTCAGTTGCCATTTGGATGGCTGCCTGACAGCTGAGCCAAGTCGGGCAAAACGTCAGCCCGAGAAGGACATGGCAACTGAAAGTGAAATGCCAGGACACATACGTGTATTGAATGTGCATTCAACTGCATACATACATACGTACATATACAGAGAACTCTTCTTTTATTATACAAATTTGTATCTGCAGCAAAACAGCTGCTGATTTTGGCCAATCGATATGCGCAAAAGCAATTTTAGACACTGAATCAATCACACATATATGTACGTATGTATGTTTATAGGAAAAGACAAAGAGATATAGCAAAAGACATAAACAAATATGGAAATGGAAAGTAACATACGTTGTGCGATATACGTAAACAAAACACACGACGAGTTGCGGTTATTTTATTGCTGGTTTTTGTTATTCATTTTAATTTGATATTGATTTAATTAAATATGTAGATATAAGTATAGTTTGTTTATAGTAAGTATGTAGTATCAAATATACAATCATATAAGTCTGTACGGATACACGAGAAATCAGTTAAGTTTTAGCAGTATCTAAGCAGTTGTTGTGTTTGATAATATTATTGTTTTTGTTGCAGATTTTTTTTTTGTGGCGTCTACGTTGTTGTACAGTATTTGAGGGTATTTGATAGTTAGGAATTTTAAGTGCCAACAGCTGAATTTTTTTTTTACAGTTCACATTTTTCTAAACACGCTTGAGCAAACGGGCCCAATACATCAATCAATCAATGAAACGATCAATCAAACAATCTACGACAACTGCACATGAATTGGCATTCAAAGCGAGCCAATCTGTACCTCATCGTCGTCCTCTTCCACATCCTCCTCCTCAGCAGCAGCATCAACAGCTGTACTTGGTTTCTCCTCTTCCTTCGGTTCTTCGGTTGCATCTTCTTCTTTTGCTACTTCTGCTGTTTCCACTAGCTCTTTATTTTCTTCTGTTTCAGTTACTGCTTCGTTTGGTATTTCATTATCCTCTGCCACTTCGTTGCCATTCTCAATTGCTTCAGTCTTTTCAGTTGCATTTTCCTCACTCTCAGCACCTAAATCGCCATTCTCTACCGGTTGCTCAACGTCTGTCTCCGCCTTCGTTTCATCCTCCGCTCGCTGCTCTACTTCTGCTTCTTCTCCTTCTGCTGGTTCAACCTTATTAGCATCCGCATCATCATCGTCGCTTACAGCTCTTGCAATATTCTGTAAAAGTAAACAATTGTCGACTGATTGCTTTCCTTGTGAACTTAAAAAAACATTATTTCTTTTCTACATTTATCAGTCAAGCTGATAAAAGCGTGTATTGCCTGTGTGTGAGTGTGTGTTATATACAGCCCTGCAAACATTTTTCTTCACTTTTTTAGATTTTGTATCCTGCAAAATAGAAAGATCATTGTACTGCGGAACAGAAAACTATTGTCGATTGGAAGATATGAATATGTATCGTCTGTAAGATACTTTAATGATAGTCACAACTAAAGAAGAAAGATCACAAACATCTCCAAAATGCTTGCAGGTAATGTGTTAGTGTTAATCAATCTTAAGTGCTTTGGCTGGGGCAAAAAGAAAGCCGCATCATGGCCGACAATAGCTTACTTTAACAAACATACAAACTGCAGCTCATCATTCAGCTTATTGGCCCACAGTTGTAACTGTACAGCAAAAGCGCATGGTGCAAAGCGGCTAACAGCAAATTCAAACAAAAAATGAAGCTCAGGCCACACTGGTCTGAGTATCTCTTGAGTACTTACCTCAGCCTCGCTTTCTGTATCGCCGGCTGTATCGTTAACATCGGCAGCTAGAAAAGCCGCTGGCGTTTCTGGTCGACGCGGTTGGGGCAACGTTTCCATCTCCGGCTCTGGCTCTGGCTCTGCCTCCACTTCTGCATCCGCCTCCGCATCTGCCTTGGACAAATCATCATCCTCATTGACGCTGACACTGTGTGTGTGTGTGTGTGTGTGTGTAAGTGTTTGGTATTCAAAATGCAAAGAACTCTCAAAGCCATGCCACAAAAAAATGTTGGTAACAAAACGCAAGCAGCGCCCACGCCCCCGCCCCCGCCCCCGCCCCGCACAGCACCCACAGCCATGAAAAGCTGACCATGCTAAAGGCCAAGTCAATGTCAAAGTGGCCAGCAAACACTTACCCATCAATTGTGTCCAATTCGGAGGTGTTCTCAGCGCTGTCGTCCAACGATTTACGACCATTTATAGCAACCGCTGGCTTAATGTCCAACTTCTAACCCAAACACAATCTTTTCAATTAGCCAAACTAAAAACCTTGATCCTTACCTTGCTTAGCTTGCTGCTGCTGTTGCTGGCGTCGCCGCCGGCGTTGCTGTCGATGTCATCGCTAAGTGCCTCCCAGTCGGTAACGCTGTCCGGGGAGATGCGCGGTGCTTCCGGCACATAAACCAAGAAAGCCCGTTCGATTTCATGCGGCTTATGGCGGTAATATGAAGGTGTTCTCATTTTCTGCAGAGCAATTAAAGAAATTAAGGCAGTTTTAATTGGTCTGTGCAAATTGGCTTTGTAGCATTTAGCAAATGTCAGGGAGCAATTTACGCAACCTTCAGGGCTGCATGCTTTTACGTATGTAAATGTTTTCGCGATCAATACAAAAACCATATGTTAAAACAAAAATGTGATAAGCAAAACTTTAAAAGTTGTTTAATAATAATAAACAATAAAAAGTGCGTCACATAACTCCAACTTACATAATCCTCTGCCGCCTCATCACAGCCAGCCTGGGTAAGCAGCGTATAGCAGCGCATATTATTTTTGGCGCTGGCAGCCCAGTGCAAAGGCGTCTTGCCTGTAATATCGATCTCGTGGATGCCCTCCGGCCACAGCTCAATGAGATACTCGAGTATCTTGGTGTGACCCAAACCGGCTGCCTTGTGTATGATGTTAAGACCATTGTTGTCCTTGGCTGTCACCATTGCAGTCGGCACCGGCGGCTCCAACTGCATTTGCAGTGTCTCCAAGCTGTTATCGATAACAGCCTGATGCAGATCCTTGGTGGCATTCTAGTAGAAAACAAAGACTCACAGATTTAGTTGTTAACTTTGTTATTGTGAACTTACCATCACATGTGGCACGGCGGCCAAGAAGCGCTTGACACGCCCATTGTTGCTGGCCTGCTGGCAGAGGCGCTGTCCCTGCCCCGCCCATAATATGCGTGTCAGCTTGCCAATGTCTTTTTCGTGCATCCAGATCCGTATGGTCGATAGCTTCACGGAGAAATCTATTAAGGGCCATCAAAATTGCAATTCAAAGTGCAGGAAAAATTAATTTAAGAAAGCAATTTTCTAAGTATTCACCCCCTCTTAGCACACCCCCAGCCCTATCAGGTTTCGATTTCATTTACATTCTTTTCTGTTTTTTTTTTTTTGGGTGCCTTCAATGTTCGTGTTTGCATGCAATTTGCAAGTAAAATCGAAATTAAAAAGCTAAATTTCGCAAGCAAATGCTTAGCTTAAAGTCTCAACAACTTCCATGACTTTTCACGTGGCAAGTTTTCACAAGTTTTTCCTCCTTTCCTTTTATTTTTATTTTTGGCAAACTTGGAAAACTCCTTGAAGGTCGTTGCAATTTAAAATGCAAGCGCTATTGAAATATTGAGCAGTATTTGAGAAAGCGACAGCTGGCAGCACCCCTGCACTTCAAGTCTAACCCCCCACCACGCTTCAAATTCAAAGTCAAACATTACTCATACGCACCTTCGTTCTCACGCCGCTTTCGTCCATTCTGGCCGGCTGCCTGTCCATTCATTGGCATGACTGCAATTGTATCAAACATTTTGTACATTTTGTTTACGTATATGTTTGTATATTATTATTTCTATCGACAGAGCTGTGTTATGTTCATATGTGACTATACTGTGCAGTATTAATTATACGAAAACCCTCCAAACAAAACGCCTACTTTGTGTATTAAGGAATTGAAGGACTCCTTTGCAGAGCAGTTGGTCGTTCGTCTTGTTGCGTGTGGCAAGCTTGAGCCACGTTGGCCAACTAAAGTTACTGACCAAAGCAAGGTGTTGAATTTAGGACAGCTCAATGTGTTATTTCTCCATTTTTATATTTTTTCCTAGTTATTTTTCTCTTTTTTTTCTCGTTTGTTGTGCCCTTTGCCATGGCTTTTGTGCGACCTAGGTGGAAGGTAATTTTGTCCTGTACGCGTTCTTGTGTTGTTCCGTTTTTATGTGTTCTAAGTAAATAGTGCTTGCTATGTGCTTTTCTATTAATATTTGGCTTACATGGGTGATGTATATTATTTTAGATACATATATCACTCTTTTTTACTATCAATGAAAGCAGTTATTAGCGTTTTGTTATCCCTAATCTACACATCTAGGGAATAGGAAAGCGTTGGCCTTTTAAAATCGATGAGTTTTTATTTTTTACCATTTCCTTTCTTTTTGACTTAGTATCGAGTGTGTTTCTTTCATTTATAAATTATAGAAAAAAAAACCCAAATTAATGTTTATATCATGCTCCTTTTCAATATATACATACTTCCCCATAACATCTCTTCTTTAAAAAGTTTCCAGGGTATAAAATTCTTTTGTAAACTACACATTAAGTAGCTACATGTGTATGTAATTATTTAGCCACAACTCATTTAAATTGCCTATTCTCCGATTTATTTGTGTACACAAAACGAAAGCAGTCTCAAAATATGTTGTACAGGTATGCATATAAGTATATATTTAGCACACACATATGTAAATTAAGTTGGAGTGTGGCAACAAAGTTGTAGGCAATAAAAAGGCAACTATTGCCACGGAAATGGCGCATTAGCGAGTGCCACTTAATGTCGTCGCCAGTTGCGAGAGAGGGGAGAAAAGGGGGGCAGGTTACTTGTTGAGCCTATGTTCCCATTTGTGGCACACGCAATATGCAAATTTTGGCCATGTCTGAGCTTTGTCACGCATGCTCTTCACCACCCTCTGCCTTCGCTTTTCCCTAGTGGCTTCTTATTTAATTGGTTGCCACACATAAAATGTAATTGACTTAATTAGGCGCAACTAATGAATATGAATGTAGCACTCAATGGATATATTCATAATTTCGTTCACTCACCCTTTGGCGGCGATGAATGGTAATAGAGTCCATGAAATCTGCGTCTTCGCTTTGGTGGCATGCCTCCAAACCTTTGCTGCTCTATTGAGCTACTAAAAAAAATCCTTTTAGAGTCCACGACTTTGCGAATTACTCCAGTCGCGATTTAATCTGCACATTTTATTGACTTTTTTTATCACTTGTATTTCACAATGTTTGGGCTCCGTTCGATGTCCGTCTGTCGTCTCTGCTAGTTCAACGACGTCTGACAGACAGTTGACGGCTTTAATGCATTTTATGGTCAGTCGACAGTTTTTAGTTTACTCAGCAGTTAGTTGTTATTGTTTTTGTACTTTCGTTAACCAATTGCAGCGGGCGGCTTGCGTGTATCTGCATTAAAAATGAACAACTTGCATATAGAATTTACTATATGTCAACATGGTCACCTTATTTCAAACAAAAAAATAAGAGATGCATGTCTGAACAGGGTGTTTAAATGGTTTCAGTAGTATATCGCATTTATTTAAATAAGTGGGCCACTTTACTTTAATTTTACATTTTAGTTTCCTTAAAATCTGTTTTAAAATTCAGGCTGTCCAAATTATCAGACACATGAAGATTCAAAAGCCTTTTATTTTGTTGCCTTATAAGTTTTCTCTCACATCTATATGTACCAATATTAACAATGAATTTTCTAGAGGACTTTTTGTCTTTTTACCCCTTTTGCACTTCACATATGCCACATTAAATGTTTCTATGCACAGGGCACATTTAGGCACCGCAATCAACCCAAATCTATGGTCGTTAAATAAATACCCAGCACACGTGCATTGCATGTGATGGCTAATAGAAAAAACTATAGCATACACATTGGGGTAACAATTGCAGTTGGCTGTCACATGGAAAAAGGATTGCATACTTTTTGTGGGCAACGCTATCTAATAGAAATAAGCAAGAAACTCAATTGCTTAGTGAGTGGCCGACGACATCGAATACAAACCAATTAACACAAATCGATATTTCGATTCCGAATATTATCAAAAGTAGCACAACAGCAACAACAAGCATAACAAAATCAATTTATGAAAGGACCTCAAGGTCCTGGGTACATGGCAATTATAGCACGTGTTGGAAACGCGATGAGAACTTTCATTGAGCACAACAACTGCAGCGCGAAGACAAAACCCAACTGGCAGCTAAAACATTTATTATGAATTTGCGAATTATTGAGCAATCGAATCGAATATTAAGAATGACTAATTGGAACCTGAACAACTGGCCATTGCGTGTTAAGGCCCAAAAAATAAATTTTTAGGTTTTGAGGGCAATTATTAAAAAGTAAAAACCAATTGACACACTTTCCGGCATTGTCTATCCAAGCTGCGTGGCTCATGACGCAGCTGGAAGTTAAGGAAAAGCCTCAAGGCGACTTAATTTTCTTGGCATGTGACCTAATTTAATGAGTCCACGGGGACTTAAGGGTCACGAGGTGGGCACATTAAAATGTCAATGCCAAATGAACAGCAATTAAAATACCAATAAAATGCTTATTCCTAGCCATTAGCCGTGGAGTTGGCTATAAACATTGCAACCGGAGGGAAGGAAGCTTTTAATTTGATTTACAACACTTTTTATTGCATCATTAATAAGCCACATTGCACTTTGCAGTTGGTGCATTGAACTTGCAACGTGAACGACCCAGCAGCTGGTCAAGTTTACCAATGCAAAGGCCAAAGGCTAACACACATACACAAATCACTAGACACTGAACACAACACTAAGCACTTGAAGTTTTTCCCTTAATTTTTTCCGATGGGTTTTTCCTTTTTCTTTTCAATGTTTTGGTTTGAACGGTGCGCGCTTTACTTGCCGACTGCGGCATATTCAGCATTTTGTAGGTGTTTTTATCTAATTTCTAGCGCACGCACACACAAGCAACCAAACTGTCTGTATGTGTGCAGTTGTTGTTGTTGTTATCCTTTTGGTATCGAATATTGGTAATGGCTGTTAGTGTTTGCATGCAAACGCCAAAAATGGTAACACACAACTGATGAGCACGACGAGTGCCGGGGCGTTCTTACTGCATATGTGTGTGTGGGTGTGTGGGCGTGGTTGTAAGTTCCTTGTGTGCGTATGTGTGTGTAGGAGTGTGTTTCTTGTCTTAGTTGTCATTGTAATGCGTGCATACGTTTGTGCGCTGTGTGCAGCGTTACGCTGGCAGCCTAAAAGTATGCCACTCAATTTGAAGTCATTTTTATTTTAAGTCTTTTGAGGTCACCTAAATAACTTGAATGAATTGTTAAAGGTTAATATAATTGAGATTTGTGTTGAATGTTGATTCTTTAAATGGGCTTCCTTCGTGGATAATTATTTAAAACCTTGAAATACTAAATTATAAGTTTATCAGCCACTTTCAGTCACATTCACACGTATATTTTTTTAGCTAACATTCGTACAACTTGCAGCTTAAGATTTAAAACTAGTCTTATAAAATTATGCTTGAGAATGCACAGTTCGGGTGGGGGGCAGTCTGAGCAGAAGGGCAGCCACAAAAAAAACTATATATATAAACTACACGAAAAATACATTTATATAAAAACCTAACACTAATATTCAGTTATGGGTCAGTTCATCCGCAGAGACATGTATAGGATTGGAAAATTCGATGTTTTCAGCGGCGACATCTGTAAATAAATCCATTTATATAGTAGCTTTATAGATACAAATATATTTCAAGATGACTCACCTAAATGTTGTCGATCATAGTCAATAATGCTGCTCACAATGCTGTTGAGAAAGTCCTGTGTAATAGTTTCCGTAATGTTAACCGGTTCGTAGTAGAGGAAGCTGCGCTTCTGACGCTGCCTCACTCCCGCATCACGTTTACTGCGGAACAGAGCCAGACTGATGTGTGACTGCTGCAGCGGAAGATTGTCCGCACCGAACTCCAAGCACTTGCCCTGGACACAGTAGCGTCTGCCCACCTGGGAGCAGCGTGTGCCAATGGGAAAGTGTCCATTGTTGCCGTTCACCAGATAGTATCGATACTTGATCAACTCATCCTGGCAGCCAACGCGACAGCTGCGATCCGGCTCGCCAATGCTGGCCGAGATCTGTGCTCCATGGCCGGACAGACCACGCACCTTCAGCTTATACCTGGCACACGTCTGCTCCGCATACTCGGCCGGAGTCAATAGTCTCTCGCAAGGTTTCACTTTGTGCGTGCACAACTGTATATTGGGTTCACGCGTATGCCTGGAGCGAACCACTTGTACGCCCTTTGACTCTGTCATGCAATTGGAGTGACAGCCAGACTTGACCTCCCACTCCGTGACGATGACGATGACGATGACGATGACGACTCGACCACCAGCGAGGCAGAGGCGGGTGGTGGCACTGGTTTGCTATACGACTCCTGCACCACATTGTTGTTGTAGTATTTGTATTCATTCGTTGGAGTCTTGCGCTTCAAGGACTGTTGTATATGATTCTCTTGGCCATGAAAAGTGCGCACGGCAACCTCTGCAAAGAAATGTGAAAGTTATCGATTAAACTTTTCATTGTTTAGTATTTATAACATACCATTCTCATAGCGATTTCTGTAATGATGATAGCTGGGATGCTGTTTGCTCTCCAGCTCCGTGGAGTCACGTTGTGGAGGTCTAGGATTGCGATACGCACAGAAGGTGCTGTCCATTTTGAAGAAGTTGCTGGTGGCATTATCGCAGGAGAACTGTTCACAGCGACCGGCAATGCAGTAGGCAATATCGTCGTGACTCTGATGCTTGGAGCGGCAAGTGGTGCCATCCGGAAAGGTCCAGCGACGGGATTTAGTGCCATTCGTGCGAGTGCGACAGAAAACCTTGCACGAATCCTCTAAAGAAAAGAGTATTAAAAGATGAACCAATTCGATTATTCCTTATAATTACCAATTGAGGCGCTTATCTGCTGACCCTCTCCGGTCAACTCGCTGTCGGACTTCCTCGCCTGCTTGCACACCTGTGTGGCAAAGTCCTCGATTGTCTGGAGCGGCACACTGTAGCACTGCTTGGCAATACATGTCTCGAACCTGCGATCCCGACCCATGCAACGCTGACGATAGTTCCGACAGCTGCGACTGTAGATGCGAAGTCCCGTGCTGCCCTCACGCAACCTATTGGAGGGACCATAAAGGCAGCCGGAGTCGCAGTCACTGGCCTCGCCCCAATCACCCCAGTCGCTCCAGGTGTTGCTCACTGCAGCAGGCAGCTCATTGCCACTCGTCTTGTACTCGTGCAACAGTTGACCCACCATCTTGCTGGAGTCGGCTGCAATGTTGGCGCTGCTGCTCTTCTCATAGCTGGGCTTGGAGTAACCACTTAGCTGCTTCAGCGAACTCATCGCCGTCTCCGGCGTGGGTCGCACCTTGCAGTAGCCACCGCGGCACCACTGTAAAGAAATGGAACTTAGTTTATGCTCAAGTGGGGCTGGTGTCCGACTTACCATGCCATCGCCACACTCGGTGCCTTCTAGTGCTGGATGTGAGGTCCATGTTAGACGCTCCTGCTGGCAGTGCAAATCGTGACAGATCTCCGACTTGCTCTGACTATTCGCACGTACCGCATTGCGTCCGTACTTGAGCATACACTGTTGATTGGCATCGAAGCGTTCGCCTGGCAGCATTCCCTCAGCCGAATGATCGAGATTCGCCTTGAACTGTCCCCGATCGAAGAGGCACTCAGCCTGTGATTGACTGCCAAATTGAGTTTGTGATTAAGATCACCAAGGACTAAGGTGTTAAGTTGCTAACTTACGCTAGAAACTCATCCAGGTAGGTGCGAGAGCATTTGGACCAGGTGATCTTGCCACTGCCCAAAGTGGGTGACATAATGTGCAAGCTGGGATCGCAACTGTTCTCCTTGGTATCATGACGCATGCCCAAACTGCACAAAAAAATCATTGTATCAAACATTGAACATTGTTGATCTACTTGAAACTCACTTGTGTCCAATTTCGTGTGCCACAACGAAAACACTCTCAAAGTGTTTGCCCTCGTTGATGGTGCAGGAGGATGTGGGCGTGCACATGCCTCCAACGGGCGCTAATCCCACCACTTGGCTTATCACCTTGCCGTTCTTGGCCAGCACATACAGATCCAGGCCCGTCAAGATGACCGCGTGATCATAGTGCAGAGTGTCCGCATCCGAGGCGGGATTCAAACCCTTCTGCCACTGGCAAAAGTTGCTCAAATAGTTGTCAATATCGCTGGAACGCCGCAGGTCGGGCGGATCCTTGCGAAAGATCTCCAAGCGCTTGAGCACAAAGTTAATGCGTCTGCCCAGCGTCGGATGATGATACAGCAGCTGCACGCCATTGATCATGGCTAACACAAAGCGTATGAGTTGACTTTCCGTATCCTTGGGATAGTTCTTCTCCATGTGCCGATACAAATCACTGTCCACAAATATGGCTGTCTCAATATGCAGCTCATGTGGCGCTGGCCAGCGACGTGCTCCCGCTCCTCCTCCCCCGCCACCTCCGACAATGTGCCGCCTACGACGCGGAGAGTCGGAGCCGTTGGCAATGCCACTGTCATGATGATGATGATGTGGATGTGGATGTGAATGTGAATGTTGATGATGATTATGATGATGACGCGGCTGATAGCGCAGTCGCAGCTGTGATTGCAATTTGCGACGCAGCTGCTGGCGTTGATGAGGTTGTTGTTGTTGCTGTTGTTGCTGCTGTTGTTGGAGTTGCGGTTCGTTGAATTCGGCTGCATCGGGCTCAAACTGCAGCTGACTGTCTAACGGTGTCGTCTGACTGAGACTGGGACTGGGACTGTGCTCCAAGCTCTTATCTAAGCGCGCCTGATAGAGCACATGGCTGGCAGCACCAAAGCGAGCTGGCAGCGGTTGGATGACAAAATTGCTGGCATTCTGCTGGAAAACGCCGCGCTGCAAAAGATGCGTTAACATGTTGTTGCAGTTGTGATTAACTAATATGTGTGCTATGATGTAGCATTAGGTTAAGTAATCTACGAGGGTGTTCACGCACCCTGAAAAATGTATTGCGATAGTGCATAGACCCCAGACTATCTATACGAAAAGTCTCGCAGATCTGCGCAAAGTAAAGCTGGGAAATGTCGATGTTTAGTATATTTCAGTAGTAAAAGTAATTTAAACTGGGTTGTTTGATAAAATAATCCACTAATTTTTTCATCTTACTATTCAGAAGCGCAAAAGTCCCAAGCATATCTTTAAAGCTATTTTTTTGTATAAATCCAGAAAAGTAAACAAAATGTAAATGAGTGTTCAAATGTGCGACGCGTTGCAATGCAAAAATCTGTTAACGCACTTAGTGTAGTAGTGTAGTTATATTATACTCCTTTAAAGTTACTGGCATTATTCTCACAGTACTCACCACACTTTCTTCATCGCACAAATCGAGGGCTGCCCATGGACTGCGATAGATGCAGCGCTCCAAACGATGCACCAGCTGCGGCGAATGCTCCACAAACTGCGTGCTATTCGCATTGCGACGTATAAAGATGAAGGCATCGTCGATCAGTTGTGGCATTTGCAGCAGCTTCAGCTTCAGTTCTGCCTCCACATTGCCGCCTGCCAAATGCATTTGAATTGAATTAACACTATTCGCATAATGACCGACAGCAGACGCAACTGGAGCAGCACGAGTTATATATGTATATGTGTGTGTGTGTTTTATGCATCTGTGGCATGCATTTAAAACTTACCTTGTGCCGCACTGCGACGCTGACGCTGTTGCTGTTGATGATGATGCTCCTGCTGCGCTGCACTGCGTCGTTCCAGATGCACCAATTTGAATTCGGGCGCTGCAAGGTAAACAAGCAAACAAATGCGCAATGTGCATTCCATGAATCGATAATCATAACAATGTTCAGGCCAAATAACAACAATTGCGCACATTTAAACGCCCCCGTGTTTCTGACCATCTTTCGGTTCTTGCTAATAACATGTTTCAGTTCGTTTCGAACGCTTATTTTCCTGTCATCATTTGGCATTGATTTGGCAATTGAAATAAGTGCATACTAGTTTTTAAGGAGAGATCCCTTAGGCGAACGATTTCTTTGGTTGAAAATTATTCTTATTCCCAATATTATTATGGTAGTTTTTTGTTGTACTAACAAGCTATCATTAAATTGCAACAAGACCACT
Source organism: Scaptomyza hsui (assembly GCA_018152825.1). Classification (NCBI taxonomy): domain Eukaryota; kingdom Metazoa; phylum Arthropoda; class Insecta; order Diptera; family Drosophilidae; genus Scaptomyza; species Scaptomyza hsui. The sequence continues at coordinate 6,108,412 of JAECXO010000002.1, forward strand.
TTAAAGTTTAAACTGTTTTCCATTTTCATTACATATTGTTCACATAATTGAGTTTGGGCCAAGTTTGTAAACACATATTATAAAGTTTATTATTTAACATTGACATACTTAGGAATATGAAAAACTATTTAAAAAAGATAATTATTAAAATGGATTCACCTAGAAACAAGCACGCAATTAAATTGGAAAACTTTTTCCTTTAGTAAAAAAAAAGATTTTTATAGGACTTTATTTTTTTGTGAAAAGAGAATGTTTGTCTATAGGTTTTCTAAGCTTTTTTGATATCTTTTAAGAACTCTGCCTATCCGCTTCAAGAAACTTTCACTATTAAGACCTTTGTGGGTTAGCTTATGTCAGCTCATAATCTTTCCAATCCGTTGCGCCCCAAGAACTTACCTGGTGCTGTGCCAAAGATTAAAGATCGCTCGTGACCCGCCAGCTGCTCCAGTAGAGCGTTCTCGTCCAGCTGGAAGAGAAAGGGAAGCATGTTTAAATGCTATGCAAACTTAAAAAATCGTGGAGCAAGTAAAGCAGTTCAACAAAGCGTAAAAAGAGCCACAGAGCCATGGCCCAAAAGGGTTGTCTTAAAACAGCCAGAAACCAAATACCAAAATGAAAAACACTTTCACTGCACGCAACAATAGAAAATTAGTTTAGGAAAATCCCCATTAACTTGTATACGTTTATTTTTTTTTTTATAACAAAGTCTAGGGCAATGGGGGAAGTGGTTGAAAAACCGCAAGTTGCACACAACGCGTATCGTGTATCGGTAATCGTAATCGTATATCGGTCAGCAGCTACACTGAAGCTGTGCGTGTGCCGGTTTGTGCTATTATTTAATTTAATTTGTTGTTACATTTTGGAAAAGCGCGTCGATGGGCAGCGATGCGTGAAGAGCGCTTCACTGGGCTCCAAATGGGCGGATAATCCCCGCCTCCCCCTTGCCCCTACCACTACAATCAACTGCTACTTACAGCGCCAAAAGGTGTTGCACAAATTGCTGTGGGCGTATGTGGTATGGTAAGAAAAGCATTGCTGCTGAAAGTGGGCGTGGCAATGAGCTTTTCGATTTTTAAAGTGGAAAGAAAGGTGAGCGATTGATAATGCTTAGTAATCTGGGTGTAGGATTCACGATAACATTTCGATAAATATTTAATGTCTCTTAAAATTGTTTGATAACATATTTTAACAGCTCCCATAATAAACACGCATACGAAAAGTAATCGATAACATATCGATAGCTATTATATATGAAATCGATAACTGTTTAATTCTACAGCGGCAACGTCTTATAATTATTTTTGAAAGCTCTTTTGCAAACTTCTTGTATTCGGTAAATAATCGATAACTAGTTCACTCTTTTCTGTCAAACTTAAACCAAAACTTGTAACCAGGGCGTAAATTACACCATACTTCCATTCATTCTGTCACTCGTCCACTCACATTAGCTTTGTGTGAGTGCATTCAAACAATGTTCGATAAAAACGACACTAATTGACGGCAAGGGCAACGGCACAAAAGGCCGAGTGCCGGAAAAGCTTGCCAAGCACACAACAACAAACAAATAACCCAACAAGTGTGGAAATGGTTGTGGAAAATGCCTGCAACAACATTCGCACTCACAGGTAACCGATTATGTGATGAAATTTTGCGTGACCCGTGGCAAAAACAGCAGAAACAACAACTAAAATAGCAAAACAAAGAAGAAATTAAGTCACAGTAAAATGTTCGGTAAAACGTAAGCCCAATTGAGAGTCCAAGAAGTAATAATGTAAAAACGACTCTCAAATAACAATGGCGGAACCAACGATCTTAACGTCACAACGAAGCAACCAAAAGGTTCTCAACTGCGACCAAGTTGTATTCCCAGCTAATTGCAAGTTGGGTCAATAACTTGGCGAATGTGCGCTCAGCTGTAAATTTCACAGCTGCCAAAAACTGGAGCCACACTTATTGCCCAGCTGCTGACGCTGTTGTTTCCTAGCCAGACAAATCGTGCGATGCATTCCGACCAAACGAGGTTGCTTTATATACTACTGATCAGGGTTTGTCAAGTTTCAAAAGTATCTTCTAATGCCACCCTCGCTTTTCCTGATGCTGACTGCAGAATTGTTCTCAGAACGTCAAGTTGTGTAATTTGACAAGCTGTCGACATGTTCGACAAAAGATTTTATTTATTTGTAGCAAATGGTGTTTAGCCCAGTTGGCATCCAATTTCCAAAGGGGTCATTAAACGCCTCACGTTACAGTTGCAGTTGTAAAAAAAAAAATTAGTTCACTGCCACGCCTCATATGTTTGCTGACAGTTCTTAATGAATCACGCGTTTTGCATATTTTGTCTAGTCTGCAGATTTTTCAGACAATCACCTGATTCATATTCAGCATTTTTAGTGGGTTAAACATGAGCCAATGCATGATATCACTCACACAGACAGACAATGGAACATTTGGCCATGTGACAAATGCCATTAACAATCAATTAATCGTTCAAATTGCAAACAAATATCTCTATTTACCTCAATGCCATTCCAGCTGACGCTTCTCCTGCGTCGCAGCTCAATATGCACTGCGCTGGCAGCGACGTCGACTGAGGCAGCGACTGCAGCATTCAGTGTGTCCAGCAACAAGGCAGCCAAAACAATTAGGCACAAACGATAACGACGATGACGATAACGATGAGGCTGCTGCTGATTAGCTGCAATCGCAGACATAACGACGCTTCGAAGTTGACAACAATTAAGCGATTTGTGTGTTTGTGCCTTGTAATATTACTATTTACATTTGTTGGTTGCTCAAACCTGGTTGTTTTGTTGTTGCATTTACCACGCGAGCAAATTGCATTTGTTGCAAAATATACAATGCTGCTATTATTATTATTTGTTGTATTATTTTTTTTTTGTTGATTCTGCTGCGCAAGCTAAATTAACTTGCGTATTTGCGTCATCATTTTTACTTGTGTTACATTTTCTGCAAAACATACAAAAAATATTATAAAAAGACATGTACATATGCACTATTTCACTTAGTTTTTGTTGTTGTGTGTTTTTTTTCGATTGCAGCAAAAGCAGAAGCAACAGGGCAGAGAGAAAAGTGAATGCACGCAGCGATGCCGACGTTGACGCTGACGTCGACGTTGAAGTAAGCGCCTGCTACTTCTGTTTGCTGCAGTTAATTTAACTGTTTATGCACTAATTAATTGCTGTTGTTGTAGATTTGTTGTTGCTGTTGTTTTACTTTTTCTACCGTGCCACTTTTATTTCTATTGATTTAAACATGAAATTTCGAGCGCAAGTTTGTTGCTTAAGTTCTTTGTGGTATCGATTACATCGATTAGCCTCTCAAATCGGTCACACTTAATTGGTATCAGCTCAACTGTTTGCACTTCCTTATTGCAGGTAACACTACTGATAACGATACCAACAGGGCCAATTTAAAATTCAGCGCTGCTTTGTTTAACTATTTATACGCATTTATTTTTATTTAAACAGACAGAGCACACACAAATCAACAGCCGCTCTCAAGCATAACACACATTTTATGGAGTACACAACTTATGAATTTTTATTACACTTTAACCGAAAAATAATACGAACTATAAATCATTTTGTGTGCAGACCGCTTTATTTTTGGAGGTCAGCTCAATCGATTTTCCAACTGCTCTGGCACCAATTCCAGCAGATTCAAGAACCAGATAAATAGAATTTTTATTTTATGTGTATATAAAATTTGAATTAAACACGCGCGCTTTGTGCCTTAAAAGAGATCGTTTCACGGCAGCGCCACATTCGCGAATGACGAAAAAATCACAACAGCGGAAAACTTTATTCAAGCCGCGAGCCACACGATCGTCGCTCTCTTTTGCAGCGAATCGAGTTCGTGAGCGCCCTCGGTTTAGAGTTGAAGATGGAGCTACTACTGAAAATACTATATGCTAATTAGACGGCGTCGTCGTTGGACGGAAAGGAACAATAGAATGGCACCGTTAAGTAAAGCAGCCGAAAAATTAGCAAAAAGTGCAGATGCCAATTGTTTTTTTTTTCTCGTCTTTTTTTTTGTGTGCTGTTATTCTTGTTTTTGTGGTCAAGTGCCTGAAAATGATGGGGGTAGAGCTGGCCAGACGAAAACTTGACACTGATCATCACAGTCTTTGAGTAAGAAAAACACAACAAACTAAGAATTATGCTGCATTTCCGTTTGCCGTTTGATGTAACAACAACGAAAACAAGAAGACAACAAACACTAAGTGCATTGTGAAGGAAATCTTAAATCAGCAATGCAAATGCAAAACGGGCGCTGAATTGTTAAAGTACATTTTCCATCAAGCTGCAAAACGGCAGCCAATTGAAGTGATCAACTTTTAATTGATGCAATCAGTGAATGAGACAATGATAAATCAACACACATGTAACCCACATATTATACATGCAATGATTTATTTTGCATTTGTTGAATAATAACAATTAACTAAAAGATTGCCAATATTGAATAAATAATTCAATTCAAATCGCTTAACGTTTCAAAATTCGTAATTATTTTTATGGGTAGGACTATTTGCTCACTGACAACAGCTCATAGCTATGAAAGTTTTGAACAACACATTCAGCTGAATGCAGAGTTGCTGACACAAACATCGCTTGTGTGCTCTTTTGGTCACACTATTTGGCGCTTATTTCATGTAATCTCAGTTGGCCACATTATTTTCATCACTTGGCGTGCTTTTCAAATCTAAACGGCAGCGGGTTGCGTTCGCATCGTGCCTAGAGCTCGAAACACTCAAATGAAATTTTAATTAAAGTAGCAATCGTTGATTTATACATTTCGAACTTTATTTTGTGCAATCTAAAACAAGCTACAACAGGCTAAACAACGAAAAATTCAAAATATATTTATGTTAAAAAGTCAAGCGACGCGCTCAAGTGAAAATACATAACATAGCGCAATCTGGTTCATTATATATTTGTGTTAAAAATAAATTTAAACAATCAAAATGGTGGGCACAACCCTGAAAATGTTTTTGGATGAGGTAAGAATTTTAAAAAGTGCATTTAAAATAAGTTTTTATTATAAAGCAACAGCAGCAGCAGAAAACGCAATGCGTAAGCAGCGACGCCGCCGCCATTGCGGCATCAGCGTCGGCGCAGCAGCAAAAGAGAAGGGTACAAAAAAAATGCCGTTTGCCCAACATTGTTGTTGTTTTTACTGATGCTATTGCAGCAGCGGTAATTGTACTTGGCGCCTTTTTCTATCATTCTCTCTTTCGTTGCTTTTTGGGGATCTTGCGGTACCTTTACCGCTAATTACATTTCTCTTTGCTGCACTATGCATTCAAAATGGCCGTTTGCTTTTGATTATTTGCAGAATGCACAGGAGAACTACAAGCAAGTACAAGTTAAGAAACTGACAGTGCCTTCAAATGAGGGAGCCACAAAACGCGCCGCACTCGGCGACTTGCAGAATCGTGGCCTAGGCCGTGACGTTGCCGCCAAAGATGTGGCTCAAAAAGAGTAAGTGAAAAAGAATGAGAAAAAAAAAATGTTTGATGCTTAAAACAATTTACGAGTGTCGGGTTAAGAATAAAACAAGTTATAAAAGTTAAATCAATTCATGTTCTACGCAGACTTAAAGATGTGAAACTTACCAAGGCACGTGTGGACACACATTGGAAGAAGCAGCCACTGGCTGCTAATGGGGCAGCCAAAGCCGGTCCGCTGCTGCGCTCCAACTCGATACGCACTGGCGCCCTTGGTGCTTCCACTGCTGCTTCGGTCCTGACACGCCAGCTGGCGGCCAGCGCTCTGCATGCAGGCCGAACAGCAGCAGCAGCAGCTGCAGCGGCAACAACAACAATGGCCAATGCAAAAGTGGCCGCCGATGCGAACAGCAAGCGTAAGTTAAAGACCTTAACCCAACAGCCCTCCAATCCTCCTATCACAACCCAATCCCAACGTACTGTTGCAGCAGCTACAGCCGCAGCAGCAGCCGCTAAGCAAAAGTCCACGTCCGATGAGAAAGTGAACACGCTGCGCCGTGAGGACAGCAACTTGTCTCGCAAATCCCTAACCAAACTGCGTGCTGCCTTGGCCAAACCCAATGTGGTTGCAGCTGCCGTCAAGAAGGAGGTGTTGTTGCCGCGGGCACAGACCAAGAAGGAACCTGTTGCTGCTCCTGCTCCTGTTCCTGCTCCTGCTACAGTGCAGATAAAGAAGGAAACTGTTGAAATAAAGAGGCTGCTTCCTGTAACCAGCACACATAGCACAGCAACAACAACAACAACAAAAGTTTCGCTGTCCAGCCAGCGTTTGTCTGAAGTGGAGGATATCGATGCCGATGATCGAGAGAATTTGATTTTGGTCTCTGAATATGTGAATGATATTTACGACTATCTCTACGAGGTGGAGGAGCAGCAGCCCATCTATCCCGATCATTTGGAGAATCAATTGGAGGTGTCCCATAAAATGCGCGCCGTGCTCATCGATTGGATAAACGAGGTGCACTTGCAGTTCCATTTGACTGCCGAAACGTTCCATCTGGCCGTTGCCATCATCGATCGCTACCTGCAGGCGGTGAATAACACCAAACGCAAGTACTTGCAGCTGGTTGGCGTTACGGCCCTGTTCATAGCCACCAAATACGAGGAGCTCTTCCCACCGGCCATGGGTGACTTTGTGTTCATTACGGATGACACGTATACGGGCCAACAGATCCGTCAAATGGAGTTGCAGATACTCAAGGCGATTGATAACAATCTGTCGCGTCCATTGCCCATACATTTCCTGAGACGCTACTCGAAGGCAGCCAGTGCTGAGGATCATCATCATGCCATGTCCAAGTACTTTTTGGAATTGGCCAGCATTGACTACAATTTGGCCAGCTGCAAGCCCTCCGAGGTGCGTTCTCACTAATTACTGTTGCTTCTTATTTAACCCAATCTTCTTTGTTTAGATTGCCGCTGCCTCGCTGTTTCTATCGCTGCACTTGCTCAATGGCAACGCTCGCGCTGCCACGGGCTTCAACGATAAGCACTGGACACCGACACTGGTGCACTACTCTCGGTATACGGCCGCACATTTGCGTCCCATAACGCGACAGATTGCCAAGTTGGCGCGCGATGCGCCCACTGTCAAATTGCGGGCCATTTACACCAAGTATCAGGCCAACAAGTTTCACAAAATTGCACTGCGAAGTGAACTAAGTGGTCCGCTCATGGACTCGATTGTGGGCAAGAAGTAAAACTGACTGAAGGGTGGAGGATTAAGTAGCAGAGAGAGAGAGACCCCCATTACACGACTTTTAGCGCATATACATTTATGCAGTACAGTTTTCGTTTTGCTGGACTGCAATTTAAGTTTAGTTCAATTTGTTTTCTATTTAAATTTGTGTATTTTTTCGTTTAATTTCTTTGGTTGAGTGTGTGTAATAATCATCATATATGGTGTCATATAATTGTCCTATGTACGCGTCTCCTTTTTGTGTTGTCGCCGTTCTCAAAGGCGATCACCAGCAAAGGCATTACCCCCGTCCCCTAATATATATATAAATTTGTATATGTCGGGATCCAGGCAACAAACTCTGGCCTGTTTTCCTGCTGTCGATTTTTTTAAACTACTGCACCTATATATGCAAATGTATATATGTTTGTATGTAATTTTATAAACTTATGATGAGCTGTGGTTGGACACGGAGAGCACCGAGGAGCTAAACGATGAGCAACGAGCGCATTTGCTGGCTGAACATATCGGCGTTGCCTCTTTAAGTTAATGTTCTTAATACAAAAAAATAAAAAAACGACAAAAAATCAAGCAAAAATTTGACAACTTATGCATAATATTATTATATTGTAATTAGCTTAAGCAATTTGGTTATAAAAATTGTGCTCTACATATGTATTAAATAACATTATATATTTAAAAATATTTAACTTGCACTTGATAATACATAAAATCACATTTCAATTTGCAGCTTATTTTATACTTTGTTTCCCCCCCATACATCATTTATGCATCAATAAAATTTGCAAATAAAATATGTATGTTTTGCTTTATACTTTTTCTTGACCGCTTTGGAGCGAAACATGTCAAAAAGCGCGCAGCTGATGGAAGTCTGTGAGAAAGTTGAAAACCGGAACGTAACACAAAAAGGCAAAAGGAACAAAAACGACCCCTGCGCGCTCCTTATCAACAAGCGGACAATGGAACAAAGTGGGCATTGAAACTTGCTTGTCTTTGCTTTTGCCTTGCCTCTTGTTTGATCGCAGGTCAGTTTTTTTTCCTCCCTTATGCGTTTATGTTTCAACTTCATTGGCTGCATGCGCATGTGTGTGTTTGTGTGTGTATACTTTCTGTTCTTGTTTCTTTCTCGGCAGCAGCAACATTTGGCTCGACGTCGCTGCTTGCTCGCGCACGTGTATGTTTAAATGTGTATGTGTTACGTATGCGTGTGTGTGGGTGTCTTTGTGTGAGTGCGAGCTCGACTGACGGCGGCAACTGTTGGCGACTGTTTCGCTCAGCTAGCTGGGGCCGCTGTGCGCCTGTTCGAAATTTAAGTTTGACGGTTTTATGGCTCTCATTAATTTCGACACTTTTACGAGCAAACAAATGCAATAAAAAGAAAGCAGCCAACCAACCAGTCAGCAGGGAGCACACACACACACACACACACACAGATGGGGACTGACTGCTCCAAGCTGGTGAGAGGCCTAATGAAAAATCGCAGTTATTTTTCTTGCTCCTGCCTGGAGCCATGTTCGTTGTCTACGTTTGCCTTTTGTGTCCTGCACACACACACACACACACACACTGAGAAGAGTTATTGGATATGGGCATTTGTGGCACAGTCATTGGGTTCTTCGTCTCTAGTCGGTTCCCTTGTGCCTTTTTCTGTGAGACTGTTAACGAAATATGCAGAGCGTAAAGCAGCCGAGCATTGAACTGTGGCGCCGCCGTCAAGGTTCCCGCTGCTGCTGCTGCTGATGAGTGCGTTGCTGCTGTTATCCTGTCAGTTGTCAGGTAGTCGGCTATGTAGGACCGCTCGCTACCCGCTGAGGGGCTGCAAGGTCACTGCGGAAGGTTGTGAGAAGAAGGACAGCTGCGGATCAGCTGAGAGAAAGAGACGACTTTGCACAGATTATTTCAGAGGGACATTGTGTCTGGCTGTCTGTCTGGATGTTTGGGTGTTCTCTACCTGTGACAGGATTTTAATTAGTTATTTACCACAGCTATACTTTGGGCAATGTTTACTTAGGTAATCTTGAACCGAATACATACAGAAGTTGTCATAAGCTGATAAAGCAGTCAGAAGAGATAACTAACTGGGTAATATTACATTCAAAAGATACAAATTCTGATCTTAGTAGGTTATTTAAAATCTTGTTTAAGTCAAATATTGCACTTCGGTTATCTTGGAAAGTTGGGAAAATCTAAGAATTTCTTCCCAATCTAAAATTGAACGGTCTTTAAAAATCCATGCAGTTTTGTCGGATTTTTGAAAGCTTTGATTTATTGCCAATCTCAGTAGTTTTTCTCAAGCACTTTTCACTCATTTCAAGATCAGCAAACAGTATTGTTTTATATAATCACATAGAAACCAAAATTTAACTATAGTATCCACTAAACAGACACTAATCCAGATGCCACATATTGTTCAAGAGTATAATTTAGTATCGTTTTTATTTTCATCGTTTCACAATCATCCACATTACGGTATTTCGACTATTATGCTCGATTACAATATTTCAAATATTGATTATATGTAGTTTAAGCTAGAACAACAGAGAGTAATGCTGAAATTCGAAGTTTGCTCCCGACTGCGTGCACCACGTGCGTCCATCTCTCTCTCTCTCTCTCTCTGTTTCTCTCCCAAAACGGCAAAGGACATCACGAGGTATCACGCAGCAAAGGAAAACATGAATGCGCAAAGGTTGGTTTTATAATTTTTTTTTGTCTGTATTTTCTTACGGTGTAGGTTGTGTTTTTTACTTTCTTCATTCTCAATTAGATGATATTCTTGATGTTTTTGTTGTTGTTGTGTATCATCTACGCGCAGTCTGGCAGCATTGTTTAGTTGAATAACGTGAATATCGGCTTAGACATTAGATTATTTATTTTGTTTGTAAGGTAAGTTCTGCCTGGTTATCTACGATAAAACTGTACGCGGCTGCTGTTCTTGTTGTTGTTGCTGCTGCTGCTGTTTAACCCTGGAAGGTGGACAAAAACTTGAGGACAATGTCCTTCAGCTTAGCATCGACATCGGGCGAGATTTGTCCCTCCTTGGCAATGGAGGCAAGCAGACCCTGCTCGGTGGTCTTGATGTGCTGCAAGAACTCCTTCTCGAACTTGGTGATCTTGGCGGGATCCATCTTGTCCAAATGACCGCGCACACCGCAGTAGATGACAGCAACCTAAATTCAAACGAGACGAAATTTAGTAAAAGTTCTATGCGGCACATTAAATTCATTTTCTTGCCTGATCCTCAATGGCCATGGGCACATACTGGCCCTGCTTGAGGAGCTCGGTAAGGCGCACACCACGGTTCAGCAGCTGCTGGGTGGAAGCATCCAGATCGGAACCGAACTGGGCGAAGGCAGCCACCTCACGGTACTGGGCCAACTCCAGCTTCATGGAACCGGCGACCTGCTTCATGGCCTTGGTCTGGGCAGCGGAGCCGACACGGGACACAGAGAGACCCACGTTAATTGCGGGACGGATACCCTTGTAGAACAGCTCAGTTTCCAAGAAGATCTGACCGTCAGTGATCGAAATGACGTTGGTTGGAATGTAGGCGGACACATCACCGGCCTGCGTCTCAATCACGGGCAGGGCGGTCAGTGAACCGCCACCCATAGCTGGGGACATCTTAGCGGCACGCTCCAACAGACGCGAATGCAGATAGAACACATCACCGGGGTAGGCCTCACGACCTGGGGGACGACGCAGCAGCAGTGACATCTGACGGTAGGCAACAGCCTGCTTGGACAAATCATCATAGATGATCAGGGCGTGCTTGCCCTTGTCGCGGAAGTACTCGCCCATGGCGCAGCCAGAGTAGGGAGCCAAATACTGCAGGGGTGCGGCATCAGAGGCGGTGGCCGACACAATAATTGAGTATTCCATGGCACCCGAATCGGTCAAACGCTTCAGAATCTGGGCGACAGTGGAACGCTTCTGGCCAATGGCAACGTAGATACAGTACAGCTTCTTCGACTCATCCTGGGCATCGTTGAAACGCTTCTGGTTGATGATGGTATCAATGGCCAGAGCAGTCTTGCTGCAAGCGAAAGGTGAAAACGTGAATAATCACAATTTGAGTTTGATAACAGGTGCACCACTTACCCAGTCTGTCTGTCGCCAATGATCAGCTCACGCTGACCACGACCGATGGGCACAAGCGAATCGACGGCCTTGATGCCAGTCTGCATGGGCTCGCGCACAGAGACACGGGGAATGATGCCGGGGGCCTTGATGCCGACACGGAAACGATCCTTGGTGTTCAGAGCACCCTTGCCATCGATGACATTGCCAAGAGCATCGACAACGCGACCGAGCAGCTCATCACCGACGGGCACGTCGACAATGGCGCCAGTACGCTTGACAATATCGCCCTGCTTGATGAGCTTGTCGTTACCGAAGACGACAACACCGACGTTGTCGGCCTCCAAGTTGAGGGCCATGCCCTTGAGGCCGGAGGAGAATTCCACCATCTCATCGGCCTGGATGTTGTTCAGGCCATAGACACGAGCGATACCATCACCAATGCTGAGCACACGGCCAGTTTCCTCCAAATCGGCCTTGGGCGCAACACCCAGGATCCTGTCCTCCAGAATGCTGGAGATCTCCGCGGTGCGCTGTGTGCTGGCAACATGGAATTTACGGGCAGCAAGAGTTGTAGCTGGATACGCAGCCCTGCAGGCAACCTAAATGTTGTATATGTTGTATTTAATATTATGTAAGGAACAAGTGCGGGCGGGACGGTGTGAAACAAGAATTGAATAACCACATGAACAGCAGAACAGCTGTTGTCTCTTTTCAGCGCACAGTGAACTGCGCCGGTCAAAGAAATAGGTTTGTGAATTAAATATTTTTTCAATTTCACTTGGCAAATATTAAATTTACGTTAAATGTTGCAAAATTTTGTTTGAATTGTTTAAACTTTTTGCTTCTTTTAACACTTTTAGCATTGGTGTAAACGCGCGTACATAACCTCAAAGTTGGTGCTGCCAACGGGCTGCTGCGGCCGCTGACAAGTTATGTAACCTTTCAAAAAAACACATATTACCTTCAAATCTCACTTTAGTTTTGTTTAAAATATTTAAGAGTCGCCAAATGTTTGCACCATGTACTTTAGGTACTTGTTATGTAACTTTCTGCAAGCAGGCAGCGGTTCGCATTGCGTAACACAAAACTGAAACTTCTGCCAAATAGGCATTTGTTAACATAATTGGCGTATGTGGCAGTGATTAACTTTATATTTCATCCAGTTAAACTAATGCTGCAAGTTATTTAACTTGCAATTTGTGGCCAATTCGATTTGGGTTATGTGGAATTAAATTCTTTTCCATTTAATTATTTTTTTTTCAACCTTTGACTGCTGTCTTTTTATACCTTGGGCAAGTTGCGAGCGACCGACGACGCCAAACGAGCAGAAATCATCGTTAATATATATTTTTTTTCTAAGTTTTTAACTTTTAATAAGCCGCAGCAATAATTGATTCCTACACCAACTCCTCTCCAGACTCGTAGGTATTTTTCACAAAGATGGTTGCCGTCGGCTCACGTTCGCTACACTGTGTGCCCAGAGTTAAGTAAAAAGTGCTTTTGATACTATCGATAAGACCAATGCACATATCGATACAAAAATAGTATCAGCTGTTTACTCAAGCTGCTCCTCATCATAACAGAGTGCTCCTCACTTAACAGTCTTGCTCCACCGGCCTAACAGTTTATTTTTCTTTAGCTTGTGTAGCGGTATGTTATTAGTGTAGACTTTTTCTGTGTTGTCGGCATTGAGCTCGGCAGGGGATTTGGGCTGGAAAGCGCACACGAGAGCGCCAGCATCCTGCGAAACTCTACAAAAAGAGCACACACTCGAAGTGGATGCTGTGAGTGCGCGCGAGTTAAACGCCAAGGAATTTCAGTACTAAATTGTAAAGGCATCCAATGAATCGGCCAGTTCATAGTCGGAGTTTGTGCGGTGTTGTGAACGCAACGCGGAGATCTAATAAAAAAATCAAGTGAAAATTAAAAATGTGAGCAGGAGAACTGAGTGAACGCACTCGTGGAAAAAGTTTAAATCGTTTGAGTTGGAATTAAAAAAAAAAAAAAAAAAACACAAAACGGAGAACTGAAAAGCGCATTACGGAAAATAAAAGTGTCGCATTAAATTGCGGACCTTCGCAAGGTATTAAATTCGGGCAGGCATATTAAATACCATTATGGATGAATTTACATATGGAGTTGTGTGAATAAATTTCGGCATAGCGAAAGCTAAAAATTTAAGCATACTTTTCAGCTGGCGGCGGCGAGCAGCTGTTTGACAAAGCAACGGAATTAGGATACAAATAATCCAAATTCGTCGCTTTGCTCTTGCCGCCCCCCGTTCCAATCGATGCGAAATTGTGACGCTGATTGCCACGTGCTAATGGCATCATGTCGGAACGTCAGTTAAGTGACAAAAAAAAAAGTAAAAGCGAAAAGTGAAAGGATTAACGGCAGCGCACCAGATGCTCTCCAAACAAAGCAACAACAGCAACAGTAAAGTGCAGCAGTAAGAAAATAATTAGAAACAGTTACAACAGCGTTGCCAATTATTAAAAAAGCGAGCACACAAAGCCAGACAACAAAGAGACGCAAGACAAAGCACAATAGCAGTAGCAATAGCAATTCAACGCGCTTGTTGAAATACATCCAATCTCCAAAAAATACATATATAAAAAAAGAACGTTACCGAGTGCAGGCCAAAAAGGGAAAGCAAGAAATCATAAGCAGCAGCAGCAGTAGCAGTAGCAGTAGCAGCGGCAGCGGCAGTTAAAAATCTGGAAGTTTGTGTTTGTCTTAGCAACAACAACAAAAACAGCAACAATAACAACAATAGCAGCAACAGCAACAAATTTGTCATCAAGATGGCAACCCCCGCGCTCGCGTAGAACAAAAGAAAACGTAGCAAGGCATCGTTCCAAGGCAGCATCAGCATCCAAAAACATACCAACACACACACACACATACAGCACACACACACACACACACACATAGATTGACGCGCACATTTCGAGGCGCATAAGCTCGCACTTGACTTAAACATTAAAACGTGTAAGGGACCCCCCTTTTCCACCCCCCGCCCGCACTCATGGCATGGAAATAATCGAGGCTTACTTTATTCTGTTTTTTTATAGAGTGTTTTCGCGCCGGCCAATTCAGATTGTAGCATTGTAAAAGGATCTGGCCCCACCAAACAATTTTTTGACAGCTGTCATTGTCGCGAGGTGTTAGTGTTGTTGTTGTTAGTTTCTTTTCTCTTCTTCTTCTTCTTCTTGTTTTTTGAACATTGCGGTCGTTGCTCGCGTCTTTGTGTAGTTGTGTGTGCTTGCGAATGCATACTTGCATATGTATGTATGTATGTACGACATAGTTTTTTCCACTTGACAGCAAGGTCAGCAGCAGCAGAAGCAGAAGCAGAAGCAGCAGCAGCATGCAAATTGAAATGCGCCTAAGCAAAAACAAAGCAGAAACAGTGTCAGCGGGAGGGGCAGCAGCCGCCGCAGTCGGTTTTAACAGCCGCCGTCGCAGTCGCAGCATAAGAAACTGACGTCGCCGATATTCGCCTTCGCCGTCGCCGTCGCCGCACGCTGCGAAAATGTTTGAGAAATATGTCGCCACATATGTGCGCGTGTGTGAGCAAGTGAAATTAAAATTCCCGCATGCCTAATGAATTTCTCGCTCTCTGCGAAATGTGCCAAGCAACAGCAACAACAGCAACAACATTTGTGCGTGCGTGTGTGTGAGTGTTGTTGTTGGTGTTCTACTATGTGTGACGCTTCTGACTTCCAAATGATGAACGGCGCATACTAAACAATGGCGTGTTAACAAACAACAACAACAACTGCAAGAAGAAGTGTAAGCTGAAAGTGAAACTTGGCAGAAGCGACGCTCAAAAAGTAGAGCACAAAAAAGTGTCTCTTTGTGTGTGTGTGTGTGTGTGTGCATCAGAACGTAGAAACAAAAATAGAAAAATCAAAACGAAACGAAACGAAACGAAAAAGGATCATCATCAGTTGACAAAAAAGCGCCATCTATTGAATCATTTGCAAGTGAAAACTAATTGAGGTAAGAACAAAAAAGTAGTAGAGATGAAGAGCTTTCTAGATTCTAGCTTAATACGTTTCTTAACAATTTCAACCTTTTAAGATGTGCTTAACACGAGCTATTATCTACAAATTGCAAGATAATGTTAATTAATACGTTACTTTTAACACATTTGCCACAAAGCTGCAGCTTAAAATACCAATTTCAAATGAATTTAACATAAATAGCTTATCTGTTACAAACACAATCTTCAGATTTTATAAATACGTGACGAAAATGTGTAAATCATATGCTTGATTTAATTAATTGTTACGCAAAAACTTTGCAAATTCTATGAATATAAATATATGTATATATATAAACCAGCTAAAAGCCCTGCCATTACACACAGAATTTATGCAAATTATAAAACAAATTGATTTCGCATTTGTGGCTGTCAAACACACACACACACACACACACGCTCACACTGACAACTCATGAAGAACTACAACTTTTATAATAAGATGTTCAAACATTAGCAAGCAATGTACAAATAAATACATATGTATATATATTTTTGTACTTATATACGCGTGCTGCAAATGAAATCACTTCCAAACATTGCGTGAAGGGGGGGTAGGGCGTGTGTGAGGGGTAAAACCAATTAAAATTATTTGCCAGCCAGGCAAAGGGCAAAGGCGCTGCCGAATGGCAAATAAATAAACGTGGCTCGGCAATGTTGTGAACTGAAATAAAATGAAATGTAATGAAGAAATGTGAATGGCTACGCAACAAATACACACACACACACACGCCCACTCATCAAACGCCCACTTTTGGCAGTGTCAGCCCCGCCTCCGTCACCCCCTCCCGCCCCGCAACCAATCGTAAATAATGCTGGGACCTTAGAGTGGCGCCCATTTTCAAGCTTATGCTTTGACTGTGATTCTTTAGTATATAGAAGCTCCTACCGATTTGGTCCTCTCGTCCATTGCAGCGACGCATAAAAATGTTAATTTATGTTGCCTGCGCCTCGCCGTTTGCATAAAGTATATATGTATAGAAGATATACATTCCTTTTGGGCTGCTCATTTTCCAAAATGTTGTACACACAACAACAACACAACACCAAAAAATAATATATATGTATATTTATATAAAAATGGCCAGCGTCATGCAGATAAAAACTGTTCTTTCTTCTGCTTCATTTTTTTCTTTAATATTTTCTTGTAGTTGTTGCTGTTTGGGGCGCTGCGGCGGTTTGGTACGTGACTCTGCCCCTAAAAGTATGTGAACGAAACTGTTTTTTGCCAATTCAGCTAGAAAGCTGAAAGTTTTTTTTTTAAGATACATACATTTTTCCATTGAAATTGACAAGTCTAGAATGCCGCTTTCTTTTATTTATTTATTTTTTTGTTGGTTAGTCGAAATTTGAAGCAATTAACAAGTTGACGAGGGGCACAAAAAAAGGATTCGCGGCTGTTGATGATTCCTGGGGGGAAGATTGTGAGGCATGCGTGCGTGAACATTTAATTAAAGCAACTTATTAAGTATGCAAATTTCCGCAAATGATTAATTTGCATATTTATGAGACTAAAATGAGAGCCATAACAACACCAACAACAACAACAACAACAACAATCTCTGACAGCGGCAACTGTCAATAATAATCAGGCGCGACCAAAAAAGGGGAGAGGCGATTTTATTTTAAGACCAAGAAAGTCTACAAGTAAGAGGGTTGGTATGGGGGTTGGTAAGGGGGGTAACGGCTGCAACTAACAACTGAGTGGCAGCAGCAGCAGCCGCGTACTAGCTATAATAACAATTTAAAATTGAAATTATGAATTTAACATATCGCCAAACGATGCGCATGAGTTTTATGCCTTTTAACTGCAGCTTAAGAACTTAACATTCTACCGAACGCTAATTAGTGTGAGAGAGGGGGTGAGAGGGGGGGGGTGGTGGCAGTTGGTATTAACTTATGCATATCACGTAAGAGGCTTAGACACACCCACACACACACACACAGTCTGTGAGAGTGACAGCAAAAATGTTAATTTTGTAGCTGCCAAAGCTGCATTAATGTGTTAAATGTCAATTCACTCACAAACACACATACATACACACACACACAACAAGTCGCTGTCTTTAGTTTTAAAATGGGTTGATAATCAGCAAGAAAGCATTTCAGTTGAGTAGGTTCTGTTAGCTGGAACTCATTTAACGTTAGCTGAAGTAAATGTTGCTGTTTTCTATATGTATTCGTAATTCCATTTCTAATTCCCGCTACTTTCACGATTATGCAAAGTATTTTCACAATACTGTTGCCAATTATATACAAGTCATCTTGAACTTTAATGAATAATTATAGCTTGGAGGAAATTAAATGTTTTTTGTGTGAAGGAAATTAATCTGAAGACAATTCAACATTCTGATATTTGAATTGGTAATTTATAGCTTGAGGAGTTTTCTTTTAATTGGCTAAAAAACTGAATCGTATTTAAAATTAATTATACAAATTGAAGTTGTAATATTTAAGAAGCTTAGCAATAAGTCATAAATATGCATGCTGTTTTTAGTCAAAGATTAGAATATAATCTTAACAATTCTTTACTTGATAAAAATCATTTCATTAATTCGAGTTTTTAAACAAAACCAATTTTTAAACTTTAAATTATTTCCCATTAGGAAGATAAAATTCTCTTCGTAAATTTAAACAATTTGTGACATCACATTTTGCAATAAGTAAATGTAATTAATAACTGAATAAATCAACATTTTCTCAACTATTTAAACTCAATTAGTAATAAAAATTTAAAAGTATGCCATTTTTAAATCCATTTAATTGTAAAATTGTTTTCAATAAAGCTTTCAAAAGAAAATGTTTAATGCAATTATTATAAATACCATATTCTATTAGTGAAAATATCAATTTTGACATGTACGAGAAAAAACATATTAAATTAAATTTAACGTTTCAATATTTACAACTTTACTGCAATGCGTGCTCTCCCCTCCCTCTCTGCCTTTGCTTTCCCTGCTTCTGTGTCCAGGTGTCAGGTCCATTGCGTTTCACTAATTAATCATATGGGGCAACCACGAATCGCATCACGGCGGAAAGAACGCACTTCGTTGCTTTCAATTAAGTGCATTTCTTCGTTTAGAGCTACTACCTCCCCTTCGCTCCCCTCTGTCCGTCCGCTACGTGCTCCAATTAGCATGTCAGCTGGGCCGTGTGCCATTTGGTCGCCACATTTTGGGGCAACGTGCTCGCATTGCGTGTCAATCAATGGCAACACCAGCAACAACATGTGACATTCTTTTGATGCCTTTGTCGCCTGCTAATTCTTATTGCATGTCACACACACACCCACACACACACACGCAGACACCTCTGGAAGGCGTCTACAATTTTAAAATTTTTGTAATTTTTCCCATTTTTTGTTTGTTGTCAGTTTTCCCATTTGGACATTAAGCTGCTCGAAAGCTCGCGTTTGGAATGTTGAAACGCTATAAGACTGTCAGCCGTGGAATTATTACATAACTGTGTAATAAATATATGTATGTATGGAGCCTCCAAGGGTTCCATGGAGATGTCACAAAAACGAAGCAAAATCGTTGTTAAATAAAAAACTTGTTGACAGTTATTACAAGCTTTTCTTGTATATTTTTTATTTTCTTTTATAGAACGAAATTGATGTTTGAAAATGCGTTTTCATGGAAATTTAAAAAATCATACAAATATATAACTGACAGACAGAAAAGCTCCTTAAATTAGAAGTAAACGTATACTTGATATTCATATTAAAATGCCTTCAAAGCTAAATTTTCAACTAAACCTTATTGTTTGTCTAAATAATACCTCCGCTATAAAAAAAAGCTGTCCGTTCAGTTAAGCTTTCACTGTACAGTGTACACACATACATATATATATATATATATATATATAAATAAATGTTTGTTTGTGTACTTTAACTTTAAATTGTTTGCTCTGCCGCTAATTGAAAGCGCAAAAGTTATGTCAGAGAGAGCAAGAGACGAAGAAGAAGACGAAACGAAGAGTTGCCACATTTTGTCACATTTGCCACGTTGCCACACAAACACACACACACACAGTTTGTTGGCAACGTTTTGTTGTGCCTTCATTTGTGCCAGAGTCAACAGTTTTTAATTTGCCAAACAAACCGTATACAATTAATTAAAGTTAAGCCAAAGCGAAAAACTGGAACACTTGTCAAAGAGGGAGGATAAGGAAGATGAGGAGGGCATGAAATTATAAATTAAAAGTAGCCATACAAGTACAGTACAGCCTCCTAAACTTGCTACACTTAAGCAAAGGTCGTTCAAACTGCTTTCTCTTCTTCTTGTTGTTGTTTGTCTGCATTCATTTTGTTTTAATATGCAAAGTCAACAGCGTTCTGTGTCAGCCAAAGGGCAAAATCAACAGAACTATGTACACAGGCGCAAGATGGGTGAGCGAGAGGGTCAGAGTATGCGTGAATCGGAGTGCTGGCAAGTAGCCGCATTAGCAGAGGAAATTCCATGTCAACTGGCCAGGCCAACTAAACTGAATCCGTCTAATAGAGCAAACAGTGCGAAGGAAAAGGCTCTGTGTGAATGTGAAAGAGAGACAGAGAGAGAGAGAGGAAGATGGAACGCTGTGGCATGTGAGAAATTTGCATCGCCAACAGCTGCTACACTGTGAAAACTAAGTTTCTGAATTTTATTCACTTCCAACTTTTCTTAGTTCTCGGAACTTGCCATTCGGATTTCAGACTAATTTTCTGTATTTTTAGACGTTATTGTCATTCTGCAGATGTTTTCTGCGAATCTGTTACTAGGAATAATAATAATAGCCGGAAAATTCTTCTGACGCAACTTTGCCCTAAATTGAGTATAATTCAATTAATCTTACCAAGTATTCCTTTTTTTGTTTAAGTGTGCACCTTTTCCTCTTGCTGCTGCTGCTCCCTTGGCTACTGGTCATTATCTTTTCCGAGAGCTCAGTGCGTGTAGCTGGAATTGACATTTAATAGGCGCACTGCGGGCTGCGTCACAAGGGGCACGAACTAAAACGCACACAGACAGAGAGTTGGCAGAGAGGCAGTTAGTTGATGACGTTAACAAATAGTATGCTGTGCTGTGTGCAACATGTAACAGGTGCAAAATGTTGCAACATTGTCCAGAGTGGGAGTTAGAAAGGAATATGCAATTGAATGCCAAAGCATTCACTTCGATTAAGATGCTGTGACTGATTTTGATTCCAGTTGTTGCAGTTGCAGTTGCATTTTGCTTTGATGTAATTACAAAGACGCACTGGGAATGGGAGTGGGAATTAGTCAGTTGCTTCTCTCTCTACTTGAAAGCACATTTCTAACACTTTCGTATGCAAATGTTGACACCTAGTTGTATGTTCGACTTTAATTAAAAGACTATTTTTGAAAAAAGTTCTTTTTGCAATTGCGTAAGCTGAAAAGCTTTAATAAGGAACTAGCTCACACTCAAGAATGTCACAGAGCCTCTTTAGGTATTGAACTAGGCTTGAACAAAGAACTAGTTGAACTGAACTAGCTAAACTGGTTCAATATATCTGCGTTCAACTAAAGCAAATTTTTAATGATTTTTTACGAAGCTTAAAAAGTTATCTGAAAATGCAAATTCTTAAACAGTTTTAATGATAAAAAGCTTCAATGAATAACTAGTTCAAGCGTTAAAGTCTCACACAAAGCTGCTTGAAGTGTCGTTGCAAATGAACTAGCTGAATATTTCACTGGTAAATTTAATGCAACTTATGTAAATGCGACAGTGTGAAAAATTTAATTTAATGCAAAATTACTCGTGTGTGTGCGTGTGCTGTCTGAGAGCTTGTGTGTGTGTATGGGTGTGTGTGTTTATTTTGCGTGTGCGTGTGTGTGTGTGGGTTGTTGGCAATCTGTTGTCAATCAATGGCAGACGTCGTCGAAGCCACAAAATGTTTGCCAGCGCATTTATAAGCCACATGGGCGAAGAGCTTCAGATCGAACAAACATGCATGGATGCTATAAATATGTGTATATATTGTATGTATATATATATGTGTATATGTTTGTACATGCAAAATATATGAATGTGTGAATAGTTTGTGTATCACTATATGTGTGTGTGTGTGTTTAAATGCATTATATTGGCAAGGAAAATTTTTAAATATGTTTTTAATTGGTTTGCAATTATTATTGTTGCGGTGCAGCTGCGTTGTTGTTATTGCTGTCCTGATTCAGATTGAGCCTGGCCGATATTGGTATTTGTTTAATAATTAGTGAATTAAATGCATTGCTACTAAACACAGTTTTATAACGAAAGCTCATAATTGAATTCATTGCAAACAAAAACCTGCTTCAAACCAACAAAATATACACACACACACACACATACTTATAGCTACTGATGTATAGTCGACAATTCGCTGTGCATAGGAAATTCGATTTTATTTTTTTTAAAGCTGTGGAAAATGTATCAGAAAATTGTTAAGTAGCCGCATTTGCATTAGTCCAATTGCATTTTCCACTCGAATTCCATAGCAATTTCCATTTTAATTATATATAAATGCTGTGATCTCGATGCGATCATAATTAAAACAAAAACCGCAAAATGGTGTCATAAAATGGGGAAATAAAAATTGCGTTGCCTACTTTTGAGGGCACTTAATGTGCCACATTCCACATTACGAATGGACGATTGTGTGCGAGTGTGTGTTTGAGTGTTTGAG
The DNA here is from genome assembly GCA_018152825.1 of Scaptomyza hsui. Lineage (NCBI taxonomy): Eukaryota > Metazoa > Arthropoda > Insecta > Diptera > Drosophilidae > Scaptomyza > Scaptomyza hsui. The sequence continues at coordinate 6,130,432 of JAECXO010000002.1, forward strand.
TGTGTGCTGGTTGGCTCATAAAACAAGAGCAAATAGGAAACAGGAAACAGGAAATGCGTAAAGCTGCGTAAAATTGAACTTTGGCACAGCGCGAAAGCAATCAAAACACGTTCGCTTAAAACTTGGTCACGCTTCAGATGCAGATAAGCAGCAAACAAATGACTGACAAGGATAAGAGCACAACACTCACACACACACTGTTACAGAGTGTGTGTGTGTGTGTCGCTTGTTGGGTCCAGTGCAATCACAATAAAAACCGCACGCATACGCACAATTTTCATTATAATAAAACAGCGCATAAATATCTAAATGAGCAATAAAAATGTTTTATGTGCAATGCGACGCAACGCATAAAAAGGCGCGAAACAAACAAACACACACATACACTCCCACAAGATATACAACTGTGATTGGCAGCCAAGCAAACTTGACCTGTACACAAATACAAGCTCCCTTTTCTGTTTGGTTTTTTTGGGACTGCGTTTTGTAATTCATATTTGCATAAATATTCCAAAGCGGCAAAAGTGTCATAAACTTTTTATTTAAAAAGCATAGTGGATGACGTATGGGGAGGTGTAAGGGTGAAGTCGATTCACATGTCTAAAAATTCATATTTTAAAGAGCAGGCAACATACACTTATTTTATATATTTTTATTTGGGAACACAATAAAAAGCAGCATAAAAGTGTCTGAAATGTATACATGCACTCAGAAAAAAAACGTTGTTTTCATCAAAATAAACTGAAATAACATTGAAAAACTTAAAAAAAGGCTTGTGTCCATTAACAGTGCAAAAAGTGCAAGAAACGAGTGTATTTTAATAAAGTGCTTATAAACAAGAGATATTTGTATATTTAAAACAATAATAATATTTCCACTTACCCCTTGTCCACTAAAGTATAACAAAGAGAATGATTGGATAAATATTTATTTGTCATATGCAGCTAAGAATTTTTTATTGAATGATTTTAGTAGACACAAAAATATGTGTGTGTGTACAATAAATAATTTATACTTAATAACAATAACACACGCACGCCAAAACATTTACTTATACTTACACTCACACTTGCTCAATCTGTAAATACGTCACTAAATTTCACCAAGACCAGCGAGGCTTACTTTAATTTTTGACAATCGCGGACAATAGTCGTTAATTTTAAAAATAAAGTGTTCCTATTCTAAAATTCTCGATATCAGGAAGACTTATTCAAATGTTTGAGAATCGCGGAGTAGGGCGGTGTCTAAATTGTCTGTAAATTTAAAATGTTAAACGTACGTTAGTTTTAAATTAAAGCAATATGTTTGTTTTCACAGTTAAACGTTGGGTGTGTGTGTGCCATTAAAACGAAAGCCAGTCAGCAGAGCCATAAGCTGGGCAGCGAGTGCATAAATATATAGTGCAAATTGCACATATAAATAATTTATATATTTTTAAGTTTTATACGCACACAGTTTTATACACACACGCATATATAAAGCATGCAATATCAATTGCAATTTTCGCATACTTTTGCTGCAGAGTAAATTGCCGGACAAGTTGATTAATGCATTTTACAGGTGGCCAGCCACAGCATCCACAGCAGCAGCAGCAGCAGATTACTTAATGACAGCATTAAAGAGAAGGAGAAGAGAATGGGGCGTATGCGTAATGTTAATGCAATTTGATGCGAAGCTTGTGTATGTTAATTTGCACTATAAACAATATATATATATATATATAAACATATACTTATATGTGTGTGCATTGCAATAAGAAACTTGTAAGCCTGCAGACAACAATATATGTGACAACAACAACCTCAGCCACTGGAACAACAAAGGGCAAGCAAAATGTTTATGCCGAGGGGAGAGCTAAAAAAATACAACAACTGTTTATTCATGCCCTTTGTAAGCCAAGCCAACTGAATGTGTGTGACGACTTGGCAGCGGGGTGTGTGTGCATGTGTGTGTGTGTGTGGCGCCTGCTGCGTAGCGTGCTAAATAAACCCACTGATATCCTTGATATCCCAACCAGATGAGCCTGGACGGGAGCAGGTCTGGGGCTGAGGTCATCGTCATCGGCACTCTGACTTCCTGTCAGCTGCAGCGGCCAAGTTACTGATGTCGTCGTCGTTGTTGTTGTTGCTGTTGTTTTTTGCTGCTGCTGCTGGTGCTGATGCTTGCCCGGCGGACATGTAAAAAAAAATGGCACACGTTGCGTATACGTCACGCACAACAAGCACAAACAAATGAAGGCGATGCCAGAGAAACTGAAAAGACTGCAAAAATTTGTTAAAAGATTGCAACGAACTGGCAAATACACTAACTAGGAATTATAAGTGAATTTAATTTAGTCTATATTATAATGGTTTTTAATTGACTTTGAAAGTTTTCAATTATAAACTAATTTTCATTTAGTCAGAAAAATTAAAAACATATTTTATAGCAACGATTTAATCAGCCAAAATTTGCGCAGCTTAAGCTTTATTATATTTGAATTGATTTTATTAATGGCAATTTTGTTTTGATATAACATTTGGTCGATTTCATAACTAAAGCATTAAAGAATTTTACTATTTATTTAAAAATGCAGTACTTTTAAAGGCAAACGAGTTGCTATTACACATATTTTAATTATAAATAAGTTTGTAAGTCGCTTTTAAAATGTGCACAGAAAATGTCATAAATAATGCAATACTAAAAATCAATTTTTGCAAAAACTGCTTCTACTTATAGTAGTATTATTGTAGAAAAATATGAAATGTTTTTAGTGAAAGCATTTGATATGATGATTCCCTTTGAAGAAAACTCTTCTCAAAATATTCCTCGTGTATCAAAAACATGCTTAAAAGCACTTTACACACAAACATATAAACACAAAGACATACATAGTCGACTAGCCAAAGTTATTTTATGCCAATACAAATGGGAATTGTACCGGATACAAAATATGTGAATGCGCACAAGAGTCAAAGAAAGAAGGAAATGTGCACACAGACAGTGTGTGTGTGTGTGTGTGATTGTGAGCGTGTGTTTTTGTCGAGTTGAGTTGAGTCCAATGTTCAGATGAGTTGAACTGAAAGCCTGTCATTGAGTCATGGACGTTAGGCTCATTTATTTATTATTTCTGCTGATTGAAGTGCTATCAATAGCCCAATGCAAACACAATGCGAACACAGTGGAAATACGCACAAAAGATTGCAGAAGCATAAAAGAATGCAAAATATATCCATAAGAGAATGGAAGAAAGCAAGAAAGAGAATTCCGCAGTTGCCAGCTGATGCCTGCAGGCATCCAAATTCAGACGTTATCAGCGTTATATATATGCGGGCCAATTGTTGTGGTTGTTCTTGTTGTTGCCAAGAATGCAGTCTGATAAGCCTGATATATTTAAACATAAATATTAAGAGCTTTCATTTCAAGCTTAAAGTGTACCCAGCTATTTGCATAAATCAAAACTATGTTCATAACTTTTTTTTTCGAGACTTTCTCCCACGTGAGCTATTCATTTTGTGCACGTGTGTGTGTCTGTGTGTGTGTGTGAAAAGTTGATTTAGTGCCAACGACGCGCCCACCTTATACCACAACCATATACATATACATATACACCAACTGACCCCCGCCTAATGATGTCAATCTGCTCCTCTCTCTCTCTGTGTGTGTGTGTGTGTGTGTGTTTGGTTTAAAGTACGCCGCCTGATGCTCTACAGCAAGCCCGCATATTTTGGCCGAGTTTATTTGACCAGCGGCATCCCGCATATTCATCATAAACTGTGTAGCTGCCACACATGTGAGGTGAATGGGGAGGGTTAGGGAGGGGTGGGTAGCAGCCAACACGGAAAAGCAATCGCACATATACAACAAAATGTGCGCATATTTCATAACCAGTCTGTCCCTGAGCCAGAAAAAAAACGATGCCAAAACGCCTGCCCGCATTTAACGGGTTCTGAAAAGGGTCGTTGCTCCTGATATAAGGATGCTTGCCAAAAAATTACATGGCCCATTGGTCAGCAGCAGCAACAACAACTAAAGCAGTAACAGGAAGTTGTTCATAGCTTGCCCTTTAAACAACGCCAATGCTTGTGACTCGCATATTCATAAAAATAATACACACACACAAAAACAAAAACACAAAAAATATAAAAAAAAAACACCTTTGATGTATGTAATTTTGTTACCGTTTTCATATTTTTCGTTCAGTTTTTCAGTTTTTTTTCACGTTGGTTTTGCGTCCCTGGCGTATTTCACTCTGTAACTGTTTTGTTATGTGTATACGTGTGTGTGTGTTTGTGTGTGTGAGTGTGTGTGTGTGACACAGAAAGCAGCTTGTGTGCGAGGTGCGAAAATGTGACGTAAGCAGAAGCAGCAGCAGCAGCAGCAGAGACCATTAAATTGGGTTATCACCAAAAAGAACGCTAAAAAAATAAAGAACAAAAAAGCTGAATAAAAATATGTGCTAGCATAGAAAGTTGAGCGGCTATAAGATGCTCTGCACCTTGACCTTAAAGGGAAATAATATTCATCTACGGAAAAAGGGTATATTCAAATAGAACTTGGACTATCAGAGTTAATTTCCAGCATCTATTTATGCAAATGTACAATAAATGCTTAAATCTGATAGAGTCAATCCAAAACTAGAGCTCTTCTCACAGATACCCTGTACTTTACTCTACACTCACTTCGTTATTGTTTCTACTTTGGCCAAAAGCAAGCTAATTCAATGGTATATCTAACTAAATGTTATGCGGCTGTTAAAGCTATAACGGCTAAAAGGCAATTGCCTAGCATTATTGTTTATGTTTTTTCTGCGTACTTATAGTCCATAAAAATAGGATTTTCAGACACCGCGCTGCTGTTGTCTGCAGGGTTGACACCATTTTCAAACTGCTGGAACGAATGGAAATTACTCAAAGTTTTTCCCTTATTTACTTTATATGGGATGCTTAACTTTATGTTGCCCTTTTCGACCATTTTGATGGCTACAGGGTATTAAAAAAAAATATGTAGACGGTTTTTACGCGAGGTTGGCTTATTTTGTGCTTGGGATTTCTTCCTTTTTTGCATGCCACGCCACAAGGGAAATGAGATTTGCGCCTCTGAGTATGCGTCGTGTCAGTTTCGAAATAAGTACGTGGGAATTTGGACATCCACTGCCAGTGGCAGTGGTAGTGGGAGTGGCAGCTGTCCCAGGGAGAGAGGGGCGGGCCACCTTTGTGGTCGCAAAGGGACAGACTCACACACTCATTTATTCAAAACCACAAAGCAGTCAAACAAATAAATAAACAGCAACAAAAAAAACCAACTGCCACAGCTAGTAAAATTTAAAGCCGTATTGTAAACTGGCCAACTTGGCTCGGAGTCTATAAATGTTTGGCAATCAGTTTTTTATTACTCGCTTAATTGGTAACTCGAAAAGCATCAATTATAACCAGTTATCTGTAACAGCTATATCATCAATAGCTAATGCATAAAGTTTGCCTAATCAGACTGGAATAATAATAATGTACAACTTTCTTGTGAAACACATTTAAGTTCAAGTACTTTCAAAGTAGTTTCCGAACAACGAGAATATTTGATTTTAGAAATAATTTTAATGAAAGGTCTGCCAGATTTTTCTTCATACACTTAAAATTCATTACAATAACATTTTTAACACAACTCACAAAACTTTAAACCTTTTGCGACACTTAAAAACTTTAAGCAACTGACTCATCAAAACATAAAAGCTATTATATTTAAGCAAATGATATATCTTTATGATTAATGCTCGGATGAAACGCCTCAAGCTAAATACTTAATTGCTCAATTCTTGATTATGCCCAAGAAAATAATTAGAAACGCCTTTAAACTGTCTAAAGCATTTTTGGCCATTGTTGAAGAGAACTGTGAACTTAATTACTGCAAACTAAAGTTGAGAGTATTTGACGAAGGCTCAAAGAATCACTTGAAGGCCCTCTTTATGCCCTCTGCATATATATATGTATATGCTGCGTGTCCATTTGGGCTATGAGTTTTTGGCAATTCCCGCTGGCTGACAAAGTCATCAAAAATTTCACAGCCACTTGGGAAGGCAGAAAAGCGCAAAATTTTTATTGTTTTTTCATTAGGCGTCGTCGTTTGGCGGCTCAACTTGACTACTCGTCTTTAGTCCTCCCTTTTTTTTTTTTGGCTCTTTGGTCAATGTTCACAAGTTGGACAACGCCAAGAGACGAACAAAAAAAAAAAAAGAAGAAAATAGCGTAGAAAAGCAGCCTGGCAATTGACGCCTGGGACACACGCAAACATCTTAGCTAAAATGGCGTTTGGAGTAATGGGCGTGGCAAGGGCAGGCCCAAAAACTGGTAGCAAGGAGAAGGTCACAGTCTTTAGGGACTCTTTGTCATTGAGGGACAAAAAGCTAGAAATTAGTGCTGTCACAAGTGGACGACTTAAGAGATGTGCTACAAATGAGTAAAAGCTAAAAACATTGTATGTCTATAGCATTTAGCTTATGACATGGTACAGTTTTAAAAACACACACGGTTGGCAACGGATGATCGAAATCAACTGTTATTAACATAACCATAAACTGTTATGAATATCCAACAGGGATTACTATGAGTATTAACCATAACTAATGACTATTAACTAGTTAAAAATTAATATCGAAAATTGTTGAAATAATTGAGTAAATAGCCAGCCATATACGTAAACTATAAAAATGCCTTAATAAATGCCGTAATTTTAACATTATTCAGGCATAGTTTAAGATACTTGAATGTTTTTGGCCCGTAAATGATTTTCCCTTTTATGTTTACAATATATCCCCCTCTTTAGCTACTTACGCTAAACAGGGTATTAACAGAACGGAAATGCCGCAATAAATACGCGCCGCATTGACCAGCTAAAATGGGACGAGCACGCGAAAAACTTAATGAACTTCATGGAAAGCGGACGCTGCTGATTGTTGCTATTCCAGTGTGTGTGTGTGTGCGCGCGTGTATGTATTTGTGTATGTGTGTATGCTAACTAAGCGCTGCGCCATTGGGAATTTCGATGCTGGCTGACGCTCAAGTATGCTTAGAAAATCTCCAGAGCACGTTTCCGGAAATAAATAAATAAAATCCAAAAGAGGAGCCAAGGCGAACCGAGAGGCGCTGCTGACCAAGGGGGGGAGGGTTTGTGTTTCTTTTGCAAATGTAGCAGCACAAATAAAATAAATGGCAAACAAACGAGCTTTGCATAGAAATTGACGTGTCCGACCAAAGAAAAACACCAAAAACAAAAAGAAAAATTCTGCAAGGCAGCAGCGGCAGCCAAGCAACATAAATTCCCGTAAAATTTTAATGATACAAAATTATATTTTATTTTTTTTTTCAGAAAAAAATTGAATGAAGCATACACAAATACTGTAGCTGTTGCTGCCACAAATATAAATTGTTAGTTGCGGGTGTTAGAGAGAAAACTCCCTTTATATCCTTACTCGTCCCCCACTCCCCCGTTCCTTTTGCCTTGGCTTTTTCACTAGGTTTTACAGCTGCATGCACTTGATTTGTAATTTAATATTAATTAAAACGTGGCAGCAGCAGCAGCCGCATCTTGAATTTGGCCCCGTTACAAACTTTGAGGCTAACCTGCATAGTTTTTGAGCTTATATACTTTCCCTTGTCCCCCTCTCACCCACCACCCCTCTCAAACCAGCAGCTGATGTTAAGTTGAGGTAGCTGCTGCTGGCCAAGTCAACGAACCGAGTTGAGTCAATAATTTTATTGCAAAGAAGACATTAAAATTTTAAATGTGCCCCTCTCCCTCCCTCTTTCTCTCCCGCTCTCTCTCTCCTCTCTCTCTCTCTCTCTCTCTCTCTTTCGCTCATTTGTCTTCATTCTTCATTCTATTCAAAGCTGTCTGTCGTTCTGTCTGGCGCACCTCTTCGCCTGTGGCAAGTTTGCGCCTGTGGATTTTGCGTCGTCAACAGCCATGCGGCATTTTCTGTTGTTGCTTCAAGTCCCTTGCCACCCTACCCTCCCCCCCATGCTCCCTTACTGCTGTTGTTGTTGACTGCGCCAGAAAGTTTGCCGCTGGGAGTTTTTGCCGGGCATCTCGGCATTTGCTCGGCTTTTACGACGTTGCTTCAGCTTCAGCTGCCTTTGTGTTATCACCGCACGAAAAAATGTCCCAGTATGTGTGTGTGTGTGTGCGAGTGTGTTTGTATGTCTGCATTAACGAAACTCAATTTCAACTTTTCACTCTGTTCATGTGGAAAAGTTGCCAGCAGCCTCAAGTCTGGAGCCAACAAAATCCCAAAAAAAAAGCAAAGTAGAAGGACCTAGAGAGAAAGAGAGACAATCACTATGCCCTGTAATAAATGTTTATGATGGAGGAGGAAACCACTCCACATTTAAACAAAGAATTTTAATTTATTGTTGTGCATTTATATTTCTTTTGATTTTCTCAAGAAAAAGAAGCCATAAATATTTACACTGTTCAATTGTTACAAATACAAATAGCTTTCTAAGAAATGTTTTAATTGATTTTGCATTAAATTGAAGTTCTTGAACTCCAGCAAGTACTTTGATGTACGTGGTATCTGTTTAGTCTAGCATTTCTTCCCATATTCATATTCTTTTTTGATGGAACTTGTTATATGAATGTTGTTTGCTTCGTTGCGGAACACGAATTGAAATACTTTTTTCATGTACGCATTTTTGGTCCGGAATTTCTAATAAAAGTATCACCAAACGTACTCAAATAAAAGATACTCAAAATGTGACATAAAACGGTTTTTTTTTTGTTGTTAGTTATGCAAAATTATCGCAATGCACAATTAAATATGCTGGACACGGCTCAAAGTGCAAATGGCCAAAAAGAGGAAATGCTCTCGACACTAAAAGTTGGCAACGAACCTGCCGTAATTTATGTGACTAGCGACAAAGCCAAAACACAAACCACGACCTATAAAAAAAATTTATGTATAGTATATCGCAATCAACGAGAGAGAGAGCTAGCTGGCTTAGTTGACTTCAGTTGGCCGGAAAACGGAAACAGGAAGACGCCATAAAGACCAACATTTTTCATGGCTCTTCTTCTGGCTTTAACCAAAAATGCAGTCTGCAATTGGGCGTGGCCACAAAAACGCTCTCTAATTAGATTTGGGCAAGGCAAACTTTTCTTTTACTTCTTTCTTTCTTTCTTTTTATTTGTTTTTGGCAACTCATCGATTAATCAATGCGTTAAGTTGCAAAGAAATCTGCAGGCCGCGTCGACAGCTGATTGATGATCCACGAAATTACAAATTACACAAATGTTATGCGAATTTGGCAGATAAAAATCGAGCAAACTGCCGCTCACCAAATCACTTAAGCGTAACACCTTATTTGCTTTGTCGCTACCTCCCCCCTCTCGCCTCCCCCTCCCTGCTCTACTCTTCCGCTTGCTAAATGAATTTGCCCAATACGAATTTGATTGATTGTTGCCATCAACCATATAGGTATGCTATGTGTGTGTGCACATATCAAGGTGTGGCTTAAGCAGGAATCATTTTTGGGTTGCTTATGATATCAATCCCATTGTTGCAATTTTAAATTGATGCTTTGGGCATAATAAACAATTATGTTAATATGTTCCTAATCAAACAAGAAAACAATTCCAATGTTTACACAGTCTGAAGAAAGTTGTCAACATTGTATGTAAATAACGGAAAAGACAAGATTTCTTCTTTCGTTTAAGGTCCCTTCATGGATAGTTTGAAATAAACTTGAATTATCCAAGTCCAAAAAAGCATCGGAGATGAGTGAAAAATAGACACTTAGGCAACATATTTTTGTATGTCAAATTCGAAAACAGGGATTTTAATAATTTTAAAGTATATTTAATTATTAACATTTAATTTGTATATACAAATCAAAATTTAATAATTATTTTGAATTTTTATTATTAAAATTAACTTTAATAAATCAATAATTTTAATAAAAGATATAATCGTTACAGTCCCTGTATTTTTGTATATTTTTTATTGTTTCTTCTTCGTCTCTTTATTTTTTTGCATATTCTACTGACATATCTTACAGTTATATTTTCAATTACAAGTTGAAACACATTAATCGTATTGCATAACATGCTGTTTAGACATCAAAATTAAGCACCTCAGTTTCAAAGCGCTTGAAACGCTCCGAATATTGACCAAAGAAAAATGCCTCCAGCTGTAATATTTTAAACTTGCGATAATCTTTTTCCGAGTGGTGACGAGCATTGTAAGCACAAATGCACTGATTGGGCAGTGTCTCAATGTATTTGTTCAGTTCTGGGGTATCCATGTCACAGGGCGCATGTATGATATGCAAATCTCCCGGTTCAGGTGGGCAAAAGGCCTGCCTGCGTAGCTTGATGTGCATACCAGCATCACCATCACCGACCTCATCATCATTTGTGTTGTCTAAGGTCTTGTAAGTGGCAGTGGCATTGGCATCAGAGTCTAAGGTCGCACCGTTTGATACTGTCATCAATTTTGACTCGCCCTCAATTGTGGGCGGTATAGGCATGGCCCAGAAGACTGGCGTGTAATTCTATAAGATATTTCTGGTTAGAAAAAGATTAAAGGTTAATATAATTGGAGTACTTACCAGTGCAATTATCATGACGGTCATCAATAGTGACCATTTTAGCTGTAACTGCATTATGTAAGCAGTATAAAGATGTGTCTATGTTTGTATATATTTTTTGTGTTTAACTGTGTTCTATTGTAAACTGGCTGGCAAGTGTGAAATTTGTTGACTTTTTCACAAGCTACTTAAGCCAAAACAAAAGTTTGCTTTATTTTATTTTTTTTTGTGTTTCAGCCAACTCAAAACGATTGCTCCATAAAATGCGTGCACACTTGCAAATTATGGCCACATGTGTGCCAGGCGAAAATTGATAACCCAACAGCTTTCACACGCACACACACACACACACACATAACTCGATACAGCATCAATTACCCACGCCATGTGGTCAAACAACGACGCTTGATAGTTGGTCTAGGTGGAGGTAAGAAGAGAAGTGAAAGGGGTAAAGAGACAGTGAAATGGGTACAGAGTGTTTGACTAGCAGTTACCCTACAAGTAGATACACATATACATATGCAGATACAATTTGGTGTGGATATAGATATAAATAGACAAAGATAAAGATCCGTGTACATGGATATAGATATAAATAGACAAAGATATTGCTATTCTTTATGCACTTTATTTGCATGCCAACTTTTGTATGTTACTCTTCATGATACCCATTCGATCCATTTGCTACGGGGTATAAAACTGCGCCAACTGGAACCAATCAGTTTGGTGGAATGGGTTTGAACAGAAAGTGCAATGACAGCGACAGCGGATACTAGGATATTAGAAAAGCCACACGACCGAGCCAGAAGCATGTAAAGTGACAGCTAAGGGAAGCGCACACACAGAGACACAAAACACACTCTCACGCACAACACAACACAGCACACATCGTGCAGTCATAATGACCAACAGTCTCTGTAGATCGATATTGGGGCATTTCAAGTGTGAAAATAATATGACAGCAGTAATCAAGGCGACAAAGAATACAAACTTTTCTTACCCACCGCAACCCCCCTACCCCATACCCATCCCCATCCCCATCCCCATCCCCATCTGCGCTCAGCTATTGATATTGATTTCAGTCGCGGTAATATGCGTCGTATACGCAACAGCCAAAGTGAAAGCGAGCTGTAACGGCTCGAAAGGCAACAGGAAATGGGCAAAATATCTGTGCGGAAATGTTCAGAGTGAACGAGAAGGAGAGACAGGCTGCTGCCAGTTGAGTGGGTGGTTGGATGGGAGGTGGGGTGGTTGGTGGGTTGAGCTGGGCTGTTAACACATGTCACTTGGGCCCATAATTGCAAAGGCATACATCGTAGATGGAGTGCGATGCGAGCTAGAGACAAGCTGGGAATGAATGACAATTGTTTTGACACGCTTGACAGCTGGCTGGATGATGGGGGTGCAGGGGAGGGGGAGGGGCATGCGGGACAGTAACAGCGGGCGCTGGTGGTGCTGCTGGAAAAGAGGAAGGGGGTAGGCGCTGTCAAAAGCAGACAACAGCTGCCAGGACACACAGGACAAACACCACAGTCCGCATATATGCACGCTGATAAAATTCATGGCATAACACACTCTCATACACACACATAACTCAGCAAATTGAATTTTTCATACTGTGACGTTGTCGTCAGGATTTATGTGAAAATTATTTTGTAGTGCGTTTTGCAATGCAACTTTATTAGACAAACTTGCTGCAGTTTTCAATTAAGCAATACAATGGAACACGCATACTACATACATACATATAGTATGCATGTGTGCATGTGTGCATGTGTGTGTGTGCAGACATTCCAAGCACGTTGCATGCTCGCTAAATGCCTTAACAGTTAATTTCGCATTCAATTAGGCTAAAGGCAGCGCATGACAAAGGCCCAAAGGCAGCAGCTGCACCACCCACGTTTTAGCCACTTAAAATTAGCAATGTGTGGCATGCGACCAAGTGCGCTTGCTTGATTATGCCCCTTAGCACATCGAGCAAATCTCTTTAGTTGACTGCTCTCAAAAAGCGCCCCAAACATTGATTAATAATCTCGGCAAAAGCCAAAGTCAACGTTTTTCACTCTTTCTAAGCCACTGCTGCTGGACCGGGTCTACTCGGTCTGTCTATGCCTAAAGCTGCCTGTATAGCACATATTTTGCCAGTGGCAGCAAATTTGTTGCCAGCTGCAGATGTGCAAGTGGTGCACCTCCATTACCCCCTCGTCTATTTTATAGCATTGGTGCCCATTGGCCGCACTTTGGCTTCCGGGGTTCCTTATGCTATACCCTGTAGATTTTTGTAGTGGTTTAAGTATCGACTTAAAACAAAACACAAATTTTCACATATTTTAATATTTAAAATTGAAGTTTAAAAACACATACTACTTTATTGGATTTCATTTGGGTTTCTATTGACTTTATTCTTGGCATAAAACGTTAAAATTACGTATACGAATTGTACACATTTTTGTTGAATTAGGCAATAATTGTAAAAAAGGTGTTTTTTAAGTCCCAATATCTATTTGTTGGCCCATTTTTCCTTGATAGTGAATTTGCTTATATCCTTAAATCATTTAAAAGTAAAAATTACGTATACGTTTCGAGCATTATTTGGATCAATTTTTTAAGTAAGCTTATTTTATGCCTGGATATCTACTAGTTGCATATACACTCTTTCTTTTCTTGATATAATTTCATGTTATGTTTTTTTTATTTGTTGCTAGTTTTTCGTTATTGTTCTTGATGTCGTAGTTGTATTTCATTTTGTTTTCGCCTTTTTGTGCAAGAGGCAAACCTTTTGTTTATTTGCGCTCCGTCGGATCACAAAAACTGAAATAACAGCAGCAGCAGACGACCGTGGGGAGGGTAAAAAACAACGCAGGCACCTCGGCACAAAGGCGAAGCAGCTAACAAAAATGTTTATGTGCTGCCGGCAGTGAGGAGGAGGGGAGAGGGAAGGGGGTTTGCAAGATTGCACGTATGTGCAGTTATAAATTGCAACTCGTGCGCAACGTTTGCCAGTCAGAGCAAACCGAGATGGCGTCAAAAAGAGAGCTGGCAGTTGTAGCCAAGAATAGTTTTCCCCTTTATTTTTTGGTTGGGGGTTGGGGTTTGGGGTTTGGATGGTAGTTGGTTAGTTGGGTTAGTGTTGGGTTAGTTTGTGTTGTGCAGGCAAAGCCGCAGCCGCAGCTAAAAGGGGCGAACGAGGTCGAGCTGGATGCAGCAGGTGATGCATTTGTGGCTTTCTGAGTGTTGAGTGTGTGTTTGCGTGTGTGTCGTGTAAAGGGCGGAAAATTGTTAGTGTAATAGAATTAACAAAACAAAAAAACTAAAAAACACGCTGGGCACAATTAAATATTTGCGCGGCCAGCCATGACCAAAAATGTGGCAGTCAGCAGCTGTTGTTGTTGTTGCTCATGTTGCAATTTTATGTGTGTGTGCACACATTGAAAATCACTAAAAATGAAAATTTAACTTTAACTGGCGGGTGTGTGCAAAAACACACACCACACACACACACACACACACACACACACACACACACCATGAATGTTGCAACATTTGCGAATTTAACCCATTTTAAAATGTAAGGAGTGTAACCAAATTGCAACAGCGGTTCACTGCATTTATGTTTATTTGCATTTTGCATTTTGTGCATTGTGCATTTGCATTTCGCAGGTGGGCGGAACACTTTTACCCTACTCCCCGCCCTTCTGCATTCAATATGAATCGCTTCAATAAATAACGTACAGCATTGGGCGAAACAATGTGGGAGAACGTAAAAATGTTAAAGAGAGCGAAAACAAAAAGGAGAAAAAAATGTTAAGTGCTTTTAATTTGATTTTTATTTACTCCGCAAAGAAGCAAAAGACGAGCGCAGCTGTAAAGCCATTCCGTAAATACTATATACTCTATATATATTCACTGTACCCACAGCAGCATCGCCATCGAGAATTGAAGCGATCTTAAAAAATATTTGTGCAATTGTCCAAAGTACTTATTGAAAAATGCATATACATACATACATTCGTTTAACAGACTGACGATTGTTCACTTCACAGCAATAAATGTTCTTTCTATTGAATTTAACAACAGTTTCAAGTGCAATTTAAATGGAAACATTTTATCTTTTCACACTTAAACTAACGAATTTCAAGTGAAAACTTATTGCTATTAAATTTGTATATTTTGTCAAACATAAAATGTAAAACTTCAACAAAAAACAATTTATAAATTCTGAGAAACCCTTAACACGATTTATTAATATGCAAATACGTATTTTGTGCGTTTTATATATATTTATTAATCTGTTAAATGCGTATTTTATTGAATACATAATAAATTTATGTATCAGCCGTCAAGTATTCATTTATCATTGAAGTTTTTGGCAGGCCATAAATCATAACCTCAACGCATTTATAATACAAATTCATTTTGCCTTCCTTTTCATGCTGAAATCTACCATGTTTCATGTGCCATTAGTTAAACCAATACTTAAATATAAATTTCTGAACCAACTGAGTCAACATTTTAATCAGTTTATTTGGCCAGACCAAAATGGATGCGAAATGCAATTAGTTGCCTCAAATGTGGTCAGTTCTCTTCTTTATTTTTTTTTTAGCTCATTCTGTCGAGATGCTGGTTTTTCATCAGACTCAGCCTCAGTGTTCCTGGCAAGTTGTCAGACCCATTGATGCTGTCACATTCGGGGCTGACAAATGCGCTCTTGGCATATTAGGATGCGAGCCCGTAACGGGCACACTTTTTTTTATATTTATATGCTAGGTATACTCTGTGCACATTTTTAATGTGCTATGGCGGGTATACTATGTTTAAATTGTGTTTAGATTGTAAATGGTACAGATAAGATTGCATTTAGTTAATCTTCAATCAAGCTAGTTAAACAACCTGAGTTAAACCGGCTCCCTAGCTCTTTTGACAGTTACAGGGTATTTTCTCCTAAAATAAAGTAATTTTTTTGTATAGTATTTTACCCGGACTTGGATATCAGAGCCCTAATCTCTGGCAAGCAAGGCGAAAACGACACCGTTGCGTACATGAAACCCTTCCACAAGCTTTCTAGTCCAGCTACTGTCAACAGCTTTGTAATTAGTTGCCTTTTCTCGCTTGTGTGTGTGTGTGTGTGTCGCCTGCTAATGTCAGCGCGAGATTGATGGCGATTCATTTTTTAGTTGGTCGCTGCCATGCGAGATGGACAAATGCTGACCATTTTTTTCCAGCTTGACACACAGATGGAAAGTGGGAAAAGGGGAGAAAAGAGGAGCTCACATTGCGTATACGTAAGCTTTAATTAGCCAAGTGCGCCGTTAACTCACAAATAATGTGAAATTTGGCCCAAAATGCGCAAATACGATATTGCGAAAGCTTTGTATTTGCTAAAATTCGAAATATTGCCATGCCAGAGAAATTTTGGGTAAAATTGAATTTCGTTTTTGTTGCATTTGCAAATGCAAATTTGCATAGCAGCTACAAAATCTACACTTTGAAACGATACTTGGGCTTTGGGTTTGGGTTTTTTTTTGGCCGTGGGCGGTAATAATATTGACTAAACATTCAATTGAAATGCATATTGAAATAATAAAATACATAAAATTTTCCTACGTACATTCCCATACATATTTAAGTTATTTTGAGCTGCCTTTGCCGCTTTTAACCAAAAAAAGAATAAGAAATTCTTGCTATCTAACAAAATGAAAGAAAAGAATTACCATATTTTCACACACACAAACACACATACACACACACAAAAAGTGTGACAACAGAAATTGAAATGTATGTCAGCTTATTGATTGGCTAAATAAATACCCTAGGGAAATATTTGTTCTAAGTTTATTTTTAACACAGTTTTTTATGTGCTCTAACAAAAAAAGTTTCCATATTTTAGTTAATTCGTACTATATCAAGTTGTATTTAAAAACTCTTTATTTTAATGTTCTTTTTGAACTATATCAGTAATAATAATAAGGGCATTTCTAAGCTCAGGTACAGTCCAGAAAGGACTCTTGGTGATTAATTTTTTGACAAAAACATAAAAAACATTACATTGTTCACATGTATAAAGCTTTTATTCATAGTTGTTGGAGTTCTATATAATTTTAATCGTAAACTGAACGAACTGATCAACTTATCAAATGAATTTTCTATCAACCGATATTGCCTTAAAATTACTGGGTATTGACAACAACAAAAACAGGAACAAATGCATCGAAGCGTTGACAAAAACCCCAAAAGAGGTAAAAATTCAACGGAATTGCAAATGCTGTTGACACTTGCACAACGCAAACAATTGTCCGGAATCTGCTGCTCTCTCACCTCGCACAAGTTCTCTCTCTCCGACTCTATCTCTCTCCCTCCTATCGTATCGAGCTACAATTTCATCCATTTTTGGCTTGGCTTTGAGTTTGTGTGTATATATTTGAAAGCTAGCTAGCTGCTTCTGCTGCTGCATTCGGTAGTATTTTTGGCAATTTTCATTTTTGCATAGTTTTGGCAACACTTGATTGCCTTTTGGCTTTGGCCAGAGCAAAGTCAACCTGGCCCTCACAGCTGCACAACTGGGTCCCTGGACGCCCTGCGTAATCAGTGAAAAATCGGATATGCAATAAGTTTTTGAGTGCCAGCTAGTGTTGGGATCACAAATAAGCTAGAGCAGGAACTGGAACTGGAACTGGTGGCATGTCACTTGTGCGACAGGGGATCATAAATCATATTTAGCTTTTGCGAGAGAGCCATTCAATCAAAGTGCAGCAAATCCCTCAAATTTGTTATTCGTCACGTACAAGTGTCAAGTCGCAGATGTGCGTGCGTGCGAGTGTGTGTGTGTGTGTGTTTAATTTCATTAGTATAGAACTTTGAAGTCAACGAGCCTAAAAGCCAATATTAAAGTATATTATAATGCGTAGTGCTTTTGACTTGGGGCCTGCTTACGCTTATGGAAGTAATCGGTAATAGTAATCGGTTATCGGAATTGAAAATCGAAAGCATCCAAACATTAAGTGCGGGGCTAGGTTATCAACTTTACACTCAACTGAATATATATTTTGGTGTCTTTTCTTTTTGGGTGTATTTTTGGCCTGGCACGGCTTATTAAATATTAAATTGATAAGGCAACCCAACGCCATTTTTTTTTATCATTCCTTATTTTAAGGGGCTAGTGGAGGGTGCGGCTGGTGTGTGGGTTTTTGGGTATTGGTATCTATAAGTAGCATTTGTTGCCTATTTTTCTTGTTCTTGAAATTGTGTGTGTGTGTGTTTTTTGTGCCTAAGCGGCTTTTGGCCGCATTTTAAGTGTGGCACGACCCACAAACCTAACCAACCCACACCACCCAATATCCCCCTTGGGCTAGCGCTGATACAATGCTCTTGAATGCTAATATTGCGGGCATATTTTTCATGTCGCAATCATTTTGTGTGCCATTTTGTTCTTTTATTTTTTGTCTTTACTGTTTATGTACATTTTTTTTTCCATTGCTTCTGCTGTTGTTGTTGTTGTTGTTGTTGCTGCTGGCATTGCTTAAGCGTTGATTGCAAGCATTTGCATAATTTAAGATTGTTCTGTTCACTGCCACTCGACACTCTCACACCAACACACACACACACACACACAAACACACAATCACACTGTCGCACATTCAGAATTTTAAGCATTTTTCTTGTCCCGCTCTGGCGTCGTCGCATTTAAATGAAAATTTCCAAGCTCAGTCGACTCAGCTCGCTGTCTCGTTCCAGATTAACATATTTCTTTGAAGCACTGCTAAATTATTAAGGATATTAATAGCAGCATTGCCAGCTAGTAATATTATACAAAAGTACCCATTAAATGAATATAATGGATATGCCAAGTAGCTATGTTTAACAAAAACAGACAATAATGTTAGGATATATTCTAGGGTATCTGCTAGTCAATCACACTCAATATCAAAAAGAAGTACCTATTCGTTGCAGTTTTTTTGTTCTTGGTCTTGCGCTTTGGCTAATACTAAAACGAAAAGAAAAAAACGATGAAAACTTTCTCATTTCCATTTCAATTTCTCATTGCAGTTCAGCGGACAGCCGGAGGAGACTCGGAGACACGATAACGACGAAGACGACAACGACAACGACATTGTCGTTTAGGCAGGAACAGCAAAAAAGGAGGAGGAGGAGGTGGAGGAAGTGGAAGGAGAGGCATCGGGTAAGCATCCGGTGCTGTGGGCATGTCCACAGCCAAAAGACTGGTGCTCTCGCTACGTGGACGCAAGAACTCGCAGGGCAATTCGGCCACATCGTCAACGCGGCTGGTATCCGCTGGCACATCGCCCGGTCATGAGCTGGACGAAATAGCCGTTGTCTCCGGCACCGGCTCGACTAGCCATCAATTCTCCTATGGCGGCGGCATTGGCAACAACAGCGACGCCAGCAGCGCCGCCGCAGCAGTGGCCCATTTTTCAACAGGTTAGCAATGAGCAATAAAATAAAAAAATACCGTATAAAGACACACAAGCACACTTATAGTATATCCTTTTAATCGATACACCAATCACAACGCTCCCAAATCCGCCCAGCCCAAAAGCAATAATCAAATGTTTAAAATAATTTTTGTAGTCATGCTCCAATGCAGAGAAACCCAACAATCGGCAAACCGTGCTTTGTGAACTGACCGACCCACCAACCACCAATCACACCACACACCTGTCACACCCTCTTCTTTGCATGTACAAATTATAAAATAAAGAATTATTTTGTGGGGGTTTGTATCCACAGTAAACACAAAATAAATAATAATATTTTAGAATTCTAAAAGATCTAAGGAACAAGCTTATTGATTCGACAAAAAAAAAGTTAAATTAAGACTAGATTTTTTTTAAGTTGCACATTGGAGTTTAATTGTGGTGCTCTTAAACTATCAACGACTTTGTAATAACAAAAAAATTACATGGAAAGAAACTTTTAATAAGTTCAGCAGCTGGCTCTTCATATTTTGCGTTCAGTCCCAGTCAGGCCTCTCCATAGCATGCGACTAAAACAAACAGTCAGCGCTGATACAATTAACCAAAAGCTGTACTGAAAATTCTCAGCACATCCAGATTTTGTTGTTGCATAAGCCTCTTGGGCTTCAGCAATCATATCATCAGCCCAGCCCTTTCCCTCAGTGCTCATTTTGAAGTCGTTTTTAAATTTTACTGTTGCCTCAATCAAAGTCGAAAAGATTATGAACTGTAAGCGTCAGTTACGTATATATAATATCCAAAAATAGAATGGCCTACTTGATATCATAATAAAACAGGTAAATTTTTCAAATCTGAACCCATGAGATGGGAAATATATATAAAGTTGTTGTGCAATTGTGAGTAAAAGCAGAAGGAACCAACTTCGGCTCCATACTCCATATACATTAAAGCAATAAATCAATTTGTTTTAGTTGCGCATTGAAGTTTTATTGTCATGCTCTTAAACTAACATCGACTTTCATTTAACGAAATTGTTGAATAAAACTTTGCATTAGCCAAACACTTTGTTCTTCATATTTTGCGTTCCGTCCCAGTCAGGCCTCTCCATAGCATGCGACTAAAACAAACAGTCAGCGCTGATAAAATTAACCAAAAGCTGTACTGAAAATTCTCAGCACATCCAGATTTTGTTGTTGCCATGGACTCTTGGGCTTCAGCAATTACATCTTCAGCCCAGCCCTTTCCCTCAGTGCTCATTTTGAAGTCGTTTTTAAATTTTACTGTTGCCTCAATAAAAGTCGAAAAGATTATGAACTCTAAGCGTTAGTTACGTATATATAATATCCAAAAATAGAATGGCCTACTTGATATCATAATAAAACAGGTACATTTTTCAAATCTGAACTTATGATATGGGAAAGTAACAGCAGAAGGAGCAACTCTGGATTATGGAGTTTAAATATGCTTGATCAGTAAAAACAGACGAGCCGGTTTGGCAAGCATACAGACCATGAGACCTAAAGACTTGACACTTGGGTTTCCAGTTCTCTGTTTGATTAACATGATAGAGAAAATTATGATCAAACATATATATAAAAATAATCGTAATCTTTTAAGGCTAAGATAGGTACTTACCGTTTACGCTCATATAAATAGTGTGAAAGCACACACACACATACACACAAACAGCTGCGTTTTGAAATTTTTTGTTTTGATACATTTTTAAAGGAGTATTTTAAAATGCTTTGAATTTTTCGTATTGATACAAAATTTGAAAAATGCCAGACCCAAAAGTTTGTTTTCAATTGTGGCCTTAAAAATTTACCATACTTGCATACCCCTGAAACAATAAATCAATTTTGTTGTGCTCTTAATCTAACATCGAATTTCATTAAACGAAATTATAAATGGGTTACAAGCGGTATTTTCAGAATATTTTTTTTAGATAAAAAATAAAATATTTCTTTCAAACTTTTTACTGTCTTAAAGATACACATTTTATTAACAAATTGCTGAAATTTTCAGAAAAAATATTGAAAGCTCTGACATTGCGACGTGGTTTTCGGTGAGCCCATGTTTTTCGCGTTGACAGCAGAACTCCTAGCAGGATCATCTGACGTGAAAAAGTACGGTATTTAGCTAAGACCTTAAACTAGGACTTGGACGAAGGAAACAACAAATTAAATTTTTGGCTAAGGTTTTGCAAAACAATTTCAAAATTTCAAAAGCTACCTTGAGGCGCTCAGCCTATTTTAAATATATCTCCGAAACTATAATTCGGATCGACTTCAAATTTTTAGAAAATTTGCTACAGATATAAAATTTAATCTGCTGTGAAACCCATATAACCCCTTAAATAAAACTTTGAGTAAGTTTGTTCTTCATACTTTGCGTTTTGTTCCAATCAGGCCTCTCCATAGCATGCGAGTAAAACAAACAGTCAGCACTGATAAAGTTACCCAAAAGCTGTATTGAAAATTGTCAGCACATCCAGATGTTGTTGTATACATGTCTTTGTCTGTAGAAGACCAAGCTTCAAGTGCGTCCTTTCCCTCAGTGCTCATTTTAAAGTCTTTTTTAATTTTTCTGTTGCGTGAAACAAAGTTGAAAAGATTATGAACTGTAAGCGTTAGTGCGTATATAATGTCCAAAAATAAATGGCCTACTCGCTATCATATTGAAATCGAAAATATCTTGTTTTTTGAATCAGCTGTTTTCAAAATAATTGTATAGATAGTAGACAGGGCTTTTAAGTTCTTAAATAGAAAGGCTTATTTTTATTCCCAGAGCCCTTGGAATGGGTAAAAAAAAAGTTTAATAGAAGCATCTCCCACCCTATAAAGTATATATATTCTCGATCAGCCTCAACAGAAGAGTCGATATAGCTATGTCAGTCTCTCCGTCTTTCTGTCATGTATAAACGCGTCCATCCGATCCCTGGACATTAGCTTATTTAAGCCCTAGGCGGTACAAGGCTTAATTTAATACAAAAAAGAAGCCAGACATATCGAGGACAAAAGTTCAGTTACAGAAGCACACAAACATGAACTGTACGTTCAGTATGGCTGCAGGGTTAAGAGGAAATCACGACTAGAGCCATCTCTCTGACTGACTGACTGCTACACCAGCTCAGGCCGAGCAATAAGTTGAAAATCCATTTATACACCACACACTCAAAATTGATTGAATTTATTTTTAAAACATTTTATTTTCACGCTTTAAAGCTAACACTTGTCACTTGTTGAATCGCAACTTTCACCAGTTCTTTATATCCTTCTGTGCTCTGACCCAAATAGGACTCGACATAGCATGCAAGCAAAATAAACAGTCAGCGCTGATAAAGTCACCCAAAAGCTGTATTGAAAATTGTCAGCACATCCAGAGGTTGTTGGTCCACCAAATATGGCATCGACAATAGACGCCCCCCTTTGCACAATTATATGTTCGTTTTGCATTTTAAACTTACTTCGATTTATAAGTGTTGAATAATCAAAAGTCGGAGAGAGAATGAATTGTAAATTTATTTAGCAAGTTATTTTTAAAAATCGAACATCGCCTACCTTATTTTGTATACCCCGAACCCATGTAATGTGTAAAAGGGGTATAATGGTTTTGTGCAAAAGTATGTAAAAGGCAGAAGGAAGCATCTCCGACCCTATAAAGTATATATATTCTTGATCAGCATCAACAGCCGAGTCGATATAGCCATGTCCGTCTGTCCGTCTGTATGTATGAACGCGTCGATCTCAGAAACTAGTATAAAAGCTAGAGACTTCAGATTTTGCACATAAGCTCATCTAAGTACTAGGCAGTAAAAGTTTGTTTCCAATTTTCGATAACTATTTCCGTTTCCGATATACACATGTGATCGATAAGATGAAAATGTCGAATTTCGAAAATCTGAAACACGTTTTAGAAACTTGATACAAAATAATGAAAATCTGTAAAATTTCATCGAAATCGGTTGAAAAACCCCAGAGACATCGAAGATTGAAGTTAAGTCACAGATGCATACAGACAATGACTGTACGCGTTAAGTATGGGGTTCGGGGTACCTCCTAGTCGGGAAATCTCGACTAGAGCCTTCTTACTTGTTTTTTTTTTATTTTTTAAATGTTGTCTTAATGAATGCTATGTATAAGATATTGCGCATGTTGGATTTCTGTATAGTTTTGCTCGACTTTAAACCATTTGCTTTGCTGAGAGGTGGGACAAGTTCGACAGTTGCGAGTCGCACACAACTTTTGCCATTGATTGGCATTTGGAAAGTGCCAGCGAAAACAGACAAAGCAAGAGCACAAGCAAAGGTGCGCAATTTCGCATTTGCATATTCAATGCAGTTGAATGACTCTCAAATGGCACAACTTTAATACGCATCATCATCAGTGGCAGAGATAGAACCAGAACCCCACGTGCTCAACTTGCTAACGGATTAAGTTATGAAAATCTCACCTTGCAACTGAGTTGAGACAGTCACCTTTCACATTTTGTTCGTTTCTTACAGCCATAATAAACAAGTAAGAAGGCTCTAGTCGAGATTTCCCGACTAGGAGATACCCCGAACCCTATACTTAACGCGTACTGTCATTGTCTTTTCAGATTTTCGATATTCGATATTTTTGTCATATCGATCACATGGGTATATCGGAAACGGAAATAGTTATCGAAAATTGGAAACAAACTTTTACTGCCTAGGACTTAGATGAGCTTATGTGCAAAATCTGAAGTCTCGAGCTCTTATAGTCTCTGAGATCGACGCGTTCATATATACAGACGGACAGACGGACGGACGGACAGACGGACATGGCTATATCGACTCGGCTGTTGATGCTGATCAAGAATACATATACTTTATAGGGTCGGAGGTGCTTCCTTCTGCCAGTTACATACTTTTGCACAAAACCATTATACCCCTTTTACCCATTTCATGGGTTTGGGGTATAAAAATGGGGTAAATAGCGTATTATAAAGTTTTGCATCTAAATGACAACATTTCTCAGTGACTATAAAAGCTTGTAACAAGAAATTGCATGTGAGTGTGAGTGAGTTAGTAGACGGTATTTGTATTTTAATCTAAGAACCAGAATTCCTAGTAGAAAATCTGTATGGGAAAGGGTTTTTCATATTCGAATAAGTGTGTGTGTGTCTTTTTTGTGATAAGAATACTGCTGTGATTTGACAAAGCGCCTTAGCCCGGGACCTACTTATAGGAGGTATCTTGTCTTTTTGCCTGTCTGTCACAATTGAGCCACAAGTCAGTTTGTGTTGTCCTGCTGCCAGTTGTTTCTGTTTTTGTTTCTGTTAGGGTGCCTTTTGTGTCTTTTGTAAAGGCAAAGACAAAATAAATCAATCAAATGACAAATATGCTTAGACAATTGCCAGGCCAAGGCGTTTGCTCAGCCTACAGCTTGTGTCCTAATTTCATTGCCTGCCTGGCTGGCTGCTGCTGCAGTCGTAAAGTTGACGCTTCGGTCGCACACACACACACACACACACACACACACACACACACACACACACGTTGCGTTGTCTTAGCCAAGACACAGTTGTAGTTGCCTTTTGCTGTGGCTGCCTGCCTTGTCACATTTTATAGGCCGCATATGTTGCTACCATTTTTCTTTTCAGCAAAAGCTGTTGTTGTAGTTGTTTGATTGCGGTGTGTGGCACGTTCACTTTGGCTTACAGTTAATTTTGAGTGAAATTCAATTTATCATTGTGCGGAACATAAATCCGTATTTCGTTGCCACTTTTGCTTCTAACAAGCATCGAGCAGCAACCCAGCTCTCTGAGTATCCCAGCCAAATGAGATTTATACCAAACGATTCTGTTGTCGCATTCCATTTGTTTCTGCTACATCTAGACAAAATGCTTGCAATTTGTACGAAACCAGCTAGAGCAGGAGTAAGAACAGCAGAAACAGCAAATGAGGGTCAACGTGACGTATGCGCAATGCTTTCAATGACCTCAACTGCACTGCAACTGTGTGTGTGTGCATGACGTAGATGACGTTGTTTGTGTGCTTGTGCTTAAAAGTTTTTCAGGCAGTGCTATTGACATTTATCGCTTGGCGGCTTGGATTTAATGACTGTTAAGTTTTTTATGTCCAAATGCACGCTTTAACGCTCACACACACTCACACACACATATATTGTATATATACACATTAAAGAACTACGACACCTTTGGCAATTGGTTATCTGGACTGCAAATCTACCCTATAACTTCCACAATCCCCCAAAGTCAAGCATCTTGCTGGTACATAACTAAAGGGTATTGGCGTAAAAAGCACAGCTCCTACGTTCTTGCCACAACCACCATAACAACAACAACAACAGCAGCAGCGAGAGCTAAAAATAAAGCGAAACTTTTTTCAACTTTTGGCATATTTTCGTTTTGTGAAGTTGACAATTTTTTAGCATGAAGTACGTACATTGCTCTTTTAAGACTGCAAACTGTTCGGTGTGTGTGTGTGTGTGTTTGTCGGTCGTTGACAATAGCAATTTGGCCATGGCTTTGATCAAAGTTTTTTATTTTTTGTGTGCCTTGGCATCGCTAAATTGAATTTGACTTGTACAGAATATTTTTTTTTATTAAAAGCTGCACGCGCTTATAATATAATTTTTATTTTCTTTTTTCTCATTGTGTTCGCTGTACAAAAATAATTTTTAGGAATTTGTTTCGGCTTAAATATCCCTATTTGAGATTTAGCAGTGCAATTGAAATAACAATCGATTGCTTTTTTATTTAATAAAATCAACATTTGAACATGCTTTACAGCGCAGATTATATATACTTTGTAATCAACATAGCGTAAAATACATATATTGGATGGATTACTGTATGTAAAAAACATATTTTTAATTAAAAGATTTGAATGTACATTTTTGATGATAACTTAGTTACTCATGAAATATAGTAAACTTAGTTTGGATATTCGTATAAAACACGTCTGTAAAGCTACAACAGCATAGCACAATATTTAACTTCAATATTTATTATGTCAAATTTAAAAAAGTCTTGTAAATTCTATGCTTATCGACATAAATTTTGTATTGCCTACTTATTTGGGCACCAGCGTGTATTGCTATGGATACTGCATATATTTAATAGCTTTGGACTTTAAGATGTTTTGAGTACCAAATTTAAGCTATCAACAACGGTCAAGAGCATGCCTTTGTTAATGATTTTCACTCATACTTTCAACCTCCATCTCTTTTTGTTCTTTTTTTTTTTTTTTAATGTTTGGTGTGTTGTGAAGAATCAAGAATGCAGTTATTCTTATGACAACACGTGTTTCTTATATAGTAATTCACCAAGCCTGGTTGGCTCCAGGCGTTTATCTTTTTGTCTCTCTCTCTCTTTTTCTTTCTTCGGTTTTGTCGAATGTGTATCTTACCTCAGTTTCGTTCTCTATTCATGCCATAATTGAGCTTAGAGGTCTTAAGGCAACTGCATCATTGATTTGGCCACCCATCTCCCTTGTCGCCTGCTCCAAACTCTCGCCTGGACACCGACGTCAAAGTTTTGTGCAAAATGTTTGTTTTTTGTCTTTTTATTTTTACGGTTTTTAGTTGTTGTTATTGTTGTTGTTGTTGTTATTACACTCCCGTTGCGCTTGTTGTTGTCAGCTTGTTGGGCTTGAAAAAACTTCAGCAGCAGACATAGCTGCTGTGAAAAGTTTTTCCATCTCGTTTTAAAGGCGACAGCCTCTTTCTCTTTCTCCTGCTTCACCTGTCGATGATTTTGCGCATGTATAATTAGTTTTATATACCACCTGGCACACAAATTTTAATTAGAATTTTTGCCTAACAGGCCATATCAGCTGGCACGGATTGCTGCAAACTGGCCAACTGTAATCCATACCCTGACTCCAGACTCCGTTCACCCCTGAGGGGAAAGACAGTTTGATTGGCATAGCTAAGCTTCGTTTGAATTGGATTGAGTTTGGGTATGGATTTATGCATGTCAGTAATCTGATCATTTCAATTATAAAAGCAATCTGTTTATGTTGTTGTTGTTGCTGGAAACACTTTCGTGTGCGTTTACATTGTTGTCGCTATTAGTTTAGCAGTTTTTATGGCCAACAGTTAAGCAGCACAGTGTCACTGCAGGTTAACAACAATTGTGCAGCATACAATTGAAATCCTCGTAACGCACACACACACAACACACACACACACGTACAGGTAGTTCGCGAGTTTCCGATTGCCAACACTGTTGCATCGGTGGGGGGGTGGGAGGGGCTGGGCAACATGGCCAACGGCTGCAGTTTAATTGTCATTGCACGTTTGGCGTTTGTGCCAAACGAGCTGCTGCTGAGCTGACGACCTGACGACCATATTGCTGTTGTTGCGTATACGCCGCGTTTACGCTGGCCACAATGTTGCCGTTAGTTGCCTACACACACACGAACACGTATGCCAAAGTGGGCATTGGTATAATCCGCATTTGAAAGTCAGCGACTGCAAAATACCCTAAAGTCAGTTTATTAGGGGGAAGTAGAGAGAACGACACTCTTTTCTCCAAGATTTCCACAAAAAAAGGGGATGGCAGGGATTAGACTATCTGTAGATGCTTACACCTGATGTAAAGTGAATTTATAAGAGTGTAAATTACGAACTTTACAAAACCAATTCACTCTTTTGCCAACCACCTCGGTATCAGAGAGCATGAAAGGGAGAGAAAGCACAGGTATATAGCATCACAAAGGGGCACTTAAAGTTGACACACACACTCGCACACTCGCTGTGTCCCACACCCAAAGGCAAGTGCTTTAAAAAAGGTTTTGCTTTGTCGGCCCCCGTAATGCAATTACAAAATGCCAACAGTGGGGCTGCCTGACTGGCATGCAGCCAGACCAGACCAGACCAGTTGGCAGGTGTTGGCCAAAGAGCGCTCAAGAGCAGTCAAGAGAGATAGAGAGCAAGAACAGAAAGAAAGGGACAGAGAGATGACTAGATACCTAAAAGAAAGCCCAGATATAGCCATGGATTTTGCCGCTGCGCTCAAGTGTTTGACTTATCAACTAAAGTGCAGCATTAAAAAAATTACCAAAGCTGTGCTTTTTTCTTTCTTTTTGTTTTGCACATTTGCCAGCGGCACTGCGGCCACTGAGAGACGCCTTTTATACTTGCGCACAAAACGCTGATCAACTAAGCAGCAGGAGATGAAGATAAAGATGAAATTGTAAATGGTGAATGGCAAATCGACCAGCTTAAATCATAAGTGGAGAAGATTGTTTATCAAGGGTTCAGTGTGTGAAAAATGTCTTTAACGATTGCCAAAGATATCTGCCTTGTTAAAATTAAAACTATTAAACTCTAGTAGCTTTAAAAAAAAAAAGAAGCTGTGACTTCAATAAAAAAAACTTTTTAACGATATTATATTCTTAAACTTAATACATAAACAGCTTGCATTTAATAAAGGAAAAAATCTTTGATAGTTAGCAAGTCTGCAGAGATTGATCACAGAATTAGTTGTATTTAATGCAAGTGTCAGAGATTCAAACACATATTTAAGCATTAAGCACATTAAAGTTGTTATTCGCTTTTAGCTATTGTGTGCATCTAATGTGTGCGTGTGTTTGTGTGTTGGCCACAGTTACAACTTCAGTGACAGTTTCGGCATATCAATCACATGCCCAATGCCTGCAGAGCATAAACCTATTATTTTTCAACAAAACACACACACACACACACATACACACAGCCAGCTGTCTCGGTCTGTCTCTACATGAATGCAAGATAGATAGTGAGAAGGAGACAGGAGGAAGGGCGGGAGGTAAAATTGCCGAGATTGTTAAGCCTGGCAGGCTCTACACATGTTTGGCCTTATCAACTTTGGTCAACGAACAGCGAAAATTTGCCAGCCAGTTGCTTGCAGGCGGACACTCGAAATAATAAATGTGACTTTGAATCAAAAAAAAAAAAAACAATTAAATCTCAATCTAAAAATATTATATCCACTTTCAACCATTTCTTTATTAAGCACAACTTTCTAAGTTCTTCTAGTTTTTGTTGAATGAAAACTACTTCTTTTTTTGCTCTCTGTACGCAAACAAAGTTTTCACATATGTTGACCCTGGATTAGCTGGTAGGGATTAACAGCTAGCCAGACCACAGACGTTGCCAGACTGTGCATTGGCTAGCGGTTATTTGTGTTGCTGCGAGGGGGGTATATAGGGAAAGAGGAATTGGGAATGTGTTTGGGTCTGTTGCATCAGCATTTAATGTCAGCTAACTGAAATGCCCCGCAGCCGCGAGTGCAAAGTTTTTAAAGAAGCAATTTGGCAAATTTATGTTGTAATTACCCCTGCCTGCCACACACCCGCCCCAGCAACGCGCAACGTGGCAAATTAAGTTTTGTGCTTTGCTTTCCCTTTGCCAAATGGCCAAAAGCGGCAAAACTGGCAACTGACGATGGCAGCTAAGCGGATTAAAAAAAATATTTTTTTTTCTTGCTGTACTTTTCTTTTATTTCGTTTTCTGCTGTGTGCCAGTTTTCTTACACTTTTAGTTTCTCCCTCGTTTTTTTTTAATATTTTTTTTGCCTGTTTTATTGTTTTTATTTTGGTATGTTTTTATTTTTGGCCGCTGTTGATTGGGCACGTGGCGTTGCGGCAAATTTGCCTTTTTATAATGCGATAAGCGCAATTACAGCGCCAAGGAAATTATAAAAAGAAGAAGAAGAAACAGGAGCAGTCAAATACTTTTGGCTAAAAACAGTTAGCAGGCACTGTTTTTTTTTTATAGTTTGCTCACGTTTTGTTTCGAAGGAGAAGGTTAAAAACAACACAACGCAACATAAACTGCCAAACTTTTTTGGATAGCAAACTCAACTTGAAATGAAAGCGAAGGGGTTGCACTAAGGCGGGGTGTTGCAACTTTGTAGCTGTAATCGCATTTGCTTGCCAATAAAAATGTTACCAAAAGCGTCAAAAGCAGCTCTCCTGACAGCCCAACCAACAAAACCAAACGTAAAGCGTTCGATGTTCGAATTGAATGCGAAACTGAGTGCGGAGCAGGGAGGAGAGTTGATGTCCCTGGGCAGTGCTCCCTTCTTGCAACTGTTCGCTTATGACTCTGCTGCATTGATAGTGCAAGGCCCTGCGGTAAACTATTATGACCACAATCGAATAACCAAATGCGACAGATGATGCCAAAAGCAACCAGCTCCATTCAATCACAACCTGAACACTGAAAATCGAACATTGAACACATCCGACTCACACTCCACACACACACCAGGCGCAGTGGTTATGCACACACACACACTTATATAATAATCAAATAAAAGCGCGTCGAGGGAGAAATTAAAGTGCAAAAATGCTGCGACAAATTATGAAATGAAAATGACCAAATGAAGTCAGCTTTTATTCTTTGCAGACGGACGGCAATTGACAATAAAAAGTTCAAAGTATGTTATTTTCATGATATTTTCAATGGAATTTGCCACACACACACACACATACACTCGCACTCACTTAAGCGAGCAAACGAATTGTGTTGAGAATTGAGCAGCAGCAAAGGAGAAAGAAAAAAGAAAAGAAATGAAAGTAGCAGGCAGGCAGGCAGAGGCAGCAGTCGAATGAGAGCAAAAATTGCTTGACATTAAATTCAATGCGATTAGGTCACACACGCACACACACATACATAAAGTAGTAAGTTAGATACGAGGGTTGCTTAAAATGTTTTCATAGACGCCAGGAGATTATAATTGTATTTAAAATCTGTTTTTAAATAAATATTACGATACAACTGTACCTTAAACTTTTCTTACACCCCTCTCGCTCCCTCTATCTCTCCCGCTTTCTTTGTCTGCCCCGGCATTGATATGTGTGTGTTTGTGTGTGCACTTAAATTTGATATCCTTTGTGCGCTTTTGCCCAATGCTGAGGCTTGGGTCGAATTGACTGCGACTTGAGGCATTCACATTCACTCAATACACTCTTTCCCCACACTTTACCCCCTTATCATCTGTGTGGGGTAGTAGGCGTGGCTCTTGTTGGCTTGACTCTTATTATGTTTGGACTATTTGCCGTTTGTCCGGTTTTTGTCCTCCTGCTAAGGGCAAAGAAAAACCTTAGCCGCATTGCTGTTCTTCTCTTGTGTTGTATTCTATGTTGTGTTGTGTTGGGTTCGGGGGCCATTAATGCACAAGCATTGGAATCATGTGACCTAAATACGCCGCCACAGAGCTAATGGCATAATGGCGGAAGCCAGAGTAACAGCCGGGCACTAACCAACAACAACAACAACAACTCAAAAGCAAACATGCTACCAAAAAAACAAGAAACTTGAAGAAATCAGCAGCAAATGTTGGAAAATTTCTCATCTGCCGGCGTCCACTTTAAAAAAAGTTGCCACAAAATTGTAATTGAAAAGTCAATACAATGTAATTTGTTGCCGTCGCTTTCGGCTGTCGTTGTTGTTGTTATTAGAAGACAGCCCTTTTTTTATTGTTTGGGCAACTCATTCAATTTATTTGTAATTTTTGAACAATTTAACAGCTAAAAAAGCGAGGCAACCAAAAAAAAAAAAAAAACAAGAGAAAAGTGAAAACTTTTGTCCAAAACGCACTTGATGTGAAGGGCTTAAAACAAATACAATTATGCAAACGCCGGGCAAAGCCACAAAAACAACAAAATACCATAGACGGGGTTGCCCCCTCCCTCCCCTCCACTCCCCTCCCCATCGCCCAGTTAGCTGCGTGCTTTGAATATGTAATTCATTTGAAAGTTGCGTAGCTGTCGACTGAAATTAATTTAACTTTCAGCCAGCAGCAGGAGGCAAAGAAGCGATGCAAAGGTCAAGGGTCATTGCTACTGTGTTGCTGTCAATTAGCAACGCTGCAAGCAACTTAGAATCCAGAAAGCGATTAATGCATTAATTCCATTTAAGCGGCTCCCCAAGAGACATGTTGCACTTCCCCACATCATCATCATCCTCCTCTTCGTAGTATCTTAATGTTTACATGCATTTCTGCCTAACATCACATATTTCGTAAAGGAGGTTTGGGAAGGGGTGTTGCATGGCGCCACAAACTTCATCTCTCTCATCGTGTCTGTATAAAAGTTTTAATTATAGTTACAGTTTGTTGTTGATGCTGGAGCTGCTGCTGCATGCCACTCATATCCTTGAGGCATTGAGGCATTTGGGTTGTTGTTCTTTGTATGCAGCGTCGGAAATTGCAACTTGAAGCTGTTTTAGCTTAATTTGCGTTACTACAAAATATACAAACATAAAGCATGCACTGAGAAAAATAAATAAACTTTTCGTAACATTCATTTAACTGCGAACTTTCACAAAAAGTTAAAAAATGCACTGTCTACAAATATGAGGAACTGAAACTATTTTGATTTTTCGAAACTATCCTGTGCTCATAATGTTTTAAGTGTACACAAAGCACACAAACACTTACGCCGTCACAAACGTACACACTGCTGGGTAAACACAACATGGCTAGGCTAGGCAGGATGTGCAGGATCTGGCTCTGTTTGTAACGCTTGGCTTGCCTTGCCTTTGGTTTGGTTTGGCATTTTTGGCATTGCATCGAAAACTTTTGACGAAACAATGAAGCAAGTTGCAAGCTGCAACTTGCAGCTGCGTATACATATATGTACATAGGTTGATGCGGCTGTTGCCAAAATTTAAAATTATTTGTGGCATGGAAAAGAAAGCTACCTCGCCAAAAAAAGGAGTCCAGCACACAACATTGTTGCCATCCAACTTAACCGGTTGACGTCAGCACATTGTCAGGTTCTGTTGACTGATTGATTGATTGATTGACCAATTGAACGATTGATTGATGCTGGCTTACAGACAAACCATAAATTTTGCAGCTTTTGCAATTAGTACAAATTGGTTAGATTTGCAAAATAAAAAAAAATATGAAACCAAAAATTACGCATACGCCCTGTCAGGTTGCTAGCAAAATAAATCCCACCTCTGTCCACACATTTACAATGCCCCTGTTTTCGGGGGTTGGTCTCTACTTTATTACAGCCAAAAATTAAAATCTAAGCCCACAGCATTTGGGGACACAAGTTGGCGACATTGGAGGCTTTGTGCTAATCACATCACGTGCGCCACGTTGTCTCTGGGCCTAATACAAACACAAACACACACGCATACACACACACAAAGACATATTATGCAACTATCTTATGCCGCAAAATGTGTTTATACCCAGCATACATTTAAAATGTTTAACAAGGGTGTGATGAAGGTGTGTTAAAGTTGTAATAATCTCTGTAATAGGGTAGCAAACACAAATTATCTTCAGGGCAATAAGAGCTGGAAGCGGCTAAAAAGAAGAGGAAACACTCATATAGCTACTAGGTGGTACTGATTGACTACTATCAACGTACAGCGCAAATGGTAAGACATAGCGATTTAATTCTGTCTCGAAATCATAGCATACTTATCGTTGTTGAGTCAAATGTTACGCCTGCTAGGTACGACTTTTTAAAACGCATTACTATCTAAGGTATAGAGTATTTCCTAATCGTGTTTATATACAGGTCATCTTCTAGTCGTGCATTCTCTTTTTCCACGCTTTTGCTTGTTAAATATTTCTTTTTAGGGGCCATGTGCTATTTTGGTTAGGCGTTGTGGTATTTGTCGCAATTGCCGTTAACTGTCAGCGCGTGTCTGTGTGACAGCATGCGTGTAGGTCTTTGTCTGTGTATGTGTGCGTGTCTGTGTCCGCGTGTGTGTTTGTTCGTTTCATTATCAAAGCCAAGTTTGCCACTAAGCACGTCGTAAACAATAAGTTGGCCCAACACGGTTATTGCTTTGTGCCCAGCAAACGGCGACGTTTATGTCATGTGTGTGTATGAGTGTCTTGTATGTGTGTGCATTTTGCGCCGGAATGTCTTTATGGCATATATAATTTTTGCTTAAAATTATTTAATATGCCGCACTGTCCTGTTGCTCATGTCCTGCCATTCACTTACAAACACTCCTTTCTGTTATTTGTGTGTGTGTATGTTGGTGTGTATCTTATTGTGCGTGCGTGTGTGGGTGTGGGCTTGTTAGTGTGTCTATTGATATTCCTGGGGCTTATGTTATTACGCTTATAATTTCAATTTTGGGCAGCCCTTAATGCCAACCAACGCGACTTTTATTATGAACTTCCGTTCATTCTAATTGATATAAGAATATTACGCTTCCTGGAATTTAGCAGACAGATTGATTCATGACAAATTAATTCAACATGACTTTCTAAAATTCTTGAATCTGTCTTTTGTATAAGTTCTCAAATCTATCTATAAAAATGCATCGACTGTACCAAAAACCACATTAAAATGGTATTCAAATCACTTATATAGTAGCTTTGCTTTCAATTTATTTTTGTGTGCTCTAAAAAGTATGCTATGAAATATTTGTGAAATGGGAAAATTAAAAGAGTTTGGCAATCAATTTTGTGTTTAACTATGCAGCTGGTTCCATTTTCAACTAAGCAACAAAACTGTGGAAACATAAATGACTGTATATACGTATGTATGTGTACAGTTTCATATAGTAAATAAAGTCTTTTCCCCTAGATAAGAGTAACTGTTGGAAATTTGACATTCTAACTGGCTGCTAAGTGCTTGTGTTAGTCGCAATCTTCTTCATTTACTCCTTTCTGCTACATTCTAATTTAAATTAAACTAATTTGTAAATCTTAAACAAGCGCACTGTGAGTAAGTCTTACCAGAGGCACTTGGCTCAGTTGTATGCCCTCAACATGCCCTTGCAACATGCACACACACAGACGTAGTGTATTTTTAACCCAAATCCATTAGAGCAGTTACTCAAGAATGCTTTAGATATTTATGTGCTGTGCGCTGTTAGCTACAGATACACACATACACACATACAAAGCAAAAAGAAACACTCAACAGATGCACAGATACAGATGCAGATGCGTAGATACAGCTACAGAGGTCACACACACACACATGTATATACGCATACATATATATAGCGAGCTCAGCGGCAGGAAACATCAAGTAAATAACAAACGGCGACTGCACTTGGGGGCAAATAACGCTGGCAAACAAATACGCAAACATTTATAAGACTGCTAAGCTCATAACGAAATGCACTTACACTTGACAAACGCACACACACACACACACACACACACACACACACACACATTCACCCATTACACACACATCACACATACAGCGCCTACACCTTTGCACCCACACAAAGTCACACACACAGAGAAACACATAGTCCGCAATACCTCAAGCATGCCAGGCAGCTTTAGAGTGTCAAATGCCTGAGCAGCTGCTGCTGTACTATTTACACTGGAAAACTGCACGCAAAAGAATTAAGAAGATTTAGAAAATGTCTGGCTTTAAAACGCGGTATGTTTGCTAAAAAAGAGAGCCAAAAGCTGTCCTTATAATAAAGTTTAAAAAGAAGTGGAGTGAAAAGTTACGAAATGCATGATTTTTTCTCTCGGTGTAGCTTTATGAAAGCAAATTTAGTTATTGACAAACAACAGATGCTTGAATTATTACACACAGGAAAAAGGCTTTGCAAAATAGGGCAACAAAGCTCTGTTTTAGTTTCAGGCTCTGTAAAAAAAGAAAGAGCTAAACAAAATTTTTAATAAAAATAAGCAATAAAATATTAAATAAAATGTTATAAATTAAAGTAAAACTCCTCATACATGTAGTTACTTTTTCGCTGCTGAAGCCAATGTTTCCAATTATAGGCAACCCTTTTTTTTCTTGAGTGCAATGCAATACGCATATCAAGTATACGAACCCCATTACACAGACACGCACACACACATGTACCCTATTAGAGGGAGACGCGTGTTCATCTGACATTCATAGGGCTGCCCCATGTGGCAAGAACAGCGACCTCATGTGCGCTCAGCTGATGAATACGCTTCACTTGCTCACTAGCTTAAGACTAACGAAAAATAGCGAATGTGTGAGTGAGAGTGAATGTGTGTGTGTGTATATGTGTGTTTGTCCGCAAATCGCAGCTGGTCAAATGTAATTAACTGCATATTTTCTGGGGAAATTAAGAAATTGCCTGGCCAGACAGCTGCGGGCGCGCCACTCGCTTTGCTTGCTTGCTCGCTCGTTGCAAGTTCATATGCAACACACATGCACCAGTTCCCCCTCTACCCCGCACAGTCTGTCAGTCAACTGCAGTGTGCATATGGCGCCCGCATCGCACACACATGCACAAACATTCTTTCACATGTCCGCGCATATTAAAAGTTTAATGTAAATGTAATGAGCGCCAGCGCATGCAAATGAACAGTTTTGGCTTTAGCCATTTCACTTCCCCCGCATCTTCTTCTCTTTTATTGTTTTTTTTTTATATTTTTCGCATTTTGGTGCTGGATGTGCATGTTGTTTTTCTCGCTAATGAGTGCAGTCACTTAAACGCGCGGAAATTGTTGAAAAATTTAAACTGTGTTTAGCGCATTGACTGCCATCTGCCAGCTGCCAGCTTGCAGCCATGACCATGGAATTTGGTTAGACATGAGTGTGTATGTAAGTGTGTGTGTGGCGCCACAGCGTATGCTTGCAACTTACTTGAACATGTTGCAGCTGTCTTCATGTGCAAGACTTTGATGTGATTAGAATAACATATATTGAGTTGTGGGAAAAAGTGAAGGCTTTTAACTTGTACATGAGTTTACCAACAGGCGAAACTTAGTTTAAGTCTGTGTAAACTTATTTTAGAGTTTATGCAAATACCTAAAATTAAAGTTTGTTTTACATAGAATTGTGTCCATTAAATAATAAATTCAATAAATTTAAGCTTCAGGTGCAGTTTTAACATCATAAATCAGAGACACGACTTTTAATTTAAGCTAATGTTGTTATTTTTGGATTAACAGACAAATTTGATGTTTATGCTAATATCAGCTTTGGGTAATTTATTAGTTGGAGTAATTAGTTATGTTTAAAGTTAGAAATTTAGACCAAACAATTTGTACTAAAATAATTTAGTATAAAAAATGTGTATGGCCTTTATAATATATATAAATGCAATGAAACAAAGAACAATTTAGGGAATTATAATGCATGTTATGTCAAGTCATTTATTTCACGTCAAAATATCCACAAAGCAAATAAAAGCTTGACAAAGGGCATAATTATATTAAACCTAGTTCAAATTTAATACAAATTCCACGAAGAAATTAAAGAAAGTCATCAAAGAGAGCGAACTTTTTAAAAAATATGTCTCATGGCTAATAATGAGGTCCAGACCTATAAATATATATATATATATATGTAGTAAACATTAATAAAGTCTGCTGTTGCCTTGGGTTCTGTTGCAGCTTCTGCTAATTAAATTGGCCGCCTTTGCTGTACACCTGTCGCATATACATATAAACATACATACATACATACGTACATATAGGCGTAAGCGTATTTACACGCATGTGCGCACAACAACTACTACAACAGCCGGCTGCCACGCCCACTTGTCGAACACACACACAGACATCCGCAGACACAGAGAAAAACAGTCCCACTGCCCAATTCAGCATTTCCCAATGGTGTGCACCTTTGCGATATCTGCAAAGCTATCTGCTGTTGCTTCTGCTGCTGCTGCTGCTGCTGTTATCTGCCACCGATGATGACTATGACAAGGATGCCTTTTTCTGCTCTGCTACTTTGAGTTTTTCTTTCGCTTACTCGCTTCAACTCAGTATCTCTCGCTGGGTCTGTATCTTTTAGTCCCTGTAGGTGCTTTACTTTGCCTTTGCAGGCGTTTAATTAAATGAAGTCGTTTGCATTAATGTTGTCATTACGCATTTGCCTACGGCAGCAATGGAACCAGCAAAAGGAGCAGCAGCAGCAGCAGATGAGCTCGACGACCTCACAAAATTCATTATATAAATGGAGCACAGGTGCCGTCTATTGTCCAATGAACTGACATATGCGAAGCACCAGCTCAATTCACATCTAGAAATATGTATTTATCCAGCGTTTTTGTATCGGATATGACACGGAGCCAAGTCGCCTCAATTCAAAGACAATTTCAACTACTTAATGCTGATTGCAATCATTACGTAATTGCATTTATACAACGTTCATGCGAACATCAATTGTTCTGCAATAAATTGTGCCCGTCAATCCGAAAAGTTGTCCGAACTCAACAACTTTGCACTAAAGTTTGAGAGGTTATAAATAATCTAGTTTATTAACTAGATTATATATATATAAACGTACACTGTTTGTAAGTTATGCCAAGTTTAATTTTAGATGCAACAATTTGATTGATTGTGGTGTATTGAATTTCCAATATGTACTCTGACCTTAATACTTTGGTTAATTAAAATGTGTATAAATAGTTGTGTGCTTTATTTAGTTCAGACTAAGCAAATAATCAA
Organism: Scaptomyza hsui; assembly: GCA_018152825.1. Classification (NCBI taxonomy): domain Eukaryota; kingdom Metazoa; phylum Arthropoda; class Insecta; order Diptera; family Drosophilidae; genus Scaptomyza; species Scaptomyza hsui. The sequence continues at coordinate 6,168,791 of JAECXO010000002.1, forward strand.
CATATTTGTGGTTCAGTTATCTATCTTAAATTCCTTAGGCTTTTGATGGTGAAAGATTAGATAGAAGAGTGAAGGATAAAGATACAATATCCCTTTTCTATAGTTGAACAACGTTAAAGAGCCGTGCGATATTTTATCTTGTATCCGCCGGCATCTTCTTTAAGACAGCTTAAGTTAATATCTTAGCAGATGTTTAATGAAGTCTCTTTTAAGTTGACAGCTACCACTATTTGTGGTGTATTCAATTTACTTACTGTATCTTTTGCTTCGCTTAGTTAGCTCAAGTTATTTGTAGACACTCTCCAGCACTTTGACGGCCATTTTGCTGGAGTCTGGCCAATGTTTAAGTACGCCCATAAGAGGCAGAGAGGAAGCTAAAGCTTTAGTTGCCACTTTTGTTGCATGGCAGCTGCTACTGCTACTGCTACGGCTACTGCTGCTGCTGTTGCTGCTGCTACGGCTAAATCTAAATTTGAGTTCTTTATTGCTTTCCTTTTTCGAGATGGGAAACGGGAATGCGCCAATTAAAGTGCTCGCCAGAGTTTGTGGTAATTAAGCACACGGATAGCGTCAGGCGCCGTTAGACTCGGCCATTTGGCCATTTGGCCAGTCACCAGTCAGTCAGTCTACATCATGTTGCTAGGTCGGCAGCAGCAGTGTGTGTGTGTGTGTGTGTGCGAACGGAATGAAAAACCAATCGACACAAGTGGCAGGTGGCAGGCAAAAAGGTAGCAGAGCCAGAGATGTCCGTCTAACTGAAGCTAGTTTTTGTGAGCGACGGGATCTGGACTGTGGAGTCGTGCTTGATTTGATTTGTGCCCCCGAATATTGCTGCGCTTGGCAGGCAAAACAATCAGCGCGTGTGTGTCTATGTGTGTGTGTGCAAAGACAACATGCTCAGCGCCCACAATTATGAGCAGCTGAAGCAAGTGCAACACTTCAATCTCCACCTTCATTTCACAGACTTAGTTAGACGCATAAATGAATTGACGACACTCAAAAAGGCCACTAAGGAAGAGTACCCGATTTTGGTGACCACACACAACTTTCATCTGCTCATGACATATATAGAGCTTTAAAGCTTACTCAAGACACACAAAATTGCTTCTGTCTGCTTAAATTAAAATATAGATAGTAGTTTCTTACTGTCTTTTGATTAAAATTATATTGCATCAATAACAACCACAATTTGTTATCAATCAGTGGTCAGATCTGGTCTGTCTTAAATTGCATTAGCCGGAAATGTGAACAAACAATCGATATCTGAATATCTTGCAGCCATATTGTGTTAATAAATAACTTTGAACAATAGTGCATCACAAAAGAATGAATCATGAGTTGCTTTAATGGATGCCATTTATTAAAAATGGATAAACGGAAACAACATAAATGGTTTGGCTTTAATAATTAAAAATATTTTATCGATCAGTATTGAGACAAGTTCGTTAATAAACATTATTATAAAGTGGAGGAAAAAGCAATCGTTTAACAACACTTCGCTTCACTTAATTCATAGCTAGGCAATACTTCTTCCACAACAGAAAAGTCGGATGAAAATTTAAGTTTTATGTATTATCATTAAGCAATGAACTTAAGTAACTTTTGTTTTCAGTAAGTTCATTGCTTAATGTTAGTATGCTGTATCAGTGGTACTCAAGATTTCAAACCGACAGAGAAATTAGTACAAACAATAGAAGAGTCCAATAGCTAGCCTTCAGGTGACTAACTGCACTTAAAATCGTCCGTCTAATCCACTCAATGTAATACCACGCATCCGTGTAGATCGATGGCATCTCCTGTGAGCCACAGCCAATCCGATGCGAGACAATGCCAACTAGCGTATTATTGTTGACCAAGGGAGCACCTGTGTCACCCGCACAGGGATTCTGATCCAGTTTGCCATCAAAGTTGCCGGCACAAAGCATTTCGGGATTCAGATTCTTAAGCAAGGTAACGCAACTGTGCCGACGGAGAAGCGTCACATCGATGTGCAGCAAATTGCCAGCAAGTGGACCACCCTAAAAAGCGATATTGTTAAGGTGGTTCAAGATCCGGATTCAAGCTCACCTTGTACATGCGTCCCCAGCCTAATACCATATATGTGATGTCATACCTTGGCTCCGCCATGGGCAAATTTATAATACTGATACCCGGATTATCATCTGGCCACGAGCTCTCCAGCATGATAAGCGCAATATTGTTCGTGCTACTTTCTACATGAGCCTCCGGTATAAAAATCCTTCTCACGTGCTTTGTAACCGTAGTATTCAATTCTACGAGACGGTTTGGTGCACCGGCTACAACGACCATGGCGCGTACTATATGCGGGCAGTTGTAATTGCTTTTAGGAAGGCAGTTGGTATTAGAATAGGAAACTAAGTCAAACACTTTTACATACTCCTTTGTACACATGGCAGCAGTGATCACAAATCGTGGCGCTATAATGGCCCCAGCACAGTAATGATTATCACCGAAGATTCGCAGCGGGTGTCGCGAACGTATGGAGACCACATATTTGGCCAGCTCCGCTGTGCGTGCATTCCTCTCCGGTGAGGTTAAGCGTTTTGTCCGTTTGTGATTACTTATTTCAGCTTGGATGGGAGTGTTTAGTAGCAAATAAATCAGTGCAAGCATATTGAAAACTGAATTGTAACAATTTCGATAGTTCATTTCAGGCGACAAACATTTCAAATGAGGGTTGTTTGTGCGGTTAGAAACCTTAAAACTGTGGACCACCTTCTGCATTCCTTGGCAACTAGTCATATTTAACATGGTATGCAATTAAATAAGTTGAAATATTTTTGTGTCCAGTTAAATTTTAAATTTTTGAAAGGTAGAAGAAAGTTCACTGCAGTGTTCTTTTTGGCTTTTAAGAGAGAATTTCAATTAAGTTTTTTTCATCTTCTTATTGCATTGTAAAATGCATTTTTAATCTATAAATTTGCTTCAATGCCTTATAGCACAATTTTTATATTGCCTTGTGCTGGGCTTTCACTTATTAAACGTAATTACATTTCTTGGCATACTGCAATCTGGTTGTAAATCAAGTTTTAATACAGCATGGCTTTAAAAAAAGCACAAAAGTAGTTCGCCTTTTGAAAACTAATAATGGACTTCTACACTCAGAAAAAAAAAAACAACACGAAAATCAACTATAAAAATAGTTTATTATTCTCCTATACCGAACGTAAAGATGGATGTCACTATGCGGGTTTTTACCATGAAACTTAGTAAATTTAACATTAAACAAGTAGGGAATCTGTTTTGGCTATCTGAACACTATGTACGTACATTTGAAAAGTCTCCTTTTTATACCGTGAACCCATAAAATGGGTAAAAAGGGTAAAATGGTTTTGTGCAAAAGTATGTAACAGGCAGAAGTTAGCATCTCCCACCCCATAAAGTATACATATTCTTGATCAGCATCAACAGATATAGCCATGTCCCTCTGTCCGTCCGTCTGTCTGTTTGTCCGTCTGTATGAACGCGTCGATCTCAGAGACTACAAGAGCTAGCGACTTCAGCTTTTGCATATAAGTTCTCCTATACCATAAGCAGAACAAGTTTGTTTTAAATTATCGATAACTATTCTGGTTTCCAATATACACATGTAATCGATTACAAAAAAATCTCGAATATGGAAAATGTAAAAATTGGGGTTGATATAATGGGTAACGGTAGAACTTTTTTAATAATTTCTTCGAAATCGGTTGAGAAACACCAGAGATATCGAAGATTGAAGTTTAGGTCACAGATGCATACGGACAATGACTGTACGCGTTAAGTATGGGGTTCTGGGTATCTCCTAGTCGGGAAATCAAGACTAGAGCCTTCTTACTTGTTCATACCTAGATCATTTCAAATGCCTTGTATTTGTATGGCAACTATATGATATAGTTGTTCGGTCTGGCCAAAGTTTCAGCTCGATAGCTTTAGAACTGAGCGATTAGCTTGCATATCAGCAGACAGACGGACAGACCGACGTACGGACGGACAGACAGACAGACGAACAGACAGACGAACAGATAGACGGACAGACAGACTGACAGGCAGACAGACAGATAAACGGACATGGCAATGTCAACTCAGCTTGCGATGCTGACAAAGAATATATATACTTTGTGGAGTCGGAGACACGTTAAATATTTCATCACAAAATATATGTATGTATATACACTTTTTTAATGTATAAAAAACTTGACTTAAAAATAAGCAAACTTAATTATATTTATGAAGTGGTTATAAGCTAAATATATTAAAATATTCAAAATTATAATAAAGAGCTATTGTTAAGAAGATTTTTTTTCATATATTATTATTAATAATAATAATATTTTCACTTACCTTTTGTCCATTTAAGTATAATAAAGATATTCTTATGTGTGAATTTTCTTTGTTATACTTAAATGGACAAAAGGTAAGTGGAAATATTATTATTATTTCATTATTTATCATTTGCTTAGAAGCACTTCATTTAACAACAGTCGTTTCTTGCACTGTTGTGCACTTTTAATCAAAACAAAAATTTTCTTGAATTCTTTTCAAAGTTATTTCAGTTTATTCAGATGAAAAAAATATCGTTATTAATGCTGAATCATACTCGAATTTACCATGAATATGCTTATTTGAACTACGTTTTTTTTTTCTGAGCGTAGAGCTTAAAATATAAATTGCGACACATTTCAAAGTTTTTCGAGAAAATACGATGCAATGAAGTACAGCATTTATTTTGCTAGACTCCTAAAAAGCCAAAAGCTTAGCTATTAATAAATCATTATAAACTTTTATTATACATTTCTGTGGACAACATTTCATTTCAACTTAGAGTCGATGTCGAAATGATGCTGTCATTTGTAGATTTCAATTTGAGCTGAAATTTGATTAGGTTTAAATGATTGCTTCCATATACAATTTACCAACAAACTTTTGTGCCATGTGTCCTCTTCTACTCGGCACAGTTTAGTTATGGTTTTTTTCGTCTTCTTTTTTTTATTTTATTTTTTTTTTTTTCATTGTCAGTCAACGATTTTGAGATACTTTTAGTGGACTTCCAGAGAATTGTTATGTGGCTGTGGCTGGCTGAGTTTGGGTTGGTTTGCTCAAGCGCGCAACCCGCCTCAATGTCACTTTAGTTGACAGCTGTTCCACTAAACACTTGACTATTGTAATTTCGAATGTGTCAGACAATATTGTGGCTGGGTCGTAAGGGGGGAGGCGAATTTGTGCTTGAAGTTTTTATTGCGTGACTTCCTTTTTGTGTCCCTTTTTTGGATTCAACAGCCACTTTTAGCTATTAGTTGCCAGCTATGTATTAATATATATATGTTTGTATGTATTTGTAGCAATGTTCTCAAGTATGTTTTAAGCAAACTTTGCTCACAAACTTTGTGGCAAAAGTATTTTTGGGCTACAAGCGAACAACGCTCAAATATTTTCATAAGCTACTGCGCCAGCTGCACCAAATAATTGTGGTGCGTCTTTGTCTCCTCTCCTTCTCTCTCCCTCCCACTCTCGCTCTTAATCTTCTATCTTTTTGGCCTATTTTTGGACAGTGGCACATCATGGACTGGCCGCTTCGCTGATTTGTGGCAAGCAAATTTATTGACAATTCATGGCAGCACCACCACACACCGCACCACCCAACCCACAGGCCGCAAAAGCTGTTCAAGCGTTTTTTGTTGAACTTTGGGCGCAAGTTTGTCGCAAGTTGCGCTTTCCGGCTGGCAGTCCATGACAAAGTGCCCTGCCCATTAAGCCGTCGACTTTTAATTTTTCATCTTTTTCGCCTCCTTATTCTCGTTTTTCATCATCTTCTTTTGCTGCTGCTGCTGCTGATGTTTTAAAACCCAAGGAGCTGAATCTGTGCCTGCAACTGGCCACAAGACAACAAAGTTTTAAATTAATGGCACTCAACTATTAGCAAAAAATTAAATAGCCGCTCGTTTTATGTCTACAAACTTTAAGAGCGCCTCGTTGTGGTAAATTGAAGTGGGTTGGGGTTGGGGGAGGATTTAGGGGTGTTGTGGGTGGTTGCCTGATGACTTTAAGCTTTAGTTATTGAGCCTGAAAAAAGTTGCACACTGTGTGTTTGTGGGTCAACAAGCTCTGACAGCGACTTTAAAAACATGCAACAGGCAACAAAACTGCAACATAGTCTGCAATTTAAGAAGAAATTATGCTGTTGAGTGGAACCGATTGTGAAATGCACTTACTTCTGTCACTTTCACCTCAGGAATACTAACATAAAATCGAAAGCGTATAAGTACAAATCTAGCAATAAAGTCAAAAAGTTATATAGAGCCACCAACAAAAATATACTCTGCTTAGAACTCAAGCATTTAAGTATAAAAGAAAACTATTGTTGCATCGCCATTTCTGTGTACATGACATGAGAATGCACTTTCACAAGGAATGGCTAAGATGGCCGCCAGGCAGCTGTAAATGTAACTGTAAACTGTAAACTGTTAGCTGACACTGTAACTGTTGCTCCATCACTGTGTAGAGAGGGAGAGAGAACAAGAGCTGAACTTGGTCAACGGCCTGAAGTAATAGGATGCTGTGACACATTTATTAAAAATTTATACAGCTTACAGCACCTGAGTTAATAAATTAATACACTTGATTTGTGTGCTGCTCACTTTCTCTCTCTCTCTCTGTGTGTGTGTGTGTGTGTGTGTCTGGACAAGCTTTGTCTACCTGTGTAGGTGTGTGTGTGTGGCAGGAAAATTAATTCGAATTTATTGCGCAACTCGAGTCGTGCTGTAAGTGCAAACTCATGTCGCTCATACGCCGCGTCTGCCGCGCAAATTAATTAAACAATTTTGCAATTGCTGTTGGAGGTGCGCGAAGAACGAAGAACGACGAAAAAGCAGAGAACATAGACGAGGTTAGCTTAGTCTCAGCTGATGCATTGCTTTTTGGGCGGCACTCTAATTGAATTAAAGGCGCAACAAGATAGCGTCGTCCTCATCGTCGTCGTCGTGGGCAATAATTAAAAGCGGTCGGCCAATAATCAATTGGCACGGCACACAGCTGGAGACAGGTATCAAACACACACACAGCACAACAAACGGTTTGACAGTTGACAAAGCAACGGCAACAACAGTGGCAGCTAAGAGCAACTACATATAGAGGCAGCCAGGAGAAGCTATCGAGTAATATAAATAAATTGGCACTGCACGCAGCTCTTTCTTGCTCTTAACAACAGCAGCATCTTGGCCATTGTCTTGCCCTCGGCCCAAGTCAAGTGCCCACTTGTAAGCTCCCTCTCTTTCTTTTTCGCCATGTGTGTGTGTGTGAGCCTTAGCTCATGAATTGCCAAGTGAGCCAGTTGCCAGGCAGCTGCTTAAAGCTAATGAAGCGACATCTCGCGTGTGTGCCTCTCAACGTGTGTGTGTGTATGTGTGTGAGTGTACTTGCATCCTTTAATGTGTGTTGGGGTCCTTTTCGAATACCCTTTATGCATAAGAAGTAAAGATAAACGGGCATGCTGACAGACTTAAAGACCTATCGAAATTGGTCTTGGAAAGAATGATTTGCTTCTGACATTCTGTTTAAAATTTACAAAATATTGCCATACATTTTACTTCATCCGATTATATTATCGATAAATATCGACTAATTTGAAAATAAGAGCTTAAACACTTAAATATCTGAACAAAACAAGATATTTTTCAGATTTTCTTTTATCGTGAAGACGCAAAATAAGTTAAGTTTTAGTATCGATTAATATTGATTTTTATCGAGAGCATAGTCTGACTATTTTTTTAATTTCTTATAATAACTTTAATATGTGCTAGGTATTTGCTAGTCAGTCACTCTCTTTTTGAGCATTTTCTCACTTACTTGTTCCGTTCTCGTTCTTTTCTGCGCACGTAATTAAATCTATCTTTATTAGCACATTTGCTCAAGTGAGCGTATTCCACTTTAACGTTATGTTCGTTGCATGCACATAAGTGAATTTCCTCCCATTAACATCCTAACTATATATACCACATATACCCCATGAAATATTTAAGGAAATGCTTACACATCTCAATATCCAAGTAACTAAACACAATTGTCCACCTGTGTGAATTGCTCAATGAATAAAAATGAAAGCACAAGATTTGTTTCTGTTAATTATTATAATCTCTTAAATATTGTTAACATTTAAATTAATAACACAAAATTCTAATTTTATTCAGTGCTTTTACACATACACCTTTTTTGCGTCCCTTTTTTTGGAAATAAACAAATTTCGTTTAAGCTTTATTAAGTATTAAATATATTTAAAAACATTATTATACAATACATATATAAGTTTTTCAACAGTTGTTGTTAATTGTTATTGTTGAATGTTGTTGTTAATTGCAGTTGTTGTGTTAAAAGGTCCAGCCACCTGTAGCCACCAAAATATAATAATAATAAGCCACCAACCAATCAACCAATCTACCAACCAACCAACCACCACAACACCACTCTCCGTCACTTTAACTCCTACTCTCTTTTATATTTAACTATAAATATAACTCTATTTTTGTCATGTAGCAGAACCACCCACTTCACAAAAACAGAACACAACAAACGCTTATAATGGCCATTTGGTAATTAATTTAACTATCTGCTCACATTTCTCTTGTATTCCACAAAAAATAACGACAAACAAACAAAACGATATAAATAAACACAACTGTGACGCAAATTAATGCGAAAAATGCAACAAATTTAATACAATTATGAAAAATAAAAATAAACAAACGACAACAACTCGTAGCTGAGCACTGCAAGGTCACGCCCACTGGCCGCCTTTGCCGCGCTGCGGCCATCGATGTCGATGTCGACGTCGACGTTGACGCAAGCTGTGACGTCAAACACAACTCTTCTACTCCTGCCGCTGCTGCTGCTGTTGCTGTTGCCGATGATGCTGATGCTGACGATGATGAACGATGGCGGCCAAATGCTCTAAATGCAGGCCATGACAAAACAACAACAACAACAACAACAATAGCAACACATCAAAACAACAACAAGAGTACAACAAAAACACAAAAAACAACGAGTCAAAGATTAAAGCCTCGCGCCAGCTTCCCGGAGATAATGCAGCCACGTCTGTCGCTCAACGGCATGTTAAATCCACCGTATCCCTCGCTGATGCCCTCGCCGCGTCCCCTCTACAGGGATCACAGCTCCAGGTCGATCAATCCGCTCACAGCTTACGAACAGCAAATGGCCGAACTCGATGGCAGTTTCTATGCAAGCAATGCGGCATACTTGGGTGCTGGCATGGGTGGCAGTGCGGGCGGTGCGACAACGTGCACCAATCTGACAGTGGGTGGTGCAAGTGCAACGAACAACACTACGTCAGCCACTAGTGGTGGTGGTACAGGTGGTGGTGGTGGCGGTGGTGTCAGTGTTGGTGGTGCTGGTGCTGGTGCCTTTCATACAACCGAACTCTCAATAACACCAACAATTCCAGCTGATGAGCAATTTATTGATTTGGGTAGCCTGCGTCGCTTCTCAATCGATCGTCAGAGCTTTCTCGGTAAGGTGCATATGTGTGTGTGTTGTGTGTTTGCTTTATACTCCTTGCTGCCTGTAAACCTTCCTTAACACTACCTCAAAAAGTTGCACTTAATTGATTAAATCTGTTATGGAAAAATTATTTTTTGTTTTATTTTTTTCTCAGTTTTTTGTATACATTAAATTGAATAAATATTTTAATACCTTGTGAGAACAGTTCTTAGCTATTTTAGGCCGCTTAATTCAAGTCCGCCAGATATAAAAATGATTTAAAATTTTTACTTAAAGGTTTTCCTATTTTTTTCACTAACTGTGATTTCTTTCCCCTCCTTTTTGCAGATCTAGGCCCCAAGTTTGGCATGTCCCAGCCCAAATTTGGCCAGAGCGTCTCGCAACAAGGTTTCTTTACGTCGCACGACAGTTTGGCCACACCATGCGCTTCCCGTGCATCGAACTCGCATATGGCCACCGTAAGCACTGCCTCCGAAATGGATTTACTGCACAACAAGCAACGCACCAACAACAACAAATCGCGCGGCCGTCTGAAAACCACTGGCGGCGATCAGCCGCTGCTGGGCACCTGGAATCGATCCACCGGCCGCGGCTCGCAGGATAACACCCTGGGTGGTGGCGGTGGTGCCACCAGCGCCCTAATGGGTCACACCCAATACGGCGGCAACTATTGCAATGGCACCGATCGGTAAGTAAAACTTAGAGGCCTATACAAATCAGGGTAATGACTAGACAATCGAAATTTATTACTTGCAGCAACCTGCGCTCACGTTCACAGCAGCATGCGCACCACAATGCCGGACAGGGATCGCACCACTCGTATCAGCTACAGCACTCTGCCTCAACGGTGTCGCACCACCCGCACGCACATGGACAGGCGACGCAGGGCGGCGCCGGACCGCCACATGGCGGCCACACACATCAGACACCACATGGCGGCGGTGGTGCGCATTCGGGTGGTGGCACTGGTGCACACGCCGCACAGGGGCATCATCATAAGCCGCATCGCACTGCCTCGCAACGGATACGTGCCGCAACGGCCGCCAGAAAGTTGCATTTTGTATTCGATCCGGCGGGGCGACTCTGCTACTATTGGTCCATGGTGGTTTCGATGGCCTTCCTGTACAACTTTTGGGTGATAATCTACCGCTTCGCCTTCCAGGAGATCAATCGACGAACGATTGCGATCTGGTTCTGTTTGGACTATCTGTCGGATTTTCTATATCTGATCGATATATTCTTTCACTTTCGCACCGGTTATCTGGAGGATGGGGTGCTCCAAACGGATGCACTCAAGCTGCGCACACATTACATGAACTCAACGACCTTCTACATTGACTGCCTGTGCCTGCTGCCGCTGGACTTTCTCTATCTGTCGATTGGCTTCAATTCCATACTGCGCAGCTTTCGACTGGTGAAAATCTATCGGTTTTGGGCCTTCATGGATCGCACCGAGCGGCACACAAACTATCCGAATCTTTTTCGTTCGACGGCCCTCATACACTATCTGCTTGTGATATTCCATTGGAACGGCTGCCTCTACCACATCATACACAAAAACAATGGATTCGGTTCACGCAACTGGGTCTATCACGATTCCGAGTCAGCGGATGTGGTCAAACAGTATCTGCAGAGCTACTATTGGTGCACTCTAGCCCTAACGACCATCGGGGATCTGCCCAAGCCGCGATCCAAGGGCGAGTACGTGTTTGTGATATTGCAATTGCTATTTGGCTTGATGCTCTTTGCCACAGTTCTCGGTCATGTGGCCAACATTGTGACGTCTGTGAGTGCGGCGCGCAAGGAGTTTCAAGGTGAGTCTTAGCAATTCTTAATAATACAAGAAAACCATTTTAGTTTGTTTAAAAAGTTGAGGTAAAACAGCTACCATGAAGATCGTTTAGATATTTTAAAATGCTTTGAACTGCTTTAGACATAGACTAATCATAGACTAATAGGTTTATTAGTCTATGGGCTTCATAAACTGCTTAGTGAACTTCTTAGCACAATTTTAAGCAAGAAACTAAATACAGTCATGGTGTAGCTGTAGTAGGTTCTTACGCAGACACAGATTAAAATTTTGATGTCACACCTAAATGGAAATATGCTTTGAAGATGTCGTCAAAATACTGAAATATCTTTTATTAAAAATGCATGAAAGAACTTGACGTATTTAACGTATTTAACAAAGAGCTATACAGAAACACAAATGTTAAAATTGTTTTTATCATTATTCGTTATTTTTCTTTGAACTCTTTGCAAATCCTTATCTCGACAATGGTAAGACGGAATGTATAAATTGTTGTTGTTTCTTCTTTGTGGCTTTCAATATTTACGAGCTGTCTGATTAAACTGTTGCACAGGGGTAGAGCTAGGTTAGATACATACGGGAGCAATAATCCGATGCAAACACACACACACACAAAGAACAACATGATGACAGAAAAAAACCCCAACAGACAAAGAGACGAAACGAGAGAGATGGATGAAATCTTGGGGCTTAGAAAGACTTTGACAAAAAGCAGAACAATGAGTTTAGTCAAGGCACACTCAAAAATGTGTGCAAAACTTTTTCCGCTTTGGCATTTTAGCTGCTTAAATTGAGGAAAACTGTGCGGTTATTGTATTCAAAGTATACTATGTACTGTATCTGCATTTATTCAAAATCCTGTCTGGCTTAAAAAATGCTGCTCATTTTATTTTTACTTTTGTGGCAAGTCAAGAAGACTCCACTCTGTCGCAAGCTACTTGAGCAGTTAGTGCATCATGGTGCACACTGCAGTAGAGCAACTTGTGAGCTCAGTAGGCCATGCGGCCATTAGCAAAATGAACTCGTCTATTTGGCCCCATAAATAAGTGGGCAAAATGCAAGTGTCGCCAGAGCAGTCTCCCCTTCCTGTCTCATCCTCCTGTCAGTCCATCGTTTTAATTTCAAAGTAACGCCCAAGTCAAATGGGCAGTGAGCGAGCAAGCAATTCAAGAAAATGGACAAAAGTGGGCGAAAAAGTTTCATTAGGCAACGTCAGCTGAAAATATTAAGGCCACTCAACGGCAATGAGCCACAAAGTAAAATGCCCCAAAGGACAACTGACGGACATGAGACAAACAAAGCAATTCCTCCTTCAGCTCATTGATGGGCGTGGCACACAGAGCGCTAGCTGCATGCTGCTTTTGCCTCCTGCTCCTGCAACATGTTTACACAACACTTTTTCATGTGTTGCCACAAACAGCAAGGAGCAGCTAAAGCGGGGCCGGCAAAAGTCAGCAAGCAAAGCTCAGCGGCTTAATGGACGAAACGTGCTGCTGCATTAATTTCTGGATTTTATGCACTTGCAACCTTTTCCTTTCATTCTTTTTTTTTTTTTGGTCTTTTACTTTTTTTGTATTTGCATGCAGCAAATCACAATTTTTATTGCAGCACTCGAAATTTTGGTGGTTTCCACCCATCGGAGGGTATTTTAAATTAGTTATAAAATGTGCAACGCATTAAATACTAAAGTGTTTATGTTGATCTATTTGTTCTTGTGCAATGAGTCTTTATTTTCATTGATATTTACAAACTTCAACTTTTTTAGCAATATTTTTGTAGTGCTTACAGAAATTTATTAGCAGTAAGCTGTCCAGTCTTTTACAATTTTGCAACACTGGCAATTTAGATAATACTATTTTCTTTTTAGCCCGTTCCACCTGAATGCATAAATTCGAGAAATTCACTTAGTTTGACACGACCCACGCCATGCTTATCCATTTGGGAAATTAATATTTGACTGTCCTCCTCACTAATCAACTCTCCCTGATTGGCCATCACAATGCGCACATCGAGAGCAGCAAAAGAACCTGTGCCCTGGCGATCAAACACCTTGAAGGCCAGTCGCAGATTCTCCTCGCTCTCGATGTCACGCAGCCGTGGCGCAATCGTGTTGAGGAATTGATCATAGCTAATGTTGCGTTTAGCATTGGAATTTGCGGCTCTGAATTTATCGTACACGTCCGATTCGGTTGGCTCCTGGCCAATGGCACACATGATGAGTCGCATTTCCGAGGCGCTCATCTCGCCATCGTGATTCACATTATATTTGTCGAAGACCTCGCTCAGCTCCTTCAGCACCTCGGGCGGCAAATTTTGCGTCATTTGCGAAACAGATTTAGAACTGACCAAGAAGTACACAAACTAATAGAAACAGAAGTATAACGAAATACATAAAATGTAGTATTTTTTTGAGGCAACAAACGAAACGAAAAAACCAACTGACAATCAACTCACAGCCGCAAAACTTGAAATCCAGGGCTAATAAAACACTTAGGTGACCGTTGCGCATCGCTGAGTCGGCAACTTTGAGGCAAAACTTTTACACACACAATAATAATAATACATCATATAACCATGGACCTGAATGAGTGTGAGAGAATGAGAGAGAAACCATCCATCAATTTGTCAATTCAGCGCTTGCTTGCTTCGAGTACACGCGCCGACCACAAAAAAGGTGGGAGGAAAAGCTTTAGGGGGAAAACAGGAGCTGGCAAGCTGGCAGGCAAGAAAAAACCGCAATAAAAACATGACCAGAACCGAATGCAGCATTCGTTCGACGCTCAAATGCTCTTCAAGTGTGACGGTGGCGTATGAGTAATATATATTACTCATACAACGTGTATGTGTGTAAAAGCAACGCATAAAATTGTGTCAACAGGAAAAAGGTTAAGTAAAAACACACTTGAAACCAACTGAATGCAAGAAATGCAAGTGGGTTGTAAATATTATGAATGTGGTATATTTGCAATTCTCCGAATAGTTGCAATTTTCATGCGTTATTTAACACTTCCATCGAATGGCTTTCTGAGAGCCGCTACGAAGAACTGTGTATTTATTAACTGCCAGCAAGACTTTTATTCATAAGCATGAAGTGAGAAAAAAGTTGTTTACAGAAACCTTTATTTGTGAAACTTGCTCAAACATATTTCTATATGCTTAAACTTTTAAGCTCTAGAAACCGAAAAAACATGTTTCTCAAAATAGTTTTACAACTTTATCTGTTAAGATAATCATATTAAAAGCTGTCTTACTTAATAGTCATCAATCTTAAAGTTTTTGCAAAGTATCAGAAATTTTCTTTACGCAATTTATTTTCATTAAACTTTCTTTGCTCGACTTTAGTTTACTGTTTAAGCTGCATAATCCTTCTATTAATGAGCTTTTCTTTTCTTATACCTCCGCTGTAAGATTATGCAGCAATAAATAAATAACTAGCCCACCGCTTGACATTTAAACTCCGATCGTTGATATCTCAACCTTTTTTTTTACCCCAACTGTGGCATTCTGAAAACTCACCCAATGCTCTTTTTATACTCTACGCTTTTTTCTCCGTATTTTCTTTTACACGCCGTTTGCAGGGAAATATTGCAAATACCGCTAGTCATGGCTTAGAGCGTAACACTTTAGTGATGGCCTTCTGCTACATTAAGCAAACTCCCTCTGGCCAACAACTTAAAAACTTATATATTTACTTAGTAACTGCCCGCTTCCGTGTTCCTTCTCGCTCTCTCACTCTTTCTCTCTGTCTTTTTACTCATCTTACGTTGTGTTTTTCTTTCGTATTGGATAGATGGTAGATGGGAGGTTCTGGTGCATGAAAATTGATTTTCAAATAGTTGGCCAGCCTTTTTTCAAATTTGATTGACGTTATTACATTACATAACATCACATCAGGCACACAGGAGAAAAGCTTATACACCCATACCCACCCACACCCATACACACACACACACACACACACACTTGGGACTTATACAAGCAGCTGGTTTAAGTTATTCATCCATTTAGCCCCACTTACGAGCCAACGGGCTGGCTGACTGGGCTGACTGGCAGCATCAGCACAACAAGTGGAAAACTGTCATTATGTTTGAGTTATTGATGGTTTTTCAAAATCATTTTAGCAACAATGTTGTTGTTGCCACTCACACACACACACTCGAGCGAGAGTTGCCGCAAGTAACATTTACGCTTTGTTAAACGCAATGGCATCGGCTTGTTAACGCCAACACAAGAGGCGCAGAACTTTAAACGCTTGCCGTTGTTGTTGTTGTTAGTATGGTTGGCAACAAATCCAAACACGCTTTTCAAATATGCCATTCAAAATTATGTTAATTTTTGCTGCTGCTCGGAGCGAGCTGCCTCTTATGTAATTATTATTGTAAATAGTTTTTTATGCAAATTATGCGGCAGCAGCGCTGTCAACGCTTTTGATTGATGTTTCTCTTTCACACACACACACTTTCAACTTTGCTCTGTGTGTGTGTGTGTGTTTGTAAATTTTAACGGTCTGCTGCTGCTGCTGCGGTTTTGCTGTTGCTGCTCTCGCCTTTTGCTGCAGTTGTTTACTGCAATTAAAACAATTTATGCGCTCAATTTACGCAAACACACATACACACATATAAAACAAAACCAAACACATACATACGTACATACATACATATATACTGGTCACTGGCTCAGCTCAGCTTTGAGATTTATAGTGTTTTACGTGCTGGACTTTGAAGCCATTTTGACTTGAACCCTTTTCATCCCACTGTCTCGCTCTGGCTTTTGTTTTATATATGTGTATATACCCTTAACCCATTAAAAATAGTCGAAAAAGAGTAGAACAAAGTTTTGCAAAGGTATGAAACAGTTGGAAGAATGCATTTTTGGCACAATACACATAGTAAATGTGTATTAAAGCTCTTTTTCCTGAACGATTGACTGCTATCAATGCAGAGCCCAAATGGCAAATTGGTAGCATATAGATTATAGATAAACACTAAGACTAGATTTTTTCCAAGATAAACCTATGAGTGAGTGTATTACGAGGTCAAAGGTAAGAAAATACTAAATAATGTTGTATTTACAAATAAATTAAACATTTTAATGAGTATTGAAAACATGGCAGTTTTTAAATAAGTTAAGACTACAGTTCAGGATATTTCGTAGTCGAGTGCTCTTCATTACTTTTGACTTTCTTCATTTTATTATTTTTTTTTTTAGGCAATTGTTGTTGCGTTTGCTCTCGCACAATGAGCGCGCGTGTCTAAAAATAGCAATGAGCGACGTACGCACGAGTTGCGAACGCCATTGTTACAGCTGTTGTTGGTGTGAGTGCGAAAGAGAGCGGCGAGAGAAAGAGGGACGCATGAAACAATTCACATTCGGTGCGCTCTTTTGCCTTTTGCCGTTGCCTTTGCGTTTGCCTTTACACTTTGCTTTTGCTTTCTTCAGCAGCATCAGCTTCGTCCATTATCCACTTTAACTTGCCCGCCTTTGCCAGTGTTTAAAAGTGTGTCTGTGTGTGTGTGTGTGTGTGTGTGTGTATGAGTGTATGTTGATTTTGGTGGGTTTGTGTGCTTGTTGTTGTTCGTTTCGCTGTTTGCTTTCGCTTGCCACAGCAACAACAGTTACAGCAAAAGCAACAGCAAATGCTTCGTCGCGTGCTTCGTTTATGTTTGTGTGTGTGTGTGTCTTTCTCGCTCTGTATATGTGTCTGTGTGTGTGTGTGTGTGTGTTTATGTTTGCTGCTGCTTATGCCCTGCAGCTGTAACCGTGAGTGCGTCCCTGTGTCTGTGTGTGTGTGTGTGTGTGTGCGTGTGTTTGTGTATTCCAATCAATATTGTAGACTCAGTCGCCGCTGTTGGCCGCTTTTACCCATTAAGCTGCATGTACGCCAACTTACCGTCGTATTTTTAGAACATTGCTTTTTTTCTGCTATAGCTCTTGTTGTTGTTGTTGTTGGTGGCATTGTATGGCATGTAGCTCTGGTCTTTAAGGGCAAAATATTCCATTATCCTTGAAAAGCGAATTTGCCAAGGATTTTGTGCTGCAAGCGTTTTCTGCTGTTGCTGCTGTTGCTGTTGCAGCTGGCATGCGCATTGTTATTGTTATTGTGATTGTTATTGCAATATGTACTGGCTAACGGAGCGCATTTATTTTTGCTTGTGCGCCCGAACAAATTCACGAGAGCATCAAGCATTCAACATGCATAGTACTTCTACCCAACATCATCATCAACATCATTAGGCACTTCATCAAGGGTATAGAGTGCAAGATACAGAGAATATAAACAGTGCCAACCGCACATATACATAATTAATGATACTAATTGGTTTTTCTGGGTAGCACAGCGAGCATACATAAGAAAACTCAACCACCAAAGCATTTCAACAAAAACATCAAGTGCTAAACCAAAACCTACTTTATATTTAATTATGACAGCTTTTAAGATATCTTCAAGATTTGTTTCTTCAAAATGATGGCAGATAGAAGGTTCAGGCTTTATTTCTATTAGCTGTGAAATATTTTTAATTTCCTTACTAAGCCTTGAGCCCTGGTCTAAACTAACTTATCAGCAGCCAAAACACTTCACAACTAATATGTAAAAATATTAGTGTTTTTCATCAAGTTAAATATATCCCATAAATACATTTACTTCAACTTTTATAATCCACTTACCAAATATCTGCATCCTGTCTAAAACTACTTCTTAAGTTGTGTATGGATAACTTTTTGTTTTTGACTGTTAATACCTCAACTAACCTCAATTAATTGCTTTCATATAAGCCCAAAAGCACTTTTTAAATCAATTTCATACACTCCTCCCCCCAAACCTCCACAGCTAGTTTACAATCTCCAAACATATCAACTCAATATTAAGCTGGTTTTTTGTTTCAGCTTTTCGGCACAGTTCCGCAACGAACTTCCATCCTTATACATTTTTCCCTCTTTTTTTTTTGAGTCAGTTCTTTGTGTGGCATGCTGCACATGCACACGGCACATCAGCGTTGCTCTTAAGTGGTTTCTAGTTAGTTTGAAATTTTCACTTGCCCACACATTCAGCATCCCTTTTACTCTTCTCCTTTGCCTGCCTTGCTGCCTTTTTGTCTTGGGCTTATGAAAAGGCAGGAAGAGCAAGTTTTTGTCACGCATATTTACTGTTTGTATAAACTCAAGCCCGAGTCCCATAACCCCGCCTGCATCCTGCTAAACTTACTGCCTGCACTTTGTTTGCCAGACAATGGTATGAACTTTTGCACCCCAGATTCGCTCCCCCTGCCCCACCCTCTTTCATTTTTATATTGTTGCACTACAAAAGGCAGAAAACGGTATTCACACACATGATGCCAAGTTTTTAGTTATTTCTTTTTACTCACACACACACACACACACACACAAACCCACACATAGAGAAGACGCACTTAATCCCCGACAACCTCTGGTAACAATTGTCTTGATTGCCAGACTGTCAGACGCTTGTCAGCGGTCAGATTTTGTTGCCAGTTGCAAGTTGCCAGTTGAACTCTGTCGAGCAGAACAAAAGCGGCCGTGTGCAATATCTCTAAATGCAATTATGGCTTCAGATTAGAGCTTTAGGTGATGCAGGCGCCACAAAATGTGGCCCACAAAATTGCTGCAACAACAGCAGCCGCAGCAGCAGCAGCAGCATCAGATCAAAACTGCGCCTGTGGCAACTGTGGCCAAGCAGAGCATAAAATGAAAAATAAATACAAAAGCGCAACGAAAAAAAGGAAATGAAAAAAAAGTATGTAGAAAAATAACGGAAAAATCTGAAGAAAAAGTGCGGCAAAGATGCGAAGCCAAATGCAGTTTGTAAAAAAATACAAAACCCCCCCCACGACCCATTCCCCCCCTCCCACTCCCCTCCTCGGGCTAAACCACGCCCCAGCTGTGCCACTAACTTCGGGGCAAAACGGCAAATTAAATTTTGTGTCGGCAAAAATGCAACGGAATGGAAAAATGCGTTGAAAGCAAACGTCGCTCCGGCTGGCTCCTAAGCATAACATAAACTGCTGTGCCACCACACCACACTGTGGCAAAGAGTGAAAGAGAGCAGGAATTAAATCTCGAATAATTGCTACATAAACAAAGTGACCCAGCTAACCACAATTATTGAGCCGAGTCTAAGCGAGACCACGCTCCAAAAATGCACTTTACATATATACACACAAAAACACAGTTAAAAATTGTTCATTTCGAATAATTAGATTTCTTCCAAGCAATATTTAATTGAATTCCAGTGTTATTTTTGGCTTCAGGTATTTTTACCCTTAAGCTAAAAATTTAATTTGATTTTTCTTTAAATAAATCAGAAATCAAGTATCAAGTATGGTTTCTTTTAATTAACTTAAAATTTGTAAAGTCTTTGAAGCCCTTCTCTAGTAAGAATCATATTTAAATTAAAAGTTTACTTGAATCTCTATTTCACTTAATTTAATTTCAATTTCATCGGAAAAATGCATTTGTTGTTATATTTTAATAAGAATTTTTTTACGGTGTACAGTTGGAATATTTTTGGCAATTTCCATGCAAATAAAATGCTGCCATGGCATATGCAATTAATATTTAGATTGATTTTCAATAGTTAAAAAAGAACCCACCGAGCGTAACGTGACATGCACAACCATAAACCCTCCACCAACACACCCCCTTCTACACCCAGCACAGCAACAACTCCCCTTTTATCCACAACTTTCCGGCTCAAATGCCGGAATGTTGGCAGTGTCATGCAGCCAAGCAAAACCGCAATAAAAAATCGCTGTAATTTTGCATACTGTCGTCCTGTGTGCGTTTATGTGTGGTGTGTTCGTTGTCGTATTTGAGTATGTGTTTTTTGCTACCAGCAAGCATATCCGTTGTATGTAATGGTTATGTGGCTGTGCCAAAGACGCTTGCTGCGTTGCCATGTAATAATCCTTCGATGCATTCCCTCTTTCAAGCTGTTTGGTAAGGCGGTACGGGGTAAGGGGTGAGAGGCCAAAGGGAGTAAACGAATGATAATCGATACTCGAAACTGGTTACTGGTTACTCGATACCCAATGCAGTTGCTGCTGTCAGCATCAGTTACGCAATATTTTTATGCACAACAATAATAAAAATAACAATAATAATAATAATATAAAACCCACAATGTTTCACGCTGCCTTCGAGGCAGACGATGCAAAGTATTTCAAATAACAAAAGGATAAGCCCAAAAGTAAGCAATGCATTGTAAGCTTAAATATTGCAAATACTAGGAATTCGATTTAGTTGTAAGTCAATCTTGTTAGTTCTGTGCCAGCGGCATGCTTGACTGATGATTAAAATTCTACAAAAGAAGTAGAAAAATAATGTTTGTTACGACAACATTTTGTTTTCATAAGAATTTAAAGGATTTCTAAGAAAACATAACCAAAACGTTCCAATGTCAAAGAAAACCAGCTGTTGCCAACAATTAGCTGGGATTGCCCTGTTTATAGTATCAGAGTATAGTATAGATGATAAGCTTAAGTTTTAGGTTTGCATTTGACACACGTGTGATAAGAAAAGACCACTTATCGTTATCAATTAACTTTCTATATCGTGAGTCATTGTCACGAAATCCCTCAGAGCCACTTAAAAAATATCGAAAGTCAATCAATTTAGAATAAATATATAGTGTATGGATTTTATTTAATTCACTGCCACCTGAGCCATTTCATAGGATGATTCCTTGAGGCAGATGCGTTGTGCAGTTTTCTGTGGCTTCTGTTCGCAGACGATGGGAGCCCACGTGGTATTGCTCCTGACAGCCAGTTTGTAATCACCAAGCACAACCCAGTTCTTCATCTCACTGTAGAGCATGAGGCAGTCGCCATCAATGGGACGTGGCTGACCAGAGGCCCAAGGCAAGTACTTGGCCTGTTCACCAGTGCTTTGCCAGAAGTAAAGATTCGAGGTGCTGCCCAACTTGTTGCCAGAGGTCCAGAACTCGACCGTGTTGGGTAGTGTGGCATTCAGCCATTTGCTGATCTGCTGCAGCTGGCTCTGATTCTGTACGCTGATCAGTTGGGCGCCCTGGGAGCGGCATTGGCGTTCGGCCTCGTACCAGTTGAGCCACTTGTTGGACACCATCAGACACTTGTCGCTAACCAGACTGAAGTTCTTGGCACAGCTGGTAACGGCGGCTTGGCTGTTGACCGTGTGCAGCTGGGTCACAGCCAGACCAAGAATTGCAAAGCCAATCAATTGTTGCCACAACATGTTGTTAAGTGAAGTAAAGTATAACTAACTAAATGTTCAGTTGGCGCTTGCTCTTTATATACAAGTTGCTGGTCAAAGCTTATCTTGTTGTTGATATGATAAGTTTGCTTCGGCTTTGATTGCCAATATTCCGAAAATAAATTATGCGCTATCTTTACGCAAAGGAATCCCGGCTAAGTTCATAGAAACTATGCGATAAGGCTGCTTCCCATAAACAATTAGCAGAAGTGGGTGAAAGATTGAAAGTCAATTAAAAATACGTTGAGTTAGAGTCTTTAAATAATGAGTCATGCCATGAAAATCACCTTAATTATTTTAACGAATTTTATGTTAGATAAATAACGATTGCGTCTTATTATTGGTACACAAACTTAAAATTTTTTAAAAATATTAACATTTTTAAGAATGGTATGTTCGAATTTTTTAAACCGGTTAACGACTTTATTTATTTATATTTCCAATAATCTTAAGTTAAGCTTTCTTTGATTCTTAAGCTATAAAAAAAATCAATTACTTTATTAATTAGCCAACGACAAAAGAAAGCCGTATTAAAGAGCTTAAATCTTTCCTCTTTGGCTAAAAAGGTATTGAAATTTCATCAAGCGTTAACTGCTTGTCCAATGGTTAAATGATAAATGATTGTATTGGCGAATGTGGCAAAAAGAAAGAAAGGCGAATCCAAAACTAAAGACAACCGATATTCTGCCCAATTGTTTATTGGCCCTTGGACGCAACGGCGTCACTTGCATTATAGATGAGTTGGTGAGTTGATGGGGTGCTGCGAAGGGGTAGTGGGGGGCAGGGGAGTTGCCTGCTGGGCCGACAAGCAATTTTATTTATTTGTTTTCAATCTGTTTGCTTGTTTGCCAGTTGGTTTGCTAATGTTTACACGAGCAAACACACTTCGTCCGCAATCCCCACCGCACCCGCACCCCCCCTCCAACCCTACTACACACCAGCTATACCGCCAAAAGCTCTCAGCCGTTGTCTGTCAATGTGGCACCACCACCACCAACAACAACAACAAGAGCACCTACTACTACATCCAGCCGCAGTTGTCAATCGACAAATTGTGTCAATATTTGCTGGCAGTGACGTTGAGCCAAGCAGAGATTTAATTTCCTCTCATCGAGCGCCGCTTGGTTATCCAGCCAAACACACACACACTAACACACACAGTGAAAGAGAAAGAGAGAGAGAGAGTGAGAGAGATAAGGAACACGTGCCTTGTATTCGCCGGAACTGCACTTAACTGTAAAAATCGAACTTGGCATTAACCGGAATGCAATCTTAACTGCTTATGTGTTTTTATTGCTATGCTACTTTTACTCTTAGGCAATTACTGCAAGCCAATTATTGCATTTTTCAATGGAGCCAATTTACATAGGAAAATGATTGAATGCGTGCTTTGATTGTTTTTTATTTTTTCAAAATGTCAGTGTAATGATTTATCGTGAGTGTCTATCTTAAGTTCTTTCTAATAAAAGTCTTTTTTCTTTCCGTATCCGATTTGTTTCTAAGAAGCTGCTTTCGATGCGTTCCATTCCACTCCAATTAAGAAGAACTTAATATTATGCATACGCCCGGTGTTGCGGCATGCACATATTGTTTTTCTCAAGAACTAATCAGCGCTTTAAATCGACTGAGAGGCATATTGAAATTTATGCAGGACAAAAGGTTGATTGGGTCTAAAGTCTTGACGATTAGATAGAAGCACTCTCGATACTCTCTCTCTCTCTCTCTTCACCCTCTCGATTTTTTGGTCGTTTTGTATGCGGCTCGCGTTTCGATTTGCGTGTAATCCACAAAGCAAACAGGCTTGCATATATAATAAGTCTACACACATACTATACATATTTATTTTGGTATATTTGGGTCTATTTGCAGCCAAGCTGGATGGAGTTAAGACGTACATGCGCATGCGGCGAGTGCCCAATCATCTGCAGGTGAAGGTCATCAAATGGTTCGATTACCTTTGGCTCACGCAAAAGTGCTCGGACGAGGAGCGCGCCGTATCCTGTCTTCCTGATAAATTAAAGGTAAATACTCCACACACTCACACACACACACATCGACCCAAAAACAGATGTGCCCTTAGCTAGCACAAAAATCCAACCACTCAACCCACCCCCACCCACGAAAAATAAACCCACCTATAACATGAATTGTCCATTTCTGAAAGCATGTTTGTGCTTAATTCCATCTGTCCAGCTGTGCCTCATCTTGTTTTTTTTTTTTTGTTTTTTCATCCTTTTTTCTTCTTTTACTGTGTGTTTTACTCTGTCTTCTGTCTTCTTTGCAGGCTGAAATAGCAATTAACGTCCATTTAGATACACTTAAGCGGGTTGAGATTTTTCAAAATACTGAAGCTGGTTTCCTTTGCGAATTGGTACTGAGACTTCGGCCCGTGCTCTTCTCCCCGGGCGACTACATTTGCCGCAAAGGTGAGTGACCAGCTTAGATTCTATATATCTTTAGTGGAAAACTCACCCTAAACATTATTCCTCTCTCTCTCTCTCTCTCTCTCTCTCTCTGTTCGTCTTTCTTTGTGGTACAGGCGAGGTGGGCAAGGAGATGTACATTGTGAATCGTGGAAAATTGCAGGTCGTTGCTGACAATGGCAAAACGGTGATGGCCTCGTTAAAGGCAGGTTCCTATTTTGGCGAGATTAGTATACTGAATATGGGCACCGCAGGTAAAGAACTTGGTAAATATCCCGTTTTAGTGCGACAGGCGGAACAATAACAATAACAACAAATTAATGTAACTACAACAACTAGCCAAATAGTTAGCTAAACCAACCCCCAACACACACAAAACATAGTATCAAAGTATTCAACCATTACTACAAATATATATTTTAATGTGTATTTTTTTTTTTTTTTGTATATGCCCGTATATCAAAAATGTTTTTCACACACACACACTTGGCAATAAATTAGTGAGTGCTCTTAAAGCGTGTGCTTCAAAAACCTTATCAATTAAGCACACTACTCCACGATTTATCTGTGGCTATCTGTTAATGTCTGTCGGATTTTTTTGCACACATTAATTGATTACTTTCAGTAATATTTAATAGAGCCAAACATCACAAACGCGACCTCGTAATCATTTAAATTGCATCACTTGACACACAAACATATATATATTTTCATAAAGGACACACACACATATTCATATTTATTTATTTTAATTTATTCCACCATCACTTTTGTTTATTTAACCAATGCAGCGGTGTTTAATAATTGTAACACGGCATTTATAATACATAAAAAAACATGTTTTCCATATCGAAAAGAGAATTGAACATCAAAAAGACATACAGGCTCGTCTCTCAGCTTGTGTCGGACTTATTGAAAGCTAGCTAACTTTTTGATAGTAGAGTTAGCCGCATTACAATTTTGCCAGAAAAATACTTTTAAAATCCCGAAAGAAAGCTTTCTGTTAAAAAATAGTTAAACATAAAGTTGAAACGAAAAAACAGTTAATTTAAAATTCCTTTTCATAAATTCACCTTTATTAAAGCACTATAACATATAGCTATAATGAACTTTTAGTAAGAAAAATAATTTTTAAAATTCCTTGACATGCTTTTTTAAACAGATTGCTCTACTAAAAGTCTACCAGAGTATTTTTACTTCGGCATGCCGGCATAATAAATTTAATTTCCGGTTTTTATTATCATTTTTTTCTGCTGGAAAATGCACACAACATTTTTTTCCCCCTTTGCACATCCATACAAATATATATATTTTTGCAATTTCGGACCAAAAATTGTTTTTACGACGCTACCTAAAAGTATGCAATGAACTTTTATCACATATTCAAATACAGAGAGCACCTCCCACACTCTCTCTCTCTCTCTCAAACACCACGCTCTCTTTTTGGTTGGCCGCTTTTGCTATCTCTTCTTAGCCTGGCACTCAGCACAATTAATGAATGCCAAATGCAATTATTACACCTGCATGCGTCCACTTATATTTACATACACACATGTACATATGTATGTGTTTGGCATATACATAATCACAATTGAATGGCTGTAGCGCGACACGCTTTTGCACAATTAAACAATGCAATAAAATACAATATAAAATCGGCTTAAATAAGCAAATAATTATGGTCAATTTATTGACACGGTCAAAGCGAATTTTAGTTTCTATCTCCATTTTTTTTTAAAGTGTACTTAAAGCGTTGCTTCAGTTCGAGTAAGCGCCACTCAACTGTAAATTACAGTGATAACTCAAATACATACCACACACCCATAAACAACACACTCATTTGTGCCACATTATTAACAACAATGCCCAAAATTATCTCAGTGCATGCAGCTCTGTGCGTGTGTGCGTATGTGTGTGTTGCATACTTCACTGCCGCTTCACTTGCAGCTGCTTAATTAAATTTGCAGCAACAGTGGCTGTGGCAGTGGCAACAACAACAACAACCAGTCGCAACTCTAGCAACTTAATTCTATTTCAATGGCTGACAAAAGTTACAGTTTGCCACAAACTTTTGCCTCGTCTAGCTCAATTAGTCGTTGACTTTGGCAGACAATTGGCCAAGTTGCTGTCAAGCTGCCGCCACCTTGATGCTGCTGTCAAGTTGCAAACTTGCACACACACACACACACACACACACACACACACACACACACACACACACACACACACACACAGACAATGTATGAATAGATAGCAAAATCTAAGCGTTTAGTTTCTGTTATTTCAATCGTTTATCGTTTCATTGATTATGTACTTTCTTGCATGATTTCATTCCATCCAACCATCCAACTGTCCAATTAGGTAGTTGTTTAAGTGTGAAAATCCAATAACTAAAATCATTATTAATGTACTATTTTAGTCAAATCTTTATCTCCCTTTTGCTCTCTCCATATGTGTGTCTCTATCTTTCTATATATCTCTCTCTATATATCTCTCTCTTTCTCACTATATCTGTGTGAGTCGTTGTTGTATTGCTTTGCCTGGCCGTAATTTAAACGTTTGAATTGTGTTTGACAGTGTTTCAATTAAGTATACGACACCTTAATACCACAATTAATATGCATTTTGTTGTTCCACACACTCAAACACACACACACACACACACACACATGCATACACACGTACAAAATACTCAAAAGCATTTAAATTGCACGCCAACTATTCGTATATATATGCATTTTCCCGACCCCTTTCCTCCTATCCACCTAAAACAAAATATCATAATTTGCTACAATTTATGCTGCATACTTTGCAGAGCATCTGGTAAAACTTATCCACAGCGATGTTCTGTTATCCCGTTTCGTTTCAATTTCACATAAATTTAGTGATTGATAAAGTAAGCACATTGTGTGAAATTTAAACGAAATGTTGTCGAAATTGCAATCTGGCCAACACCAAAGAACAGTGTTTCCTGGCTGCTCCAAATAAAGTGTGCCATTAAAAATGCAAGCACAATTTCAGCTGTTGAGCTGAATAAACTGTTGCTGTTTTATCTGCTTGCGCATTTGAATGTAGCAAATGCATTGCTGAACACAAGCGATACACACACACTTATATATCGCTGTATATGTATGTGTGTGTTGTAGCACTTGTGCATCCAATAAATGCCCCTGTGAAACTGTCAAGCCAATAGCCCGACTTCAATTTTCAATTGCAAACAGTTTTCCCCCGTTGCAAAATTGCCTGCATACCTCAGTTTGGCATGCAATTTTAATGCCCTTGTGGTTCTCTGTGTATTTATGTATGTATGTGTATGTGCAGTCAACAACAACAACAACAATAAGAACAACAAACCAAAAACAACAATAACAACAATGTTGCTGTTTCTGTTGTTGTATTAAGAGAAATACCATTGCCCAAGTTATTAATATGAAACTTTTGCCGTCATTCTCGTCGTTTCTTCATTGCAAACGTGCAACATTCTGCCACATTTGCCACAACTTTCGCCACCAACAAACTTGCGAATTGCGACTTGCAACAGGCAACCGACGCACAGCCAGCGTTCGCTCTGTTGGCTACAGCGATCTCTTTGTGCTTAGCAAAAAGGACATGTGGGACGTGCTCAAGGAATATCCGGCGGCACGAGTGCGCCTCGAGTCGATAGCCGTCAAGCGATTGGAGAAGTACAAGAAGGCGCCACTGGAGAAAGGTAAACGTCGTTAACAAAGTTATATACCCCCGCAACCCCCTTTACCACACTGACTCGAAATTTGCCAAAGAAAATTTTAGTAACAATTAATTGCGATTACGAATACGAATTTGCCCCCTTTTGAATAACATAAAACAAATGTTTTTTTTTTTTTTGCTTTCTGTTTATGTTTTTTGTTGTTTGGTTTTTCCTTTACCTTCTTTACATTTTCCGTTTTTGCTGTGAACGTTTTTGATTTTTAAAACGCAGTCAAATACTTTAATGTAGTTGCCATGGGCCGCTGCCAATCGACGCCGGGTCTAGTGGAGAGTTGTGGCCGCACCACGCTCGAGGACATGTGGCTGCCGCCGGCAACAATGTCCATGCTGCAGCAGGCACAGCAGCACCAACAGCAGCAACAGCAACTCCTACTGCAGCAGCAACAACAACAGCAGCAGCAGCTGCAACATCAGCAGCAGCAGCAGCAACAACAACAACAGCAGCAGCAGCAACAGCAACAACATTCACATCATGGTTACAGGTGAGTTTTTGTGCCTTTTTCCCTGATCTAAGCCAACTAAATGCTTGCAGTCCACGCAGCTATGCGGATCATCTGGTGCGTGCCACAGACTCGCCACGTTCCGTCAGTCCCAGCGCTCATGGTTCCGAGGAGCGTCCACGGAGTCGCGCCACCTCGCACCACTCAATGCGGCCACAATCGCAGCCCAGCCATGGAGGTGAGTGGCAGCTGCCCTTCTTCCCACAATAACAAAAACATTTTTGGTTAAATTTCTTCTTAATTAATTCACTTTAATTTCAATATTATTCACACTTATTACACTTTATGCCGCAGCCTTTATTTTTATACATATACTGTCAATTGTTTTTAATTTTTTTTTTTTAATGTTTGTTTATTGTGCAGGTTCAAGAATTGCAAGTACAATTAAGTCTTAGATTAAACTAAATGTATATTTCTTCGGTATCTGCAATAAATAGGCATTTAAAAGGCAGTTCTATATCATTTCTGCTAATTGTAAACGTATGTAGTGGCAAACGTATCAATAGCAATAAATTATATTTAGCTTCCAAATGTAAATTAATAAAATAAATGTTTGTTCATTGTTGCTTTAAATCTATGTTGAATTTGCAGTGCAAGTACAGGAATACAAGCTGAATTCCGCAGCATATAATTTTTGTCTATAATAGTATGCAGCACAAATAATTAAGTCTTTATTTAAGGCCAGCTAAAAGTTTTGCAATATGAAAATCGTGTGACTGTATTATTCACAACGAGTATTATTAAAAAGTTTAGTTCAGTAAGTGGTTACAGCCAATCAATTTTACGATTTATTTCAAAAACTATGCTGCACAAATTTAATCTTTTTTTCAGTTTATTGTTTAGGTTTATTTAAGTTGTAATGAAGGGGGCAAGTTGTAAGTGGTATGTTTGATTTTTGTGGTTCAAGGTTGGTAGAAAATAGTTGGCACATACATATTTAAAAAGACATTGAATACAAGTTTTTAACAAAAACTAATTTTTTTTCTCTCACCTCTTCCTGTCTCTTTCCCTTATCATCTGTTCAGCGTCTCACATTTGCGACTCGAGCTCACAGCTGGCGGAATGTTATGGCGCTGGTGTTGGTGGAACTACACCGCTGCTGGGCTCACACGAGGCATTGGAGGATGAGATTAAGCGTTTGAGAGAACGTCTGCATACGGTTGAATCCGAGAATCAGGCACTCAACACAAAGCTCTCGCAGCAGCAATGGGATCTGGAGAATCGTCTGGCTGAGATAGAGATGCAAATTTGTGGAGTGTCGTCCACGTCGAGTGTGGATCCCGATAATGAGGCCGAGGAGCTGGAACGCAATCGTGAGAGTATCATATAACACGGGAGCGTGCTGCCCCATCAGCATCAGCCGATCGGTATGGTGTACATATCATGTTCCTCATGACTCCCATGATTCATTCGACAAACCAACAAAGGAATTCAAAATGCGAATGCGAAAACCTCGCCTCATAAACATTTGCATCAATCTCTCTGTCTATCTTTTACAAACTCTCTCTCTCTATCCTTCTCTGTCCCTCGCTGTATGTGTGCCATGCCCACATCAAACATTTGTTCAACATCTCTATGTGTTTCACACTCAATCTTTATGTATGTGTGTGTGTGTGTATGAGTGTGTGTTTGATTGTTTGTGCATGCGGTTGAAATATTGCCAATTTGCCTTACTAACTGAATGAACCCGACGCGAACAGGAGCAGCAGCTGCTAACACGGCGCCGCAGGAGGATCATCGTCATCATCAGGAGCAACATCAACAGCAGCAGCCGCAGCAGACACAGCAACAGCGACGCATGCAACGCGCCAGCAACAATGCAACACAAACAACAACACAGCACACACGAATCAAAGCCAAATATTGCTCGCTGTAGGACACAAAACAAAAGGATAGACACCAAACAAGAAGGAGGCGAGGAGGAGAAGATGAAAACAGTTCATGCATATTGCTTCAGGTTTAGCCAGGTTTATTGATAGGCTAGTGTAGCATTTGTATGCGGCTTGTGTTAGTTAATAACTCCCCCCACACACACACCCCCCACTAAATACACACACCCACTAAAAATGGCACTGCCAAAATTGTTTAGCCAATTGCAAATGCTGAATGGTTTGCATAGCTCCATATGCAATATGTAAATACTTATCTTATAGAACGCTTAAGTCTAGCTATATCTAATTAATTAAATAGTTAAACATCCCATTTACTAGTTTAGTTGGCATATTTCAGATTCTGAAAGCTCATTTAAGACTTGTGAGAAAACTATTTAGCTAAATGAAAATGTATGTAATTTAGTAAGTTATATCGGAAAAAAATTGTTAGATATTTCGAAGCATATATTCAAAATACTCTCTCTTTAAACCTACAAATACTTTTTTCAATACTACCATATATACATACATACATACATACATATATACATATACATATTTAAGTAGTCGTCATTAGTCATTAGATTCTTCGCTAATTTAAATTCAAAACATAAAACAAAAAACCATAACAAATTATACCAATTAATTATTCATGTAAAAGTACGCTCATTGTATGTAATTTGCATTGTAAATATTTTCAATCTAAGGATTCAATTAGAATATATAAAAAAAACAAGCTAAAAAGAAAAAAACGATTATCTAAAACAACAAAAACAGCCTAAAAACACAAGTCTACTGTAATAATTTAACTTAAATTTAACTAATTACGATTGATAATGAATAATTAGTGTATTGTAATATTTGCTACTGTAATTTGACAAAATTTACTAGATGTGTATATGGGAAACGATTTACTTTAAAATTGAAAATAATATTTAATAATAAAACAAAAAACATTTACGATAAACTAACAAAAGATATTTAAAAAATATTTGTACTATTGGAAAAGAACTGCCACAGCATACAACAGACACTAAAGAAAACACAAAAAACATTATACACATTAATCTACATCAAAAAACGAAACGAAAAACAAAAATCAACAAAAATGGGTTGAAAAACAAAAAAAACTGTCAAACTTTTAATGCAATATTATATTGTACTACTATATTAGTATTGTATTCTATGTAATATGGCATTGGGTATATATATGTATATGTAAAACGATATATATATATATATATATATATATATGTATATGATATAGGTACGCTCAACTGACAGATCTAAATGTATTGTAATGTTAGTTAGTTTGCCAAGCTAAACGAATGCTGAAATCACACTTGACATAAGATTCGAACAAAAACAAAAATATTAAAATATTGTATTCTAACAAACGCTGTAGAGAAAGTTCTGTAGCAGAACTAAGCGATGATTTTGGTAAACCCATAATATGGGAACGCACTGCAGGCTTAAGTGATCGAAGACCGAAGAATTTAGCTGTAAACTCTAGATATAAAAGAAAACTACTTAATTAGTTACAACTAGTTGTGTACAAGAGAAGACCAAAAAATATTTCCAGAAAATTGTTCTGTGTCATCACAAATACACACACTAACACACATATAAAAGTCAGAAAAAAAAGTAATAATTACATGAAACGTATGAGAAAAAACAAAGCTATTAACTTAAGTGTATCAATGAGTATGCGATTGATTGAGTGATCGATTGATTGAGTGTCTATAAGCCGCTAGTTAATGTGCTATTCAAGCTCCAGCTGCGAGCCAATCCCATGTAGATTATATAGTATATATAAAAGGAAAAATCTAAAATCAAACTAATTCACTTCATGCTGATGCCAAAAACTTAATTTTGTTAGCATATTTTCTCTTAGATTTTTCTTCTTTTTTCATGTTTATACCTAATTGTATTGTATTTCGAAACATTATTGCAATTTATTATTATAAAGATAGAAAAGCAAAAGAGGAGTTTATTCATTAATATGCCTAAATTAATAATTACAATAAACATAAAATGGGGTTTCATCTAAGACGAAAAATGAAAACGAGACAACAAAAAAAACACAAAAGAAATTATGCTAAAAGCTGTTGAAGGTTTTTGATTTATAGTTAGCCAAGTGAGAAAAGAAAACGTTATTATTGAATAATAAAATTAAATTTTATTGCTTCTTAGCGCTTAAACTTAATACGGAAAAGGCAGATGACAATGGGAACTTTCACACCTAAATCCCATCCGGCTACAGCCCGCAAATGATTGTTGGATTTCTTTGGTTAGCTCAAGTTTATGTTAGAGAATGTATTAGAAGAAGATGAAGATGATGATAAGAAGAAACTACATCGATTTGGTTGTGTTGTTGCTAAGATGAAAAAAGAAAAGTTAACTTTTGGCAATGGAGATGGAATGGATGTTGGATTGAGAAATGTGCTAAACTTAATTTATAATTAATTTAATGCATTGTGTACTATGAGAAAAAACCAACAACATTTATAGCTTTATTTATGTGACTATAAATTAATTAATTAATTTATAAGATTATACAATAAATTAATTCAGCATGACTTCATTCAAAGCAAAACAAAAAAAAAAACAAAACGAAAAGAAAAAGGAAATCATATATATAAAAATCATTAATGGCATTTTTTAAGATAATATTCAGAGCAGTCAGCGCCGATTTGCAGCAAGTGAATCGAGCTTAGATAATACACCTGTATACCCTAAAAACAAAAACAACATAAGTACTTATGTGATCGTTCAAAGATCATAAACGAGAGCATTTTAAAGCCTGGTGTGTGTTTAGCCACAAAACTAACAACTACAGCGCAAAACAAAGGGTAACAAAAAAAAAAAACCAATGAGAAAACACTAAAAAATACAAATAAAAATCAAAATAAAAAAATTAAAAAAAAAAAATTCTTGAGAAATGAAAGAAAACGCATTGTTTCAACTTAAGTGCGGAGTTTTGGGGTTGAGGGGATGGTGAGGTAAGTATAAAGGGGGCGCCAGCTGTGTTTTATAATCAATAACTTTTGAAATAAGCCGCAGACGCCAATACAAATTGTTCAATTATCAAAGAAAAACCACAGAGTCATCGATAATTAACGTGCAGAGTCCATTAAAAAGAAACAAAAAAGAAAGAAATAACTATCCCAAGAACCATAAATGCGTTTCGTAAACGGAAACGTGACGAAACTCCAACAACTGAGAGGCGAATGGAGAGCCCAAAACAAAACAGCGCAACAAAGCTGCCAAGCAAAACAAGCAACAAAGATCGCAATGTAGGGAAACGATGACGTACTAACTTGACTTCCAGTTTAGCGGCCAAAAGCTTTTGCTTCTCTGACTGGAAACTGTTTTTTTCTCCGTTTTTTGGTCGAAGCTGAAACTTGGCTTAAAGCGCGCTTCGTTCGCTTCAGTCGTTGTGAGCAACTCGTGCGCGTTGGACGTGTTTTTTTTACTAAACCTAAAACCTAAACGGGAAACTGCAAGCTGCAACCAAGCCGAACTGCCCCCCCTTTAAACCCAAAACCAGACAAACAACGAGCAAAGTGTAAGAAGAGAGCGAACAGCAACAAGTGCTTAAATAAAAAATAAAGTTAAATAAAAACCTTACGAGAAATGCCATAAAAACAAATAAACCGCGTTTTCAGCTATATAACTCTGTACATGTATAACTAACAATAACTGGCCAAGCGCACCACGTTTCCCCCCGCGCGTCTAACGTTAAAGCATAATTCAAGAATTATGCATAACTTATACGAGATTTATTCTCTCTGACCCGCCTCGTTCCTTCACACACATGAGATTTTTCAGCTTTACAGCCTCACGTATCTGAAGCGTTTGCGTGCTGTTCTAATTTCTAACCACAAATTAGGCAGACATCGTAGTAGATTATTCTCCGTATTCGTGCTAAACACGTGAACTAAAACGCGGCCGTGTGAACAAAGCAACGGCATTCAAAATAATAATATTAATATGATCAGAACTAACTTGTTTCTTGTTGTTGTTGTTGTTGTTTGTGTGGCGTGCAAATACCAAAATACCAAAAGTCGCAAAAGAGCGCGGGCGTTGTTTCTCTATAATATATTTGTTGGCTTTATTGTATTTGCATTTTGTTTAGCCCATTACGTAATGCCCACGACGAGCAGCACAAAAACCGAAAGTTATTTTTGTTTGTTTGTTATCTGAATCTGGTTATTCGATTGGTTTTTCGTAGTGGTTGGTTTAGACGCTAGTTGTTGTTTTCTGTTGTCTTAACCGCATTCGGTTGCAGCTAGTTAATGGTAATTGGGCTGTTATGGACTGCCAGGCACACACACTTTGTGTGTGGAAGTAATGAGCAAAAATTATAAACAGAGAAGTAAGAGAGAAATAAGAAACAAAAGAACACTCGGCTGCGCTTTGGTGACGTCTAACGGCATAAATCAAATGACTGAAGACACAAACTTTAAGCACACACCTCAGGTGTGTGAGTATGTGTGTGTGTGTGTGTGTGTGTGTGTGAGTGCGAGTGTGCTCTCTGCTATTTATGAACAGCAATAAATGCTGCCAAAAAAAAAAAATGCTTTATAGGAAACGCGCAGTTAATGAGCTGCCAGTTAGCCAGTTAGTTCAAGGCGTGTCCAAGAGTCAAGTTATAGATAAATAATGGCTATATAGATGTTTTAGTATTTGCCAATGACAAGGCAATTAAATATCTATATGGATATATCGTGTGAAGTCGACCAACCAATACAAATGTTGAGACTTAATCAACTTTATATACTTCCTAAAAGTGCGAGTGTGTAAAAAGATGAAAATTTTGAATGAGTTATGGAAAAGTACCATATGTGTGGAAATTTGTAGCTTATAATATATTGAGAAACAAATGCAAAGAGAGAAAAATAATTATTTCATTCCAATAGATTTTAATCTAACTCTAACGGAAAGTTACGAATCTGATGGAAACTGTAAACTGAATTGCGCTTCGCATTATCATAACTTTAAATGCAGTTAGAATCAAAGAATTGAGTTAAAGTTAAATTGCAGTTACAAAAACCTAAGCACACTTGCCTCTTAACCAGTTATGAATGAAGTTCACTAAATATTCATTAAGAGCCACACTCATTCAACATTTAATGAATTATTCTGCTCTGATGAGTGCGTGTACCCAAAACTGTAAATTTTTAAGTTCTTCTTTGAAACAATCGAGCATAATTACTTCAAGACTTTTAACCCACACACACGCTAGAACTTCCCTTCTTATTATCATTTTACCAGTTTTGCAAACACACACATATATATAAAAGTGTCGTAAGTTACATTGTTCTGGTCGTATCAAACTATAAAATCATTCACAATTCAATGCGCATTTGTCGCTTGCTTTGGCACAAATCAAACTTGAAACATCGCCCACGTTTAGAACGAGGCGTTGAACCACCGCAACACACACATCAGAGGCTCCATTCTCATGTGGGTGCCACGGCTTCTCACAATGATGATGACGACTATGATTTTACTGTCAGTGTGTGTGTGCTTGTGTGTGGGTGTTCTGGCAAGGCGAATTTCGGACAGCAAAATCGAATCGAATCGAAAAAATGTGTAAAAATGCCACACATCAAACATAATAAAATAAAATAAATGAAGGAAAAAAAATAAAACACCTACACATGCAGTTCATGATATCGTTGTGCTGTGCAAAAAAGTGTTTTTGGCCAGATTTAGTGGCTAAGTCTAAAACATTTTGAGCCGCTTACGTAATGTAACTGGCATGGCCCTAAAACTAAAACTGGGCGTGTACCCAAAAATGTATTGTTCGACTTGAACAACAACTTCCAGCCGCTTGAGTCACGTTAAAGATGTTAAAACAACAACAACAACAAAGACAACGACAACGTTGAGAAAACGGCAAACAAATGAGGCAACTAGCCAAACA
Organism: Scaptomyza hsui; assembly: GCA_018152825.1. Lineage (NCBI taxonomy): Eukaryota > Metazoa > Arthropoda > Insecta > Diptera > Drosophilidae > Scaptomyza > Scaptomyza hsui. Next base: position 6,204,835 of record JAECXO010000002.1, read on the forward strand.
CTTTCGTTAACTGTGTTTGCTCTCTTGACCAACTGTGCAAACTATGCATTACCTCAATTGTAGTTGAAGTTGTTGTTTTTTTTTTTAAATTTAAATTGTGCCCATTCCCATGACCTTGCCAACAAGTGCTGGCGCTGTCCCGACTAAATGACTCGATTTAGAACGCGTGCTGATTAACTACAACAACTAATTATGACCAGGTTCATTGCCAATGTCAATTGCAACCACATGACATCAGCAGCAACAGCAACAGCAAACAGCAACAATCAGATCTCAATTGACATCAGTTCAGTTGACTTAACTTCAGTTCAGCTTAGTCACATCAGGCAGTATATTCACATTTATGTAGTGCATTCCACATGTGTGTGTGTGCCGAGTACATAAATCCATAACTCATTTCTCTGGCTTGGCCTTAACGCTTTTACAGCCTGTTGAACGTTTGTGTTTTTTTTTTTTTTTTTTTTTTTGTGGAATTCACTTCCAACTATTTGCTGTCTATCTAAATTTATGCAATTTGCGCAACGCCATTCCTAATGTAATTATACCCTGTAGCTAGAAGATCGCAGGGTATCATTATAGCCAAGTGTATAGCCAACAGGCAGCATCGACCTTTTAAATGCATATTATACAGATACAATCTAGCCTCTATGTATTAAATGTGGGTGTAATGAATTATTCTGTAAGAGTGAAGAATGTGGCGGTTATTTTATAAGTGCAAATCTAAGCCCAAGAATGCTGTTTGATTGCTTAATCATCTATTTTTCTACAGGGTATTTCCCTTTGTTCAAACACTTTTACCTATAACATTCCTACTTGTTTTCAATCAGTATTTTGTTGCTGTACAAAAATAAATGACACTCAGAGCTTAGAGCTCAACTTGTCGCGTTTTCATGGAAGATGCGTGATGTCATCATCATCATCATCATCATCATGATTGGGAATAAAGTAAACACGTTCAACGTTAAAATTGTTTCTCAATATGCACAATAAAACAATTTTTGGTAGATTTTGAAATGTGAGACGCCTCAGAAATGATATATGTCTAAGCCAAATTGAAATGCTTAGCTAGCTTAGTTTGTGTGTGTGTGTGTGCTAATAGGTTAGCTTGAAACCGGATTTCCGATAATTATGGCCTTTTGCACTTCTGCCACCTAGCTTTGTCTTTCGTGTCTCTAGTTTGTGTGTTTGTGCCAAAATGCAAATGTGGGCCAGACTTTGAGTGTGTGTGTGTGTTGGTGGGGGTGTGAGAAGACCGCAAAGCAGCCGAAAGCCACCGCAATTTGTTTTTGGCCGCGTGCACTAATCGACTTATCAAGTGGCCAATTAGCGCATTGCAAGTAGCTTTCAATTTGGCCAAAAATGCTTGCGGTAAAAGTGAAGTGAAATTTTGTCCACAATGCGATCAATGGGCCCAGACATTCAGACAATTGCAATTGTGTGTGTGTGTGTGGGACAGTTTTCAGCTCCCACATTTTTGCACCATACAGTGTGTCACACACACACACAAACTTACACACACCCACCTTATATACATCTAACGTCTATGGGTTGTAAGCAGAAACCTTGACGGCCTTCTAAACTCGCTCGACGCGGTTTCTGTTGTGAAAGACTTACAGTTTCCTACGCTTGCTCCAAACAACAACCACACACACGTTTTTTTATTGTATCTTTTTTTCTTTATACTTTTTTCCAAACTCTGCCCACCGCACTGAGATCGCAAAGTTTGTGTTTTTTGCGGCGAAATTCCAAACTAAGTGAATTTTTTGCTTCTTTTTTTTAGACTCTTTTTTCAATTTTCCTTTTGGCTCGCTTCGCTTTTGGCTTGGAATGAATATGTTGGAAACCAGTTTTTCTATAGCCAGATTCGGATTCAGATTCGCATGCCCACATTTTTTGTTGTTGTAGTGATTCGAGGCGAGCTTTTAAGCTCGTATGAATGACGTCATTGTTTTTGCACTCGCTTTACTAGCTGTTTGTTTTGGCCCAAAGTGCCAGCCACTCAGTTCGCATTGGGCAATGATCGCGTGCGTTCGGAAATCCAAATCGAAATCGAAATCGCAACGAATCGCGTTAATTGAGTAACGAAACTAAATAGAATTTCTTGTTTGCAGTCATATTAAACTAAAAAAAACACTAAACAACTAAATCAAAAACAATGAAACAATTGCAAGCCGCAGCTGCATGAAACTGAGCCAAGCCCAAAACGCAACGCAACGCAACAAAAGTGAAGTGAAGTGACGAATATGGACGTCAAAGATATCAAGGGCGCCAAGGTGACGCACGCGGGTCTGCTCAAGCACAATACGGATGGCACCACCGAGACACAAAAGATCACGCATGCCGGTTTGGTGGCACGCAGTCCCGAGGGCACGGCCGCCAAGGGCATGAACATACGCGGCAATGAGGATCTATGGGTCGAAATCCAAGCGAACACATTTCGCAATTGGGTCAACGAGCATTTGCGCGAAACAGGCATGCAGGTGAGTTAATACTTAGAAGAAACTATTCCCGATTCTATTGCATAAATTTCACATAACGTTTGGTTAAACCTGGGCTTGGGCTTTGAGCTCTTACATAACAGCTGTCGCTCGATCAAGCGTAGCAACCAGAGGCAACAATGCGATGCTTGGTTACTCAGTCAATGGGTCGGGCAGTTAATAGAACTATCGATTACACGCATATATAAATAGCTAAGTACATCAAGCAGGGCCTTTCTACAGCTTAAACATGCGCTTTAACAGCTGGCTGCATTTGTTCAAACTCTTCCGCAAAAAACTCGATCTTAAAAGGTGCCATATACCACCCTGTATAAAGACAGTCATAAGTCAACTCATTCTCGCCCACATACACGGCGTATGCGCAACGCCCACAACTTAATAAAGCAAGTGCGACGACTTCAATGGCAAAAGTTACTTGGAAAGCACTTGAAGGCGACATTTTGTATGCTTTGGTCAGTAATTACAAATCGACAATCGCTGCATGCATTTCATTAGTCGATTTGAAAGCCAGTTTCATCGATTTTCGTTGTTTCGGTTTCTCACACATGAACTGGCCATATTTGGGCGCTTGAATGCCAAGGTCGCAAGCTTGCTTGAGGCTCAATACCAAGTTACAAAAGACTAAAGTCAGTGACAGATATTTTTTTCGTTCAAGTTTTATGCATAAATTTTTGGACAATCAAATGAGAGATGCGACCTAGCTGGGGCAAGGTTGCAACGGGCAGAGTTCGCATGTGAGTGTAAAGAGCATGTAAACAAGACTAATTGAACTGAAACTGAATCTGGTTGCTGACAATGACAGTAAGCCTAAAATATAAAAAACCTGGCTGCTACATTTAGGTCAAAAGTGCCAAATTGAGACTGTCAAGTGTGCATTTTATATACTAGCTTGCGCACATATATGGCTAATGAAATTGCAATCAACTTTGTGTGCCATATTGTTAAAGACACAAAAAAATTTATATATATCAATGAGTAAATGAGTCGTAGCATAAATACACTAACAAGTTGAAATCATTGTCAAAAATAATAGTTAGTGAGAATTTCTCACGCTCTTGTCTATTTTTCGTTGTTTTAATTTGGCACTAAAATATTATATAAAAGCATGCATTTTTGATAAATGAAATTTTGTGGGAATAAGTGGAAGGTCATTAAGAGAAGTAAATTTATGATACCTTATTGTCAAGTCTACATTTCATATTGATTCAATGCTTTTAACATATATTCTTTGGCATTTGTATAAAATATTAGCAATTTAAATATGAATATATGTCAGAAAAATTCAAAACTAATGGAGTGCCATACTTTGGCTTTTATCGCTGAGCAAAATCTATTTAAAATAGTAGAGCAACTTCAAAAAAATTCAAAACAAAACAAATGAATCCTCTACTTTCTTCCATGCCTCACAAGCATATGCACAAACATATTTCTCTTTAGGATATATGAGATAAACTTCTCACATGGCAGACAATTGGAATTTATGAGCGCATGTTGATAGCATCCACTCTAGCACACACACACACACACACATGCATGTATCGTAAAAAGTCAAAAGACTTGCAAATTTAAAGGTTATGTGCACATAGAAAACACTCCACCCACACCCCAAAAGCAGCTGTTGTTGTTGCTGTTGTTATAGTTGTTGTTTGGCAACTATGTGCGAGATTTTTATGGCCATCTAGTGAATATTTTATTTATAGGGAATGGGGAGGGTAAGGGAGATGAGGAAGGGCCCGCGTACCAAAAACAAACAGCACAAGACACGCGATTGTCTCCGTCGAGCGGTGCTGACAGCTCCAAGATAAAAAGCTTTATGTCAAATGCTAAAATTGCAAAGACGCATGCGGAGAAAGCCGTGTGAGTGTTGTTGTTGTTGTTTTTTATTTTCTTTAGCCAACTAGTACTTGGCAAGCCCAATGGAAGGTAGCTCCAGACGCCCAATGTGGGCCAAAACAAGCAGGCTTCTCTATAAGTATACTTATTATAATTGTTGTTGCTGTTTGTACCTTGGCTGTTGATGTTGATTGGCCATTAAGAAAGTTGGTATGAAGGGGAGCTAACATGCACAGACAATGCTAATTAACGCCCATTCATGTAGAGAGACCCGCAATATAGTGAATTTCGAACAGCAACAACAAAAGCAAATAAAATCATGTTGTTTTTTATTTATTTTTCTATTTACTTTGTGGCAGGTGCATGACTGGGCAACGGACTTTTGCGATGGTACCTGTTTGTGTGCTCTCGTCGAGAATCTGCAGACGCGTCCCTTGAAGCCATCCTGGAATCGTCGTCCAGCCAATCAACATCATTATCTGGAGAACGCAACGACGGCCTTAAAGTCCATCGAAGCGGATCACATTAAGCTGGTCAATATTGGCAATGTAGATATTATCAATGGCAATATCAAGCTGATTCTGGGCCTTATCTGGTCACTGATTGTGCGCTACCAGATTGGACGCAGCAAGTTTCCGCCCAGGAAGCTGATGCTGGCCTGGCTGCAGGCAGCGTTGCCAGACTGCAAGATAACCAATCTGACAACGGATTGGAATAGTGGGGTTAATTTGGCCGCACTGCTGGACTATTGCCAGCCGGGTCTGTTTCCGCACTGGCGCAGTCTCGATCCTAGTCAGAGTGTGCGCAACTGCACCAATGCCATGAATCTGGCACAACGCGAATTCAATGTGCCCAAGGTGCTCGAACCGGAGTATCTGGCCTCACCCTGGCTGGACGAGCTCTCCGGCATGACCTATCTGTCGTACTTCATGAAACCAGGTGGACCAGGCTATAATGCCACCATGCGTTGGGTCAACACACAGGTCAAGGACCCGGTGAAGAATTTTACGGTAAGTGCGCCTTTCTACGCGATTTTCATACAAACAAAAAAGCCTAACAAACTTTAATTCTAATGAATGAAAAAAATGAAGATCATAAATTAATAACTGGTTTGATACCAAATATAAAAACATAACCAGCATTTGTTATTAAAATTGTGTTAAAAAAAGTTTTTAAAATTTTTGTGATATTTTTAAAGCAACATTCCATTGCCACTCTTTTCTCTTTCTCTTTTGTCATCTCTATCTCCCTTTTTCTCTGAAGTGACATTTTCAATTATCATAATTGCACAGCTTTTTTCTTATAGCACCAAAAATAATAACAAACAAAAAAATTAACATTTCATTATAGCTTTCTAAATGAGTTATAAAAAGCTTTTTTTTATGAGCTGCGCATTTGTTGTCTTTATACCTATATCATTTATTAATTAATTTGATCAAAGTCAATAGCAAGTTTTTTATTATTTTTGATTTTTTACTCCCACACACAACACTTACTGCGAAACTAGAAAGTGTCATTCCCAAAACTCGCAAATATTATTGAACAGCACTGGCTCACAATTGCGCGCCTTTTAATTTTAATTGCGCTTTTAATTTGTAATTGGTTTTATCCATCCAATATTAATTGCATTGCATTTTGCAGAGCGACTGGAACGATGGACGCGTGCTGTGCGAAATCATCAAGGGATTGGGTGGCTCCGCCCCGGCGCCCGATAAGCTGAGCACCGATCCATTCCATTACGAGAATAATATACGCAAGGCGGTCGATGCTGGCGCCAAGCTGGGCGTCCAGCCCATATTGACGCCCAAGGATATGGCCAATCCGGAAGTGGAGCATCTGGGCATCATGGCGTATGCGGCCCATTTGCAATGGGTGCCACCACGACCCCCGCTCTCCGACCTGGTCAACGTGTACTTGGAGAGCACATCCGGGCGAGTGGGCGAACCGGTAGGTGGTCAACCAGGTCAACAATTGACACACGCATTAATGCTTAATACCCATTTCACACGCAGACGCATTTCCGCATCGATGTACTGTCACGGGACATCAGCTTGAGCTCGGTGCGCTGTCACGTGGTGCCGCCATCCGGTCATCCCGGCCAGCCGGTGCGTCTCAATGCTCATGGCGAGGGTGTTTACGTGCCGGAGCGCTATGGCATGCACGAGATTGTCGTGGAGATTGGTGAGGACAGCCTTGGCGGACACTTCTTCCGTGTGTTGCCACGTCTGTTGCAGGTGGCGCCACCTGGCATGGCTCCGTGTGCCCTGGGCAGCCTCGTTGAGGTCCTAGTTAATGCAACGGGTGCACCCAAGACGGAGGATATTCTGGTCACGGCTGTTTCGCCCACGGGCATCTCGCACAATTGCCCGCTCAAGAAGATCGACGAGGGACACAGTGCCATATTCAAGCCCGATGAGGCGGGCATCTGGGAGATAGCCATCACCTATCAGGGTCGTCACATTCAAGGCGGACCCTTCACTTGTGCCGTGTTCGATGCCTCGGGCGTCTCTGTCCACGGTCTCGATGGTGCCATGCCGCTTCGTGCTCACACCTTCGAGGTTGATGCTCGTGGCGTGGGAGTCAACGGAGAGCTGCATGTGGACATTGTCCATGACAAGCACTCGTTGGTCTGTTCCGTCGAGAAGATCGTGGACAACAAGTATCGAGTGACCTTCATGCCGCGCCAAAACGGAAAGTACCGAGTGTACATCTACTTTAATGGATATGATGTCAAGGGATCGCCCTTCATGTGAGTTGACCTCTTTTCTCATTTAATAACTGAATCTAATCCTTTACTTTACATTACAGCATGCGCGTTGGCACCAAGGGTCGTTCGGGCAAGACACGCAGCAGTCCTCTGCATGAGAGCAAACATCGTTCGGAGAGTCCTTCGATGCACTTTATTTCCACAACGAATGCAAGACACAATGATTATCGCAATGCATCGCTCTCTCGCCGGGATTTGCACAGTCACAACACGGCAGAGAGGACGAGCAGCTATTCACCGCAGTATTCACCCAAGCTGGACACAACCGACTATCACACTTCCAGCTCCAGGTACTACAAGCGTGAGAGTGAGGTAAGTTCAGTTCCAGTTCTTCATTTCATCATCTTATTGCACGCGGCACTCGGGCTCCTTTGGTAATGCTTTTGCACGAAAAACACACATCAAAATTCAATATTTGGCTAACACACACACAAACACAAACTAGCACAACCCTTGACTCCCCTTGACACACACTCAAAATTCAATTCGACAGGAGAACCATGGCTCCCCGACACCTCCCCTGACATCGCCAACGACTGGCGGTTCACCCACGGTGAAATATCTAAACTCCCATGACCTGTATACGGAAACCTCGGGCGCACGACGCGACTCCAAGACCTCCAACAGCAGCTCCACCAAGAACGATTACTACTACGACAAGGAAAATGAGCTCTATAGCCAGCGAAGGGTCGTCAACAAGCCCAGGCTGGCGCCACCACGCGAAGAACGAGATCTGATGCAGAGCAGCAGCAGCAACAGCAACACCAACACCTTCCAGCGACACCAGCAGCTGACGCACTCGCTCAGCCCAATACCTAGTCCCACACTGAATGTAACTAAATTTTTGTTTGCTCGCTCTGTCGTTCTCTCCTCAAAGACTATTACTATATGTGTGTCTTGCTTTTACTTGAATGCAATCATCTAATTTTAATCTTTTATTATCATCTGAATTTAGACACGCTCCAGTGAGCTGCACTCGCACAGTCCGTTGACCATCAAGACATCCAATCAGTATGAGACCTCTACGCGTAATATCACAAGCAGTCCGCGCCACGCCTCCGCCTCTCCGGTGCAGCGTTATTCGCCAAACAATGCGTACATTAGCACAGCAACCCATCGCATAGGAAGTCCGGTCACGAGCACACTGAATAAGGTATGTTCAAATAGTAGCCTCTCCCTCTCGTCATACATCTACTAACCTGTATTTACAGAACGGCTACGAATCGACCCGTGTGGAGAAATCCTCTACGTACAAATCCACCTCGAACTATGTGACCGATTCGAATGTGCGTGCAAGTCCTTCGCTGTACGGTACGGCGGAACGACTGCGTCGCATTGGTTCGCCCGAACCGCGCATCGATCACTCGTCCAATGTGCGCGTGTCCTCGATTAAGCCAGCCTCGGCTCGCCGGGATAGCTGGGATGTCATCAACAAGACGAAGCATATGCTCTCGCACAATTCGCTTGAATCGCTGGCGAACATGACCGAGAAGCAACTGAACACAGAGCTCAACTATGCACGACCCGATCTGGACAATGAGACACAGCGCAATACACAGTACAACAAGTTTGCCTTGCACAAACAGCAACAGCAGCAACAGCAACAGCAACAGCAACAGCAGCAACAGCTGCAGTCGGATTATCGAAGGGACTCACCCGACGAAGTGGATCGCTACAAGTAGGAACAATCTCAAATTTGAACCTATCTATAACTTATTGCGCTTATCTTCTAGACCCAGTGCCATTACCGTCAAGTCACATTCAAACAACACCTACACTGACCGATCTGGCGGCTATACGAAGACCGTAAAGGAATCCAGCGAGCATGTCGTCACGGAGAGTAATGGCCATAGTCCGGCAACTGGGAACAATTCCGGTTACGGCTATAGCTCACTCTCCCGGTTCCGACCCATAGATGGCAATGCAACTGGTGCTAAAGCTATACGCGTACAGAACATACCAAACGGGTCGATTGGAAAACCTGTGGAATTTGAGATCGATGGATCCAAGGCTGGATCCGGTAACCTGGAAATCCTTGTTAACGGCGGCCGGGTTACATCCTCGGTACGCTCGCTGGGCGGACAACGTTTTATAGCCAGCTTTACGCCACACGAACATGGAACACACACCGTACAAATCACGTTCAATGGAGAAACGGTACCAGGTGAGTTCACAACTAAATTCCTATGCTCAAATAGGAAGTGTTTGCATATTACGTAATAAGATTGGAGATTGTGGGCGTAAGTCTCTTTAAAAGTCGAGATCATATGGCACAACATTCTTTTGCAGTCGTTTTGTACCCTCACCCAAATTGGGGCATGCTTAGTTGATTGGCATGTTTGCTATTTCAGTGTTTGTTGCGTAAAATGTTCAAAGCGATTAATGAATGTGAAACTTGAATGTAAATCCATCTGTCTTGAACAAACTTATCAGATAATCTAACTGCAGATTAATATCTGAAAACCCATAAATAAAACTAAAGCCAATCAAAATTCGCCACTATTAGTTCAAGTCAAACCACAGTGCGGCGAATTCACATACTTCGCCTGAGAGAGCCACAGGTGTGCTTTAGCGCTCTCTCTCTCTCTTTGATCACTTGTTGCTGCTCACCTGCCGCATGCGAAGCGCTCTCTTTTACGCTCCGACGCGCTCAGCCCGAACGCTCTGAGCGCGACCTGCTGAACGAGTTTTTGGGTGTTTTGGGCTCGATGCTGAGAGTCGCGTTGGCAGCAGCCGACAGTCATAGCTCGCGTTTCCAACCAAACTGACACGTCGGCGTCCCGTGAATATTGCGGATCGCAGCGGTTAAAGCCAAGAAACTAGAGAGAGAGAAAAAAAAAGAGAAAAGAAAAAACGCCAGGAATTCGTGTGATTGTGCAAAACGTAATAGAAAAGAATTGTTTGTAATCAAACCGAAACAAACAAAAACATTGTCAAAGACGGTTAAAAGAATTCCCAAAAAACCAAGAGGAGAAGTTTCTCTGTGAAGTATTTAGCAAATCGAAGACAAGTCTTTTTGTTTGTGAGATTTCTATGGCAAAGAAATATGCTAATATGTCCAATGCGGACGTCGCGTTCCCGTTGTCGTCTCAAAAAAAAACTAAGTTGCCCTCATCACATTTGGATTTGTATCTGTGTGTTGCGTGGTGTGTGTGTGTGTGTGTGTGTGTGGGGTGCGCGCTTTGACAGAAAAAAAAAACGTAAATGAAATCAAACTAGAAAACCAGTTTGATGAACCTTTAAGCTGAATCAATGGGAATAGAGACAGCTGCTGTTTGGCTTAAAGGTTGAAAATCGGCTAAAAATCAACGTCAAATCGTTCAAACTGTCGCCTTGCAATTTGCAATGTTCAATGAACACGATCTTTGTGTGTGTGTGTGTGTGGCAGCCATTTTGTTTTGTTTGGTGCTTGCAACATGCCACAGCCACCGCCACAATTTGGCTCGTTTATTGGCCAAGTTAAAGGCCCCGCATACCTAACAGCACACATAATCAAGCGACAGCCAAGCATAGTTCAAACTAAAACTCATAGATACAAACACACACACACACACAGATACATTTACTTGCAACGCGCGTTGCAGCAGCGGGAAGTGGTGTGGTTTTTTTTTATTTAGCTTTTGCTCTTGCCGTTTGCTTTGCCATTTTCAATCTCTTGTTGGCCTGACTTGGCTTAACTTGGCTTTTCTGTCCGTATATATGGTTCAAGGCGCACTTGTTGCATGCCTTTGTTGTATGTTGTAGGAAGTTGCATGCCGCCCCATGACAAAAGCCACATATGTACGTACGTAGTACAACGCATACTGTTTGCCATGCCACTTAATGCGGCTGCAGCTTGAAACCCGTTGGGATAGGTTGTCAGTCTGTTGTTGTTGTTGTTGGTGTTGTTGTTGCAGGTACAGAGTCAGGCAGACATACCACGTATTAAAGGGCGTGCCACAGAGGTATGCGTGAGATCGAGGCCCCAGCCACAGATTGCAATTTCTTTTGCTGCCTCACGACAACAACAAGAAACAACAAACAACTTGTCTCTGCCACTTACTTTCCCACTGACTTGACACAAACACAAATATTTGAGCGGACATTTCGTTTTCGTTGCGTTCCGTTTTTTCGTCTCCCCTCTCCCCTCTTTGACTCGCATAATGAGTTACAGCCACACCTCTTTGAGCCGAGTTGAGTTGAGCTTTTACCCCCGCTTACGCTTATGGCCATTTCCGCTGTTTAACATACATATGTATATTGGCATACATGCCCAATTTCATTTCTCTTCACGAATTTTTGTTTTGTAGTGATTTTTATGAGACAGACACACACATACACATAAAGTGAAATTTTTGGTGAGGCAACTGGTTTTTTAAACGGCGTTCAACTTTTAAATAAATACCATAAACATACGCAATTAAGCCAAATGATAAATTACAAATTGTTTTCGTGAAAAACGCGATACAAACGTGCGCTATCCGTAATTCCGTTGAAAACAACACATTTTTGTGCAGTGCTTAGCATAAAATGCTAAAAGAAGTGAAAGAAAAGCAATAAAAATCATATAAAAAAAACCAAAAATTGTTTTGTTGAAATTCGCAGTGCAGCAGTTAACACAACGAAAATACACAAGTTTTTAATAAAAATAAAAATAAATAAATAAATTAAGCGTATAACAAGTCGCTGACATAATCGCAGCTTGGCTTTCAAGTGTTTCAAGTTCAGACGTGCCGCCCGCTTCAATACAATTGTGAATTGATATACAAAAGAATCTTAGGTCCAAATCACGCGTTTTCAGCTACAACAACAACAACAATAACATCTTGCACTGCTCAACAACAACAACAGTCTCGCGCTACCAACGTCAGCAGCTACAACAACACAGTCAACACAAAACGTAAATCTTCAATCTCGTAACATATTGAATAGCCAAAAAAAATAATTTATAGATGCATAGATACATTTTTACTAAAGTTCTAACGGTTTGCTGTCAGACATTCTAACTTTTTTGAATTCTGTTGCTGCTGCTGCTATGGCGACAGCTGCTGGCCATCTAACGGTTTGCATACCGCAGTCACGTAACCGATTTTGTATACGCACACACACACACACACACACAGCTGTCAGCTTAACTCTCACACACACACACACTTGTGCATATGCACATTGAATAACAGCAGTCAGGCATCTACTATACTACGACTCTTAACTGCACTTGTTCTCTGGCCGCATGCCGGAAAACTTGGTCGTCGTCGTCGCTGCCAGCAAGAGCAGCAAGAGCAACAACAACAGCGGCAGCAACAGAAATAGCGACAGCAACAACAAAACTCGCAGATTAACAAAGCCAAGCCGACTAAAAACCGGCCCGCGGCTCAGAACGTTGAAAGAGGGGCAACAGGTAACCCACAGGGTGAATACTGTATACCCTCTTTTTAGTGGGTCTAATTTAGAGCAGGTTTAATTAATCTTAAGAGAAGAGAGTTTGCTTAGAAAAATATTAAGGTCATCTTGGTTAATCAAGCTTCTTAAAAATATGCAAGAAATAGACTGCAAAGAAACTGCAACCATTATCTCAAATTACACTTGCCAATTAAATACTTACCTATATGTGTTTGTAGTACTGCGAATAATGATAAAATTATTATAATTGAAGTATAAACTAGTTTTGAAGCTTGTTATATGTACTTAAACTACTTTCTTCAAGTCTCAGCTCTAAATATTTGGCTTATTATAATATGTAAAATATGACAGAAACAAGAAGCTCTTTAATCTTTTGCATATGCAATAAAAATAGTACAAAAGTTAATGGGTCAGTATGACAGTAGCCATCAGATAAACTATAAAATTCCCCAAATTTATATTTATTTAACGTACGTGCTTTTAGAATGAGGCTAAATGTGTTCTTAAGCCATAACAATATGTTAATTGGAATGCTAATTACATAAACAATTTAAATTAAAGACTTTAGAATTTATTTAAAAGGTTTTATGAATATTGCCAATTTACAAACGCCTTTATATAATAAAAATACCCACCCAAAAGAAGTGAGAATAAACAAAACACCTACTTAAACTGAACCCGTTAGTCGCACATATGCAACCAGAGTTCGAGTTCGAATACGAATGCTGCTGCCCCGTAGAATGTGGCAATGACATCGTAGACTTTTATTTATGAGCTTGGGAAACTTCTACTAGATGCTGACAAGGCTTATGATGGCCGATGACCGTCAGTAACTGTTGTTAGCACACACACAGTTAAGTATGTGTCTGCAGGTGATTAATATTGGCCAAAAGTGTGCCACCAAAATGTTTCGGCAACAAGCGCTCCAAGAACAACATTCAAATTTGAGCAATTGGTTTCAGTTTGCAGCAAGCGCATCGCGCAGAAGTTTCCCATGGCTAGTACCAGCAATAAAAAAGGTTGTATTTTTGCGCAAGAAAGAAGGAAAAACAACAACAATAAAAAGTGCCAACTCAAATCGTGTTTTTGAGCGACAGCGCAACAGTTTGATTTTCCAATGAACTGAAGCGATGAGACGGGACGGGCTGACGGGCTGATGGCTGCTGCTTTGGCAATTTTCATGGAAAGCCATAAAAAGCAACTGAGGCAGCGGCAGAGGCAGCTTAAAAGGAAAAGTGCAGCAGCAGCATCGGCCAGCAAAAAAAAAATAAAAGAGAAAGAGAAATGTGTGGAAAGTTGCAAACAAAAGTAAATTTTTGCGCCAAGCTGCAGGAAAACCAAAAAAAACAACAATCGTGCAAATCAATAAAAAAAAAAAAACTACAACAAAATAAGCAAACATTTAACGAGCTGCTCGTAATTGCCAATTGCAAGTTCAATTCGCTTGTTGCCAACCAACCAGCTAGCCTTTGTATATATCTCAGCCTCATTCCTTAACTGTTTTGAGCTTGTTTCATTGCATTTCGCAATTTCCAGCCGGCAATAACAGCAACAACTATGTTTTGGCCAATTAATGTGCTATAATCTCTGCTCATGTTGATTGTTTAAGCAAAGCAACTAGCCGTGCCTAGTTCGAGTGCCAGAAATGCACAGCAACTATCTATAGATACATTTGTTCAGCTACAGATGCAGATACAACAAATAAGTAGACAACTCAAGATACGCACTTGTAACCCGCACTCACTTCAGCTGGCAAACGAGGCGGCACAGATTGCGTTTGCCTCCGTAGCAATTGCGACAATTATAATGAGAGACACAGCGGAAAACAATGCGCAAATTCCAACTTAGAAACCAACTTGTCTTGACTTGTCGTGCAGAGGGTTGCTTGTTAAGTTGCTAAACAGTTGTGGCTTATGCTGAAAGAAGTTAAAGATGTAACTAGTTGCAACTCAAACTTTACTTAAATAATTAAAAGTACAAGACTTTCAATAAACTTTAAACTTAGTAAAATAACTTCCTGTTTAGGGTTTTAGCCTATGCCGAGTGTATTAATATACAATAACTACTTATAAACCTTCATAAAGTTATTACAGTAGAATAATTTCTTGACTTAACTTATTTTGCCTACATTTAAACATTCTATAAAGTATTTTAAGTGTTCCTACATAACATGCCCTTACTTTACAACCAACCCTCGCTGTTGCTGCTGGCAACTAATGGGGTTTCTATCGTCTAAGCAACTGAGCAGCAACGCTGGCAGCGTCTCAATTGCTGGCACAGCATAAAAAGCTTGCTTTTGTGGGTCAGATAACCTGCCCCAAAGGGGAAAAAGGGTAGCTCGAATAACGCATTATCTTAGACGCAAGTATCGGTATCGTTTCTCTAAACTAACGGAATGGATTACTTTGTTGCAGGTTCACCGTGGCACGCTGAGATCATGTCGTCACCCGGCCTAACCGCTCTGGGCGAATCCACACGCCTTGTGCCCGCCAATACACCGGCGGTTTTTGAGATACTGCCGCCTCCTGGACAAAGCCTAAGTAAAGGCGAGTGCGTGGCAACAGTGCTGACTCCAAACAAGTCAAAGCTGAATGCCAGAGTCACCCATGAGGCGGCAAATGGTGCTGCACGCATCGAGTTCGTGCCCACCGAAGTGGGCACCCACATCGTTGATGCGTCCATCAATGGCACGAAGATCGCTGGCGGTCCTTTGATAGCAAAGGTCTACGATGCCAGCCTGATCCAAGTGACCGAAGTGAATGGCGGCGTCGTTGGCCAACCCTGCCAGTTTCGCGTGGACGCCAGTGCAGCGGGCGAGGGACAACTGGAGATATCCATCAATGAGGGCGAGGTGCCCAACCATGTCCAGGTCGTTGGCGGCGGTCGCTGCCTCGTCTCCTTCACACCCGAACAGGCCAAATCCCATCTAATCGACATCAAATTCAATGGCGAAACGGTGCGCGGCTGCCCCTTCGTCTGTGCCGTGGCGGACACCTCGCGCGTCCTGCTCAACCTATCTAATCTGGAGCTGATACCAGTCAACCGGCCCTCCTCCTTTCACATTACGGTGAGCGGCGGTGGCGCCGCCGAACTGGCGGTCAGCGTCCGTGGTCCACAGGGCGAGCTGCCCGTGCGCGTCACCGGTGACATTCATGCCGGATTCACTGCTGAATTCACGCCTAGTAGCGTTGGCGGACACTCCATCAATGTGGAGTACAATGGCTTTGCGGTGCAGGGTACTCCATTCCTGGCCAAATCTTACGATGCCAGCAAGGTGGTCGTTGGTAGCGTCTCTCGCGGCACAATGGGTCGACCCGTACAGTTCACGGTGGATGCGGGCGATGCCGGCGAGGGCAACCTCGAGATAACCATATCGGCGAAGGGTCAGAACATACCCACACAGGTGCATCCCCAGGGCAGTGCAAGGTAAGCATGAACCGTGATTAATTCAACTCCCATCGGAATAAATTCTCACACCATTTTTCCTACCATTGTGTATGTTTTTTTTTTGCAGATTCTCCGTATCGTTTGTGCCGACCGAGTCGTGCGAACACACAATTAATGTCTCCTTTAATAAAATGCCCGTGCCCGGCTGCCCCATAACGGTTAGCATTAGTGGGGGCGTGGCCGGCCCCCAGGTGTCGCTTGGCGGTCCCGGGCCGGTGCATCAGACCAATTCTTTTGTTATCAATCACAATGGCGGCCGTTTGGAAGACATTGAGGTCAACGTGGAAGGTATGTAGTTTTTGGGCCAAAACCTGGCTGCCAAACAGAAACAAAAACGCGCTCTCTCTCTCTCACTCACACTAACATACAGAGTATCTCTCTCATTCGTATCGCAACTCGCATTCATCTTGTTTGTGTGTGTTTGGTTTTGCATATTGCATTTGAATATTTATGGGTTCAAGTTATACAATAAATTCGTAATTGTAATTTAATTGCTCGTCTTCTTAAATTTTAATTCTATGTGTGACACATGATACATACACATATTATATCGCTTTGCACATCTTGTATCTTGTATCTTTGGACTAGAAGCTACTATCTTTTTATCCGTATCCGTATCCGCATCGGCACAATACCAATAAACAAACACCGACTTTTTTCCCACACACATTTTCACACTCTTCTTCAGCAGACAATCTACGGAAATTGTTGTTGTTGAAACTCTCAAGCATGCCAGCCCCACCCACTTCCCTTCCTCCTACTGCTTTACATAGCACCCCAACAATTTCACTCACTCTTAACTCGTTCTGTCTGCTTCACACGCAGCAAAACTCTTGACAATAGCTTGGTGGCGCCCTAGACCCCCAACCGCCCCCTTCAGACCAAGCTTAGCCCTTTGTCTGTCTGTGTGTGTGTGTGTGTGTGTTTATGTGGTGCTCATTTAGTATATGTAATTATGCGTTATATATATTTAAATAATTTTGGGCAATTGCTTTGGTTACATTTTGACGCATTAGCATCTTAAGCTTAGGTTTGCCAGCTTGTAGAAGGCTTTTCAATAGATGGATTATGTCATGACTCATGACCACACATGTGTGTAGGCGAGTGTGTGTGTGTGTGTGTGTAGACTTTAGAATGTTGAGTAATCAAATCCATTGTAGAATAAACGCTGCACATTGCGATATAGTAATTACTTTATAATCGTTTGTATATATGTATTTGGTTTTTTTATTTGTATCACGTTGTATGTATGTGTTTTTATATGTTTTGTAATCTTACGCCCTTTAATTGTAATAATTTGCTCACTTTTATATCTGTATTATATTTCAGGACGGCGAAATCTTTTGTACTAGATTCTATATATATATATATAAATATGCATATACTTACCTATACCTATATACCTATAACACTGTATATGAGTACTTCTTCTGTCTCTATATATCTTTCTCTCTCACTCTTGCTATATATATGTATATATTAGCTCTATATATACACCTATTCTAAATAGTCCGTTGATATTGAAAACAAAAATACTAAGCGTATTCAACAAGTGAAGTACTACGAGTGAAACAACAACAACAGCAGCAAACCCCAACTACAAAAAACTACACTAAACAACAAGTACTCGTTTTTATCTACTAATAATGTCCTTTGTCCCTGTTCAGGGCAATTGTTTACTAATTTGTTCAAATGATTTACGATGATTAATGTCGCCTTAAAGTGTGTAACAGGCAAAAGCAATATTAATAATAATAAAAACAAAACAAAAACCAATTTTTAGGTTGATTAAATTCAGGCAGGCAGATTTTTAGTTTGTACATAAACTTTCTCCTAAGTATATAACTACAGGGATATTTATAATAATCTGTCTCTCTCTCTGTCAAGAAAAGAAACATCACCAGCAACATCTCAGTTTACTAACCGTTTCTGGCACGTTCTCGGTACACACACATTAAAAACAAAACTTAACTAACAACACTGCAAGTTACAGTATTCCAAACAACACTAACAACACCAACCGTTGGCATCGTTCATAATAAGTTTTTAATATTCAACTTAATGCCTTTACTAATTAAAAGTAAACATTTTTCCAAATTTTTATTTACAACTTGCGCGTGACAAAAATAAAACCAAACAAAACAACCATAATTAAATCACTAACCACACTACACACAACAAAAACCAAAAATAAATAAAACAAAAACCTGAAACATGCTCAAATCTATGTGAATTTCAACAAAACAATCAAACGAAACCATTTCAAAACTCGTTTCCGGCCGCGTCGCAATCGCAAAAAAAAAAATTAATTAAAAAAACCAAAAACTAAATAATACTAAACAAAAAATTGCCAAATGTGCAATATGCAAATTGGGGCAAACTCAGGTCCCGCTGGCCAATCAGTGCCCGCCCAGGTTCATCAGTCCGCTGAGGGTGTCTTCAAGGCGGAGTTTGTGCCTCGTGTTGTCGGCGAGCATCGTGTCAATGTAACTGTTAATGGCTTGCCAACAGCTGGAAGTCCCTATGCAGCAAAGGTAACCAAGCCATCTATCCTATTTCCTGGATTAACCACACCATCAATCTCAATCAATCAATTTACTAAAATGTTTCTTGTTTAGGTTTACGACGTCAGCGCCATTAAGGTTAAGAATGTGAGCAACGGAACGGTTGGCAAACCTGTCACCTTCCTGGTGGAGACTTCCCAAGCAGGACCCGGCAATCTAGAGGTCACGGTGAATGGCGGTCGAGTGCCAACCTCGGCCCAGGCACAGGGTCAGCACACTTATGCCATCAGTTTCACACCTCGCGAGGCCGAGAGTCATACTGTGGAGTTGCGTTTCAATAGCCAGGATGTGCCCGGCTCACCCTTCACCTGTCGTGTTGCAGCCGCAGCTCGCATTCAGTCCCCAGAGACCATGGACAAAGTCAGCGTGGGTCGGCTCTTTGAGTTCGTTGTGGAATCGGACACGAAGCCTACGGTGGAGGTTCTGGGTCCGGCCAGACGCAGTGTGCCTGTTAAGATCGATGCACTTGGCTCCACGTTGGGCTACAATGTCAAGTTTGAGCCCATGGAGGTGGGAGATCATTCGGTGGAGGTGCGTCTACCCGGTGGCGGTCATGTGGAAGGCAGTCCCTTCCTGCTCAAAGCCTACTCCGCAGAGAAGGTTATTGTCACGGACATACGTCCTGGTGTGGTCAACAAGAGCGTCAGCTTTGGCATCAATGCCTCGCAGGCTGGAGCCGGTAATCTGGAGATTATAGTCGCCGTCAATGGAAAGAATGTGCCCAACTTTGTTCAGTCCGAGGGCAATGCACGTTTCAAGGTCAACTTTAAGCCCACTGAGGCAGCTGCTCACTCACTTTCGGTGCGCTTCAATGGACATCCAGTACCAGGATCACCCTTCAGTTGCCACATTGCTGCAGCTGCCGCAAGCTCCATGGGCTTGCCTCGAGCCCAGGCGATGGGTGAGTGCCTGAAGCAGGCGGCTGTCAAACTAGACAACACCTTTGAGCTGGAGGGCTTCGAGGGCATTGAGCCGCAAATATTTGTCACCTCTCCCGCGGGAGACAATGAGCATTGTCAGCTAAACCAGCACGATGGCGGCAGCTACAGTGCCTCCTTCCGTCCCAGCACAGTGGGTCGTCATCTAATAAGCGTTCTAGCCAATGATCAGCACATCAATGGTTCGCCCTTTAGCTGCAATGTCTTTGATGTCTCAAGGGTTAGCATTAGTGGCTTGGAACAGCAATACGGACCTGCTACTCTAGGCGTTCCAGTCACCTTCAGTGTGGATGCAGCGGGTGCTGGAGAGGGCACCCTCGAGCTAGTCGTTTCCACAGATAGTAGCACTGTCAAGGCAGAGGTTGTGGCCTGTGCTCGTGGCCTATACGACGTTACCTTCGTGCCACAGAGCACCGAACCGCATTATGTGAACATAACATTCAATGAGGTCGCCGTGGATGGTAGTCCCTTCCGTGTGGACATTCAACAGCATACGCAACACATTCAAATTGGTAGTTTGGCAGCCATTGACTTCCCGGCTGATGATCAGATTGTGGAAATTCTATCGCCGGATCAGAAACCCGTGCCGTACACAATCAACAGACAGACAGCTGAGTTCCGCACTCACATGACCGGAAATTATACGCTACGTTTCATTGATCGGGAGACTAGACAACATATTGGAACACGCACGCTTTGCGCCTTCGATCCAATGCTGGTAAAGATCACTGAGGTGGGTGAGGCCTTGTGCCATCGTCCGGCCAGCATTAGTGTCTCCCTCAACGAAGCCGGACAGGGTGACCTGTCGGCGCTGGTGCGTTGTGGCGTCACCGAGGTGCCTCACACCATACGCGGACCGAGTAAATCTGGCGTCTATGAGATTGTCTATCAGCCAACGAGAGTTGCTCCACACAAGATTAGCATCTTATTCAATGATGTGCCCATATCGCTGAAACCCCTAGAGATAAATGTCCTACCAGCTAGTGCGGGCAAGGAGATCAGCGTCAGTGGTCTGGGACTGTATCAGGCACGTGTGGGCAAGACCACATCCTTTGCCATTGACACTGTCAAAAGACCGGCCAGGGAGTTTGATGTCGTCGTCTCCGGACCCGGTGGACAGGCGTTGCCCGTCCGGTGCTACCAGACCAAGAACGGACACCTTCAGGCGGAGTTCAGCATAAACAAGCCAGGACAATGTGTTATAGGTAAGTGCTTAAGAATCCCATTCACAATTTTGTATCTAATTTCTCTCCCTTTACAGAGGTGCTGCACCAATCAAAACCACTTCCTGGCAGTCCCTTCACCTGCGAGGCCTTCGACAGCAGCAAGGTGAGCGTGCAGGGTGTCACCAAGGAACCTCTGGCTCTGCATAGCTCCAACAGCTTCACTGTGCGCACCGACAATGCTGGCACCGCTGAGCTGGAAGCATTTGCCATTTCACCCACAAATCAAAGTCTACCCGTCATGATTAGCGAACAGTCGGAGGGCATCTACAATGTGGAGTTTGTGCCCTCGCAGCCGGGCAACTATAAGCTGACGCTCATGTACGGTGGGGAGACGATTCCCAGCTCACCTCTCAACTTCAGCGCCTCTTCAAGTGGTGTGCGTAATGATGCACGTGCCGCTGGACACGGCTTGGAGGTGTGTCATCGCAATAAGGAGGCCTCCTTTGTCGTCTACTGTCCCATTGCACCCAATGTGCAGATTGAGCGAGTGGATGAGTTTGGCGAACGCATCGAGCCAAAGATTAAGGCGCTCGGAAACAATGAATGGCGCATTTCGTATGTCATCCTCTCGGTGGGCACCTATGAGATTCGTGCCAGCTGCCCCAATCGTGGAAGTCTGCCAGGCTCGCCTTGGCGCGTCTGTTGCGTGGAGTCCACAAAGGTCACACCCGTCGGTGGTTGGGGTACGCTGGTGGATCACGATGGCCGGTTGATACTGCCAGCTCGAATTATTTTCGATGTTGAGAACGCTGGACCTGGCAAACTGGTCTGCAGCATCGATGGCATTGAGATACCCGTTGATAAGCTGGCCGATGGTAAAATGTGCCTAAACATTACAGGCGATAATCTCGCTGCCGGAGAGCATGATCTTGACTTAACTTGGAGTGGTTTGACCATCACACAGTGCCCGAGAAGCGCATACGTCACCGGACAACAGGCTGCGGATAAGGTGGTCCTAATGGGTCGTGGTCTAGCTGCCGCTCAAGCTGGCGAGGCGGCTCACTTTACTATCGATGCCACCAATGCGCCAGCTGGCAGACCCGAGGTCATCTTGACAGCCCAGGACAACACTGCGTTGCCCGTGAGTCTCGCACAGCCACGTCCCAGCGAGAACATCTGGTTGGCCTCGTATACGCCACAGAAATCCATGACGGGCACCTTGACGCTCTCCGTCAAGTGGAATGGACGCTTGGTTAAGGGTTGCCCGCTGACCGTTGCTGTGGGCTCCTCCATGGATGCCTCTAAGGTGATTGCTTCGGGTGAGGGTCTGCGTCATGGCATCGTTGGCAAGGACATCAAATCCTGGATAGACACGCGACGTGCTGGCCCTGGTGAACTAACTGCCCACTGCGCCGGCGCCCGTAAAGTAGCCTACTGTGAGCTGTATGACCATGGTGATGCCACATTTACGCTGAACATTAAGCCCCAAGAGCCGGGTCGTCACTTGTTGACCATCAAGTATGGAGGACAAAATGTGCCCGGATCGCCGTTTGCACTGAAAGTTGCGGGAGCACCAGATGCCAGTAAGGTAAGGTCCTTTCTTCAATCAATATTAGACCACTTAAACCTAACCTATTATTTGCATGACCCTTAATAGGTTCGCGTTTATGGTCCTGGCATAGAGCACGGCGTACTGGCGACCTTCCAATCACGTTTTATATGCGACACTCGAGGAGCCGGCGCCGGGCAGCTAACAGTGCGAGTACGTGGACCTAAAGGCGCCTTCCGTGTGGAAATGCAGCGGGAGAGCCAAAAGGATCGCACCATTCTATGCAAGGTAAACAAGCAATGCAATCAATCAAAATTATGGTCAATCTGTACATTCTTCTCTCCATCCGCAGTACGATCCAACGGAGCCTGGCGATTATCGTGTGGAGGTCAAATGGGCTGGCGAATTTGTGCCTGGCTCACCGTTCCCCGTCATGATCTTCGACACTGAGGAGGAGTTACGAAGGTACTTGCAGGGCATATGAGGCCAGATCAATCACCCCATCATCGTTTTCCCCAGTGGCCTGAGTCCACCTATACGCTACCATTCGGCGACTGCACAGCGTCGTTCCACCTGTGTGCCGCTCTAGCGGATGTTTCCAACATGTTTAAAGTGTATACATGCAGATCGTAAAGATCGTCTATTATATATATAAAAAAATAAATATGTTAGAAGTACTAACTAGTTTTAAATGCGAACGAAAACAAATCGTTAACCATAAGTCTAGAAAAAGGCTTCGGCGCTACGATAAATAGCTTTTTGTTCTTAACATAGTTTATAGACATAATACGTATAATACCTATGTAATACAATGTTATTATTGACCCAAATGTGTAGCAAAAAGTATTCGATACAAATACACGACATTATAAAAGTACGACATAAAAATATATAGAAAAACACTTTTAAAACCATAAACTTTCCCGCTAAATTCCATCCGGTTACTCCCGATCCTCGGGCAATGGAAACTTGTTTATAAACTCCTTGCGATGTCTGCGCAGAAATTTCAGTAGATTTGCTTCCAAAAAATGTTTTCTTGCCTCCTGGAAATCCTTGCCCCCAATATTCATGCCCTGAATACCGCAGTGCATGTTCATTAGCGAAAGGATTGTGGCATGATTTTTGGCCTGCATATCATTAAAGCGATCATGCATTATATATTCAGTCCACGGCATCTCAAAGAAGCTGACGAAATCCTTGATTAAACCCAATTTCCAACGCGTACGTATATTATTCAACATTGTCTCATGCTTGCCACAAAAATGTTCCAGAAAATACAACGACCTAGTCAACTGTCAGAGCATCAGCATTAAACAATTGTATAGAGATTTACGGAGAAAATACTTACATTACGTGTAACACAGACTATTTCCTCTACAATAAATGCCTGGTTCATGCGTATGCGAAAGAAATCTCCATTGTAGGTAGTCATAGAATGACTGTACTCATTGGAGAGTTTGCCCAGCAAATAGCGCTTGGGCATGGTAATCTTAATAATCATATGATCCAGTGGGAGTAAAGCATGAAATAAACAGGGCTTACTAAATTTGCGCTCCGGCTTAGATGACTGCTCACCCAGCTGCAGTGTATCTATCAACTAAAAAGGCAAAATATGTTGTTATAAGGTTAAACATAAACAAAAAGTTCTTGGTTACCTTTTGAGCCATTTCACATTCATTGGCATGGTTATACTGATAGAATACATCCCACAAGATGGCAACATGTTGTCCAGCTGCATAGATGTGCGGATCATTTGTGCAATAGTCTTCATCGACCAGAAGCTTTTGATTGTGCACACTTATATCGCAGTCCCTAAGCACTAGAAACAGGCAACACGTATAAGTGTTTACTATTTGATAACATCCCAATAAAAACTCACCTCTTTGCAAATGTTCACTCAGATGGTGCTCAGTAAAGTTAATAAACAGATTGCACTTTATATTTAGCTTCTTTCCAACAGGACAGCTCCTAAAACTAACACCCTCTATGAAATTGGCACTGCTGTAGAGTTTATAGCTAACAAAATTGCAGGATTCATACACTTGGATGCCCAGATCGGCAACCATTTGTAAGAGAATTTTATCGAGATTCTTATCAACTGTGGGATTATTCAGGAACTCCGGTTGTTCAAAAATATGCGGCTGCACATAAACAATATCCTTAGGTTTGCAATTGTGCTTGAGCAGGAAATCAATGCACTCATAGAGAGATAAATTGTAGCCATAAATAAGAATATGTCTACCGTCGAAATCGCTTTGGGTTAACTCCATGAGCTTGTGATATAACTTTATCTTGTCCAGTCGCCCATTGATGTGAATACAGTTGTATGGTTCCTCATTATCATTTTCCCTTCTCCTTAATGCTGACAGTCCAAATTTGGTGTCACATAGAAGGAGCAGTTTATCATAATAAATCTTGCAGTTGTTGTCCAGAGTAATGTACTTTTCACCACTTCAAAACAAGGCGTATAGTTAGTTATAAATTAAAATGTATTAACTTCATTACACACCGATCGATAGATTCCACTTTGCCAGACACAAAGTTAATCCAACTGCGCATATCCAGACGTTGGGTGGTGTCCATCACAAAAGGACAGCTGTTGGCGTTACTCATATAACATTTTGCCCTGTCGCTGCAGTAGTTGCACTTGACATGAGGATCATATTCCGCCTCGATCTCACCATAGTTAACAATCACTGTAATATCCACCATGGGCAGACAGTTGTTAACGTTCACATATTTGTAGCTACCAAAATAAGAGATATACATATATGGTATACAAAATTAAAAAAATATAACAGTAATAAGCTCTTACTCGGGCGTATTCCAGCCAAACACCATGAGACGCAAAAAAGCCTTGCATATATCCGAGAAACCAACAACAACCAAATGATTTTGATTGCCAATAAATTTGGACGAAAAGAGATTGTGACGATACAAATAATATTGATCTTTGACGCAGTTAGTCTTTGGAATATGCGCTGCAGTTGTGGATCGCCTGTAGCACTGTTCGCTGTTGGTGTCAATAAACCAATTTCTGCCCATGCGTCGTGGCTCAATGGGCATCATTTTCGTGGCCAAGTCATTAGGTAATGACTCATCCTAAGTGAAAGTGTTACCTAAGTCGTTTGATAAAATTTTCAACGTACTTACTCCAATGAGATCAAAGTAGAAAAGATCACGAAAACCAGATCTGACGGCTACAGTGCGGAAGACCTCATCTGACCACATGTGAAAGTATGGATGCAATCTCAGCATCATGATCTCGCCACGATCATAGGTCAAGTAATTCTCATCATGGGGCAATAAAAACTGTTTGTAAACCGATTCATAGTTTGAGAATGGGCTGTAAAATGATATAAATATTTATTAAGCTTTAAAAAGATAGGTTTAGGCCCAATTTCTCAATGTCCAGTTAAACTTGGAATAAGTTAACTTCAATATAACTTTTATGCTCGAGCTATACTGCAGTTATCCAATTTGGTTAATACCTTAAAGGGGATTCTGCTGTTCTTTTGGATTTGTTTTTGCCTGTGACTCCTAAACTGCTACATGTTGCACATCAAAATGTTTATATTATAACTTTCTATGAGCCCTGTTGTAAACGGCAACGAGGAAAAAAGTTTTTAGTTGTTGAGGAGCATGTGTTTGTGGACCTAGAAGACTCAAATAAGCATTTTGAAAATTTGCTTCATAAAAAAAAATAAACAATGCAAGTGTCAGCTTGAGTCAGCTGTTCGCCTTACCATGATTGTATTGATATTTATATATCGGGACTTTATATCAGTATAAGTGTTAACCGGACCTCCAGGCACCGGATAAGTAAGTGCTAACCGAACATTGAGAAACTCAAATTCGACTAAACTTAGAATAAGTTGACTAACCGGACATTGAGAAATTGGGCCTTAATAAGTTAAGTTACAATATTTTCAGAAATATATGTAAATATGGAAATCACATTCTCAAAGCACTGATTTTAGGAAACCGCGGAGAAGTATGCAATAAAATTATTTTGCAGCTGAGTCAATATAGTTGACATTTTTTTACCAACACTTACCGAAGTATGACAAATCCAACTGTGGTCGTATTTTTCCTTCCCATGTTGCCGCAACGTATAACCCAACATTTATACTCCGACATGTAATTGGACCGATAGTCGGTAATGATTTTCTCCAAAATCGTTTGATGGTTGACATTGCTTTTATCACCTAGCAATTTTTTTACATCTTCGGTATCTTCCTTAAGCAATGGAAACACACTAAGCTCTGTGCTAATCGACGATCGATGTGCAACAAAGATCTCATCAGATATTTCACAGCTGGGTCGTTGTCTAACGCGCTATAAAACTTAAACTTTAATGTTTGTTGAAATAAAATGGTTAGAACTTACAATGAAAAAGTTAAGTAGCGCCCACAAGCTAGCAGAATATTTAGTGCCCGCTGGTATAGATATTACGCAGTAGTCCCGTTCCGGATAGGCACTAAACATGGCACATAGATAGTAAAAAGTATACTCCAACCTGATACTCGGATGCAGTATAAAATTCTTCAACATAAATGCTTTTGAGGCACTGTTAAGGCTGTAATTTTTATTCTTGATCAAACTTCTTTTTCCCGGCAGATCGAACACGATATTTAAGGTTTTTGATACTTTGTCCAAATAGTTGCTTCTATTACTTAGCTCTGCAAGAAAATAAAATATAGTTTTCTAACGCAACTTGTGGATTTTACATACCATCGGATACATATTTGAATTTCGTAAAAATGGGATTGAGTTTCTCAGATCCGAGATATTTGGTCCCTCCCAAATGGACAGTGCGTCTCTTGGATAAAACCACGTCTGTCTTGAGATTGAAATATTCCCGCTGTTCTGCAGTGCTGCATAGCAATAATATAATTATGAATGAACTTTATAGATTTACTTTTAGTACTCACAACACTTTAAGTTGCACAACGCCATGTGGAACATTTGGCGTACGAGTCACAAGGTTACCCAAATTTTCCAGATCAAAATTTGTAATCAACTTCTCGATATTGGCATCGTCTGAAAGCCACATCATGCCTGTACTACCACCAGTTGGAGACTCGCTTTCTTGCTAATAGAGAAATTACATGGAATAGTTTTACCATTTAAGATCCAGGATAAGCCTCTTACCTCTGAAACAATTATTTGATCCTTATCCATATTGCCTCCTGCTGTGCCTAAAAGTATCTCGGCTATGAAGTAGTCCCCGTGCTCCTTTCGCATTTCCGGCACTTCAGCGTCAATCATTTCAACAACATCATCGTTATCCTCAGGTCTAAAGACATCAACTTTTGATTTACTTCTGTTTACTTGGTATAATTTAACTTACAGGGCTTTTCGAAAGGTTATAACTGGCATTAAACTGATGCGCTCAATTATGATAACTGTTGGCCAGTCCTTGCAGCTCAGAATGTTAAAGGCAATGGGATAATAGATCTTGCCATATTGCTCCAACCACTCAAACTCCTTTAACGCAAAGTCTGGTGGCCTGACCACAATCAAATTGTTTACTTTATGCTCACGATAAAACACTTCCATTAAAACCAATTTCAGGATTTGATCATGACCATTTAATTGAATGTAAAAGTTGAAGAAGATTGTATTCATCAACGTTACGGGTAAGTTCACGCTATAGGTATAAACGGTTAAGACGCGATCTTTTGTTCAGTTACTTTCTGACCATTACCAATATCGACATTTCAACCACTGTATCCAGCAATCGTTGGAG
Source organism: Scaptomyza hsui (assembly GCA_018152825.1). Classification (NCBI taxonomy): domain Eukaryota; kingdom Metazoa; phylum Arthropoda; class Insecta; order Diptera; family Drosophilidae; genus Scaptomyza; species Scaptomyza hsui. The sequence continues at coordinate 6,232,731 of JAECXO010000002.1, forward strand.
AGCACCGCAATATTGGGATATACGCAAAACTCACAATAGGCCAATATTTTCCTACGTTTTTCTGGATCGTAGGCGACAATGCGATGTGTTTGATACTCATGGAAGAGATTTGACAAAGGCGGTTCTTGCTTGTCGCCAAAGTATGACCCTTCATCCGAGTTGAAGAGATCCTCAATATAGCCAACATCACTTATATGAGCTGTACGTACCTCATAAGCTGGATTCATTGGTAGTATTTGTCAGTTAGTTAAGTAAGTATGTATTTATGTGAGTTTAATGTATTGAATTATATATTTCAGGTAACTACTTTGTTTAAATTTACAAAGTTAATAATTCAATTCGTTATTCGTTAGTTATTCGCCATTCGATATCCAATAGTCTTCGGGTAATGCGAAACTGTGATGAAAGTCGCGTCGATGTTTTCGTACAAATTCTAAAAGACTTTGTTCCAAAATATGTTGATTGACCGTACGAAAGTTATGTTCTGAACAGTTCTTATTCTATAGGAGGGATTTTTAGTGAATATAGAAAGGGTTAAATAGTGCGGCTCATACAATTTCTAAGCTTTGTATCATGGGCGTAAGCATTCTGTGGTTTTCTGCCTGAAACTCAACGAAGTCCTCATGCGTCAGTAGCTCTGTCCAGGGTTCCCGGAGAAACAGCATAAGACACTTAATGCTACCAGCCTTATAACGTTCCTTTAGATTATTTAGCATTGATTCATGCTTGCCAACCAAATGCTCCAGATAATCAAAATCTTTCTCCTGCAATTGTTCATTAAATGAGTTACTAATCAAAAGAATATCTTAAATGTGCTTACCTGTTTGGTAACTATGACTATCTCATCCACAATCATTTTGGACGTAAGTCCAATGCGACAAAAGGTCTGATCGTGATAGGAGGTCAGGGCACAGTTACTACAGCCAATAATTGTGCTAGCCAAATATCGACGAGGCATCGTCACCTTATATAAAAAGTAGGAGAGCGGCAACTGAGCCTTGAAGAATGTAGGCTGCGTGTATTTATAGTCAAAGTTTGGATCAGGAGCCTGCATATTCAGTATTTTCATGAGCTGTTAAGGAAGTTGAGAGAAAAACATTATTGTTTCTTATATATGCCTATTCCTCTAGATATTTTACCTTACTGGCCGTTTCCCTCTCGCTTGTATATTGATACTGATGGTTGACGACGTCATTCATTTCTATAAAAGAACCTGCAGCATATATGTCTGGATCATTCGTCTGAAAGTTCTTATTAACCAGAATATTAGAGCCATTTAGTTCAATACCCGATGCTGTAAGCCCTGCCAAAAGAAGAATCTTTATCAAAGCAATTATAAATAATATTCACAAACTTACAGCTCGTAGTATTGGAGTCCATGTGACCCTCATCGAAAGATATAAATATGTCGCAATCGAATTTTTGATTCTGCTTCTTTCTAAACTTTGTAAAAACAACCTCGAGCAAGAAATTATCTGTACCATGTTGTACCCAATGTGAAAAGTTCAGATCCCTGTGAGTTTTTATTTCGCAATCGTTTAGCAAGTCTTCCAGAACGTATTGTAGATTCTGATCGTAAAAGGGATTCTTTAGTTTTTGTTCCTCTTCGGTGCCCAACTTTTCATGCGGTATGACAAGGATCACACGATCGGGCGCGACACCATGAGTTATTAGAAATGATATACACTCAAAGGTTCGCAAATTTGCGCCATATACGAGTATTACATAGTCGCGCATTTGATTCTCAAAGAGCACACGAAGCTTATAGTACAGAATAAACTTATCCAAGCGACTGTTGATCTCCACAAAATTCGCGGGCAGAAGACCCGAATGATGCAAATTCTGCTCGTTCTTCAGGCAGTGGTTCAAATAGTTCATTACCAACAAAGTATCGTAATAGATCTCACAGCTTCTATTGATCTTCACAAACTTCTTCGCCCTGTCGATGTAGTTAACGTGTCCCGCGACAAACTGCACCCAAAGACGCAGATCCAGGCGTAGCACAACATCACGGACATAACACGAGGTGTTCTTAAAGGACAGATAGCAATTGCAGGAATTGTCACAGTAGGGACACTTGAACATACAATCGTAATCTGCTTCCACAAGGCCAGGAGCAGCAATAACCACAACCTGCAAACGTGGCAGGCAGGTATACGAATCCGAGTTGGCGTGACTATAGTGAGGTTATGTTTAAAAACTGGACATTAGGTTAAAGGAGTTTCAAACTTACTTCTTGCTGTTCCACTGGAAGACCAACTGTCGTAGGAATGCCTTTGCTATGGGAGTGAAACCAATGATGACTAGTCTGTTGCTGTTGCCAAACCATTTGGATGGATTTAGCTTGTGACGAAAGATTATTAAATCATCACGGTAGTAATCATGATCCTCTAAGCCCCTAGGACCCGAGGGAGCTTCACACTTAATATTGAAAGCTCGAGGTGAAAAGTTGATTTTCTTCATGCGCTTTGTCTCAATGGGCAACATCATCGATTTCAAATCATTGGAGAACACAAATTTCTGAAAGTAAGTTAATTAAAATAATGGGGAAATTCAATATATGTATATGAATATAGTATTTGCTCACCCCTCGTGCACATATGTAGTAGAAATCATAATAGTTTGTCTTGGCAGCCAGATCTCGAAATATTATATCGCTGCTGTTATTGAAGAGTGGATGCAATCGGAGTGATATTATCTCTGCACGTCGATTATCCAAATACTGATCAAATTGTGGCAGATGGTAATGATAATGCATCTTATGATGATGCAAGAAAATTCTAAGGATCACGAACCCCACAGCCGTATTTTCACTTGCCGATCTATTGGAATCGCCACAGCGTATGGTAAACACATCAAATTCGCTTCCCTCATTGCGCAGCACATCGTTGAGTATACTGGATATAACGGCCACTTCATTCTCAAAGTTGACATATGCATGCACTTTGGAACTGTAGGAGAAACTTGAGGATTGCGACAGTTTTATATTATCCTCAGCGTAGCCTTTGGCCAATTTGAGTATCGTATCGAAATCATTTTTTTCAAAGCGATATAAGCTAATTTCCCCCAGGAAAGTGCTACGATGCGTTATATAGATCTCATCCAAATTGCTAGCCTCGCTGGGACGCTTTGCCACAGGCTAAACGGAGGGAACGAAACAGGATAATTAAAGGAGTTTGTTTTTTTTTTGTGACTTACAATAAAATATTTAAGTGCCTCGACGTGACTACGCAGAGTTTTCGCGCTCTTTGGGATGGTCATTATGCAATAGTCACGGTCCGGAAATGCCGAATACATTGCCGTTAGGCAATTGAACAAACGTTCCAGCTGAAATTCCTTGTGCACACAAACGAACTTCAGGGCAAACACATTGGAGGCAGCCTGAACACCGTCCTTCCTAGGTTTCTTGCTGTTTGTATTATAGCTTAGGATAATAAACTTTGATTGCTCCTTAACATAGTAACTAGTCATGACCAGCTCTAAGGAGATACGTATATAGTAAACTGATTGCTATCAAGTGCCTTCAAACTTACTTTCAAATATGTAGGCAAACTTTAGATATAATTCTTCGCGTATATAAAACTTATCCCCACTTGTCGCCAACTTCGTATCCACAATTGTGCCTTGAATGGAGCTAACTCTCATCTTGCTCAAACTGGCAACACTATAAAGATAAAAAATAGACAATCGGTTGTTCAAAGGTATCAAGGTAATATTTTACCTTACGCCACTATCATTGCGTTGCACGCCACCAATAATGGTATCTGCATTTAAATCATCCATGGCATCGGCTGTAAATAAACACGCCTCAGGTTTGGGTTCAACCGATCTGCATTAAACAAATTTATGCTCTATATAATAAATAGAATCTAAATTAAACCACTTACTGAACACGTATGCGCTCTGAGCTAGATGGCTTGGTGCTATCATATTTGACAAGATTGCCAAATGTTTCCAATTCGTAGTTACGCACATAGAAACGTATGTCGACATTCGAATCGAGCCAAATGAAACCCGCTGTTTGCGATTCCTGGCGTTCGTTTTCCAGCTCCGCAACAATTAGAACCGTGTTCTTGGCATACTTATCCGTACGCATCAGTTCCTCGGCTATATAGAAGTCACCACGCTCGGCTCGCATCTCAGGAAATTCACTTTCATGTATCTCAATGATGTCATCGTTATCCTCGGCACTAAAAGAACAGTGTTGCAGGAGTCTTATAATCAATAGACTCAAACACTTACAGAGCCTTGCGATAGGTGATGTTTGGCAGCAGTTGAAAGCGATCCATGATGTAAACGGATTGCGTATTTGGATTGGAGGTAATGCTAAACTCGCGTGGATAAAAGACAGTTGCATACTTGGCCAAATCATCAAAACTCTCGACATAATTCACAGATTCAGTAAACACGGGAGTCCTGACGGTTATCAAATACCAAACACGATTCTCAACAAACAACAGATGTTGAAGTATGGCCAAAAGAACTTGCGGTTCATCTTTGCGATAAATGCAAAAGTTGAGAAACATGACATTCAGCCAGCTGATGTTCATTGGAATGCTAAGAAGTAGGCCTTGTTAAAACTGCTTGTCAATTCTATATATGTATATATTTGAGCTTACCAATACTTATTTTTCAACCATTCTAGCCAACAATCGCTGGGCACTGATCCAACTGCAGGATAATTGCGAAACTCTGCATATGCTAACATTTTCTTGTTATTTGAATCATTGAGTTCAACGACCAAGCGATGTGTCTGGTATTTATGAAAGATCTGCTTCTCTTCGTGCTTGGGTCGCTTGTTGCCAAAACATTTGGTGCCCTCATCATTTATTAAAATGTATATTGCGTTAAGGTCTTCATTAAAGGCCCTACGCACTGTATACTTCTCCGACATTTGTGTAAAATTGTATGCAAGTGTGGATTTATTTGTGTGTGTGCTGGGTGTGCTTTGAGTTATGAATCGTACATATTAGTATGTTGTATATACATGTGTACAAAAAATTTAATCTTCCTTTAGTGTTATGCCATCGATTGCATAACATTTGGCTTTCGCATCGCTGCACGTTTCTTTGGTGCCTGCTTTGTCCGTACCCTCCCAGCGGAAGTAGGGGCACTCATGCTTCTGATGATAGTCCGATACGCATAAGTAAACCATCAACAGAAATGGTCGACAGGCATGCTTCATCAACACTTTGGCACCAGGACTGGCCTTAACCAGTTTATATATTTCAATGGCTAAGAAAAGTAAGTTTAAGCATCAATATATCTAAATTTCAGTATGACATACCATCCTTGCGACAAAAGTCGTACATTTTGACGTGATAGGCCTGCTCCTTGGGTCGATCTTTGAACTGGGTTTCCGCATCAAGTTTTACCATTTTCATATTGATCGTATCGCTTTTACCAATATACTTCTGCTGCTTATAAAGACACTCCACAAAGCACTGGAATACAGATAACGATAGTTATATTGTGTAGCTTTTTCTCGACTTAAACTCACCGATAGAAACTTCATGGTCTTGCCAATATCTGAATCGCCTTGAGGCGGCAATTTGGAGGAGTGTATGGAAAAGCATTTCGTCAGCGTTTCCTCCTCACCGATATAAAGTTCTGAGCAGCATCCACTGCGCTAAAATAAACTTTCTGTATCATTATTTATTTGGACAAAAATTAAAGCTTCTCACCTTCTTGGTACATGTTGCTTCAGTCAGACCTTGTTCGTTGCCCACCCCTACAGCCGCTTCCTCCGATTCCTGTGCCAGGACCTGAGTTAGTAGTAAAAGCCCACCCAGCAGATAAATCAAAACATATATATGTTTAAACATATTTTTGTTGAATGAAATCGAGTTGAGTTCGGGAAGTTGCTTTATAAGATGACAAACAAATTGTTGCGCCAATTAAATCTTAATTGTTTGCTTAATTGAATGTAAACAAAATTAATGGCTAATTTTGTAGGCCCACTTGAGTAATGAAACGCAACACAAACAAATCAATTAGTAGGCAAAATATTAAATTACAGTAACGGCTCATTTAGAACAATGAACTCTTTCATCTATATAAATACCAATGATTTGGAAATAGTTAACTCAAACTCTAAACGAAAATGCAGTTGGTAATGTTGATAACACTGCTCTCTCTAGTCTGGGTAAGTTTATTGCCAGAGTTATCTACAGATATTATATAATCTCGTCCTTAGTTTGCCAGCTCAATTCTGATTGATTGCGACAAGACCGATACCATAAATGAGGATCACATTCACTACTGCTGCAAGCATCCCGATGGACACAACGAGATCGTTGCCAAGTGCGCCAATGAGACGGGCTTCAAGGTGGCCAATCCCAATGAGCAATCCATGGTGGATCTGACGGCTGGCAGGGCCATTGCTGGCACCTGTTTTGCCAAGTGTGTTTTCGACGAACTGAAACTGATGAAGGACAACAATTTGGACATGAATGCTGTGCAAAAGTATCTAAAAGATAACCACAGTGATGATCCTGAGTATGTCAAGGAAATGTTAAGCGCCTTTGATCATTGTCATGGCCAGAGTAAGTCCGACAATCAACTTATGGTTTTATTTGAATCCCTTTGAATTCTTGTTTTTAGCTGAGGACAACACATCCAAGTTCATGTCCAATGACATATTCAAGCACATGACACATCGTTTCTGTGAGCCCAAGTCTGGTGTGATTTTGGCCTGTGTTATTAGACAATTCTTTCACAATTGTCCAGCTAACCGCTGGGCCAAAACAAAGGAATGTGAAACCGTGTTGCAGTTTAGCAAAACCTGTCGCGACTCCTTGGCCACATTGTGAATAACATTATATATTTTATATACCACCTAAAAAATAAACTACAATATACGATGCAATCTAAGAAACCTTAAACTCTATTAATCTATACTAAATTTATTTAAACGTATTCCCTTTATTCTTTCCTATTTGTTATAATTGTGCTTCAGGTCCATTGATCGAATGTCTTGTACACTTGTTCAATAAGAATTTGTTGCCTATCTTAGAATTCTTTTCTTTAACAAAAAAGTATCCCTACATAATAATATTTTATTTTGCACTTTCCTATAATTATTATAACTAAAAAGTTAATCAAATATGCATTTTGAAGATACGTTTTATTAAAATAAATTTACTCAATCTTTTACATAGTTGTCAGCACATCCTTGCACTTTTTGGAGAACTCCAATGTTTCCACACACTCCGTTGAGTTCGACCAACGACTTCTGGGACAGTTGTGGAAAAAGTTCTTGATCACACATGATAGTATAATGCTTGGCATGGGCTTGCAATACTTCGAGGTGCTAAAAGCCCTCACAATGGGCAACGACAGAAATACAGCTGTGGCCTCCTCAGCTTGAACGACAAATACAAAATAAACTCTTGATTCAAACAATTTCATTTACTTGCTTACATTTGGCGTGACATTTGTCGAATGCGTCCAACATCTCCGTCTCATATTCCGGATCCAGTTTGTGAACACTTTTAAAGTGACTACGCACTGCAAGCATGTCCAGCGTATCGTTCACCATGAACTTGTAATGATCAAAGACGCACTTGGCCCAACAGTTGCCACTCATCACCTCATCCACCGTCAAGTCCTCAATGGCTTCCTCAGTCTTGGAGGGCAGCTTAAAGTTGGTCTGCTGGGCACAGCGCTCGGTGACATCATCATGACCATCTGGATGCTTGCAACACAGGTGTATATGATTCTCATGTATCCGTTCCATGTGACGACAATGCACACGAATGCCAGACGATTGTTTACTCTGTGTGGGTCAAGAAAATTTAGCTTCCAGTTCTCCAATTTGGAACCAATTATCAGGACAAATTGTGACTCACCAGCAAGAGCAGCGTCAACGGCGCAAAGCCAACCACAATCAAAGCTTTCAGCATGATGATGACAACTATTGCATGAATTTCCCCAACCATTCACTTATATATATGTCAGCCTGGTCATAGCCCAAATCAATTGTAGCGTTTTATAATGGGCTTTTCAAATGTACGGACGTTAATTTAATGACGGTTCAAATGGTTGGCCAAGCTTGGCAACCAAAACGCAACTGTCGAGCGAATGGGGAGCGGGGGGCGGAAAGTGTTCGAGTCAAGGGTTGTCATAGCAGCTACCAAAAACCGGGTTGTTGACTGTTTTCTATCCTTTGTGCTTTTTTTCTCGTTGTTGAATTTGCAAGTTGGTTCGCTTAATTAGTCGACTACTGGCCTTAGAAATTTGATAAGCGGCTTCCAATAAGCGGTCCAATCAAACACAAACGCAAACGCAAACGTCAAACACTTTAAACATGGGCAAAAAGGGTAAGGGCAAAGGCAACAAGTTGGCCAAAATGTCCGAGGAGGAGCGTGCCCGTTATTTGCAAATGCGCGCCGACCAGGAGGAGGAAACAAGGCGACGCAAAATGCAACTGATTGCGCTCTACATGAAGGTAGGTAGTGTATATAGTCTAAGTAGATACTCTTCCCTATCCCCTCTTCGTTTACAGAACAAACTGAAGCGCGAGGATGCCTTTTGTCGCTTGAACATGGCCAAGATCAATCAGGAATGGCGTTCGATATTGCGTCAAGTGAAGATTCAGGATTTGCGACGTGAAATCATCGATGTGGAATTGTTCTTCAAGGATGCCCTGAAACGCAAGGATCAGGTCATACAACGCCTGATTGGCGACATCAATTCCACAGAGGATATGTACGCCAATCTTCAGCAATCCCACATGGAGAACATTGATAGGATCATAGGTGAGCAGGGTCTATTTCTTTATTTAACTGTTATACACTATCCTTCTAAACCCCAACTAGGAATTCACCGCAGTCGCGTTGAGTTCTTTCGTTGCATCTATGAGGATGATAAGCAGGCGGTGCTCAGGGAATGGGAAAAGGATTCGAATATCTTTAAAGGCATGCAAACGGAGCAACAGGAGCAGTTGGAGTGCGTCTTCTATCAGCTGGAGGAGACCAAAGACAAGGAGGTCAAGGACAATCACGAGCGCTATCTCGATCGTGTCGAGGATCTGAAGAGTGGAGTAAGTAACTCAATTGAACAGCACATTGCCATTCTCCTCCCAATCATCGCATTGGGCCTTGGCATACTCGGACATGCATTTGATTAGCTCCCGGGCCTGGCCACACTTGTTGTTGTTGCTGTAGCGTGAGTGCTCCAGATAACGGAAGCACTGCTGCACCGTGTCCATGTAGAAGTTGCGTAGCTCACGATCTCGCAGATCCTTGGTCAGCAGATAGCTAACCTTGCGGCGATCCGGTTGACCATTGCCATCGACCTGGGATTAGAGGGATTAAAGAGAATAGAGGTTTTCGAATAGAATTCTTCACTTACCATGTTCATCTCCTCGAAGAAACATTGTGCTATACAGCCGCCAACTTCAGAAGTGTTGTTCGACTTGTTGTTGTTGTTGTCTGATTGCTTTAAGCTGCGCTGCCATCGATCATTATAGGATTGCCGTTGTCCTTGTCCTTGACCTTGACCCTGGCCTGGTCCTTGGTCTCGCGCCTGTCCAAAGTCCTGGCCGTTGTAGGAGCTATCGAAATTATATCTGGCATTGCCATAGTGTCGATCGTTTTCATCCTGATTGTTGTTGTTGTTGTTGTTTTGATTATTGTTGTTGCCGCTGCTACGCTGCATGCAACTGCGCACGATCCTTTTGAGCTCGGCATCACTGGCACCATCCTGGGAGCGACACCTTAAGCCATACAAGCCACCACAAAAACAGAGTAGGATCAGCAGCAGCAGATGCATCTCGGAAACTGTTGAATAGCTTCCAACTTTAAGCTCACTTTTATAGCTAAATTCCACTGACAGTTGATGGAGTAATAGTTGTCATGGGATGACTGACACACAATGGTGACTTTTAATGAGATAATTTTTCAACCATTTAGATGCAATTGAAACTGGAAAACATTACGGGCAATGGGGAGGGTAAGCTGGAGGCATTGTGGCAAGAATATCAATCAGTTCTAGCTGGTTATGGCAAGCACATTGAGGGCTTCTACTCGGAGTATGTGGATCTCAAGCAACGAGACGAGGAGAGCGCTCAACTGATCAGTCAACAGAGCTATGAGATCGAACATTTGATTGAGCAGTTGTCCAATCTGCGACTGCTCGCCGAGGAGCAACAGATCAAGCAGCAGGCACAGCTGGATCACAGGCAGAGCATTAAACAGCAGCTGACGGAGCGTTTGAGAGAGATGCGCGAATGCGTCGAGAAGGAGCTGGAACATGAGCACAAACTCTTCAAGCAAATGTCCGTGGAGAGCTATGAGGCAATTGAGGTGAGTTAAAACGTGATAGTAAATCCCTTTTAACCCTTTTTTGTCTTTAGACACTAAAGCGTCATTTGGCTCAGGGCGAAACTTTAAGCCAACTCTCTCGCATCTGCGCCAAAATGGAAACTCAGAGGGAAAAGATGTTTCAGCTGCCGCAACTTTCACGCGAAATCATTGAGATTCGAAAACTAAACTCGCCAGCTGAAGATGAAGTCACTGATCCGCTCAAGGTAATCTCCAAACGTTTATAAGTTAAAGCCGGATTAAAATTTAACTATTTTTAGGAGGAAATTGCTGCCTTGCCGCAAATGGAAACATTTTGGAGGCGTGTCAATAACGTTGCCGTAGATGTGGCCTGTTTGAAGCAACAGAAACGCAATCTGGAGGCAGACAATGCTCGTCTCAAGACCGAGTTGCAAGAGTATCTCATCAATTTGAACATCAGCAATGGCTCCAACAGTCACATCCATGACTATCTCTCAAGACGACCTCGAAGCATGTCTGTGGATCGGGTAACGCAGTTGCGACTGCAGCCGAAGCAGGTGAAGAGTGCTTTGGCAACGGCGGGAGGAGGGAGAAGGCCAGCACTGCCACGTACCAGTTGTGGTTATGTGCCCACTTGTGAGGCAAGCATCTCGAATGTGGTGCGTTCACATAACTTACTCAAAGGCAAACCGCAGTTGGCCAAAATTGAAATCAGAAGACATTTTTAGCTTTTAAAAGCACATAACCAGAATAAATGCAATAAATTCAAATTTAAATGGTTGGCGCTCTGTTTTATCATGGCCAGACTGTTTTATATGTTTACAACTCGCAGCGCTGCCAGACTGTTCGAAAACGTTCGTTTGGTATTTTTCTTTGGTATATTTTTTGTTGTAGCTCGCTTACATGTTCCAAATCCACATTGTTTCGCAGTTTTCCACAGACACAACCCACGTCCAAGAGTCGCTTGCACAGAAATTAAATTAAACACAAAGAATAGCTCGGTATTAATTAATAAAAGTTAGCTGGCGTTGCTGCTTAATCAAGCGCACAAGTTAAAAGCCATGGATAAGTGAGTGGAAAGCTAAATCCAGCCCGCATTTTGGGGTGTAAAAATCGGATGTGTTTTTTACATCCAACTATCTGTGTATCTACCGAATCAAAAAGTGTAAGTGTGTGTATGTGTATGTGCATGTGTGTATGTGTACGCTACGCACTGTTATAGATACAACAACAAGCCAGCCAGCCAGCCAGGCAGCAGCAGGCTGCCAGTTGGAACGGTGAACAGCAGGAGCGTGTTCTTGTTCTTGTAAAATTACCAAAAAGAAATTTCATTCGGAAAATGCGGAAATGAGGCTGAGAAAGCGAAACAACCCCGAAAACGCAAACGAAATATGTACATAAGACCAAAAAGGGCAAAATAACAAAAAAACACAAGCACAACGAGAGACGACTGAATCGCTGAATCGTTTTAGTTTCGGTTTTAATACTATTTGTGATTAATAAAACAACGAACAAATAAAAGACAACCACATCAAAAATCAAAAAGCCCACAAAAGAAATAAAAGATACGCAATCATTTGAAAGAAAGTGTGAGAAAACAAAAAAAAGAAAAAAAAAACTCATCAAAATCAAAACTCTGTGCTGTGGCGCTGCATTTGGATTGTAAATTTTTCTTTTTGGGGCACGCCGTCGCCGTAGGCGCTCGTTCTTGTTGGGCGACTCGAGATAAACATAAAGAGAGATAAATACAGAAATAAAAAATTAATGGAAAAGCCATAGAGACAGACACACACGAAATACATAAGTACATATATTTTATTGGTGTGTTGTTGTTGCTGTTGTTGTTTGTTGTGGTGCACTGCTTATCTAGTATGTGTGTTATATGCATATGTCGTCATTGTCGCCTTCGATTTGGATCCGTGTCTGGCTGCATGGAAATGTAAGCATTAATAACTGTAACTGGAGCAGCCAAAGAATTAATTTCAAAAATGTGTTCACTGCCTGAATAAAGATAAAACGAACATAAAACCAACGACTGAAAAAAAAAAAAAAGAATTATAGGTGAGTACCATTCTGCAACAAAATAAATGCCACACCTCCTACGCAAAGAACATAGAAAAACGTTAGCTCAGAAATAGAATTCTGTAATAATTCAACTTGTTCAATGACGTTTCTTATTTCTGGTAATTCTAGTTCCGAGCAACCACTTTGTTTCTAAGATACATTTGCCACTTATTGACTAACAGCTGCCACATTCTCTCTGACATTTCCATTTTTGTGCATTAGCCCAAGAAATCGCTAAACAATAAGAAAAAAAAAAATGATTGCCACCACTCACAACTGCGCAATATAGTAATTTTAATTTCCACCACATCGATATCGATACATCTGGAGCACTAACTATCATCATCCAGCATTAAACATAAACAATATGAACCGGTTGCAGTTTCTACTGCTGCTGGGATTTACACTGGCAGCGCTGCCAGCAGCCAAAGGTAAAGCTCTTCAGCTTTAAACTCTCGAATACTCTAACTACATCAACTGCATATTTTAATAATCCCCCACAGCGCAATATCAATCGCCACGCATCATTGAACATCCCACGGATTTGGTGGTTAAGAAAAATGAGCCTGCAACACTCAATTGCAAGGTGGAGGGCAAACCGGAGCCAACCATTGAGTGGTTTAAGGTATGTTTTGAGTAACAACATTGTGTGCCAACTAACCTACAATATGGTCTAAATCTATGTTTAAGGATGGCGAACTTGTCAATACGAATGAGAAGAAATCGCATCGTGTGCTGTTCAAGGATGGCGCCTTGTTCTTCTATCGCACCATGCAGAGCAAGAAGGAGCAGGATGGCGGCGAGTACTGGTGTGTGGCCAAAAACCACGTGGGCAAAGCAGTCAGTCGGCATGCCTCGCTCCAAATAGCTGGTAAGTACACAACAACAACAACAACAACTTGTTTACCCACACTTGTGTGTGTTTTTGGACCATGTTTGACACCTCTTACTTGCAGTTTTGCGCGACGATTTTCGCGTGGAGCCAAAAGACACACGCGTGGCCAAAGGCGAGACGGCGCTGTTGGAGTGTGGGCCGCCCAAAGGCATACCAGAGCCAACTATTATCTGGATGAAGGCAAGCTCAACGTCAATATTGTGCAATATTTGTGCTCAATTTCCAACTTCCCTCCCTCCCTACCTCTCTTCCTCTGTCTCTTTAGGATGGCGTGCCTTTGGATGATCTGAGCTCGAAGCCTTTTGGCACCAGCTCGCGTGTTCGCATTGTGGATGGTGGAAATCTGTTGATCAGCAATGTGGAGCCCATCGATGAGGGCAACTACAAGTGCATTGCACAGAATCTGTTGGGCTCACGTGAATCCAGCTATGCCAAGCTGATTGTCCAGATCAAGCCGTTCTTCATGAAGGAGCCCAAGGATTTGACAATGGTGTACGGGCAGACGGCAACATTCCATTGCTCGGTGGGTGGAGATCCACCGCCGAAGGTGCTCTGGAAGAAGGAGGAGGGCAACATACCAGTCTCACGTGCTCGCATCCTGCACGACGAGAAGAGTCTCGAGTTGACCAACATAACGCCCAACGATGAGGGCACCTACGTTTGCGAGGCGCACAACAATGTGGGTCAGATCAGTGCCAGGGCCACATTAACCGTGCACGCTCCTCCGAACTTCTCCAAGAAGCCAACGAATAAGAAGGTCGGTCTCAATGGACAAGTGCAGCTGCCTTGTGTCGCCACTGGCAATCCTCCACCATCGGTTTTCTGGACCAAGGAGGGCGTCTCCACGCTCATGTTTCCCAACAGCTCACACGGACGCCAGCACATCTCAGCCGAGGGCACGCTGCAGATCAACGATGTGCAGCAGGATGACGAGGGCTTCTATGTGTGCTCCGCTTTCAGTGTGGTCGACTCCTCCACGGTGCGAGTGTATCTACAGGTCAGCTCAGTGGATGAGCGTCCGCCGCCCATCATACAAATTGGACCCACAAACCAAACACTGCCCAAAGGCTCAGTGGCCACAATGCCATGTCGTGCCACAGGAAATCCTACACCTCGCGTCAAATGGTTCCACGATGGATATGCTGTGCAGACCACCAATCGTCACAGCATCGTTCAAGGCAGCTCCCTTAGAGTTGATGGTATGTTTGAGGTCTTGATTGCATTCGAATATTGAGTTAACAAAACTTGCTTTTATAGATCTCCAATTGAGTGATTCTGGTCTATATACATGCACTGCATCCTCGGAGCGTGGCGAATCCTCCTGGTCAGCTGCCTTAATGGTTAGTTAACATTACGATAAAGCTTACAGCTTACTCACAATTATCGTTTTTGAAACAGGTGGAGAAAAGCGGCTTGGCAACGCTGCATCGCGTGGCAGATCCCAGCACTTATCCCGCACCACCTGGCACTCCCAAGGTCATAAATGTCACCCGCACCAGCATCTCACTACGCTGGGCCAAGAGTCAAGAGAAACCCGGTGCAGTTGGACCTATTATTGGGTAAGCTAAATTTGGTTGCTTAATCAAAAACGAATAATATATATTATATTTCTATAGCTATACTGTGGAGTACTTTAGTCCCGATCTGCAGACGGGTTGGATTGTGGCAGCTCATCGTGTTCCAGATACTCAAGTTACGGTAAGTAGTACAACTTTCAACAAGCATTTCAACATTCAACTAATTTCACGCCGTACTTTTAAACAGATCTCAGACCTAACATCCGCCACATCGTATGTTTTCCTGGTACGCGCAGAGAATTCCCAAGGTGTATCCGTTCCCTCGGGTATATCGAATGCCATTAAAACGCTGGGCGAGGATTTTGATGAGCAGCCGTCCAATGAACTATCAGCAGCAAGGGCGCTGCTGACGGGCAAAGTAAGATGGAATAAATCTAACTGAATTACTTTCACAAACTAACTTTCTTGTTTGTATTTAGGTTGTGGAGCTTATAGATGCCTCGGCTGTTAATGCCAGCGCTGTTCGCCTCGATTGGATGCTTCATGTTAGCGCCAATGAAAAATTTGTTGAGGTACGTCTAAATGCTGGTTTAAATAGAGTATTTGACTAATCATTTTCTTTTTCATAGGGTCTTCATATACGCTATCGGGATGCCAGTTCGCATTCTACACAATATAATGTCATTACCGTACTGGATGCCTCTGTGGAGTCTCATGTGGTTGCCAATCTGCGCAAGTATACGAAATATGAATTCTTTTTGACGCCCTTCTACGAAACCATCGAGGGACAACCAAGCAACTCCAAACTAGCTACAACTTATGAGGATGGTAAGCTACAAACTACTCATAGTCCACCTAGTTCCCTTGGTTAATCTGTGTGTTTCTTTAGTGCCCTCTGCCCCGCCGGATAATATACAGATTGGCATGTACAATTTGACTGCTGGTTGGGTGCGCTGGACACCGCCGCCAATGCAGCATCACAATGGCAATCTGTATGGCTATAAGATTGAGGTTAGCGCTGGCAACACCATGAAAGTGTTGGCCAATATGACGCTCAATGCGACGACAACATCGGTGCTGCTCAACAATCTAACCACCACAGCTGTTTATAGTGTGCGCCTCAATGCCTTCACCAAGGCCGGAGATGGACCCTATTCCAAACCCGTAAGTGTTGAGAATTTGTTATATTCCTTTTCCTTTTCTTAACGCTTTTGTTTCGCTAGAAATCTTTATATATGGATCCCACGTATCATGTGCATCCG
Organism: Scaptomyza hsui; assembly: GCA_018152825.1. Classification (NCBI taxonomy): domain Eukaryota; kingdom Metazoa; phylum Arthropoda; class Insecta; order Diptera; family Drosophilidae; genus Scaptomyza; species Scaptomyza hsui. The sequence continues at coordinate 6,248,755 of JAECXO010000002.1, forward strand.
CCGCGTGCTCATCCTAGTGGCACACACGATGGCCGTCATGAGTCTGGAAATGATTTCACCTATCATACCAATGAAATGGTCAATACGGAGCCCAACTCAAACTCGAATCCCACAACGCATCGCAAGACAACAGCTTTTACGCATGGCACTTGGGTAATGGGATTAGTAATCATTGTACTCCTCGTTGTAGTTGTGTCCACGGCAACGGCTATGGTTTACTTTAAGCGTCGTCATCAAATGACCAAGGAGCTGGGACATTTGAGTGGTGGGTTAAGGTTTAAGCTTGTCATTGAACTGTTTATAATATATCTATTCCATTTTTAGTTGTCAGTGCCAATGAGATAACTGCACTCAACATCAATAGCAAGGAGAGTCTGTGGATTGATCGTGGCTGGCGCACCACAGACACGGACAAGGACTCGGGTCTGAGTGAATCCAAGCTGCTCTCCCATGTGAACAGCAGTCAGTCCAACTATAATAACTCTGATGGTGGCACCGATTATGCCGAGGTGGATACACGCAATCTAACCACTTTCTACAATTGTCGCAAGGTGCGTTTGACTTTAATTCATAATCAAAACTTAAGCTAATCCTATTTAATTTCCCTTTAGAGTCCCGATAATCCCACGCCCTATGCCACCACAATGATCATTGGCACTTCCTCCAGCGAGACCTGCACCAAGGCCACTTCTCTAAGTGCTGACAAGGATTCGGGCACACATTCACCCTACTCGGATGCATTTACAGCTCAGGGTGCGGCAGCTGCTGCTGCTGCTGCCGCGGCTGCTGCTAGCAACAAGTCCAACTACTTGCAATATACCACAGAAACGATTAACTGGTCGGAGTTCCTGCCACCACCACCAGAGCATCCGCCGCCGCTATCCTCCAACTATGGCTATGCCCAAGGCTCGCCTGAATCTTCGCGCAAGAGCTCCAAAAGCGCCGGCTCGGGCATTTCCACCAATCAAAGGTCTGCCACAAAAAATTAATCCCACTAAAAGCAACTCCCAACACAATCTTTCTATCTCTTCTAGCATATTGAATGCCTCCATACACAGCAGCTCCTCGGGAGGCTTTTCCGCTTGGGGCGTTTCGCCGCAATGCGCCGCCGGCTGTCCCCAGGAGAATCTGTACAGCAATCCATTGAGTGCCGTTGGCGGCACACAGAATCGCTATCAAATCACACCCACCAGCCAGCATCCGCCACCACTGCCGCCCTATTTCGCCACCACCCCGAGCTCCGGCTCCGGCCCCGGCGACATGGCCTCCCGCAACATACATATCCATTATCCCACACAGCGGCATGCCGTCAGCGACTACCAGGCCGGATTGAATGCAGCGCGCAACAATCACAGAGCCTGCAACAGTTGCGATGCTTTGGCCTCGCCCATGCAGCCACCGCCACCATTGCCGCCGCCAGCGGAGGGCTGGTATCAGCCCGTGCATGGACATGGCAGCCAGATGCCACCATCCACTGCCTCCAGTCATCAAATCTATCAATGCTCCTCCGAGTGCTCGGACAACTCGCGTGCCTCCCACGGCCACAGCAAGCGACAACATCATCAACAGCAGCAGCAGCAGCAGCTTCACTCGGACAGCAGCGTGGAGCACAGCAGCAGCAAACGTTCCGGACAGCGGCGAGCACATCAAAAACAGCAACAACAGCAACAGCAGCAACAGAATTCCTGTGCTGAGAGTGAGAACGAGAACATGTTGTCCGGCTATGAGCTGCAACAGCGCCAGAACTATACGAGCGACTGTTGCAACAGTTCCCGTGAGGGCGACACCTGCTCCTGCAGCGATGGCTCCTGCCTCTATGCCGAGGCTGGTGATCCTCGGGTTGCGCCCGCACATCTAATGACTGCTAAAAATACTTAAACTGGTTGCCAGACACACACACACACACACACACACACACACATTTTTGGATGATCTTGCGTAGTATTAAAACCAATTTAGTATAGCATCTAGTCGTAACTTTTCATTCATATCGAACTTAGCACACAGAAAATACTACACTAGGCATTTAATAGAACAAAACCGAATACGTATACACTCATGCAGAAAGAAAATCTACTACAAACTACAATCAAGGTGCACATATAGCTCGTATTGGAATCTTAACTCATTGAAGAAATAGAACCTGATTTAAAGATCAGCCCAGATGTACTTAAGAAGTGAAAGCTGTATGATAATGCTTCCAAAAGAAAAACAAACAGAATCAAGACGAAATACGTACGAAAATGAAAGAAATTTTCAGTCAGGCCATAAAATACTATACCAATACATAACAATTTTGATAGTTAGATACAAAAATGATGATGTATACATACTTATAGATACATACAGATTGTTTGGCTTAAATGGCTGGCCAACCTAGTCATAGGCTTGAAATAGCATTTAGTAAGATGTACTCACACACACAAACACACACAAAACTCTTTCATATCTTCGATCACAATCGAGCATTTAACGACCTATGTTCCCTGAATTTGCATTTACTTACTATACATATATATACTATATATATAAAGACGACAAACTTGAGGTTAGTTGAGAACGACAATGTTGCAATGTTTAATGGTTAGTGCTTTTCTATAAAATGAAAACTTAAACACACACAGTAATACTTCATAAATAACGACTTGACCTAGTGCTTAGTAAAACTTAAACTATAATTACTACTTTATACTTTATATGAATAGGCAGTAAATACACATAATAGCCAATGTCAACTCCAGCTCTCCACCCTTCTCCTCAACCCACACACACGCAACACTCGCAGGGCGTTTGTCCGATCTTTAACCCAACCCACTTCCCCTCCATCCATCCGTTCGCCTTTCGTGTGTGGGATTTTCCATAACGTACATACATTTTTAACAAGCTTGCATTTGAAAAAAAAAAAAGTCTAAAATGTACCTGTGATATATATAATCCCATTAAAGTATTTTAATAATATTATTATTATTATTCTTTAGATTTGGTTTTATGTTCTTTTAAACTATTTTTTGTTCAAGCAACGAGAAATGTTTGTTGGAAAACAAACCGCACACTAACGAAACTTTTGAGTGTTTTTTTGGTTTTTTTTTTTAAGAACAAACATAGCATAATTTAGAACTTAGGCACGTACGACATTAGAAATGCAAAATATATCATCATCCCAGAAAAAATACAAAACAAAAATTCGAATACCAGTGAAACGTTAAAACTTCGGACTTCTACGAACAATTTTCGAATCGTGTTTGGATTCTTAAATGCCCGAAACGGGTTATTGATTGGACTTAATTCAACGAAAAGAAAAACCAATACTACGAATACATAATACATACACATATTAAACATAATAATATATATAGCATATAGCACATAGAATCGCGCATGTATCAAAATAAAAAACAAAATACATAAAATCAAAAAAATGCTTTTAGCATACGACACACTTCCTTGCGTACACCCCTATTATCCCTAGATCGAAGAGGTGCTCATGCATGTACATACATACATACATACATACATACATATTTAGACACTACATAACACAACGCAACCTATTTATGCCCCCTGCCATTAAAAACATACTATATAGTGCATATATTACATACTTAATAAAAGCCAACTAGCTTGAGTTAAACTACACTTTCGTAGCAATAAATGAAGTCTAGTTGGGTTTTTGGTTTTTAATAATTATATATTAATAATAATTAGCAATTAGTTATTAACTACGTACATACGAGTATTTTAAAGTCATAGCATAAACGAATTTTAAGATTTAAACTGAAAATCAATATTAATTTTTAGGTGCATAGTCTGCCATATGTAAACGAAATTTTTCAAACAACAAACAAACGAATGAAAACTGACATAAATCTACTTACCATACATAATATATAAATATATATATATATACACATATAGAATTTAAATTACATAAACAATAAAGGAACATTTTACATATATGTGAATAAATTGAGACTTATTACTTGAACTAAAGAATTATTTTTAAAAAAAATCGTGGAATAATGGAAAAATCATAAGGTTTATCTTACTAATAATTCTTACACCTTTACTTTATTTTATATAATGCTACAGTTTGAAATTCATTCATTTATATGCTTGAAATTTCTTGAATTTTTCTATTATCTTAGCCATATTCTATTTTCATTAAATTTTTTTTAAATATCTTTGAGTACTTCGCATAGTTCTTCATCTTTTTTTCTTGTATCTAATACTTCTTGGTAATTCTAAGTATTTTAGGTCCAGTTCGTATTTTTTTACACATGCAGTCTTGATCCTACGTTTTTTGCTGAAATCTACGCCCCTTTAGATATGAAGAGCTGATTGCATTGAACAACGGGAGATTTTCCGCATAATATTTTGGCAGTCTCACAAACGTTCTTTAAAAATCCACTCAATCCTACAGCTCTGACCAATTTTTCGCCAGAAAGGCCATTGAGCTGCGGAACTTGGCACTTGAGCTGCATAAGTACAGCGATTGTCGGCCTGAATGTGGTTTCAGTTTTCAGCAGTTTTATCTTTAACGCCATAAGTATGCCAAGTGTTTCCCAAAAACCCTAAGCAAGTTGTGAGGAGCTGTGAATGCTTCTCACAAAAAGAAATATAATTAGAATGGGGTTTTTTTTGTTTTAAAAAAAAAAAAAAAAAATAAAAATAAAAAAAAAAAAAAAAATAAATAAAAAAAAAAAAAAAAAAAAAAAAAAAAAAAAGCGGCCGAAACACGTATAAGGAGACATGCCGCGGCCGGACCTGAGTCGCGGCGAATTCGCATGCTGTCTCGCTCTGACGCCCGGTGTCTCTAGGATGGCTGGACACGTACCGTGTAATGGGGGGGAAGGGTTTGGTGGGGAGCAGTGCGATCACCGTTTATAGTGATCACTGTCATACCAACGGCGGGCGTGAGTCGCAACGGCCAGGCACCGTTGTTGCCAAGGGCCAAAATGACCATCACGCCACCTTTGCCCTTCCTTTGACATTGGCGCTGACAGGCCCCGATCCAGCGAGGCAGCAGCGCGTATAAAAGGAGCTGCCGACCGACGGCGCGGGATAGTAGAAACCAGAGCGATCAACGCGCAGCTAAAACACGGCCGGTTCGAGAGTTACTAAAACGCGTCAAGTGAAGTACGGAAGAATATCGAGTGTCCGAGTGAAAGTGGAACAAGGATTACAAGGACATTTCAAGGACTTTACACTCAACACAAGGAGCCAAAGGTAGTCCTAAGCGTTTTGTGGACTATTATAAGTGCGCTAAGTTACAAAGTTGTAAATAGACTAAGTACGGATTCGTGACTGACTGAGGTCAAGCACTACGAAAGACTTGTCCTGAGGATACAACTTGCAAGGCGAATCCTTGCCATCCGCGTGTCGAATTAGTGTGCCTGGCGTAAGACAAGGTGAAGCGCACGTACACCAGCGAGTAGGAGTGCTAATGGTAGCTTCTTGCGGAGACAAGAAAGCCAATAGCGAAACCTGGCGTAGCTGGCGTAGTACGCAATAAACCTAGTCCCGTAGGCGAGACTAAATTCGATCGTTGACTGGCAGGAGAGTCTGCTGTAAGGTGTTCCAAAGGCAAGGGTAATAGTATCGCGAGGCTAGTCCAGCACGCAGCCGAACTAGAGTTAAGCAAACAAGTGTAACAAACAGAAAATTACCGAGTCAAATATAAAGATATTTTATATAAACTAAAAGCACCAAGTGTTCTAATTGTCGCAGCGCCACGAATACAAATTTGTTGGCACGTACCCTCAGCACCGCAGGAGCTAGCCCAGCTTATATTCGGGATAAACCGAAGGTTCGTTACAACTGGCGCCCAACTGTGGATTCTGCGATACTAGTGTACCAGGTGTTTAAAGTTATATAAAATATAAACAAAATGGTGCGTTCGTGGGTGTACAATTTAAAAAAGGAACAGTTAATAAAATATGGCACGGAATTCGGTCTGGAAATGGCTGGGACAACCGACATGATGCGGAAACAATTTGGAGAGTGGGTGAGTAAAAATGAGAGTTCTCTAATGCACGGCCTCCGTATCAGCGAATTGGCAAAGCGATTCGGTCGCCTGTCGCCAAGCAAAGAGCTCGAGTCGGCGATCGAAGAGGAGGAGGAAGAGAAGGAGCTTGGCGCTATCAACGTAGCGCGGCTGAGCATACCTTCGACCAGCGCAGCGGCTCGAGCAAAAGACTCCCAGGAGACTCACCGATCACCGTGGGATTCGATCCAACATCCGCAACATGAACCTAGTTTCGAGCGAAGACACGATCGCATAAGCACTGGCATGGAATACCCGAGGGTGGCAAAACAGGTACGGGAATGGGGTTTTAGATTCGACGGGTTGTCGAAACCTCTAGAATTCTTGGAGCAGGTGGAATGGTCAGCGGATACATATGGGCTGAACCTAAACCTGATCCCAAGAGCCATGCCGGAGTTGCTCAAAGGGATGGCATTAAAATGGTATATCGCCAACAACCAACACTGGACGAGTTGGGTGGGATTTGTGCAGAGTTTCCAAGAATACTTCCTACCCAGAGACTATTTTGAGAATCTGGAAGATGAGGTCCGCAGAAGACGGCAGAAGTTGGAGGAGCCGTTCAAGATTTATATGGTCGAAATGCAGACACTGATGCGACCGCTGCGGCTAACAGCGGATAAAGAGCTGTTGAAAATCTATAACAACAGTCTCCCCGATCTGCGCGCGTATGCACGACCCTACCAGTTCTCAAATCTGGGAGAACTGATGCACCTGGCAGAGGCATTTGAGGAGTTGGAGAAGGATCGAGCGCGACTGCGGCTCGAACAACAACAACTCCAACCACAACAGGAGCGGTATCACCACCCACCACATGGTCGCGGAGAACAGCACAACAATCGCGACCAACAGGCAAATCGCAACAATCACACACGTTTTATGGCAATGGAGGAGCATCACACCAGAGAACGGGGACCGGAGCCAGAAAGACCAAGACCGGCACCGAGACTGCAGCAAAACAACAGCCAAACACACATAGAGAACCCAGGAAGGGCGTGTCGGGTGTGTGGTCAGAGCGGACATTGGGCGGTGGATTGCCGAAACCCAATGCTCGACTACTGCTGGGTTTGTGGCCGAATCGGGCAGCGAACCGCGACATGCTGTAAGTCGGGAAACGACCAGCGGCGCCCGCCAGCGAGGGGCGAACGGGAGCCGCCGAGGACCACCCCTCGCCATTAATCGGGAGTCTACAGAACGAGGGTGCGCAACTGACAGCTACTGTACGAATCGGTGACTGTCAGTACAAGGCAACCATTGATACTGGGGCTACAAGCAGTTTCATCAGCGAAAAACTGGCTTGTAGACTCAGCGGAATGTGCCGGAGAAGCGACACCAACAGACAAGTACGATTAGCTGACGGACGGAACAGCAGCGTCTTTGAAGAGCTAGAAGCGGAAATTCGCTTGGGAAATCGCCGACTGGAGGTGAAGTTGCTGATATTGCCCGGCGTTATCGACGACCTCGTGTTGGGGTGGGATTTCCTGACGGGTATGGGCACTGTATTGAAATGTGCAGGAATGGTGGTCACCATCCCAGCACAGCACTATGAGCGTGAGAATCTGGAGGAGAGACTGTCGGTGGCAGTTGTCCAGACCACGATCGAACAGCACACAGAGGTCAGCCGTCAGGAGTCCGGAAGTAGCAACAAAATCCAACACGAAGACCCCGAGATAGCCGAAATTTTGGATCGCGAAATTGCAGCGTTCGGCCGACTAAAAGGACCATCGCAAATTACGGAACACAAAATAGTGATGACCGACGACAGGCCAATAAAGCAGAGGTATTTTCCCAAAAATCCGAAAATGCAGGCCGAAATCAACCAACAAGTCGACGAATTACTAGCAAAAGGCTGTATCGAACCATCAAACAGTCCACACAGCGCGCCCATAGTCATGGTAAAGAAGAAAACGGGCCAATGGCGGTTGTGTGTAGATTTTCGACAGTTAAACAGCCGATCAAGAAAGACGCGTATCCACTTCCGAGAGTGAACCACATTTTGGATCAGCTCAGGGATGCCCATTTCATCACAAGTTTGGATTTGAAAATGGGTATTGGCAGATACCAATGGAAAAGGGGGCCGACCACTAACAGCGTTTACAGTCCCAGGAAAAGGATTGTACCATTGGAAGGTAATGCCGTTCGGTTTGCATTCGGCTCCAGCAACTTTTCAGAGAGCATTGGATCGCGTCATCGGACCAGACATGATGCCGCATGCGTTCGCATATCTGGATGACATCATAGTCATCGGACGGACCAGAGAAGAACACATGGAAAATCTGCAAGAAGTTTTCAGGCGATTGCGAGCAGCAAACCTGTGCATAAACGTGGATAAGTGCGACTTTTTCAAAAGGAGTTGAAGTACTTAGGCCACAGGGTGACCGACAAGGGCATCTGCACAGATCCGGAAAAGGTTGCTGCAATCGCAGAATTAAAGCCGCCCGGAAACGTGAAGGAACTGAGGCAGTATTTAGGAGTCGCATCCTGGTACCGGCGTTTTGTACCAGACTTCGCGACAACGGTACACCCGCTAAACGACCTGCTTAAAAAGGGAGCAAAATGGGAATGGTCAGAAGAACGACAACAGGCATTTGAAATTATCAAAAGCCGACTGACACAGTCACCTGTTTTGGCATGCCCCGATTTTTCGAAAACCTTTTGCTTGCAGACGGATGCAAGCAACTATGGCCTGGGCGCGATATTGACTCAACCTTCGGACGAAGGTGAACGAGTAATATCGTATGCCAGCAGAACACTCAACGGAGCCGAAAGAAATTATTCGGCTACCGAAAAAGAGTGTTTGGCCATAGTATGGGGTATTCGAAAACTGCGGCCGTACTTGGAGGGATACCATTTCGTCGTGATCACCGACCACATGGCTCTGAAGTGGCTCAACTCGATTGAGAGTCCATCGGGTAGGATAGCGCGGTGGGCGCTAGAACTACAACAATACGATTTTGAGATAAAATACCGAAAGGGTAATCTCAACGTCGTAGCCGATGCATTGTCCCGACAGCCACTGCAAGAGACATGTGGTAGAGTGGTCACAACAACGGAAGGCATGGAGGAATCCAACGCAGGATGCAAATGGATCCAAAAGATGCGAGAAGAAATAAGGAAAAATCCCAGGAAGTACCCGGACTACGTAGAGGAGAGCGGAAACCTTTACCGGCACATACCACATCGCGCAGGCAACGAGGAAGTGTCATCGTGGAAACTCTGCGTACCGAGCAGCAAGAGGAACCAGGTGTTGCTAGAGAATCACGACGCAGCAACAGCCGGACACCTCGGTAGCAGGAAGACGATAGCGCGATTGGCAACTCGCTATTACTGGCCCGGCTTGTACAGAGACACACGCGCGTACGTACATCGCTGCGAAATCTGCCAACTGTATAAGCCAAGTCAGATGGCGGCCGCTGGGAAAATGCTAACGCAGATACCGGAAGAGCCATGGAGCACAGTATGTGCGGACTTTGTTGGGCCCTTACCCCGGTCCAAACATGGGAATACGATGCTCTTGGTGTTTGTGGACAGATTCTCAAAGTGGACAGAGTTGGTCCCTTTGAGAAGCGCTACAGCAGCATCGCTGCAAAAAGGATTTCGCGAACGAATATTGGCCAAGTTTGGAGTACCAAAGGTGCTTATAACTGACAACGGAGCGCAGTTTACAAGCAAGGTCTTTAGAACCTACTTGGAAGAATTGGGGGTGCGACACCAGTTTACTGCACCATACACCCCACAAGAAAACCCAACGGAAAGAATGAATCGGACAGTGAAAACTATGGTGGCACAATATGCCAAGGATAATCAGCGGTGCTGGGACGAGCTATTACCGGAGCTGTCTCTGGCCGTCAATTCCAGCGTAGCAGCGTCTACCGGATACAGCGCGGCGTTCATAACGCAGGGGCGCGAACCGCGGCTGCCAAAAGCACTGTTCGACGAAGTCACAGTAGGCACCGGCAGAAACACGCAGACGCCCACCGAAAATGCTGCCAAGCTAAAGGAGGTATTCGAGGTGGTACGACGTAGCTTGGAAAAGGCGGCCCAAGACCAAGCTCGGCATTATAACTTGAGGAGACGGGCATGGAAACCGGCAGTGGGCGACAAGGTGTGGGCAAAGCAGCACCACCTGTCAAATGCAGCTGAGGGATTCGCTGCTAAATTAGCCCCGAAATTCTCTGGCCCATATACGATCACAACTTTCGTATCACCAGTTATAGCGAAACTAAGAAGCAAAACTGAGAAAAGGGAACGGACAGCTCACATTTGCGACTTAAAACCGCATAGCGAGGAATCGGACAAGGAGGGACGCAAAACACAACAATAAGTTTTGGTTAAAAAATTTTTAAAATAAAAGGGGGGACCATGTAAAATTTTCTAAAAAAAAATTTTCAAGGGGGGACCCTACGATTGCCCTGCCTAATAATTAAAAAAAAAAAAATAGCAAAACAAAAAAAACACGTAGATTTCTGAAAGCAAAAGAGTAGGTTATTAAAGTCGTTAAAGTGATATACTCCATTTACTCACCTGAGTTTATACCTATGGAAAAATGAGGAAATCTGTATTAGTTAAAATCATGGAAAGTGGTTTTTGTTTTATAAAAAAAAAAAAAAGGAAGGGTAATACATGTGCCATTACTGGAACATGTATGGAAAAAAAAAGGAGAGAGAAAAACAACAACAAACAACAAAGAAGCTAGCGCGGCGAATTTAAAAAAAAAAAAAAAAAAGAACGGGAAAAATGCAGAGAGAGCGCTGACAAACATGGCGACTATAACGGTAAGGACACCGTTGATCACGCACTAACACAAACACACTTGAGTACTCACCAGAGGGTATAAAAGCGCTGGCTGCCATGCGTTCAGCCTCTTTGAGAAAAATCATCCGAACCACCAACATGCCAGCTTACGCACCACTGGACAGCAGCGAGGGAGCGTCGAATCCCAATCAACGTGTTCGCGCGTTACTGGAAGCACGCCGAGTGGTTCCAGCGCCCCGGCGAGTCATACGGCGCAGGCGCGTTCCACTACCGCCAGTGCGGCTACCATTCCATCCGCGTAGACGAGTGGCACGCCGTCAGCGAGAGCCGTCGCCTGACGTGCTCGTGCTGATGGCGTCGCCATTGCGAGATACCAGCGATGAGGAACGGGTACGCCAGGAGCGGGCAGCGGAGGCTCGGCGCCGGTTGAACGGGTGGTGTGCGGAACAGATGCGCAAGAAGGGCATCGAGGAGGGCTGGCTTAACCGGAGGCGGTCGGAGTCGTCCACGGAGTCCGAGGCAGGCACAGGGTCCGAGTCGGAAGACTGGGGGCACCCAGCAGCTCCACCAACGCCACCACCGGAATCACGCCTGGCGAGGTCACCTTCAAGGATCCGGGTGGAGGAGGAGGCGGTCGTGGAGATCTCCTCGGAATCGGAGGCAGGTGACGGCAGCTGCGCCTCCGAGGAATACGTCGCCGCGTATGTGTCGTCGATGGAGGACGACGCAACCTCGGTCGAGGAGGAGAACATGGGCGTGGTTAGCGCGGACAGCGACGCGGAGGACCAGGAGGTGGCCAACGTCGGCGTAGTGGACGCAGACGCGCCGGGGGAAAGAGCAGAGGCAACTCGGGAACCCGAGACCGCAACCCCGCACGGCGAAGGGATGACGGCAGCGGCGACGAGGCGGTCACGCTACGACGGAGCGGGCTGGTGCCACGAGGTGACGGTGGTCTACCGTTGGCGCGAGCAAGCGACGCCACCCGCGGAAGGGTTCGTGTTGCGCGAGGCCACACCACCGCCGCGGACCCCGTCACCACCACCGTCCAGGATACCGACGTTAGCGCCGCGGGAAGTTTCGCCGGACACCCTGGAAAAGGCACCGTGGGTGTGGCCCCAACCGGCCAGTGAGACTACAGCGGCAGCCGAACAGCGCGTGCCGGGCTCGCCTCCGCGTGGTGAGTCACCGCCTCCGCCCCCACGCTGGTCACCCATACGGGTGAGACCATCGTTGGGCCGGCAGGCTTCGTGCCCGGGTCCCACACGGCCGGCACGCCCGTCACTTCAACGCCAGCAGTCGGCGCCGAGCGGTCGCCCCACCTGGCGAGAGTTGAGCCCGGACCAGTGGCCACCCGAGGTTGCAGCGGCGATGGATCAGGGGCCGACCAGGCGTTCGTGCCGCCTGGTATGGATACACGGCCGACGTTATCGTATAAGAGGGTCGTCCGTAGGAACGCGCGTTTTCGCGTGCGATCCGTGAGCGCACGGATCCCAAGAAAAAAAAAACACGAACGCACACAAAAAAAATAAATATTCACAATAAAAAAATATATAAAAAAAAAAAAAATTGTAGGCATTTATTCAGAACCTGGAAAGAGAAAAAAGAAAGAAGAAGAAATGTAACACCGGCCGACGCTGGTAAGTATTGAAGAACGATACGTACCTGAGGCCAAGGGGGAAAATAAAGCCAGCGGGCACCGCGGTGCCATCCTAGTTAAAAGAGGATGGATTAGTAACGGCAATGGCAACCGTGGTGGGTTTTTACTTACTTTTTTGCTTATATTTTCCAGCAACAAATTTGGTGCGTCATGTGGCGTCAGTGAGGAGTGGTTGTCGATAGCCGGCACAGATCGCCGCTATCGATTAAATATCGCCGATCACGCACGACGCTAGGCTCCCTGGCATGGCATGCGATGTCAGCAACACAGCGCAACACAAAGCTGACTGCTACGAGGACGATCGACACAACTCTAAGCTGGTGGTTATAAGGTCGGTGAACGGCCGTTGAGTTCGAAACGGCACTGCGGATGGCGCGCTTATTCAAAGTTTGAATTTGAAGTGGAAGACTCCACTTCCGAGGAAGGGGGGAGTGTGAGGGCTGTGAATGCTTCTCACAAAAGTAGTATAATTCGACTGGGCTGTTTTTGGTTGTTTGGAATAAATATATATATATATGTGGTATACATACATACATATATATATTTATAAATACATATAAAAAGTAAACAAAGCCGGCGGCCGAAACACGTATAAGGAGACATGCCGCGGCCGGACCTGAGTCGCGGCGAATTCGCATGCTGTCTCGCTCTGACGCCCGGTGTCAGCGCTTAGGTACGTGTCTCGCAGCTAGGATGGCTGGACACGTACCGTTAATGTGGAGGACAGAGTGCCGTTGGTGTGTGAGCAGTGCGATCACCGTTTATAGTGATCACTGTCATACCAACGGCGGGCGTGAGTCGCAACGGCCAGGCACCGTTGTTGCCAAGGGCCAAAATGACCATCACGCCACCTTTGCCCTTCCTTTGACATTGGCGCTGACAGGCCCCGATCCAGCGAGGCAGCAGCGCGTATAAAAGGAGCTGCCGACCGACGGCGCGGGATAGTAGAAACCAGAGCGATCAACGCGCAGCTAAAACACGGCCGGTTCGAGAGTTACTAAAACGCGTCAAGTGAAGTACGGAAGAATATCGAGTGTCCGAGTGAAAGTGGAACAAGGATTACAAGGACATTTCAAGGACTTTACACTCAACACAAGGAGCCAAAGGTAGTCCTAAGCGTTTTGTGGACTATTATAAGTGCGCTAAGTTACAAAGTTGTAAATAGACTAAGTACGGATTCGTGACTGACTGAGGTCAAGCACTACGAAAGACTTGTCCTGAGGATACAACTTGCAAGGCGAATCCTTGCCATCCGCGTGTCGAATTAGTGTGCCTGGCGTAAGACAAGGTGAAGCGCACGTACACCAGCGAGTGGGAGTGCTAATGGTAGCTTCTTGCGGAGACAATAGCGAAACCTGGCGTAGCTGGCGTAGTACGCAACAAACCTAGTCCCGTAGGCGAGACTAAATTCGATCGTTGACTGGCAGGAGAGTCTGCTGTAAGGTGTTCCAAAGGCAAGGGTAATAGTATCGCGAGGCTAGTCCAGCACGCAGCCGAACTAGAGTTAAGCAAACAAGTGTAACAAACAGAAAATTACCGAGTCAAATATAAAGATATTTTATATAAACTAAAAGCACCAAGTGTTCTAATTGTCGCAGCGCCACGAATACAAATTTGTTGGCACGTACCCTCAGCAGGAGCTGCCAGCTTATATTCGGGATAAACCGAAGGTTCGTTACAAAGTGTTTAGTCCTTGAGTTCTTAATAAGAACATCTTACAGCTTACTTTGAATTCGATTCTAAGTTAAGAATGAGAATTTTTATCAAACTGAGTAATTGATCATGCGGAACTCCCTTTCAGTTTCTCCCTTATCAATTTCTTTGTCCATCAACTGAAATCTTTATATACATATATGATCCGTCACAGTCATTGTGTTCCACAATTTGTTATCAAAATCGTCTAACCCTTAGAGCTGAAATACATTTTCTGTTTGAGGTCTGTGCTTGGCATGCGGGCTAAACAAACACAAATCCAAATTGAAACCAGATTTCGATTAGAACAATTAGTAGGCTGAAAAGCGGCATCTTTGTTTAACGATCTCACAGTACTTGTAGGGGGTAATTCAATTTAAATGCATACTCGATTAAAGCTGAGAACAACTTGGTGAACAACTAAATTACTATATAATAAAATAATAAAGGTTTATAAGGGGTTAACTGTAAATGGATTGGGAAAAGGTTTGATATACTATAAACAGCTCCATAGATAAAAATAATTTGTTGATCAAAAATTTAAGTATTGGGTATACAAAATATTTATGCAGCTAAAATAACTTGATGCTTTTTAAACATGCCCTTGGTTCTTTAAACTTTAGAACTTTCTGTCAGTAAAACAAGATATCCAAGAACAACTCCCAAAAAAAAAAAAACTAACCACAGTCTTTAGGCCCAATAAAGTAATTTCCGTCTGTAATCAATTCAGGCATCACTGCGTAATATAGTACTATAATAATATACAGAAACGTGACAAGTACAAGTACAGGTATCTTCAGCAAGCATATATGGATATATTTGTGGTACGTGCAACTTGTGGCGACCAGTTATTGGGCTCGCCCCAAATGCAGAAGCCCAAGAAGAAGAGAGTTGGCCTGATTTGCACTTGTTGCGTGGGCTACCCCCCGACCCCCCCTGGGCAGCTCCTCGCCCACAGCGATTGTTGTCTATATTGCTGCATCTTCAAGAGTCTGGATGTTGCACCTTTTCCGCGATGCTACCTACAGCTACAGCTACAGCTAATGATGATCATAGTGTGTGCGAAACGCACAAAGACGCAGCCAAAAACCAATCGATTATTATCTGCGCGCACTATATTTCACCGAGAGAGAAAAAGATACGGAGAGACCAACAAATTCCAGCGAACAGATTATTTTTCGTTCGTTTCGTATATATTCTTTTATATTTTGTTGTTGTTTTTTTTGGTTTTTCGTTTGGCAGCCGACGCCTTGACACGTTCATGTCCAAGCCCAAGTACAAGACCAAGAAAGATTTGCTCTGGCCCTGGCCCTTTTTAATTTTGCGGCAACCGGTTTGACAGGTAGAAGAGCGAAAGATCGGCAAGATGGAAGGAACGCACGCCTTGTTCTCTCTCTCTCCCTCTATCTCTCTCTGTCGGCAAGGATAATAGTAATGGTAATAATAATAATACTTATGCCCAGTGACTGTACGAGGCTGAAGCAAACGAACTGAGGAGTCTGGGAAATCAGCGTAGGCATTTTCTTTTTACCGTTTTTTTCCCATTTTCGAGGGTTGCTGTTCTATGCGGGTGTCTTTATAGCAGCAGGTAGCGAACGATTTTCGATTTTCCCTAGTCCCTTTTTCTCTATTCTTTTCTCTTTTTGTTTTTTAAAAGACGTCGGCGTTTTTCCTTTTTTAAGGGTCCGACTGGATTGGGATTGAGAACTGCTTTCCTAGTATCAATAACAATGCGTGACCCGCTATTGTGGCTCGGCTTTTGTGCATCCCAGCGGGTTTTTCAGCTCTCTGCAACTCGAGCTGCCTTTGCCACATTTGCTGTTGCCGTTGCCGTTGCCGTTGCCTTTGCCTCTGCTTATGCTTATGCTTATGTGCGGCAACGTTTTTGGAAGATATCGTTAATATTTTCTTGGAAACCGGGATTGTTGTGCGTCTCAGTCTCAGTCGCAGGTAGCTGACAAAGCAACAACGATCGCAGATACAAACACATACACACTCACACACACCATATGTACACATACGCACAGAGAAAGATACTGAGATACGGAGAGGCGATGGCAAGACAGGTACCTGCTACATAGATTGCAGCAGCAGCAGCAGCAGCAACAACAAATGCGTCGGAGTTGAATTTGTTTTTGGCATAAAGTTGTTTTAGAACATGCACACATTGTATCTTTAACAAACTATAAACCATTAGATGCTAGAAATGCGGAATAGCATTTGAAAAATGGCAGATTTCAAAAGATATTGTTAGAAAGAACTAGAAAATGCGCATGGAGATTAAAATTGGAATACGCAATAGATTTTTGTTATATCCCAGATATTGCAATACTTCTATCAAATAAAGAATTTTGTCACAAACACACAACACTTAAATATTTAAATGTTGAGAAGAAGAAATTTATGCGTTATTTAAATTTATCTGACAACATAAATTTATGTATTGCGAGAGAGCTGTCTTGGTTGAAAAGTATTTAGAAATGTAGCTAAGTGTTTAATTTATGTTCACATTTTTAAAAAAGTACTTCAAATAAAAGCATAAAACATTTACAGCGTTTTTCAAATAACTTTCTTTAACTATTAATCTAAATAAACAAGATTATAACAAAATTTAAAATGTATATATACAAAACTATAGCTGAAATCTTGATCACATTTTTGTGGATCTACATGAAAGGCATCTTTATTAAAATAAGTTTATTTAAAAACATAAAAGACCTTACGTCTAGTTTTGAAACTCTACCTTTGTAGTCGGTTAAAAAGCAGTCGAATTTGTTTATAAAACATGAGTAGAGTATTTAAACACGAGTAGAGTACTTAATTATAAGACTACTAAATAATATTTATCACTACTATATTTTTATTCAACAAATGTCCATGTTACCTTTTAAAATCATCTTTACCACCATTATTTCTACCAAAAGAAATCGTTTCTGGCTGCCTCTTTTAAAGTCAAGCCGAAAAGTGCTGTAAAACAAGCCAAAATTGACTCAACGCCCCAAAACACACCACTTGCGAGAGAGGCGAAAGATAAAATGTTAGAGGGAGAGAGAACGCAGATATGCATTTACCTGCAATGCATATGGCTGAATTTAGCTGTCCGCCATCGCGCTCTCTCTCTCCCGCCTGCATTGGTATTGGTGGTGAGTAAGTGAGCGAGGTGAGTGAAATGCCGCTCATTTAATTTGTCGCTTTGTCGCTCAGTGGCTCATTCTGTTTCACGCCATCGAACCGTTCGGACGTCTTGCTGCGGATCTAACTCTCCGGTCCGGTTTGTCTCGTTTAAAAACGCTCGTACGCCAAGTGAATTCAACCAAACATATATACATGTATTTGTGTGGACTAAAGTCAAAGTGCAGTGCTTAACCAATCTTCATCTAGTCCTAGTGCAAAGATATAAAAAAAAAACAAACCCCTCTCAAGATATTCAATTCTCTCACGTAAAATGCAACGCACATAAAGCATAAAAAAAATAGTGACAAGTATCTTCTGTGAAAAAGAAGAGTGTGTGTTTCCGAGAGACAATCAAGAAGTAACAGTTTCGCCGTAAGCTGGACAGAATGGCCACCAACACGGAGCTGCTGCCGTTCCATCATCAGACAACAATCTCGCTCCAAACGGCCGCTGCCCTAAACAATTATCATGGCGGCGGTGGAGGCGGTGGAGGTGGGGGCGTTGGCGGTGTCAGTGGCAATGCTGCAGCAGCGGCAGCATGCTCCTCGGCCGCTGCCTGGAACATGGATGAACTGTATCAACAGACTGAGCTGCCCGGCCTGACACGCAACAGTGCCCACCACCTGCTGCGCTTCACCCCCTATGCCCTGCACCATCGGCCGCAGCTGCAAACGTTGCCCCCTGCGCTCTATTTGCAACATGCGGCAGCTGCCGCCGCCGCCGCTGCCGCCGCAGCAGCAGCCGCTGCAGCCGCACATGCCCAGCATCATCATCACCATCATCATCATCTCCATCAGCACAGGGCAGCGACGCCAGCGAGTCCGCCGCCCATCGAGGGCACACACATCAGTAATCTGTTCCCGGAGCTCCTCGAGCAGATCTTTGAGCATCTGCCGGTGCGGGATTTGGGGCGGGCGGCGCAGGTGTGCAGCGCTTGGCGGGATGCGGCGTATGCGAAGAGCGTGTGGAAGGGTGTGGAGGCCAAGTTGCATCTGAAGCGTTCCAGTCCGAGTCTATTCAATTGCCTGGTGCGTCGTGGCATCAAGAAGGTGCAGATCCTCTCGCTGCGCCGCTCCCTCAAGGATCTGGTGCTGGGTGTGCCGCAGCTGACATCCCTGAATCTCAGCGGCTGCTTCAATGTGGCGGACATGAATCTGGGCCATGCCTTCAGCGTGGATCTGCCCAATCTGAAGACCCTCGATCTTTCCCTCTGCAAGCAAATCACGGACACGAGTCTGGGCAGGATTGCGCAGCATCTGAAGAACCTGGAGACCCTCGAGCTGGGCGGCTGCTGTAACATCACGAACACTGGACTCCTGCTCATCGCGTGGGGTCTGAAGAAGCTGCGTCACCTCAATCTGCGCAGCTGCTGGCACATCGGGGATCAGGGGATTGGGCATCTGGCGGGCTTCAGTCGGGACACGGCCGAGGGCAATCTGCAGCTGGAGTTTCTGGGCCTGCAGGACTGCCAGCGGTTGAGCGACGAGGCGCTGGGTCACATAGCACAAGGGTTAACCTCACTAAAGTCCATCAACCTGAGCTTCTGCGTCTCGGTGACGGACAGCGGACTGAAGCATCTGGCGCGCATGCCCAAGCTGGAACAGCTGAATCTACGCTCCTGCGACAACATCTCCGACATTGGCATGGCCTATCTCACGGAGGGAGGCAGCGGCATCAATTGCCTCGACGTCAGCTTCTGCGACAAGATCAGTGATCAGGCCCTTACCCACATTGCCCAGGGTCTGTTCCGGCTGCGTTCGCTCAGTTTGAATCAGTGCCAGATCACGGATCAGGGCATGCTCAAGATTGCCAAGTCACTGCACGAGCTGGAGAATCTCAATATTGGCCAGTGCAGCCGGATTACGGATAAGGGATTGCAAACCCTCGCCGAGGATCTGTCCAATCTGAAGACCATCGATTTGTACGGCTGCACGCAGCTGAGCTCGAAGGGCATCGATATTATCATGAAGCTGCCCAAGCTGCAGAAGCTCAATCTGGGTTTGTGGCTGGTCAGATGATGCGTTCACCATGACTGCAATGCCTGCGCCGCAGCCGAGGCTGAGAAGTCGGCGTCGGCATCGACGTCAACGTCGACGAACTAAGCCTTCCCTGCGTGTGTGTGTGTGTGACTTTTGTGACTTTCGTCTTCCTCTTCGTCTCCTTCTTGCTGCTTACCTGCGTGCCATGTTGCATGTCTGATGCGAAGGCAAGGCACGTAATTACACACACCAGCAAACTCGCACACACACACACACACACACACACACACGCAGAGTTGGGCAGACAACTAAAACAAAAAACAAAAAAAGAAATACAAGATACACTGAAAAACTCATAGCTTTCGTTTGCCATACCACACGCTGTACTAAATTTTTTCGTACGAAACAAGTAGAAACAGAAAACAGCAACAACGCCAACAACAGTCGTAGCAGAGCACAGGAGAGTAAGTAAAAGAGAGGGAGAGAGACAGGCAAGCAGGCAGGCAGGCAGAAATCAACAAACGCCAACAACAAAAAGCAAACAATGAACAAAAACACACACACACACACACAAGCACACATGCGACTGCGACGACGAAGCTCGCTCTGGTCTGCAGTGTGTTGTTGTTGTTGTTGTTGCCATCGCCGCCGCAGGTTCCTAAGGGGCTGGCAGCGGCGCACTTGTGGGCCTCTCTACACTGCAGCGTTGGAGTTACCAAGCGCGGGAGGGGGGGCGCGGGCGCGTCAGCTTACACGCACGCAGCGGCGACGAAGAAAAAAAAAAAGAGAGAAAAAAAAAATAAAACACGGCTGCAGCTATGGCCGATGGCAGCAACAAAGTGCATGGCGATGGAGACGCGCGATAAGCATAGCCAGGGAGGGGAGCCCGAGTGAGAGCGAGAGAGAGAGAGAGAGAACACACATATAAATATGCGTGCGTGTGTGTATAATGCAGGCCGCAGTTAAACAGATGCAAATAAATTTAAATAGTTTATTTTAATTCACGCTTCGGCAACAACAGAAACAGAAAATGAGAAAAAAAAGAAGCAAAAACAACAAAAGCCAGCGTCCTCCAACGCCACAGCCAGAGCAACAACAACAACGACAGCAATGGCGGCAGCTGCGACGCCAACAGCGACGTGAGCAGCGCTTTAAGCTTGCCAGCAGCAGCAGCAGCAACAACAACCAACGACTATAAAAAGTTTGCTCTTTGTTGGCGCTCTGCGTCTCTGTCTCCGTCTCTGCCTTTTGTTAGAAATGTATTTTTTTTTTTTTTTGTGTATTTGTAGTTGTATTTGTATTTGGCCCAACGAGATTCTTTGTGTTGAACTTTTTTTTGTGTTTTGTTTGCGTTTGTTTCGAATTTGTTTAGTGCAGCGTCGTTAGTTATGCCGTTTAATTTAGTTGATGATTAAATTTAAATTTAAAACAAAAACAACAAAAAACATGTTAATAGTAGACACTTAACGGAAATTAATAAATTTACATTAAGTTTTAGTTCTTAACTTTGTCATACAACAATTAGTCAAATAACAAACTCAAAAACAACAACAACATAACTTTGTTTACTAGCAAAAAAAAAAAAACAAACACAAAACGTTAAAGAAAATTCTGTAAATTTTTTTATTGTTTAATTTATAAGTAAGCAAAATAACAAAAAATATGAAAATGAAGAAAAAAAAAAAACTATAACGATTGAAAAGAATATGTGAATTAATTCTTTTTTCTATTGTGATATAAAATATATTGTATAAACAACAAACAAAAAATTAAAACGCTAAAAAAAACAACGTAATTTTATTTTGTAACTAAGCAAAGACAAGATTGTAATATGATAAACTATGTTATAATGATAGCAACTATGTTAAGTCTAATTTTGTAGTTAAACAAAAAGTCTTCAGAACTGTCAATTTTGTTAATTTCAGTCTAAATGCAATATTTATAAATGCCTTATTTGAGATGACAGAAGTAAAGTTTATATAAATAGTATATATTGTATATCGAATTGTATATGAATATGTTGAATTCTATCTCTCTTTAATGTTTATTTTAGCATTAAGTTTATATCATTTGATTATTGCTATTTTTGTTGTAGTTTCAGTCGAATCACACACACACACACACACACAACACACACAGACACAAATAAAATTCAATATGTAAAAATTATAAAAAGCAAAAAAAAAAACGTTTCTTCTTTAAGAATGGGCAGAATTAAAATATTTATTTATGACATTATTCAGTTGTAAACCATTACAATTAGCAGCGGGAGTTGCTGCAGTGGCATGCAGCGTGTTGCAAGGTGAGTTATTTTGGCATCAGTCTCCCTCCTCCCTCCCCTCCGCGCCCACCCTTCGTCTGTTGTCTCATTTAACAAATGCGTTGCGAGTATTTGGCTGTAAATTTATTTTATGCAAGTCATTGTGCGTGTAATGAACAAAAGGACGCCACACCAATGCAATTGTGTGTGTGTGTGTGTGTGTGCATCGATGCACATTTAAATCCAAACACACATGCATACAGACAGAGACACATAAGGATATAGTAGTATATAGCTATATGTATATTTGTAGCATATGTAAACGGTAAATGCGGTTATGCAACGCACACACACACACACAACAACACTGCAATTTATATGTATTGCAATTATTTATATTGCCCTGCATTATGTATCATCAAGCGATGCAGCAGCCTACACACACACACACACACACATACATTATATATATGTATATAGTCATCTACATATTGAACTCTCTCTCACATATAACGGTTTTACTTGCTTGCTAACTGCTTAAATTTGCATTAAATGTGCGTATGCGTGAGCCTTTCTGTCCATGTGTGTGTTTGTGTGTGGGCTCCACATTATATGTTTGTGTATGTGTATATAGAAACCACCCAATTGGAAATTTTGCCTTAATGCTGCGCAATCAATTGCAGGTCCTACCCACAGTTTTGAGTGCCAAGCTTTAAGCTGCTTTTCGCAAAAAACATACTCACAAAAGTCAAGCTTTAAACCTGATTTCAGTTCAGTTTGCAGAAAGCTTAAATGTTAGCTATAGTTCGGAGAAGGAATACTATACCATACTTTCTAAAACTGATATGAAATTAAGATTTGTAAGAATTACATGAAATAAGTATAAAGATCTTGAAAATTGTTTTCAAATTAAAGAAAATTGCTTAATTCAATGTCAAACTATACTTTGATTAGGTTTGAGGCTCTTGAATTTAGTAATCCTATTCTTAGGGAGATCAGCGAAAGCATATACTTATTTTTTCACTGCGTAGTTCATAGTAAAATATACTTGATTTTTTCTCTCATGCAAGTATTTATCTGTGCCAAGACAATTCTGTCTGAAAGGACACTGCCTTAAGAATATTGGTTAAACAACAAAAGAACACTTGTTTGTAAATTAACATGATTTAAGCATATGAAAAAAAAACTAGCTAACAAATTAAGCTTTTCATTGGTTAACGAATTCTTAAAAACGATTAAATAGTTTATGTGTTTATTTGGAAATAAAACAAAAAAACATTTAAACAACTTACTTTAATAAATTTATATAAAATCAAAAATTAAATCTTAGTATTATATTTGCGTTTCAGCTTATTAAACAAACATTTTATGTGTTTAAATTGACTGTTAATGGCTACCAAAAACAGTTTTAGACAATTTCAAGTTGCTAAAATTATTATTACAAACTTTAATCAAAGAATTGCTTTTAAAAACAATTGTTCTAGAACCTGAAATAACCATAGAAACTCTGAATGGCACAACAACAAACCTATAGCCTGTGTGTTAGCCATTTGGAGTTCAAACTTAAGTCTGGGGCTGTTAACAATTTCTAGCTCTAGTTTTAGTTACAAATTCAAGACACAAACAACGGCTCAGACAAACGAAACAAACATAAAAAACTTGACTCGGAGACTATATGGAAAATCCAATACTGCTCTCTGAGAGTTGTTGTTGTTGTTGCTCTCTGAGTTCAGCTCTGTGTGGTCTTTGAGCGGCTAGCAAAATATGGTTTTAACCAACATTTGCATTCTATGAATTTTGAATTTAAAACTCGCTCCAAAGAAGTTTTGCCGCGTCACGAGAGCTGGTCAGATACAATATGTGCATGGGCAGAGGTAAAAAGCGGCTTTTGCCTTATCTTATCACAGCGTTAAAGTGGGTAAACACAAGGCCCCTCCCTTCCGCCTCTCCCCATCGCCCACTCTGAGTTAAGGTGTGAGTTGCAATTGCAATTGCATTTTATTTTTGGTTTTGGAGCATGGGTTGCATGTGCCTCATTAGCATGTAGTCCAGGTTCTAGGCCTGGTCCTGGTCCTCTAGTCTCTTTTGTCCATTTATCAGCATTTTCCACACACAGGCACACACACTCGCACACACACACACACACACACCAGGCATTCGAGACGAATTCCCTAAAATCGATTCGCTGCCTTACACTTTGCGTTTTTGCGTTTGCTGCTGGCGCATAATGTCACACACACAGGGCGTCTGGGGCATCCAAATGTGTTCCTTAAACACACTCGCACACACACACACCCGTACATACTCGTAGGAAACAACCCTTCGCACGTAGCATAGGATTTTTGGTTCGGTCTAGCGCTTTGAATTTCGAACCCCCGTTTTTCAAAAAAGGACCAACTTCAAATGCCGAAAAATAAATGCCTTTCTGTCCCTTGTGCCCCGTTCCCGTTCCCTTTCCCAGCTCCCCCCCTACCCCTACCCCAGCTGCTTAACGTCGCAGGCGCAGAGAAATGCATTCAACATACTGTGTGTGTGTGTGTGTGTGTGTGTGTGTGTATAAAAAAGGAAAGAAATTTTAATCCAAAGCGGTCCCTTATATGCCCTTTTTACAAAACGTACGTGTGTGTGCATGCTTGTGTGTGTGTGTGTGTGTGTATGAGTGTGTGTTAGTGGATACACATTTTGTAAATGCCGCCCAAGGTGACCAGAATTTGATAAACGCACCACCAAGCGCAGCAAGGTTATCGAAAGCGGAGCAGGAGCAACAGAATCTGAATCTGGCATCCTTCTCATCTTTGTCCGTGTCAAAGGGCAGCCGTCGTCTTACCTGCCCCTGCAACCGGATGTTGCACACAATGCAAAACTTTCCCCTGCATCGCATCGCAGTGCAAAGGATCGGCGAGAGAAGTGTCAAGATTTCTTGGCTGCAATATTGAAACAGGTGTCCAAATTGCTCCGAGATTACAAATAGTTTCCGCTGTCAGAGTGCCCAAAAAAACAAAGAGATGGAGGGAGGAATAGAGAAGTGAAGTGTGTGAGCTAAAATTCCTATAGCTAGGTAGGTTGCTCTAGGCTCTAGAGACTATGCGCAGATACACTGAACGAAACTAACTTGTAGTCAAGTTTGGGAAATCCTCAGAGAAGAGTTTGAAAGAAATTACATGAAAAAGAAATTACAATATTAAAGGGGGAAAACTCATCTGAAAAATGAATTTTTAAGTTTTCCTTAGACTTAAATAACTAAAAAGATTCCTGAAGTACAAAAAAAATTAAAAAATCTTTATATTCATTATCTACAATTTTTATTTAGATTTATTATTTTATTTCTTTACGAAAACCTTGTTAAAACAAAGATTTCCTTATTATATACAAATTTAACTAAAGAGCCTGCAAAATATTCCATAACTGGAATGCGTTCAATTGTTTTTCCATTTGCCTATGGGGAAAATCTGTTCAAGCCTGTTGCAATTGAAAGCTGGGGAAATCAGATAGAAGGTGAATGGGGATTTCCTGGAAGTAACAAGTGTGATTTTAGTTGATTAGTGATGATTTTTTTTTTGTTGTATTTCGTTGATCAAACAATTAAATTCGATGCAGGAATGCAACTAAATGCTTTCGTAAACTATAACTCAGAGCTCAGGGTCAGGAAAGCGTTCTAATACTTATTAGAGCTCAGGAAATACGAGCGCAAAAATAACATGAGAACAATGCGAAACAAGCGCTGAGATACACCGATACAACGGCTACAGAGCCAGAGATACAGATACAGATACTTATTTTTAATTTCGATGAATCACCGTTGCTTGAAATTTCAGCGACAACAACAACAGCAACAGCAGCAACAACTCGCAACGACGCCGATGACTGCATGCCTCGTTGGAGACCGTACACCGGAGATCGGAGACGATGTCGACGAATGCGAGCGCAAAGCGAACTGAAAGAATGCACAAAGAGTAAACGACGATCAGCAAAGGCAGAGGAGCGACGAAGCCAACAACAACAACTGCGACATGCGTTGAAATGTTGGTGGAATATGGGAACTTGCCTTACATACTTATATACATACATACAAACATATTCACATTCCAAGATAAGGGTTTATCGCCCAGGTATATACACAATATGTATGTATGTATGTATGTCTGCATGTGTTGAAGTCTTTGTGCGTGCTTTAAAGCTTGTCAAATGTCAGCTTCCTTCTTGCGCTTTGGAATTCTACACGTTTCTTTTCCCAGTTTCGTTTCGTTTTGTTTCGTTTTTGTTTGTTTCAGCCCTTGGCGGGGGGTTAACTGGATAGCAGGGGGTCGCAACGTGTGACAACATTATTGTTGTTTTAATTGTGTGCTACTTGAATAGAACTACAACAGTTTTTCCTTTACCTATTCAAAATATAAATGAAGCGCAATTTGAAGTTTAACAAGGCAATATTTAAAATGAAATATTTATGTATTTGTATAGCAAAAGCTTGAAGTAAGTATAAAGAAAGAATTTAAACTTGACATCACTTCACTTTCTGATACATACTATGTTGAAAATGATTTAAGTAGGAACCAGTCTAAGAAATTGAAGCTTCCAGCAATCATAATTCTCAATTTTAATATACAAGAACAATTGTACCAATTTTCGCATCTGAAAATTAATTAAAATTCAAAGTTTTAAAAGTCAAGCAGGACTTGTATATTAACAGCATTGCCAGACCACATGAAAAAAGCGTCTAATATGTTTAAAAAAATGAAACTGTTTGAGAAGGGAAGGGTAGGGTATTTGCTAGTCAAAGAGCCTCGCTTAAAATAGAGCACTCTTTGTAAGTTTTAAGGTCTGGCGGGACTTTTGCTCCTTCCTGGCACATCCTTTGTGCGTAGCGGAAGTGCTTATTGTTGCCATTTGATGTGACAACGACTTCCGCTCGCTAGCTCTACATCTCTACCCCGACCCCCCCCCCTCTCTTTTTACTCTTGCAGGCATCAGCTGTTGGCTTGGACCCTTAGACAGTTGACAGCTTGGCTTGAAAAGCGCTTATCGATTATTTCTTGGTCATTGCGTGTTTGGGTGTTGCACTCTGTTGTTGTTGTTGTTGTTGTTATTGCAACACATCAAAGGCTTCGTCCAAAAAGTGTTCTCGTTGTCATTTGCATTTTGGCACTGTTCTACCTCTCTCTCTCTCTCTACCTTTCCCGCTCCCACACACACAGGTGGTAAGCAAATTGACAACACAAAAGCTGGGAAAGACCTTTGCATATGCATGTCAAGACTTGCGTCTTATTGTTGTTGCTGTGGTTGCCACGGCCTGTTGCTTGTTATTTGGCTTCGCTTTTGGTTCTGTCGTTTGTCTGGTTTTCTGTGTCAGCGTCAGCGTCAGCCACCTGCCTCCGATCATGGCTAAAATGGCCTTAGGATCTTTTTGTTGTTGTTCGCCAGACGTGTTTTTTTTTTTGTTTTTGTTGTTGCAGCAGTAAAGTGCAACTGCAACCTAATTGCAATGCTGGCTGGATTTGATGCCGACGCCACGCCCCGAAAAATGCATATTAAAAATGTGCGCAATAAATGCGAAAAATGCATAAATAAATAAATAAAATGCTCTCAGCCGCAACAACATGGCCTCCACTTCCGTTTGCCACAAACACACACAAAATGGCGTCACACACATAATGATAAGCATTCTAGGCGTATTGCAACAACAACTAATAATAATAATCATAAAAATCAGAATAGAACGACATTAAAGTTACACTTTGCTATGGGTTTCAGTTAGGAAACTTTAAAGTTTAATTATAATAATAAAGCGATGTTCCCCTAGACATCCTATAATTACATGAATTTGTTGAGATACTTTGCCCTCAAGACCTTAAGATACTTTTCCACCACTTAGTATAAAAACTTCCTGTTGAGTAGAGTATCTTTTTTTGAATTATGTGTTTTGCAATATGTCACGCATCACAAAACTAGATGAGTATTCAAACAAAAAAAAAGCATGCGTGCAATAAAATCAAAAATAATCACAAAAGTTTAGTGCGTGTTGCGAAAAATGCAGAATCATGTCATATACAAACATACAAACATGTTTAAATGTTAAATGCACACTGTGTGCATGTACTTTGGGGCAAATGGGAAATATATTATTGTATATGCTTAATGCTGTCTCTGGTCAAAGTGTGAGGCGGCGGGTCAGCGGCTAAAAGTGGGCGGTGTATAGGCGTGTGGGCGTGGATCTGGATGTGGATGTGGATGCGAGTGCGGGTTGCCGGACAGGAAGCTTGATAAGTTGGCTGCACAAAGGAAATGCATGAAATGTGCAACATGAAAAGCAGCATGAGATGAGGGGCGATGTGTGTGCGGGGGGTCTGCTGATGTTAAAGGGAAACGTTTCTGTTGCTGGTTATGCATGCAAATGCAACGTTCTTTGTGCGGTGTGTGTGTGCATTATATGCGTATAAATTGCATACGCAATATAGCGCATAGATAATTGCAACGTTTTCATTATCGCAACAGCTTCGAGCGCTGCAAAGTAGGCAATACAATTTTTTTTTGTTATCAGACAATAGCCCAATAAATTACACAAAAGCACATAAGAGTATATAAGAGTATATGTTGTTGTTGGTGTTTTTTTTATAAATGACACCTACGCATTTGTTTATGCAGCCCCAATGCGAAATTTGAGGAGCAGTCCAAAACGACCGTTGGATTTTTTTTAAATGTGGCGGCTGCTTATTCAGCGCTTAGATACATTCAGCACACACAGATACAACGGCGAAGGCGCGCTCTCTCTCACAACAACTGAGAGCGAGAGTGAGAGAGAGCAGCAGCAGCAGCAGCAGAAGCGCCGCTGCCCCGCCACACCGCTGGCAAAGCCATACACTACCCACCACTGGCAAGCGACGACGACGACGACGTGGACGGCAACGACAACGCACGGGTTGGGGGCACAGCTATGGTCCGCCAGCAAGTATGCGATTGCTTAGCACGCAGCACTGCCAACACAAAAACTCAATACTTGCTGGGCCGAGCCGTGCCAGCAAGTAGCGAGTTCAATACAACATCGTGCCATGCAGCCATCAACTGGAAACATTTTGGTGGCGTACGCGCCATAAAGTAACTGATTCTTTTATCTTGTTTTTAGCTGAACGATTTCTGTACACTTGCTGGCGCGCCGCACCATCAAGTATTGGGAAATGTCAAACGCTGTGCGCTGTGCAGACAAATGTGCTGCTTGATGGCTCCCTCAAATGGGCGCTGCCAGCCCCGCAACGCTGCCCGCCAAGCTGCCCGAGCTCCAGCTCGTCGTCGCCGTCGCCATCGTCGTCGTCGTCGTAGTCGTAGCCATTGCTGTGTGTAGTTGTAGCTGTAGCTGGAGCTGGCTGGCTGACTGGCTGCCTGGTCGGTCGCCTTGCCTTTGCCTTGCTTGGTTGCCAGGGCTACTGCGTCATGACAACTAAAAACTGCTTAGAAAGACTCAAGCTGACATTCCAAATATATACTGGTACCTAGTATTGCGAAATTCTTTAGTTGTTTTTCAATATAAAAAAGACTATGTCAGCTATAACTTAAACAGATGAACACTTGAAGAATTGTGTTATATATATCATATACATAGATTTTTAAAGCATTCCTAAACTTTTTTAAACAAGAATTCCTTAAACACCTTTTTAGTTGGTTTTTTCTCAGTGCATTTGTATACTTCATATCAGCTTGTCAGCTGTACAAACTCAAATATCATCTAAGTTATGTTACTTGATAAGAAGTTTAAGTTTTTTCAGCAGAATTTGTGGCCCAGTTTGAAAGAAGACCAGCTAAATATAGTTCAAATCCGATAGCTTCACCATATCAGATTTTTAACTATAATTTATTAGACACTCAATACGTTTTGATATTGATCTCAAAGTTCGTACCTTATTTTAGTTAGTTACTAAAAATACTTGTACACCTTTATTAGCTTTATCAGCATTTTTAAAAGTGCCGTAATAAGCTGTTCTACAAAAATGAATGGGGATTTCCTATTAGTAAAACTGTTTGGGTTTTTTTTTTTTGGAGTTGATTTCAACGCTTTTTGCATTGCTGCTTGTGCAGCCCTGGTCTTTTGGCTATGTTGTCGCATGGCAAGTATTTTTCTTTCTTGGACTTGGACATACTACTATAGCGTTCGTCCGTGAATTTTCCCCCTGTGCATACAGGGTGTTCCATTTGTTGTCTTTCTCCTGTTGAACTTTAAGCAGAAGAATTCTTCAAAAATCGTCTCTCTTAGGGTTGGAGCTGTTCCAAGAGATTTAACTTTTAGCTTGGAAGGCAGCTCAAATTTCACGATATTTTTGTGACCCTGTATTTTTGTAAAATATAAGTGTGTGCAACTTTGTGTCGCTGTCTGTCTCTGTGTGTGTGTGTGTGTGTGTGTGTGTGTGTGTGAGTGAGTGTGCGAGAGTTTAAGCTTAAAGCTATTGTACACTTGGTGTCGTGTCTGCCCCGTTGCCCCGTTGCCTTAAGCCCCTCCCTCCCTACCTCGCCTTGCCTTGCCCTCACTGTGCGCGTCCTCGCCCATGTCCATGTCCTTACTGAGGCAGGCAGCCAAGCTAAATGTAGCTGTTTTTAGGTTTTTAAGGCAAGACGAAGATTAGATACCCTTTAAATAACAAAATATTTATATCTTAACAAGCGCTATAAGAAAGTAAAGATACCCTTTGTAAGGGCATAGAAAAGTGACGTTGCCAGCTGCCTTCGTCTTTCTCCCTTCCTCCCTTCTCCACCCCTTCCACTGCCTGTCCCTTGGCTCTGGCAGCGTCTTCGCCTTTGCCTTCTGCGAACGCATTTTGTTTTGTTTAGAGTGTGCGTGTGTGTGTGCGTGTGTGTGTGTGGGGGCGTCAGGACAGGCAGCATGCCTCATGCGGCATGTTTCTTGGTACCTGTCGGCATCAACGTCGCCATCGTCGTGTGTGTGTGTGGGTGTGTGTGTGTGTGTTTGCCTCCAGCTTGGGCAATTTTAGAATGCAGCTAGCTCTCTCTTTAAAGTTGGCAGCTTTGCAGCTTGCTTTAAGGCTCTGACATTAGCTGACGCCCGGACAAGGACAGCACGCCGGAAGCACCGGCATCGCAACCCCTGAGAAGCACACACACACTCGCACACACACACACACAGTGTCGCACGCACCTTAACACATTTTTCCACTTCCTTTTCATTTTCAGGCCAAATGAAAAATTGCACACGCGGGAATTTGATTTTAACATGAGAAATAAATACAATGACGTTGACTGCGACGCCAGCAGCAGTGTATAGAAGGAAGGGGGAGGGGGGGTAGGGTGTTAGAGTAGGCGACATTGCTTCACGTGTGTTGTTGTTGTTGTTGTTGTTGTTGTCTCCACGTTGTGCAATTTGAAGGCAACAACACCAAGTAATCTATAGTTTTGAATATGCTCGTGTCGATAATGATTTAATTATGGCCGCTATTCAGACAGCCAACGTTGGCCGATTGGTTTTTACAACCCCTCTGCCCCTTTGCACCCCTTGTTTGGCACCTGAATAATTGATTTATGGGCCGTGAGTTGCGCTCAATGATTGCAATTTGTTGCTCATTTGTTGCAGTTGCGCGGCAACGTGCGGCATCTGGATAAACACACACACAGAGAGAGAGAGAGAGGAAGAGATGGCATCTCAAATTCACAACCCTTTCAAGTTGAAACCCTTTCCCTTTGGTCGCATTCCTTGCCTAATGCCGGAATTTCAATTTAAAGCCTTAAACACTAAACTTGATTACACGCGACTCACTGAACAGCCAACTGAAAGAGAGAGGCAGTGAGGGCAGTCCTCCATTGTCTTTTCAAAGTAGGGAGGGAGGGGAGGGAGGGGAGGGAGAGTTCTCGCATGAACAGCAAAAGTTACTTTTAGTCTGTAACTGGGATCAAAGTGACATAAGTTCAGAAACAGCAGCAGCTCAGCTTCAATTTATTTAATGCCAAAAACTTTTAATGTAATTAAAACGGATAATGCCTAAAACGCGAGCAAAAACTTTAAAAAAAACACACGGCTCAAGCTTAAAGTGCTCGATGGCGCTTTAAGATGTGCCCAGCGGAGGGGTGGGTCGGGTTGGGTTTGGGGATGTACAGCAGCAGAAGCAGCCCCCAACTGCGTTAAACTCACACCCCGAACACACACTATCACAAACACACAGACACACAGACAAGCACCCGGAGAGAGTTGGATGCTGTTACATACACGTGCCATAAAGCGCTCAAGTTACTTGCTGGGATTACATGTGCCCCTCCCCCCCTATACCCAAAAGTCAACCCCACCTCCCTCCCTTAAAAGTTTTCTATATAGAGAGTTGATGTTTGGATATTCGAATGATTCTAAAGCTAAAATCTAGAGCATTCAATAATTGTTAGAAATAATATTTTTAACTTTCAGAGTATAGAATTGTTGTAAAAAAAAAATATATAGGAATTTGTATTGTAGAAAATATAACTTTATTTTCTAGTTTGTAGCACTAAAAAAAAAGTTTGAAGAATATTCATTTGACTTAAATATTAAACCTAAAAGTTTCTTTCTCATATTAAAACTTTCGAACATTTTCATTTCCAACAAATATAAAAATCCTTTAGCTACCATTCACTGTACTTTGTTAAATTAAAGTCTGTTGTCCAGTTTGACGATCGCTCTACACTCCTGCCTCCTTGAAGAGTGGACGTCGAAGCCAATGCGGCGTATGCGTCATGTAAAACTTTACACCAAGCAGCAGGCGGCAGGCAGCCAGAAAAAGGAGACTCCAAACATTTTCCAAATGCTGCACATTTTTGTTGCTGACTACGACACAAATATTAAAGCACACACATTGACAGAGAGAGAGAGAGAGAGAGAGAGAGAGAGAGGGAGAAGGGAGCAGCAAGTGTAACAAAAGGAGGGAGGAGAAGTGGTAGGAGGGTTGGCAAGCAGTTTGGGTGGAGCAGGATGTGCGAACGGTCGCACAGAAGAGTCGGAAGCACGGACAAACAAACGGATAAGAAAGCAAAGGAGCCAGGCAAGGCAACGATGAAGGCGAAGAAGGAGGAGGAGACGAACAAAACGTAAAACGAAACGCAAAACGAATAGAACGGTACAGCGTACATGAAGAAGATAAGCACGCACACACACACACACACACACACAGACACACAGCACACACACATACAAAGAAAGAGAGAACGTCGCTGATAACGCAAGTTTTGCTGTGCTAGCCGGCACACACAGCGAGGACGACTTTGCCAAAGCACACACACACACACACACACCCCCTCCACCCCACCCATGCCCTAAGGCAGCCAGGGATAGACAGACAGAGAGACAGAGAGAGAGAGAGACATAGAGGAGGAGGAAGGAGGACTTGTGAATTTTAACATTTTAGAGAAAAGCGAACGAAATTTTCGAATGTCAGCGTCGACTGAAACGAATTGTTGGAGCACAGTCAAGTCAAGGGGAGGGGGGGGAGAGTAGGGGTGTGTGTGTGTAAAGCAGCGGCAGTGGCAACAACGCTGGAACGAAACAATTTGTAATTTATTTGCGAAGCGTGCGAAAGTTGAGGCAGCTGCCAAAGGCGTAGCCAGAGATGGCGATGGCGATGGCGATGGCGCAACTGTGGAGCATGCCACACGCGTAAGCAGCAGATACAGATGATGCCAACACACACACCAACACACACATACTTACAGTCAGGCTGCTTTCTCGCACACACACACATTTTTGTTAGAGCCATGTGGGTGGTCTGCGGGGCTTAGTTAGGATTGGTGGGGGGGAATATTAAATTTTTTTGGGGGTTGACTGTGCGTCGCTTTAAAGACGGAACATTTTTTAAGTGTAGTTTTTTAGAATTTTATTTAAAACTTTATGCTTAACACAATTTGAAATTTTGTTTTCTTTTTATTTTTGTGTGCTTTTTAATTAGTTTGCTATCCTTGATTATAATTTTTATATATATATAAATATTTATATATTGTTTGCTAAGTATATAAACTATGAACTTCAAATACTTATATCGAAAATTTGTAAGCTTTTCTTGTTGTTTTTTGTTGTTATTTTCAATTGGAAGTTTTGTTATTTATTTATTTAATTTTTGACTATGTTACTCAGTCCGGCAGTTTTGAATGAGCTTTATTCTTTTTTAATTGTTGTGCCAAAGAAGAATTGAACAACTGCTGCAGAGTTTTGTATGTGTGTGTGTGTGTGTGAAAAGGAAGCCGTTTTGTTTTAGAATATTGCATGCATATCTAATTTATTGATTCGGTACTAAAAAAAAGTATATCAAAATTCAATATTGATGTATCTAAATATGTTCTATATAATGTGGGCAAAGCATTAAATATCTTTGCTAAGTACAAAAGTTGTTTGTCGTTATATTGTTAAAATCTAATAATAATATTGGTTATTGTTGTTGTTTGTTATTTGTTCTTGTTGGTTGGTTTAAAACAAATTGAAACTGAATTGTAAGTGTGGGCTATCATCGTTATGGTCTTTAGGTATTTGCTTAATCAGTCTTTGTATACAAAAATAATTAAATTAGCAAATTTACTATATGTTACTATTTATTTACTTATAATTCACATGCTAATGCGGCATATTTCTTCGTTGTTCATGCAGCTAAATAAACCAAAACATAAAATTGTTATGATTAGTAAAATTATAGTACACAACACGTGTAAACAAAATATATAAAGAATGACAAACCATTCAATGGGGACGCTTGAACTTGGTAATTGGATCTGCTGCAACCAGTAAGCAATAAACAATAAACAGTAAAAAAAATGGTATACAAAGGAATTGAGAATCATATTTAACCTACATTTGTCTCTGGCCCATTGAATGGGAGTAATGTGAACATTCTGCTTGCTTTTACTTAAAACAAATTATATTTTCATTTGACACTTATAAACAAATAGATTTGTAAAACTATATATAAACACATGTATAGTATATGTTTATATCAATAAATTAGGAATCAAATATTACAATACGAGACAGTTTTTTTTGTTGGTTTGTTTGTTTGTTTTTGAAAACATATTACATATAGTATATACAAGGTTCTTGACTTCACATTCTACAACCACAAGGTTTGTTTTGGAGCTTATGCCACAGCGTCTTTTAAATGCAGTCATTTTTTTTACATGTGTGGAAGTATTTATGCATGCTGTGGCTGCTCTTGTTGTTGTTGTTGCTGATGGAATATCGCTTAATACTTGCTAACTTAAGAAACAGGCTATATAGATTTACAATTGGACTTAGGCCTAATATTAGAATTTACAATTTTTAGTTGTACACTTAGACGACATTGGATTCTCGTTTGTTTGTGTGTGTGTGTGTGTGTGTGGAGAGACAAGAGGAGGAATTGTGGCAGGTTGCCGACAGCAGATAATAAAATACAAAATGATAAAAGTTTAAGGAGACTTAGAAATTATACCTAACTCCGGCTGTCGTTGCTCTCACTGAAACTCTGTTCGCTCGACTCACGCCGGCTGCTCACCGGCTTGGCCTTGTATTCTGTGATGAAAACCGTAACTGAATTCACGGTCACCTCGCGCGTCTGCGCCGTCGAGCGATCCACGTTCTTTAAACGCGCCGGATACCGTTTGTGTCGCTGCCGGTCGTGGTTGCCACCGTGCCGTGAACTGGACGCGGGCTTTCCATTGGGCATGTTGCCACTGGCACCGGGCAATGTGGCTGCCTGCTGAGCGACTAGCGCCGAGTTCAGGCGCGGTTTGCGCGTCGAGGTGCCTAACAGCAGCAAGCAGCAGCAGCAGCAGCAGGAAAAGAAATTAAAAAGTGAATAATATGCAAAACAGTGAAAATTCAAAACGAGAGCTGGCAACACTGTGCACAACACACATAACGTTATGAGTAATTGAGTTGAACAAATTACTCAGAGCGACCCATTTGCGGCCGTCCTTCAACGCAATTCAAATATGACGGCGACGGCGACGTTGACGGCGACGCAGCGTCGCAGTCGCTGTTGTTGCCGTCGTCGAAATCGAGGTCACTCACCTTTTCTCACGTCACACATGCGACACTTGAACGCCTCCGCCGAGTTCCTGTACGTGCAGACGCTGCAGTCCCAGAAATTCTCCTCGATTACTTTCGCCTGGCGCTTTTGTCGTCGCACGGGCGATGATTTTTTGTCCATAATAATAATGCTAACCCAAGTGAGAGACGTCAAATGCAGCTGGCTGAATTTTTGCAATTGTTGTTGTTGTCACTGCTACTGCTGCTGCTCTGCTGCTTTGCTGCCGCTGCTACTGTTGTTGTGGCTGCTCGCAAACACTGACTGCAGTGACCTGGCTAACAATATGTACACACTTTAACTTGTATCAGTCCATTAATATAAAATTGGCTATTGGTAACTGCGTTTTCTTGTGAAAAAACTTTCTGCAAACGTCTTCTGGCCAAATAGAAAATTGTTGCGGAGTTGCCGTATGTGACGCGAGAATAAACACAAAATGTTGCTGAACTATCACATGCAAATCGATGTATCGGCGGCGAACAGTTGGAAAACATATCGATAGCGGAAATATCGACATGTCGCAACATTGTTTAATTTCTGTTGTTGCACATAAATATGTTAGCTGCAATAATGGCATAGTGAGTGTGTATGGATTTAAATTAGCAAATTTAGCATTTATAATAATATATATTTTTCATTCACAATAAGAAGAACTTTAGCAATTTTTGTATAAACGACACGACACATAGTTTTTTTCTTAAATGACTATCAAAATTAAATGAATAAACTAAATACTAATCCTTTTTAAAGGTTCACTGCTCCATCATGTTTTCAAAATCCTTCAACTCCAGTTCGCGTTCTATGACCTGAGTGTACAGATTGTCAAGCGTCTCCTGCATACGTTGCTTCAGCGTCGCGTTCTGTATGGATGCTATTTCTGTGGACTTTTGCGCTTGTTGTGCCTTCAGCTCGCTTATTTGTCGCGTTAGTTGATTGACCTTCTCGTGAACCTGTTGCTGTGTATACTGCGGCTGCGGGTCTTCCATAAAATCGAGATTTTCAAAGTCTTCGCGTTTCAGCTGGTTATCGTAGAATCCACTGGGCGCTGCCAGATTGGAACTGGAGCCGGCTGCACTGAGCTTTGGACTGCTGGTTTCACGTCCAAACATTGACTTGCTGAACTCATTGGGTTCGATTTTGATGTCAGAGGCATTGGCGGCGTTGCTGGCACCAAAGAAGTCAGACATGCGTGAATCGTCGGCTGAGAGGCGTGAGGATTCCTCCATTGCACGTGAATCGTTGCCTGGCATTGTGGGTTCGTCTTCGTCGTCCGTTGTGGATACCTCCTCACCGAAAATGTCATGAGCAGCCACGCCCATATTTGGTGCTCTCTGTGTCCCGAAATTGCTGGTGTCATCATCATCCGACTCGACGTTAATATCCCGTTGCGATGCGCTCTCATTAATGGTTTTATCGCTGGCATGCATTGTGTCATCCTGCATGTCCTCATCGGCCAAGTGATACGGTTTTATGTCCGACTGATCCATATCATCGCCAGGTTTGTACTCCTCATTAATGATCTCATATTCGACGCGCACGGCCTCGTTGTCAATACGCAGCAGATGCTTCACTTCCTTTTCGATTTCAGGCGTCTCCACATTCTTCTTTTTTAGCGTTTTGCGAAAGCGTCGCTTGCGTACATTTTTACAAGGCGGTGTTATGCCATGGGGAAACAGATACTTTTTGTCCACTTTGTTGGGATCCTTTTTCTTGTTCTTGTTTGGCGATTCCTTTTCTGTCTCATCCTCAGGCTCCTCTTTGCATATCATCAGCTGGCAAATGTCCGCCGACTTGTAGAAACTCTTGTTGTCAATCGTCTTGTAGCTCTCCAAAACTGTGGGCAAGTCAACAATTTTTGTGTAGAGCAGCTGATCATCAAAACGCACTTCACCATATCGCAAATCCTGATCCAACTGTATTGTCAATCGATCCTTGATACTGCCCGCCTGAATGGCCTCGTGTACCAAATTGGCAAGGTGCTAGGGCAAAAACAATAACAAAAACAAATGACACTCTGTTGCACCACAATGGGGTTTGTTTACCTTTGGAAATCGCATTATAAACTGGTTCTCCAGCTCAACGCCATCGTCCCTGGGCTTATGCTCAGCTTGTTTCTTTTTTTCAAACATTTTATAACTTAATCCTATATTTTACTACCTATTTAATAATTATTGCTACCTTGTAGAAAACATAATGCAGAAATTGCTGGTCGAGGTACAGCTATAATTTCATGGCTGCATTTTCGATATGCAAACGCGCACCCACACAAAATAATCGATAGACAAAGCAGTGCTGCAAAATGGCAGAATTGCTTAAATCATCTGGCAGCCTTTCACGGTCAACAGAAAAAAGCCCGCGAAATTAAATAATTAAATTTTTTTAAATGTGGATCGTCACACTTGAGTTGTGTTCGAGTTTTGGTTAATAGCCCCCTATCATAGCTGCAGTGATGTCAACTTTTGAGGAAAAACACGTTTGGAAGAAAAAAAAAAAAAGCGTAAATAAAGCTGATGGTTTTTTTTTCATAAATTTTATTGAGGTTCATTTATTGGAATAAAGAAACCCATTGTGACAATTTAATATTAAACTTTTTGGGACTTTAAAAGTTGGCACCTTCAAACGAATAAGAGATGAAACAACAAAAATGTACGGATTAGATATGATAAATAATGAACAGAACTGCGGATCGGATCAGTTTTAACTAAGCTATGACAGTTTGAGGTTTGCTACTGGCCATAAGTAAGTTTTTGGTAAAAGATTTTTTACATATAAACTATTGAATATTTTAATACACGTCCTTAACTTGTTTAAAAATTCCTGAAAATCAAAATAGTTGAAAGCCTAAAGTGAAGCGTAAAAATGACAATGTAAAGAAGGATTAGTTACAAAAATCATATTTGTATTACTCAATTATTCAGTCTAATGTACTGATAGGGAGATTTATTTAAATGGTTATCAATAAACAATGCAGAAGAGGTGCAAATTAAAAAGGATTGCACTTACCGACAGCAGCAACAACTCATCAGCAGTTATATCCTTATTCTCTCTTTTGTATCTCCTTGTTGCTTTTATCACTTTCACAAAAACAAAGAAAACAAAAACACTCTCACACACAATAACAACTTAATAGAAGGTAGCTCAATTCTCTCATCACCATTCTGATCGTTTTTGGCGCATCGCTCCAAAATACATACATATGTATATTATTTTATTTTCACTACACTTCACACACAAAACAAAATATCAGAAATAATTCCAGTAAACTTAATAAAACGCTCTGCTCATTTGGGTGTGTCACAGAGCGCCTAAAACGACAACACATACATATTCAAAGATGCCGTTATCCTCGTTATCCTCGCTCTTTCATTTGTTCACAAGCAGGAAAAGCAAAAACAAATTGGCGCGTATTTTGCAGCCTGCATTTGTGCAAAAAAGCATTAAAAAAAACGATTTCACGGCGATTCTATCTAGTTGCAAACACTTCGCGTATGTTCAGTGCGATAAAATAACGCAATTCAACATTTATTACTACGCGTATATGCTTTAATTGTATAAAAAGACGGACTATTAGCGTGCAACGATGTAAAGGCGCGCGAAGTTCTCAGCTCACTGATTTTGTGGAAGGAGTGAAACAAGTGAATCGAGTGGAACTTGTGGAAGTAAACGATCGCTCTCAGTAAGAGCAGGATAATCCTTTGTAATCATATGCCGTGGAAGTATATCAGGTGGATGTTTTAAGTGTGGAATAAAGCTATTTGACAATGAGTGCAAAGACATTGTTGTTTTTGCGTTGCATTGAGGTGCACGAAAAGAGTTATAAATCTTTATATGTTAGCAGATAAAAGCAATGTCAATTAAAGCCGCGCAACGCAAAACCAACAAATTCAATGTCTTTGCACTCATGTCAAATAGCTTTATTTCATGCTTTGAACATAAGCAACGCGGATATCTTCCGGACATAACAAAGGATTATCCTGCTCTTACTGAGAGCGATCGTTTACTTCCACAAGTTCCACTCGATTCACTAGTTTCACTCCTTCCACAAAATCAGTGAGCTGAGAACTTCGCGCGCCTTTACATCGTTGGGGTCTAATCGTCCGTCTTTTTTTATACAATTAATTCGTGTACGCGTAATAATAAAAGTTAAATTGTGTTATTTTATCGCACTGAACATACGCGAAGTGTTTGCAACTAAATAGAATCGCCGTGAAATTGTTTTTATAGTTTTTTTGCACAAATGCAGGCTGCAAAATACGCGCCAATTTGTTTTTGCTTTTCCTGCTTGTGAACAAATGAAAGAGCGAGGATAACGGCGTTTTTGAATATGTATGTATGTGTTGTCGTTTTAGGCGCTCTGTGACACACCCAAATGAGCAGAGCGTTTTAATAAGTTTAAATAATATGCAAAATGATGCAACTAGAATTATTTTTGATTTTTTGTTTTGTGTGTGAAGTGTAGTGAAAATAAAATAATATACATACATATGTATGTATTTTGGTGCGATGCGCCAAAAACGATCAAAATGGAGATGAGAGAATTGAGCTACCTTCTATTAAGTTGTTATTGTGTGTGAGAGTGTTTTTGTTTTCTTTGTTTTTGTGAAAGTGCTAAAAGCAAAAAGGAGATACAAAAGAGAGAATATGGATAATGTAACTGCTGATGAGTTGTTGCTGCTGTCGGTAAGTGCAATCCTTTTTAATTTGCACCTCTTCTGCATTGTTTATTGATCACAATGTTAATAATTCATACTGACAGTTAATTAGATTAAATAATTGAGTTATTTAAATATGCATTTTTTAGCTAAACCTTCTTTACATTGTCTTTTTTATCTTCACTTTACTTTTACAAGACTTTTTCCCGATATTTGATTTTGTGTTTTCTCTATGCCCTGGTTATGTATGTGAAATGAGTGGCTTGTTAAAATGCAAAGCAATCGTCTTATCATTTATTGACCTGCTACAACTATTTTGATTTTCAGGAATTTTTAATTAAAATATTAAATGATTTGCATGCCAAATATCTTTTATTAAAAACTGACTTATAGTCAGTAGCAAACATCACACTCTCATAACTTTGTTAAAACTGACCCGATTAATATGTTCAAAGTCAGGCATTCAAAGTTTAAGCAATTTTCCCTCTTACCATAATTAGCTAATTTTTCAAGCAATTCGGTTTGCAAAAAAGCCAGATTTAAGGGGAGAAAAAAGCTGATTTGACATCAGTGCATCACACTTGAGTTGTGTACGAGTTTTGGTTAATAACCCACTATCATAGCTGCCGCATAGCACCCACACACTGTGCCAAAATGGTACTCAAAGGCCGCCGAACGCAAATAACCAAACGGAACTTGTTTATTTTCTACACATACATACACATACGTATGTGTGTGTGTTTGCATGGTTGATTATAAATTATAATAAACTTATACAAATACCAAAAAAAAGAAAAGAAATAAAACAAACAGCTGATGCTACAGTGACAATGAAACTGTGATAGGCGAAGGCTTATGTAAGTACATAGTATCAACTTAAGCTAATCTTATCTTAATTTATCTCGTTATTATCAGTGCGACTTTGCTGCAATTCGCGTCAATTAACACCTCTCGGATTGTAGACGCCCAGGAAGGTGTTGCACTTGCGGCAGTAATGATTTCCTGTGCGACAGCTATTCATGCAGTAGGGCACAAAACAGGCGCACACACACCAGCTAGAATAAATGAAGTGCCAATATTAGTCATGTGTCTGAAATTTATAAAAGTTTTGGGTAGTTAAATTGGTAAGTTAGTTGCAGCTGGTATTTAAGTTTTAAACCTTTTTTAATTAATCTTATTGCCAGCATAAATTAAAAACTGAACCTTTCCATGATAACCTTTTTGCAAGTCAACTTAACAGTTACAACAGTTACACAGTGAGTTTCTGGAACAGAAGTGGATCTAATATCGCCATATCTTTTAAGGAACCGTCTCTTTTCGGGATTATCAAAAAATCTTTACGTTAATGAAGCTTTTTTCTTTATTTTATGGCACTTTAGTATATAAGTAATTATAACGTTACTATGGTAGCACTAGACTTTTAAATATAATGTGTCTTCATTTTGTTAAATTTTTGGGTAGTTAAATTGGTAAGTTAGTTTAGTTTAAATCAGTTGCAGCTGGTATTTTAGTTTTAAACCTTTTCTAATTAATCTTCTTACATATATTGCATCAATTAAAAACAGAACCTTTCTATGATAACCTTTATGCAAGTCAACTTAACGAAGCTTCAACTGAACGAAGCTCTGCTATGGTACAAAAGTTTCGGCAACTGCTAACTGTTTCTAATTCTCTCTCTCTCTTTTACACTCACCCCACAAGACAGATGAGCGCAGCAGCCATGTGAGTACGTGCATTTGGTGTATGCGTCATTCGTGTGGTCTTTTGAACGCCACACGCCGGACAAAGCACACGGCAGGGATTTGGGCCCAGATTTGTTGGAGCTATTAAAAAAAAAAACAGGGTTAACATTTTTTTGTGCAAGTGTTTTATATATAAATCCGCATTTACCTGTTTGCACCAATGTAGGCTCTAAAGGTTGTTGCGGTTGTTGTTGTGGTTGTAGTTGTTGCTGCTGCTCTCGTTGTTGTTGTTGTTGGCGTGGCTTTGGCTTGGGCTGTGCAATCACAATCGTTGCTGGAGCGGGAGTTTGTGCTGCAATTGCCACATCGTATGACGGCGGCGCCTCAACGGTTACAGGCAGCACTGCGGCAGTAAAATCGCTGCTTGGCCTCGGCAGCGGCGTCGGCAGCGGTGCGCTGGGCATGTTGAAATCCACTTCTGGGTAGAGCATGGCACGCTTTTGATCCATGGCTAAGTACGAAGTTCAGCTTTAACTAACTACGACTACCAAATATATAATGAATCAGGTTCTACTCTAGAGGTTGTACAAATCACAGTCCGTAAAGCTTTCTGTTTGCTTTATTAATTGGCAGCTGCGTCAGCAGAGTCGTCGTTTTTTTTTCGTCGCTTTTTGTCTCCTCAACGACTTTGCTGTTTCACTTTCAATGCGCGACTGAATTCAAGTTGAGCGCCAAGCAAATGAGCAGCCAGAGATCTGCTGAGAGCGAGCTTAAAAGCTAAAAACAAACTGGAAATCAAAACTTTTGGCAATCTTTTGGCCGCACTTGCAAAGGTGAAAAACACGAATTTTTTTGTTTTTTAGACACTAACTAACAATGTATTTAAACAATTTATCTAATGTACACAAAATGCCTGCTCTTTTAAAAATACAGGTTTGCATGTAATTAACAGTGTATAAGTATAAGTATTTAGATATGTATGTATCTCACGTAGAACTCTGTATTTGCGACTGTCCAAAAGCTACTGCAGATAAACGTTATTTCTTTTTGTACTTTTGGAGTCCAACATCCGGCCGGTTGTGGCTTCAATTCGGCTTCATTTGCGCAAATAAGTGCCCAGGTACCTGTCGCACATGCCGCAGTAATGATTGGTGTTCATGCAGCTGGAAATGCAGTAGGGCAAACACACACAGCAATAAAGTCTGTAAAAAAAAATAATTAGAAAGCAAGATTCAAGAGTTTTCAATTGATAGTTTTAGTGCACTTGTGTTTTTTTTTAAAAAAAAGCTAATTCTACAATAATTCAAGGTTGATTTTTATTGTTTTTAAAGTCTTTTTATAATTCATTGCAATGACTTAAAGTTCTTATAGCTTTCTCTTATTATTTTTACAACCTTTATTCACTTAGCTAAGACACAAACCACATGCTTCTTAGTTTTTTCCAGCTGTCGCATAATATGGAATTAAGTTTGGTAGCGAGATTTGGCTCTAAATTTCAACAAAGTCTTTCTCATTTCCTTGGCCTAGTTTATTTCGTGTCTTAAATACCACTTTGCTGCACTTTTGAGTTACTAAACTATCGAATTCTTAAATTCTCTGGCATAAGCACATTAGAACAGATAACACTACTATCTATGGCGATTACTCACTGAAGCAAGCACAGCACCAGCGCAATT
Organism: Scaptomyza hsui; assembly: GCA_018152825.1. NCBI lineage: Eukaryota > Metazoa > Arthropoda > Insecta > Diptera > Drosophilidae > Scaptomyza > Scaptomyza hsui. The sequence continues at coordinate 6,292,328 of JAECXO010000002.1, forward strand.
AGATGTGTCCGGGAATTGGGTCTGTAGGAGACGCGAGTGCGTGTGTAATTGTGGCAATAGGGACACTGTACATCCTGCGGCTCAGGCCCATAAGGTGAGCCAGGCACAACAATCACCGTGTGATGTGTTGTTGTCCCAGGTCCCGTTGTCTCGGCGGGTGTGGCCGTTGCCTGATCGTAGCTAGGTGGTGCCACAGGCGGTGTCAGCAGTTGCTGATGTTCCGGCTGTTGCACTTGCCCGGTCACATCGTCCTTGGGCATTTCCAGCGGCGTTTTTGGGTAGACTGGATCCATATTTCTAATTGATGACGAATTTTCTGTCGGCTGTCAATGCGTACTAGCCATGAAAAAACCGAAAACTAGCGACGAACCCAATTGGCTCTTATCAATGAAAGCCATTCGCGCAGTTTTGTGGTAGGTTTCTTTTTACTGCTGTTCATGTTGAAAGCTTCGGGCTGATTGTGTGCTTTATTTGTTTACCTTATGAGCAATTATCGGTAGTGTAGATACAGTGCGTGCTTGATAGGATGAACTAAGTGAAGAACAGAAAATAATTATTGTATTCTAATAATTAACAATAAAAAATCAAAAAAAAATTTAAGACATGCTTTTATATGCTTTCTTGCATACAATGATTAGCTTAGTTAAGATAAATAAAAGTATGTAAAAAAAAAAGTTTAATTATTAAAAAAAAATTTTAAAAAAAAAGTTGTTGAAATTTTGATTACAAGAATCCGGTACAAACAAACAAACAAACAGACAAGTCAAGTTAAATAAAAGCATGTAAAAATAAACAAATTATTTATGATTCAACAAGTAATTTATTATTCAAATCATTATTTCTATGAAAACTTGTGTTTTGTCCAGCAATAACTGTATGTTTATAAACGTGTTGCTTTCGACACCTTGTGTGGAAAATATTGTTTATGTTTATTTGTTTGGCATAAAGGTTTGTGGCATTAATCACTGCTATAGACGCCCACAAATTTGTTGCAATTGCCGCAAAAATGATTCGCACTCATGCAGCTGGTGGCGCAATAGGGCAAACAGGCAAAACACCACAGTCTGCACCACAGACGACAAACACAGAGAATTCAGCATCCGCAGCAATCAAAACAAAAGCACACACCGATAAGATAACCAGAGAGAGAGAGAGAGAGAGAGAGAGAGGGAGTCAGATAGAGCATGATAAGAGATAAGGAAATCTTATTTACCCCACTATGCAAAGTAAAGCAGCCATGCAATGGGTTCGAACACTGGGCGCATATTCCACACGCGTTAGCTTCTGGACATGGCAATGGGGACAGCTAACGAAGCAAGGATCGGGTCCCACAGCAGGAGGCGGTTGTTCTGTAGGCGTGTAATATATTCAATAGGCAACAATTGGCGGCAACTTCAACAGACACACTTACGTTGTATGATTACCACCTGAGTCGCTGCTGTTGCCGGCCTCTGAATGTGCGTCGCCTGCTCGTAACTGGGCGGCAGTTGCTGTGGTTGCAACTGTGCTTGTGCCTCTGGTGGATACTGATAGCTACTTGCCACACCTGGTCCAGTTGCAGCTCCCGCAGCTTGCCTTAAATTCTTTTGCATGATCGGTGTTGTGTTTTTTATCCGCGAACAGTTCCGTTGATAAGCAGCTTTGATTTCATACTCGCCCTCCTATCTCGTTCTGTCTGTAGCAACAATGTTGCCAGCGCTCATGTTGCGGCAATAAACATGTAAAAAGCTCTGAAACTTTCAACACACTTTCTGACTTACCACCAGCTAAATACTTTGGTTACGGTTTGTTTGTATTTGCGTAGGCGGCTTATCGGCTGCTTTTTTGTTTCAAATAAAAATAATATATGTACATGAAACTGTGATTTCAATCGCACGGAATTTATTAGCATGCAACAGAAAATGTTTTGTAGAGCTAATCGCAAATGTTGCAATGACTTTTATACCCTGTGGGGGTATTTAAATGGGGAACATATTAAAAAATCTTTATTCCCCACTGCTGTTTTCTTCAACCTTAAAATCAAACAGCAAAGTATTTGTTGCGAAAACATTTTTGTACAAAGATTGTGAAAAGTTGTTTATTAAACATTTTATTTTATTATCAAAACCACTTAAAACTTGAATCACTTTAAGGGCGTTTTATGAAATTTCAAGATTGTGACTGTTATTGTTGACACGACTGTCGACATTAGATCTTTTAACTAAGTTCCGTTTCTTCTGACAAATTTTGTTATACACACTATATATCCGCAACAGCAGCGATTTAGCATGCTTTGTTTTTGTTGCTGATAAAAGTATTTATGTATACGTGATGAAAATCAAATCAGTTTTTGTAGGAGCCAATGTAGGCACCACATCTACCGCATTTGTGCACCGCCGTCTGGCAGGATTTCGCACAATAGGGAACACAGAAGCAGCAGACACAGCTACGGAAAAAAAATTTCTTAAAGATGGAAGCTAGAATATTTAATGATGGTACTACTTACCCAAGAAGAAACATGAGTAGTGCAATAAGATGCGTCTTAGAATTCGCCTGATAGGTGACCGTGGTTAGATTACGTGCACTGCAAGCGGGACAAGTGGCCATCGCGGGACCGCTGCCCAGGACATTCGGGACGACAGCTAAAACAAGAAAATATCATGATGAAAGTATTTTGTAAGATTTATTTACCACTTCTGCTTACTCTGTTGTACAACATTTACTGGCACCTGACGCATAAAGTGAGTTTCTGGAACAGAATTGGAACCAACATCGCCATATCTTGGCGGAGCTTGTGGGTTAATATTTCTCGAGTCCATTATTGAAAACGACTTGAGTTCTTTCAAGCTTGAAGCGTTACTAAAGTGTTTGGCGCGTAAGCATGTGAAAGAAACCTTAAACAAGAACTTGAGCTGGAATGCAAAGACTCTCTTACTGATAAGGCGTTCAACGGCCATGAGAGCAAAAAAGATTTGTCATCATTTCAAAAGTCACCCTGTATGGTATTTACTTTAAAACATAACGCTAGAACAATGCATGTGATTATATAAATAGCTTATAACAAAAAATTAACCATCGAGGTGCGACTACAAATGGTATCAATTTATTTCAGGTTTTAATTGTGGTTTTGATGTCAGTCATCAAAGGAGTAATTAATGCACAAATGTAAATATGTACATGTTTCTAACAAAGGAAGCGGATAAATAATATAAGGATATGCGCTTTTAATGACATATATTTTCATTGCCTTTCTAATCGACTTTTAAGGAACAGTCTCTTTAGGGGATTATCAAAAAATTTGTACTTTAATAAAGCTTTTTTCTTTATAGTATATACGAATATTATTTAATGGCACTTTAGTATATAAGTAATTATAAAACTACTCTTGTAGCACTACACTTTTAAATAAAAATAAATACAAATACTTTAACAGGCGTAGGTGCCAATAAAGGCATTGCAGGAGCAGCAATAAACATTTAAAATTATTTTTTACTTACAGTGTGAGGCACATAATTAGTGCTATTAAGTGCGTCTTTGTTGTCGGCTTTCTCTCGGTGCGTGTTATCATCTCTATATGACAATTGGGGCACACAATTTTGCAAGATTTAGGACCAACGGCTGTAGACATGTTCGCGTTTATTCCTTTATTTATATTTGGGGAGTGTTTTGTATTTTAGGTCAGCGACGGCTGCTTGGCGTTTTGTTACTGCAAAATAATGCGTGATTGCTGAAATATTTGTTTAAAATAAGCTAACCGCATGGAACAGCTTTAAACAAATAAACACGCCTCAATCAACACTCATTCATATGCAACATTTAAGCTTTTGAGAAAGAGCAAAATGAGTAAGAATTAAGCAACCAATTGTTGCATTGGGTTAAGCTGTCAAGAAAATAAACTTTATTCAAATATACTATATACATATGTATATACATTCGGCAAATTGAAAAGCACTTGAGTTGTTAAAGCTTATTGATATTAAAATATCATTTGAAGGAATTTTAAGTATTTTTAAGTAATAAATGTTTTTTGTAAAACATTTCAAAGGCGCTTCAGTTCTGGAAGGTGCCAACGAAGGCGCCACAGCTGGAGCAGGTGTGTGTGGCACTCTGGCACGAGTCCACACAATAGGGTATACAGCAGCAACAAACTCCGCTGCAAGGCAAACAATTGAGTGTCATTAATCACTGGGAGGGAGGATTAGACGTCACTAGTGTTAACTTACCCCACCAGGCAGATGAGGAGGGCCAGGAGATGCGTCTTGGTGCTGGGCTCATGGTTAACCGTTGTCAACTGACGCGCCTGGCAGGAGGGGCAGGTGGCCATCGTTGGCACACGGCCCAAATAGTTTTGTGCCCCACCTGCAAGAAATGGAAGTGTTGTTTGAACTTGTTTTCCAACCCGTTTCGGTTGCTCATTAACCTTGCATATAGACTTGCGGCTGTTGCACAGTAATTACCGCCGCTGGAGGCACCGACATCATCGGCTCCGTTGGTATCATCGACGGCCCGCCCAAGTCGCCATATTGCGGCGGCGCATCTGGCGCGTGCGGATAAAGATTCGATTTCGTTTCCATTTGCTCAAGAGAGAATTCTGGAGGTCTGAACAGTTTGGTGCGCGTTGAGAAACTAACTCGAACGAAATTCCGCTGCTTAGCCCTTGCCTGTCAGTCATTATAACTGTGTGTGTGTGTGTGTTGTGTGTTTGTGTATCCGTTGGGCATACACAAAAACAAGTACTCGCTGCTGTGCATGAAAGTTTTCAAGAATAAAATAATGTGTCTGCGTGTGTGGGTCTGAAATGGTCAGCATTTTGTTGTTACTATCCAGCTTTATGGGTTTTCCGGCATTGTTGTTTGCTTGAATATCGGCAAACGTCAGCAAAAGAAAGATTACATCTAAGCCCAGAGCTGTTTATTAAATGTATTATATTACGGAAAAATATTGATTTATGGCAAGCTCCTCAAACTGAATTTCATAATTTTGTTTATTAGCAGAAACAAGCATCAGAAGTGGGAGAATATAAATATTTGTATTAAACATTCAATTAAAAATTAAAAGCATTTTGCAAATACATAAGTAAATTAAATTGTACATATTACTGTGTGATTAAATCTCAATTAAAAAAAGTATAGAACAAAACCGGCTTCGGTTTTATAGTTATTCATTCATTTACTAAGCAAAAAACTCCCAGCGCTGCTGGTTTATCCGCCTAGCACTAGATCGTTTATCTAGAAAAACTATATAGCGTGACGTTATGCATTGAGCTATAATCGCATTCCCGGGAGTAAATAATAATAATAAAATGTTTTTAAAATAAAATATAAATAAATGTCGAGCTCGTAATATTTTATTTAATACCGGAATACTCTAATTCTTCTCAGCTCTTAAAGATATTTATTTCTATAATTTAATTTCACACTTACATGAGCCATAAATTACCGTAAATGTTAACTTCATAAGTCACATTTCAAGTTTTTATCCTGATTTTCTTTCTTTTATTCTTATTAGAAGCGTATTCAAGTTTCAACCCATAATTTCTGCACACCACCACAAAAAATAAAGTACATGCGTTTGATAATTTTTTTTCTTTTCAATTTTAATTGAATTTTTGAATTGAAAATTTAATGGTCGGCTTAAATTTCAGCACTTAGCAATGGCAATTGAGCGTGAGGGCCTTTAATTGACTGCTTTGCCCAAATACTGATTACAACAGCTGCAATAATGATCCAAACTGCGGCAACTTTTGAGGCAGTAGGGCAACGGGACCAGGCAAACAAGCCTAAAAAAACCAAAACAAAACAGAGAGATTGCGAATCTTCATATGTATGTTTGTATGTGTATAGAACTAGAAGCTGACTCACCCCGTGACGCAGAGTACGAGTGCGATTATATGTGTGCTTTTATTTGCACGTCGTTCCAGGCGTGTTTGCATCGTGTTGTGGCAACTGGGGCAGCTCATGCGTTGCGGCTCGCGACCCAACAGTGGATTAGCTGTAGCAGTAGTTAATTAACACCTTTAGCCATAAGGGTAGCCACTTACCATTCGTATTGAGCACCAGCACAGCAGGTGACGACACCGGAGCTGTAGCGACAGGAGGCTCCGCTGTGGCCATATAAGCGTAGTTTTTGAGCTTAAGGTCCGCCTCCATTTTGAGATATGAGATAAGAGTTCAAAGTGCAGCAGCTTTTTATAGCTTAAACTGGATGTCAACTTTGACATATAGCTGTAACATTGCGTATACGCAATTATAATATTCATAACATTTAGGGAACAGTTGGAAATTAATTTTAATATTCAATTTCTTTATTAAGTTCGAAAAAAAGCACTCAACTCACACACTGCAATTGGTTCTTTGTCAAATTGCAAATAAATAGCAGTGTGGTACAGTCAAACGGCGCTATAATGAACCACACCTGTTATTTAGGTAATATATTTTTTACTTTATCTTTCTGGATGTTAAGTCAATTTTGAATTTATACAATTATTTTATTTCAAACCAATGCAAATTCAAGTTTTAAACACAATTTTTTTTTTATTTATTTATTGATATTTCATATTTTTAGACATGATTCAAAATTGTTTTCTGCTTTTCGCTTTGCTGTTATTATTTTCTTCTTTTAAGAAAAGTCTCAAAACGTAATTTCATACATATTCGTATTAATATACATTGGATATATGCAGAAAACACTTTTGGTAAGTAGACATTTATATAGTAAAGTAAATGGAGCATTTGTTATAGCGTAGTTTGACTGTGTTTAAGAACAAATAGACGGAGATCTATATAAAAACAGGACACGTGTAGTTGAAGTTTCCATGTATGCTATTCCTGTGCAATTAGGTAAAAATAGCAGCTCGACCCCAAAGAAAAACCATTTTGGTGATTATGGCCAAGTTGTTAGCTTAACGCTCGTAGCTGCCAACAAATGCGTTGCACGAGGGGCAGAAATGCTCCATGTTGCGCGCACAGTCGGTGCAATACAAACAGCAAGCGCAGGGCCAGCAACTAAGTGGAATGAGAAGGATATATAAATAAGTTGGCAATCATTAGTAAAAAAAAAAGTTATTGGTAAAATGTGCTTACCAAGTGAGGCACATGATTAGTGCTATTAAGTGCGTCTTTGTTGTGGCCTTTGGCTCGGTGCGCGTGGTCACCTGTTGATGGCAGTTGGGGCAGACCACATTGCTGGGCTCCGGACCGACAGTAGTGGACATTTTGCTGTTGACCAAACAATAAAATATATGTTATATGTATGTATATGTTTGTGATATCGATTGGGAGTTCGGTGTTGACCTTGAGCTGTTCTGTGTTGAGTTGCACTTTGCGTGTCGATTACCATTGCAATCAGTGCAATGTCATCGGGAAACCACACGTTTTTTAAAACAAGCTCAAAACATGATAACATTCTTTTGTTTTCTACTTTTTAACTGCTAATTGCATATGAAGCTTAACACACTAATACTCGGCTGATAGACTACTTTGGTAATTGTTTGGCATGTGGCAGGCAAATTAATTTTAATAACGCTCTACCACTTTAACCAGCACCCTCTGGATATCATAAGTCATCAATGATGTCAGCAAAATAATTTTCTGCCGCATGTGCCCCATAACGATGTCGTCATTCCAAAAAGAAATGCCTCCAAAAATTTCATATATAAACAAGCTATAAATACCTACAACTATAAGATCCCCTACTCAAACATTCCCAGTAGTATATGTTAAGTAGGGTGTGTCCATCACATTTTGGGCGTGTGTGCCACTATCTTCATCAACTGTCTCACCGGACACTTGGATAATGCTAATGTGTTTGTGTAACGCCTGGCTAATTTATTGCCTGCTTTTAGGCGCACATATTTTATTAACAACACTTGCACTTTTCATATTCAAGCACAATTATTTAAAACAAACATTTAGATTTGGCATGAGATATATATCTGATCGCTGGTAGCTGTCGTATACTCACAATTAAATATATCAAAATATATATATATATCAGATGATATTTCTATTAGCGAGCGATGCCGTCGCGAACTTGTTGCGCGCTGTGACAACGAAAGTGTTTTGAAGTTCGCTACTCCGATGCGCAGCTAAGGCAACCGATTCTTGTCAGGTTAACCTTCAAACGGTGCACAGTGGTCAACTGTCAGCCCAAAAACAATTTATATTTTTCCTTGTATAATTATGTTGGAACACGAACATGCGCGAGCTACCATATACATTATTTGCAGTTGATGAATTAGTATGATTGCAGTTATACTATATTAATAATATTCATTCATGACAGCTGCACAAAATGCTCAAGATATCAAACACTGAACCACAGTAGCATGACAACCGTATCACTTTAGCAACATGTCCCAATTGTCACAGCACGAAATGTTTCCTGGCAGCATGTTGCTGAAACAGTAGCTAGAAACTTAACAAGTTGCGAAAGCCAAGACTCAAACGAACGGAAGCTTTAACAAACAGAACTTTAAAATAAGTTGACAAAAACAAAGAATTTTTTTGCGATAAGCAGAACAATGTTTATCGTTTTCAATATACATGTATGTATATATATTATTTATTTTTAGCAGAGTTAATACATATATAGTAACGTATTCAGCCGTATATTTATTTATCTTGCATAGACTATTATGGACATTTGTTTAGGTTTGGAATTGTTGTTGTTGTTGTCAAATGGAACGAAATGTTTACAATAACTAACTTGAAGCCGGAGTTTTGTTTCAGAAGTGGCGGCATTTTTTGCGTCTTTATCGTATGTATGTAATATATGTTTATACATATATATTTTTGTCAGTTGCTTAGGGCATATTTTGTTTGTATGTGTATGTATACTGTCGGTATATATGTAGCGTATTTATATGCGAATACGTGCTACTGGAATTGTTTTCGTCGCCTCGTCGCTCAGAAGCTGCCAAGGCAGGCTTTGCAGTTGGGGCAGTACTGTGTGGTTTTATAGCCGCATTTGCAGCAGCAGGGCAAACAGACGCACGGCCAGGCACTGTGTGGAGAAGAGAGAGAGAGAGAGAGAGGCGAATAAATGCAATTAGATACGCCGAATAAAAACACAAACACAATTTGAACACTTACAGACAGAGACACAGAAGTGCTGCATACGTATAAGTTGAGCACGTAGCATGGTTCTCCACGGTCATGCGAACGCGAGCATTGCAATAGGGACAGATCATGCCCTGAGTACCGTTATCCACGATGACCGTATTCTGGTGCACCACATTGATCACTTCGGTTGGTGGTGGGTGTGGGTGTGGCGCATACACTGGTGCTGTTGTATGAATCATTTCTGTTGGTGGAGCACTTGGTGGAATTTTCCATCCTGGCGAATCACCGTCGTATGGTGGTGGCTGAGGTGGCAGTCGGTTGTATTCCATAACTGCAAGTTACACGTGTCTGAAAATTACAAGTATTATTATTATTCACGATCGCTCACTCAATAATTGTACAAAAAACGTACACAATTAACAAATTACAATTTTCAAACTGTTTTCAACACACAGTTGTTTTTTTTAAATTATAACTAAATGTTTATTTACACAAGATAAGCCAACTAAGTTTGAAGCGAACGAATCGACCGGCGTCTTCCGCTAAAAACACAAACGAACTGAATAAAGCGCAAAAGGCGCTCGGCACAAAGAAGCAGAGACTGCTTAAAGACAGACAAATTTAATATTGGTGCGAGCGAGCTGTCTATACAAGCTGCATTGACAGTTATGTCTACTGCACAAGGCAAATTTGCAGCTGGCAAAATAATGCAATGCAAAAGAAGAAGATAAAACAGTTGGTTATAATTTTTTAGTTTGGGTAAGGCTTTATGGGAAATAGCTATATTTAAATTCTTATCTTTAAAGACAGCTTTTTTATATCTAGTAATAATTTATAGCCGTTTCGAATAAAATATAACAAAAGGATCGTAGGTTGGCAGCTCTGCATTGCTAAAGCGTAGTGCTGACACAAACCTAGTTTTTAAAATGCACAAAAGTATGCAACACAATCAATATCGTAAATTCAGTTACGATACAAATTTTTATGTTGCAGAAGTGTGAACATTTGACATTTGATTACGTGACATATTGGAGAGCACATTGCACGTAAAAGATTTGGAATGTGTCGTCCAATCCATGTTGTTCAACGCCAGTTGGCAGTTAAGCTGCAAGAAAAGTGTCAAAAGTGCTTACATGGTTGCGCCATAAAATGCCATGTCTCTCAGTGTAAACAGCCATTAAAGTCGAAATTGCTTCTTCATATATGATTCATTTTGATTTGAACGCATTGGTTGCAGTATAATCTTCATATTACATTATTTACCATATTACAAAGCTATTGACACTTTCAACTTTTCATTTGTTGCGTCATCGCTTTTATTGTTCTGACATTTTTTTTCACTAGAACTTATATAAAGTTTAAATATAATCCAAATAAAAATAACAATAATTTTGTCATGTTATATCACTATCACTTATATGTACGCCTTATCAATGATAAAAGAAAAGCCCATATCTAAATTAGTTTCAGTTACGTCGCTGTTTTATTTGTTTTATCAGTTGAATTAAGCTATATTGACATCCACGCACATTAGGTCAGTCCTTGAATTAAACACAATTGGTAATAATTGGAGTGTTTAGATCATTCTTCGGCCCACAAAAGCTCTGCAGACGGGACAGTAATGATTGGTTGCTTGACACGAGTCCATACAGTACGGTACACAAACACAGGGCCAGCAGCTGTGCAAGAGAGAGAGAGAGAGAGAGAGAGAGGTGTGCAAGATTAGATTAAGTATTTTTTGTTTTTGGACTCTCGATTGTCAAATAATTTTGTGGTTTATCTTTATAAACACAAAAATGATTGAAGGTTTTCGAGATAGCAAATAAAATCAAATAGCTTCCAAGAACCCATTGACTCAACTACAATTCCAGTTAAGAAAGTCGGCCAAAAGAAGGTAGAGAGGTATGTAGTGGTTACTTACCCAACTAGACACAAGAGTAGAGCCCACATATGTGTGCGTCCTGTGGGCGCTACTTGAATTGTGGTCACCACATCGTTTTGGCACTGTGGACACCGTATAAATGTGGGATCTGCGCCAACGGGCACCATGGGCCTGGTGGTCGTGTGTATGACAACTGTGGAATGGCCCGGCTGCTGTGTCATGGGCGGATATAGAGGTGGTTGCGTCGGTCCACCCGGATACGGCTGATAGGTTTGTGCTGGCGTATATGTAAGCACTGCGGGCGGCGATTGAAACCGTGCTTGTGCCGGGGGCACGGCCTGCTCCTCGCCCGGCATGGGCTGCTCTGCGTACGGTGGCGGATCCTGCTTTTCCATGATGATTCAGTAGGTGTGTTTATGACTGCCGAAACTGAACCGTTCAGTTTGCGGTTTATTGGTCGACTGAGTTAACACTTTGGCAATCAAGTTTTGATAGTACTAAGCAGAAGGTTCAATAATAAACTAACCATAAATTTATTTGCTGATATCAGAGCTTATCTTCTTTAGCCGTCCAGCTGTTGTCGATTATCTGGAACAAACTTTTGGGAAAAGGGGATCTTTTTTGGTGGTTTGGCCGGTTTTCAGAATAATGTTGTAAAAGATTTGGGTAAGTGGGCGTTACAACTGAATGGATAATCTGTATTATGAATGATACATTGTGTTTATTAAAGAATGCTTAAGTTAAGGAAACTTGTGATCGTTTTTTGAGCCATATGTCATTACCATACCTCCTCATCTAGGCCGTGTTTGAAGAACATCAGAGCTGGAGTTCTCTCGCCATTGATATTTCGATATTCACAGATTGCAACCATGCCGTCGACATCGTTACAGGACTCGCCTGTGATGAATTGAAGTTCTTTGAAACGGCCCAAAATATCCTTAATGGTTTTGTTCATGTTGATTTTCCTTTCCTGCAACTTTGCAAGCACATTCTTCATGTATTTCTCCAGGTATAGAGTGTAGGATTTTTCGTCGCCGAAGGCAGACGATTTTATAAGGCGATGATTAAAAACGATATCAATTTCTGTTTGCGGGACTACATCCGTGACCTCACCAGCTTCCTCCTCCGACGGATTGGCTACATCCCACGGAAATGTGCCTGGGCTGTTGCTGATCAGTTTTCCATAGACTTCGTAGATAACTTCGTTGATTAGTTGCATTTTGTAGGTGTTAGTGAACATTTCGCCACCTGTTATGATATTTGGTGTTCTTTAAACTTTCTTCAACTGCACCGAACCGTGACGACAATTGCCAAGCGCTAAAACTTAAAAATATTTGATTGTTTTTGAGATAACAAATATTTAATTGGTTCCAAGAAGTCTTTGACTCAACTACGATTCCAGTTAAAAGAAGGCAAGGAGGTTGGCATTATATTATTTCTTACCTAACTAGACATAAAAGCAGAGCCCATATATGTATGTGTGCATCCTTTGGGCGATTGAGCCTGTCTCACTGCCTGTTCTTGGCCTGGCTTGGGTTTCTCTGTACGGTGTCGGCTCCTCTTTTTCATGAGAATTCAATTTAATTTATAATTAAAAAAAAAAAACCAACTCTTTTGTATACCTGCTGAAACTAAACCGTTAAGCTTGCGGTTTGTTTTTCTAGTGAGGTTGTACCCATAAATATATTTACTGATATCGCAACCTCTGTCTTTTATGTGCCTACAAGATAACGATGCATGTATATAGTAGTACTAAAAGTATCAAATACTATTTCTGATATAACCCAAAAAGTTGCTCGAGAACACTTAAGTTACTTAAAGAAATAATGGAAATGAAATGAGAAGAGAACGGATTTTTAAACACATTATTTAATAAAAAATACTTTCATTGAAATTCCAAAAAAACCAAATGTTATTGATACAGTTGTAATCGTAGGTTTTATTTTTAGTTAAGTCGTTGTTGGTTATCTTATTTTAAGTAAACAATTCCTAAGTTGTAGATATTAAGTTAACTCTCGTAGGTTCCAATGTAGGAGCCACAATTGGGGCAGGTGTGTTCGGCATTTTGGCAGGAGTCCATGCAATATGGCACACAAACACATGGCCAGCAGCTGCAACAAAAGAAAAACCATTTTAGAAATGTGAATGTGACAAGTGCGAATGATTCACGAGTGATTAAACAAGTGCACATTGCGGTAATGAGTCATTTGTCATGCATTCAACTTGATAACTTACAGGAACAGGCACAAAATCAAGGCGAAACAATGAGTTTTTCCTGTTGGTTGACGCTTGACGTTGGTCAGGACTTCGGCATGACAGGATGGACACTGAACCTGAGACGGATGACTCCCGATGGGCACCACATTTGTGGTGGTCGTTGTCTGTATGATAATTGGTGGTCCTCCGGGCTGGTAGGTCTGTGCTGGTGTATATCCTTGACTCATGTTGAAAACTAGAACTATATTAATCCTTAAACAGTTTAGAGTGGTTGACTGAGCGGCTTGAACGTTTTCTTTTAACTGAAGCCTATATATTGTGTTAGTCCACAACCAACTGAGTTTTCATTTTGATATGGTATCGCGTTATCTTATAAGGTGTGGCCATAACTGATAAAAAACAATACACGGAGAGAATGAGAGTGAGAGAGCTCAGGTACAAACGGGGACTTTTCACGATTGCTTGTCTCACTTTTCACTTAACACAAATCCTCTATTGTTAATTGTTATTATTATGTTCAATTTAAGCATCATTGAGTGTTATCAATTGAGCTGACTCAGCGCATATAAAAAACACAAATGCGAAGTGTGCGCGTTTTTACGTATTTACGTATTTACAACTAGCTTTGTTATAAAGCTGACTCATTTCGTTAGTTGATAAAATTTGGAAACTACTGATAACATTATTAACAACATGTAAGATAGCTCGACCAAGTTTGTTTGTATCTAACTTTTATATATAATCGAGCGAATAAGAAGACAAAAATGCAACTCTCTTTTCTACTTTATCTTCTTTAACAGTTTTCAATGGGTCAAGAAGGAACGTCACATTTGTTGAGAGTGTGCTTTCAAGGTTTTTGATAGTACTAATCACAAAGTTTATGAACCTTTCTATGTTAATAAAAGAATTCAAATTTATCCAAAAATCTCCCTAAATCAGATAACTTTATAAGCTTTTTAGGGTTAGATCAACTTGTCTTTTGTTAAGGGGTCAAAGATGTTTCCTTCTGCTTGTTAAATACATTTGCACAACCTCGTAAGACAAAGGAACTCAATTTCCAAAACGTGTTTTCAAGGTTTCTGATAGTTAAAATCACAAAGTTTATGTACCTTTTCATGTTGATTTGACGGATTTCAAAATTCAGAAACGATCTCATAAATTAAGATAGCTTTATGAACTTTACTAGGTCAAAAGATTTCTGTCAGCAACATAAACGTATTTAAATGAACCTGTCTGTTGTTGCTAAACAATTAAGGGTCGAAGTTGCAAGTTAAATACTTTGATATAATTTTTTTTTATTTTATCAATATCATAAAGTTTCTTGTTCTTTTTAGCCGTTTTTGTGAACAGCTTCTTACAGCGCTTTTTTTAAACACTTGAAGCCAATTCTTTTTTCTCAGTGATCTCATAATCGCAGATAGCTTCGTTGACGGAACTTATAAAAGATAATATGGGGTCTGCGTGTAGTATGTACCCATTATCAATTTGAGCTCAAGATTATAGTAAATTGTTTGCTTGAATGTTAGAACGCTTTGATTGTGGAGTGATTCAGTTTTAAATACTATTTCTTACAGTTTTCTAGATTATAAAGCGTATGACTTATGCAATTCCAAGGGAATACTGTGCCATAAAACTTGTAGAAAAACCCATAGCCAAATAAAGCCAATGGCTTTCGTGAACAATTCAGGTACTCTATTTTTAGGTAGTGAAAAAAACAACTGCGTATACGTAATAATTTACTTGATATACAATATGTACAATTTATTTTAGTTTCGCTTAGTCGTCAATATAATATAATTCGTTCAGAGTTAATTTATAGAACAAGTATGTAAAGAACTTATATTTATACAAAGTACAGTTAATTGTCATAGGTGCCAATGTAGGAGCTGCAATTGGGGCAGTAATGATTGGCATTCTGACAGGAGTCCATGCAATAAGGCAGACAAACACAAGGCCAGCAACTGTAAAAGGGTAGAAAAGTTTTAATTAAAGCAATTATAAAGTAGTTAAATAAATAGTGTTTTGAGGCTAACGAATTTGCAAACTGAACAAGTGTTTTTTTTTTGCGTATTTATAACAAGACTAACTGATAATGAGGAAGTAAAAATATAAAAGTTTTAAAGTGCCACTAAAACAGTTTTGTTTAAACTATCAACAGAGAATCTATCTACATATGTATAAATGTATGTATAAGTTAAAATAAACATGTGTATCTATAACAAGCATATAATAAACCCTTTTCTTTCTCCCACATTGAAATATGGCATTGTGGCAGTTTAACGCTGCTGTTTTTTTTCTTTTATTTTTTCGCTTTGTTATCTCATTGAACTCCACACAGCCAACAGTTGAGATAACAATGTTACACACACTTATACATCCACAATCACATAGATAAGCGTTACTGGTTTTTGAGCGAATGTCATTTATGGTTGCAACCAAATGAAACCGATTGAAGTGATTCACCTGAACAAAAGAAAACTCACATGAACAAACAGAGAATGAGGGCCCAGCAATGGGTGCGACTAGAGGGAGTACTCTTCACGGTGGTCACCACCTCCGCCTGGCAGGATGGGCAACGGATGCGCGTCGGTCCACTGCCAATGGGAACCAGATTCGACGTGGTCGTCGTCTGAATAATCACTGTCGATTGCTGTGGTGGCTGTGGCATCGGTGGATAGAGGGGCGGCTGGGTGGGTCCAGCCGGATACGGCTGATACGTCTGTGCGGGCGTATAGCCGTGCTGTGGTTGCGGTTGTGGCATTGCACTATACGGCGGTGGCTGCTTGCTGTCCATGATTACTTTCTCTCTCTCCCACGAGTCTTACTGAACTGCACCGCTTGCTGGTTGTCGTTAAACTGAGGCCTGGCAGTTAATTGTTGGCTAAGTATACACAAATAAGCCTATTGCTACGTTCGCTCCCTTCTAACCACAAAATGTAGCTCGTATCTTATCTGTTGATTTTATTTTGCTGCTCTGCGATTAGCTGGCAAACACCTTGGCACATTGTTAGCCAAATTAGAGGCTTAAACTTCTGGCAGTTTGTTTCCGTTCATCACAGATATGCTATATGATTTTTAATATACATATATGTATATATATTTATTAAAAGACCAGTGCAAATTCCATGCAAATTGCGCTCATGACTCATACTTTTGTGACGTCTGTTTGTGCTTTTGATTCAGTTTCAAGGGGGCTGGGCCTATTTCACAACGATGTTACACTTATACAAATTTGTATTGGCATATTATTGCTTATTAGCAAGCGGTAAATGAACTGTTTGCAGCATTCGATTGCTAAGTACCCTGACTTTTGCAAAAGCTTAACAAATATGAAGATAAGAGATTATATTTAAACATTCTAAACAACGATTAAGAAATGGGTCTAGACTCTACACAATTGACGTCACAGCTAGGCAAAAAATGATATCAATGCTTACTGATAAAAAAAACTTTAAGATCAATAGCAAATATAATTGATCATATACCACACATAAAACTTGACTCGACCTGTGAATATTTAATAACAATAATTACTGACTTGCGTTAATTTTGCTTATCAGCGCAATATGTCGAAAGAAAAAAAATGAGTTAAGAGAGTCGCTCTCAAAACGGTACTCTGGAAAAAGCTCACATTGTGAATGGATCGTCAGAGCTTTCGGGCATTGGTGAAAGCTTTTCTTGTAGCATTTAACTTTTTAACTCTACCTTGGCGCTTTCAAGTTCAATCGTTCAACGGTTGAGCCATGGAAATAATGTTAGGCAAATACTACAAGCTTACTGAGATCAAAAAAAGAGAAGAAAACAAATACAGAAATAATAACGACAACTGGTTTCAAAATTACAAACACTCGGCACTAGATAAACATTTGGCTAATGTTTTTTGTTCAAGAAAATTGTTACTGTACAATAACCCAATTTAAAACTAAATAAGAAACACTTGCGGCAACCAACAAGTTCCGCAGTTATTCAACATGAGCCGGCAACTAAAGTTCAGCATCCAATCGCCAGCTGGTGAGGAGTTCCACTCGGACCTAGTGGAGATCAATTTGAATGGTAGTCTCGCCCAGGCCAAGCAGCAATCGGCTCAGGCGCTGGATGAGCTGCTCCAATCCAGAACTCTGCCCACACATCGCGGCTATCCCTATGGCTATGGCGACACAGATGACGAGCCGGACTTTTACTTCTGCAAGAAGTCCAACTCAACTGGCCAGCTGGCCGAGAAGGTATCGCCACCCACACCAGCCGCCACCAACATCAGCTGCCTGCGACAAATGTATTGTCCCGAGTGCCATGAGCGATTGCACGAGGAAGGCGTTCGCCTCGAGCGCCTTATAACACTGTGGTGAGTATAGATGCAGATCTTTGTTCTATGCTTTTGCTAACTGTTGCCCAACTGATGTGTTGCTGATGCAGCTGTTTTGCTTTGCTGCCCATTTATCCCTGCTGTATGCGACGCTCCAAAGACGACTGCAAGGTTATTTGCGGCAAGTGCGGCTACTTGTTGGGTGCCTGGAAGCGACAATGAAGCACTCTTCATTTACTCTTGTTACTTTTTCTTACGTTTTTTGTTTATGAATTATTTTGAGTTTTGTGTTTTTAGTTTTTAAGCATTAACTGACCTTGTAACGCGTGGGAAGCTACGAATAATTGTTTATTTGTAATACCCTGTAACGTATGAAAGGGGTATAATAGGTTTGTCAATTGTATATAAAAGTAAGTTAAGTATATCTTAGCCATACACACACATCTTCATATTTAGTTTGGATTAATTTGATACAATTATCACATAACTGCGCACAGGGTATCTGCTAGTCTGGCACCCTCAACTACATCACTCTCACTTGCTTTTGAAGAAGCGCACGCACCGTGAGTGTGAGAGAGAGAGAGAGAGAGAGAGAGAGAGATCAACTTACTCTCTGCCTTGCTGCTCTCTATTGTTCGATCTCTTTGCCAAGTGGTTATTATTTGTGCCAGTCGCAATGTCAAGCGCACCGAAAATGTTGCACGATCTGGACCAGGAGCTGGATAATCTCTCTGCAGAGACTGCCACACTAGAGCTGGCACTCGAAGAGGTGGAGGAGCGGTATCCACCAAAGCCACAGCTGCGCTTCTACAGCGTTGGTCCGAGCACCTATCGTGTGCGTTGTCCCCTGTGCCAGCAGCGTTCTCGCTCTGAAACGGTACAAATGACAGGAGCTTTGGGTCAGCTCAGCTGTTTGCTATCCGCTTTATCCTGGTAAAGTGCAAAGTGTTGAGAGCTAACAGCTACAAATATATAATTGCTATTGTTTTACTTGCAGTTGTTTTCCCATCTTTGCGCTGAGCTGCGTTTATTCCTGCCTCCAGAGTCGTCTGAAAAGTAAACGAGTCTTTTGCAGCAGCTGTGGCGGACATTTGGGCTTCCACTGGCGTCCTATTTAGTTATTTGTTATTACTGTTCCACATTTTTGGCCACATTTTCGCAAGTGCTCTACTATAAATAAACGACGCAGCGCAGCTGTTTGCCAAATTTTCAGCATTTTCTTTTTCATAAGTACTCATATTTCGATCAACGCCACTTGGTTTTGGATACATCTTGCTTGCTGTTGTTTTTATTTGTGCCCCTCAATCTTGCTCTTTCTATCATTCTCTCTCCACTTAATATTGAGGTTTTTGCTATTTGTTTTGGCATTTCGGGCGCATCTCTTCTAGGTTTCTTTTTTAGTTGCTCTGCGTTCGTCGTTGTCATCAAATGGCCAGCACTGAGAGTCTGGACGGCAGCGCCTGTGATTATGGCGGCATCTCAGCTGTGCCACAGGTTGGTCATTTGCCCCCGCACCCGCTAGAATTTGTCTGCCCCGCCTGCCAGCAGCTCCAAACAAGCTGTGTAGAAAGCGAAGCAGTCACTATCCTGCAAAGGATTGCCTGCACCCTAAACTGGCTGCTTTGTTGGTAGGTATTAAACTATATTAACCACTTATGCATACATCTCATACTTTCTCAGTAATCCCATACGCTGGAACGGTCGGCATGATATCAATCACTATTGTAGTGCCTGCGGCTGCTTTATTGGACGCCACATCTCATTGAGTTGGTATAAGCGCGCTTTGTTCCGCATGCAACGCTCCGAGGTGGAGGACAATGGACGTTGGCAGCGATTCCGCAAGGTGGAGAAGGAGCAGCTGGACGAAAAGAAGCTGGGCAAGCAGCGTGCAGCACTTAATCAAACCTAAAAATAAATATTGTGCATAAATAATTAAGTTTTTAATCAGATTTTTTAAGCTCAAAGCAAAGTAAATAAAGAATGTGGTATATAAATGACATGTCAATAAATGAAATTACTTCATAAGTTCATTTAATTCATTTTTCACATTCAAATTAAATTGTCTACCCCTTAAAAGCTAGTTGCTATAAAACAAAACAAAACCGCCTACTGCTCTAAACGCTGATCTACAGCATTAAGCTTTTAAGCAAATCCGCGTCAGAGCGCGCCTCGCAGCTTTTTGTCAATTAAAATACTTCGCTCTCAATTAAAGTTCGCTCACATATGTACATATGCTGTCATAGACCAAACAAACGTGCTTCTCACAATAAACATCAATTGAAAACCGGGTCTTCCAGCTGACCGCTGGACTGCAAACTCTTATCGCGGCAAAGCAATTAAAGTACTCAAAAAAGAACACCCTATCGTTCTTAACAACGCTTTGCATTTAAAGTAGCAGCAGAATATACGCTTTTGTTTAGTTTATCGAGGAATTTCGTCAGGAATAGACGCGCAGACATGTACTTGATATTGCTGGTAACCTTATCGCTAGCTTTGCTAGTGCATTATGTAAGGCGCAAATACACCCACTGGCAACGCGAGGGTGTGGAGGAGGAGCCAGCTAAATTTCCATTTGGTGTATTGGACGATATGGTGAAATGCAAACGTGGATTCGGACCAATTATTGGCGATATCTACGATCGACACCGTTCCAAGCTTGTTGGCATCTACATGATGCACAAACCCACTTTACTGGTGCGAGATGCGCAGTTGGCACGTCAAATGATGACCAGCGATTTTGGCAGCTTCCACGATCGTGGTATTTATGTGGATGAGAAGCACGATCCGCTGTCGGCAAGTTTGTTTAATCTACAGGGTTCCTCGTGGCGTAATTTACGCAACAAGTTGACGCCCTCGTTCTCCTCGGGCAAGATCAAGGGCATGTTCAGCACAATTGATGATGTGGGCGACAAACTGGTTCAGCATTTGATTGGCGTCATTGAGCAGGCACCAGGAGAACAAATCGAAATGAAGGAGAAAACAACCACCTATGCCATTGATATAATTGGCTCGGTGATCTTTGGTCTGGATATCGATAGTTTTACTCAACCTAATAACGAATTCCGTTCCGTCAGCAATTCTCTTCTGTTGGACGTTAGTCTTCCCGTCAAGCTCCACAACATGGCTTCGTTTACATTTGCACCGTAAGTAAACAACTTTTCTGAATCTGTAAATCATTCATGATGTTGTTTTTGCAGTCTTGCCAAGCTCATGAATCGTTTGGGCTTTAAGAATACAGTGATGATCAGGCTGCGAGACATGATGCAGCGTACCATTGAGTTCCGGGAGAAGCACAATGTCGTCCGCAAGGATCTCCTTCAACTGCTTATCCGCTTGCGAAACACGGGCAGGATTGGTGATGATGATGACGAAGTGTGGAACGTTGAAACGGCACAGGAGGAGCTTAAATCTATATCTATCGAGAAGATCACCGCCCAGGCTTTCCTATTCTATATTGCTGGCTCGGAAACCACAGCAGCTGCTTCTGCCTTTACCCTCTATGAACTGGCCATGTATCCGGAGCTGTTGAAGGAAGCACGCGATGAGTTGGATGCTGTTATGGAACGCCATAATCTTAAGCGGGGCGATAAGTTCACTTATGATGCTGTGCAGGATCTGAAATTCTTGGATCAGTGTGTAATGGGTTAGTCTTTGATATACTGTATCTTGCTGATGCTCAAGATTTGTCATTAATGATCCTATTTTCCTGAACAGAAACCATAAGAAAATATCCTGCTCTGCCCTTCCTTAACCGTGAATGCACTCAGGACTATCATGTGGCTGATTTGAACTACACGATCAAGAAGGGCACGCCCATTCTCGTATCTCTCTTTGGTATGCATCGCGATCCCGCCTACTTTCCCAATCCCATGGACTACGATCCTCACAGATTTGATGCCGACAATATTAACTACGATCCCACAGCTTTTATGCCCTTCGGCGAGGGTCCCAGGCATTGCATAGGTATTGCATAGGGTATCTGAAGTTACTTGTGAATCTTGCTAATTATCTTTTCTTTCAAAAGCACTACGCATGGGCAAGGTCAGTGTCAAGGTAGCTTTGGCCAAGGTTCTGGCAAACTTTGACTTGGTACCAGCTCCACGTAAGGAACTTCAATTCCGCTTCGACCCTGCACCGGTGCTTATACCTGAAGGAGGCTTACATATGCGTCTAACAAAGCGTACATAAACATTTGATTGAGTTTATAAACTTGTTAAATATTATACAAATATATTGGAAAAACTATTAACAAAGTATTGAAGTTTGATCTCATAAAATATCTTAATCTCACTTTCTTAATAACAGTTATCAAACAGCTGAGTTAATTGTCTCTTGCTCATACCTAGCTAAAATTTTATACACCCTTTTAATAATATAACAAAATATTTGTATGTCTTAAGAGTTAGCTCAATTTTATTCCAGCATCTCTAAAGGTGTTTCCAGAGCAAAGACTGAAATATATACACATAAAAAAAAATTTAAAAGCCATTCTGACAGTTCAAGTGGTTTATTTTATTTGTATTAACCATATCGCATATATAGCTAAATATCTGTCCGATATTCTATCGACAGTATTTCGTAATGTGTGACGCTCTGAAATGTTTCACATTTGTTAAGCAAATAAACAAAAAAAAACAATTTGTTTGTTGCTCTCTCTCTCTCTCCCTCTCTCTCTCTCTTTCTCTCTCTCACTCTCTCTCTGATTGTTTTTTTTTCGCAGCTTGTTCTGCTTGGCAGGCCACACAAAGAATTCAGCTCCAGATCAATGATGATGACATCATATGTTTAGCTATGCGATCCAACTAAGAGAGCAAGAGATACATTGCGTATACGCACCCGTTGCCTTTTCCTACTCTCTTTCTCTCAGACAATTTGCTCTTTTTACTCTGCTCTGGTTTTGTTGTCTTTTGTCGTTCCCGCCAGTTACAATGGAGACGCAGACGCTGCAGATCAAACTGCTGCCGGCACAGACAGCCGAAGAGCGTGCCCGCAACATTATAGCCAATGTGGTGGTCGAGGGTCATCAGGCATCGCTGGTGCCTTACATGGATGACCACGAGCATGAGCATGAGAAGATTACACTGCTCACACAGCTAGATGCTGCCCCTGCCCCATCACAGCCTCGCTTGCGTTACTATTCGCCAGGGCCATCTACCTACAAGCTGCTCTGTCCACTGTGCCGCGAGAGAAGCGATGCGGCAGTGATGCGTGCCGCTGGTTGCAAGGACGCCAGCTGCTGCCTCAGTCTACTTTCCTGGTAACGGAACGTAAAACATCTTTTAACACTCCAACTTATTTATAATCATTTTCTTTTGTCTTAGCATTTTTCCCATCTTTTGGATCTGTTGTGTTTGCACCTGGTGCGGCTGTAATCGAGAGTGGACCACCAAGGGCGTCTATTGCAGTCACTGTGGCGGCAAACTGGGCATCCAAGCCAAGTCCGATTAAGTAGTTAAAATATCATATCATGACAGCATTAAGCTTTGAAGCAAATCCACGTCAGAGCGCGCCTCGCTGCTTTTTGTCAATTAAAATACTTAGCTCTCAATTAAAGTTCGCTCATGTATGCTGTCATAGACCAAACAAACAATATACAACAATTGAAAACCGGGTCTTCCAGCTGAGCGCTGGACTGCAAACTCTGATCGCGGCATACAATAACAACGCTGTGCATTTAAAGTAGCAGCAGAATATACGCTTTTGTTTAGTTTATCGAGGAATTTCGTCAGGAATAGACGCGCAGACATGTACTTGATACTGCTGGTAACCTTATCGCTAGCATTGCTAGTGCATTATGTAAGGCGCAAATACACCCACTGGCAACGCGAGGGTGTGGAGGAGGAGCCAGCTAAATTTCCATTTGGTGTATTGGACGATATGGTGAAATGCAAACGTGGATTCGGACCAATCATTGGCGATATCTACGATCGACACCGTTCCAAGCTTGTTGGCATCTACATGATGCACAAACCCACTTTACTGGTGCGAGATGCGCAGTTGGCACGTCAAATGATGACCAGCGATTTTGGCAGCTTCCACGATCGTGGTATTTATGTCGATGAGAAGCACGATCCGCTGTCGGCAAGTCTATTAAATCTACAGGGTGCCTCGTGGCGTAATCTACGCAACAAGTTGACGCCCTCGTTCTCCTCGGGCAAGATCAAGGGCATGTTCAGCACAATTGATGATGTGGGCGACAAACTGGTTCAGCATTTGATGGGCGTCATTGAGCAGGCACCAGGAGAACTAATCGAAATGAAGGAGAAAACAACCACCTATGCCATTGATATAATTGGCTCGGTGATCTTTGGTCTGGATATCGATAGTTTTACTCAACCTAACAACGAATTCCGTTCCGTCAGCAACTCTTTTCTGTTACCCGTTAGTCTTCCCGTCAAGCTCCACAACATGGCCTCGTTTACATTTGCACCGTAAGTAAACAACTTTTCTGAATCTGTAAATCTTTCATGATGTTGTTTTTGCAGTCTTGCCAAGCTCATGAATCGTTTGGGCTTTAAGAATACAGTGATGATCAGGTTGCGAGACATGATGCAGCGTACCATTGAGTTCCGGGAGAAGCACAATGTCGTCCGCAAGGATCTCCTTCAACTGCTTATCCGCTTGCGAAACACGGGCAGGATTGGTGATGATGATGACGAAGTGTGGAACGTTGAAACGGCACAGGAGGAGCTTAAATCTATATCTATCGAGAAGATCACCGCCCAGGCTTTCCTATTCTATATTGCTGGCTCGGAAACCACAGCAGCTGCTTCTGCCTTTACCCTCTATGAACTGGCCATGTATCCGGAGCTGTTGAAGGAAGCACGCGATGAGTTGGATGCTGTTATGGAACGCCATAATCTTAAGCGGGGCGATAAGTTCACTTATGATGCTGTGCAGGATCTGAAATTCTTGGATCAGTGTGTAATGGGTTAGTCTTTGATACACTGTGTCTTGCTGATGCTCAAGATTTGTCATTAATGATCCTATTTTCCTGAACAGAAACCATACGAAAATATCCTGCTCTGCCCTTCCTTAACCGTGAATGCACTCAGGACTATCATGTGGCTGATTTGAACTACACGATCAAGAAGGGCACGCCCATTCTCGTATCTCTCTTTGGTATGCATCGCGATCCCGCCTACTTTCCCAATCCCATGGACTACGATCCTCACAGATTTGATGCCGACAATATTAACTATGATCCCACAGCTTTTATGCCCTTCGGCGAGGGTCCCAGGCATTGCATAGGTATTGCATAGGGTATCTGAAGTTACTTGTGAATCTTGCTAATTATTTTTTCTTTCAAAAGCTCTTCGCATGGGCAAGGTCAATGTCAAGGTAGCCGTGGCAAAGATTCTGGCAAACTTTGACTTGGTACCAGCTCCACGTAAGGAAGTTCAGTTCCGCTTTGATCCTGCACCAGTGCTAATACCTGAAGGAGGCTTACATATGCGTCTAACAAAGCGTACATAAACATTTAGTTGAGTGCTTTAATACATAAGTTTATAAACTTATTAAATATTATACAAATATATTGGAAAATCGATGAACAAAATATTGGAATATGATTGAAACTTAGCTAGCTTAAGCACAACAGTCAACGTTAAGATGTATATCAAGCTTTAAGACCAATTAAGTCGGACTAGACTGTTAAATACAATATCTTAATCTCACTTTTTTAATGACAGTTATCAAACAGATAAGTTGATTGTATCTTGATTATTAAACTAATGCGTAAGGTTTAATTATATATACCCTTTAAATGGTATAGCCAAAATAATTGGTAATCTTTAATTTTTTTCAGCCGCCACTTAAAAAGAGTTAGCTCAATTTTATTCCAGCATTTCTCAAGGCGTTTCCAGAGCAAAACCAGACTGAAATATGTAGACATAAAAAAAAATTTAAAATCAATTCTGACAATTCTGAAATGTTTCACATTTGTTAAGCAAATAAACAAAAAAGCAATTTGTTTGTTGCTCTCTCTCTCTCAATATGTTTTCTTTTTCGCAGCTTGTTCTGCTTGGCAGGCCACACAAAGAATTCAGCTCCAGACCAATGATGATGACATCATATGTTTAGCTATGCGATCCAACTAAGAGAGAATGAGATATATTGCGTATACGCTCCCGATGCCACTCTTACTCTCTCTCTCTCTCTCTCTCTCTCTCTCTCACTCTCTCTCAGACAACTTGCTCTTTTAACTCTGCTCTGGTTTTGTTGGCTTTTGTCCGACCCGCCAGTTACAATGGAGACGCAGACGCTGCAGATCAAACTGCTGCCGGCACAGACAGCCGAAGAGCGTGCCCGCAACATTATAGCCAATGTGGTGGTCGAGGGTCATCAGGCATCGCTGGTGCCTTACATGGATGACCACGAGCATGAGCATGAGAAGATTACACTGCTCACACAGCTAGATGCTGCCCCTGCCCCATCACAGCCTCGCTTGCGTTACTATTCGCCAGGGCCATCTACCTACAAGCTGCTCTGTCCACTGTGCCGCGAGAGAAGCGATGCGGCAGTGATGCGTGCCGCTGGTTGCAAGGACGCCAGCTGCTGCCTCAGTCTACTTTCCTGGTAACGGAACTTCGAACATCTTTTAACACTCTAACTTATTTATTTATAATTATTTTCTTTTGCTTAGCATTTTTCCCATCTTTTGGATCTGTTGTGTTTGCACCTGGTGCGGCTGTAATCGAGAGTGGATCACCAAGGGCGTCTATTGCAGTCACTGTGGTGGCAAAGTGGGCATCCAAGCCAAGTCCGATTGAGTAGTTAACATTTAAAATCACAAAAATGTCATACATAAAATGTTGAGTATTTTATTGTATTTTTTACGCACTAATTAAAAATTCATTTATTTATTTATTACTCAAAGTTTTAATTTATCTTGGAAATTTAAAGCTCACTAAACTATATTTTTGTGATTATTAAGGAATTTCATCACTTAAATGTTATTAAGTTTTTTAATTACCTGTTTTATGTTAGAAGTTTTCAGAATTTTTTATAAGTTTGTACATTTATATATCATTTGTCTTCACAGCAAAAAAATTTGCCATAGACATCAATCATTAATGTCAAATAGCTTTTAGTTCAATTAAAATGATATAAATGCCACACATAGTTCGTTATAATTCTATTACGCATCTAACTCAATTAAAGATGAAAACTAAATCAGCACTCTTCAGACTCTCTTGCTCTGCTCTCCGCTCTCTGTGTTCTGTCTCTCACTCTCCCGAGTACTGCTGTGGAAACAGGTTGCCCCTTGGCTCTGGCCACAATACGCTTTCAGTTTAGCTATTTGTTCAGCTATGGCGACAACAAATGTGGAGGAAGAACAGCTGGCAGCGGCCAAAGTCAAAGCGCAGGAGGCGCAAAAGGAGCGCGATATCTATGAGAACTTTGCCACACCGCTCGCTGGCACCTTCCTCAACCTGCCACATGAGTCTGTGGTGTTGAAGTGCCCGTCCTGTGGCATCAAGGATCAGAGTGTGCTGGAAAACGATCTCAAATGGTGGGCCAGTGAACTAAATCGCATCGTTGGCTGTCTTTTTGTGTAAGTTGTTTTTAAAATTCCAAGCAACTGCAAAGTAACTAAGATCTTTTTGTTTCCTATTTAGCACGTTTTGTTGCTGCTGTTGCATGAATTATATTGTGCCCTGCAAGCAAACCGATCGCAGCCATTATTGTGGCAACTGCGGCTGCTACTTTGGACGCGCCATGAAGCGACACCAACCACTCAAAATCAAAGCAAGCGCCAGCCAATAGACAGCCCAAGAAAACCACATACACTGCAACAAACACTTAAGATCACAGCTACACATTATCTCATCACAGTGGTCGCTCGAGAATTAGAACGTTTTGTTTCCAGAAATTATTTTATTTGACAACTAATTCTTAACTATTGAAAATTGAAGCTCAATAGTGTATTTATTTATTTTAATTTTATGTAAAAAAAAGAGTTAAAGACCTAATTTAAACTTGTTTTATTTATATTATTTTCGCTAATTTGAAACTTTCAAGATGTTCTCAAAAAAAAATTTCCATATTCAACAGTTTCAGAACGGAAAAAAACAATCTACATTATTTCTCATCACTTATTGTTTACTCTCTTGATTTTTCACTACATTTTCTTAATTTCCACACGCATATTTCAAATATTTTCGCTGTGTTCTACACAATGCGAACGCTCTCCAAAAACCCGCTGCTCAGTATCCATTGGCACGCGGTGCGAATAACATATCACAGCATTTGTTCTCAATTTGAATCGCTTTGAACACTTCGGAGCATGTCGGAGGAGACTACACCCGTTTACTTTGCCGTTGGGCCCAACGAGCGTGAGATCACCTGCCCCCACTGTAAGGTGCTGGCGAAGACGCGTCTGGTGCGCTCCTGGTTGCGTTGTTGCACCAAGCGGCATCATTGCGGCGCCTGTGGGGAATACCTGGGCGTCTACAGACGCCCTCAACTATAAAACATTGCTCTCTCATCCAACATTATAAGTTATGGAATGACAATAAATAGATGCTGCTGTTGAATACTTTAATGTTTCGTTTGTTTTGCTCACGAGTGAGAGAGAGAGTCTCTCTCTCAGCAGTGTTTCTCTCTGTTTGGGGGTCTTGTGTTGTGTGCTGGGGCGTCGCTGGTTTCAGTTACGCGCTGAACAGCAAAGCGATCGCACAGCAAGATGACCAAAGTGGAGCCGCAAGTGATTGCCATAAGCATCTCCAGCAGCAAGCCCCAAGTGGGCTATCTGCAGAAGGAATCCACAATGGTTAATTGTCCCGCCTGTGAACACTTTGAGATGAGCATTGTGCAACATGAGGCAGTCACAACTCTTCAAAGGCTGCTAAATTTAACAAAAATATGGTACGTTTAATGAGTTTTTTCAGTCAGTATATTTTATAAGCCTGATTGATTTGCAGTAAAAAATGGTCTGGACGCATGGATATCAATCATTATTGCGCTCACTGTGGCTGTTATATTGGACGTTATGTGCCCATTGGTTGCTACGAACGTTGCATATCCCGATCAGCACGAAAACAGGCCGTTGTGGATGAGATGCGACTAAAGACAAAGCCAAAGGATTGCGCGGTGCGTGCACAAAAGTCAAGGGAACAAATACTGGCCAAGCGAGCCGAGAAACGTGCCCAAAAGGAAGCCCAAAGCCAAAGCCCAAGCCAAACTGTTGTACCAAAGTAAAAAATTAAAATAAATAAAACAAAAGCTTTTCACTAAACAGAATTTAACTCAACCGCAAAACTAAATTAACTGCGGTTGTTGTCTTGGCTAAGTTAGCTTTAACCGAAACCAAATTGAAGAAATAAGCTTTAGGTATTTGTTTGAATTTGCAACGTGCACAGGTATAATCGAAAACTAAAATTGCCAAACAAATCTATAAAAATTCACTATTGGGACGTATACAGTTTTTCTCGCGATCATATATGGCCAAGAAAGTCTCACAGTTGGAACAGTGTAGATATTCACAGTTATCACTCGGACTACAACAGGGCATAAAGCAAAAGGGCCAAAAGCCGAGCACACAGCAAGTTGAGCAATCGTTGTGTGCATAAAACTCGCCACTGGTTCTAATCAACGGACGTTGCTTGTTACCACAACAGGGACAATAAATACAGCCCTCAATTGGTATCCAACGCTCAATGGAGCTGCGATAATATTGTCGTCGATTTTTCTCCGTTGAGTCCAATGTCCTTGGTTTTTTCCCTTTCTTTGTCCTCAATTTTAATTTATCCTCGCTTTCGCCCTTTTGACTGCTGCTGCGCTGCAGCTGCTGCTGCTGCTGCTTCTGCTCCTTCTGCTGCATGTCTGCAGAGAAAATAAGTTTGTCGGCAAGCTTCTCTAGCATATATGTATATGTATATAGATTTAATCACTTACAGCGTTCCGCCTTGTCGGCCATTTCATCCTCGGACATGCCTGTCATCTTGGCAATCTCCGAGATGCGCTCCTCGCTGATGCCATGGTCGGCAGCCAGCTTGTGCATTTTGGCCACCTTATCAGTGTCATTGGTATCCAGCATCTCCGGATGATCCTTTCGGATGTGATTAACCAGGCAACTGGTGTTATAGCGCGAACACTCCAATATTTTGAGACACTTCAAGCACCTAACATAGTTCACATCGGGTGTTTGTTTTGACATAATATCAAATGTATAAAATAACTTGAATAATTGTGATAGTATTTTTTCACTTTTAAAACTAACGCTCAAATTTTAAAATATATATTTGTTTGCTGTGCTATAAGAGCCTAAAATGTTGTGAGTGAGGTGTAAGCCAAAACTAAAGGGAATTTTATGTTTTTTTAACGTAAAATTTGGTGATTTAAATAAAGTGACTACTTTGATGGAAATGTTTAAAGTGAAGAATTTTTTCTTTAAGCAGGTAAGTACTGTAAAGATTTTTACTTCAAGTTTTATTTGGTCTATAAATTGATTTAAATACTTTTTAACACGAAAAATGTGTTTGAGGTGAAGGTGAAGAAAAAGAAGCATAAGAAGATTCTTTTGTCATATTTTTTTTACGAAAAATGTTAGAATGCGGCATTTCGGAAACAAATGAGAATGTTATAAAAGCTTACTTTCAAACGCACCCTTATTCTGCCTTACTTTAGCATGCAACATTTTTTAAGAATATAATTAGTCATTGATAAACAATTTAAAAAGTTTTTTTGTATGTACCACGCTTCATTAATTGGCCAATGAAATGACGTAAAAAATGTTTTAAAACATAAATTAATAAAATCAAAATAAAAACAACTCCAAAGCCATTAAAAATTGTTCTGCTAGCCTGCACCTGTCCTGGGTTGCCTCATACGTCCTTACATGTACACACACATTATACATGTATGTATGTATGTGGTAATTTTTATAAAAAGTTTCTGTTTCCATAATGCTGTGTGGATGCGTTGAAAATTTTATTGTCTGTCATGTGCGGTAAGCAGCTTCATTCACTTCTTGTCATGGCAACAAATAAAGTCATATGACTTTTTCTCCTTGGGTGCGGGTTGAGGGGTGGAAAGGGCTGGTGATGGCTCTAGGCTAATGTAGAATAGGGAAGCGGAAATGGGAACCTACATACATACATAGACAGGCACATCAATTGGCAGAAGGTTGTTTATTCTTCCTTTCATTCTTATTTTTTCTTTCTTTCGAATATATTTTTGGCGCATTTTGTCAAAATTGATTTTTTTTTTCCACGTTTATAGAAGATGAGGTCGTCATTTGGGTTGCTCGGCTTTCGCTTTCACTTTGACTTTCGCACGATTCACTTACTCCCGCGACCCTGCGCGTAACTCATACGCAGCGTGCTACGCAAGAAAAAAAAAAGCGAACGCGTCTGCACTTCTTTACGTCGTACTTCAAGTAATTGCTGCCTTTGTCTGCTTGCCTCAACTTGTCATTAGATTCGAACTGCAAATGTGGGTGGAACAGTGGGTGGTATTTGCTTCTCTATTATAGATTGGTTGACAATAGATACATATACGTAGTTTATTTCTTTTGCACATGCAGTATGGAAAAGCTTTTTGCTGATTTTTCTTTGTTCTTTACAGTTTTATTTATAGTTTTTGCTTACACTTATATGACTTTCGTACATTTTTTACCAGGCTAATATAAAAATACAGTTTTCAACTTATTTATGGTAATTTTTTGTTGTAGTTTTTGTTTTTTGTTTTTCTTCGATTTTGGCTTTGGAAGCTTTTTTTGCTCTTAACACTGAGTTTACTTAAATAAAATTACAATTCGCTGACTCAATAAATGTTAACATGTACTTCTCATTCCCCTCCTATATAGTTCTATACACAGGCACACAGACAAACAGACACATACATACACAGATATTGTAAATATAGTTGTTTTTATTACACACAGATAACTAAAGGTAGCATCCACACTTCACCGTTACTATCTCTCTTTCTCTCTGTTTGCGGCACAGGAAACAAAGAGGTGCACTGAAGTGTCACAAATACGAAATGCGTTTTTTATTTACTCATCCTTTGCTATATATTTGTTTTTGTAATTTTTTCTTCCAGCCTCGCAGCAGTTTCAGCAAAAATGTCTCTTGGTGGTTGTTGTTTTTATTTACTTTTAGTTGGACCTAAGCGCAGTTATGCATCGCATAAGTATTTTCAAACGGTTATCGTTTTCATTCTTTGTTTTTCCTTGGTTTTTTTCTTTAGAAAAATAAAATCATCTAACTTGTAAAATTGGACTATGGTCGAGTTGCATTCAAAATGTTTTGCTCGACTTTTATTCTATGTTTCGCATATGTACAAAAATCGTTTGTGGTTTAATTACTTGTTTGCCTTTTGTGTTTAATGCTTTTCAATTTTCTGCTCTGCCAGCTTGCTCTTTTATTTAATTCTCTAATCTACTTTTACACACTTTGAGGCACATTCAGTTTTGAATCAAATTACATATTTATTAAGTTGCGCAAAAAAACATTGAACATTTCTCTGCATCCCCCCCTTACAACTTCACTGCCCTAAAACTAATTGTAAAAATTAAAAATTGATTTACACGCGCAGCCAAATTTTTGGCGCCCAGCCAATATACCGTAGCCCTCCCCTTAACCCCCACTTTTTGAAACTTTTTAATCTGCATAGTCGTAACACCATCCAGCTTAATGCATTTATCACCATTTGTGTGTCAGAAGAGGGAAGCGCAGGCATTACTGTATATCTAAATATATATATATGTGTATGTATTATGTGGAGCACTTGGAATGTCGCCATTTTGTTGTGCCCCTCAAACCCGTTTAAAGCGTATGCTGTTTGGCCGCCTCGCCACATTTGGCAGCTGCCTCAAGGCGCGCACGTGGGCGCCTCTTGGTCTGCAGCGAATAAAGTCGACCGCTGCGTGTCCGCATCTGAGGTTCGTTCTCCCGGCCAGCACCACCTCCACCTCCTCCAAGACCAGTGCCACCACTTGAAATGATAAAGCATGTTTTAGTAACTGGTGCAAACAATTACAAGGCAAACTCACTTGAGTTCCAATTTGGCCAGACGCTGCTTGATTTTGGCCTGGCTGGCTGTGTACTCGGCCAAGAGGCGAGCCAGACGCATGTTCAAGTTCTCCACGGACACCTCCAGCTTCTCAATGCCGCCCTCGATGCTATCGTGAACGCGTTGTGAATCTGTATATATATATATATAGGAGCGGAAGTGTGTTAGTGGCAAGCCGGAAGTGGCCCAAATTAAGTTTGTGTGTGAGCTTCAATTACCGGAAAAGATTTGCTCATCCAACAGGCCATCCTTGCGCAGCAGCTGACAGCCACGCTGGGTGAGTGTGGAGCGTGCCTCTGGATAATCGGCCAGCGTCTCCCACAAATCCCGCTTGGCCAAACAAAAGAGATCCGAGTAGCCCAAGGAACGCACATTGGCAGTTCTTCGATTACCCGTCCGATTGCCGGCAATCTCCAGCACGGACACCTCACCGAACACGGAGCCAGCGCCCAGAGTGGCCAGCACCGTGACGCCATTGTCACCCACCACGGACAACTTGCCACGCTTCACAATGTACATCTCCTTGCCCACATCGCCCTTGCGGCAGATATAGTCACCCGGACTGAAGACCTGCAGCTTCAGCTTCAACACCAGTGCCTCCAGCAAACCCGGCTCCGTGTCATGGAAGATGCGCACCTGCTTCAGTGTGTCCATGTGCACCTGTATCGCAATCTCGGCTTTCAGCTTGTCTGGCAACGCTGCCAGCACTCGTTCCTCATCCAGAGCGCCACTCTGCGACCACGTGTAGGCAAACCAGCGTATCACACGCGCCTCCAGTTCATTCCCCACCCGTCGGAAGGCCATGTACTGTTTGACGCCATCCATGCGGTTCTGGAACTCCACACGTGCCACATTCATGTTCGATATCATTGAGCCAATGTTACCTATGCAACAAAAAGAAAACATAGAGGGATTACTTTCAAATTGCTGTTGTATACCCTCTACTTAAGTTCAAGGGGTATATCATATATCTAAGTGATATGAGGTCGATTTCCTAGTGTCAATGATTAGGTTCATCAAAAAAAGGCTTGTTTTATTATTACAATTAAAAGTTATATCTAATTTGTTTTCGAAGTTAAAGTATCGTACTTTAACACTAAGAATGGATTTTAACTAACTGCAAGTGGATAAGTTTCGAGGGCAAAGGTTTGTTAAAATTTTATATACACAAAAACAGGTTTGACGTCATACGAAAACAAAGCGAGGAGAAAATTTGCATATAAATCAAAGCCATCAATCTTAAAATAAATGTATGTATGATAATTTTCTCGAAATTGTCCAATTTTAATATTCAATCATTAATCAGAGTATCTGTTAGTCTAACACACTCCAGCTCAAGCACTCTTTTTTTTTCTTTAGCTAGAGGCTCAGTTTAATTTCAAGTGACATTTCCGCTGGCAAAGATGAGGCATGCCACTCGTGAGTCGTAAATTGCTTGAAGGGCCCAAAGCGGCGTATGCGTAACGCTTGGCACAAAAGGCGACTAATGGCGGCACTTCCGGTGCACAAAGAGCGAGAGAGAGAGAGCATCTGTGTATGTATGTATGCCACTTTGACGAACTTTGCATTCATCATGGTAAGTAAATTTGTTTGCCCAGATGTCAGACAGCATCGTGCCCCTTCCTGTGGCTGGAAGCTGCCCGGTAACGGGAGTGATAAGAAGGACGACAAAAATGATAAAAAGGCACGTTTGCCAAAAAGCGAATGCGATGCGAATGTGAAGGCGTCGACAGCAACAAATCAACCAAGCAGGGAGAAAAAATAACACACACAACACAGAACACAATAAAACAAAACAAAGTGGAAAAGAGAAGCGTAATGAATAATGTGGATCGAACAGGAAGAGGGTAAAGGGTCGTCTCTGTGTATGCGTACGTGTGTCGGTCGTTGTACCCATTGACGTGCGTCGTGGGCTGTAAATTAATACCCATTGATGTCACAGATGTCACTCGCCAACCAATTAAACGATCAGACGAAATATTTGCGTTAACAATGAGCCCAAAACAAACAGCGAGTAAAACCCCTTAAAGTGGCACCAAAACTCACCCACAATGGTGGCAAAGATGAGTACGCCGGCAAGAAAGTCGGCGACCACAAACAAATACTCCACATCATTCTCTGGCGTTGGGGTCTCGCCAATTGTCGTCAGCGTCAGCGTGGACCAATAGAAGCTGTAGATGTATTGGCGCTGCAGTGTATTATTTCTGGTGCCATTTAAGTTATAGACCCAGGAATCGGAACTGAAGCCAATCTCGTAGCTGATGGCAAAGTACATGCAGGCATTCCAATGGATCAGCACCAGAATGGCCAGCACCACTTTGCAGATGCGGAAGGCATTTGGATAACCGGTGGCCGTTTCCGTTCGATCGAACCACTCCCAGAGACGAGGCAGGCGGAGCAGGCGATTTAGACGCACTATGACCGGACAGGGCAGATATAAGCTGGAGCAGGTTTCCGGTGGCCACCAAATGTATGCAATGTCCGTGGGCAGCATCGAGAGCACGTCCAGATACCAGCCCTTGGTGTGAAAGTAATGACGACGCAGCCGGAACGCATCGCGCACCAGAAGACCCTGGTCCAGAAAACCTGCGAAACGAAACGAGACGAAAACGAGGTTAGACTTTATTTCTTTCTGTTTTCTACTTTCTACTCTTTCCTTTCCCTTTTCATTTTTTCGTTATTGTTTTTTTGCTATTTATTATTTGCATGCCACATGTAGCGCGACATTTCACAGTCCGTGGCGCTTTTGTTTCAACAACGTTAGGGGCTAAAGATGCAAAACTAAAACTTGGTAAAACTTTGATACCCTTGCCTCAACTGGATTATCCGCTTACTTTGCAAAATAGTAGGTATTTTCAATTGTGAATTGAATTTGAATACGGACAAATGTGCAAATAATATTTGGTAAAGTAAAACAAATAAATTTTTTGAAATAACTGCTTTTCCAGAGTATGAAAATGTAAAACTACTTAAAAGTATTTAATATTTTATTAGCCCAGTACTTTGTTTAATTGGATTATCCTTTCCTTTCACGCATTTTATTATGTATTTCAGACAGCTCCTTTAAAAACTTTTAGACCATAGACCAGCATTTTTAACTACTAATTAAACTTTCTGCTTTTCATAAAGTGGTGCTAATTCCGAAAACTGTGAATAAATTTCATAATACATAAAATGCAAAAGTTTTGCAGCAATAAAAAAAGGTCTAATCCACAGAGAAAAACCATTAAGTGTTTTCTTACAACAGTTAAAAGTTTACAGCTAAAGTCTGATGTTTACTTGAGTAAGGATTAAATTCTCTTATACTAAGACGATTTGTTCTTAATGTTAATTATTTTATGCTCAGTTTATGAAATTCTTTAATAAATCAAAAATGATTTTAAAGAAATACTTTAATATGATATTTTTCTCTCTGTGTGCATGTTTACAAAATATACTATGATTTCCTGGTAAGCTGTGCATAATAAAAACAAGAAATTTATTTTTAAACACTTGATAAATTAACTCAATTCAGAATGTTTCTTTTTGTATAAAAACTTAAGAACGCAATAGTTCTTGTTTAATTTTTTTTCACAAATTTTCCTTCAACTTGAGTGACTTTGCTTCTGGCGAGAGTATTGCAAAACGAATTTTTTTTGGCTGACTTTGTTGCCGTCTGAAATGTCAAGGCTGGTTTATCCCTGCGTTTGGGAACTCAGCCACACACACACGCACATGGGTGTATGTATGTTGGGTGTACGAAAGCAAATGGATTTGCCATTGTCTGCGACGGCTTAGTTAGTTAGACCAAAAGCCAGCAGGTCTCATTTGCATAAGCAGCTTTCTCACTCTCACTCTGTCCCTGTCTCACTCTCTCTTTCTTATGTCTACATGTGGCTGCTGCTTGAGAACTTGAACTTACCCTCATGCATGTGCACCAGCGTATCCAGCAGGTAAATGAAATCGCACAGATAATCCAGCGTATACCAAACGGCGGGCGCATTCTTGTTGATCTCCCAGAAAACGGAGCGACCCACCACGAAGATGATATTGTAGAGCACCGCCAACGATACTATGGCCAGCCACTAAATTCATGTCATATTAGCTAATGGAATGCAAAAACTTTTCAACGCACACGACGCTTACCCTGTAATGTGATTGCAGTGTGGGGTCGACGGAGAGGCGATTGCAGAGGGCGCTGCTGCCACGGATTTCGCTGGACAACGCTGCATCATCCATGGCGCCAGTTTTGCCTATTTTATCCGTGTTCGTCGTATTGGAGAACTTCTCCAGGAACCAATCGGGCGGCTTGGCTCGATTTCGTTTCGTCAGCCGTTGTCTCAAAGCTTGCAACGTTCTTCTCAGCGCTGAGGGTTTGCTCTGTTTGTTGGGTTCCTGTAAGGGAAAAACAAGGAAAGAAGTTAAGAAGTTTGTCGAACCCGCGCTAAATGAAACATTTTACTGCACACATTCGTATTTTTAGAGTATGCACAATGTGGCTGCCACTTTGTGGTCGGGCTAACCACTTTTAAACTTGGTCAACATAAGTAAGTTGGTTTTTCGCTTAAATTTGTAATGTGTGCACAGCTGCAGTGTGGCCAAAACAGAAGTAGTTCGAGAGGGGTTGGGGGGAGGCATTACACTGTTTGTGTTTTTGGCTTTAACTATTTGTACATGACACAGCGAATATAGCTGCACAGTGGTTGCAAGTTTTATAGCTAACATCTTCTTATGACCATTTTATGGGCGTACATGATTTTTCAAGTATAATTTGTACTTTTAGTCATCCAAACTGTCTTTTAGTTGTAGCTGACAATTTATTATAATAAAAGAGAGAGAGAGAGAGAGAGTAGCAGATAAATATATCTCGTATCCCCTTTTTTCTACATAACCTTTAATTTCTGATGTTCTTGCAATACATTTTTAATTAAAAAATATATTGACTAATATTTCTTCTCTTAATGTCCGACTCTTCATATCTTTTCTTTTAATTTTATCTCCTTTTAATTCTTCTTCTTTTTGAGTGTTTTTCTAATTCTTTTTCCCTCTTACTCGCTCTCTCTTTCTCTCCCTCTCTCTCTCTTCCTCTCTCTTACCTGCTCTTTCACACATGCTCTGCCTTTAAAACAGACTTTGTAGTGTAAAACTGAAGAATTCACTGCAAAAGGCTAGACCTTATTTAAATTATTTATTTAAATCGAGGAGGAGGGCATTATTAAATTTGTTTATTAAATTTATGTAATTTTTCAATTTAATAACGGATTTTTACTGAAATCATTGAAGAACATACCTGACCTTACTTAAATTCATGAAAATCGCAGAGAAGGGCATTATAAAATTTAAATTGTCTTTATTCAATTTTTAAATACAATAATTGATTTTTCACATAAAAATGGCAAAGGAATTCCATATTTAATATTTAACATTATTATTACTTTTTTCAACTTTTGACTATACAACCTCTAACATCTGTTTTCTGACACTCTCTCTATTCCATTGCTATGTATTAAATTCCTTGTTCCAAATAAAGCTTTCCGACTGAAATTTGTCATAGATTGGCATACAACATAAGTAGTAAGTAGTTACCGCAAACATTAGAAAAGTACGCTACTTAGACCTATTTACATAGTATATCCCACTCTGTCATTGTCGACTAATAGTTATCTTTTGTATTAAAAGGTCTCTTGACAGTGTGCCATGCGCGGTCAAGAGGATAGCACATTTAGTTCTCTGACAAGTTTGGTCTCAGTGCTTATTCAAGGGGTTCCACCGCACAGAAACACAATGCACGACTTACTTACATACACATACATATGTTCGCACATGTTGTAAGTTTATGGTTAAAACACAGACACACACACTCGCACACTCTCGCACATTCGCACACGTGATGCTTGTTTCGCGTTTACTGTGCACATCCTGAGATTAGGGGCGTGTGCTTGACAGTCTAATAAACGCATATCAGTCGCTGGCAGCGGTTAATCCATTAAGCTCTATCGCCGGCACCACTCTTTTATGCGTATTCGTGTGTGTGTGTGTGTGTGTGTCACAGAGACACTGTGTGTGACAGTTTATGTATATGAAATTGGCTCAATATGACGCATACGACGCTTTGTACAGATGTGAGTCCTTTGAGCGCAATGCTAATGACAATGCAATGCCACGCCCCCCGCCTGCGTACAACTATTCTGAAGGTCGATTAATACAGTGGTTGCTCTATAGACCCAACATTCACTTAATCAAATTGTCTTCTTTAATGTTCTTAATGCGATTGATTGAGCACATTTCTTGTTTGTTATGTTTTGTCACAAAGCGCTTTAGAATATATATTTGTTAAAAAAAATTTACATATGTAATCAATGAAAATATTTATTTTACAAATACACTTATAGTACGTATGATTTTATTTCAATATTTACAATCGTACTTAAAGATTTGATTACGATTTTTATTTAATTTTTATTTTACCAGTCTTATTTTTTTGGTTTTGATAAAATTTACTTTTTTTAAAACTCGATTTCCAACTTTTCGAGCAACTAGTGTACACAGTATTTATCAATGTGATTTGTTATGACATTTACCGTTTCATTTTGTTGTCCCGCTATGGTTGCTATATCCAAAGATTGCACCATGGCTTTGACTTTGAAATGTCGCATGCACAAACACGATAGTTAACGACACCCGCGTGCTGCTGCCTCTCTTCTTCTTCTTCTTCTTTCTCTTCCACTTGTTTCTTGTATTACACTATTACAGCAAATTGAACCTGTGTCGAAGTGATGTTAACCGTTAGTTTTTTTCATTCTGTTAGCTGCTGCTGCGCATGCGCGTCGACGTCGAGTTGCCCGTTAACACTGAAAAATGCGTTGCGCGCTTTGCATTTTTGCCATTGAAGGCGACGCAGCAGCGACACAGGCAGTGACGCAAACAGCGACTTCGACGTCAAAGTCACGAACGCGCTGCTGACCAGGCATACACAATAACTAAACGGTGTTTGTTGTTGTTGTAACTGTTGTTGTCAATTCAAATTGCTGTTGCTTTTGGTGTTGTGTTTTGCAATTTTCTTAATTTGCATGTGCCGACATCGGCATCGTCGTCGGCGACGTCGTCGTCGTTTAATTAATTAACCTGCTAAAGTCTCAAGTGACTTTGGTCCTTCATTGTCAACGCCATAGCCAGAGGACAAAAGGCATGTAGTTGTTGTTATTGTTATCTGTTTTGTCCGTTATTCGTTGCTGTTGTTGTAGTTGTTGTGGGTGTGTGGCTTCAATGGCTTCATTGATGGCAATTTGACAAGATTGATGACACTTTGAGCTAAACTGGAACTGTGCGCGTTTTGTAAACGCTTTTTAATTGTTTGGCCATCATTTAATTAAGCTGAAAGGTGTCGCTAGCTACAATCGATATGTAATCCGCTATATGCGATATAACGAAAACTGATGCATACATTAATTGCGCTGACACGAAGCCAACTAACCAACTAGTTGTGCTATTTGATGGATAACCAGAATTAAGTTAATAAACATGTTCAACTGATGAGCTCATGATGAGCACTTTCAACTGAGCTGCAAGGCTGCAACGCATTCAAATGCTTTGTAGCTCTTGTACTTGAATCCACAACCCACAATCACAAACGGAATCGAAATATATAAATCCCTTTCAGCCAAGTTAACTGTGCTGCTGACACTCGCCGCTTGCCTGATTGGCATTCACATTGCGGCGTTGCGGCAAGAGCGCTGCACACTAAATTTCCATAATTGCCCGGCGTCCGTTAGACGATTTAACGCAGGTAGCGAGGTAGTCAGAGAGAGGGTTGGGGGGGGGGATGAGATGGTGGGGTTTAGCTAGTCAAACAACATTATGCTAAGCAAATCAAGTGCCGCCATTGATGGTTATTGCATGCGTGAGCTTTATGCCCAAATAAAATGGCTTTAAGCTGCCTTGCCTAGAAACTGACCAATGGGCCTGAAATTGAAATGCCTGGCAAGCGGTGAGGCCCAAATATGAGATGGCTAACACGGCACGGGGCGTTGATTGAAGGGGCATCTTAAACATTTAAATCAAAATTGACTTGAGTCCCAGAATGTAATGGAAACTGTGTGTGTGTGTGTGTGTGTGTGTGTGTGTGTGTAAGTGTTGTATATCCGTTTTGGACATGGGCTCCCAAAATAAAAAAAAAGATTGAATGTCAAGTGTTAAACACAAAATATTTACTTTTTCATTTATGGCACATCAAATGTGTGTTAAATTTGTTGGAAAGCAATCTCAACCCTAATATATGTGGACTTTTACATGGCAATAAGTGCTGAATGGAGTAATATTTATTGGGGTGTACATACATACATATTTATATCAGCTTTATCTAATTTGCATGTTATTTCCGATTCAATCTAGCATTAGCTTTTAACAGCATTTGTAAAAGGGTAGAGATAAAAAGAATGATAAGCTGTCCTATTTATTTTCAACAAGGTTATTAAAACACATTTTTCAACACTGCAATAACGGTTTTAAGCGCGTATGGTAACTTTAAGCTAAATGAAGTCCACGTTAAATATAACTTCAGGCGAAAAAATTAGCTAATAGCTAGATTACTGAACATAAAGCATTGGAGCCCTTAGCAAACTAAGCTTCAAGTCAAACAAATCTAAGTGAAAGCTTAAA
The DNA here is from genome assembly GCA_018152825.1 of Scaptomyza hsui. Taxonomy (NCBI): domain Eukaryota; kingdom Metazoa; phylum Arthropoda; class Insecta; order Diptera; family Drosophilidae; genus Scaptomyza; species Scaptomyza hsui. The sequence continues at coordinate 6,333,429 of JAECXO010000002.1, forward strand.
GCATAGTTCATAGCCTCTACTTTAGGATAGCATTGGACTACAAAATTAGTATTCAAATCATTTAAGGGCTCACTAAGCATTAAACATAAGAGCCTTAAGTAAACTAAGCTGCTTTAAGTCAATTAAACTTATAGCTTAAAGCTTTACTAAATACCTCCATACGGTGTTCTTAGTTAAAGAAGCACAACATTAAAGAATTCATTATGAAGTAGTTAATGACGGATTTAATATTTCAAACGTTCATATGGAACAAATTATTGATTGTAAATTATTGATTTATAAATTTAAATATATAGTCTTATTCATTTACCGTTTGAGAACGTAATTGGAAATATATATTTAGTAAAAAAGAAAGGTAGTTCATTTTGTCCGTAAATCTAGTGTTAATTAGCCATTTTCTCTTGTTCACTTTCAATGCAGCTAGTGTGAATTAAAACAAATGAAAATGTAATAAAGCTGATTACAATTTCTCTTGAACTTTGTTCGATTACAGCAAATGCAGCTGTTTTGCTATAGATTTTTTATCTGAAGTACTATCTATATATTTTGTTATTTGTGATTATTTTGGTGGAGATTTTCGATGTGTGTGTGTGTGTGTTTGGCTTATTGCTTCAGTGGACGACGTGGGAAAGTATGCAAATGTGCCGCAAATTGGATGACGATGACCATAAACAACAACGCTTATCAGGGACAACAACAACAACATTACACCCTCAAAATGTGTGTGTGTTGTTATTTTAATACCTAGTCTACACAAAGTAGACACCTATAAAATGATCTGGTAAATGTTTAACTGGACCCTCATCAAATTGAAATCCATCTGACTGCTGACGCCCTTTTTTTTCTCTACTGTACTGGCTTAAGGTTTAGGCCTAGTTTGGCATTGTTTACAGAACGCATTAGTCGACTTTTGATTTAGTAGCACTTTTTTCTTTTTTTTTGGAAGTCACTTCGTTTAACGAACTCCTTTGTGTAAGGTTTCAATTTGCTGTGTTTATAATTGTATTTTTGCTGCCGTTGGCGAACGCGTTTTAAGCGCAACTGTCGCAGCTGAAATTTGTACAAAATTGACTAAGGAAAAACCCTGCTGCTGCTGTTAAAGGATGAGCAATTTTAGCGTTTTGTTTGCTCGAGTGTCCTGCCGCTGTCCAAGCTCAAATTGCACAGAAACAATAAGCAAAACAGAATAAGCGAATAACACAAAACGGCGACGGCCAATCGAAACATGAAAAATAGCGTAAGGTATGGCAAGCAAATAGAGCTCATTAATCGGTTTAATGGCCAACGCTGACACTGACCAACTTGGCGGCTGTTCAACTTGGTCGAAAAGTTTAACCACAAGACCTCTCTCTCTCTGTGTGTCTCTTCATCTGACAAAACTCTTCAAAAACTTTTAAGTTATGTACAAGCACTCAACTAAATGCTAAATATTTATTATACACAGGCATTTCTAAGCAGTATATATATATTTGTATGTTTGTATGTATATTTGTATATTTGGGTGGTTGTATTGTGGGCGCAGTTTTGCGGTTTTTGTGCCACAGTCAGTCGATGGCCAAACAGACAAACACACCTCAAAAGCATTACAACAACCAAGCCAATATTTGGACGCCGTTATGCGGGTGGGTGGATTGACTGTCCCTCCCTCCCCTGATACTAAGCGCTTTCCATTTGTATTTATTTCATTGCGTTTTTGCCTCTCCTGCTCCTCCTCATCCTCTTCTTCTTCTTCAGTTGCTGCCATTTATTAAATGGCATTGAAACAGTTGCGGTGTCGATTTCAGTTTCAGTTTCTGTGGCTGCTTTCACTTTAGTTTTTGGCCACCCAACTTAGTGACTCTTGCTATCTCTCCCTCTCCCTTTCTTTGTCTTTCTTTGGCTCAATGCTCTTATCTATCAAATTGGTCGTCGGAAAAGATAGTAAGTAACCTCCCTTTGCTACCCCTCCGTTCGCCCGCACCAGCTGATGTCCGAGTGTCCTTCTTCTCACTCACTTACTCAAGTATTAATAGCTCGAGGGTCAAATTTAAGTTCTAAACCGACCTTTATTTCGGTACTTTGTATAAGGCACAACATATATTGAAAAGGAAAGCCTAAATAATGTAATTATTAGAAGTTAGCCACAGTTAGATGGAGTCACTTACACTTTAAGTTGGTTGGGTCACAAAAACGGAAACCTTTTTAAAGTGATATGTTGTTTTGAAAAGATTTGTGAAAATAAGAATTTAATGAATATTAAAAAGTTCTGTTATCTTTTAAGTTAAAGAAGAAGATTAAATTGAGGGTCTGTTTTTGTAGTTAAGGCAAGTTTTCAAACAATTTGTCAAATAATTTATCTGTCGAGTTGAAAGTCAACATAAGCGTTAAAATTCAATAATTCAAAAGAAAAGCCCACTATTGAATAAAGAATAAAATAAATTATGTGTAAAAAAAAAAATTAAAAATTTTAAGAAGGTATTTTATCACTTAAGAAACCATTTAAAACCTTATCATCTTTGATCAACAGCTTATAACATTAAAATGCCAACTTTTCATCATCACTATCATTTCATTCAGATAATTTTGCTTAACTTTGTCAGTGTAACGCAACTTCGACTTTTGTAACTTTTATGCTTGCTACATTTCTCTCTTTTTGTTGTCATTCTTTCTTTCTTTCTTTTTTTAAGTAAGCTGACACGTGCTAATAAAATTTTCTGCGGGCACACAAAAATGGCAGTCAGCTGGCATTGGGTAACATGGAACATGAAGCATTGTGGCGTGGCAGTACTTTGGTACTTTGGAAGTTTGGAGCGTTGCGTCGTCGGTCGACGCGTCGGCTACGTGACAATGAAGGAAGTAATTAAAACGCGATTTACGGCAAGGTCAAGTTTATGAAGGTCCGCAGTTCATTTGCATGGAGCCCATACTTGGGGATGTGGTAATAAAACGAAATAAGGAGTAGGAAGTGCGCAAGAAACTTTCTCACTCTCTCTCTCTCTCTCTCTCTCTCTCTCACTCACTATCGTTCTGTCTCTTTCTGTGCACGCCCGCAGCATTTGTTATACTTGTAAGCGTTGTTGCTTGTGTGTGGTATTGTTGTCGATGGCGTCAATCAATTAGCGCAATTACTTAATTACAGCCCACATAATTGAATAGCTCTGACGGCCTTAATATTATATGGCGCAGACACAGGAACAAAATGAAATTAATGCAACAAATGGGCAAAAGTATCTGTATCTGCATTTATGCTACGCGTATCTATGGCCGTTTATCTTGGCCACGTTTTATTAAAATATGTATGTGTATGTATATATGGCATATTAAATTACGCATACGCCGTGTGATTTATGTGTGCTAGCCAAGTTACACTTACTTGTATTAGCTTTCTGCCATTCTCTAGATAGTTGGCATCGCCTGGCGCTGCCTGAAGCTTTGGTTCGGCGGGTGCAATTGCCTCCTCCTGGATGTCCTTGCCATTGGCATCCGCATAGCCAACCACCTCCTCCCCCTCATCGTCATCCTCATCGTCGTCCTCATCGTAGTCCAGCTCGATGCGTTGCCGACGCTGCCAGCTGCCACTGCTGTGCAGATAGTGCAGTCGCTGCTCCTCGCGCTCTGGACCCATGGGTAAGGATATCGCCGTTTGGTTGGCTATTAAATGCTTGCGCGGCAGACAAACGCCTTCCGTGTTGCTGACAGACGGGGTTGGCTGGAAGGGTGCATACAAGCCGCCGCTGATCTCGAGCTCCTCGTGGGTTAAGTGGGCTGTGCTGCAGCTGGGTGGCGCTGAGGCGACGGGGGTAACAAAGCGTGTGGTGCGATACATGGGACGGGAGAGACTAATCCAAGCAGGGATGACATTTCGCCGCCAGCAAAACAAACAAGCTAAACTTACTTGTAACCGTATTTGGGTGATTCGGTTTCGGGGCGTCGTCTGCTGGACATCATTGTGTTGACCCGATCTCCGCGGGCGGCAGCCATCATATAAGTCCACATTGCGGCACATCCACAATAGCTACGCTACACACATGACGCAAGCTGAAGCGGGAGCAGTAGCAGTAGCAGTAGAAGTAGCAGTAGCAAGGAGCAGCAAGGAGTAGCAAATGGGTAAATCTTTTCTCTCTGGAAGCACAAAAGAAATGAAAAGGGTCCACATTAATGTCACAGCTTAAAGCACTTGCGGGTGCAATTGCGGAGCCTAGAATTGCTCTGGCATTATGGGACTATCATAAATGGTCTCCTTACTGCAACCAGTTAGTGTTGTACACAGCGAGAAAATAAAATGAACTTAAAATAAATATTTGAGCTAATTAAGTATACGATATTGTGGTAAAGCTAGTATTGTTTGATGATTTTATGAATCAATGTAAGTGATTTAAATCAAGAATAACTTATTTCACAATGGATCTCCATTTTCAGTATGCGTTGATTTAATCCTAGCCTCTTCAATGGTAAAAAAAAAAATCATCTTACAATAAATCACATCAAAATGCTAAACTAAAGTAAGTATTCTATAAACCACCTACACTTTTCTCACTGTGTATGCAACCACTACCCATAAAAGAATGCTGAGCAAGCAGCGTGTCAGCCGTTCAGACGTAATTAAGCAATTAAAAGACGAGAGGGCTCACAGCGAGCGCCTCAAGGTATGCAACACCAAATTGCAGACCAAGTCGCAGCACTTAAGCAGCAGCAGGAGAGAGGGGCAGCTGCAGGCTAAAAGGAGAGTTGCACAAGAATTCCAGCACAAGTCACTTGGGCGCCTTTTGATAGCTTCCTGTGGTCATAAAAATCAGCATAGAACACAGCTTACTTTTATGTTTGTCTATATATATATATAGTACTTTTCTTTTTATAGTTTTTGCTGTGATTCACATTGCTGAATGTGATTTCGTTTTTGCTTGTATTGCTGCTGCACATATTTTTGTCGTGCAATTATAAATAGATACTGATTTAGTTAGAAGTGAAGTGGGGCAAAGTTTGAGCATAGTTATATTTTATAATCAATCATAAGATTTTATTTATAATTTCTACAGCAATATAATCGATAGCTGTTCAAACCACATGAAATCTATAAGCCAAGCTTAAGCGTGTTGTATTAAAAATTACTTCGGTTGTCAACACATCATATTTCATTTATAATTGTATGTGCCTTAAGCTGGAATAGAAATGTCTCGAAAGCATTTTGACACGTGTGAACTCAAATCCAACTAGCCAAAAGACAACAAATGTCACAGTTTGTTACAGTTCATGACCCCTGTTTAGGACACTGAGCTTATCCCGTTGCCCGTTGCCCGAAAAAGTGTTTTTGTGTATATAAATAATGCCCTCTAATATGGCCGCAAGCAACCAGCATAGACATAAACTAATGAGGCGCAAATGATAAATACCAGCTACAGCGACAGCAGCAGTTGCAAAAATGAGATTTCAGACAAGCATAAGTACTCGCCACCAAAGGAAGAGTGAAGAGAGTGGGAAGAAAACTGGACCAGCTGCAAATGTGAGTCACACTTAAATACTAAAACTTGTCGCACAAATTGAGCTAAAATGCAAATGTTCAACTTTTTTGCTGCAGCAGATAATCAAAACGTGCGCAAAAATTAAGCGAGAAAGCGAATATTCCTTAGATAATTTCCACTCGAATGGCAGCAAGCAGTTAAGAAAAAAAAAAGACAGCTGCAGTTGTCCTTTGTGTGTTTTTGTTCCCTTTTTTTTCTTGTGCCTTTGTCTGGCATTTAACTGTCGCGTGATTTTATGTCATAGATTATCTGTTGGCTGCTCGCTTCTTGTCTTTTTCTTGGTCCACGCTTCGGCTGCCGCAGCCAGCATTCAATTTTAAGTGCAATTTCGGTTTGCCAAAAAAGCAGAAAAATACAGAAAAAAAATAAAAACTGCTGCAGTTTGATGAGTCAGTGGCAAAGTCTTTGACCGCATCAACCCAACAACAACTCTAAAAATAATAGAAAAAATTTAAAGACGCAGCATTCTACATGTGTGTGTGTGTGTGTGTGTGTGTGTGAGTATGTGTGCTGACACTGTGACATTCAAATAGCAAAGGACCTACAAACTACATGTGCCACAGGATGCAAAGACAAAGCAGGAGAAGAAGGAGAAGGATGTGGAGTAGGAGGAGGAGGAGTGGCAGCCACATCGATTTTTAAGCTATATAAAATCAAAGTAAATCCATTTATCAACTTCAGCTGCAAACATTTTCGTGCAGATAACGGCAACAACTTGACTTTGATAAAATGTGCCAGTGCAACAGCAACAACAACATGCAACACCAACAGCTACAAGCACTTGAGCAAGTTTTTAAGGCCAAGTGCCTTAGAGCCATTAAATACTCGTATCAAAGCTTTAGACAAACAAATTGTTGACCAGCTGCGTGCCTGGATCTCAAATCTTGAAGCTCTCTCTCTCTCTCTTTCTCTCTCGCTCTCTCTCTTCGTCTTCATCTTGGCTATTGGCTCATAACACTAATCAAAATCGTAGCAATTAACGCCGCCTGGACCCGAACAGCATTCAAACTACGATAGCAGCAACAGCTTTATCTCAGCTTTACATCTCCTTGGCTTGGACCAAAATCGTTGGAATTGCTAACGAGCTATAAAGAGCATGTGTGTGTGTGTGTGTGTGTGTGTGCGTTAAGTGTGTGTGTGGCTCATTTGTAGTGATTAAGTGGCATGCTGCGAGCTTGTGGTGTTTATGCCCCAAAGGAATCGTTTACAAACACATCCCATTTGTATGTTCAGGGATTATGAGTGTTCTGAAAGCCAGCAGATAGAGCAAAAACAGCGCACAAAAAACCACTTTGCAACACTGTTTCAATCGCAGCTTATACAAATAAACACAAACAAACTTTTTGGCATGGCTATCAATGAAAAGTAAATAAACACCAAAAGCGAAACGTTCAATCGAACAGTTTTTTGTTGTTGTTGTGTATATCTATAAGTATTATACAAATATGGGCAACAAATTGACTTGCTGCCCAATCGAAAGAAGGCAGTTAAATGCTTTTAGAACATGACGTTCAGGGCACATATCACGTATACGCCATGTGTGTGGCGTATCAAAACAAATTGTGAGAGAAAGCAACATTGAACGTCAATCGCCAGAAATCACAGGCACGGAGGGGGATGGGATGGGTTAGAGGGTGTCAGTGAAACAGGGAATCGCGCTCTACAAAATATGCTAATGTCAATTATTTTGTGCGTAATTTGCTTTCATGCTTTCAAGCACACACACACACATCAAAATGTTTGCAGCCGCCCCTTTCCCTTTCCCTTTTTCACCCCCTCAACATCATTATATGAATATTCATGTACGCCCAACGTTTAGCACAATGCGCTAATAATTCTATGAGCTGCTTTAAACATGGCAAGCAATCGACGACTTATCTAATCTACTATAAGTATATATCTATATATACATGAATGTATTTGTCTGTATTAATTTTCCTGCTAAACGGCTGGCCGGAAAGGTGAACTAGGGGAACTTCAATTAACATTTGTGCACGTAAACGCAATAACGCAAATGGATTCGGGGGTTTTGGTTGCTTTCATAAAATCCGATATTTATGGAGTTTACTGCCCACTCCACCCCTCTCCATCGGATGCCAATTAATATGGCAGCAAGTTAGATGTATATATATTATATGTATATTTGCACTTGCAGTTAACAATTATCAAATCGTTGCCGAATTGCTTGTAAGGACACTTGAAACACACAACAAGGACCAACGGAGAGTAATCTGTATTGCAACATGAATCTCGAGTGGCTTGCGCGATGAGAAATTTACCTGCACTTGTTAATATATGTATGTTTGTAGTCCCTGTTCCCTGTTTGAGTTGTTGTATTAATCCGGCAACTGTCAGCTAGCGCGTAATCCTATTAGATGTGGCTTCGTTGGCTGCTCCGCGTGTTTATTTGTGTGCCAATGTGTGTGTGTGTGTGAGTGTGTGTGTGTGGTGTGTGTGTGTGTATGGGTGCGTATATTTTTTATTATACTTTTTTTCTTTTCAGTATTTGCTGTGCAATTGAATTTTTCACTTTTATTTTTTACACTTGTGCTGCTGGCATCATCACAATTATTTAAATGCGTGCAGTAATTTCAAATTTAATTTGAATATGTATTTTTGAGCCGCGCATATTTTTACACCAACACTGTGGAATAGGGATAGGAAGAGGGTGGGGAGGAGGGAACTACACTAGAAATGGCGACCATTAAACAGTTGTCGTTGAATTTTTTTTTGCACTTTTATTGAATAAAAATTCAAATGTTGATGATGTTTGACTGTTGTATGGCTGATGCGCGCGCTACACACACAAACCAAAATGGCGTAAACGCGTGAACAGGACGACAAGAGAAGAGCAACAACAACAACAGCAGCTGATAGAACGTCAACTGCAGAGAACGTTGCGCGCCGTGTACGTTCGCATGCCTGGCTAACGGCGCAATGAGCGCCCGTGGGAGAACCAAGAACCACGAGGCGAATGCAAATAACAAGCAGCGACGCCAGCAGCAGAATCAGCCGTAGCAGCAGCAGCAGCAGCAGCCGAGCTGTGAGCCGATAACAGACGCGTTGAGAGCAGAGCAAAGCCATTATGTGTTTGTCTTTGTGTCTGTGTGTGTGTGTGTGCTTTTCATTCATGACTTTGTAAGCTTTGTGTGAGAGCTTTTGCGCGCGCGAAATGTGTGTGCAAGTTGGAAGAGTAGAAGCTCAAAAAATTAGACCTGTTGCTTGGATTTTTTATGTTTTTACTTTCTTTTTGGGATGCTGGCAGTGACCAGTGTTGCCACACGTCTGGCAGCTGTTGCCAGGCAACGGGGACAACATAAATTAATTAAATTGATGTTTAAATGCTGTTGTGCCTTGGGGTGTTATTAGCCCCCTTACCTCCCCCTTTGACACATTGACAAATTACTAAAATCAAAGACGACAAACATTTGCTGAAATTGAATAATGTTGCTCTATGACGATGTCTACTGCCTGTCCGCAGCAGCCGTTTCTCACGCACACTTCATTTAGTTGGATTTAAACTTGTTTAGAGTTAACATGAGAAACCCTTTCTTAATTGCACACACTGAAAATATGTTCTTCAAGTGCTTGCCAGATATTCATTTTAATTGCCTTACACTGCATTTGACATCTGTGACACGCACAGCTTTACACACACACAATTTAGAGTTCAAGTTCACCTGACATTTCATAGCTGTGTGTGTGATTATATTTATGTGCGTGTATGTGATATGGCTTGTGCATGACTATTATTGCTTTTTGGTCTACTCCTTATATTCGCAATTTATTTTTATGTTTATATTTGCTCGGTTCACAAAGACAAAAGGATAATCCAATGTACACATATACATATGTATATGTTCATTGCCTGCGAGTTCAATAGTTCAAGCCAAGTTCAGTCACCAGAAGCCAGAAGTCGAAATGCCAACAAGTGGCTAGTTATACGGCGGAAGACACACAGACATACAGACTTACTTTGCTGCCTGTACGTGACACACAAAATGTGCTGCAAGCTGTGCATAAATTTTATTTCTACGACGCGCCTAAAAGCACGCAATATGAATGTGTGAAACCCAAGACACACGTGCGAGGATGTGGGTGCGTGTGTGAATAGATACAATGAGCTTTCGCACAATTCACAATTTCAGTAATTTGTTATTCAAACACATTTCGAATCGATTATACGCTTGGCATGCTCCCTCCAATCGAGCAAATATGTTGATTGACTTTTGTCAAGGCTTATGCCATTGTGTGTGTGTGAGCTTTTGTCCTTTGCCGTGCAAAAGGCAAAATTCGCTTGAGCTCGAGTGTGCTAGTGTTTACACTGTACACTCTACACATGGATAAAATGCCAAAGCAAATACACATGAGGAAATGCGGGGTAGTCAACCTCGCGCCACCTTTGCCCCTACCCCAAAGTCTCCCCATCTGCTAGCTCTTCAATTTCACCCCCTACTTACGGAATTGTGTATGTAATGCATGGATGACTTTATGAGCGTATGCCTCACTGTGTCCATGATTGTCTGCATGTGTGTGTGTGTGATAACACTCATTGAAAAGCTCATTATCACACACTAACAAACACACGCATTGCGCTCTAAACGGGCATAGCACTGCTCAAGGTTAAATATTTGTCATTTATGTGTACGTTTAAAAAAAAAAAGAATAAGAGTAAATAAATATCATCCAGAAGTGGGTTAAGGTTCAGTATGTACGCCACTCAGAGTTGAAAACTCAGTTGGATCTCAATGTCAGAGCTACTACTACAGCTACCTGGGCCAAGAGTCAGGGACCAACTTGTTGAATTGAATTGATTGCCGCATTGAAATTTAATTGCAATTGCCATGCTTTACCATTTGAATGCTAAGATGCGACGAAGGACATTAATTAACAGCAGACAGGGATGAGGGCATTCAAGCAGCTGATGCCCCACTGAAGTGGCTCTGATTGCGATTCCTGCAACAGCAACAGCAGCAGGCGCAGCAGCATGCGGCGAATCAGCCTGCATATTAATTAGAATTCGCAACACAGTTACGCCATTGCGAGTATGCAAATATTTGGCGTGTGGCAGATGTTTTATTTTCAACATGAAAATAAACTGCACTGGTGACACTCCAACGACAGTAATTCCATAAATACACAAAAAAAAGACTTTACTATGTGATATATGTGTTTTTTTCTTTTCATCTCTCTTTTTGTCTTTCACCCTCTGTATGCTTCTATGTATTGGTTTCAGTTTGTGAAAAGGTTAAAGTTAAGCATGACAAATTGGCGGCAATGGGGCGTATACTTCATATATCGACAGCATTATTATATGAGCAAGCGTTTTGCAAGCTTCATATCCTTGGTTCTACGACGAGCACATTTGTCATGGCTCAACTAACAGCAAATCCGCATAATTGCAGCACAATCAACCCAAGCTGCAGCTAACACCAATTACTGCAACCTAATTGAATCAACAAAATATTAAGATGTTGCGAAAGTTGCTCAAAGGAGACGGCAGCCTTAATAAAATTCATAATTGTAAGACATTTCCATATATTAATAAAATATTTAAGATACAAAATCCTTTTTTGATAGTATTTTGTTTACATGAGACTTTTAAGTGATATATAAACGTAGAATTAATTTGAATTTAAGCCTTGATTTAAATTTGCTTTTAAGTATTTAAATTGTTTTTATTTTTATTCCGCTGGGAATGTTTATTTTGTAGAGACAAACTTGCAAACTTTTACAAAGTTTAATGAAGTGCTTTTAAAAATAAACAATACTTGCCAACAGATAAGTATAAATAATATAAAATCATAGTTCTTTCAAGACTGACTACCACAACTAAACAAACACTGCCTGCAATTAACAAAAAGTTATATAAGTTTACATTTAAGTATCATAAGAAGTTTATTCTACTGTTGTTTTTGTTTCACTTTTGAATTGACTTGAGATGCTGCTGAAGCTGTTCGCAACGCTGACACCCCCAGTTAAGTTGTTTGATAGCGGCCGCATACTGACGTTGTAATTCCAGTAGTCCAAGCAGTTCATCGTTGAGCTCGTCGCGTCGCATGCGCTCCTCATTGTATTTGTGACGCACCTTATCCTGAGCACTTTTGACGCCATCGACAATCGTCTCGAACTGCTTTATGAAATCCTCGCGACCGTGCGGACTGAGCATACCTTCGTTGTAGGCCTCACAAATGGAGTTGAGCAGCGATAGCTCCTTCTCCAGGTAACGCTTCTTGTCATTAAGTGTGTTGTATAGTGTATAATATAGCTTAGTTTCTAAATGCTTGGCACTTATATCGTTGTATAGCTCGTGAAAGCGTCTCTGGTATTGAGCTAGCTCCGTGCGATCGGGTATGGCATCCAGTTTTCGCTCTATGGCCACAATGCCCCTATTGCGTTTGGCCAGATGCAGACGCAGTTCTTGCAATCGCTGCTGTTCGCCAGCTATAGCCGCTGCCTGCGCCTCTGCGTCTTGCGCGTTAAATGCCTCAAGTTCACTGTAATCAAATTTTGTCAGCCAAAACTAGAATAAATAATTCTTGGCCTAATCTTACTCTATTTGTAGTTGCAAGTTGGCCAGATCTGTGCGGCAGCTTTCTTTGAACTCCGCTTCGCTTTTCTTTAGCTCATCGTGTTTTTGCAGCAGGTCGCGTACCTTTTCCAGCAAGCTGCAAAAATCGTATTAAGATAACTATATCATTCCAATAAGTTATTTACTTACGCTGGATCTGCATTCGCTTCCGTGTGCTTATATGCATCCAGCTCTGCATTTAGAGTTTGCAGCTTTTGCTCCTGCTGGGCGGTTTCTTGTTTTTGTGTTTCCACCGAGTCTTCCAACTGCTTATTTTCTTTGCTGTAACGTTTAATCTTGTGCTCCAGTGCTATCTTTGCCGCCTCTAAGCGTTTCTGTTGATTCTGTGTCTTTAACTCTTGTGCATCTGTTTCCATTTCTAGCTTAAACTCCGCATAATGTTGCTGCAGAGCGCTACGAGCGACAGGATCTAGATCGATACGCTTTGGTTGCGCTGGAGCATCCTCTTTTGTGAGAGCCAATTGTTGTAGTTTTCTCTCCAGCTCGGGCTGCAGATAAGGAATTTAACAAACTACGATGTACAAAACAAGTGAGTTGATTACCTCAATTTGATCTGCATTTGTCGGTGACTTTAGATCCACGTTCTTTAAAGGCACCGGCGCTACATCGCCGTATTCCAGCAGCGTTAGACGCACGCGTAATGCATCATCATCGCTGCTAGCCTCCTGCCGCGCGAATTGCCTTTTGGGACTATACAGCTCCTGCAAGAAATCTAAGAGTTTAACTACAATTAACAATGTTATTAGTAGAAGACTCACCTGTATTGCTTTTATGTTTACAGCGGCACAGCGTATTTTAGTGAGATTATCCTTGTCACTTTTATACTGAAAGTCATTGTGGAACTGACTTATAGCGAATCTCTTCAAGCGTTGACCACGTTCCTCACGATTTTCAACCTGCAATTATATGAAAACTGTTAAAAATTGTTCATGGAGCTTATCCTACAACATACAGAAGTCTTTACTAGCCATTGGATAACAGGATGTATGGCGAGAAACTCTAATCCTTGCACCTGATGCGGCTCCAGGCTATGCGGGCATTTCATATCAATCAGAACAGCAACAATTTTCTCCACAAGAGCGCTAGAAGTAAAATTGCATTAGAGAAAAGCGTGAACAGTTATAAATTATAAAAATCCTTACATTTTCTGGCCAATTGTTAAGTTTTCATGGAAGAGCAAATCAACATCCACATCATAGTCGCAGCACTCAATGCACCAGGTCATTCCGCCAACCACTTTGTCAAAGGCAGACAAGCCTTTGATGCGTGCTCGATAGTATCCGGCGGCGACGAGTATATCAAATGTGTCCAACTCTTTGGCTGCAGCATCCGTATCCTCGCGGCGTTCCACCTGCAAATACAATAACAAAAACGTATACAATGGTATCGTTTACATCTTCTTTAGGGTCGAAATAGACTACCTGAATTTCACGGCCGTCTGCATCGTAGCGCGTTGCCAACTTGACATTTGGCAAGATTTTGGAGAATACATCACGGTTAGCCATGTACAACAACAACAATTACATGCTATAATAAATAAATAAAAATTGTAAAGGCAAAACTGCCCATTGCTTTACGGTGGTCACACACACGATACAACCATCGGCTAATCGATAAAAACTTATCATTGACGTTCCAGTATTTTTAGTGTGTACACACCGGCACTCAACAATCGCTTGCATGTGAAACTTATCGATATTTTACAATTTATTTAGTTCTTTTGGTTGGTGCACACTAAAGCCGGCGCACGCATTTACTTTTGTTTACAATGAATTACTACGTTTGCCTACATCAGCAAGGCATCAGCAGCATATCCCAATTAATACAGAAGGCCCATGCGAATAACTACAATGTCGCCGCCACATCAATCAATGCCAATATGCTGCCTATGGATCCATACGAAACGGATCCCACATATCCGGCAACTGCCTTGACCGCCCACGAGTGGAACTCAAAAATGATTTTGATACTCTCGGATGTTGATGTTGATTCACCAAATGCCGGACTACGTGAGTATTCCAAAGCAACGCTTCTCCGCGACATCACCTGGGCAGAGCATTTGCAGAACACTGGCAGTATCATGTTTCGCATAAGGGGGACAACAAATGACAACTTGGCTGAGATTATAAAGACGAAGACGAAAGGTTCGTTAGTTTAAATAAGTTCATATATTATTATATTTAAAAAAAATGTTCTTTAGCGACCTGGTTTATTCATGTCCCTATAACTAATCCCGAGCTGGCCACGTTTGAGCATCGCAAAGACGCAACAGAAGCGGAAATTGAAGAGGCACAAAACGTCGATCCTTGGAGCTGGTGGAACACTCTACGCTTTGCAGTTGATCACAATGCCAAAGTGAAAGTCGTAGTGGAGCTCAACGACTCGGATAGACCTGACAGAGAGACTGTGCGCCGCTGGCTCGGCGAGCCCATTGAGGCAATTATTATTCCATCCAGTTTATTTGTTCTAAATCGTTCAAATTTTTATGTGCTGCACAAGGAGTGGCAGACTATTATTGGCCACTTTATTTCTGTTCGCGCCAACATTATAATCTCCACGAAACCTACCGACCCAGCAATCTCACAGTATGCGGACTATGTGAAAAAGCTGATCAACGATAATTGTGATACGCACAGCTTAAACTCGTGGGTGGATCTGCATTTAATTTATTTTGTGTTTAAAATTTAATCTATAATGTTTTACTGTTTTCAGCTACGAGAATGTGTTGGAGATACCTTTGCAGCCGCTCTTTGATAACCTAGACAGCTACACCTACGAGGTCTTTGAAACAGACCCTGTTAAATATAAACTTTACCAGGACGCCATCCAACAGGTGTTGCTAGATCGTGTCAGCGACGAAGACAGCAAGAGCAAGCTGGTAAGCCTAGCTTATTAAAGGATCACTAAGCCAAATAAGTTAATTCGTTTCGTGTCCCTTGCAGACGGTTGTCATGGTTTTGGGCGGCGGACGTGGTCCTTTGGCGCGTGCTGTGTTCAATGCTGCTGAGATCACAAATCGCAAGGTGCGCGTCTATATAATTGAGAAGAATCCCAGTGCCATACGCACACTGTCCAACATGGTCCAGACGCTGTGGTCTAAAAAAGGTAGAGTACAAATTACTAACATTACATTTAATTCTTAATCATTTAAGTTTTTGATTTCAGATGTTCACATATTTTCCAAGGATATGCGTGAATTTTCACCACCTGAACAGGCAGATGTGCTTGTCTCCGAGCTTCTGGGTTCCTTTGGCGATAATGAGCTTTCACCAGAGTGCCTAGATGGCGCTTTGAAGCTGCTCAAAGCGGATGGCATTAGCATACCCAGTAAATCCACATCGTACATCAATCCAATCATGTCCGCTGTGCTGCACAATAATGTCTGCCAACTGACATCCACTGTGCCCGCCTTCCATTGTGGCTATGTTGTGCTGCTAAAGAACATTTACCACATAGATGAGCCAAAGGCGCTTTTTGAGTTCACGCATCCCAATCGTTCGAAGATTATTGACAATACGCGCCACGAAAAGCTGTCGTTTAAAGTTGAAAAGGATTGTGTGCTGCACGGTATTGGTGGCTACTTTGATACCGTCCTATACAAAGATATCACTATAAGTATTAATCCTTTAACTCATACGCCGGGCATGTTCTCCTGGTTTCCAATGTTCTTCCCAACGGTATGATATAAATATTTATACATTTGTATTGTTACTCATTTGTTTTACTTTTCATTTACAGCAACCGCGAACTGTTAAGGCCGGAGATACAATTTCCATTGAGTTTTGGCGCTGCGTGGATCCCGAAAAAGTGTGGTATGAATGGCAGATAAGTGAGCCAGCTGATTCCGAGCGCCACAATGTAGGCGGCGTGGGCTACAACATGCGGTTATGAACTTAACTAAACTTGAATTATACTACAAGGCGGGTTTTTCAACGAGGGCACATCTTTATTACACAACTGCATTATAATCAAAATAATAAGGAAACCGAAAATATAGAACAACTGCATCATAAATTGTCTGCGACTTTTATTTAAGTTTATATTTGAAAAGTTTATAAATATGCTTAAACGTAGTTATGTGTCCTTAAATATCTGTGGGGGTTTTTTTTGTTGTTGTAAAATTTAGTTATTTCCTTTTTTCCTCTCATTTATTTAATTATTTATATTTATATATAAAGCGCTGCACATGATCGCAAAACGACATACTTTAAGCGAAGGCAATTATTTTTACGGTTAAGTAGGTTAAAGCGGAGCTAAACTGAAACGGTACTGAAACTGGGCGGCCAATTATTAATTAGGAGTTAACAGCGCTGACCTGAGCCATTGAGGCACCGCCGGCGGCACCGCCACTGCCACCGCCGCCTCGAATTGCAATAGCACCCTGACCCGCCCGTATGGGCTTGGCAATTTGTGCCTGGGGTCCACGTCGGCCCAGATGCTTCTGTCTGACCGCCTCCTTGATGCGATCCACCTCGTACTGGTAGCGCTTGCGATCCCGCATCGCACCCTCCTTGGCCTCCTTGAGTGCCGTTTCGAGTGCCTTCACACGCTCCATGGTTGTGCGCAAACGCTTCTCCAGCTTGGGCAGCTCACAGCGCAGGTCGGCGTTGTCGCGCACCAGCTGCTTGTGCACCTTGGTCAGCTGATCGAGATTGTTCTCCAGGAAGGAGATCTTTTGCTTTTGCGCCAGCGATCCACCATCCTCCTCGCTCTCCTCGTTGACAACAGTCTTGCGAATGCGTTGCTGCAAATAGGATAAAAAGTGATTAAAAAATAGAGTTATTTGTATCTATCATATATATCTTATATCTACCTGCAGATCCTGCACGAAGAGCTTGCGCAGATTGTGCAACGTTTGTAGCTCCTTGGCGACAGTGTCTTCCAGACCCTTGAGGTCCTTGCGCGCCTGTTCGCGACGCTCGCTGGTTTGAATGATGTCCTGCAGTTTGTTCGATTTATCGGCCTCCTCCTGCTTCACCTTCTCATAGTCGACGGTCATCTGTTGATGCGCCAGCAACAGCTTCTGATGCACATCCTTCATCTCGTTCATCTCATGCTGCTTGGCCGTGATCTCATCGCGCAGCTCCGACACCTGTTTGGTGTGCGCCTCGCGCAACTCATCCATTTGGGAGTCGAACATGGAGCGCAACTCCTCGGCGCGTTGCTTCTCCTCGGCATTAACGGCGGACACATGCTCGGCGGCCTTCAGTTTGGCGCACTCTTCGCGCAGCGAATCGTTTTGTTCCTCCAGATTGCGTTTCTTGTTCTCTGCCTCCCGCATTGACTCCTGTAGAGACTTCATGCGTGCCTCGTGCTGCGAGATGAGCAGACGATATTCGCCCAGATCCTTCTCGTACTCGGTGATCTTTTTGTTGGAATCCACGTTTGTGGTCTCCATGTTGGCGCAGCGTTGCGCAATGTTCTTTGCCTCCGTTTTAATCTTGCTGATGTACACGCGAGCCATGGTAAAGTCCTCCTCCAGCTTGGCGGGATCGGTGCCCGCTAGAGCACTCATCTTGAGATCGATTGCGGAATCGCCGGCCGCTAAGGATTGGCCAACCTCGCCCAGATCGCGCAGCAGGTTGATAAGCAGTTCGGTGATTCGTTTCCTTTGGTGCGCAGACATGTCCTTCAGCTGCTGCAGCTCCGTTGAGGTGGAATTGAATTGAGTTTTGTTTTGCTGCAACTCCTCGTTAAGTGCATCCAGGTCCTTGTTCTTGTTGTCAATCTCCTGCGACTTCTGGTCATAGTTGACGGCCAGCTCCTCCAGAGCCTGCAGCACCTCCTTGACCTCCTCCTTGGCCGATTCGTTCTCCTGCTGTATGCGTGCCATCTCCGATTGCAGCGCCTCATATTCGCGTCGCGCATTGGCAATGAGCTCCTCCTGCTCCATGACCTGCTCCTTCAGCTGCTCGGCATACTGGCTCTGCTGGTTGATCTCCTCATCCTTATCGTCCAGCTGCTGATACAGACGCTCGCATTCCGTGGCCAAGCGTGCACGCTCATCGGCTGCCACCGAGGCAGACATATTGGCAATTGCCGTGCGCTGAGCGGCCGCCGCAGCTGCAGTACTTGCTGCCTGTGCTGCTGCCTCCACTTCCAGATTGGGCGTGCTGGCCTCCATGAGATCCTCCATGTTGATTTGCTCCTCCGCCTTAACCGTTTCGCCGGCACGCCAACGTGCCAACTCCAGCTCCAGCTTCTCCACCTTGCCCTTGAGCCGACCGTTCTTCTCCTTCTCCTTTTCGTAGCGACGCTTCCACTCCTCGGCGGTCAGCTCCTCGTTGACACACACCACATTCTTCACGGTCTTGGCGCGACGACCAAAGTCCAGCGTTGATTTCGTCTCCGATTCGTTAAAGCTCGCGGGCGAGCAGCAAATGACAATCGTTGTGCGTGCATTGCCACCAAGCGATTCCTGCAGGATACGGGTCAGCTTGGAGTCACGGTACGGTATGTGCGTTTTATTGCCATCCGCCAGCGCCGAAATGACATTGCCCAGCGCCGATAGCGACTTGTTAATGTTCTTTGCCTCATCGAGCACTGTGCCCTCAGCACCTGTTTTGGACACCTTCTCCGAACCGGCCAAATCCACCAGATACAGTTTGCCGGACAGTTTCTTTTGATTCTCCAGATTCTCCTGCTTCACATTAATAAGGAACACCGAGTGCGAACGTGACGAATGCTCGTTCATGTCTGTAAAATAATTATGGTATGATTAAAGTGTTTTCTGACTAAAAGTTTAATTGTGAATTAGATTAACTTAACAGCAAGATTTAAGATAGAGATGCTTGAGCTTTAAGCATGATCAATTAAAAAGCTTAAAGATCAGAGCTTAGCATTTAATCCAGCTTAAAGCTTTCTTAGTCTATAATTTGTAGTGCAATAAGCTTTAAGCTCTTAGTACTTGTGCTTTACAATTATGCTGTTAAATGCTAATCTAAAGTATAAATGACTTTACTATATTTATTACTCACTTGTCACCGCAATGTGGCGATTGGATTTGCCCTCCTCGATGACCTCAAAGACGTCCTCGGGCGAGGAGACGAACCGCTCCGTGGCACCCTTGACATAGGGCACACGATTCTTGTCCTCGTGCACACTCAAATTGATCTTGGATACATCCAGTAAATCTCTGATCTTGTCCATATAGATTTCGTAGTACGAGACCTTTATGTGAAACTCCAGATTCTCTTCCATCGCATAGATGTGATTGAAAATGTCGTTCACAATGCGCGGAATGATACCCTGCTTGGTCGAATCTCCAATGACGCCCTCCATTGTATGCGTCTTGCCGGAGGATGTCTGACCATAGGCGAATATCGTTCCATTGTAGCCAGCCAGGACATCCGTGACAATTGACTTGGCCGCCTCATTGTAAACCTTCTCCTGCGATGCATTCGGCTTGAAGACTTTGTCGAACAGATAGACTTTTCCCTAAAATCAAATTGGTTTTTTTTTTTGTACTTGTAGCCAAGTGTAGAAAATATGGTTTCTCATGCCGGTATAAACATGTGTCTTCTTTCATTGCCCCCCCTTTCTACAACTTTCAAATCATTTTTAACGCATGGCCGCAAAACGGATTGTAATTATATGATGAGCAGAGGCAGCCGCAGAGCAAATGAGTGGAACTTGAAATTAATGAATAGTGAGTAGTGGCAAAGAAAGAGCTAAAAGAGAGCAGCAGCAATATGAGTTCACCAAAGAAAGAAGTGGAAGAAAATATCTTGACTAGTAGATACTCTGATTAGAGTATATTCCATGCTACAACAAAAATCTAAACAAAGTCATGATGTTTATCTAACAAGCTAAGAGATTTATATTTTATTTGCTTAAGCTTACAAGAGCAATGACAAATTTCCACAAATACTTAAATGTTTAAGTTCCTATTGTCAGATGAATAGTCAAATCAACTTGACAAGCTAATTATGCTGCAGAGACCAAGTGTATCCATACACATACATACATGCATAAATAATTTACTGCATACATATTAATGTACATGTACAACTAACTTTATCATGGCGGCCAACAAAAAAGAAGACAGCTGAACTTTTGGGGCATTAATAATATTCAGTAAAATCGAAATTCCTCTACAAAAATAATACATATTCATGTTGGTGTTGTACATTAGTATTATTATTTACAGTTTTTTGCGGGCTTGCGTGCATGACTCATATTCGAACGGCAGCAGCTGGTGGCAGGCAGCAGCAACATTTTGAGGGCGATGTTTTGTTTTGGGGCCACACACACACACATACACAAATAGAGCACCTACCCAGGTTTATGTTATTAAAGGTGGAACTGAAGTTGGGCGGACTGGTAGACAGGCAGAAGGTAGTGCATATTCCATATACATACATTTTTCTTATTGCCATATCAAGCAAGTTAACTATGCAAATAAAAAACATGCCAAGTTGCCGGGCAAATCGCTAGTGGGTGGCTCAGCTTACACACAAACACACACACACTTACACAAAGACCAGGTTGCCACTGTGCGTGGAAAATCAATGGTGCGCTGCTGTTATTTGCTCCAATGGGGCAACTATTGAATCAATTTTGAAGTTATTTGGCCACAAAATGAGGAATTGCACAAGACACGCGCAATAATTCGAGCGCTAATTAGTCAAAAAATACATGCACAGAGGCATATTAATTTTATGTATGTTTGCGTGTAATTGCTTACTCTCTTTTACTTGCTCATACCACAATTTTGTATGTGAGTGTGTGTTTGTGTAATTGTGGCGGTAAGGAAAGGCTAATGTACTGCGCTAATGTTAGACAATGTTCGGCATGACGTCACTTCCATAGTACCGCAACGGCACGCAAAAATATACATACGTATGTATGTGTGAGTGTGATTCGTTATAACTATTGTTTAATTACCGCTATGGATATGCAATTCTCCTCCGCATTGTTTGGAAACTTGACAACAAACTTTGAGCCGGCCCTTTCCTCACTGTCGTTAAGCGGCCGAAAGCGACAGACGACTTTGATGCTGTCCTCAGCGGGTATTTCACGTTCCGCAGACATTTCAATGCAATTCCGTCACCCACGCACTTTTCCACAATTCTTGTTGTTGTTCAAATACCAACAGCAGCTTTGGCGATTAAAATGATGCCTTATAATTTTAAGTTTAGTGGTAATTCAACTTTGACACTCAGTGTTAAAATTCGTTGCAAGCGAAGAATACACATGTAATTAAAAATGAACAGTCAATGCAAACAAAAAAGACGATGACGAAGCCACTAAGCACTGATTGCGACTTCGATTTACCGCTCTCCGGTCTAAGCTAAGTGCTTATACTCGCGCAAAATTGGGGCTCGAAATGCAAAGAAAATTTTTGTGGTTATACCAGACACCAATCACAATCACAATCAATTGGATGCGAATGTTGTTGTTATTGCTGCTGTCACTGCAATAGCCCGTATATTGTTTAAGGTGGCTTGTTTGTTGGCCCGGAATGATTTGGAGCACGTTAAATGCACTCTCATGCGTTAAGCCTTAAGATTTCTTCCACTTAAACTATTTTTTAGCTTCAATTTCACGTTGAATAAAAAATTATTTGTTGGATAGATGGTCGATGAATTGTGGCGGTGAGCCGATATCCTATCGCCAAATTGCATAGGTTGGCAGATATGTCAGCAAAATGCATTTCATTTTAGGTAACAGTACAATACAAAGTATAGGACTTATTAGTTTAATAGTTTAATATATAGAGACCTTGTCATTTATATTAGAAATGTTGTATCATCATTGTTAAAATAATAATAAGAACTATCGCAAGTTGGCTCAGAGTGGTTCGTTAAGTGAGTGTATTTCGTTAAGTATCGTTGCCTGCTAGAGAATTGTTCAACACTAACATTTGAATTTTCTGCCAAATGTTCGGTGATTTACAGCAGTTTAGTAAATCACATTAGTTAAATTTGAAGTTGTACAAAATTAATAAGCTGAACCCCATAGTGTAGAGGGAACTATGTCTTGGTAGAGATTCGGTAAAGGTTGGTTTAACTAGGAAGTTAGAGCTGCGGAACAATGTTTGCCACCAACGATATGTCAAGCACTTCAGCGCGCCTTAGCGATGTTAATGAAATACAAAAACTTATTCGACTGTATCGCGCCAATGAATGTCTTTGGAATCCAAAAGCGTCAGGCTTTAACAATTGCGCCTTAAAGGAGAATGCTTGGCTACGCCTAACGTGTTTCTTTCACAATAAGCTTACCGTTGATCAACTGAAGTTGGAAATCTTATCGTTGCGCTATTACTTTGCCAAAGAGCAAGTCAAACTGAAGCAGAGCACATTAAAGGGGATTCCCTTTGTACCACGGCATTCCTATTATGAAGACCTGGAGTTTTTAAAGGAACCAGTAACGAAAATTGACAATGCAATGTCCATTGAGGTTTGTGATGTATATAGTGTTAGCTATTTAGAATTAATATATTTTATTATCATAGGCACCGCAAAAAATCAATTATCTTGTTGGGAATATTGATCTGCTGAGCAGCAGTCAGAGCAGTATTCAGAGCGAGAAAGTTGATTTTTCTCTGCCTTTAAAATCGTTCGAATCATTGATAAATTTAAATCAAAATCGTCAAGATGAACTGCCTCAAAAGCCGGTGCAGTTTGATGCAAACACCTCAGGTTTGCGGGCGGCTTCCGGCAAAGATTCATGGCACCCTATTTCTAGTAATCAGTTTGATGAATCAGACCGACGTCACCAAATTAGACCAGTCTTGCCCTTGAGCCGTTGCGGTAGCTGCAACTATAAACAACAGCCTAAAAAGCAGGTAATGACTGGAAAATATAAAATTCAGTTGATAAAAAACAACTTGGAGGATTGGCAGAGTAATAATGATCCAAGGGGCCAGCACATAGCAAACGAATACCATTACGGTAAAAGTTCTCGGGAGATTAGGCGCAGGAAATCTGGCGAGGACACAACAAACACACAACCTATCGACCAAGGCTATGATCCTTGCCCCTGCTGCCCAAATTACTTAAGGAGCGAAGAACCAACCCAAGAAAATTACCAAGATATAAACCAGATTCCATTGATATCGCCAGAGCTACCATATGAAAATACTGAATATCAAAATCAAAGATATTGCAACGATGCTACATGCTTAATAAAAACAAACAAATCTTTACATCAACATCGAATACCAAATGAAAGACAATATGAGAGGGAAGAGTTACCATGTGGAAATACTGAAAATCCAAATCAAAGATATTGTAATGAAGATGGGTGCTTTTTTAAAGCAGACAAATCTTCATATCAACAGCAAATACCAAATAAAAGACAACATGAGAAAGAAGAGTTACCATATGAAAATACTGAAAATTCAAACCAAAGATATTGTAATGAAGATGGATGCTTTAACAAAACAGACAAATCTGCATATCAAAATCAAATACCAAATGAAGGACAACATGAGAAAGAAGAGTTACTATATGGAAATACTGAAAATCCAAACCAAAGATATTGTAGTGAAGATGAATGCTTTATTAAAGCAGACAAATCTTCATATCAAAATCGAAAATCAAGTGAAAGACAACATGAGAGGAAAGAGTTACCATGTGGAAATACTGAAAATCCAAACCAAAAATATTGTAGTGAAGATGAATGCTATGTTAAAACAGAGAAATCTTCATATCAACATCGAATACCCAATGTAAGACAATATGAGAGGGAAGAGTTACCAAGAGGATATGAATATAGAAATGATCAGCGCCACAGACGTTATCCGGAGGAGCATGTTAACGAATATCCCCCATATAATCAGGAGCGTAACTTTCCAAATGGTTCTAATGATGACCGGTATTACAGGCAGCGTCCAGATAACATAAGGAGAAGTGGTCCAAACATTTTGCCAAGGCCAGAATGCAAGCCGTCATCTAGAGGCGAATGTAGGCCAGATTTGAATGATGCTGTTGTGGTCCGTTCCAGAGTGCAAGAGGATGATCCAGACTTGGCTCCCAAAAAGATCACCCGTAAAAATTATACACGCGATTCGAACAAACCGTTTGAAGAAAATTACATGCGTCCATCTGAAAGAGACCGAAAAATGCGACGAATGATTAACGAGGAGTTTATGGAGAGCTTAGAGAGAAGAAAGCGGCGAAATAATGACGGCTTTAGAGGTAAATGTGAGGAAGACAGTGCAGATACTATAAATGAAGAACGATCTATTAGACGTCCACGAAAAGGTTTCCCCTCAGAATATCAAAATGAGTTTGAAGAATGGCAAGCTACTCAACCGTTTAGAGATGAAAGAAACTATAAAGTCGAGTCCGGTCCAAGGAGATATTCTTACAGCCGGAGTAGCTGTAATCGGTACATTTATCCCGGGAACGATCAGGATGAATATATACCGCCACCGCAAGGTCGGGCCCAACGTGATTCTCATCGATATAATTTGCCAAATAATGACAGCTATAGACCAGCACGGGAATACGCTCATAAATCCGTCAGACCCAGAATGGAGGATGAAGTTTCAGAACAGGAAAGATGGGAACAAAGAAAACTGAAAAATGATTATTACTATGCCCAACGAAAACGGGACAACGCCTGTTGTGAGGAACGGTCCTTGGAGAAAAATCCTATTTATACAGAAAGACTGCGCAATGAGATCCGTCGAGATTACCATAAAGAAGCCCTATCCTGCAGCTGTTCAAAAGATTGTTTGAAGAGCAATGAAAGGCACTCTAAAATTTCGGAAAACTCCTATCGTGATTCAGAAAATGCGAAGAGAAGAGCTACTCCATATGTTCCTACAACTGGAAAAGATTCAATAACTCCAAAGGACCAGAATGATACAGCCGACAATAGTATAAATCAAGAGGAGAGCAATACGAGTGAGGTAAGAAATAGCACATGTTCTAAAAATGGGGTTGGTCGGGAGAATTGTGAAAGAGCCGATACGTACGATGGTAGTAAAAAGAAAGAGGAAGGAGAAAACTCTAAAAATGGCACTGACAAAATGCAGGATTGCGCTTGTCCCACAGACGAGGAGGAACTAGAGGCAAGAAAGTCTGCAAAAGATGATCAAGATCATGCAGAACTTTGCGAGGTGGCCGTCGAGACGGACCTTGACATGACCCTACATAATCGACAAAGAAATACGCTAGATTGCGACTGCTCTGATGAAGAGAAGAAGGAAAATGGAAATGGAAAGCCCAAGTCCGCTAAGTATCCTAAGCGATTAAGCAAGGTCTGTACGTGCAAGCCACCAGTCTATGCAAATAAGTCCCGACAACAGAAGGCAGCCGATCTTGCTGGAACTAAAACTGATTGGTTAAAAAACCGTTCAACAACTGCACCGGGCTCAAATCAACGAACTGTAAATAGAAGACAAAATAAACTGGAGGATGATAACTCAAATAGTAAGTACATAACATTTTAAAGTCTTGCAATCTGATCGGTGGCATTATCTAGAATTCCAGGCCCGCGGCGGCCGTGCACGTATAATTATGCAGGAAGAAAGGTTATATAATGAAAATCTGGCTCGTCAACTTTCGTTCTGTGCAAAATACCAGTGTGGCAAAAACCAGGAATTTATTTCTGATGTAACAACACAACAAGACGAAGATGTGACGTTACCAAATAGGCCAATCAGAGTTATATCCGGGGCCGCCAGCTATGCGGCCAGTAATCCATTCCTTAATCCGAATCTTCCTGCTTCCAAACGAGACGTTATTATATTATATCCACCAGTTCTGGGCTTTCGTTGCTCTAAGCACTCCTCAACGAAGAACTTGTTAATATAGACGATTGCCCAATCCTTCCAGAGATATGCGCCACCAAACCGGAATAAGCGAACTTATTGTAACTAACTTAGCCTAAGCCAACCTAAACTTACCATATCTTTAGTTTCTGACTTTCTGTATTCAAATTCCATAGCATAGTTTTATTAAATGTAACTCACTAACTCAGCTGCTATTCTTTAAAGAAGGACTTACATACCACCCTAAAAAGTATAAATACATTAAGGGGGCGTTACGCTTCAGTGCGACATAAGGATGAGTAATATTCTGGCATTTCAGTAAGCTGCTTTCTCTAATAGAGGGTGTCGTTAGGGGTATGCCAAAGTTATTGTTTTCCTATCAATGAACATTTTGTAATTAATTTATGAGTTGTTTTCGAAATCGATGAAGCGTTGCGCCCATAGCTAATTGATTTCAATGATAGCAACTGAAAAACATTTTGATTTTTTGAGATCTTAAGCATTCCAGAAACAAATTTTAGAAAACGTTTTCTAGTCATTAGATACTTCTTGAAAGTATAGCGAAATTGTTAAGCGTGAATAGAGGCACCTTAGTTTTAAATCATTCCTAATAATTCGAACTTTTAATCCTTGCTTAAAGAGTAAGTTTAAATAAGAAGCTATTTGTACGCGTATAATTAGACCAACAGTTATCAACTTTGGACTGTTAATTAGTAAAGCCACATACTTTGAAATTAAGACCAGTTCTTGTAATATTTTCAATCATTTATTATCATATATCATAATTCATAGTTCTACAGTTACGCGAAAAATCACAAAAATTTAAATCTTAGATTCAATGGACACCAAACAACACATATATAATTTCAATATTTAGAAATTTTCTTGCCCTAGTTCAAAGCTGCTTTCACTGCCTCCAAAGACGGTGTAGGTGGCTGCATCCACATCCTCGCCATTGTCGTCCAGCAGATCACATAACGCCAAGATATACGACTGAGCCATTTGTAGTGTCTCAAACTTGGACAACTTCTGATCGATTGAGGGCGCTGGCACTACCTCCCTCAAACGATCGAATGCCTCATTTAATCCATTCATGCGCTTTCTCTCCCGAGCATTCGCCGCCTGACGTCGCTTCTTCTGCACCGTTGGACTCAGCATCAGTTGACTGGGCGCCGATTGTGCGCTCAATCTTCGTGTGCTCAACTTGCGTTTTTTTAGCGGCTGATCCGAGAGTGATGTCTGCATGTGTGCCTCATAGCTGCCCGATGTCTGATGTTGCTGCTGCTCCAAGCTGCTGACATCTAGAAAGTGCCAATCTGGTGATAAGTATGCCACATTACTGTACGCCTGCTGTTGCTGCTGCTGTGGCATCAACGTTAGATTGTAGTTGGGACTGCCCAAATACTGTGAACTATTATCCTCCTCCGATGAGTAGTAGTGGCTCATTGTGTGGTTCACTAGCACTGGCCTCTGCACGGCTCGAATGTTGCGCTGCAACTGCAACTGACGCACGAGCGGCACGAGCCGCACAGCCGCAAAGCCACCCCATTGAAGTATACTCAAGTACAAATATTTTTACCGCTGTGCTGACCAAGTTTGAAATATGTTTAAATGTGTGGCCCGTAAATGACCCCTTGCCCAGGATCTTCATCATTAACATATCAAGGATCGCCAGCCCTCTCTCTCATTTTCTCTTAGCCAGTTAGGGGTTAGATGCGCGCCGCGCACTCTTCTTCTCCCTCGCTCACGCCTACGACTTTGACCTTTTCATTCATACATTCTGCTCTTGCTCTGTGTCTCTCTCTTTCTCTCCTCTTGGCCCTGGCACGCGTCATAGCTTGCCAAATTGCCGCTATCATGGCTTGTGATCTGTTTTTTCTATAATTTGTGACTTTCACGCTCAACAGCACACAAACACACATACTCACGAGTGAGATGGCCAGTCCAGAGAGCAAGAGAGTGGGGGTTGCATTCGAGGATGAGCTACTGTCTACTGTCTACTGTGGACTGGCACATCAATTAACTCGCTGTTGAATTTCTTGCTGCCTCCCGTCTACTGACCATATGTTGCCGCACTCTAAGCCACACTGCAGCAAAACAACCAACAGCACCATATGGCCCAGAGCCAAGTCGTGTCCCTAGCTTAGCTCGTTGGCTGTCGTTAAGTGTGGAGTAGCAATAAATGTCCTTTGAACAGCCTTTGTGAACATGCGACAGTTGTTATGCTAGTCCCATATTATGATGCGACTCAGGGGTATTTAACTTTGGATCACTGCACAATTAAATCGAAAGCAATTTTAATCACAACTTTCAAAAGAAATTTAAATTGGCGGCTTTAGGGGCATGTTAATAAAATACAATTATCATGCAATGGTTATTAAAAACATCGAGTTGAATGTTGCGAATCAAAGATAGTATTCTATTATAATAATTATTAATGAATGTGCTTCATAACTATTATTAAAACCCTCTTCTTGGCGAAATGAAGGGAAGCAGGAAGAACAAGGATTTGTGTTGCGCATGCACCATCATTGGGGAAGCTGGGACTCGGCAAATGATTTGTAGAGAAAAACGAGAACGAGCACACTTCGGGCGGAGCCGACTGGCAGCAGCAACAGGACTGAAAACTTTTGCTTAAACTGAAGTGTTGTCATCTCGAAAAGGCCACAACATCAACATCGTTCAAGCAGCACTCCAAGCGAGCGAAACAAATAAAACAGAAAAGCATTTCAAGTGCAACAAACTGCCTTAAAAAAATTTTGAAACACCCAACGCAAAAGAAAAACTCCAAAGTTGCAATGTGTCTGTATTTGGGTGCCGCAGAGCATTTGGTGGATATGGTGGCCTTTTGTGCCTGCCGTTTGCTGGAGATAACATTGTTCACCTTTATGATGATGTGCAGCAATCTCAAAGCCAGGCTGACCAATAGCAATCAATTGACAATGGGCGAACAATGACCCAGGATATTTGCAGCAGCTGAAGAGGAATACATCACATCAATGTGTTGAGAAGAGGTGGGAAACAAGACGGGGAAAATGTGCAACATTTTAAATTAAGTAAAATTTCTATAATAATAATATACTTGACGTAATTTTTTGGCCTAGCATTAGATAATTACAGCATTTATACTATGTTTTAATCTTATAATAAATGTGTGTTGCTTTGAGTGTAAAATCGTTTCTGTCTGACTTGGGATTTTGTAGCTCAAAAGTATGTTCTTGACCAATGGAGCCATTATTTAGCATAACACAACATTTGCCCCACAGCACGGATTTCCTTTTTGTTTTTACATGTTGTTTTCTCAGCCGTTTATTGTACTTATTAACATTGGCCATTTGCATGATGATAAAGTATCCTTTGGGGTTTACACATGTACAAATTTATTTATTTATTTGTCTTTCTCTCTCTTTCTCTCCACTTCTGGAAAAAGATTTTATTGCTCTCTCCACCTTACTTGTAAAAGCAATTATTTCCCTACTCTTCAGTTTCCACTTTAAGCACTCCTCTCAGTCTCTCTTCTTCGCTTTTAGCCAAATTTATGTAGTTGTTTACAGCCGTTACTTCGGGCCTGGCCTCTGGCAATGGTTACGCATAAATTTATTGTAATTGTACGTGCAAATTGGAGTAAAGTTTATTGCGCCAGGCACATACGTTCACAAAATAGCAAATTATTATTATTATAATAGCAGAGTACTTTTTTGTATGCACTTATTTACTCTTATCGTATTATGATTAATGGCAGCTATGATTAAATCCAGTTATCAGCTAACTTAAATAATTCTAAAAACCAAAAACAATATCATCAATATCTGTTTTACTGCAAACATATTATTTCTTTCAGCTAGATTGTTGTTAGCTTTTTAATACATTTCAAAATGTTTTGTGGTAAAATTCAAAATTTAGGTACTATTTGCAAGGCAAAACCTGTTGGCAACAGTAAAATGGCTTTGAAGTGGCTCGAAGTCAAAGATTATTTGACTGATTGTCAGGAATATACGAACAAAGCGCCAGATCCCAGCTATCTGTTTGCCCAAACAATGCCTCAGGCTCTGCATAAAGAAACGAGGAACATTATACAACAGAAGCTCCTAAGTGCCTCCGCTATTCATCCCAACCTTGACAAAAAAACAACAAAACTATCAAACCGAACAAGTTGTAAAATGCGCAAGGGCCAAAAGAGCTTATGTCCTGAAGAGGACTCTCAGCAGATGAAGCAGTTCTTCAATGAGGTGCGTCATCGTAAACTTAAGCTTTACTATGAACAGGCAATTGCACCGGAGAGACGCAGTCCATCCTTCAATCCATGTCAACAGTGTGCCGACTGTGGTTTGTTCAAGCCAAAAGATACATTTCGTGATATACGTAACAATGTCTACTGTTTTGGACCGGAGACAATGTGCAGTTATTGACTATTTTAGTAAACAACTTACATGCCAAAGATGCTGCTCTTAACATATAATTCCCATGTGTTTAAGAGCAGCATCTTTGGCATATAAGTTGGTCGATAAATTAATTCAAATTGTGTTGTTGTAATTGAATAATAAAATATGTACACTTTGTCTTAGTTGTCAACTTTGTTGCTTTCAGTATGTAAACCAAATTCATTGTAGTCAGTTTGTTTTCGTAGTTTCTACACCTCAAAACCCCAAATTTTCCGATCCAGTGGTCCAGTTCGAACGCAGCCGCAGCATGGATTCGCCCGCCCTTAAAGCAAAGTCCACCCAGACAAAGCGACAGCCAGCACCTCCGCCAGTATGTGTGCCCCTACACTTGATGGATGAGGATGGGAAGGCGCGATACTGCTACCATGGCGGCAAGTGTCAATGCGAAGGCTGTCGGATTGAACGAAAACGTCAGCAGGACGAACTGGACCGTAATCTGGATGCATTCATTGGGAGCGATCGTCTCAAACTGAAACCAGCCATTCGCCAAGCCAAACAGAAGCCCTACAAAGTGGAGGCGCTGCGCACTTCACCCGAAATGGCACTAATGCTGCTCAAGGATCACCTGAAGCTTACCAAGGAGATACCAATCTATTATCTGCCGGACGAGTATTATATGAAGGATGCTTGGCGCTTTGAGGGTCCTCAGGACAAGGGTACACAAACGGAGATAGTCATCGGCGTCTACGGCATTGATGGTTGCCCCTGTCCAGATAAATCTGTTTGTTGGGATATATAATTATAGAACAACTAAAAACTCAATAGCCAGGGAAATATATTTGATGGTATACGAAAGTAACTTGTGTTGTT
The DNA here is from genome assembly GCA_018152825.1 of Scaptomyza hsui. NCBI lineage: Eukaryota > Metazoa > Arthropoda > Insecta > Diptera > Drosophilidae > Scaptomyza > Scaptomyza hsui. The sequence continues at coordinate 6,364,497 of JAECXO010000002.1, forward strand.
TTTAATTAAGGTTCCAATAAAGTAACAGAAGTAGCATCAGAAACGATAGTAAATTGAAAACTGAACTTAAATTAAATTTAATAAATTTAAAAAATACATGGGAGTTTATAAAAAAGACAATGCCAACCTTCTTTTTCCGTTTTTTGAAGTCGAATTTCTTTTTTTATAATTTGTTTTTGTAAACTGTTAATTCAGACATCAAAGTAGCTTATGGAACGCTTGATTTTTATATATTTTCAGTATTCGTTTGTGTAACAAAATTATTGAGAACCATGCTAAGTCGCCAGAAAAACTTGCTTTTGCTGAGAGCAGTAAACTCTGCGGCATTGCGTCACATCAGGTCCGAAGCGAAGATTGATGAGTCCTCCAACATAACCGGCGTCAATGCGTTCGTGGCCAAAGGTGATATACGCACAGAACGTGTAAATGTGGTGCCCAAAACTAAATACGGCGGCATTACGCACGTAACTCTGCTATGTGGCGAAACCATCATTGGCAAAATGGGTGCCAAATACGTACAGTCGCTGATGAGCAGCTCTCGCGTCCCAGTGGATACGCAGCGCATCTATGTGGATCAGGGCGAGGAGTACTTCAATTCGGTGCTACGAAATCGAGCTGCCATCCATGTGGATATTGTGCACGATGCGGTGCATAAGAAGCAATCACTCAAAATGTGCAACGATCTGGATCTGCATGTCTTCCTGACGACGCTGCGCACCTTTCCCGGCTTCAATTGTCGCTTTCCGGATGTGAACATTCAGCTGATTGCCCAGAACAATATGGGCAACTATGCAGAGCTGGAGTACTCACCCGTGGAGGGTGTTGTGGAGGGTTTGCGTGTCATCGCCAGCGAAGATATCGAACGATTTCTAAGATATGCATTCAAAACGGTGACGAAAATGAAGCGTAAAAGGGTCACTCTTGTTCACAAGTCATCCGAGTGGCCAAAGACGGAGGGCGTTCTACTGGCTATTGCACACAGCATACAGAAGAAAGACTTTCCGGAAATTGAGCTGGAGCCAATGGAGCTGGACAGATGTGTTTCCAAGCTAATAGCCGATCCGCAGTATTTTGATGTGCTTGTGACCAGTGATCTGTACGGCACGTTTATGGCCACCATTTGTAGCGCCATTTGTGGCGGTGCCAATCTCTTTTCATCGACAGAGATCGGGGAACATCATGCGGTGTTTAAGCCGCTGCAAACGAAACTCTCGCTGACCAACTATAAGGTCCTCAGTCCGTATGGCATTGTGTCCACCTGTGTGGACCTGATGCATCACCTGGGCCATCATAAGTGTGCCAGTGCGCTGTGGAACGAAATGATGCGCACCATGGAGGAGGGCATCAAGACGGTTGATTTCAAGGGCACCGATCGAGGCGAATATGTTATATGCAACATTATGAACAAGCTGCTGTGCAACATGTTTACTGGAAGAAAAGATTGAGGTCGTGTACAAAGTCTTATTACATTTATTACTAACATATTTGGATACATAAATTAACAATTCAACTAACCAATAAACAATTAAAAATTGCGTTGAAAGTTTGTGCTTTTGCGCTAAATAAAAGATAAATAAATATGAAATTAAAATTTAATAGCTATATTTGAATCTTTCTGAAGACTTACCTTCTCATCATCGGCGCGCAGATTGCTCTGACTTATCTGAATTTTCCAGTCCTCGGTGAAAGTAACCAGCTCAACGACCTGCTTAAAGGATACACTCTTCCGTAGCTTCTTTCCAAGCTGACCCTTGCCCTTCTTCTGCTTGGCATACTTCATGTAATCGTAAACAATCGGCTCCTCAATTCCAGTTTCGGTTGGCATTTCCGTTTGCTCCGCATTTAATTTAGTTGTATTAATGTTATCCAAAGTATTTGGCATCCCACATGCATTTCCGAACACATCCATCTTCGTTGGGAATTTTCTTCAATTTACATTATTTACTAAACGTGGTTGAATCAACTTTAACTTAGAACGCAATTCTATCTAGATGGCGTACTAAGTTGTTGACGAAAATGAAAACAAGTATTTTGAACAGGAAGAAAAATCGGACTTCGGCAATCCGAATATTATATACGTTTTAAATACATTTTTACCAAAACGCAACGATGCTTTTAATAGAACCGACAACGATGGGTTAAAATGACATAAAACGTTTACGCTTGCGTTTATCTATAAAGATAACAATAATTATCATACTGTATATAGCCATACAAAACTCTCGGCACAATTCAGTCGAAAACTATCTACTCTACTAACCATTTCGTTCAGAGCTGCTTAAAAAATGTCTTTAAATGAGGAGAATGAAATCAATTGGCTTAAGACAAGCATCTTGCCGGAGATTCTGCGCAATGGAAGACTACTGGAAAACTACACAGATGATCAGAAGGATACATTTGTAGTACAAAACATTCAAATTAATATTATCGGCACAGATGAAGCCTACATGTTAACCCTATGCTATAGAGCAGCTATCGACTTTAAATTTGCTGGCGAGCAGCAAAAAAGAAGACTAATTGTTAAGGTAATTATAGATAAGTATTTTACTGTGCACACGAATGTTTGTAATAAAAGTGAAACAATCTCTTAATTACGATCATAAACAGTAGTGCTTAAGATTCCTTGATGGTTCATATATCATTGATATCCACAGAAAACACCCAAGATATCGCCTGATGTATACGACGCGGTGCAATTCGATGATCTCTTCAACAATGAGGTAACTTTCTACACCGAGATATTGCCAGTTATCCAAGAACAAACTAAGGGAAGATTTACTGCTCCCAAATATTACTACAGCGAGATTGAAGCAAACTCAGCACTGATAGTTCTGAGTGACTTTGGAGAGAACGGATGGAGTGTGACCAAGGATAGAGTTGGACTCAGTTTGGAGCATGCACGCATTGCAGGTGAAAAACAGCTTAAAATAAACTTGAAGGAAATTAATATTACATTTTTCCAGTTAGGTATATTGGCAATTTTCATGGGTTTGGATATGCCCTGAAGCATGCTGAAAAGAAGCGTTTTGAGCAGCTTACGAACAAGCTAAGAGAAGCACGTTTTTCTAAGACATTAAATTTCGAATGGGCCTTGAAGCAGAAGGCCAGTCTGAAGCGAGCAGAGAGGGCAACTATCAAATATCAGCCACAAGTGGATAAGGATTTTATAAGAAAGTATCAGATTGTGACCTTCAGTCATAACGGTTATGGACGCCAGCGTGTGGCGCCCAGGGAGCCCCTTGCCACACTCTGTCACGGAGATTTTCTGCGGAATAACTTGGCTTATAAGTATGATACGGACAGCAATGGAAATCCGATGGACATCATGATGTTTGACTACCAAACGATGCGGTTCTGTTCGCCCATGATTGATCTCTCCCTCTTTCTGGCGCTTTCCCTCTTTGCAGATGTGCGCTACAAATATTTTGATTGTCTGTTTGATGATTACTGCAATGCGCTCTTCGATAGCTACAAGAAACATTCTAGTCAACCACTTCCAGGTTTCTTAAAGTACTATATCTTAACAAACTAAATTATGAAAATTAATTAACTAAAATGATTTTTTTGCAGTCGCGCGGATTTGCTGAAGGAGTACATACGATTTTTGCCATATGCTGTGCACATTACAGGCTACTTTCTATACTCCCTTGTTGTTCCGCAAACAATTTCGCCCGAAGAAATGTTTAACAAGGAGCAAACGGCAGAAGATATCGTTAAGTCATCCCTGGAACTAGGTGGTGAAATTGTGGACCGTGAACTTGCACATCAAATCAAGGAAATGTTTGAGCTTAGCCGCTTGCACAATATTCAAATTGATGAAGATATTGATAGCAGTGATTGGATAGATAGCTCTTTGAAATTTGTAACTGAAAAGAACGCACTTTTCGATAGTATTTAAAAATTCTCAACAAACGTTTCTAATCAAATGTTATTATTATAAACATTACTTTCATAATTGTAAGCTCTCAGCAATGCGAGAGAGCACACTAATTCTCGAGCTGAGCAAGCTTACATTTGGCGACTAAATTCGCACTCATAGTGATTAGCCCAAACCAAATAAAATACTACAAACAATAAACATATACATACATATATAAATCTATACAAATACTAATGCAGCATACATTGTACAATATATCAGCGTTCGTCTATTGTCGTTTATAACAAGCGGAAAATAGTCGTCAGACGACTAGTTGTACTGTATTCGCGAAGCCGAGCGGTTCTGAAAATTTGTTCTCTGATATAAATGGCGCTGATCGTTGACAAGGAAGTCGAGTGGCTGGCCACTTCTATATTGCCAGAGATTCTACAGAGCGGGCGTCTTGTGGACAATTACAACGAATCGCAATTCAATACATTTAAGGTGGGAGATATTAAAATTGATGTAATCGGACCCGAAGAAGCTTTCATGTTGACGCAATGCTATCGAACGACGATTAATTTTGATTACGCCGGCAAGCAGCAACAAGTTAAATTGGTTGTTAAGGTGCGTATACAAAATGTTTTTATACTATATTAATAGTTTATTAAACAATTGATTTGGCATGCAAGGCATATAATTTCCTCAGCTTAGCTTAGTAAAGTGCATTCGCAGTTGCAATAATAACTTCATAAATTTATACAGAAAACACCTGAGATACCGACGGAAGCTTACAATTCGGCCCAATTTGATGATCTATTTCACAATGAAGTGGGTTTCTATACCGATATACTACCGCTAATCAAGAAGTACAGTGATGGAAAATTTGCTTCACCCAAGTACTATCACAGTGAAATTAAATCGGACTCTGCACTGATTATTCTGGGAGACTTTGGGGCAGATGGATGGAGCGTTACTAAGGACAGGTTCAATCTTAGTCTAGACCATGTGCGCATTGCTGGTAAATCACAGATCAAAGTAAACTACGTTCTTCAACTAATTTAAACTAATCTTTTCAGTCAAGTACTTGGGCAGTTTTCATGGCTTTGGCTATGCCATGAAGCACAATGAGAAGGAACGCTTTTTGAAGCTAACAAGCAACTTTAGGGAGTCACGTTATGCCAATGAGACAATTAATCTAGAATGGGAGGTAATAACGAAAACTGGACTTAAGCGCGTGGCCAAAGCTGCAAGCACGTACCATCCAGATGTTGACAAAGATTTCGTCAAGAAGTTTCAGCAATTGGTATTCAATTATATGGGCTATGGACGCCAGCGTGTGGCGCCCAGGGAACCACTTGCAACAATCTGCCACGGCGATTATCTGAGAAACAATGTGGCGTACAAGTACGATACCGACAGCAGTGGGACTCCCTTGGATATTATGATGTTTGACTATCAGACAATGCGAGTGTCATCGCCCATGATCGATCTTTCCGTCTTCCTTGCCTGTTCCGTCTTTGCAGATGTGCGCTACAAGCATTTTGATAGTATTTTCGATGATTACAGCACGGCGCTCTTTGAGAGCTACACGAAGCACTCAAATCAAACACTACCGGAGTTCTTAAAGTACATACATACACATAGTATACATATATAAGTAGGGATAACTGTAAATTTTCACTTACAAATTGATGTTTTTTGCAGTCGACAGAGTCTGTTGGAGGAGTACATTCGGTTTTTGCCCTATTCGATTAGTATTTCGTCATCCTTTTTAATGATGCTGGTGGATCCGCCTCAAATGACAACTGCGGAAATGTTTAATATGCAAAAAACACCGGAGGAAATCGAGCAGGAAGCTATGACGCAAGGTGGTGAAGTTGTAGATCGTGAAATCGCTCACCAAATGAAAGAAATGTATGAGCTAAGTTGCTTACATAATGTCCAAATCGATGACGGTATTGATAGCAGCGCTTGGATTAATAATGCGAATATAGAATAAGTCGCTAGTTCACGATGAGTTGACTTTTACGGCGCAGTCATTGTGAACTTGAAAATATGTTGACATTGGCTACAGCTAAATAATTTGATAGCTCTTTTGTTTTGTAAATATCGGAACTTTTAACTGGTGATTATTTGCTAATATTTTTATAAAGATTAAATACGTTTTCTTATCTGAATCGCTTATTAATAAACAAACAAATAATTATGTTTGTATGTTTATCTTGTTTTGATTGCATATGCTGCCACCAGCTGATTTAAAGCACATGCTGTAAGCCCTGCAGCTAGTAGGGCAACACTGTTCTTATTAGTCTGGTAGCACCGTTCATATGTGCGAACGGACAACAACAAGTTCTTGTTGGTTTCTATAAAATAAAATGTTACAACCAAGCCGGCAGCAAGTTCTTCGTCTTTATAAACATCTCATTAAATACGGGAATCATTTAAAGCTCACAGATAAAAATTACTTTTTGGGACGAGTTCGCCACGAGTTCCGCGAGAATCGCCATCTAACAAATCCACCAGAAATCGAGTTTAACTTTAAGGTACTTTAAACTGGCATTATATCACATTGCAAATAATACTGATCCGATTTATCATAGCGCGGCGAGACTTTGCTGAAGAAAGGCCGCATACTCTAGTAATGCTTAAACTGCGTTCTTTGGCTGGTTCTCTCTCCAGCAACCTGTGCCGCCTGGCATCCAACGCTCATTTGGATTTTTCACGCTATCCCACGCTTCAGGAATCGGACATTGAGGAAACATTAATGCGCGGCAGCGGGCCAGGCGGACAGGCTGTGAACAAGACCAACAACTGTGTCTTCCTGCGACATCTGCCCACTGGCATAACCGTCAAGTGTCATCTACACCGTTTGGCCTCCAAGAATCGCATTGAGGCACGCAAAATACTGTTAGATAAGCTTGATGCGCAACTAAACGGTGAGCAGTCAATTGCAGCGCAGCAAAAAATACTAGACCACAAAAAGTCCACAGAGCGTAAACGACGCCAAAACAAATTGCAGGAGATGAAGAACAGCTGGCAAAATCGTGAAATTGCAGATGCAGAAAGAGAGAATGATAAATGAGATAGTTGTTATAATAGTGTTTGTTTATTAAAATTCAGCTACCAGTTGGAAAAATTGATGAAGCTGCTCGCAACCTTCTTCTTTTTGGCGGCAGGTACTCGAATTTCTGGTTTTGTAGGTACACTTGGTTTGAGGTACTTGCCCACACCCTCACGATATACCTTAAGTGGCTCATTTAAACGTTTTTGCTGCGCCAGCTTTGTGGCCTCCACTTGCTTGCTGGAAGCTTCCTCAGCACGCTCCTTGGCCAACTGCTCGACAGCTTCCTCGAATGGATTAACAAACACCTGAGCATTCTCTATAATAATATCCTCAATGGGCTTATCTTTGTTGTCCACCTCGATGTTTTCCATTTTCTGCAGCGTCTCAAGGCCGCCAACCAGTTTGCCAAAGATCGTGTGCTTTCCATCGAGCTGCTTGCACGAACGATATGTAATAAAGCTACAGAAGAAATCCTAGTGTTTCAAAAGGTTTTGTAAGCGGATCAAAAATGACTTACAACTGTGATCCATTTGTGTTGGGCCCCGAATTGGCCATGGATAGCATACCGCGTCCTGTGTGCGATAGATTTGGCTTGAATTCGTCTTCAAACGTCTTACCCCATATGGATTTTCCGCCCGCACCAGTACCGGTAGGATCACCACCTTGTATCTTAAAAAACAATATCTAATTTCATAACTGAATTCAATATTTAACAATAGACTACTTACAATAAAATTCCTTATGGAACGGTGAAACAGCACGTTATTATAATAACCATCCGCGCAATGCTTGATAAAGTTATCGCATGCCCGAGAAGTTTGCTCGCAGTAGAGCTCAAGGTTAAGCGGACCGAAATTTGTGTTCAAGCGTACATAGCCCTTCTTCTTGACCCGATCATACTTGACTAAGTCATCGTCTATAATGGCTGCCTCGATTTGCGATACAGGCATCATGGCAGTGGATGTAAAGCTGGCAGCAACTGCACCCGTTGAATAGTGAGCGGCATTAAATTTGTCCGCAGTTCGCTTAGAGCCGGAAGGTGCTTCTTCTGCTGGCTGGTAATCTTTCTGTAGCTGTGCTAACGTCTCTTTTGTTTCCATATTCATTGTCTTGATGCGAGCCTGGGGATCCTTTCGATCAAGCTGCTCTTCCTCGGTTAGGACGCGCAAATTTTTGCGTATGTAATAGAATTTGGATATGTCATACTTCTCCAAGTGTTGCGGATCCTGAATTGTAATAATATCCTTGCGTTGAAAGGGAGTGTCATCAATTAAATCTTTCCAATTCTTGGTCTTAATGTTCAGCTGATCAATTGCCTCCCAGCAGTATACGTTGCCAGTTGTTCCAACGGCCACAATGTGAGAGTTCTTGCTAAATGGCTTAAACAGAGCTGGGCAGTGGTATTCATCGTTGGCGTTCTTGTGAAAGTTCAATTTAACCAACGATTTTGAATCCATTTTCTGTCCCGTTATGGGATTCAATTTGAACTTTTTAAGAAAGCTCAATATCGCCTCGTACTCAAACACATTGCCATTCAGATCACTGTAAGGCATTTCAAATGGAGCCATGGTTATACAGCAATTGCCAAATGGTAAACGTTTAAATTTAATATGCTCATTTTCCAAGGATTCGGTTTTTTTGCCACCATAGAACTCGCTCCACTCCGTGTATGTCAAATACCTAAGTAAATAAAACTAGGCTAAGTAAAACGTTCACGCTGCAACTGTATAGCTTACATTTTATCCTTTTGATGTTGTCGTTTACCCATTTTAGCGGCTTTCTATGTAGTTACGTTTAATAAACAAATAAAAACAATTCGCAAACTTTGTGATAGTGATAGACCGATAATTATTGTGCTCGACTATTAATGTTTTTGTGGTGGACGGTCGATTGCTTATGATTGCAGCTATAGAAAGCAGCTGTTAAGTGATGTGGTCACACTGTTTGCCCAAGCCGAAGCCGCGTCAAATTTGTTATTGTTATTCATAATTGTTATATTGGTACAACAATGTCACAGCCGACTAAAATAACTGTGTCAGAACCAAATATTGAGGAAGCCTTTAACAGGCACACCCCCATTGCGGCCAGAGTAAAGGAGGAATATGATCAAGCGCTAATGGAGATGTTTGCAGACCTCGAGTAGGTGGATTGTTTGGTTTACCAAAAGCATTCAATAATATAAATTTTTGAACTTTTGTAGTCCAGTCTGCTTAGAACCGTTTGCAGCTATCCTTCTGGAGCATGAGAACACTATTCTCAGCAAGGACACGTTAATCGAGCGTGTGCGCACAAGAATGAGCCAGGTGTTGCTCAAGATAAACGAGAACTTTTTTGTTGCCAACGATGTAGGCAAAAAACTCATTACCCTTGAGGTGCTTAAGGAAAAGTTTGAGCCCTACCAAGGCACCAACTGGTTAGTGTTGCTTGGACTATATATGTATTTTGCACGACATGAAATGAAACCATTTATTGCAGGAACGTTCACAAATTAACGCCAGAGGAGCGCACAAGGCCGGTGCGCATACGTTTAATGGATTCAAGCATTCGTTTTATCCAAAAGCAGATAAACTCACAAGAAAGAGCATTAGTCGTACGTTCCCTTTACACAACACATGTACTGTCTAATTAAGTTATATTTTTATGTATGCCCACAGATTGCACTGGCGAAGAGCAAAGAAAATCGCGAACGCGTACAACATATTCAGAACGAGCGGGTGAAAACCTACGCACTGATGCACCAGCAGACTGCGTACTATAAGGAAATGACACCAAAATTAGCAGAACTTACCAAACTAATGATAGAAAATAAAAATTAATTAATAGTTGTATTTCAATGCTGTTTAATCATATTTTAATAAAAGCGGAAAGTTTAAAAACTGATTGGCTCATAGAAAAAACTACTAACAACTTAATATACATTTTGCCTATCGTTGCCTGTGTACACACACACACATTTTTAAATATAAACGGATATTCAAAGAATCCATCACACTTATCGAAAATATTACAATTGCGACTGATCGATTACCATAAACAGCCGCTTTAAGAGCTTTACAGCAGGATAACAGCTACTGTTAAAAGTCGTAATGGGATGATCATGTTATCTCGTTGATCATTATAATTCTTTAATTGAATCGGTCAACATCGTCTCTCGCTCGAATTTATTATTATATATTTGATTTTTTGTGAGGATAATGAACTCAAAGTTCAAAGGATAATAGAAGTGAAAAAACATAAATATATATATATATATATATATATATTATATATATATTATTATTATTATTATTATATATATATATATTTTATTTTTTTTTTGTATCTTTGGTTGTTCGGCTGTGATTAGTGTCAATCCTTTTTATATTATAAGTATTGCACTCTTCACGGCCGGATAAATTGAGATCTGCTATTATACAGGAAAAGTGCATAGTGATAAATAATTTGAGACATTATTTGCAGGTCGTTTAATGTGTTCGTTTTCTCATAATCACTTTCAGGACGGTAGTTGTGACAATATGTTTATTTATTTTTAAATATGTGTACTTATGTATGTGTATCATATTGCACACCTCCCGGCCTATAAGTGATCGTGTACTCCTTCAAATTGTTTGTGTCAAATAAAGTATTAGGAATGGGCAAAAAAAAAGTGGTTAACGCGATAATAGTAGCGGGCATTTTTAGGCCGTGATTTGTGACAATTTGTAAGCATGTTTATCATTATTTTACCCATATTGCACACTTCCCGGCCTATAGGTGTAACTGCAAAATTCTACAAATAAAAATATAACTTTTGCATTGCGATGTATGTGTGCATAATTTCCATGGAATTGCAGGTCCCGTTAGGTTGACGAGCGAGCTTTAAAAGTAACGAGTGCGAGTGAGATGAACATATATATCAGCGAGCAATATCTGTTTGGTAAGAAGGCGGCAATAGCTAAATGCCGTCGAACTTTTTCTGATTCTGCTTTGTTGGGTCCATCCTCAGCATTTGCGCTCTAGCTTTGCTGCGCGTGTGTGCGTGCAAGTATGTATACAGCCATAAAAAAATGTGTATCAATATTTGTTTCTGCACTTTGGTGGGCATACATAAATCGCAATGCATAAATATACATATACATACATATAATAAAAAAAGTATACATAAGTAAATATTAAAATCTATAATATCGAATTGCTAATTGCTAAATGAATTGCAGAAATAACTCACATATATTTCAAAGTTATAATCATTTACAAAACTAATATCATTAATGTACAATGCATACTAGGTTTAGTTTACGAATAGTCTTGTACATTTAATTTAAAAGTTATTAATTAAAGGCAAGCGACAGAAAATTCTAGGCGGCTTAAAATCTTAACGTATTTTATAGTGCCGTCGCCACCTGTGGTAAATTTTATGAAGCTATTGCACAGCCAACTTAATGCGTTTGCAATTCTCGCATTTAGCCTGGACACCAACCATTGCTTCAAAGACAGTCTACATAACCGATCAATGTAAAGCAAACACATTTACAGATGTTAATTTGTCTATTTACATTTTAGTTAACAGTCTGAAAAGTGCGCGCATCTATTTTGATGATAATATTTTTAAAATATTTTTTATTTATTTATTTATATTGGGAATTAAAAATACTTAAATCGTAACTAAGTTAACTGGTGACGATATACATTTTTATTTAAAAATGTCTTAAACTTGTTTTGTTCATTCTGTTTTACAGCTGTTGTATATTCAAAACAAGATTATAAACATAACTATTGGTGCTCGCTTAAATTCAATAAGCAAATTTAATTAGCGCGCTTCGTTGACTGCATTTATTTGCACGTCATTTACCGTTTGTTATTATCCGCAAGCGTTCACCACAGCCGACCACCAACACCACCACCGCGGTTCCCTCCCCCACACCTTTTTAGACCATCCTGCTTAATGATAGGCGCGAGCTTTTTACTGGCCATTGGTTCGGAAAACTAACAAGAACTACTACAAAGAATTGTATGTGTTTGAGACGAGACTGCCCAGCATAAAAAAAAAAGAAGAACGTAAAGTGCATTTTGTGTGGAGCACGCGCGGCCAACAAGTGTGAAATCGAGTGCATATAACATGGCATAATGGCTATAATGGGCATTGGCCCGGTCCAAGCACCAATTTGAAGCTTGTGCCTTTGACTTGGGGGCCCAAATCATGAGCTGAAAACTGCGCCAAATGACCACCAAAAGAACGGTTCTGCCTGCTTGAAGGTGTTCTAAACCGCGAAAAGCGGAAGTCGTCTCGTACAGTGAACCCTTGAATGGCGAACTAACTTTGTGTGTCTGCTTTAATTTGATAGCATTTGATGCATTGTTAGATTAGTTGACTTCTCCTGAGAACCACCTTCATACTGATGGCGACAATAATTAAATGTTTGCTTTGACAACAACAAACAGGCTGAGATAGATAACAGCAAAAACAAACAACAACAATAACGATGTTGGCAATGTCAGCAGCTGCGGCGCTCAACTATAACAAAAGCCAAGTTTATGTAATTACTTATACAAAAAAAAAAATAATAAAAAAAAATTAAAACAACAACAACTGCGCTCCCACAATTGCTCATTTTAGTCATTGGCAGCCGGCAGATATTAATCTCATTCTTGGTCGTGAGAGTCAGAGAGTGAGAGCAATCCTTTGAGCATGGTAGCTGCACGCTCTCTATCTTGCACTCCATCTGTGTGTAGCTTTTGCTCACCAAAGCTTTTTTCGGCAGTGAAAGAAACCGAAATTTTGTATGCTGTTAATTTTTACAAGCTCCAATTTTAAGTTAATATTTAATGTTTAGAACCGACAACTGATCTTCCTAGTTGTTAAAGGCCTTTAAGCGACCCTCAAAAAAAGATCTAAAGCAAATCTTGCACAGTGGCCACTTTGGCTTAACGAAGCACACAAAAAAAAAATCAACAGACGTCACGTCAAGTCGCGCAAGCGCAAACCTCGACTTCAACTGATGCTCGGCTGAGCTGCGAGTATTCAGTTACCTTGCGACCAGCGTGCGGCTTGGACGTGTTTTTCGCCGTGGTGTTCAAGCGTTCAAGTAAGGCGCTATATTTTCGAGTGCAGTGTGTTCCTCTCTGTTTGCGTGTGCTTGTGCTTGTGTGTGAGTGTTTTTATTTTTATTTGCTCGTTGATTTGTTGAGTTTTTGACGTTTTCGACGTTTACCACTAGCCGTTGGCCAGCAGCAGCAGCAGCAGTCTTGGCCGCTACTTGACTGGCATTCTCTTTAGCACTTTGGCTTTTGTTTTATAATACAAATCGGTGTGCGTATGTATGTGAGTGTTGAGCATGTGTCTGTTTGTGTGTGTGTGACTGTAAAGAATACGAAATGATATTGTGGAGCATGTGCCGTTGTTTTCTATTCAGTGTGCAATCTAATAATACACAATTAATAATAAATGCCGTTTGTCTTTCTGTTCCAACTAATTAGAGACAAGTTTTAGTGGCGGCGAAATGTTTGCAGCACAACAACAACAAATATGGCAGATTTTATGCCTGGCAACATTCTTATTTTGTGGATTAGCGAATGCAAAGGGTAAGTGAATTAACAAATTAACAAATTATTATTTGTTGAAATGGTCAACTGCAAAAAGCTTTCAACACGGCTGCAATTAAGCTTTGACTCTCTCACTCACACAGCAACATACATACAGCTTAAGCTCATGATGTCATTTTCTGTGCGCAATGAAATACGAAAATGTTTATTTCGCCGCAAAACTGACCTCGTTTTCGCTTGAACTGCGCTCACATTTCATGGCTTTTTATGACTGATCTTCAATATGTGCGGGGGTGCTCTGTATGTGTATGCGTGTGTGTGTGTGTGTGTGAGAGAGAGAAGGCATATTTAACGGTTTGTCAGGGCAGCAAATAGAAAAATAAAATTTCAAAGCGAAACAAATGACTCTGACAACAAACTTGCGGCTAATAAAGTTGCTAGTCTCTCAAGTGTGGGCCTGAGCCATGCTGCCATGATTCACTCACTGCCTGTCCATGCCATATAAGACGACACGACAAGACAAGCCAAGCACCCCACCCACAAGCCGCTCTTGCTCATAAACTCATGCATATTCACACAAAAACAAAGCCGCCTCACACATTAGTCATTAACTTGAGCAAAGCGCTGCAAGTTTCCATACACAGTCAAAAGGCTGGCAAACAAAAGCGGCTAAAAACAAAAGATCAGCACAACAGCGAACAACAAAAAAACAGTAACAACAAAATGAAAAAAGAGAAGAAAAAACACCTACACACAAGCCACACAAAAACACAGGAAGGGCAACATGACACGCTGAAAATGAACAGAAAAATACAAAGTAAGAAATATACTATATATCAGCAGATGGTAAAGTTTACTTAGACACGGAAATACCCTAAGAACTTAATGTTAAGAATATGATAGATAAGTATAAACTGCTTAAATGATTTTAAAACAGTTCCAGAATCCTTATAAAAAAAAACATTACTTAAAGTAACAACTATTTAAAAATATAAATTCTCTATTTTCATATTTCGAAAATTACATCTGCTTAAAATATATGAGTTTAATTTCAAGTAAATTTTATGAGAGAAAAAGAGCTTAATACAATTTAATTAAATAACTTAAATGTACAAATTAATGTCAAAACCGTTTTAGTGTTGGGCAATTTAAGCAACAGATATTATCAAAAACTAAGAGAAAGAGAGGGAACAAGAAGTGAAAAATGAGAAATTTATGCCCACACTCGATACAATACATATATATATAATTTCAGACGTGTTGTGGCGATTATTAAAAGGCAATCATGTGCTCATGGCCCAGGCCAAGACTCACTTATTTTACTTATTGTAAGTACTTCAGCACAAGACACAAAAACAAAAAAGTAAAGAAAAGCAAAAGAAAAAAAAAAAAGAACACGCGGCCAATAAGCGCATGACATTGGCCTTTGTGCGAGTGAGTGCTGCCTGTTTGTTGGCTGGCTATCTGGCTGAATGTCTGGCTGCTGCCTGACCATATACGAAAAAAGCCAAGCAGCTTTATTTATAAACGCGATACTCAAGTGCAAAAATTGCGCAAAAATGAAGCGATAAAAACAACAAGCGGCGACACTCGCGACGTGTAGGCGAAACAGGTCCCAATTGAGTTGGCTAAAAAACAAAATGCAGCCTAATGTACACAAACAGCACAACAGATACATTAACAGAAACAGATACGAATTTCTTATGTATTATGTGTTATACATATACTATATATAATATAGTCTGTGCAAGTCTTTGGGCAGCTGCTTCAGCAGACGACTATAATTTACGAGAGAGTCTCGCGAGAACTGAGCGACAGTCTCGAGTAGCTTTAAGAGTACGACTTCTCATAGCTTGAGGGGGCAGCTGTGGCAGACAGCAACAGAAAGCAACAGCAGCTAAAGCTGAAAGCTAAATTACTGGGCTGCCAGCGTGGGGCGTGCCGGGAACAAAAACAAAAACAAAAACAAAAAACACAACAACAACAACAGCAACAACTAACTTCAAAGCGAAACTTTTGTGTTTAGAAAAAGTAAAAGTTACCAAAAGGCAAATGAAACTTAGCCTAAGCATTGTTTTTAGGTCTCACCCAAAAAAAATACCTTTATCTAAGTTTGCAATTTGGCTAAAAGTAAAATGAGATTGAAGATCTTACCTCAAATGAGGAGGGTTTCAAGAGAAATTAATTTGTAAAGCTTTTGATTCGATTTCCATTTTTATAAACTTCAAGGACTTCTAAGAATCTGAATAATTTGCTTGCCAGAATTATAATTTCAGCAGAAGTTTCAAACTTAAGCTTAACTTTTTTTTTTGTTTGTTGCTCACTTAAAGTTTTCAAAACTTGGCATGATGATCTCATTGACTTCAGCAGCTTCTCGCTTTGTGAAACTTCACAGCTGAGCGCACATTGCCTCACCGCTGCCTGCTGCCTGCCACTTGACTCTAGTTATGTTTTTCTTAAATGCAAGGCAAAAGGAAACTGACAAATCATCGAACTGTGATTAACTCGTTTAATTGCTGGCTGAGCAGCGCACGCGACCGTCAAACATCGGTGGCGACCTTGTGTTAACCATAGTGAACACTCTCCTCCCTTACCCTCTCTTCACCCCTTTTTCTCATCTCCCGCTGTCTGTCTGTTTTTGTGCATCATTTAATTTATGGCCAGAACGAATCAACAGCAAACGAATGACTTAGACAACGAACTTGCCATGGCATAATATATCGATGCCACAGCCGCCGCTGTAAATCTTGCAGTCAAACGGTCTGCATTTAAATAACATGCTGCAGCAACAACAACAACACACACAGTTCCTCGCATTAAGACAAAACATTGACAATCGCATTGTATGAGGGGGAGAGCAGCAGTCCAGCAAGCACAACATAAACTAGCCACACAACAACAACAACAACAACAAGAACAACAAGAACAATAATGATCAGTGCGCTTTGACAAGCGACAGTCGCCACAGCGTTGCAGCGTTGCAGAGGCACACTGCCTAAAAGGACAACAAACGAAATGTTCGTAATAATAAAGAAATTGCGCGCCAAACGTTGTCCACTCTATCCCTTTCTCTCTCTCTCTCTCTTTATCTCTTTCTCTCTCTTTGCACATTATGCCAACGGGCTGGCCAGCTCCAAGTTGTGCAGCAACAATCCTAACTCCAACTCAAGGCCAGTTTGGAGCCAGAGCACAGGATGATGATGAAGCTGATGCCACACAAGGCAAATAAACCGCTTGACTTTGCCTCCCCACCTCCCTCTCTTCACTCTTGGACTTGCTCTTGGACTTGGTCGTGGAGCTTGAGTTGGACTCTTGGTCTCTTAGTCTCTTGCAGTTTTGCGCTTTACATTTTTGCCTTATGTGTGTGAAAAATGCCAATTTTAGAGCAACTTCCAGCACATGCCTACATGTGTGTTTCTCTCTCTCTCTTTCTCTCGCTGTCCCACTCTCTCTCTGTGTGTGTGTGTGTGTGTGTGTGAAAAATTGCCCGTCTAGACAAGCGCAGCAGCCGGAACAACAAGAACAACAACAGCAACAATCAAAGCCTTTTGCTAAGTTAATAAAATCGAACTGCGATTGGGGCAAGCAACAGACTTGTGTCTTCCACAGCCTTCTTCTTCCACTGGGGCCTCATGTTGTGTCCATGCTCCCCTCTGAACTCTTAACCCATTGTTTGTGCAATTTCTTGACCCACAACTGCGCTGATATTTCTTTTAGTTCCTATGTAGTAAAATACTGCCCAAGAATTTAAATAAAAAAATCTATATAAATAAAAAAAAGTTCAGAAGTTAACCAACTTTAAAAATATCTAAAATTTTCATGATTAATAAGAAATTATTTCGTATAATCTTTGACACACAACAATTACCACTAAACTGTCACATAATATAGTATAAAGCTTCTGAACAATGTGTATATCATTCTTAGCTCCCCTTTATGTCTCTTTTATTAATTCCTTTAAGCTGTCGATCAAATGCTTCAGATCACATGCATGTCAACGGGTTAAGGTCGGCTTTGGGCCAACAGCAAAAACAACAAAACAATGCAATGCCCAGTCCAGCTTCTTCTCCTACCCACCGCCCCTCTTTAGGTGCCCGCTGTGAGTTAGCTAGAAATAAAAGGCTGAAAAGAGTTTCTGAACTTTTGCAGCTTTGCAGTTTTGCTGAGTCTGTGCGGCATTTGGCAGATTAAAAGGCGGCGATAAGGAAACGAGCAAATCGAAAGGCGTCGGCTCGCTTTAAGGGCTCGCTTGTCTGCCCATGACTGCCTCTACACCCCCCCACCCCCTCCCTTCCTGCCCCTTCGTCTGTGTTTAGGCATTTGTCATCAAGTGGACCTGGGCATGTTTTGTGGCGGCATTTTATTGAATTACAATCGGATTGGATGTGTATCGCTGAGGTCTAAAGGAGCCTATGATTCCATTGTTCGGACAAGGACAACTCACTCACGCGTCGCCTTTAATTAGCCAGCAACACCAACAACACCAACAACAACAACAACAAAGCACTGCAAAATATAAATTTATAATATAAAACACGAATAAAGTGCTGTTGGTTGTGGCCAGGTTAGTACCGTTATAGTCTCAGACCATTTTGGCAACGGGCCCAAACAGAAAATCTGACATACTGCATGGCAGGCGGAGCGATGCGGCCAAAATGAAAGCCTAAAAGGCTTTAAACTCCAACTCCAACTCCAACTCTACTCCACAACTTTACTCTGGTCGGCCGCACAATCAATTCGCGCTCCCAAGGCATTTCAATTGGCCCACTCGAGTGTATGTGTGTGTGTGTGTGTGTGGAGTGTGTCGCGAATTGCGTATCATGAACCTGGCCAGAAGAGACCAAACTCTAACTGTATAACACACTCAGGCAACACTTAACGGGTTTGGCACTCCTCCAGAGCCAGCTTGCAGCAAGTAAAAAGCAAAAGCAAAAGCAAAATCCATGCGTATTACACAAGACTAATTGTATTAGGCAGCAGCAGCAGCAGCAGCGGTTGCATGGAAATATATATAACAGAAGCGGTTTAGTTGTGCCACAAGCTCTCTTAAATAAACTGCAATAGTTGCTTTTGGAATCCCAAAATCACATAACCGCATATAAATTTGGCATGCGAATTTGGCATGTGTAGTATGTTGTAAAAGTTGGCCAAGTTTTGTAGTTGTAGTTTTATGTTTTAGATCCTGGGAATTTACTTTCATTGTTTAACGCTACAGAAATCTGTCAGAAGTTTACGTCTGTACGAAAAGTTAATATCTCAAACTGCTGTGATTAATTGTTTGCACTTTTAATGTCTTTATAGATAAGATAGAATGAATGTCAATGCATTTAAGTATCTTTCTTTATCGCATATTCATTATTTTCAAACGACTGAATGGTTTGTAATTAAAAGTTTTTATAGGGAAGAAGAGTTCCACGTTCGTTCTAAGAATAAGTATTAAAAGTTGTACGTTTTCACACAACATTTTCAATAATATTAAGCTTTGCGTGAAGGTTATAAAACCACGTTATACTGCGCCTTCATTAAAAGTTTTAATTATGTAAATAAAATAATGATAATTATATAGTAGCATCATTTTAAACAATCTGTTGAGCTTTAAAATGAATAATTCAATTAAAATGTAATAATCATAATCATATAAAGGTTTTTCTTGACACGAGGGGAGAAATACAGCCTCGAACTTATATTAAAAATCCACCCTACTCATAATGAATATTAAATCCTTATATAAGGAATAAATATTGTCAACTAAAGCTTAATTTTATTTGTCCTTTTTAATTGTGTGCATAGCTTCTCCCTTTTAAATGTTTATGCCATTTAGCTCTTTATATTCTGAATGAGTATTAAATTTGCTATTCCGCAAGTCAAGTCTTGTTACCTATTTCTGTTACGCCCTCAATCATCTGGCAAATTGTCACACACACACACACACACACACACACTCCTTTTCCAGCACAAGGGCACCATGTGCATACTTTATGAGGCCTGCAGTCCGATAAGTGTAAGCCATGGTCATAAACTTGGCTAGGTTATTTTTACGTGTAAAAGCACGACAGGTGATCCAGTTGTGTGAGTAAGGTGTGTGTGTGTGTGTGTGTGTGTGGAATCTAGAGCAAATATTATGTAAATTTTATGAGCAAAATAGCAAAAAAAAAAAAAAAATAAATAAAAGAGAAGAAGCAAAAACCTGTAGCTAATCCTGTGTGCAACCTACGCGCGTTGCAAGCAAAATAAGCAAGCAACTGCAGCAAGCTGCCGCATACCGTTAGGCACAAAGTCGTCCAGTCCAGGTGTCCCAAAGTGTCGAACTGGCCAAGTGGCTCGTTGGGTTTTTAATTACCAAACAGTGCGTAGAGTCGTTTGAAACGCTGCCGACAACGCGACGGAGCAGCTAACAGCCAACAGGCAACAGGCAAATAACGGCGCTGTGGTGCCAGAACAGGATCAGCGCCCCATGCAAATTAATAAGGCAGCATCAATACAGGGTATATTAGTGCTAAGAGAGCAAGTGAGACAGCAAATGCTAAGTTTGGTGCGTAAGTCTTTTAAGTGCCTTGGGGCGGCAGCTGGCTTAAAATATTGCTCGCCACAATTGCATAATTTATGCGAAATTTATTTAATCTATTAGACGCACTGACCCGCAACGGGAGATGAAGATACTACCTATACAGAACGACTAAAAGAAAAAGAAATAAACATAACTATGTAGACGGTTTTCTATTTCTTTTTTTTTTTTTAGTATTTTTTGCATTTTGCCATCCACATGATAAATTGCATGTCTAACTGCATGTGGCAAATTAATCATATTTATTTGTTGTCTACTTTTGCCTGTTGTCGGGAACCGTCTTTTAGTCTTCCAGTCTGCTGGTCGGTCGATCGTTTGGTTGTTTGTTTGTTTGTTTGTTTCTTGTGCTTGTTGCTTTCGTTACACATGAATTTTGCCATGGCTTTTAAGCCAAATGCCGCGCGTTTATTAAGCCAACAGTGTGTGAGAATTTGTTCTTAGTACTTCTTAGTTGTTGTTGTTGTTGGGCATTGATGGAGCGCATGCCAAATTCTGTTGAGATTGATGATGGCATCGCTGACACTGCCGCTGAGCGGGCTATATATATATAGCCTTAAATATACTGCATTGGTTGCCAGTCATTCAAAAAATCACTCGAAGCTAACAAAAGACTTAGGCAACAAACTTGCAAATCAAATCAAACTCGCATTGTATGCAAACATGATGTAAGAGCATAATATTCAAATTCATTAGAATTAATTTATCCCATATGGCTCGAACATTCAATTGTTCAGTGTGGAGAGTAGAGTCAGTGACCGTGTGGCAAAGGCAAAGAGCTTCTTTTTTATTTGGTAGCTGCTTCTAATTTTATTTACATTCAACAGCCGAAAACGAAATGCGAAATGGCTTCAAGTCGACCATATGCGTGATTGTTGTTGCTGTTGTCTGGCGCTTTGTGCGCGCAAAATTTACGCACGCACCGCCCAAAGTCAATGACACTGCATAAATGGGGAGAGAGAAGAGGCAGCAGCAACGACTATGATATACCCTATAAGTTGATACTTGAAGTGAAAGGAAACTTGACTGCATTTCGAGTGTCATTTAAGTTTAGAAACTCTGCTTAGATGACCAGCATAAAAAGGAAGTATGTTTTATAATAAATTGAATGTGTTTGCCTGTTTCAAGTATCTCCAAACACACACTTACTTAGAGATTATTTAAGTAAAGTTTCCAACTACTTCCCTACGGATGCGGCCATAAAAATGTGCTCGTTATTGTTGTTAGCGCTTTTAATGACAATAATAACTCAGAAGTGTGAGTGTGTGTGTGTGTGTTAACACTTAATGTCATATAGTTTTTTATGTCTATTATTTGGGTTTATTGTCGGAAGGCGGCCTCTTTAATTAGAGACGAAAAACTCACACTGTTTGCTTTTCAGCACATCATCAGCAGTTGCTAGACATATATAATTATATACGTATACAACTTAGCTTGACTTTGCTGTGGATTCTTATCGACTTGATTACACTCAAAAAAAAAAACCTAGTACAAATAAACATATTCATGGTAAAAATAATATTTAAATGAAGTACTTATAAACAAAAGATATTTTTATATTCAAAATTTCCACTTAAAAAAAATTATTGGATAAATATTTATTTGTCATTCACACATAAGAATTTTTGTAACGTAACGTAAACTAACGTAGCGACTTTTAAGACACTGCTCTACTCCTCGATTCTCAAAAGTTCAAGTAAGCTCGGCTAAAAGACCGCATAGTAAAAACATTGGGTGTTGTTTTTTCTGAGTGTAATTAGTGGAGCTGAAGTCTGCTGGCTGTTTAATGAACGTGAAATGAAAACTAGGCACGATAAAATCAGTGAAAAAAATATTTCTAATGAATTTATTGAATTGCACTCAATGCTCAAAACTGTAAACGAAAAAAGTGATTAGCCAACTGGAGCAGAAGTCCATGAAAAATGATGGCAAAACATAGTTGCCACAGAAATGCCAACTAGTGGAAACTGGCAACTTGCGAATGCTTCTGCTTCATTGCTGCAGTTCGTGTCTTAAGTCTTTTGATATGCCTGCCTGGCGGCTGCTTATCAAAACATGCATGCGTTTGATGGCCAAATTACATGGCCATGGCCAAGGGTAACCGTATCCGTAACAACAAAAAGAGTAGCGCCCGCCCGTAATTGAAAAGAAATGCCCAAGATGCATATCCAGGCTGGAATGCCTCGCAAAATTAAACAACATCTCTGAGAGGATAGCAAAAGAAAAAGTTAGAGAGACGGCGGAAGAGAGAGAGAGAGAAAGGGAGAGGGGGTGTAGTTTTATGTACAGCCCACTGCGGTGGCCAGTTGCCTGGCGGTCAAAATCAAGCAAACTGCAATTTGCTTGGCCCCAGCCAGCAAAGATCTGCAAATCTCGCCAGATCCAAGAACGAGA
Source organism: Scaptomyza hsui (assembly GCA_018152825.1). Lineage (NCBI taxonomy): Eukaryota > Metazoa > Arthropoda > Insecta > Diptera > Drosophilidae > Scaptomyza > Scaptomyza hsui. The sequence continues at coordinate 6,386,901 of JAECXO010000002.1, forward strand.
TCCAGGAAGCAAATAATTTGAGCCGTCCAAATGGTTTCGCTTTTCTTAACTTCAACTTCAAGGGCAATTCCAAACGCCCCAAACGAACGAACAGAGCTAAACTGAATTGGATTGTTTCGGTTTTGGTTTTCTTTAGCTTTGGCTTTCGTTTGATTTGCATTATTCTGGCGCTGGCATTCTGAATTGGCTTAGATTGGCTGGGGCATATTCTATGATGTGTGGGAATGGCGCGCAATGCGAACTGCGGTTTTATTATCTACAAAGGGTTTGAATAGAAATTGTGGACTGCAAATTATTAGATTGTTACTGATGCAGAAACGTTATTAGGGGGATAAGAAGCGCAAAGTGAGAGTGGATGGAGTAAGAAAAAACCTATTAGATATTTCAGAGCTTAAGAAATACTATATTGAAATGATTTTAAGAGACACAATAATGAAGTTGTTAAAAGTAAAATCATATTATTTGCTTAACACAGTGCATTAACTAGCTAAAACTAAATCTCATGCTTTCAAAAGATATCATTCAACCATAAATCGTTAAGCTCAATTAAATGCACAAATTTCAGTTATTTAGAGCTCTTATATCATGAGTTGAGAGTGTTATTATAGTAGTCCAAATGCAATTTGTGTTAGAATTTCAATTAAAATGTCGCCCAGACGGCAATTAAAAGCAAACGAAATGCTGTTAACAATGCCGGCCTGGCATGTCCAAAACGGTTATTAACGTGGCCAGCAGCAATGGTTAGCGAAGCATTTCAGCCAAAACGGCCAAAGAGATAAACGAACAGCAAGGCATTAGAGGCAACAACAACAACAACAACAACAACAACAAACAAAACGCGAGACAAATGTTGTTTCAACAAGTTTGTTGTACAAGAGATGGCGATGGCCATCCGGCCTGACCCGGGCCATAAACTACGCACTATCAAGATGCGTGGAATGGAATGTCCAGCCAGCCAGAGACCCACAGACCCAGTTGAACAATTATAAATCATGATGCTCTTGTCGCACTCAACGCTCTCCAGTTTTGCTTCTCCTCTCCGGCTCCAAATAATAATGTCAATTTGCAGGTGTGGGCCAAGCCAAAGCAGACGACTCTCTGCCTGCTGGCCACAGTCTACAGTCTGCAGTCTGTCGTCTACAGTTGCCTCTAGACTCTAGACTGCTGACCACATTTGGGCATTTGCGTCTCCAGCTGCTCCTCGTCCGCTTCCGCTTCGTCCCCAGACAAACGCCCACGGGCCCGTTTTGGTCATTGGGCCGCTGCGCTGCTAATTCAACGCAAATCGCAAATGACCAAAATAAAATATTGCGGCCTCGAGCTTAGCTTCTCCATAGATTCACCCATATGCAACATACAAATGTCTGTATGCAACATGCGCAACAAAAGGAGTTGCATTCACGTATGCAATAAATTTAATGCTTGGCAACGGTCACTTGGTCACGCGGTGGCTTCTCTCTCTCTCTCTCTTCCTCCCTCCCTCTCTCTCTACATTTCCTGTTGTTCACCACATGCACTTAACAAAATTGTCTAAATGCGACCTTAAAAATTTGTAGGAGCGTGCAATATTCATGTAAAGAATTGTTGTTTTGTAAAAGGTTAACACCTTATTCTTTAATAGCTTTGAAAGAAAGAAAAAACATTGTTTATAATTTAAATTCAATTATAGATGGTTTATTTCTAAAAATATTTATCATTTACCTTGAGAGATACCTAATCTTTACAGCCAAAATATTAGAAGTAATGCTTAAATATTACTAAAGACTAAAGATTTTTAACTTCAGTACCATTTTTTTTTTAACAATAATTTTTGTCAGTGTATATGATCATATACCACAAAAGCAATACTCGCACTTAAAGTGCATGCGTCGTTTTGGACACCTTTGTGTTTGGCCTATTCTTTTGTTCGCGGCGCTTCAGTTTATTAGAAAAGCCGCAAAAAAGCCAGAGGAACGCATAACTGATTTATGTGCTGACTGACCCAACAAAGCTCTCTACCCGAACTTGCCCCTCTATTGATTAAGCCCCCCCTTGCGTGCTGGTAATTAGCAATTGGGTCGCAGTTCAATAAGGTTACCCAAACCCAGGCCCAGGCCCAGGCCCAGGCCCAGACCCAAGAGAACCCTAACCTAACATTTGGCCACGCTCAAGCTGAAAACAGCGTTTGATTAATGTTTTAGGAAACAAGAGAACAGCTTGAGCTGTCTCTCAGCCAGCCATATCGCATTACACGGCCAATAAGCCGAAAGCATTGGAATTTTTGTGTGTCATCGCCCCGGGGCGGCCGGCCATTTGGAAATGTGTCAGCCCGAATGTTCATCATCATGGGGAATAAATAACTTTTGATAAATGATTAGCGACAAGTGCCGAAAACAACCAATACGTAGCTAAGTCTGCCTACGTCTCAGATTCTCTGTGGCTGATACCCTCTCTGCGCAGCATTTTCTCCATTTGATAGTGTGGCATTAACCGCAGGCAACAATTTTATTGCCAATTAAGCATAAGAAGGCAACACATCGGCTGCCATTACATTAGGAGAAATGCAATTATACGGCGTGTTTGGATCCCAAGACAAGTCTTCGGTTCAGCCTCTGCAACGGCAGCTGTTGGTAGTTAATGTATTTAATTGCAAATATGGTAAAAGCAACGCGATATAGACAACACTTTCACACCAAAATGGTAAGGCTGCAAAACGAGACAACTACCAACAATTACACGTTAGAATGTGGTTGCCAATAAGTTTGGACTAAGAGATGCCCTATAATTGGTCGGGTTTGAAATGTATCTGATATCTGCTTGAAGACATTTGTTGTATGTGTATCTGTGCATAAACTTAATTGTTATAAACGGTATTCATAAGCGAAACTAATAACGTTTATTGAAGTTTTTCTCATCACTTACAGAGTTATGCTTCTGTGAGTACAAGTGGGTTCAACAACATTGTAGTACAGTGAATGAAAAACAAATCAAACGTTTCGACACAGCTATAACACTTATTCTAAGAGTATTCTAAATGCAACAGCTGCTGTTGCGGCAACAACTTGGCTTTCAATTAGACTCTGCCGTGGCATTGAAACAGTTGTGGCAGAAGACAGGTGAACGCCATCTGTTTATACAATATTTATGTATGTTTGTGTAGAGCCGCGTATCCAATGGCTAATAAGTTCTGTTAACTGCTTGCTGGCTGCATTTAGTTGCAAATTGAATTAATTTTTATGATTATAGCTGAAGGTATTTAGTGATTATGCTGCCTCAGTTACAGTTACGGGCTTCGCCAGCAAACACATCCACCCAAAACTGTAAACGCATTTTTCGCAAATTACTTTATAAGCATAAAGAAAAACACAGCAACATAACAACTACAACAACAAACAATGCAGCAAATTGGCTACATCTCCCTTTCGTTCAGGCTTTTAGCGGTAAATTGTAGCTCCCACTTTCAGGTGCTTCTGCTTCTGCTTCTTCTTCTTCATCATCTGTGGCTAGTGATGTGTGAGTGGCATGTGGGGAAGCAGCAAGCTCAGCTCAGCTCAGCTCAGCTGGCATGGCATATTTTTGCCTCAGCAATTTGGTTTACCCACAGCGGAAACTGACAATTTAGCAAATGCCACCGCGTAGCGCCAACCCAAAGACTGCCACAATGAATGAATAGATGGATGAGTAAGTGAGAAAGTGCAGTGAGTACAGAGGGGAGTGACTAAGCGGGTGAGTGAGTGAGTAAATAATAGACTAGACTGCAATTGAGGCACTTGTGGGTGGATAGATGGACCATCTGTAAGAGTCGGTGGCCTCTGATTGTGTTAGAAAAGAAAAAGAAATAATCTTAGCAGAAAAAACCGATATAATACAACCATATAATATAATAAGTTTTTTATATTTATCAGTTCTCCTTAATTGTATGTTTTGCTTTTTGTTATTCAAATTATATTGATATTTTAAATATATTTTTTAAAGGATATCTATTGCGTCACTCACTCCCAGTTTAAACACTCTTACTTGTTGTTATTAGCCATATGCAAATTGAGCTGAGTAACTGAATCTTCGACGCTTTGGTAACTGATGGCACGTCATGCAACATTTGCATGTGGCTGCCACATGAGATCAGCTAAACAACATTTACAGCTGTTAAAGCAAAAGAAACTTCACGCTTTTATAGCCAAGTCCAAGTTCAAGACACATATAGTATTCATAATGCTGTTCTGTTGCCAGTTTACAGTTGTTTTTGGCTTAGCTGTATTTCTATTTTTTATATCTTTGTTTGTATATGTGCCCTGATGTCTAAACTGTTGTGTAATTTAATTAGCCAGCTGCGCATACTGTTCACAACAAAGTGGAAGTCGGTGCACATTTACCGTTCAACCAAGATGAACAGCAGCAACTTTTGCATCTCATCTCGTGTTCGGATGCACACGGAAGAGATATTGAGTATAGAAGAGAGATTGAGACAGACCCGTTCACGATCTAGCCTGGCCAAGAGCACCACTGCATTCTCATCGTCTTGGGCAATTAATCATGCGTCTAATTTAAGCGACCGTGTCGTCATTTGCCATTAGAGTTGGAGGCAGTTGGCTTTGACTTCGGCTTTGGAGTTTCAGTTTGAGTTTGAGTTTGGAGTTATGTGTAGCAAATGTAATTCAATTCATTGCCGCCTATTTGGCCTTAATGCGCTGCCATTGATTTGGCCGACAGCAGCACATTTTCCGGCCAGATGAACCGGCGGCCATGACTGAAATCTTTCAGACTGATGCAATCAGTTGGCAAAAATCTATAAATGGCAGCCAGACCCGCAATTGCGTCATTTCAAACAATTAGCAAACAAAAAAAACACACGCTGATAATGACAGCCAAAGAAGAGACTAAAAAACAGAGAGACAGAACAGATATAGATAGAGAGAGAAGTTGTGTGTTTAAATGCTACAAAAGAAGACAAAACTGACAGCAATTTTGTAGAATTCGTACTCGGTTCGTATGCAATTGGCGGTCACTGCTAATGCCAAGGCATGTTGCATAGATGGATGGATGGATGGATGGATGGATTGTTGTCTGACAAAGCAACTTCAAGGATGAGTTGGAGTCGAATTGCAGCTGAGCTGAGTTTTGTTGAGGTGACATCATAGCTGACATTGTTGTTAGCTCTTAAATTACAACTGCAAGACAAATCATTAAATTTTTATTGTTCAGTTATTTTGTCTAATAAAATTGCATTTGAATTGGTGATTAATTAACAGTTTTTTCTAAACATTTTCAATGCTCAATCATATTTAATTAGCAATATGACCAGCATATGTGACTTAACATTAGTGTTGTATGTATCATCTACAACTTTATGAAGAGCTTTAGATGTTTCAAACTAATATCCTTCGCATTCTTTATAAGTTGCCTTAAAATTAAATTGAAATCCAGAGCTATATGTATTTCCTCAACGCATCAATAATGTTTGTTTAATTGTTATGTTTTTTCTGTAACTGTCACTGTTATTCACATACTGTTAATTTGACTTTTGCTGTTACTGACATGTAGGACTGGCTTTTACCTCTGTTAACACTGTTGGTTGTGATTGCTGTGAGAAGTGGCTGTTTAATACGGTTACTGTGACTACAACTACATACATATAATAACACAGTAGGCAGTCAACATTTTTTCACTTGACTTGGCCCAGGAGGCAACGCAGATGGATACAGAGAGACCGGAGGCGAACTGTTGGAAACCAAGCACTTAACAATTATCACATTTGTGGCCATAAAAAAAAGCGACGTCTGCAATTTGACGCTATACTCAGTGTCTGTCCTAGCGTCCAACTGTTTTTATTTTTTTATGTTTTTGCAGTCGTCTTTCAGTTGAATTTGCTGTGGCAGTGGCAGTGGCAGTGGCAGCTAAACAAGTTTGTTTATTGACTCGCCCACTTTGATGAATTTACGCGGTAACATTGACACATTGACACTGCTTAGCATATGCAACAAAAAGTGGAAGGCATTAACATGGACCCCCAGTGTGTGGACAACACCCACTTCGGGCGGTGCAGTTTGTGGCAGGGGGGAGGGGTAGCACACCGGCGCTGACCCCTTGCCCAAAGCGACGTTTTCTAATTTATTTTTTATGCACAGCCGTTAAGTGTAATTGGTCATTTCTGCGTCAATGAGCGAGAGTGAGAGAGAGAGAGAGAGAGATAGAGGGAGAGCTAACCAGTCAGCAGTCAGTCAGCTAGTTGCAACTGCAACATGTGATGTGACTGCAACTGCTGCGGCTTTGGGGGGCAAGTAAATTACCAGTATTTCCTGTGCCAGTGCTACGGCTTGGGCTTAGATTGATGATAATCGTGCTTCGTGTGTGTCAAGATTGTTGCTAGCAATTTGTTGCAAAATGCGATAACAAAACGCTATCAGCTGACGCAGCAGCTGCACTCGCAACATTCCCCCACCCCCTAACTCCAGCTTCAACCGCACGTCATAACTGTGAGATTTACTCTTGAGTTTAAAGCTAATGCCAGCTGAACAAATCGCTCCAAGTGCTCAACTTTTGAGTAGCCTCAACTGTGGCCAAGGGGGAGGAGGAGGGTGGAGTGTTGTGGTTGCACATGTTTACCGTTCGTTGTGCATTAAATTTAGTTTCTTCTGCTGCTTCTTCTTCTTCTTCTGCCAACCGCCGCTAGGCCTAACACTTTGGCCGAAAAAAGACGCTACAAATATAAAGAAAGAAAATAAAAAAAGACCTGCAGCTCCTTTGGCAGCCAACAAAAACAAAACGTGACTCGAATTGGACAGCACAGACGCTGAGTCAGACAATTGCATAATCTTAGCCAGCCAATTGCCAATTGCCAATTGCAATTGCACTTGCAATGCACAAAACAACAACAGCAACAACAGCAACGACGCCAATGTCCAATGTCCTGAACAACGCCACACACAATGCGCCGAGGCTTGGCTTAGAACCTGGTGTGGAACTGTTGCTTGCTGGTGGGGTGGTGCGGTGGTGCGGGGGTGGGCGGCTCTAGGCTGTAGGCTGTAGGTGCTGAGAGATGGTGGATGATGTCTTGCCACCTTTCACGACTGTTGGCTTCTTAGCTGGCGATGACTGCAAATCGATGCCATTTGCATGGCAATGATTTGAATTTGTTGGCTTTGACTATTGGCGTGGCTTGTTGTTAAGCATTTGGCACTTTGCCCATACCCTGTACGCAAAATTGCGAATGGGTTGCTTAAAATACGAAATGTATATGTGTATTGAATTAAAGTTATTTTGAAGATGGGCCAAAGCGAAAAAAGTCTAAGATCTAAAGCAAAGAGATCCTAAACCAGAACTAGTTCGCAATTTAGTTCCTTAACAAGAGTGCTCTTTTTAGATCACAATAGAGCATTATTCTATTCGATCCAACTCACAATTGTTGTTGTCGTCTTATTGATTTGTGCATTCATTTGTTTGTGCGCGCGCATTTGTTGCCAAATTGTTTGGAAAATGTGCAGCGCCAAATGTCGTGGCTGTTGATGTTGATAGGAAGTCGAAGAAGGAGCCAGGAGTAAGGAGCCAGGAGACGAAACACAGTCTGGAGGCAGTGACACAGTCAAAGACGGATGCACATGCAAAGTTCCAGTGGCTATGAGCCTGGATAAGTCTAGTTTGGCTGCTGGATGATAATGATGATTAGAATGTTGCTGCTGCTGCTGCTAGATGATAATGATGATGAGGATGATGATGATGATGATGATGATGTTGCAGTTGTTTTGGCAACTAACCCTGACCCACCACTCAACTCCCAAGTGCACCGCCATGTTAAGCTTTTCTTGAGAATTTCGCTCCGGGTCATTTTCATTTTAATGTAATTTCTTTTAAATTTATTGTTAATGGAAATTTATGCTTTGTAGCAGTTGCAACAACTCGCTTTGTCTTTGACTGTGTGTGTGTTTGTGTGTGTGTGCTGAGCATGTTCATGCATGCTGCACGTTTTCTTGATTTGTCATGTTGCAGGTTAAATGCTAATGGCACCTTTTTTGATTCCGATTCCAAGAAGTCTGCCACAGTCAAGCGGCATTTGATCATCTCTCTTGCCCGCTCTGTGGCTGCCACAAATTGGCTCTTGTTCTACACATAACAAGCGCCAAAAAAAAAAAAAGAATCGAAAAACATAAACGAAAACCACTCAAACCGAACCTTTTAAGTTGTGCACACGAGATTTGGGTTAAGTCGTTTCCAGATATACAATATTGTACTCGCTCAAGGAACGATACGTGGAATAGTTGAAGGTTTGCGATTCGCCACGATTCCCACGAGCCAAAGAGGGGCCATAAAAATTGTGTCAAATAAATCGTAATCAACGGCAGCAGCAGCAGCAGTCTGTCTGACTGCACTCTGACCATTTCTATTGCCATTGAGTTGTAAATATTCAATAAAAATACCTTTTTCGCTGGCAATTAAAGTTGTGCGCTCCAAGTGCAAAATCAAATGACTGAGGCGACAAACTTGCGTGGCCAGCACACATTTACAGCGTGCAAGTGAGAATGCACTATGGGTAGAGTAGGCATATTTGCAGAGATAAATGTTTAGGTTTAAAGTGAATCTTAGAAGTATTAAAACTAATCTTAAAGTACAAGGCAAATAAGAATATGGTGCTATAAAAAAAGTTGTTAAAAGTTCATAAACTCAGTTTTCGTCATAAAAAGTATCTGATTTAGCTATAGTGCAGTTGTTAGCTGCAAGGGCTGAACGCGTTTCAATTCAATTATTGTCAAGAGGAGCAAAGCTGCAACAGCAGAGAAGACGAAGAAGGGAGAAAGGGGAATGTAAAAGCCAGACAACATTTCCTGCTGCGTTGTAAAATGGCTTGCCAGAAATACGACAATGAGCATCTCCTCTTGCTCTGTTGCTTTATTAAGTGGTCAACACGTCTGTACGTGGGCGTGACGGCTTTTTAGCTCTGAGAATTCAGTTTCAGTTCTAGTTGCACTTCAATTTCCATTTCCATTCCCATTTTGTGCTACAAATCAATGGGCGGTTGGTTGTCGTGTCTGCGCGTAATTTGGAACGTCATCGGCCACTTAGACGTCTGCGGTATCTGTGATGCTTTTTATTATGATTTTGGTTGCTTTTCTATTTTACGTTGCCGAGGAAGTACTTCTTATCCAATTGTTTTTAAGGCGCCGCTCGCCTTACGCCCACCTTGACAGCGTCGCTTAAATTACAAGCCAAGTGAAAATGTAGAAGAGTGAAGAAAAGTTGTTGTTTTTGTTGTTGAAATGCAACCGACTGCTGCATTTTAATTGCCATGCAATTGCTATTTCCTAGTTTTTTTTTATTGTTTGTGCTCTGTGTTCTCATTGCCGAGTTTTATTCACTCTCTCTTTGCGGTTCGGCAGCTAATTAAACCCAAATTAAAGTGTTGTTTTGTTTTCTCTCATTATCAAGCTTAATAGTGCTGCAACTTGTGGAGCATGGTTTTGGTTTGCTTCTATCTTCTTACTTACGAAAATAATTAAAGTAACGACTATCCATTAACTACTCCTTAAAAATTGCACTTAAATAATACTTTAAGAGTTCTTTGCACCTATTAGATATCTTTAACTTCATCTCAGTGATTTCGTTTCGCTGACTTCTAAAGAGTTTTGTTAGTTTTTTTTTTATACCCTGAACACATAAACTGGGTATATGGGGTATAGCTCCAGGGTTTAGGGTATCTCCAAGTCGTAGAATCTCAGGCTTTTAATTTTTTTATCACAATCCAACAAAGGTTAAAAATCTTCGCTTTTGATTTCTTATTGGCAAATCTTTAAACTCACCATCATACATTTGGGTATGATTAGTGTAACGACCTCTTAGAAGCTATCTTCTTAAAAATGTTTCTAAAATCTCAGTGATTTTAATTCGCTGAATTCTAAAGAACCTCGCTAGTTTTTCTCGTTTTGGGTTGAATTTTTATTGTTTTCTGGATTGCTTTGCATTTGATTTGCTTTTTTTTTTTTATGTACAGCTCACATTTAATTGGCGGCATTTCTACTGAAATGTTCAGGTAATGTGTGTTGCTTGTGCATTAGTGGCGAGAGATCAAGTACTTAAGCCACATTATTCAAATTACTTGGCAATGCGATGTGCTGATCAGTCTCAAAATGAGTGTTCTCCTTTTGGCCAAGAACATTTAAGCTGATCACTTTTGCGCACTCATGTTTAGGGGGTTGGATGGGTGGGGGGGGTAATACGATTTTGATTACTGGTCTGTGCTGTGTTGCAGTTAACTTTGTTGCAGCAACATCAGCACCAGCATCAGAATTATGCCACGGCAGAACCCAAACTAAACCAAATCACTGTGTGAGTGTGTCTCGAACACAGCTCACAAGCTGAAGCTGCTGCTGACGAGCTGACAAGCTGACCGGCTTTAACTTTAGTTTTGGTTGGACTTGAATTGGCTCACTCTCTGGGCTAATGCCAGGTTTTTGCTTTTTTTTTTTATAACTTCGCTATCTATCTCGCTCTTGTGGCTGACCAGACCCGGCGGGGGCACATAACACACATATACATCATATACATGCGAAAACTCTATAGTTGCAATTGATTTGACTATTAAATGCCCTGCAAACAGAGAGAAGAGTAGAGTTTAACTTTAAAAACCAAAACTAAATATTTTAAACCTATTTTAATGACTTGAACTTTGGTTAGTTAAGTGGAGTCATATTACATTGTGATTAGCACAACGATAAGTCAGGCTCCATATGCTTCAAAACGTTCCTGCTACTGGGTATCAAAAGCAGCCCTGCAGCTTTATTAAGCGTGGCAATAAAAAAAAACAACAGAAAAAAGTAAAAGACTTAGGCAACGAACGCGTTCCACTTCCATAGTAATTATGCGGCAATTGTTTAGTGTTTGCGCCGCCGATCGCTGAGCTCCAAGCGTTTAAGTCTGCAATCCTGCTGAGCTCCTCGTCAATGTCCAATGTTGGACATTGGAGGCGTTGCCTGGCTGCGCATTTTGGCTTACTTTGGCCCGTTTACACCACACGGCGACGACGACGACGACATGCTAGCCCACTTTTAGTGGAAAAGCAAACGATGTAGTTGTACACATACATATACATATATATGTATATAGTTTATGTATTACCTTCTGGCTGCAGCAATTTAATTTCCATTTTCTGCATTTTTCTTACAGGCGCACACAAGGTGCACTGCTCGGAGGATCAGATGCGAGTGGACATCGGGCTGCCGGCGGATGCGAGCAGTGAAGAGCGTCCACAGATCTACTTGGAGGGTCTCAAGGGTTATCCGGATGTGCGCTGTCAACCAGAATTGAATGGCGCTCTCGCCGTCTTCCGTCTATCGCTTAGCGATTTTTATGAGTGCGGCGTGACCCGAATGGTCAACCAGTTAACGGTAGGTGACCTCTTCCTCAATAGCGTTCGAGTACACAGTAATAACCCCAACTTGTGTTTGTGTCACTGCAGGGCAAAAAGGTGTATTACCATAAAATCATCATTGAATCGGCCAACAGCAAGGAGTTTGTCAGCGTCAAATGTATTACCACAAGTGGTCCGGTTTATAATGTCATGATGAATGGCACAAATGCTGAACGCGAACAAACGCGCGTCGTACTCCAGGAACAGCAGCAGACACAACAGCCACAGACACAGTCTACTACATCTGAACATCATGGTCTGGTTAGACGCGATGTGCTGCCGGCGGGCTTTCAGGAACCAGAGTAAGTATTTCGCCGCTTTTAATTGCCCCATCAAAATGCAAACGTCCTCAAATTGCATCTATGCATATTTTCTACTTTTTTTTATATTTTTTATGCGCAATCTATGCAAACTTTACGGCATATTAAATGCTCACTGCCCACAGCCCCATTTGAGTTTCAGCCCTCTGCTTTTAGCCTGCTTGGTGACCATAAATCAAACAGCTGCTCGGCTTGGCCATTACCAGCCGGTAATTAGCCGTCAAATCGATGCCACCACAGTCAATTTAATTGCTGGGCGTGTCGCTAGACAAGCAGCCAACGACCAGCGGACAAATGTACCTAATCATATAGGATGCATTACAATGTTTGTTTTCTGCTTTAAATAGACTCATAAAAGCCAAAAGGGACAAGGGAGTTTATTTGTTTAGTGCCATATTCCAGCATGTAATTTACTTTGAGAGGAAACTAATGGGGCGTATATAGTCTTTAGGGGGCTAGTTTGATAGATACTATTAGTTCCTTACTTCCAAATTTGATTTTACTTTTTATGGTTTTTAGCAAGAACTTTAATTTTTGTTTCTCTCCACAGAGATCTTGAAATAACCACCTCGTTGACAAAACGTGCACCGGAACCGCGTCTATCAATTGGCGTTAGCCAAGATGGTCAGAAATTCACCAGAGATTTAACCGTCAAGTCGGTAAGTTTATGATCTTTGCTTAAAGCTCAGGTTGCACTTAGGAACCGATTTTTATTGCCACAAATTGGTCTAATGAACTTGTAATTTCTTTTGAAGGGCACACCGCTGACGATGGAAATCAACTTGGATGAGGACTCGGCGCCGGTTTATGGCTTGGGCGTCAATTATTTGGATGTTACAGACACGCACACCTCCTCCGAGACGCTAATCTTCAAGGGGTGCGTGCATTCATCATGACCAATGATTACAAACTCAACTCAACTATTTTCCATTGTTCATCTATTCTCTTATCCTGCAGTTGCACTGTGGATCCATATCTGTTTGAGAACTTCAACACCATCGATGGCGATATATTGAGCGCCAAGTTCAAGGCCTTCAAGTTTCCCGACTCCTCCTACGTCCAGTTTCGCGCCACAGTCAACGTTTGCCTGGGCAAATGCCTTGGCACACAGTGCTCCAACAATCAGGTGGGCTATGGCAGACGCAAGCGTGAGATTAGTGCCGCCAATAAGGTCTATGAGATCTCACTGGCCATGTTCCTGCAAGTGAATGACATCGAAGGAGTCAATAAGAGTAAGTGTTGATTGGTAATCTGCTAGAGATTTTTACTCACCCATTCAATCTCTGTGTAGATGAGGTGCTGCAGCTGGAGGAGAAGCTGCGTGAACTGAAGCTGGCCAACCAGCGTCTGGCGCGCAACAGTCGTGGCAACTTTGCTGAGCTGAGCCGCAGCATGGAGCATATGCCCGCCAGCAGCGCCGTGCCCGCCTTTGTCGTGGATGAACGGGAGCTGGGACAGCTGAGCTCGAGTGCAGTCAACCCGGTCGTAAGGAGTATTGGCCTTTGGGCTGGATTAGTTTGTGCGCTGTGTTGGCGCTTCATGTAAATAGTCGAATCGAATGGGCAATTGTAAATCTCAAAACGGAAGGCGGGCAGGATGTTAATCAGGTTGGAGCTGCGTGTGTGCAGTGTGTTTATGGCAATAATAAATAATAATAATAAAAAGAACAACAATATATGTAATACCTACCTACTACTAATACTTATACTTATGTAACTGCCATTTATAAAACGTAATTACATTTAATTTTAATGCGAGTAGTTTTCAGCCACAATGCCAGCCGTAATGAAAAGCAAAAAACAGCAACAACAAACACAGTGATTCTAAAAAAACATTTCGACAACATGATAAATTGGTCTTATGCTTAAGCACCTACTAGTCTTCTAAGTTTAACTGTTAAGCTAATTTAATTAATGACTAAAACTAAATGAATTAATAAAATTAAACAATCAAATTAAACTTTTTTTTTAAGAGTTTGATTATTGCGCGCACTTGCAGTGCTGTAAAGCAAAGCAAGCGAGTGTGACCAGCTAAGTTGGAATAACAAATTCTGTTAATTCGATTTTAACAGAACCTTTTTGAGTTAACATACAAGTTTTAGTGCTGTAAAGCACCACAAATCAGACAGCTGACTATAAAAGTGTGACCTGTCATCAAACCCTCTACAAATACCACAAATAAATCTCACAAACAAACGCAAATTTACATTTCGGAGGAACAAGCAACGTGTGCGTTTTCATTTGGCTTACGCGATTAGAACATATTGCCAAGCTGGGCCAGCGCTTTCCACGTCAACGCCAGATAGGCCGTTAGGCCAAGCGCTGGTGCGTAACGCTCGATCCACTGATAAATGTAGCGGCCAAGCAGAAACACCGCTAGCGTTCCTCCCACTCCTTTTATCCCCTAATGCTAATGTGGTGCGACAGCAATAAAATCTGTGCAAAACCAAGCCGCTGCAAAGACTGCTGTTGTCGCGGGCAGCAAAGAGAGCCACAACAACAACAACGAAGCTTCCACACCCACCGATTAAAACAGCTCGCAATACATGAGCGCACCTGGCGCTCTAACAAAGACTAGCAACAATTTTAATTTGCACTCAGACGACGACGACGACGACGAGCTCACGTCAAACAGATGCCACACTAGAGACAACGAACAAATCACCTGGAGAGATAAACAGTTAGAAATAGTGTGAGTGCGTGTAAGTTACGAATTACCGATTACGTGCACACGTTAAACGAAACGCCGCAAACCCGTTTTCCACCCACCAAATACAACACATCAGACACCAGACGACAAAATGCGTTCGCGCAAGGTGCAAGTGCTGGTGATAAGCGTCCTCATTATGTGGACTTTCATCACCTATTTTGTACTGCTGCGCAATTACAATACCAATGTGGACACGACAATGCAACAGCAGCAGCAATTGAAGAGAATTTTACAGGAATCTCTAAAAGTGGACACAAAAAGCTTGAAACTGTCTCGCACTTTAATTGAGTTTCTTAAATTCAAATATATGGATGAACAGCAAATGACAACAACGCCCAAGATAAGCATCGTTGCTGCCGAGATCTCAAATGAACTGCCCGAGCCGCCCGATAACAGAATAACGCTATATAACGAAATAGCAAAATCGACGCCAGCGCAAATACCAAATAAAACATATCTGGCAAATGGTGAGCCTGTCATACCCATTCTGGTTTTTGCCTGCAATCGCGTGTCCGTTGTCAAGTGCCTGGACAATCTAATGCAATATCGTCCCAGCATCGAGCAGTTTCCCATCATTGTCTCACAGGTGAGTGTTAAATGGAGACGCAACTGAATCAACAAATATTATGTCATTTACTTTTGCAGGATTGTGGCGACGAGCAGACGAAGCAGGCCATTCAGAATTATGGCAGCCAATTGACGCTCATCGAGCAGCCCGACCAGAGCGACATTGTGGTGCTACCCAAGGAGAAAAAGTTTAAGGGCTACTACAAGATTGCACGACACTATGGCTGGGCGTTGAATACTACGTTTCAGATTGGTTTTGATTTTCTGGTCATTGTGGAGGATGATTTGAATGTAGCGCCCGATTTCTTTGAGTACTTCCTGGGCACACACAAACTGCTGAAGCAGGACTCGAGTCTGTGGTGCGTTTCCGCATGGAACGATAATGGCAAGGCAAACGTTGTGGACACCGGAAGTCCAGAGCTGCTCTATCGTACCGATTTCTTTCCTGGCCTCGGCTGGATGCTGACCAAGGAGCTGTGGCGTGAGCTCTCTGTCAAGTGGCCCAAATCGTAAGAAGTTAATGTAATATATTTTATATTTTAAATATTAAATGCATGTTTTGTAGCTTCTGGGATGATTGGATACGGCATCCGGAGCAACGCAAGGATCGTGTTTGCATTCGACCTGAAATCTCGAGAACGCGCACTTTTGGCAAAATAGGCGTGTCTAAGTAAGTATTAAATCTGTTAATATGTTCTTGCTGAGACCATTTAATAAGCTTATGTTTATTCTTTTTAGTGGTTTGTTTTTTGATAAGTATCTTAAACACATTAAATTGAGCGAGGACTTTGTGCAATTCAGCAAAATCAATACAAGTTATTTATTAAAGGTACGTAAAGCTGGCTGTTTGTTAACTGATTCAACTAACAAATAATGCCTTCTTATAGGAAAATTATGATAATACGTTTTTGAAGCAAATCTATGTGCTTCCCCTGGTTACATTTGATGAGCTGCGCCGTAATCTCATTGCCTTGGAGGGACCAGTGCGTATGCAGTATGTCAGTCGTGAGCAATACAAGCGTATAACCCGAATGCTTGGCCTCATGGATGATTTTAAAGTGAGTAATAGCTGAGATTTGTCGACGTGTTGTGTCTAAAACTCTATATTTATCTTATCTCATTGGCAGAGTGGAGTGCCACGCACCGCATACCATGGCATCGTTTCGTTCTACTACAATAAGCGACGTGTACATTTAGCGCCAAGTGTTAATTGGAAGGGCTACGACCTCTCATGGAGCTAACATCGCTAAAACTAGTTACTGAACTGTTTAGACCCTAAGCTCAGCTCAATGCAACGTGGAACGGAATCAAAATGTTTGGTTTTAAACTGTTTGCAATACCAAAAACTAGGACTAGCAAGTTATTTTTATTTGTTTATTATGCATAGTCTAGTTTAAATTGTACGATTGAGTCTCTTTTTGCTTGCATTCATGTAGTATTGTTCCAATATTTTAGTACTGCATTTAAAAACTGACTCTAGTTACAGAAACTATAAGTATTTAATTTGTAATATATGTGCAACGAGGCCACTCCATTGTATGTTATAGTCAACCATGCAGCCCCCTCCCCCTCCTCAGCCAATTGAAGTTTGTAACTTAAAGCAATAGCAACGAAAACAATATAATCAAATAACAAGTTAAAAGTATTAGATAATGTGTATGTATATATAGTCACATCTGTCGGTGACTCTGTTGCTGCAATGTTTTCTGTTGAACGCTAAATAATACACGTTAATTTACTGTACAAAGGGAAAGGCGTTTAGTTGTTAAGTTGAGTGAACTCCAACTCGAAGATCATGTTTATAAATAAGTGATTGTGATTTTATGATTTATCTAATTGTAATTCATCTGAACTTGTAAACTGTATTCTGTAATTTCCGAGAAAAAGATATAGAGCCAATAACCGACCCACAACATGTAACATAGCATAGCCATAGTTAACTTTTAAGCATTTCAGATGACAGGCACACACAACTCCTTCACCCCCCGGTGATATCACTCATACACCCAATCTCAGAATACAACTCGAATGTGTGCCACTGTCGGAATATAGTGATAGTAAAAACTAACCTACAGATAAACAACACAGCATACACATAACATCTGTATGCAATTTATATGAGCATATTTTTTGTGTGTGGCATATATAATTTATATTATATAAACATTAACTTTAAACATAAACTAAAGACTAGCTAACTATTTTTATTATGGCCATGGCAACTACTCCACAGCATCATCCTCTTCTTCATCCAGCTGCTCACAGTCTATATCGCTGCACTCGGAATCGGATTGTGTGGCACGGCGACTGCGTTGCGCCTGCGCAAGTCCTTCGTGTCCATAGGCACAGGATGAGCTGTTGGTGTTTACATTGCTGGCAGCTGCTGGTTGGCCCTTGTGCAGCAGAAAATTGGCATTGGCATCGCCAAAGACGCGCTCCAACTCCGCCAGTCCATTGCTGGAGCTCGTCTCCGTTTCCGGTGGCAACGTTGCATATTTCAGCTGCAGATAGGCTTCACTGTGCGCATGTGGCGCTGTATAGTCAATAAAGCTGCTGCTGCTGCTGCTGCTGGGGTAAGGCTTGCAGCGTGGCTGAGATACTGCTCCCGATTGTGGCATTGGTTGTGGTGGCTTGGTCAGGCCAAAAGGCAGCGCAAAGTTGAGTGGCTGTCCCCTCGAGAGTATTGCATTCCTGGCACTCTCAATTACACTCGAGCCATGTAGTGGCGGCATGCCTGGTGCACTGCCAGGTGGTGCTCCGTATGGACGCATGGGCGCTGCAGTGCCGCTGCCATTCAACATGATGGATTGGATGGGCGTGGGTCCAGCAGGAGTTTGACTGAACAGCCACAGACGATCCCCGACGACCATGGGACGCGCCAGACCGCCCATGCCCAGCTGGGAGTAGTAGTGGGAAGCAAGTGTTTCCACATCCGAGGTGTACTTGCGTTTCCACTTGGTGCGTCTGTTCTGGAACCAGATCTTGATCTAAACGGGGAGAGTTTTAATACAACACCACAAGAGGTCGCCATTCAATCCTCACCTGTGTTTCTGTTAACTGCAGCTGCTTGGCCAGCGCTGTGCGTTTGGCCACGGATAAATATTTGCCACGTTCGAATTCCGTTTCCAGCGCCTTAATCTGTGCTGCGGAGAAGGCAGTGCGTGGACGCTTCTTGCGATCGTCGTGCGCTGCAATGCAAAGGAATCCCGATTGGTATGTGCTTCAGTTTAAGACATTAATTGCTATTGACGGAGACAATGCCAAAGTATTTGCAGCTAATTTGAATTTGCCAATTGCCAATCTACTAATTAGCAAATAAGTAGATAGGTCGCAGTTGCCAGCGCCAGAAGGCACCCTGTATGCACGAGCACTATTTTAATTGGCATCGGTTCGTCTTGATGGTGGTCAATGCATCTAATTGGCCATTTGGCAGCACATTTCCCCAAACTGACCGCAAACAAATTGTCAAATAAATTTGCTAAAACGTTCATTCGGAAAATGAGTTTAGCTACCGTTTGTCGGTCGCTTTTCTTTTGACATTTGCATCATTAGCGGGCGGCGCATTTTCTTGACGCCCCGCACAAGCTAATTTCTGATTATGTATTTGTTTGTGGATCGCGCACATGACAGACGAGATCAATCAACCAATGCATATTAGTGGATGATGGCTTTCTTTTTATGAATTCTATACAGCAATTAATCATCTCTTTTATCTAAAAGCTTACTACAGAGAAAGGTGACAAAATATGTGAATAACATCCTAGTTCCAAATTACAAAATACATATATCTTGCAATAAAAAGCAAAGCTTTGATTTTGTACTTAGATATAATCGCTCAATTAAAGGGCAGCCAATAAGAACCAACAAATGAGCTCAAAAACAGCTGAGCTTTATTCTGAGCTTAAAACGCGCAATTGAGCCGCACTCAAACGTTCTTCGCTCAAGCACATTGTACGTGCGCTCTCCCGCTCATTGCTGCAGTATTCAGCTGCTATCTCTGTTCGCCTGGTACTTGCATCCAGAAAACTGGTGTATTTTGGCCAAACTCAATCAAAACGAAAATAAAATACTGCAGTTAAAGAAATGTTGTAAATTCAGTGCCAGCAGTATTTTTACTTGTGACTTACGCTCTAATTTATAAGTAGAAATACTTGTGGCGTCAGGAAGTTTATTTAAATAAGTATTATATTAAAAGTATTAACATTTCTTAAATCGATGCCTAATTAATAGTCCTGCATACTTTTAGTGAAATTAAATGCTGCTATATTCATATTTGCGCTGGCCTTAAATCAAGAATTAATAAATTGTCCTGCATACTTTTATAAAAATAAAAAAACAGTTAAGCTTTTTCTGGCACCACGAAAATAAAATACATTAGAAAAGCTGACTTTTTTATACCTAGATCAAATCAAATGTATTGTATTTGTATGGCAGCTTTATGATATAGTTGTCCGGTCTGGCTGATTTCTTGCCTTATTTAAAATTTAAGAAAAACGTTCAGAAATTATAACTTTTCTGTAACTAGAGCTACCCCAGGAACCAACTGGTTCTAATTTGCGAGCATCCTATTGTAATTACTTTATCCCAATAAACGCAACTGCTTTCAATCCTTCCAAGTAAACTCACACAATAAAGGCTTTAAAGACACTCTCGTAAGATAAACATATTAATAATATACGCACCACTGCCATCATCCGACGCAAGTTCTACATCACTTTTGCCATCGTCGAGGTTATCATCCAAACAGCTTGATGTAGCGGGACTGGAAACACGCGAAACATCGCAACTGCCACGCCCACTATCGTTATGATTTAACTGTGTTTGGTGATCGTTGATCACCTCAAAGCTCGGTGCTTGATCGACATAATTGCTGGGATTATGTGGCTCCGGTTTGGCCAGAATCTGTTCGATCGAGAAACTGTGCGGATGGCGACGCACCACGGATTGAGCATTCATTTTATATCACTTGGAAACCGAAACTGTTTTCGTATTTGAGCCGGAGCCGGAACCAGACACAACAGCGCACACCGACTTGTTTCGAAAAACTAATTTGAATTGGAAAACGCAACAGATCCTGCGTATCGAACGGCACACAGATCTCTGATGTGGGCGTGGTCTAACCACATGTCGCTCTCTTTTCACATGTCCCATCTTTCCACATGTGTTAAAGGGAAATGGATGCACAGCCTCAAGAATATATTGCGCTCTTTTGAAAACACACATATGTTTATTTTTAAAACATGTGTGAAATTGTCACAGCCTCTCTACTTGTCGTGGGCGTGTTCATCTCTATATGTGTCTGGGATTTTGGATCTTGTTGGTTTTTTGTATGATTAAAAGTCATAATTTTTGGCTAATTGTTTACAAGTAGCGCTATTTAATATTTCGATGGCTTGCTAAATATATTTAATAAGTTTGCCAACATAATTCATTCGCCCATGAGTACATACCCATAATATGTAGACTGTTTATCATTTTGGGGGCGTACTGAGAGCTTGTGCTTGCAATAAATATATGATTTTGGTTCAAAGATGAATATACTCATTAAGTATTCTTATTTTTTAATATAACAGTTTTATCTGTGAAAATCTTTTATCCTACTGAACATTTTTGTTAAACAATTTTTAAGTTTTTTTTTTACAGATTTGAAGTTGAAATTCATTTAAAACATGTAAAAACCACAATCGATTTAAAAATATATTTTACAAATGCAACTTCTTATTATACCCAAAACGCAGCCGAATATTAATATAATCCTAAACAACTTTAAATTTATTAACAGCGAAATTAAAAATTTAGCAGCACTAAATTTCATGTACATAAACAATTTTATGCCGCCATTGTAATTACACTATTTTCTATCCTAGTTTCTCAATTATTCATTCCGTCTCATTTTATTAGATGCTATTTGGCTTCCCCATGGTTTCCTAAGGGGCAATGGGGCTTCGACTTCGAGGAACATGTAAAACGTTCATTAATTCCAAATTATTAACACATAATTCAGGCGAAAGGGATGGCAACAGGCGACAGAGTGGAGAACTGAAAGAGAGAGGAAGAGTCGTGAGAAATTGCTGTTGGGTTGAGGATAGTTTTCAATTGGCTGTTGGCCAACTACATTTGGCATACAGGGTGCCCGGGCAATGTGATAATGTCTTCATTATTCATGCACAATTTGAGCAAAATATGTGAAAGCACGTTAATTAGTCGGCGCTGCTTGGCTAAACTATAAAAATGAGAGGCAGACGCAGTAGAGAGATAGGGACAGAAAGGGAGAAGCAGCTGGGAATGGGGAATAAGATTGTGAACGGGGCTGGGGCCCATCTATTTAGCCAGGCTGGCTGTCAGTTTGATTTAATTTAATGAGCATATTGCTTATGAGCTGCATGCCACATGCCGCATGCCGCCACATTCAAATCAAAATGACAACTTAATTTTCATAATTGCGCTTAATGAATATTCGACTATTGCTTGCCATATTTTAAATTCCGCTGCCACATACGAAACTATATGGGATCTTGGCACTGGCATTCCAAATCAATTACCAATTTGCAGACGGCCCACTTGGCCAGCCACCAGCTACAGTTCAAACTGAATTGCATAATAATCAGAATACGCACATTTGAATATGAAACCCACATAAGCTGAATGTTTTTTATTTTTTATAATATTTTGTGGTTGTCCTCCACTGGCATTTAACGTTAAATGGAGCGCAACGGTGTCACACAGAATTTAATTAATACGAATGTATGCATCTTCATTATAAATCATCACTTCTCAAGTGTTTGTCAGGCGCACGCAACATAAATCACAGCTCAACTCCGACTACGGCTCCCAACACTCGACTCCGGCTCAAGTCGCGTGTATCATTCTCCGTTTTTTCGTTGTCCCTTTTTTTTTTGTATGTTCTGTCGACTAATGATGCATTCAAGATTCAGGCGAGTGTCAGTGTCTAGTAGGCACCGCAAATGTTTCCACAACTGCCCGGGAACTAAACATCTGCAGGGAGAGAGGGACACTCCCACGCCATTTCTTGTGTTTTTTGGGTTTCCGATTACGTCAAAGGTGAAGTTGATGCTGAAAATCCCTTTGGATCTTGCGGCTGGGCGTGCATTGAACTCTTTAACGAAATTTTAGCATGATTTATTTGTTGGGCTGTTTGTTGTTCGCCTTGACGCTAATTTGTGTCAGAAACTAATAGGACTGCAACACGAAACGAGACGACAAGTCTAAGGGATTTAGCTTTAAAGTGTGTCTGTTCTAAATGGGTTAAGTATTTTCTGAGATTGTTATGGTGTTGAGAAAAAACTTTGATACATGAATAGGGTTAGGAATTACTGACTAAATTCCTTCTTAAAAGATGTGTCAAAAATGGTAATAGTTTCAGCCAATTGAATTTTTAGCTCATATAATTTGGTATGTACTTTGCTTAACTTAAGAACAAATTCCTTATTCCTATGTGAAAATGTTGTTTAAATTAATCTTTAAATATCTAAAGATAAAAGTAATAATGTTAAGCTGCATAAGATAAAAAAACTGCCCATTTTCAACTTAAGTCTTAAAGCAGCTATAACTTTATGACAAACTTCCGATCTGAAGTTTCAGCCTACTTTTACAGTTAAAAAACTTACCTCATTCTGGTTGTTTCCTCATTAAGCAACGACTGCATTTTATTTCATTCATGAAAACTCCCTTAAGACTTCTTCTGCTCCATATATCCACGCCTTATAAGCTGACAGATATAAATAATAATTAAAGAACAAAAAAAAGACAAAAAGAAATGCATATTAATTTAATGTGTGTGTTGGAAGTTCTGAGAAGCGAGCGCTGAATACGCATAAAAGGCGTCATTTATGGATGTTTTGTACATGCAGACAAAACTCATAAATTACAACCAATTATCAAATTAGATATTTACAAAACATGCAGTTTAAATCAACGTTTTTTTTTATGGAAAACTCGGCGAAGGGGAGGAGGAATGTGAGTGGGAGTTGGAATCAAGTTTCCCAAGTGCGTTTATGAGGCAATTTCTGATGTCTTTTTTTAGACACAAAAAACTAAGTAAATCAAAACTGCCAGCTGTACAATCAATTTTGGGTAATCATGTGCTGATGGCAGCAATTAAAGTAGCAAGTTGCACGTTGCTTGCACCACCGTTGCAAGTAGCAATTGGAAAAATTAGCAGACAATGCAGCCAACTGACAGCGCTGGGCAATTAATTAAGTGTAATTACTCAGTGGACGACAGTTGACAAGACACTCTCGAAATGGGGAGGAAGTGTATTGCGACTGGGTGGAAAAACTATGCCTTGCCACTTGAGGCAAGTTGAGTTGTTGCTGTTGTTGCTGTTGCTGCTGCTGTGTTGCCACCTCAACGCATCGATGAAGATTTGTATGCATCGAGCCACATTTTGCTTAATTTCTTTGACTCTTTTGGCTACAATTGCGGCGGCATTTTAATGAGCTGCAACCGATAAAATTCCCCCTCAACGTGGCGGCAAATTGCGCCCTAACCAAGGGTTAAAGCAATGCTGGTTGTGTCTGGGGTCTAGCTAGTGCTGCCTGCTAATTGGCCTGGTGTCTGTTTTGGTGTTTGTACTGTTTGCGATATCAAACAGTTTTACGCACAAATTGAAACTGATAATTGTCGGCCGGGTCGTGATTTATGTGACTAAGTGATGAGCATATGTTTTAATTAATTTCCAAGAAAGTGTTTTGGCAAATGCCACTTAAGCAGACAGCGCCTGTCGCCTTTATGCAACTAGCTTACGCTACACTTGTTGCATCGAGTAGCACACGTTTCCCCTAAAAAAGTAATCACATAATCCATTGTAAGCTAGTAGGAGCAGGAACAGCAGCAGCAGAGACATAATTTGATGTCTTTCGAAATTATGATAAATGTCTTAGAAAACATGAGCTGCCCCTAAGACCACAACAACAACAGCAGCAACAACAACGTGTTGCACACACATCTGCATGACATTTTTTTTTGGTTTTAGACAACAACAAGTCATTTGGGAACGTGCGTGACTGAGGCGCCCCACATCCTCCAGCGTTGCCGCCAGCATTTGAGTGAGATTAATGCGGTAAGGAAAATCATAAATTAATTAGAAGTGCAACTAGCTGTCTCTCTCTTTTTCACTTTCTCCTTGTCGTTGTTGGTTGCAGCTCACTCATTTGAGGCAGACACTTATTAGTGACATTTAGTGGCAATTTATTGTGGAAAAGTGTTGTATTTAGAGGGGGGCAGGCAACAGGGGAGGATCTTTCTCTCTCTCACTCATAACTTACAGGTGTTGTCACAGTAATGCTTAATTAGCTTTTATTATTAGCTACGATGTGGCAACTAAATGCAAATGCTATCAACTACAAAGCGAAACGTCTGAATCCAGCCCTAATCCATAACATGTTTCCTCATTCTCGTTTCAACTATTTCCTGTTCCCCTTAATAATTGTTGTTGTTCTTGTTGTTGTTGCTGTTGGCGCCCATTGGCTGGCGTTTAGGCGCAATTAGCGAACGCCTTCAGGCGCCAGCTACAAAATAAAAATGTCTACTGTGGCATGTGTAGGTGACTTGTCTAGCGAACTGAGACTAGAACTGGGACTGGGCCAGGAGCACTAGCTATGACTGTGGCAGGGATGGGGCATTTGGGGCATACACATTCCAAATTGTCGTCAGAGTGTCGCGACTGTCGCATCCTGCCATTAGCTAAACTAGAGAAAGGAATGTTGTCCTGCCAGAAGTTAAATTCTGAAGTTGAAAAAAAAAGTGGGTTTTGATTACTTCTGCTCTTAGTTTGTAATTTACAAATGTATCATTTTAATATTTTAAAGCGATATTTAAAAGAGATTAAAATCTGTCAGAAAGATTTTAATTAAATAAAATCAGTTGATTTCACGAACAATTTTTCTATGTGGATAGTCGATTTTTACAATGAAGTAAAATATATGCGCATTTGTTTTTAAGAGCAAATGTTTCTTAACATGTTTTTAGTTTTCATTCTAAAAAAAACGTTTCTTGTTTGAATTTAACAAAACCCAACCGTAGCCATTTATTTGCAACGCGTTGTGCACATGCATACATTTTAAAGTGGTGCCTACTCTTAGGCGGTATTTGTAAAGATCTTAATAAACATTGCAACAAATTGAAT
The DNA here is from genome assembly GCA_018152825.1 of Scaptomyza hsui. NCBI lineage: Eukaryota > Metazoa > Arthropoda > Insecta > Diptera > Drosophilidae > Scaptomyza > Scaptomyza hsui. The sequence continues at coordinate 6,412,018 of JAECXO010000002.1, forward strand.
AAACTTAAGCAGCTCGAGCGTATGCTAAGATTCTTTGATTAGAAATATTAGAGGCGAAAAATAATATGAAATTGAAAAAAAATGTAAAGCCAATTAAGTTTGTCAAATGCAAAATAAAGAAATTATTTGCTAAGAATATAAGTCATAACAGAACCATTTTCATATAGTTTTTATTTTTAAACCTTCTTTCAATATATTAGGTACATTTTAAAGAACTTGAGACGGGAACATTTTGAATTTATTATTTTAAGATTTACTCCCTCAAAAATAGACCACATAATGGGAAATGACTAAATTATGATAATATACGCACAAATCGTATATCTGACATTTATGTGAAAATCCCAATTTATTTATTTTATGAGTGCGCGATTATTCTTGAATTATTTTTATTTTCATTTGGCTATAGAGCCAAGAGAGAACGTATTGAGGTCAGTTTGACGCAACGATTGTTTATGCAATTGAGATTGAAATAATTATGCACATACGCACAGTGGCTGTAAATACAACCAAACATTAAGCAGACTGAAGGCGCATTTTAATGTTGTTGTTTGCGGAAATTTCTACGCACATTTGTTTATAATCAGGTATACTGCACACAAACGTTGTTGATCTTACCTATTGAACTTGAAGGTTAATAAAAAACCCTCGCACTCGTGACAAGCCAAAACAAAAATGGTGCAACCTTTGTCAAGTGCCGGAAGTGAATTTATGTACATGTTGCGAATACGCCGCGTGAGCATAGACCAATTTCTCATTGCCTGCCGCCGAGTCGGGTGAGTCTGAAAAAGGCCTTTGCGTCGACTGCGTTGAATGACGGTCAAGGTTGTTGCACAGCAGCACTTGCCACACGGCACGTTCGACGCATTGCCTCAGCGATGAGTTTCAATGAATTTCGGCGAACGCTTTGAGAACATTTTTAGCCGCCTCAAGGATAACACGCACACGGTGCCAAAAACCGAGACGCATGTCAAGGTCAACGTCAAGATTTGCCACAAGTGGCAGCAACTGAACAGCTCAATTTGGTCGCTTTGACAGCTGAACACAGTTCAATGTACAGCAAAAAAGTCACAGATCAGCAAATCAGCCTTATGTCATCGACATACACCAGCAGATATATCAGTTCGAAATTTGGTGTAAATTTGTGTGCGGCCTCTTAAATTGTTTAATTAACAATGTTTATAAATAAAGTTTCGAGCTTATGAACTCTGATTTTGATACTGTTCTAACCAGTTCTCAATTTGATTGCTCATTTGCTTTCATTTTCGAAATGCTTTCGTTGTTGTTGTTGTTGCTGTTTCTGTTTGAAATTCGCAATTAGCATAAATTGCGTTAAGCTGCCAAATTGAGTGACCAAAACTTAAGTGTACTTTTAGCCGGAAGTTATATGCCTACTATACATATATCACACAACTCTGATCTTCAATTAGCTCATAATCGTGCCTGCCCCAAGCTGCAGCTACCAAATTGCATGTAGGCCTCCATCTGGCAGCAGATTAAACTACATTAGAGTTATGCAAGCGAGCACGCACAGCTTCCCGTAGATATGTACATACATATATTCATAGTAAATTTAACCCATGAAGCTGGAGCACACAGCAGCTCCTTTGCCCACGCCTTGAGAAATGTGCGACAATTAGTTCAGCGCTAACAAAAACAAGTTTTGATTTTCTGTTGTTTTTTTATTTATTTTTTTTTTTTTTGCTTGCGGCCACAACTCTCTGACTTTTTTGTGGAGTGGGCGGCGCAATGCGTGCAAAGAAAAAAATATATATATTGAAATATTTTAATAATAAAAAGAGAAAAAAAAATATTGAAACACGCGAATACCTTGGAACCACAAAAAAATCGCACACGCACGGCTAACGATTAAGATACCGAGTGCCGGAGTATAAAAGTACTTCAACTGCAGCTTAACGTTAAAATCAACAGCAGCAACAACAACCGCAAGCAAAATACCAATAGCTGGGCAACAATGCTAACGGCCGCTTTATGAACAATTACGAGCGTCTGGGTAGCGGGCGAGGGCGAGGGCGAGGGGGTAGTGTACTCACTTGGAGTTGCATGCGTCACGCGTCCGAACGTTTGGCATGTTGGCCCGTGTGTCACTTCACAAATTATTATTAAACTCATAAATGCGCATTTGCGAATCGATAATCAAAATCAAATTTGAAACTAAAAACTGTGTGTTGCTTTCACATAGAGTTTGATTTTTTTTGCAGTTGCGGTAACTGTATCTGTATCTTTTTTTTTTTTTTTAGTTTTGGCCTAGTTTTACCTTCGCCTCGAACGGTTCTCGAGTGGCGATGTTTGACTTTTGCTTTCAATTTGGCAATTGCGCAATAATCTCTCACATAGACCATGAGATGGCAGATTTTGAGTTGGGAACAGCCTTGTGTGCCTGATCCTCCTTTTATTTGTACTTTTTTGTAGCTCTTTTCAAGTTCAGCTTTTTATAAAAATAACAATAGCCAAACAGTTGTTGTGTATATATATATATGTATATATTTTCAAAAAGTATTACAATAGGTTTTACAGTTAGCATTTAGGCAGCTAATAAGTATAATTTTGTTTATGATTATGTAAATATGTATGTAATAGTATAGTTAATATTTAATTGGCACCTAAATAAGCACATAAATTATGATTTATGTTTTGCACAAAAGAAAATTAAAAGCTAAAAATGAAAAATATTTTTATTCTCTCCTGTAATAAACCGTTTTGCTGTTTCCCCGCAAGGACAACCAAGTTTTCTTAATAATTAAACTAGCTACAAATAATGTGAAATAAAAGGAAAAATAATAAACAAAACATAATGTCAATAAAAATGATAAAAGTTAGTTATTGTTGTGGAAAAAAATGTGGCATTTCTGTTGCTTAACTATAAAAGCTTTTAATCTATAAACCTGAGAGCCTAATTAAATTAGTTATTTACTTTTTGCAGTATTCATTTTTTTACTGCACAAATGTTACTGTACTTTTTTTTAACCGATTTGAACTAAGGCCGACTTTTGGCAGGTAACCTTAACTTTTAGTTATTATATGGCATACTAGTTAAGTATGACCTAACTATTTTAATATTATATTCTTATACAATATAAAAAGAAAATTTTTAAAAAACATTAATTTTGAGACAAAAATGTTGTCCAATCTTCTATTTCTTGAAACAAATAATAATTTTTAATATTTCTAATCCATGTCTATATTTAACTTATTTTGTGTTTGTGAATTTTAAACTTTTTCTTAACTAAAATAACCTGATCATTTCTCAAACTATTTTAGAATTTGAATCGTAATAATTATTATTCTAAGAACTATAATTCTTTACCAAACTTGTGATATCAAAACATATTTTAAAACTAGAGTTCTATAGACCTAAACTACTTTCTGGCAGTGTTGGTTGTTGTCTAATATTCCAATACATAATTATATATGTATATGGGTAGTAATAAAAGAAATAAATAGCTGCACAGTGGGACAATTGCAAGAGAAATGCCACATTCTCTTCATGTAGTAAAATGTATAAACTATAAAATTCGTTAATTATTGTTTGTGGTTTCTTTAACATTGCTTATGCCTGGCTAGGCTAAGGGTCGTGGGCGTAGGCAGGGGCGTGGCCTTAGGCATTGATGTGGTTCTGGTGCTGGTCGTGGTTTGTGGACAGGTGGACAACATCACAGTGTACAGCCATTAAAAAAGAAAAACAACTTGTTAAACAAAAAAAAAGTTACCCACTAAAATTAGTTAACAATTTTCCAGTTGGATCCATCCAGCCTAGTTGACTGGCGATATGGTCTGACCAAACTTACGGGCACGCTGCCCAAATCCCTTGCTACCATCCGGACCAATGGGCGTCCTTACCAGACTCTCAGCGGTGCGCTGGGCAAACGAACCGGAGCGTGATCTCGGCGAGCCATCCAGAAAGCTGCCAGTCCGGGAGCGGGGCTGTCCATCATAGTCGCTGCCCGGACCACCATGCTTGTAGTTGTTGAGGAAGCTGCCGGTGCGAGAGCGCGGTGATCCCTCAAAGCCTTCGGAGCCAAAGGAACAGCGGCGATCGTAGCCCGAGTCCGTGGAGATGCGACGTCCACCAATATACTGGGCATTGTCGTAGGCGGCCAGCTTGCTGCTCAGCTGCTGGAAGTTGTTGGAGTAGCGTCTGGGCCACACCTGATAGCCACCACCACCGCCACCCACCAGCTGATCCGGCTCACGTTCGCGCTCCCGCTCCCGCTCCACATTGAAGTCATTGGAGGGACGACGATAGAAGCCATTGCCATCGCTGGCATTGGAGAAGCTGCGCTCGAACTGCAGGGAGCCGTTGGAGAAGCGTCTTTCTCCGTTGCCCTGGCAGCTGCCATTGGAGCAGACGGAGCTCTTGCGATAGGCCTCCGACTGGCCAAAGTCAGAGACGCGCCTGGAGCAGGGACAGCTGTCGGAACAGTTGGAATCCCGACGCTGTGGTGCTCCAGTATCCGAGCAGTTGCTGGCCCGGCGAGACATGGACAGAGCTGGCGCATCCTGGCTGTAGTTCTGCTCGGAGCAGTTGGACAAACGACGCTGCAGGCTGCTCACTGGCTGCACAGGATTGGCATTGGCATTGGGATTGGGATTAGGATTGCTGCTGCTGGCGACGACAGCGGCAGGCGGCGTTGAGGGCTCGCCCAAAGCAGCTGCCGTACTGGCCGATATTGTCGATGTATTGCTGTAGCGTCTGGGCGCATAGCCGAAAAAACCCACACCAGTTGGAGATTGCTGAGATTGCTGATAGTGCTGATAGCCATTGTGATAGCCATGATGATGATGATGCAACTGCTGTGCCTGCTGCTGCTGCTGCTGTTGATAGAAGCTCGGCTGGAAGTCGGAGTTGTTGCGCTTCAGCTTGAAGCGCAGATCGTGCAAGGGTTCGTGGCTGGGCAGGCCGGAGAAGCTGCCACCACGTGTCCTCTCGCAGTTGGCGTCCGTGTAGTAGCGATAGTTCTCCACCATGCGAGCAACAGGAGCGGCCAGCTGGATGACGGCTGCCTTCTTGCCCGTCTTCTTCTTGGGCGCGACCATCTCGTAGACCTGGAAGGGACCAGCCAGGTGACGTGCATCGCGTGCCGATGAGGATTCCAGATACTCAATCAGAGCACATTCCTTCTGCTGCAGCTCCGGGTATTTGTTCATGAACTGACGCACATCCACGGGAATGGCCATTCCCGGTTTGAGGATGCGTATGAGAGCAATCTCGCCGCACTTGGAGAACAGATCGGAGACCTTCTCAATGGACAGCTTGTCCAGCGGCAGATCACAGGCGACAATGGTGCGGGAAGGCATTGTCTCATCGAAGTTGGGCAAAGGTTCCAGGCGACGCACCTTGGTGCCCTGATCGTTCAACTGTATCTTGGATGACTTGCGACGCACTGCATCGCCGACGACCTTCCACTCGCGGGTGAGCTGGCGCACACGCTTAAAGCTGGACACCAGCTTGAGACTGACGAAGCCCTCCTTGTTGCGACGCACATGCTTCAGCAGGAAGGCATCCTTCAGTATGCTCTCGTTGGAAAAGTAGAACTCAACGGCATCGGCAATCTCTGCGGCCAGCTCATCACTGGGCACCAGCGAGGCATCCAACGTATCAATCTCGTTGACCAGATCCTCCTGTTGCTCCACTTTCACCTGATCCGTCTCCACTTCTTGCTCCTCCACCGGCTTCTTCAGACTCAGGAAGGAGCGATGCACTCGACGTGTTTCCAGCACGGGGGAGTTGGCTGGTGCCACAGCTGGCGGGGGTGAGGCATCCATATTGAAATTGGGATGCAAGTAAATGTTGTCCATCTGATGCTTGCGAAACTTCTCCAGATTGGCCTCGCTCAGCGGCACAGTGGGCGGTGTGCCCGGCTCACCGTTCAGATCAATCAGCTCCGGCTCCTTCTCATGCATTATGTGATTGTCCACGGCCAGCGGCTTGAGCTCATCATCCTCCTCCGACTCCTCAGAGTCGCCTATCGACGAGCCCATACCCACGTCCAGCTTCTCATCGCTGGGCGAGAGTGGCGGTGCACTGGGACTAGGTGGTGCATCCTCCGAACCAGAGCCGAACTGCGAGTCCAGCGACTCCATTTGTTGCAACAGCGCCTGGGCCGAGCGCTTGGCATGCAAACGCAACAGCTTCGAGGGCAGCGACGAGGAGATGGGCACCACAGCCCGAGAACTACAGCAGGGCAGCTCCTTCTCCTCCTCCTCCTCCGACGACGACGACTCCATGGGCGGCGTCTGGGGTTTCATCACTGGCACCGCTGTGAGGATGGGCGTGACGAGAAAGGTGTGTCCTTGTGGCACCTTCACCTCATAGCTGCTGCTGCTGCTTGGCTTACAGTTGGCCTGATCCTGTTCACTCATCGTGGCTGATGCTCTGAGCACTTCGCACTCCAGCAAAAGCGATTGTAACTTTTGTATCTATGTATCTGTGTATCTATGTATCTTTCTATCTCTCTGCTTTAAGCGCTATAGCTGCTTGCTGCTGTTATTTTGTGTCTGTGGCAAATTTCACTTTCACTTTCAAGTTCAGCGCCAGCTGCTGTCTGTGCACTTACATTTAACAGTCAGTGTAAGCATTGAGCGTTCATTGAACGTCAGCTGTTTTGCGTAATTCTGCAGCCTGGCTTTATTTTTGAACGTGCCTCGAATTCTCTAACTGTTTTTAGTTTGTTTTCTAGGCCGCGCTTGACACCGACACCAATTTGATAGTCGTTAAACCGCAACAATTTTAATGTTGTTTGTATTTTGCAGTTGATAAACAAAAATGTTATAAAATGTTCAATTTACATATGGGTTTTTTTTTTTGATAGTGTGTTGTTATTTCTTATTCCGTTTGTTCAGTTGTTGCCCGTGCGAGTTTCTTTTAATTATTTCCGTTTTGTCTTATCGAGGGTGTTTTTTTTTCTAAGTGCTTGTTGTAGTTGTTGTTTGTTTGGTGCGCGAGTTCATGCAGCGCTGCAACGCGGAGATAGACTGAAATTGCAAATTGATTTGAGGTCGGTTAAATACCCTCTGCTTTCGTTTAATTTTTTTGTATTTTTGTTGTTTTTTTACAGCGACGGCAGCCGGCGGCAGCGACGCCAACAGCAGCAGCAGCAACGAGCGTTATTGAGCGGTCCAAGTACGCACGAAACGGCCGATAACAACAACAACAACAACAACAACAGCAACGGAGAAACAGCGACGTCGACTGCGCAGCTGGCGCCGACAACTTATTGGCAACGGAGCAACAACACGAAACTTGTTGCGTTGGCAACAACAAACAACAGCAACAACGAGAGCAGCAACATTCGCTCAGTGCATTTGTCAGCCTGAATTGTTGTTTTTGTGTATTTTTGTGAATTTCATTTCATATAAATTGTTCTGGCAAGACACACACACACACACACACACACACACACACACACATACACACGTGCCGAGGTGCTTCCGATTTATATATATTTTGCAAATTAAATTTTTTTTGCAGCTCGTTTGCATTGAGCGAATGCATTGCTCATACGCAGCGTTCGCCGCGGCGACACGAAACGAAAATTGGGAAAGTGCTTCAGTTAGTCAATAGTTGTTGTTGTTGTTGTTGATTTGGCGACCTTGTTGCATCCAATTTGCCGTCAAACAAATTGCAATGCAGCATGCAAGTCCAGCATGTTAAAATTTATCTATGGGGAAGCAGGAAGCAGCTGCCCAACAACAACAACAAACAACAGAAAAATAATGACAATTTCATTGAGGGTTAGAAAATGTGTAAGCACTAATGGAGTATGCATCTAATAGATTGCCAAGAGGAAGTTTTATCAGAATTTAACTAAAAATAGAAAAGGAACTGGCTAAAGTGTGATAAATGTGTAAAAAGCACTTAGTAAATTACATTAACTCATCAAATAATATTCCATTAAACTTCACATAGATGAATGTTAGCTTCAATAAAATTTCTTACCTCTTTTAAAAATATTTCTATCAATTTTATTTCATTTTCTTTTCGTTACATGCATAAAAGCACATTTCACATTTTCTACTTTCACAAATTAGTTTTGAAACAAGGTCAAAAGCTTTAGTTTTCAACTATTAATTTGCCATATGACTATTAAGTATTTTAATGATGACTGATAAGCTCAGTTGCCGTTAACTCACAGCAAGGCAACAGTTGTGCCACATTACCTCATAAGCTGCGTCAGCTCATAGCTGCAATTTGCATGGCAAGTGCAAGTTCAAGTACAATTGCATTGAGAGGCGCCTCAAACTTGAGGCGCGTGTGACACGATTGCATGCTAATCCTTTTAGTGGCTGGCAAGCATTTATGAAACATAGTTGTCAACGTTGTTGCATCACTTGTTGTCTGATAAAACTATACAAGCAAGGTGCTACAAACATTTGCAATCCAATTACCAATACTTAAGTTATATTTGCAGATAGACAGAACTTATTCAAGTCAATTGGGCTAATGGAGCGTATGCTTAATGTGCTGCGGCTGCTGTTAAATTTGGTCGATAAGGTCAGCTAGTTGTCTATTAATTGGCAATTGACGACAGACATTTGCGCCCCTTTTGATTTCGAGTAGTCATACAATTTGATTTGCCAACAAGTAAATTATGATTTTTAAAAACTGCCAAAAATAAAAAAAAAATGCTGCCAACAATGGTAAAATAACCTTGCGGTAAAAGACATACAACAATAACGAAAACAACAACAAAAACCACAAAAATTCAAGTATTTTTGCTAGAAAACAAAACAAATGATTTATTTAAGCAATAACATATTATGATTTTTTTTGTAATTTGTTGCTTGTCGCGGCGGCAGCCTCCAAAGTCTGAGAGAGAAAAGGGCGTGTCAATCAAATTGTACATGGATAGATTAATCTGCAACTTTTTGGCCAACAAAGTAAGCTGTTTAACCAGGAAGTTGGGGTAGGTCACAGCTACTTAAAGCCAGCTTTCTGGCCTAGTCAGCTAGAGGGGGAAAAAAAATGCTTCAGTTGACTTTAAGTGCGCGCAGTTTTTCTGCATTGTTGACCATGTTTTCAGTTGTTGTTCACGCATTTATTTGCTTTTATTGAACGTTTATTTACTTTTTGCACACATGCACACACACATTAAGTATTGTTGCTATGCCTACACTATGTGGCTGAGTGTGTGCCCAGGGTCGATCTGCCTATGATCAGCATCGGGGACCGAGCATTATAATTATTATTATTACTTATTGCTATTAATGTTGCTCTTGCTCTTGCTGCTGCTGCTTTACACTCTAATTTTTGCTGTTGTTTGTCCTTCTGTTGACATTTTGCACGCGTTGTGCGTTAAATACAAAATTATGTTTATTTTTTTGACAATTGTTCACTTGAGCCTACGCAAAGTGAATCGAATCAAAACGAAACAAATTTAATTGAGGTAGGTGCCAGCTGAAGTTGTTTAGCAGTTTTTATAATAAATAAATTAACAAAACATTTTGGAGTATTTAGGAAATACCCAAATGCAGCAACAAGTTGAAAAATTATATACCAAGAAATTTCAACAGTACCGAGAAGCTTGCATTTTTCGAAAGTACAAAAAATGTGTAATTCAGAAAGGACGTCGAACCGCATGAAATCACTTTTATTGTACAGGTTACATGAATACAAAACAGTTGAAAAACGAGTTTGGTGTCTATAAAAGCTTGTGATATAAAAGTCTTCCAAATGAATTTAAACGTAACTTAATCACTCAAATTATGTGTTACAAATTGTAAAAAAGAATTAAAACATATTCTAGATACTTCTTTAACTTATTTAAATGCTTTTCATTGCCTATTTTATACAATATAAGCGTTTAAGCTTCATATTATTCGGTAATATGTGATTCACCCCACAGCTCATTAGATTGCATGACAGTTAACGTCATGAGGCAATGTCTAGGCCCAAAAAGTCACAACAACAACTGGCTAACGTAATCACGACAGCACTCATATAAAATATAATATGTCGCTGCTCACCTCAAGTTCAATGTTAAAAGCAGAGAAACGTGGAAGCACAGCTATGGTAAAAGTACTATGTCTTAACCAAAATGTTACCAATAATCGATTCAGTTAGCCAAGTTTCAAAGTGCGTGATTTGCAACGGTTAAATTTAATACCAAGCAATGAAACCAATAATCATAAAGCATTAAGCGGCCCTTTTATAGATAATGCAATTTATGATGGTTAAATTAATTGACAGCCGTTGCAAGTTTTCAGTTTTCAGTTCGCTGGCCTGAAAATTGGGTCATGAGAACACATACAGTGTGAGGTGATTGTTGCATAATCCAGAACCTTTTTATGGAGGGGAAACAGGTTCAGGTTGAGAGGACACCAAGGGCGTTGCAGCCTTGAAGCCTGAACATCTCTTGTCTGGCCACAAGTTGCAATCACCACCTGCATTAAGCAGAGCGACTAAGCTGCTAGGTGGCATCCACTTGAACCGGTTGCTTGACGTTGCAAGTGCCTCTGACCGAGACCGGCAAACGAGCCCAAGTTTCGGCACTTCATTAATGAAGCTCCAGAGACAATCGTTGGCGTCGCCTCGCATTGCAGACCTTGACAGACCCCAAGCACAATTTATTGTATTGTAATCAGAAAGCGCGCACTCAGGCTCAGGAAGCTGCAACCGAAGCTGAAGCTAAAATCGCTGCTGGCGATTGATCTGTGGATGTGTGTGGAACAGGTTGTTGCTGGCTTCGTCTCTGGGGTTGGCTGACTGCAGTTGACCTCCACAAAATTTGGCGTTACATATTTTATTTTACCATTTAATACTACTACTTATATATTTTTTGTAGATCTGTGCGCATATTTTATTTATTTTAAAACGCATGCCTTTAATTAAAAGTTCGCCGTTGAATTATGTTGAAAAATTGCAAGTGAAACGCCTCTCTCTCTCTCTCTATTTCTTTCTCTCTTGTTCTCTTTCTCTCTGCGTGTCTGCGTATTTTTCGGACAGCGACAGAATTGGGTTACATTTGTCAAAGCGGCCGTAGCGAGAACAGCCCCATAAAACACGCTTTAGGCCTATGTACATAGAACTGGGCCCGGCTCGCACATTTAAAAGTCAACTGAAAAATTGTTGTGCAATTAAAATCACATTTTGGGCCCGCAAACGTTTTGTGAATGGCTCACACGGAGAGAGACGGACTGACTCCGACTGCAACAGAGACTGGCCACACTTGGTGCGTGCTGTTTGTGGCAGACAAAACGCAAATCGCAAAACGCACAAAACATTGTAAGTCGGGGCGTTTTGTGTGTGGGTTGGGTCTCGGTATGCGCAAAATGTTATGGCCATAATGAAAGACATGGCAATAATGTAAAGCACATTTCAAGCACTTAAAACTGTTAACATTTATGGGCTGACAGTTTTTCAAATAAAAGTGTTACCAAATTGCGTAATCCGCAACAAACTGTCGTCAAGCAGTGCTGCCCACTCTAAGCATCAAGTGGAAAGTGCGGCCTATTTGATTTAAATTTAGGGGATTTTATTTTAAATTAAGTGGAAATTTAATTTGATATGTTTTATGAATAATTCATTAAGATAATTAGGCATTTACCAAGTTATGCCTTTTAAACATTAGCAACAATTAATTGCTGTATTAGAATTTATTTAAATGATAGCTAACTTTAACTTTTTTACCATTGAACAATTGTTTATTTGTTTTGTAGCATGAAGCAATTAAGCTATTTAAATTCCAATCGCACGCGACTTTTCTGAGAAAAAAAAAACTTTATTTATAAGCAACGGAAATATCTGGAAATGTTCGACAGGCAAACAAAAAACATGAGTTGAGGACAAGTTCAATGAAAAGTAAACAAAATAATATAAATAAAGTTTAAGTTTAAAATAAAGTTTAAAGCTCAAGGACTTAAGGAGTTTTTATTCAAGTTCTTTTCTTGTTTTGGTCTGTTTTATCGGATGCATCAACATTAGAATTGCATTGTCCAGTTGCGTGACACATGCCACCAATTGTTGTTGTTGGCTGCTACATCGTGATTAATCTGCATATCGTAGAACATTGTGCGACCTTCTAAAATCGCGACATTAAATTATGCGCCTAGGCCTATTATTTTATGCAATTGATAAATTGCCAAACAGACCGGCAAACATTTTGCTATGCCGCTCACTTTTTACAATGCTGCTGTTGTTGCTGTTATTCTGGTTGCCGTTTTCTGTTGCAGTGAAAATCCGCTCACAATGCGTGCCAAGTTTGTCACACGCCCCTCCCCTCCCCTCTCAATTCTCCTGCTGCAAAACGCTGGCAACTTTCATATGTGAACTTTTCATAGCTGCTGCTGTTGTTGTTGTTGTTGTCTGTTATATGATGTTTGTTGTCATTCGTTTTCAATGTCAAGGTTGCAATTGTGTGCATTTTTAATTAATTTATATATAGCATTTATTGACTTTCAATTAGCTTTTAGCTGCAACAAGCATCCTTGTAGCCTACACTGCCTAACATAAGTATATATGTATTCTAAATAATTAGCTGATAATGAGCTGAAAAAGTGACTCGCCCAAGTGAAAATTTCAAAAACGCCCACAGAAGCGAACACACATCAATGAAATAAAAAAACAAAACAAAAACATTAATGAACAACAACAAATTTTGAAGGTAATTTGTCGATGCTGACTGCACTTGCTAACAATAAATTCTATTCGCAATGAGCATTTGCAGAGATAAAGAATAAAAAAGCCATTTTGACAAATTGCATGTGATATTCAAATTGTCGGAATTTTTTTTTTATGTGTGTTGCTTTATTTTGGAGGTGGAGCTAGAGGCAGTTGTCAAGGCTATGTGATAAATCATGGTTATGGACAAGGCACAAACGAATTGTTCTCCTTTATCATCTACACAAATCACTTGAAAAGACAGTGACAAAAGTAAGCGCATTTATTACGCATACGACATGTGGCCAGCTTAATGTACATATATGATCGGTTTGACCCGATAGATTATCAAGTTGCTTGTTTACTTGGCTATTGAGGTGTTAATAATAAGAAAATAAAATTGTTGGGCCTCTCGTAAGTCCTGTAAAGCCAGCCTCTTCTATCTCTTGCTGGTTTTTTTTTTAAGCATCCTCGATTCCTTTTAAAAAGTGCCCGTTAAGAGAGTTGAAAATTAATATTCCTATATTTATTAATATATTTATCTTTTAATTCTGCTGTTTTTACAATGTTGCTGGCATAGATAAATTTCCCTTCTTTCTACGTTGAGCTTTTATACGCCAAATACAACAAATATATTGGACGCAGTGCTTAAGGGCAGCATAACCGAACAGAATCGAGTTCGTAATTAGTTTTGGCATTGACTAAAGTGTTTATTCATGTAAAAAATAAATTAGCACAAGAAAATTTCCAATTTCGTTTTGATATCAATCATGGATGTGCATTGCATTGTGATTCATTCAATGAACTTGTTAAAGCTTTATACTTTATATAGTCACGCCAGTCGGCAGCAGCAGCATCATCATCATCATCATCGCCATTAGCACTGCTGACCTCAAATGTCAATTGTTGCCAGCTTTTGTTTTGTCTTACCAACCTTGGCCTTACATAGAACAAAACGTAAACAAGCACAATCCATGTCTTATTGTTTTTATATCTTTTTGCCCGATTCACATAGATCAGTCATATTTGTAACGGCACTTTGCTAAACAGCTGTTAATAGCCCACCCATTTACCACGTTGCCGCTGCTGGCATTGCAAAGCTATAAATAAAACACACAAATCTAACGACAAAATAAACTTATATATACAATAGCAAAAAATATATATAATAGCCGTTAGTGCGGCCCGACCCCGTCTCGGGGTCTGTTAGATTAATTGCACATTGATTACAGACAATTGCAATGTCAACGAGCCGCGCAAGCGGAAATATAAAACGCTAGTCGCGCACAAAACGCCAGCAAAACGCTTCAAAGTCGCGCGCCAGCCGCCTACTATTGAAGCAGCTAATGCGGAAGTAGTGAGAGCTGGAAATAACTGATCACTAATGTGAGATTCGTGCACCACTTTTCTCGCTTCCTTGCATAGTTCGTCAAGTGCAGCGAAGGCACGAGAGAATAAATATAAATTGGTAGCCTATTAGTACAACATAAGACCCAGCTGAGCAGACAGCTTTCTCACAGCGATTATTGTAAGTATTATATTGGTGTGCTTACCTTTCTTGCTTCCTCGCATGCATTCGCATCCAACTGGGTCTGGTAAATGCAATGCCGCAGACGAGAGAATCAGTTCAGTGTGTACGAATTGTTGTTGTTTATAATATTACACTGTTTACAGAAATAAAGTGCAAGCTGATAGCGACGCTTGTCTTTCAGCATAATTGTGAACTTTGATGCTAAATTTTTTTTTTCAGTTGTGCACTTTGGATTGTTTTTATTTTTTAGTTACTTAAGTTTTTCAATAAATACTTAAAGGCTACGAGGAGCGTGTGTAACACACGCCCTTTAGGTTAGCAACTAAAATACAACGTCAACGTCTCTCAATTTTGAAACCAAAAAAAACAATAAAACAAACATTATGTGCGTTTTAAATACACATCTGCAAAATAACAATTGTTGCGGAAGGTCAGTGAAGCAATGTGTAATGTGTTGTGTGCATACACACACTTGCATATTCAGGGCATAGAGACAAAATTACGAGCTAATCGAATTCGGCAAAAAGGTGAACTAATTTACTGATTGCGTCAAAAGCACCCTTTTACAGTATCCAAATTGAACACCACATTTATTGGCGCGCAGCAAATACTTAACAGATGGCGCTTTTTACATGCGTAAAAAGAAGCTGATTTGACTGGCAGCCGGCAGATGGCGCTAGCAAAAAAATATGACAACATTTCAACGAAAAAACTCTGAATTTCATGGCTTCAATAAATAGCAATCCCCATATGCATGCTTTATAATTAATTATTTAATTATTATTATTATTAATTATTTATAGTTAATTATTTATAGTTAACGGAGGGCACGCTAGGCGGCGCCAGCATAGGAACAAAAATACTACAACTTGAGCTGACGCTTCGCCAGCTGTTTCTCCTGTTTGCGCTCGCGCTGATGCAGGAACTCGCGCCGAATGTCACTGGCACGCATCTCCAGAATGCAATTCAGCTTATTGCGTATCTGCTCCGCCGTATGCACATCCGTATCGAAGTCATAGTGCTTGAACCGAATGCTGCTGTTGATGCTCGAGAAGAGTCCAAATGGCGAGTTCGAGTTGGAGCTGGAGCCGTGGCGGGGACTGGCGGGCGAGTGGACGAGGCCAGCATTGCTGCCGCTGAGCGTAGCAATGCTACCCGTGGTCGGTGCCGATGTGCAGCTCGAGGAGATGCCGCTGGAAGAGTTCGATTTCAACCAAATGCGCAACAGCGCCTTAAGCTGCCTCTGCTCCACAATCTCACAGTGCGCCACCAGATCAATGGGCGTCGACACGGGCTTCCGATGCGTCCAGAACTTGGTGTTCTTGTGCTGATCGATCTCGATGCGTTCCCCGGATACGGCCAGCGTCACATCGCACTTGAAGAAACGCTTGTCGATGATGCTAAGGCGATAGGTGCGATGCATGGGCGCCTCCAGCATATCGTTGTGATTCAGCAGACGCTGCTCATACTCCTGCACCTGGTCCATGGGGCTGTCGGGCACATCCCCGTTAAGGTTTATTTGTTGCAGCGCTTGGACTGCTGCATCCGCCATGGCCGCCTTATCCTCCTCCGAGGTCATGGACTTGGTGCCCAACTGGTTGTGGTAATCGATGCGTGTGACGGGCGCCAAAGGCCGACGCTCCGCTAGCGTCAGATGCGAGAAACCAAATTTGGAGCACGGCTCACGATTGTCTAGGGGCGGAAAGTCTTCCATGTCATCGTTGTCCTCCGTCATATATAATGCATAATGCTGTACAGACTTTAGCTGCACTGCATCCGTATACTGTAGGGTAGTCTTGTAGCACACCAGGCCAATCACCTCAATGATCTTCGCCGTCGACAGCACGCAGATCTTGAGCGGATAATTGCGCTCCGGTTCTGGCAGCATATTTACATAAACATTAATGCGTTTTGTGGGCAGACCCACCTGGGCGGTGCCGTCAAAGCGCGCGTACTCAATGAAACGATTTTGCGTTTGCTTTGGACTTCGCGCCAACTGCTCCGACAGCATGCTCTTGACGCCCTCGTCGGAAAGGTCGTCATCGCTGCTGGGTTTTAGTCCTGACGTCGTTGTGGTGGTTAATGTAGTTGTTGTTGTTGTAGTCGTTGTGTTTATTTTTGATTTTGAAGATGTTGTCGGTTTTTCTGCGGGTGGATCGTTTAGGGTTTTGCGCTTAAAGAAATCCTTGCGGTCGGGCGGCTGCACCTCCTCGTTGTAGTTGACGCTTTTTATTCTTGCCGCCTTACGTTTTGCTATGTCCAGTTTCTCCAGTTTTTGCGCCGTGTTGGAGCGAAATCGATGTGCGCCCACTTCTGGATACATTTGTATGTCGAAGGAGTGCGTGGACATGTCGAGATCCTCGTCATCACTCAGATCGAGACCTGGATAGCACACAAAGTCCACTTCCTGAAGCGGCAGATCTGCAATCCGTGGCGGCATCATATGATGCAGTGGCGCCGAGCGTTGTGTAGGAGTGGCAGTGTCCGGGTTTCTGCGCTGCTGCTGATGGGAAGCCTGCGCTCGCTGGCTGCGCCTGTAGGCGTCCATCGTTGTTGTGGCAGTTTGGAATTTCCTCAGATAATGCTTGGGCATATCGTCACTGAGCATTACGGTCTCGCATATGCCTGTGTCGTCCGTCGAGATGAACGAGTTGCGGATGTGCGAGAGCAGCCAGTGCTGGTTGGAATATGTGGCCATTGCACTTGGGTTTGAGTCTCTCTCTTACTCACAAAACAAATCAAAATTCTTAGTTATCTCTGCATTTGTGTGTGGCCTAGTATAACTTATTCTTCTTCTTTGCTCAATTAAACAACACTAACAGCTAACACAGGCGACTGTGGCCACCCTAAAAACTTTAACATTTTATGTTACCATGCCTTTTGGCAGGGATGATCTGTTTAGAAGGTAACACATCTTTTGCAGCTATCGATAGCATTACAGTTTTACGTGCATGTGTTGAGAAATTCAACATTTTCCGAAATCGACTTAAGAGCACCCTTATGAATTTATGTTACCTTTACAATTGTCATATTGTTTGGTGAAAATTTTAGGTAACTTTCAAATTAAGGCGTGGCGGCAAACAAAGTTTGCTTCTTCTTGGAGAGCTGTGACGTCACTGTGTTGCAGAAAGCGATAGTCCCAATATGCTGTGCATGATTGGAAACGATAATTAACTTAAAAGTTAATACCCACTGCTTCGTGTATTATGATGGCAGATTATTTACTCGGTTCAAGAAAGAAATACACCTCTTTAATACATAAACATGTCAAACAATGCAAAATTGCCAACTTAACGATACATCGTATAATACTTCGATAAGAGCATTGTGACATTTAGATGGCGGCTTGCCGATATGTCGATATATTGATATCTAGCTCACATCTCTACTACCATATGACTTTTCTATAAGACGCGAGAAAAATACCACGAAACTAGGCAATTTAAAGTAAGTTTTATAACAGTAGTGCTGTTTACAACGTTCTCTACAATAATATTCATAATTCAGCAAGCAATATCGCAGCGTATCGATGTTGTAGCAGCGCCCACAATGGCGGGTATCCCGGTCGAATTCGATGAGGCAGTAGTCAATCAGTTTAGTTGCAAACGTTGCGACCGCGTAAGTTTCACTCGTTTTAGCGATATTCGCAATATTATTTACATGTGTTTTCAAACCATTGCAGACGTTCAAAAGCAAACGTGATCAGACGCTTCATCGGCAGGAGGTGCACAACCACAACAAAACTACCTATGAATGCAAACTGTGTTCCAAGAGCTTCTGCAACAGTGGCAACCTGGACCGTCACATGAAGGTGCACAACGATGTGCGGCCGTTTGTGTGCAATATATGCTCCAAGGCCTTCGCACAGGCCGTCAACCTGCAGCGACACTATGCCGTACACAGCGGGGAGCGCCCATATCAATGCAACTTCTGCAACAAATCGTTCACGCAGCAAAGCAATATGAAGCGCCACAAAATGACACATACGGGCGAAAAACCGTTCCGTTGCCAGCGCTGTGGCCGCTATTTCTCCCAGCTGGTCAACCTCAAGAAGCACAAGCTCGGTCATCTAAATGCCAAGCCGTATCAGTGCAATTACTGTGAGAAGGGCTTTACGCAGCTCTCCAACTTTAAGCGGCATCTACAGTCGCATATAAAGGAAGGCGTGGATGTTGATGTGCCGGGTGCGATACAAGCGGCCACAGCGCTAGCCCGAGAACGTCTAGAGGCCGAACAGAAACCGTAAGTTCATAATACACGAAAATTTGATTGTTCCCTAGATCTGACTGTTATCTGTGTTCTTTGCAGTAGTTTCTTTGAGTGCATGGTCTGTCGTGCCATTTTTGAGACGTTTGGAGACTATGAAAAACATGAAAGCAAGTGTCATGAGGAGCATGAACGCACCCAGCTAGATCAAATGGCACATATGAATGCGGACGACTACTTGCCGATGAAGTTTTCGGTGCCCGATCTGGATACGCACGAAATCATCATTGAGACTACACATTAATGCCACCCCACCACCATCCAAACACACACATATACCCCCAACAATTCTACATCCACAGTCAGCAAGACAGAGATTGAGAGAGTCACCATATGTGAGGATGCAACTGCATGATATTGCAGGCCAACATATTTCTTCTTCTTCTTAATAAAAGCAAACACATTAAAATGAAATTGTAACTATGTATCTGTTCAAATGGGCGAGTGCATCAACATAGTTGCTAATTGTATAATTTAAGCGTATCTGCAATGTTCAATTGCATTAAAAGCAGTAAAGCAAAAATCAAAAAAAAAGGAATCTTAACTTTTTATGTATAATCAATCATGTGTGCAAAGTTTATTGGCCATCAAGATTTGGAACTTTTAACTACTCGTTTATTGTGCGATTTTATGGCCATATGATTTTAAGTATTTGGCACGTCATAAATGAAGAAGTTTAAGACTTCAGACGTGTAAATTGCCGCTTTATCGAACATTTACTTTTGGCTGTAAAATCTTTATATTGTTCTATACTCACACTTACTTGAGCATTGCTTACTCAGCTGGCCCACATTAACATTATATTACAATTCATTTTAATATAATGTTAAATACTAAACGATCAAACGCTTAATTTAAAAAAAAAGTGTTGCTATCGGATGATAAACTAAAAATAGAGATAAATTCAATACCACGTATGTGTTCTGCAGCTCTAAATAAGTTATGTTAATGGAAAACTTTGTTTAATACTATTGTAGCTATAATTCCACTCAATATATTTCTTTGCGTCAAGCAAACTAATTAATGCCACATGCTTGTTTACTTGTGTAAAATACCGCTTTGGAATTTCATTAAAAGTGTTTACCAAGATGCAATCTTTATTGGCTCAGGCCGCCAGTCAAGAAGATCCTGTGCTCTCTTCATAGTTTTTATTGCTGCGCTTTGCCAGTCACCACAGTCAGTAAATCAAATTATTATGCCGCCACTTGGTTACACTGTCGCCCCATTCAGTTCCATAATATTTCACAGTCGCCTTCATCTTCACGCTCATCTATCTACTTGTCTCCGCCTGGGTTTCGTGTGTGTGCGCTCAATTGGCATTCAGTTGCTTAAATAGTCGCCTTAATGTCCGGCCAGACAAATGGCACACATTAATTACGCCGGGCCGTCACATTTGTTATAAATTTATTATGAAAATGCTTGTGTTGGTCAGTTGTCCGCAAAAATAACGTCGCGTTAAACAGAAAACTCGACATCGGTATCAGTTTCGGTTAGTTGCAAAAATCACTCCAGCAATGGGTAAATAAATCCAGCTTTTGTATTTTAAAATGCAATGCACCTGAAATCAATATGACTATCGCCCTTGCAATAACTCTTACTGCAGGTAGCGTCATACAGCGCAGCTTTGTGTGTTTTATGCACAACAAATATTTGCACAGCCAGATTGTGTGCGGTAACCCAGAACGGGCGAAGGGCGAAGGGAAAGCGCTGAGTCCAGTGCTGCATGCAAATAAGCGAAATCAAACTGAAATGCAAAATAACATTTAGTGCAGTACGTTGAGCTCAGTGGAGCCTGACGCGCTGACGTCATACTTAATGCGTTGATGAGTTTTTCCATGGCGCTTAATTAACGTCACACAACCCAGCGCAAACAAAATGGCGGCGATGCGCTGTTGTTTTTAAATGAACGCCTCAAAGCATGCTGCACTTTTTCAACTCTGTAAGCTGCACAACAAAAGTTAACATAGCTCGTAAGTTCAATTTAATAGCACGTCGTAATGTTGAACATGCATTCCTTTTCACTACCAGCATTTGATTTACTTTGAAATATGGTTCAGTTCAAGTACACTTGGTGATAAGCAATATTCAGCTATTAAACTTCTATAGTTACATAGCATCTGAAAGTTAAGCACACACTTATTACACACTTTTATGGCAGTAAAACCAACACGAGTTTTACAATACCATTCACGATCAAAACCAGCTGCACTTAATTCGGTTAAAATTAGTTTTGAAATTTTGGCCGCTTAAACTGATTTTCATGTTGCAGATTTGATGACATTAACGCTTATGTATCCTTTACCACTAACACCGCCCACAAACACGCACAGCTCGCTGCCTAAATTGATTTGGCAAATGTTCTGTCATCATCATTATCAGCTTGGCTGCAAAAGTGGCAATGTCATTTCAAAAGTGGAACCACACCAAACTTTAGCACCAAACACGCAACAAGCGGGATAAATACTAAGATGGGAGTAAGAAGAGAAGCAAGGATAACAGCCGAAATGGGTATGGGATTTGAAGCAGCTGTCTTTGCTATCATCGTTTTAGTGTTAGTGGTCGCACATTATGGCCACCTCGAGTGTCTGCAGACATGGCAACGACAACAGCATCCTTGCCACTTCCGCTTTTGTCCTTGTTCACTGCAGCTCAAATGCTCTAGGAATCAAATGCAGTTGCAGCTGCTGTAGCTGTTGCAGCTCCCATTCCTGTTGCAGTTGCAATTGTAGCTGCGGTTGCACTTTAATTTGCCATTAGAGCAGCGGCAAATTGGCTTAGCCGCAGCGTAATTGAGTTTTACGTTGCTCAATGGGTTAACCAAAGTAAAACTGACACCAACAGCATTTTGTGCATTTATGCGACAAGCGGGGCAAACGTACAGAATACGCCGTGCTCGTATTCGCCACAAGCGTATTTAATAAACAATAATTTCGCATACGCTACGTGCGCTGGTTATATCATAAAAACAACGACAATTGAATTGAATGGTTAATTGCAATAACAACAGCAAAAAGTTAACTGTAAAGTCAACATTTTATACATACTATATTCAAAAGTAAATGTGCAGCCAGAATTTAAATAATCATACAGATTTTTGTCACATTTATCCACCAGATATGCGCATGTTCTGTTTGTTTGTATTTGTATGTGTGTATCTGCGTGCCGTAAGCTAAATGAAGTCATTGCCAAAGCTGTCATAGAAATGATTTGTATGCCCTACAGCTATTAAATTGGATAAGAATGGTATAATAAAGTTAAGCTTAACTTTGCAAAAGAAGACACAAGGTAGAAAAGTTTCAAAGCAAGTTAAAAAAAGGAAAATAAGA
The DNA here is from genome assembly GCA_018152825.1 of Scaptomyza hsui. Taxonomy (NCBI): domain Eukaryota; kingdom Metazoa; phylum Arthropoda; class Insecta; order Diptera; family Drosophilidae; genus Scaptomyza; species Scaptomyza hsui. The sequence goes on from JAECXO010000002.1 coordinate 6,433,760, forward strand.
TTAACTTCATTTTATATATTTATTTTTATTGATTTGTTACAAGCTTTAATAAGAGTATTATGCTCATAGCATTTAGGACACTTTCGGTATGTGGGCAGGGTATCTGCTAGTCCATTTATTACAAAATAGCTTTGTATTTTGTAACTATTTGATTATGTTTTGTATTTTTGGCATGCCAGTCACAGCGGATGTTGTAACACTGAACGTGACACAACCGTGTGAACGCCCCCAAACCAAAAAGATAGAGGCCCATAAGCACACACACACACATACATAGATATAGAGAGTTGGAGCAGGAGTGCCATATGTTGATAACTATTAAACACGCAAGTCGCTTAAACAAACTCACCTGCCTTCTATCAGACAGACACAAAACAGCAACAACCACATCAGCAATAGTGTCTAGAACCCGGCAGGTTAATTTGGAAAATGGGCCCAAAAGGAAGCTCATAGACTTTGTATAAGGTTGTTGTTGTTGTTATTGTCGTCGGCCTAACACGAGCTGGCAGCTTGCTAGTGAATTCATATCCCTGCCCACCACACCCTGCCCCCTCTCAAAAAGTGTCAACGTTGGCGACAGAGGACAGTTGACTTGTTAAGTGTTTGCTTGTTTAAACACACACACACACAACAACAACAAGGTAAGGTAATCAAATGTGTCTATATTGTTATTGTTGTGTTGGGTTAGAACTATTTAAAAGGTATAAAGCGTGTGTAGACTAAGCACCATACGGCTATATCTTGACTCACTTAACCAAGCACACGCCAAATCAGTGAACAACAAAGTTTTCAGATAATCAGCTTTGGGTTATCCGTTTCTATTTACAGTTACCAGTTTTTGTTAGGCCTTTGTTTCTGTGCTCTGAAGCAGATTAAGATAAATGCTTGAATGCTACGAAATGGCACTGAATGGGCCCACAAGTTATGCTTAGATAGCTAATGGAAATTGTCAGGGCATCTACTAAATGCTGCTGGTATGTGAGTGGCTTAGTTTGTTGTTGCTGGCCAGTTTGTGAGTTTTTTGGCTTTAAGTTGCCTGTTTGCAGACTCATTTAAAGCGTCAAGCTGTTGCCCCCAATACAAAATTACAAATGCAAATCAAAATGTCCGATCTGCTTGGTTCCGGCACTGGACTCGACTGGATTTGCCATTGGCTTTGGCTTTCATGTCCTCGTGTAAACTCAATACACAACCAGTTGCCTGAAGGGACCCTGTGTCCGACCCCATCAGGATGTAGAAGTAATGCGCAGAATGTCAGACATGCATAAATTATTGGTGTTGCTCATGTTGATGTTGTCGACGTCGCTTTTTTTCGCAGCTACTGCAGTATTAAATGCATTTCATGCGCAAAACTTTAAAAACTTGGCAGCGTTCTTTCACTTGGCCAGTCTATAAATTTATTGGCTGCAGCAAGGAACAATAAGTCCAAGTGGCAATTTGATTAAATTGAAAATAGCGGAAAGCAACTCTGAGTGCTTCTCTAATTTCCTGTCTGGCACATCAAAGGAACAATTCTTGTTTGTCGTTAAGCATTCCGACCCAACAACAAATTAAATCGATTTATTTTTTATTTTTACATTCTAACAGCGCTTCTAGCTAACTATCTATTTAGTCTCTTTATTTAGAAAACTTTCTTTTGAAAATGTAGCTGATAAATTGTTCAATTTCAATACAAAATAAGAGCTTGGATGCTTAAAAAGTTGTAATGTCAAGTTGTTAAAGTACTTATTGTTCCCCTACAAATAAGAAACAAACACACGCGATTTTTTCTATGCCCAAAATGCCAACTTAAACTTCAACTACAGCTGTTGCTCTTTTGTTGCATAAATATTACATAAGCTGTGAGTGGCTCCCAAATATGCATATGTTGAATTCCTAATATTTATTTGACATACAGATTGAGCATAAGGCATGGAAAGAACCCTTGTATTTAGATGACAGTTGTCTAAGTGCTGCTGGAATAAATTAGACAGCCAGAGAAAAGACAAAAACAATCTCTCCCTGTTGCGCTGTGCACATGTTTTGCATTTTATAATAATATGTGTACACTCAGAAAAAACAAAAAACAAAAAAATTAACTATACAAAAAATAGGTATTATTTACTTTAAACAAGTAACGATGCTATTTTCGTATAAACTCGATTCTCAAACATCCAAGTAAGCTCGGCTGATTTTGGTGAATTTTAGTGACGTGTTTACTTAAGGGGTTAGGTGGGTTAAAAAAAAAATATATATGTTTTTTTTGGCTTAATTAATAGTACAATATGTTTACTATATTCTCCCAAAATTTCCGATCCGAGTAAAATCCTAATCCTAAAGTTTCGCCCATTACGCCATTGTCAGTGCAGCGTGAAACTCAAAACGCGGTTATCTCAAAACTTAATTTTTAAAGTCGGTGGACACGATTCCTAGAAAAGTTTTGAACCGATTTTGCTTAAATCTTTGCAATAACATTATCTAGATATTGAACGAAGGATTTTTTTTATTTTTATTACAACTGATTTGACCAAAATAGGTTTTTTTTTTTCAAAGTCTGTGAAAAACTCAAATTTTAATTTTTTTCCTTTTCCTTCTTTCAAAACCTAGATTTATCCGTATACTAACGATAATGCATTGGTTTTTTGATTTACGATGAACAAATCACAAGCTATCCTGTCCACGGCGAGAGCTTTTTTTTTGACACGTCATGGGAGATGAGGTACGAATGGCTGAGTTTTCGGAATTTTCAAATAAAATTTTCAGAAAATAATGTTTAAATATGTATCTTTGATATGCTGAATTCATAAAATAAAAAATATGATTTTATATATTAAAAAAAATATGTAAAAATACCCTTTTTTTTAACATCTGAAATCCACCTAACCCCTTAATGCGCTATTAGTGTAAGTGTAAGTAAATGTTTTAGCGTGCGTGTGTTACTGTTATAACATATAAATTATTTATTGTACACACACAAACACATATTGTTGAGTAAATACAATACAAAAATTTGTATGTGTGAATGACAAATAAATAATTGTACAATCATTATCGTTTTATACATAAATGGACAAGGGGTAAGTGAAAATATTACAAATATTTTGAATATAAAAAAACTGTTGTTTATAAGTACTTAATTAAAATAAACTCGTTTCTTGAATTATTTTCAAGCAAAAAAAATAAACTCAATATTAATGCTAAATCATTCCCGAAAATATTTTAATTATACTTTGATACCGAAGGTCTCATAGTATATTGGTTTTGTGCAATGTCCGTCATGGTGTCCGTCTGTCCGTCCGTATGAACGCAACTTTTTTCGACACCCGTAAAGCTAGAGACTTGAAACTTTGCAATTATGTTTATCTTTAGACGGTACAGATAAAGTTTTAAGATTGGGCTGCCACGCTTACTAGGAGGCTGGGAAATCGATAAATTCGATAACTGAAAACCGATAAAACCAAATATTTTGCACATTCTTACAGCTAGAGTTACCAAATTTTGCACGCAGATAGCTAGTCAAGTCCCTGAAAAAACTGCATCAAAATTTTGGATGCCACGCTCACTCCTTCCGCCCCCATCATCCCACTCCCTTCGCCCCTGCATTCCCCCTTATCAACCGTTCATTTACTGGTATCAAAGTATTCCGCAGTCGGTTGCGTCCGACTGCAACGTTTTTACTTGTTATACCCCGAACCCATGAAATGGGTAAAAGGGGTATAATGGTTTTGTGCAAAAGTATGTAACAGGCAGAAGGAAGCATCTCCGACCCTATAAAGTATATATATTCTTGATCAGCATCAACAGCCGAGTCGATATAGCCATGTCCGTCTGAATGTATGAACGCGTCGATCTCAGAGACTATAAAACCTAGAGATTTCAGATTTTGCACATAAGCTCATCTAAGTCCTAGGCAGTACAAGTTTGTTTCCGATTTTCGATAACTATTTCCGTTTTCGATATACACATGTAATCGATTACAAAAATTTGTCGAATTTGGAAAATGTAAAAATGGGGGTTGAAATAATGGGTAACGATATAACTTTTCTGAAAATTTCATCGAAATCGGTTAAGAATCACCAGAGATATCGAAGATTGAAGTTTAGTCACAGATGCATACAGACAATGAATGTACGCGTTATGTACAGGGTTCGGGATATCTCCTAGTAGGGAAATCTCGACTAGAGCCTTCTTAATTGTTTTATTTATTGTAGTACGTTTTATTCTGAGTGTAGGTATAGTATATGTATGTAAAAATCTCTTAACTCTTCCCTATTGGCTGTCATCTGCATTTTTCCGTGGCAGCTAACAGCATTTTCCACTCTCACATCTGTGAAATGGCAGACTACTTGGATCCATTCCTTAGATTGCCCTTCGTTACAAGGTTGGCAATCTGTTTCTATTGTTTGCCGCCTTTGTAGTTAATTAATGCTGCTTGTCTGCAAACAAACATACTACAAACATAAGCATGCATAGTACATTCAAAAACTTAATACTTTTCTTTATTCAACATGCATACCAGAAACCTAATAACTAGTATAACAACAATGCTGTGAGCAGCATATGAAACTTTAACTATGGCTTTGTCTTGCCAACTCCAGCTGCTCCTCACTTATACTACATATATTGCAGCAGGATCAACAGTTGCTCTCCAGCATTAAGTCAATTTGTAGTCGGCAATCCATTGTGTATGCAGCTGCATTGTATATAGCAAATTGTGTTTATCATGTACGAGCGGAATAAAGATGAAAATGCAACTAGTTAACGGAGTGAAGCATATGTTATACCCTTGCAGCAACTTTTATTAACTTTCTTCTAAAGTAAAAGGCATCTCCAAGAAGAGAATGCAACGTAGAGCAGTTAAGTTTTGGTAAAACTCCCAAACATAATCTTAAATGCCAATAATGTAGAGCCACAGAAAATATTCTGCACGTTCCAACATAATTGAGAAGTTGGCTTGCAACATTTCGAAAATTGGATTACTAGTTTTAAAAAGCCACAACTTATTTTTAGTGGCTACTTTTAAAGTTTTATAGGAAACTCTTATTGATTTATCTCACATATACAACATGTGGCTGGCATTAATACATAATGAAAAGCTGATGGAGACAACGCCCCAGAGGTGCCAAAATCGAACCTTGACAAGTCAAGAAGTTGCCCCCACAGCCCCCCACTCCAGCTTGTTAAAGCTGCTGCCACGCCCTCCGGCAAGCTGTTCATATTGATTACCCGAAGCGATTGCGTTTCTAACTGATTTGCATTTAAAATGAAGGCCGCAGCAAGCAAATTTAATATGTATTCAAATACGCTGCCTCAACTGAAAATAATAAATATTTTCTGAGGCAAAGGCAAAGCATAAGCTGCCCCATGCCGCATGAAGTCTGCTGCTTGCCACAACTAATTAGAAAAAGACTTTGCTGCGTATTAATGTCCCATTAAATATTTCATTTGATTTGTTTTGCCCGTTATTAAAATCCAATTTCAAGTGTTTACGTTCTATTTTTGGTCCTTCAGCTTTCTTCTTTTGGACCATAATTCGAAATAAATTTTGTTTACGCCCATTAAACACAGAGTACAAGGGATAACTGGCATACAACGTATGTGCGTATTTAAGAGGCCTGAGCGCAGCTTAGTCTTTAAAGATTTATGTCCCGTTGCAGACTTTCTATCTTTCTATATTTGGGCTTAAAACATAAACAAAGCATACGCCATGTGAGCCCAGGCCTAGGTAAGCTGGCAGACATTTCAATGTTGCCTAGCCACAATTCTCGCAGAAATTGTAAGGCACACACAGTTCATTGTGTGGCTGATTGCCTCACATATTTTACAGGCTGTCTCAGCTGACAGGAGCTAATGCACAAGGACTCGCTCAGCTGCTGCTGACAAGCGGCTAAATGCGGCTCTTTTAAGAAAGCCAGCGCTAAAATGTCGTATTAAAATATCAATTGCTTCCAACAATCTATAAATCTGCATTTTATGCCTTTAGTACAAGTCTTTATCGTTAAGCCGCTTTCGTTTATTTAAAGCAAGTAAAAATCTCATCGGATTTACGCATCAAACAATTTCAACACGATCAAATTTGAACACGTGCCGAGGATTTTGGTCCATTTCTGCTTTGAAGTTGGTTGAATCTTGTCTGTTCCGGGAATTGGGACAGCTAACATATGCTTGTGCTGCTCCATTTGTATCATTTATTATTGACTGCTGGTCAGCTAAGTTAATAAGATGCGGGTAAATAAATAAATAAAATGAAAACTATCCTGGGATTTACATTAGATTGGATGGGCAACTTTTGCGGCACCTTCAATTCAACAATGGCTGGAGCTGTCTTTACAAATTCTATTTGGCAAAAATTTAAAAATATAAACCTAACTTTCTCATCCAAATTCTACAAACATTTCAATTTCGTTGTGGTCAATACCAAGTCATTGTTCAAAATGACACAAACATGCTAAATAGCTTGCGCACATTTAACACTAAAAATGTTGCACAAATTGTTTAACACAGCTAGCTGCAATTTCTGTTTGCCACAACCCAGAGCTGGGGTGCTAAAAGAACAATAACAACAACAATGAACAAAACAACAACAAAACCAACATGAAAGTAAATACTGTCAGCCGAGAGGAAAAGCTAAGGCAGAAGCAAAATGATTTATATATATAAGTTTGAGCTGTGTGATGATGAACTTTAGGAATATGCTTTAAAATTAAAATCAAATAATAACTTTATGACTGTAAACAACTTCAGACAACTTTTTTTGTTTACTTTTTTTTGCTCAATTGAACAAATTTTAAAATGCCTGTATTCACTTTGCTTATGCTCATCACACTCTTCTTACTCTTTGGTTAGTACAGGGTATGTGGCGCAGAGAAAGTTTGTAACAAATTTTCCAAATTAAAAGTTGCTGGGCTCACCCAGCAGCAGCCAGCCAGCATGGGAATTACAGAGAGAAGAGCTAACGGAAATGCTGCATGACGAGGGAGCATGATTCCTCGAACCAAACCAAAACGAGAACTCAAACTCGGACCAACACCCCACTTCTCACCCCAGCCCACCTCCAACCAAGTCAACCCAGTCATGCAGTTAAGCAAACAAATTCTCGTGTGGGCGTCACAGTGGGGCGTGGCAGTGCACGGAATTTTTGGGCCTTGTAAGTTGTACGGTGCACGTTGTTCGTTTGAATTGTTGCTGTTGTTGTTTGGCGCCGTTTTCCATCAATTTGGCACCGGGGTCTGCCATTGTCAGGCGCCACAATCATCCCTATAACCCCTGCTCCTCCTTGCCACTGACATTTTGTGAAAATTTTTGCATTTTTTATGCTGCTCGCACGCGCTGCGGAAGTTGCAACTTTGGTGGATTTGTTGCTATCAGTGGCAATTTGAAGGATTTAATTGGAAGTTGTGTATTGTTGAAAGGTCTGTTTAACTGACCGGAAATTGTTTTAAATTTACATGCAGCAGAGGTTTATTGTTAATATTTAACTATAATTTGCATATTTCATTTATTAAAATGACGCTCGAAATTTGTTTTTAAATAAATGGTTTAATTGCTTTCAATAAGGCAATCAAAAAATGTAGCTAATATACATATGTGTTGTTGTTGTTTAAGGCTAATAGGAATGTAAACAGTTGTGATAAAAACTCAAACACTGTTGATTGGATTATTGAATATTCATTAAATAATCACAAATAGAATAAACAAGCGATTTTAAACGAATTTTAATAAATAATTTAATTTGAAATAATTTGACTTTTGTGAAAAAGCGAGCATAAATAAATTGCAGCACAAAAAGCGTATTTACTTTTTAAGCCCCTCCTAGCTATTTTAGTATTGAAATTAATATAAATCCACAGATAATCATCTTTGTGCTTTGTGCTTTGTACTTCAGTCAAACTTTCCTTTGTTGTGCCTCTTAAGTTGCCACAATGAATAGCTTTTGCAACAACTTTTGCCTGTTTTTGCTGCTAATAGCGTTACTTGGAAAATGATGAAGAGGAAAAATACTTCAAAAGCCCAGCGGCCAAGCAAAAGACGTTCAGTTCAGTTCAGTTCAGGCCCCAAGATTGCCTGTACATACAATTGCGACTCGGTGAAGCACACTTGAGACAGGTAGCAAGTTAGCAGTTAGCAGCAGCAGGACGAAGCACACAGGATGAAAAGAGCAAACTTCATGTTTGTGTATACAAGAGCATAATTCCATTCAAGCAGGCAAGCGAAAAATTCAACTCGAAAAAGCAAAGCCACAAGGGACACCAGACATCCAAACTGCCACACACAACTATGCACGAACAACTTTTACATGCTTCCACAGTGTAAGGGAGTGTGTAAGACCGAGAGTCCTGCCAACTGTCGTCCAACAATGGCCAATAAGCAATGACAATGCAACAATGCGAATGCAGCTAGTAAAGTAGCTGCCTTTCCCACAAAATGTATGGACTGACTGAAAGACGGACGGTATGGCAGTTTGTTGCTTCTGACTGACCATGGCACTGAGTGACAGAGAGTGGCAACTGCAACGGATGTGAACGTCAATGGCGAACACTTTGTCAAAAGTGCCGAGCGCATAAATCAAATAATGCCCACAGCAATTTCACCAAACTGACACTTGCATATGAATTGAGCTCTGAACTCTGACACCAGGCAGCAGCAGCACCAAAAATGCAATCAATGTTCAATAGTTAACCCATTAAAAACGCCTGGTTAAGCAAAGAGCGACCTTATGGCTATGAGTTTAATGGCAGAGAGCTGTTTAAAAATTATTTAAAGTTAATATAGTAAGCAGAGCTGCAAGCCAGTCAGGAACAGAACGCTGTAGAACCGGTTCTCTATGTTTTGGAAACTTTATACAAAATAATAAAAATCTGTTAAAATTTGATTGATTGATCGGTTGAGAAACACCAGAGATATCAAAGATTGTGGTTTTGTCGGAAAATCTTGACTAGAGCCTTCTTACTTGTTAGTTCTCAATTATTCAATCTAACGTACTGACAGGAAGATTTATTAACAGGGTGATCAATAAACCATGAGGAAGATGTGCAAATCACAAAAAATTTCACTTAACAACTTAATAAGAGACAGCTCGACTCACTCATCTCCATTCAGATTGTTTAGGAGCATCGCACCAAAATATATTATTTTATTTTCACTACACTTCACACACGAAAAAAAAAAAATCAAAAAGAAAAAGCCCAAAACAACATCACATACACATGCGAAGACGCAGTTATCCTCTCTCTCATTAATTTTTTCACAAGCAGGAAAAGCAACAAAAAAAACAAAAAACATTATAAAAACGATTTCAATGCGATTCTATCTAGTTGCAAACACTTTGCGTGTGTTCATTGCGATAAATTAACACTATTTAACTTTTCTTATAACGCGTATATGCTTTAGTTGCATAAAAAGGCGGACGATTAGCCTCTAACGATGTAAAGGCGCGCGAAGTTCTCAGCTCACTGATTTTGTGGAAGGAGTGAAACAAGTGAATTCGTAGAAATTAACGATCGCTCGCAGTCACAGTAGGCAAAGACCATATAACCATAAACAAACCAATTGTCTTTGCAAAAGCACAGGCATATGCGGTCGAAGCGCAAAGCAATATACCGATTAACGAAAGGGATAACGCTGTGCGTTTGCTAACTGGCAATTGCTGCGCGCCGGCCAGTGCAGCTGGCTTTGCTTTATTTTGTTACCTTAAAACACTCACACATAACTATTCCAGTCGTCTTACCTACAGGACATCCTCTTATATTGTTCCAAGATTTTATTTTATTTATTATGCCCTAATTAATATTGTATATACCATAACTGTCTTTAGTTAAAGCACTTTACACGTCTTTCACGTTAGAGAGTAGCGCTATAACGTCTGTCTGGTTCAGTTTATCTCATTGCAATAATCGCCCACGCTTCTACCAAGAATACCTTAGCCTAAGTTCGAATCAGATTTCGAATAACAGGGCTTAGAATGAGTGAAAGTGGAAGTTTTGAAATCCGATAAGAGAACGAGTGCGAGAGCTTCTGCTGCTTGAGAGAGTTGAGACTTGTGCGATGTCTTTTAAATGCAGTATGTTAAGTCGCTAACATATATACATACATATATACTTTGCATAGATGGCATGTTTACATACAAAGCTACTCACAAGTAGGTCCTGCAGACCATCCTTCATCCTTTGCGCAACTAAACATTTAACTGCCTGATCAAAGGAGTGATCAAGAACAAAACAGCTAAGTTTCTGGCATACTTGCCATCATCAAACAACATTGAAAGAATTCAACCCAAAAACATGAAGTCATTAAGACTTGTGCTTTATCTTGTATCCTACAACCAACAAAACAATGCTATCCACAAAGTAAAATAATTTGGCATCATACATACGTACAAAAACATACAATATTTTGTTTGTCGTATATACAAATAATTTCAAATATACGTGGATACAGTGGATACACTAACCATTTATAAAGGTCTTCAAAAATTATATTCTTTGAGCAATCGTGACAAACAAATTTAATACAAGTTTAAAAAACAAACATGCTGCTTCTGCAACACACTGCTAGTTTGGCAACGTTTTTCGTCTGTGCAGCCATATTCTCCACAGCCTTGGCGGAAGAGATTTACTTTTCTGCTCCGAACTATAGCACCTACCACCAATCCAATATTAGCTACAAGGAAAAGCCGGCGGCGTTAAAAATAACAAATGTTGAGCAGTGGATGAATAAATTCACTCACTATCTTTTTGATACTCTGGCCCCGAATTTTCAAGAACTACCGCATGGTAAGGAAAAACTATAAATGAATGGACTATACGCCTACAGTCTTTATTTGCTTCAGGGTACCTTGCCATCGAGAAAAACCAATCAAAAAGCTTAGGACCAAAGGTGGAGAACAATGACTGGCAAAATCTCCTTACTCACTACAGGGTGCTACACATCTTTGTTGCGTTTCTGCTAGCCCTAATTATTATAATACCTTTCATAGCGTAAGTAAAACACACCTTTGCAGTCTGAAGTTATTTGTCGTTCTACAGCGTATGCTATTGTTGCTTCTGCTGCTGTCGATGTAAGAAACAAGGATGTCCCGTTTGTGATGTTGAAAAGAATGCTCGCAAACGATGCTGCTTGGGTTATATTCTTGTATTGCATATTGGTGTCTTAATGTAAATTGAATCTAAGTCAGACCTAGTCAACTTTCTAATTATGTAAACCGCAGGATTGGTATAACTATTTCTTTAGCAAGCAATGCTTCGTTGAATCGGGCAACTGGGCAAACAGCCGAGGGAGTGCAATGGGCTACCAGGGACACCTGCACATATCTTGAGGATGTTTCTGACCACATCGCACACTTGTCTGTAAACAACTATGAAGAACTTTGTATGAGTATAAAATCTGACTTAAAAAGTAAGTTGTTCGTTGAATCTTTTCCGTTTACCGTTTACCTCTTCTGACAAGTGAGCACCAATTTTTGACAGACTTAACCAACCCCATGCTAAAGAATTTGATAGCTCAATCTGGAGCGCCAGACATGGAAAAATTAATTGAAGAGATAGAAAACCTGGAAAAGGCTCTGCCGCTTATGGAGCGTTTGACGTCTTTGATTAAAGATTTACGGATTTATTCAACACAAATGAGAGATGGTGAGTATTTTCTGTCCTTAAATCGTCTAATAAGTAATTAAAAAAATTAAGAGCGCTAAAAGAGAGTTCTCTTACACCTTAACTGTGCTTTGTGGCAATTCAGGATGTCTTCGCTTTTTAAATATGTCGCTGATTGCGTCCCTTGATAGCTCAAAATGTCTTCACTTTGACGAAGTAAGTTTAATGGTTACCTTCACAGCCAACAAGTAATTGCAGAAAAAAGTACTGGCTTTATTGCCGACAACCCACTACAACTAAGCTATTTACTAGCTATGATAAATGTGATATTTTTCTTTGCTCCGGGCGCTAAATTTGGAGGATAATTAAGAGTGACTTTGGCTGAACACATCTTGAGTTCCATAAGGAGCAACCGGGAGTTGTCCTATAGCGGCGGATGCCGGTGAGCTTATGTTGGCCAGGATGTCAGTTGCCAGACTATTACCTACACGGTCATCAGCTGCTAAGCCAATGCTTTTTGGAGGATTATTAAGAGTTTTGGTGAGTGCTGGAGCACTCCTCTCCTGTCCAATATTGCTAGGTCTCTGACGTCGTTCGAGATAGTTGCCTTCTCTGCTCTGCCGGCATAAATTGGTTAATAACCAAATCTTTTTTGAAGTCTGGCACCGTTTTAATATTATATTTATTTAATTTTTTTGTAAAATAAACAGCTTCAATTCAATTCAGAATTTCTTGCCTCCTGCGCTTTGAGTTCATTTATATATTTTGGTTTTTGCTAAAATCCAATTATTTATAGAGAATTTTTATAAATGTTCGGTATTAGTAAAAGATCTGCTACTGCTACTACAGTTACAGAATTCAGAGTCTTGTTCAACCAAATTAGAATTTAATGGTGCCCCCTTAGTGGTTCGCCTGTGCAGACTGGGCAGCTGTGAGCATTGTGAGTTAGATCTGACAGAAGTACTGTAAATAGAAAGTTTACTTACCCACTCGTCGTTTCGTCATCGATTTCTGAACGAGGCTTAATCCTGTTGTAAAGACACATCAAGTGGTGGGCCACATACAGAACGGAAAGCAAAGGTAGGGCACTTAAGAGCAGGCCAACCCAGAACACATTCTGAAATAATACATCAACGACACACAAATAAGTGAGAAGGCTTTAGTCGAGAAAACTCGAAAGAGAGGTTTTCAATTAAAAACTTTGATATTCAAAATCTAAAATATAAAATTCTCAATTCACGGTGTTTGTGAAATTTTGTGTGATTATCGGTTAGGTCTGCGAATCGGACAACATGTATTTTCCATTCCAATTTAAATTGTCCTTTAGGTTCCTCCTGAGCACCTGTGTTCAAACCCGATCTTCGGGTACCTCCCATTCACCTATGTCCTTTTTTCGAACTTTTGTACTAGTGGTATGTCTTAAATTTAATCAAATTAGCAAACCGGTTCAGTTGAAACTTGGTAAATAAATAGATTTAGGACCATGAAAAACCGTGGAATTCGTGAAATTTACATGTTCGATATTCTGATGTTAGCTATATAGGAAACGACATTCATTATGCTGTCAGGTGCGAGGCACTTACCAAAATCCGCGAAATTTACAAAAAAAAAAAAAAAAAAATAAATAAATTTGCTACTTATTGTACTCATATAGGGAAGATTTTTTACTTTTAAATGGCAATTTTTAACAACAATGTAAGAGATATATAAAATGAATTACCACTAGAAATAAGCCACATTCAATAAAGAACATTTTTTTGTTGCGCGGCAGAACAACGCTTTAAATCAATTTCCAAATAACCAGAATTTAGGGCGTTAATGTTGTAGCTTTTATCATTTATATCATAATGTAAAAACCTTTTGGAATTTGGTGAAAAAACTGAAAGAAACCTGCTTAAAAAGAAAGATAGATGTAAATTCTTCGGAACTGGTGCAATACTTTCAAGCCCTGCTTTACGACGATAACACATAGCACTGGATTAAAAAGCAGGAAATTCCAAGCCACGTTGTAGTTGAGCTTGACTGCGTATTTTCTCCGCAAGAAGTGGCACTGGCCCTTAAAAAAAAGAGTAAAACGAGTACGCATGGTATACTAGGCCTTGTAATCAAAACTTGAAATCTCTTGCTCTTATAGTCTCTGAGATCGAGGCTTTCTTACAAACGGACAGAGATAGGAGGTATTGATTAGATTGACCAGGTCAATCAAAACTTATGTTAATCAACTTACCAAAGGATTAATTATTTTTTCGCATACCATATCCACAGTACGCTTATAAATGCTGGTAATCGGAGCATTAATTCCGACTTTAGTGTGACACTCATTTTTCACCATTGCTTTATATTTATTAATTATATCTCTCACTAAATCCGGTAATTTGTTTCGCTCTATTACGTAGTAGTCCTCACTAGCTTCAAACATATTTCTTTCATGCTTTTTCACGGATGTATGCAATTTCTTCATAGGTTCTCCATATTCTATATAGGTATTATTATACATAATAAGTTCATCAATTAGTTCCAATTTATGTGTAATCTCATCCATAATCGAATGGATTTTCTCAACAAAAAAATTCTGCAAAAGCCGTAAATTGCTAGCATCGTCATAAAGGCTCCTTCTGGCCCAATCATATATGCCCCACTCGGACCACAAATTAGACCGTAAAAACAGAATTTGATTGGCCAACACGTTTAAGTCAAACGGCGTCAGTTCTCTGCACAAGGAATCTGTAAATTTCGAACTATTGAATGAACTCAGATCTGATTCCTCTTCAAGGTACTGCCACTTGAAACTATTTTTTCTCCACTCATCACGGTAAATATAATTGTTGCCTTTGTATCCGCTACCAAACAATACAGTAGGTTGAGAAATGTCATGTTGTTTAATAACACTAATGTCCGATATGTCATCAATATAAAACAAGCCGTTTAATTCGAGAAGGTCGAATATAGTCTGGTTGGCTTTAAAGCCACTGATTACGTCTGACATACGCAACGGCGGTGATGGCAGTTCAGGCGGACTTTTTCGGTATTGATTGAGGTCAATGCCTGCGTCTAAATAGCGAAAAATCGCATTCTCTTGCTGTTCCCGAAGAGGTGCACACGCACCCTGATAGGAAATGAGACCTATAATTAGGTAAATTAATCCCACCAAAACGATGAATGAAAGTACACTAAATATTAACAATATGGCTCTACACACGAAATAAATAGATATCATTAAATTAACGGGCAATTTCTTTGAAATCTTTAGTCACTTACATTAACAGGAAAAGCGATCCACGCCGATGCCATCCACAGCATCCGCAAAAGACACCAATAATTAGAAAAAGGGTAATCTTAAATGAAATAAGTTAGTTTTAGCTTTCTTTTTGTTAGTGTATTAGTGTACTTACGGTCACAAGAAGCACGCACACAATCATACTGACTACACTACGAGCGCTACCGAATTTGGTGACAAGATCTTCAAACGAGTTGGTTACGTGCAAAGCATTTAAGTGAATATTAGAGATCACCCCATCAATGATGGCCCGCGATTTGTCTCCAAGCGAGCGGAAATCATCTTTTGCAGCGTTTATATCATCCCATATGTATTTTTTGATAGGTCTAGAAAAATTTGTGTAAAATCCTGTGCCGAAATGTCTATCCGCTAGTCTAAATTCATCATGAATAGCCAATCCAGCGTTGTGTTCAATGATTTTTCTCATGGCCTTTGAGATATTCGCAGGTTTGGGTAGCTGAGGGACATAATTTACTTTAGACTAAATGTTTCGTCTCAAGTTCTCTTTTATAAGGTATTCACTAGATATGATAAGTGCGATGTGATAAAGTAATATTTGACATCATTAAATAAGGTCACACTTCCACTTTATTAGTTGTATATTTTAGTAATTGTTACATAAATAAATTGTACTCTGAATTATTTGTCCTTCTTAAAGTGAGCAAAAACGAAAATCGAATTTGCTTTCAGTAAGTTTAGTTGTATCATAGTATATTGGTTTTGTGCAATGTCGGTCATGCTGTCTTATTACCATTACCCGTTTTCCCGTAGAAATTAAGCATTTTTGCGCGGTAAAAAGTAGCCAATGTTCATCAGGGATAATGCCGGCTTCTAAGGGTCAAATAATTTTTCATATCGGTCGAGTAGAGCCTATTGAATACAAACAAACGAACAATAAAATCTTTTCTCTTTATAATATTAATATAGATAACACAACTAAACTTACTGAAAAAAAATTCGATTTTTGTTTTTGATCACTTTGATGGAGTTTTTTGTTTTTTTTTAGTTTTAAGCATTCCTAACGCTACAGCACTTCTGCTTTAACATTGACATATTTAAATGCTTAAAAATGTTTCCTAGAAATAATATACATGGCAAAACAACGTTTGCCGGGTCAGCTGAAAGAAACTTGGTCAAGACATTGAGGAGTGTGAATAAAATATGCATACAAAATCTTGATCCGATCAGACCACTCCTTGGGGTACCTCCCAAAAAAAAGGACATAGGTGTTTGAGAGGTACCCGAAGGAGTGGTCTGATCGGGATAAAAAATTGGCTGATGCGCAGACCTAACCGATAAGCACACAAAATTTCACGATAATCGGTCGAGCCAGTTCGGAGCAGTTCAGCAACAAAGTTTGTGACACGAGAATTTTATATATTAGATAATTATTTCCTTAGAACATAAAAATTGTGGTATACCTAGTGTGTGCTTGATAGATGTTTCTTAATTTTAAAAACAAATTTAGTTCTACTGATGGTTTTAATTTCATGTAGCTCCAAAGCCGAACAGCATAGGAACAAAAGTGTCTGTTAGAGCTAGATAATTTGCTCTAATCGGAACAGTATTGTTGGTTCGCTGTGAGCAGGATGGTCTAATTATGTCATATAAATAGTCAGGTTTTTTTGTGATTTTATGGATAAATGATAAGACTTTTACTTCTATCCATGTCTTAAAAATTGGTTGAAAGATCTTTTCGGCATAACATGTAACATGGTCAAATCTTCTTAAGTTAAACACATATCAAGCTATACTATTAAACGCAACATTAAGTTTATTTTGGATGGCAGCATCACAATTTGCAAAAATCTCAATTCCATACAACAATACAGACGTTACACAGAGTTTTGCCTTAATGAGACGAATGTGTGTGGGGAGGTATTGCTGGGTTAGCGACAACTTTCTTAGAATACCAAATGTCTTACGTACCGATTTATTGACATGATCAGACCAAGAGAGAGTGTTATAAAAAGTAATGCCCAAATTTTCAGCCCTAAGGACATACTTAATTTCTCTGCCTTCAATAGACAGTTTTGGCATGATCCTGGTACACAGATTCTTTTTATATATAACAAGACATTTACACTGAGACGGATTCAAGCTAAGACCATTACTACTAGAACACTTACTAACACAACATAATTCATAATTACACATATTTACATATTCCCTAATTTGACTCAACGGACAGCTAACATATAATTGAACATCATCTGCATACATATAAACTTCACAATTTGACAATACAGTTGGTAGATCGTTAATATACATGGTAAACAGTAAGGGTCCCAGGACAGAGAACTGAGGGACACCACGCAACAGGGACACAAAGTGCGACTTCTTTGAATTAACAACAACTGCTTGCTTCCTATTACATACTTAAATATGAACGCATAAGCTTCAGTGCAGTTTCTGAGAAGTTATACAGCACACTTATTTTAATCAAAAGAATTTCGTGGTTCACCGTGTCAAAAGCTTTGCTAATGTCAAGAAGAGTCAATAACGTTACATGGCTATTATCTATATTACATCTAATATCTTCGACGACTTTAATAATGCTCGTAGTGCAGCTTCTGTTCTTCCTAAAACCTGATTGTTTTTTACACAAAAGAAAGCTTTGGTCCAGAAATTTATTAATCTTGGCCACGTTCAGTTGCTCAAAAGTTTTGGACTAAAATGGTAAAATGCTTATTGGTCTAAACTCTCCATTTAATTTTGGGGTTAGAATAATTTTTGCTATTTTCCATTAATCTGGGAAGGTAGATGAGGTTAGAGCTGCATTAAATGTGTGAGCTATATGCCCTAAGATTTGCGGCAGTAGCATTTTTATGAACTTTGGGCTTACACCCTCCAGTCCTTCAGCATTAGACTTTATTTTAAATATGGACTCTAAAACATCACATTAATTGACACAGACAAATTCAAACATATTTTCACAATTATTTGACAGAGCTGGATATACATACGAGCTAGAGTTAGCTTCAGGTACAGTAAGGTTAGTAAATTTAATGTTTAGGTCATTTATATCAATATCATTGCTACGTCATTGCCTATTCCTATGTTTTTAATCACTTTCCATGACTGACTAGTATTTATTGCACTTTTGAACTTGGCAAAATAGTATCTTTGTTTAGCATGCCCTATTAAGTCATTGACTTTTTGCCTACTTTTCTTGTATTGTTCGAAATAATGATCAATTTTATAACGTTTCCACTTGTGATAAATATCATCCCTTTGCTTAATTGCATTTTGTATGTGGGTATTAAACCAGGATCTAGATATCTTTCACAGTTTTTGAGCTACATTGAGAAAAAATGTTCTCGTTCTTTTGTTCTTCGTTGGTTTTAATTGAATTTCTTACATTTCTATGATGAATGAGAAAAATCTCTTTAAGCAAATACATTTTTAAAGTAAGTATCAATGTTCTTTAATGTAAGACAACCGATACCGACACTTGTTCACGCACTAATATAGTTAAGAACCAAAGATTTTACTTGTAAGTTCAAAATGTTCTTAATTTTTAAAGCACAAATTTTAGTGTTATAGTTATAAACATAACGATCATTAGATAGTCTATTTTCGAAGTCAACTGTTAAGTTAACAGAAAAGTATTTTTATTGTATGTTGCGACTATTATTTACAACCCTGCACCTGCGCTCTCAGCTTAATTCTGCTCTCCGAGAGAATTGCATTTCCGGCCAATTGGCCTATATAAGCTCGACTTAAGCTTGCGAGATTCCTCTTGCACTTTTTTGGAAAACTTAATCCACGCCAAGTGCCGGCATAAAAACGTAACTTTTTAATTTGATATACATTTTTTTTTTGGCCGTGCCGTTGCCCTGAATATTTTGGAATATTCATTGGAACAAATTGGTTTCGCTGACCAACTATGTCAAACACCACATCTCCCACGTAAGTGACCAATAAAAATCCGCATCAGGATTGGCCCATTTACAAAAAGTATTATTTTCGTATTAGATGCTGCGAAGAGAGATCACTCCGGCTGCCCGAAAAGATTAGGAATTGCATCTATCGATCCACGAAGTTTTGTGGCTGTATAAGCTTCCCGTGGCGATAGTGCAATTTTAATTTGGCAGTAATTAAGAGACGATCTTCTTTAATCCCAATGCTGCGGCTGCAGAAGCCTCATCAACGACATCAGCAGGCATAACAAAATGCAAAAGATGAAGTCTGGAGATAGAGCGAGGAATGCAGAGCAGGCGCATATTATAAAGCGTATCGGAGCAGTCAGCAGTGTGTTGTGAAAGTGGTCCCAAAATATGAAACAAGCTCTTTTCCCCTAAATTGAACAATTAAAATTAATTGTTAATTGGCAAGAGCCATCGAAATCGCATATTTATAATTGTGATTAAACATATGCAAAGACAAACAACAGAAACAACCAAAATAAAATTGTATAAAAAAAAAAGCCGAGCATGTATGTTAAATATTCCTGTAAAAATTTGACAAAATAGCAATCAGAAAGTAAATAAAATCAATCTTAAAATAGTGCACTTATGTTAAAATAAAAAAACAAATAGAAACGAAACTTAACAACAAATTGAATAATAACAAGTAAAAACGTTACAGTCGGACGCAACCGACCATGGGCCATGTGGTAAACATCGCCAGCTATCATGTTACCAAATTTGGTGACTTTAGCTCAAAAACTGTGGAAGATAACTTAACTCCCAAATTTAAAAGGTGGGCGGCAGAGGTAGGCGTGGCATCCAAATTTTTGAATCAAATGTTTTTAACTGTCACCATCTATATTCATAAAAAGTTTGGTGGCTCAAGCTCAAAAACTGTTAGAGATATAGCCGATTCCGATTTTATAAGGCGGGTGGCTTAGGTGGGCGTGGCATTCAAAATTTTGATGCACATCTTTGGTAGATGCTGCCTTCTATCTTTCTACCCAATTTACGGGCTCTAGCTTAAAAACTATAAGAGATATCGAAATTTCCGATTTTATATAGTGGGGGGCGTGGCATCCTAATTTTTGATGCAGACCTTTTGAAGATGTCACCATATATCTTCCTACCAAATTTGGTGACACTAGCCCAAAAATGTGAAAACTATAGGCGTTTCCAATTTCATGGTGAAGGGGGGATGGGGGCGGAATCAAGGGGCGTGGCATCCAAAATTTTGATGCATTTTTTGGGGAACGTCAATATCTATCTTCACACAAAATTTGGTGGCTCAAGCCCAAAAAATATGAAAACTATAGGCGTTTCCAATTTCTTGGTGAAGGGGGGATGGGGCGGAATCAGGGGGCGTGGCACCCAAGTTTTGATGGGGAACGCCAGTACCTATCTTGACACAAAATTTGGTGGCTCTTGCCCAACAAATGTAAAAACTATAGGCGTTTCCAATTTTATGGTGAAGGGGGGATGGGGGCGGAATCAGGGGGCGTGGCATCCAAAATTTTAATGCATTTTTTTGGGGAACGTCAATATCTATCTTGACACAAAATTTGGTGGCTCTAGTCCAAAAAATGTGAAAACTAGAGGCGTTTCCAATTTCAAGGAGCAGGGATGATGGGGGCGGAAGGAGTGGGCGTGGCATCCAAAATTTTGATGCAGTTTTTTCAGGGACATTACTAGCTATCTGCGTGCAAAATATGGTAACTCTATCTGTAAGAATGTGAGAAATATTTGGTTTTATCGGATTTCTGTTATCGAATTTATCGATTTCCCAGCCTCCTAGTAGGCGTGGCACCCCAATCTTGACACTTTATCTGTCTCGCCTATAGACAAACATAATTGCAAAGTTTCAAGTCTCTAGCTTTACGGGTGTCGAAAAAAGTTGCGTTCATACGGACAGACGGACAGACAGACAGACGGACAGACACCATGACGGACATTGCACAAAACCAATATACTATGAGACCTTCGGTATCAAAGTATAAAAACAAGGTGTAAAAAATTTCGTGTTGGACCGTGCTGTACCATCCGTTCTTTAACTGGTATCAGAGTATTCCACAGTCGGTTACGTCCGACTGCAACGTTTTCACTGGTTTGTACTTCAGTGGCTTAACATAAAACAGCTGCCCATTGCAATTAAACAGCAACAGCCACTTAAAAAGTGCACACACTTGCTATAGTGTGATAAAATAACATATCACATTTATCATAGCTAGTAAATACCTTAATTATATTGGGTTGTCGGCAATAAAGCCAGTAAGGCAAGATAAGTACTTTTTTTGCAATAACTTGTTGTCAGTGAAGGTAACCAATTAAACTTACCTCGTCATAGTGAAGACATTTTGAGCTATCCAGGGACGAAATCAGCGACATATTTAAAAAGCGAAGACAATCTGAATTGCCACAAAGCACAGTTAAGGTGTAAGTAATATCTCTCTTAGCGCTCCTCAGGCCTAACAAGAATTTTAATTACTAATTAAGCGGTTTAAGGACAGAAAATACTCACCATCTCTCATTTGTGTTGAATAAAACCGTAAATCTTTAATCAAAGGCGTCAAACTCTCCATAAGCGGCACAGCCTTTTCCAGGTTTCCTATCTTTTCAACTAATTTTTTAAAGTCTGGCACTACACATAGTTTCATCAAATTCTTTAGCATTTGTTTGGCTAAGTCTGTCAAAAATTGGTGCTCACTTGTCAGAAGAGGTAAACGGTAAACGGAAAAGATTCAACGAACAACTTACTGTTTAAGTCAGATTTTATACTCATACAAAGTTCTTCATAGTTGTTTATAAGCAAGTGTGCGATGTGGTCAGAAACATCCTCAAGATATGTGCAGGTGTCCCTGGTAGCCCATTGCATTCCCTCGGCTGCTTGCCCAGTTGCCCGATTCAACGAAGCATTGCTTGCTAAAGAAATAGTTATACCAATCCTGCGGTTTACATAATTAGAAAGTTGACTAGGTCTGACTTAGATTCAATTTACATTAAGACACCAATATGCAATACAAGAATATAACCCAAGCAGCATCGTTTGCGAGCATTCTTTTCAACATCACAAACGGGACATCCTTGTTTCTTACATCGACAGCAGCAGAAGACACAATAGCATACGCTGTGGAACGACAAATAACTTCAGACTGCAAAGGTGTGTTTTACTTACGCTATGAAAGGTATTATAATAATTAGGGCTAACAGAAACGCAACAAAGATGTGTAGCACCCTGTAGTGAGTAAGGAGATTTTGCCAGTCATTGTTCTCCACCTTTGGTCCTAAGCTTTTTGATTGGTTTTTCTCGATGGCAAGGTACCCTGAAGCAAATAAAGACTGTAGGCGTATAGTCCATTCATTTATAGTTTTTCCTTACCATGCGGTAGTTCTTGAAAATTCGGGGCCAGAGTATCAAAAAGATAGTGAGTGAATTTATTCATCCACTGCTCAACATTTGTTATTTTTAACGCCGCCGGCTTTTCCTTGTAGCTAATATTGGAATGGTGGTAGGTGCTATAGTTCGGAGCAAAAAAGTAAATCTCTTCCGCCCAGGCTGTGGAGAATATGGCTGCACAGACGAAAAACGTTGCCAAACTAGCAGTGTGTTGCAGAAGCAGCATGTTTGTTTTTTAAACTTGTATTAAATTTGTTTGTCACGATTGCTCAAAGAATATAATTTTTGAAGACCTTTATAAATGGTTAGTGTATCCACTGTATCCACGTATATTTGAAATTATTTGTATATACGACAAACAAAATATTGTATGTTTTTGTACGTATGTATGATGCCAAAATATTTTATTTTCTGGATAGATTTGTTTTGTAGGTTGTAGGATACTAGATAAAGCAAAAGTTTTAATGATTTCATGTTTTTAAAAACACAGCCAAGACGCTGCCTTTAACACACAGCCTACTGTGCTGTATTCAAAAACATGAAATGTTTTATTCAAGAAAACTATTTGAAAAACATTATATTTGAACTTGTTGATGCCGCATCTGTATTTAATAGTTGTTTGTGGCTCTTAATGATCCGATTAATTTAATAAACAAGTTGGGTTGAATTCTTTCAAGGTATTTTGATGATGGCAAGTATGCCAGAAACTTAGCTGTTTTGTTCTTGATCACTCCTTTGATCAGGCAGTTGAATGATTAGTTGCGCAAAGGATGAAGGATGGTCTGCAGGACCTACTTGTGAGTAGCTTTGTATGTAAACATGCAATCCATGCAAAGTATATACTATATATGTTAGCAACTTAACATACTGCATTTAAAAGACATCGCACAAGTCTCAACTCTCTCAAGCAGCAGAAGCTCTCGCACTCGTTATCTTATCGGATAGCGTATAGCGCTACTGTCTAACGTGAAACACGTGTAAAGTGCTTTAACTAAAGACAGCTATATACAATATAAATTAAGGCATATTAAATTAAATAAAATCTTTAAACAAAATAAGTGGATCTCCTGTAGGTAAGACGACTGGAATAGTTATGTGTGAGTGTTTTAAGGTAACCTGGTCTGATGAACTTGTGGGATAGTTCGTAGGGGGCTAAGCTGAGGCCACCAGGCGGGTCGCGGGATGCGGATAGCGAACGGCCCCTTTTGGGGTTAGCTGCGAATAAGCGGGGATTCCCGTGAATAAGCAGTCCCGGACAAACAGCGGGTGCGGTAAGGTTTACCACACCGACAAGACGCTTGTGTCGCCGTCTTCAAATCATAGCCTCACACACTCCCAAACTCCCTCACAAGTACCTACCTCCATCCCTACCCCCACATCTCACTCCGGGCTGGGCTAAGGTGTCATTCGGACCGTGCCGAGAGTCAGCCTGGCTGGGGGCCCGGATTAAAAACTAGCCCAGTCTCTAACGGTGGGCTCAGGCAGATGGCGACCGCCTTTTATATTTAGCCTTACCCGGGTATCGCGGATGTCTGCCCGGGCGGACCCCAATTTCTCCGCAACTCGTGGGAACATGAAGAAGAACAGCAACAAAAATTTGAAAGTACAGCAGGATATCCCTGCTTACACTGTCGCCAGACAGTTTGAGGATCGCCTCCTTGATGGAGTGCAGCCCTCCAACGTGGGAGCAACCCCGCAACGTCCCAACCAGGGAACACAGCAGCAGCAGGCGCAGCACAACACCCCAGCGAGGCAGGCCCCGCGACAGGGCGCCGCGGCGGCCCCAACAACCGCTAGCACGGCCGGACCATCCCGACCGTTGCTGAATGCGATTAGGCGGCAAGGTGGGCATGGGCGCCCACAACAACAGAAGAGGGTGCTACCGCAACGGGGAGAGCCTGGTGGTCTGGATGACCCAAACCGGAAGGGTTTGTGTGGATCCAGGACGAAATGGTACCTCAGGTACCTTCAGCAGGGACTATCCTCTGCTGAGGCCCTGAAGAAGGCTACTGTGGAGAGGACACAGCAACAGCAACAGGAACGGGGACCAGCCCCCAAGCGTCTCAACGACACGCTGACGTCTCCCCCTGACGCTCCCAAGAGGGTGTGTCAGGGGGAGCGTCCAAGCACGTCGAGAGCAGCAGCGGCAGTAGCGGAGAGGAAACCCGCCCGTCGTACGCGACGATGGCAAAAAGGGTTAAGGTTGCCGTGTTACCTGTGGAATATCCCCAGGTAATGCTCAGCCATGGGGACTTGTCCGCACTGATGGAGGCCATCCTAGAGGAGATAACTCTGACGGGATGGGACACTGCTATTGCGTTCGCGGGGATCCACTTTAGGGTGGGTCACCTCGTGATAGTGTTCGGACGAACACTCTGCGGATTGGCTGAGGACAATGGCGTCGAGGCTACAAAAGTGGAAGGGTGTTCCACTGGACTGTAGGGTGGGTGGTGACATTCCGTCACCACATAATATCACCATCTTCTGTCCAAGAAGTGCGGATCGGTCCACCGATTTCTTGATGGTTCTGCTGAGGAACCAGAATAAAATCGAGACCGACACGTGAAAGGTTATCTCGAGGAGAGTAGAAGGTGGAGGTGTCCTGTTGGTCGTCGGCATCGACGAAGCCTCCAGGGATGAGATTGTGGCAAGAGGCCACCAGCTGGCATTCCGCTTCGGGACCATACCCGTTAGCTGTCTGAAGAAGGCGAGCGCTGGACAGGCAACTGCCCCTGCCCCAATACCGGCACCGGAAACGGCGAAGGTGGTGACGCCACACGGGGCTAGCCCAGATAAACCTCCACCGGGCTAAGGCGGCCTCGGCCGTCCTAGCCAGGATGTTTATCACCCAACATCTTGGGCTAGCCCTCGTACAGGAGCCATGGGTGAATGATGGCATCAAAGGCCTGTACACCGCCAATTCGAAGGTAATCTGGAATTAAAGGGATCCTATACCAAGAGCTTGCATTATGGTTAGAAATGGTATTAATTTCACTATTCTTTCAGAATTCCTAACTAGGGACTGCGTGCCCATTGTTGTCAAGGGCAATAAAGGCGCCCCCCCTATTGGTAGTTGCATCAGCCTACTTCGCTGGTGAGGTGGCATGCCCACCGCCGGAAGTAGAGCAACTGGTGAACCACTGCAGAGACGAGAAGCTGCCTATTTTAATCGGCTGCGAGGCCAACGCGCACCACGAAATATGGGGCAGCGGTGACATCAACACACGGGGTGAGTGCCTTACAGATTTTATATTCAAATATAATCTAGAAATCGGTAATGTCGGATCAACACCGACATTTGTAACTAGGATTAGAGAGGAGGTACTGGACATAACTATGGCCAGTGCGGCTCTTTTGCCATATCTCAGAGATTGGCATGTCTCCTCAGAAGAATCAATGTCTGCTCACAGGATCATCCTATTTAAACTTCAGGTTAATACGGATAGTAGCGTACCGTATTCTTTGAGCAATCGTGACAAACAAATTTAATACAAGGAAAAAACAAACATGCTGCTTCTGCAACACACTGCTAGTTTGGCAACGTTTTTCGTCTGTGCAGCCATATTCTCCACAGCCTTGGCGGAAGAGATTTACTTTTTTGCTCCGAACTATAGCACCTACCACCATTCCAATATTAGCTACAAGGAAAAGCCGGCGGCGTTAAAAATAACAAATGTTGAGCAGTGGATGAATAAATTCACTCACTATCTTTTTGATACTCTGGCCCCGAATTTTCAAGAACTACCGCATGGTAAGGAAAAACTATAAATGAATGGACTATACGCCTACAGTCTTTATTTGCTTCAGGGTACCTTGCCATCGAGAAAAACCAATCAAAAAGCTTAGGACCAAAGGTGGAGAACAATGACTGGCAAAATCTCCTTACTCACTACAGGGTGCTACACATCTTTGTTGCGTTTCTGCTAGCCCTAATTATTATAATACCTTTCATAGCGTAAGTAAAACACACCTTTGCAGTCTGAAGTTATTTGTCGTTCTACAGCGTATGCTATTGTTGCTTCTGCTGCTGTCGATGTAAGAAACAAGGATGTCCCGTTTGTGATGTTGAAAAGAATGCTCGCAAACGATGCTGCTTGGGTTATATTCTTGTATTGCATATTGGTGTCTTAATGTAAATTGAATCTAAGTCAGACCTAGTCAACTTTCTAATTATGTAAACCGCAGGATTGGTATAACTATTTCTTTAGCAAGCAATGCTTCGTTGAATCGGGCAACTGGGCAAACAGCCGAGGGAGTGCAATGGGCTACCAGGGACACCTGCACATATCTTGAGGATGTTTCTGACCACATCGCACACTTGTCTGTAAACAACTATGAAGAACTTTGTATGAGTATAAAATCTGACTTAAAAAGTAAGTTGTTCGTTGAATCTTTTCCGTTTACCGTTTACCTCTTCTGACAAGTGAGCACCAATTTTTGACAGACTTAGCCAAACAAATGCTAAAGAATTTGATGAAACTATGTGTAGTGCCAGACTTTAAAAAATTAGTTGAAAAGATAGGAAACCTGGAAAAGGCTGTGCCGCTTATGGAGCGTTTGACGCCTTTGATTAAAGATTTACGGTTTTATTCAACACAAATGAGAGATGGTGAGTATTTTCTGTCCTTAAACCGCTTAATTAGTAATTAAAATTCTTGTTAGGCCTGAGGAGCGCTAAGAGAGATATTACTTACACCTTAACTGTGCTTTGTGGCAATTCAGATTGTCTTCGCTTTTTAAATATGTCGCTGATTTCGTCCCTGGATAGCTCAAAATGTCTTCACTATGACGAGGTAAGTTTAATTGGTTACCTTCACTGCCAACAAGTTATTGCAAAAAAAGTACTTATCTTGCCTTACTGGCTTTATTGCCGACAACCCAATATAATTAAGGTATTTACTAGCTATGATAAATGTGATATGTAATTTTATCACACTATAGCAAGTGTGTGCACTTTTTAAGTGGCTGTTGCTGTTTAATTGCAATGGGCAGCTGTTTTATGTTAAGCCACTGAAGTACAAACCAGTGAAAACGTTGCAGTCGGACGTAACCGACTGTGGAATACTCTGATACCAGTTAAAGAACGGATGGTAAGAAGTAGAGATGGGCATGGACTGTAATTTGTCGGCCCGACCCAACACGACACGAAAGTAGAAATTTCCAACACGCACAATCACGCACGCTTGAAAATTTTCAAAACCCGACCCAACACGGTCCAACACGAAATTGTTTACACCTTGTTTTTATACTTTGATACCGAAGGTCTCATAGTATATTGGTTTTGTAAATGTCCGTCATGGTGTCTGTCCGTCTGTCTGTCTGTCCGTCTGTCCGTATGAACGCAACTTTTTTCGACACCCGTAAAGCTAGAGACTTGAAACTTTGCAATTATGTTTGTCTATAGGCGAGACAGATAAAGTGTCAAGATTGGGGTGCCACGCCTACTAGGAGGCTGGGAAATCGATAAATTCGATAACAGAAATCCGATAAAACCAAATATTTCTCACATTCTTACAGATAGAGTTACCATATTTTGCACGCAGATAGCTAGTAATGTCCCTGAAAAAACTGCATCAAAATTTTGGATGCCACGCCCACTCCTTCCGCCCCCATCATCCCTGCTCCTTGAAATTGGAAACGCCTATAGTTTTTAAATTTTTTGGGCAAGAGCCACCAAATTTTGGTTCAAGATAGGTACTGGCGTTCCCCATCAAAACTTGGGTGCCACGCCCCCTGATTCCGCCCCATCCCCCCTTCACCAAGAAATTGGAAACGCCTATAGTTTTCACATTTTTTTGGCTTGAGCCAGCAAATTTTGTGTGAAGATAGATATTGACGTTCCCCAAAAAATGCATCAAAATTTTGGATGCCACGCCCCTTGATTCCGCCCCCATCCCCCCTTCACCATGAAATTGGAAACGCCTATAGTTTTCACATTTTTGGGCTAGTGTCACCAAATTTGGTAGGAAGATATATATTGACATCTTCAAAAGGTCTGCATCAAAAATTAGGATGCCACGCCCCCCACTATATAAAATCGGAAATTTCGATATCTCTTATAGTTTTTAAGCTAGAGCCCGTTAATTGGGTAGAAAGATAGAAGGCAGCATCTACCAAAGATGTGCATCAAAATTTTGAATGCCACGCCCACCTAAGCCACCCGCCTTATAAAATCGGAATCGGCTATATCTCTAACAGTTTTTGAGCTTGAGCCACCAAACTTTTTATGAATATAGATGGTGACAGTTAAAAACATTTGATTCAAAAATTTGGATGCCACGCCTACCTCTGCCGCCCACCTTTTAAATTTGGGAGTTAAGTTATCTTCCACAGTTTTTGAGCTAAAGTCACCAAATTTGGTAACATGATAGCTGGCGATGTTTACCACATGGCCCACTCCCTTCGCCCCTGCATTCTCCCTTATCAACCGTTCTTTTACTGGTATCAAAGTATTCCGCAGTCGGTTGCGTCCGACTGCAACGTTTTTACTTGTTTTTTATATTACTAACAAAAAAATCTTTATTTATATTTATTTAAACATAATTTTCTTTTATTTTACATATTTTTATATAAAACAAAATTTTATCAAGATTGGAACTTGATAGTCCAGTACGACGCTCGCTTAATATTAGCCCGGATGTCGAAAACACTCTTTCGCTCGTAGCCGAGCTTGCTGGTATTTGGGGGATTGCGGAGGCGTCAGGAATGGGCCGGGTGGGGAACATCGCCAGCTAGCTTGACTCTAGCTCAAAGTCGCTGATTGCGTCCCTTGATAGCTCAAAATGTCTTCACTTTGACGAAGTAAGTTTAATGGTTACCTTCACAGCCAACAAGTAATTGCAGAAAAAAGTACTGGCTTTATTGCCGACAACCCACTACAACTAAGCTATTTACTAGCTATGATAAATGTGATATTTTTCTTTGCTCCGGGCGCTAAATTTGGAGGATAATTAAGAGTGACTTTGGCTGAACACATCTTGAGTTCCATAAGGAGCAACCGGGAGTTGTCCTATAGCGGCGGATGCCGGTGAGCTTATGTTGGCCAGGATGTCAGTTGCCAGACTATTACCTACACGGTCATCAGCTGCTAAGCCAATGCTTTTTGGAGGATTATTAAGAGTTTTGGTGAGTGCTGGAGCACTCCTCTCCTGTCCAATATTGCTAGGTCTCTGACGTCGTTCGAGATAGTTGCCTTCTCT
Organism: Scaptomyza hsui; assembly: GCA_018152825.1. NCBI lineage: Eukaryota > Metazoa > Arthropoda > Insecta > Diptera > Drosophilidae > Scaptomyza > Scaptomyza hsui. The sequence goes on from JAECXO010000002.1 coordinate 6,463,108, forward strand.
GCTCTGCCGGCATAAATTGGTTAATAACCAAATCTTTTTTGAAGTCTGGCACCGTTTTAATATTATATTTATTTAATTTTTTTGTAAAATAAACAGCTTCAATTCAATTCAGAATTTCTTGCCTCCTGCGCTTTGAGTTCATTTATATATTTTGGTTTTTGCTAAAATCCAATTATTTATAGAGAATTTTTATAAATGTTCGGTATTAGTAAAAGATCTGCTACTGCTACTACAGTTACAGAATTCAGAGTCTTGTTCAACCAAATTAGAATTTAATGGTGCCCTTAGTGGTTCGCCTGTGCAGACTGGGCAGCTGTGAGCATTGTGAGTTAGATCTGACAGAAGTACTGTAAATAGAAAGTACACTTACCCACTCGTCGTTTCGTCATCGATTTCTGAACGAGGCTTAATCCTGTTGTAAAGACACATCAAGTGGTGGGCCACATACAGAACGGAAAGCAAAGGTAGGGCACTTAAGAGCAGGCCAACCCAGAACACATTCTGAAATAATACATCAACGATACACAAATAAGTGAGAAGGCTTTAGTCGAGAAAACTCGAAAGAGAGGTTTTCAATTAAAAACTTTGATATTCAAAATCTAAAATATAAAATTCTCGATTCACGGTGTTTGTGAAATTTTGTGTGATTATCGGTTAGGTCTGCGAATCGGACAACATGTATTTTCCATTCCAATTTAAATTGTCCTTTAGGTTCCTCCTGAGCACCTGTGTTCAAACCCGATCTTCGGGTACCTCCCATTCACCTATGTCCTTTTTTCGAACTTTTGTACTAGTGGTATGTCTTAAATTTAATCAAATTAGCAAACCGGTTCAGTTGAAACTTGGTAAATAAATAGATTTAGGACCATGAAAAACCGTGGAATTCGTGAAATTTAAATGTTCGATATTCTGATGTTAGCTATATAGGAAACGACATTCATTATGCTGTCAGGTGCGAGGCAAAAAATAAAAATAAATAAATAAATTTGCCACTTATTGTACACATATAGGGAAGAGCTTTTACTTTTAAATGGCAATCAAAGCTTATGTTAATCAACTTACCAAAGGATTAATTGTTTTTTCGCATACCATATCCACAGTACGCTTATAAATGCTGGTAATCGGAGCATTAATTCCGACTTTAGTGTGACACTCATTTTTCACCATTGCTTTATATTCATTAATTATATCTTTCACTAAATTCGGTAATTTGTTTCGCTCTTTTACGTAGTACTCCTCACTATTTTGAAACAAATATTTTTCATACTGTACCATGGATGCGTGCAATTTCTTCATAGGTTCTCCATATTTTATATAGGTATTATTATACATAATAAGTTCATCAATTAGTTCCAATTTATGTGTAATCTCATCCATAATCGAATGGATTTTCTCAACAAAAAAATTCTGCAAAAGCCGTAAATTGCTAGCATCGTCATAAAGGCTCCTTCTGGCCCAATCATATATGCCCCACTCGGACCACAAATTAGACCGTAAAAACAGAATTTGATTGGCCAACACGTTTAAGTCAAACGGCGTCAGTTCTCTGCATAAGGGATCTGTAAATTTCGAACTATTGAATGAACTCAGATCTGATTCCTCTTCTAGGTACGGCCACTTGAAACGATTGTCTTTCCAAATTTCATGGTAACCGAAACCGCTGCCTTTGAATCCGCCAGGATACAATACAGTAGGTTGAGAAATGTCATGTTGTTTAATAACACTAATGTCCGATATGTCATCAATATAAAACAAGCCGTTTAATTCGAGAAGGTCGAATATAGTCTGGTTGGCTTTAAAGCCACTGATTACGTCTGACATACGCAACGGCGGTGATGGCAGTTCAGGCGGACTTTTTCGGTATTGATTGAGGTCAATGCCTGCGTCTAAATAGCGAAAAATCGCATTCTCTTGCTGTTCCCGAAGAGGTGCACAGGCACCCTGATAGGAAATGAGACCTATAATTAGGTAAATTAATCCCACCAAAACGATGAATGAAAGTACACTAAATATTAACAATATGGCTCTACACACGAAATAAATAGATATCATTAAATTAACGGGCAATTTCTTTGAAATCTTTAGTCACTTACATTAACAGGAAAAGCGATCCACGCCGATGCCATCCACAGCATCCGCAAAAGACACCAATAATTAGAAAAAGGGTTATCTTAAATGAAATAAGTTAGTTTTAGCTTTCTTTTTGTTAGTGTATTAGTGTACTTACGGTCACAAGAAGCACGCACACAATCATACTGACTACACTACGAGCGCTACCGAATTTGGTGACAAGATCTTCAAACGAGTTGGTTACGTGCATAGCATTTAAGTGAATATTAGAGATCACCGCATCAATGATGGCCCGCGATTTGTCTGCAAGCGAGCGGAAATCATCTTTTGCAGCGTTTATATCATCCCTTATGCATCTCTTGGCATGTATAGAAAAAGTTCTGAAATTATTGCTATCGAAATGGACAAGCGCATTTCTAAATTCATCATAAATAGCCAATCCAGCGTTGTGGTCAATGATTTTTTTCATGGCCTTTGAGAAATCCGCAGGTTTGGGTAGCTGAGGGACATAATTTACTTTAGACTAAATGTTTCGTCTCAAGTTCTCTTTTATAAGGTATTCACTAGATATGATAAGTGCGATGTGATAAAGTAATATTTGACATCATTAAATAAGGTCACACTTCCACTTTATTAGTTGTATATTTTAGTAATTGTTACATAAATAAATTGTACTCTGAATTATTTGTCCTTCTTAAAGTGAGCAAAAACGAAAATCGAATTTGCTTTCAGTAAGTTTAGTTGTATCATAGTATATTGGTTTTGTGCAATGTCGGTCATGCTGTCTTATTACCACTACCCGTTTTCCCGTAGAAATTAAGCATTTTTGCGAGGTAAAAAGTAGCCTATGTGAACATCATCAGGGATAATGTCGGCTTCTAAGGGTAAATTAATTTTTCAAATCGGTCGAGTAGATGCGGAGCCTATTGAATACAAACAAACGAACAATAAAATCTTTCCTCTTTATAATATTAGTATAAATAACACAACTAAACTTATTGATTTGCTCACTTTGATGGAGTTTTGATGGAGTTTTTTATTTATATTTTTATTTTTAAGCATTCCTAACGCTAAAGCATTTCTGCTTTAACATTGACGCGTTAGTCACAACATATTTAATTAGACTTAAACATTATGGTTTTTATGGTAATTTACAAAAGCATTTTAGCAATTAACATTTATATTATTACTAGGTGATTCGGCAAACGTTGTTGTGACATGCATATTATTTCTATTTCAGTTCAATAAAAATAAATATATTAATAACTATTTCGGTTGCTCCAAATGATGTCATTTGGAAACATAAATTGAATGTACGAATTGACTTCAGAAACATGCTAGAATCTGGATCTGTACCGATAAATAAGCCGTGCAATGGCTCAGGTGGTGTTTAAATTTCGGTTATTTTTAGTTTTCCTGATGAGCAACACATGCCAACTGGCTCATTTTTAAATTTGAGTGCATGACAATGCGGGCATTCCTCTTCCAAAGTACCAATAACACCTTTAGAATGAGCATAATATTAAACATCAGGCTCATATTGAAATGCTAGCCGAAAAAATAATTTTGATGTAAATGATGAACTTGGCGTTGTTGGTAAATTCCTCTACGTCTGTCGACTATGTATCTGCGCGTTACTCTTCGTTCTTGTTGCCTTTGTTGATTTCGTTCATTTCGGGCCTCTTGCGATTGTGATTCACGTAACTGCGTCATGCTCACACGTTCATCTGCATTGTTTTCTTGGATTTGTTCACCTGAAATTCGTACTCTTATATCTCGCACGGCTCTAGAACTGATCGCTTGACGACTCAAATTGGCCCCATTGCGTCTTTTTGGCATTGCTCTAATATATAAAATTCTCTTATCACAATGTTTGTAATTGAACTTCTCCGAAATGTCTCTTTATAGTAGATTTTTTTAGTTATTTTATTGAACTGAAAAAATGTTTCCTAGAAATAATATACATGGCAAAACAACGTTTGCTGGGTCAGCTGAAGGAAACTTGGTCAAGACATAGAGGACTGTGAAAACAATATGCATACTCGGTCGAGCCAGTTCGGAGGAGTTAGCAACAAAATTTGTGACACAAGAATTTTATATATTATATAATTATTTTCTTAGAACATAGAAATTGTGGTATACCTAGTGTGTGCTTGATAGATGTTTCTTAATTTTAAAAACAAATTTAGTTGTTCTACTGATAGTTTTAATTTCATGTGGGAGCTGGTTCCAAAGCCGAACCGCATAGGAATAAAAGAGTCTGTTAGAGCTAGATAATTTGCTCTAATCGGAACAGTATTGTTGGTTCGCTGTGAGCAGGATGGTCTAATTATGTCATATAAATAGTCAGGTTTTTTTGTGTAAATGATTTTATGGATAAATGATAAGACTTTTACTTCTATCCATGTCTTAAAAATTGGTTGAAAGATCTTTTCGGCATAACATGTAACATGGTCAAATCTTCTTAAGTTAAACACATATCGAGCTATACTATTAAACGCAACATTAAGTTTATTTTGGATGGCAGCATCACAATTTGCAAAAATCTCAATTCCATACAACAATACAGACGTTACACAGAGTTTTGCCTTAATGAGACGAATGTGTGTGGGGAGGTATTGCTGGGTTAGCGACAACTTTCTTAGAATACCAAATGTCTTACGTACCGATTTATTGACATGATCAGACCAAGAGAGAGTGTTATAAAAAGTAATGCCCAAATTTTCAGCCCTAAGGACATACTTAATTTCTCTGCCTTCAATAGACAGTTTTGGCATGATCCTGGTACACAGATTCTTTTTATATATAACAAGACATTTACAGTGAGACGGATTCAAGCTAAGACCATTACTACTAGAACACTTACTAACACAACATAATTCATAATTACACATATTTACATATTCCCTAATTTGACTCAACGGACAGCTAACATATAATTGAACATCATCTGCATACATATAAACTTCACAACCAGGACAGAGAACTGAGGGACACCACGCAACAGGGACACAAAGTGCGACTTCTTTGAATTAACAACAACTGCTTGCTTCCTATTACATACTTAAATATGAACGCATAAGCTTCAGTGCAGTTTCTGAGAAGTTATACAGCACACTTATTTTAATCAAAAGAATTTCGTGGTTCACCGTGTCAAAAGCTTTGCTAATGTCAAGAAGAGTCAATAACGTTACATGGCTATTATCTATATTACATCTAATATCTTCGACGACTTTAATAATGCTCGTAGTGCAGCTTCTGTTCTTCCTAAAACCTGATTGTTTTTTACACAAAAGAAAGCTTTGGTCCAGAAATTTATTAATCTTTGTTTAGCATGCCCTATTAAGTCATTGACTTTTTGCCTACTTTTCTTGTATTGTTCGAAATAATGATCAATTTTATAACGTTTCCATTTGTGATAAATATCATCCCTTTGCTTAATTGCATTTTGTATGTGGGTATTAAACCAGGATCTAGATATCTTTCACAGTTTTTGAGCTACATTGAGAAAAAATGTTCTCGTTCTTTTGTTCTTCGTTGGTTTTAATTGAATTTCTTACATTTCTATGATGAATGAGAAAAATCTCTTTAAGCAAATACATTTTTAAAGTAAGTATCAATGTTCTTTAATGTAAGACAACCGATACCGACACTTGTTCACGCACTAATATAGTTAAGAACCAAAGATTTTACTTGTAAGTTCAAAATGTTCTTAATTTTTAAAGCACAAATTTTAGTGTTATAGTTATAAACATAACGATCATTAGATAGTCTATTTTCGAAGTCAACTGTTAAGTTAACAGAAAAGTATTTTTATTGTATGTTGCGACTATTATTTACAACCCTGCACCTGCGCTCTCAGCTTAATTCTGCTCTCCGAGAGAATTGCATTTCCGGCCAATTGGCCTATATAAGCTCGACTTAAGCTTGCGAGATTCCTCTTGCACTTTTTTGGAAAACTTAATCCACGCCAAGTGCCGGCATCAAAACGTAACTTTTTAATTTGATATACATTTTTTTTTTGGCCGTGCCGTTGCCCTCAATATTTTGGAATATTCATTGGAAAAAATTGGTTTCGCTGACCAACTATGTCAAACACCACATCTCCCACGTAAGTGACCAATAAAAATCCGCATCAGGATTGGCCCATTTACAAAAAGTATTATTTTCGTATTAGATGCTGCGAAAAGAGATCACTCCGGCTGCCCGAAAAGATTAGGAATTGCATCTATCGATCCACGAAATTTTGTGGCTGTTTAAGCTTCCCGTGGCGACAGTGCAATTTTAATTCGGCAGTTATTAAGAGACGATCTTCTTTTATCCAAATGCGGCGGCTGCAGAAGCCTCATCAACGACATCAGCAGGCATAACAAAATGCAAAAGAAGAAGTCTGGAGATAGAGCGAGGAATGCAGAGCAGGCGCATATTATAAAGCGTATCGGAGCAGTCAGCAGTGTGTTGTGAAAGTGGTCCCAAAATATGATACAAGCTCTTTTCCCCTAAATTGAACAATTAAAATTAATTGTTAATTGGCAAGAGCCATCAAAATCGCATATTTATAATTGTGAGTAAACATATGCAAAAACAAACAACAGAAACAACCAAAATAAAATTGTATAAAAATAAAGACGAGCATGTATGTTAAATATTCCTGTAAAAATTTGACAAAACAGCAATCAGAAAGTTAATAAAATCAATTTTAAAATAGTGCACTTATGTTAAAATAAAAAAACAAATAGAAACGAAACTTAACAACAAATTAAAAGTGAATATGTGTAAGATAAAATTCCAGTCTAACATAAATATGTCAATCGGCAAACAACATGAACATGAAATTATATTTATTTGCAATTAATTTTACACCCCCAAAAAGAAACAACAACACACAGCATCGGAAGGCCTTCAACATCGCTTCTGGATATTGTTGAATGCTAATTTATTATAATTTCTATTGTTCTTGTTGCCAAATAAAGTCAAAACCTTATTGTAAAAGTGACAAACAAAGTAAAAGTGATTTCAAGCCTAAATTTGCGATTGCCTTGTTTGTTATCTATAACAACAGCATCTGTGGCTTAAGCTAATCGCTGCTGCGCTGCCGCGATCGAATTTTATGACTTTTTCTCGTCTTTTGTTTTGATCATCTGCTTAACGTACAGTGCGTATATAAAGTAAATTTCCCAGTATTATTCGTAATAATTTTGAATCAAACTAAATAATTTTTTGTACTTTCACATACATCTTTAATGTAAAATAAAGTCCGAACAAATTTAATTTTTCTTACAATTAATACTGAAAACAGAAAACAAACAAACAACAGACAAAAATGCAAATAAAAGCAAAACTACTTTAAACAATATTTAAAATGCACATTAACCAGTTTCTGGATAAATAAAAATGTACAGTATTAGGATATCAATCACACAATAACAATTATGTCAGTTTAAGATCACAACTTATAATTATTCTTAATGTAAAGTTTATACCTTAAAAAAAAATATGTGAATTTATATTACCATTATAAATGGAACAAAACTTGATAAGAAATTTAAATGAATTTTTACAGAATTATATACATAGTTAAAATGGGCGCTGCGAAATAACACCCCAATGAAATAAGGCCCCAAAAAAAATGAAATAAGGCCCCAAAAATGTATATAGGACACACACAACAACAATGATTTTTAATAACAAGTAAGAAGGCTCTAGTCGAGATTTCCCGACTAGGAGATATCCCGAACCCTGTACATAACGCGTACAGTCATTGTCTGTATGCATCTGTGACTAAACTTCAAAAAAATTGGGGTGTTATTTCCAAATAAAAAATATTTAATTATGGAATAAGACCACAAAAAATAAATGATATAAGACCCCAAAACTTTGTTTTTTTAATTTTGGGTTCTTATTTAATTGGGAAAAAATTTTTTGTTTGGTTATTTTGGACGGAACTTTCAAGATTGTGCCCAAAGGTTGCTTTACACAGCTCCTAGTCATATACATTCAATATTTTGACGAGGAAATTAAAATTTAATATTTAAATTGTGTTAATATTAGCGCCGCAGGCTCCCAAGCTCCCAAATTGACAAATTTGCTTTTAGTTATTTTCGATATTTTTTATTTTAGCATACATCAAAGAAAATGTTTTCAATAGAACAAAAAACAAACTTAAAAAAAAAAAAAAAAAATTGGTGTGTTATTTCATTTTTGAAATTGGAGTGTTATTTCATTTGAAATACCCAAAAATTTAGGGCATTATTTCATTTTTTGTTTGGGGCCTTATTTTATCTCCATGGGGCCTTATTTCATTTTTCAAATTGGGCCCTTATTTCATTTTACCTTTTGGGGCCTTATTTCATTGGGTACTTATTTCCTGCACCCGTTAAAATGAACTAAACACAGTTTCCTATCCTTAAAGTCGATGACAAGGTAAACTAAATTTGGGAGCTTTTAAAACATTTTCTTGAGCAGAAAAGCTCATAGGTAGGTTAGGGTTGTGACGCGAATCAGCTGCTGCATCATCTTAGCATGCTGAAGCATTTGGATACAAGTGTCTCGATTGTAGTAGTAGGTATCTTTCTTTCTTCTGCCCCTCTTTTCTATCCTTCTGGCTAGGCTTTCTTACACAAAAAAAAAAGTTTGAGAATTTTGGTGTCAGTTTAATGTGGAAAGCGGGATAACATTTTAAGAACGAATTTCGGGCTAATGAACTTAAATCAAGTCTGACGTACTTAAATAGAAGTCTAACGTACTAAATACCAAGATTCAATCCGATTTTAGCTCAATGTAAGACCAAAATACTTAAATTTACCGATAGAAAATGAATTTTCCAAATTCGCTCTCTCGAATACATAAAATGTATATGCAAAATAACGGAATCTCTCTTATCAGAGAAACGATCGGCATTTTTACATTCGTGTCGCGAAAGTCGTTATTTTTGAGACTGAACTTTTTTGTCATACTCCAGAATAATTTTTATATATATAATTTCATAAAAAATTAGAAAAAAAAAAAATTAATTTGTTCAATCTACCGCACCGGGACTCGAACCTGCGACCGCGTGTTTTTGTGCGGCGGGTGCCTTAGCTGTTGCTGCTTATATTTGTTCATGAGCTGTATATGTAAGTGTTAAGCTGCAACGCGAATGGCAATGGCTCAACGGGTAAGGCACCCGCCGCAACATCGAGAGGTCTCAGGTTCGTATCCCGGCACGGGGGTAAGTAAATACAGAAAATTTTGTAAAGGTTTTTAATTTAATTTCTTCTCTCCCATTATTAATAAATTTAAATAATGTTCTTCTTTATCATATGTTCAAAATGTTCTTCAACTAAGAAACAATTGATTGGGTTAAATTCAATACCCAGTGGGGGCTTAAATTAAGTTCGTGAATCGTTCTTGAATTTTGCCTGTTTGGGATTGGTTTAAGTCTGAAACACGGGCTAAAATTAATCCCACGGACTATTATCAAGAATTCCGGATTTACACAAAACGTTCTTAATTTAAGAATTTTGGTTTCTGTTTTGAGAATTCCGGCTTTAACGAACTTATGACATCGTTGGGCTGCGATTTGACTACGTTGGTCTTGATTATTTCTTTCGGTGTACTTTTAATTATATTTGAACCCGTGCGTAACTTGGTTGGAGTCTTCAACGAACCCCCCACAGGCTGTTTTTGCTAGTCGTTTATAAGAAAACCAAACGAAGATATTCCCTAGTTTAAAAGATCGTATGGACATTTAGTGGTTTAGCGAATATACCATTTAAGTTCAGTTGCAGCCCAGTTTTAATATTTCTAAGTGTTCAATTTTAACTGGTGCTATTCGAAACAGAGTTGTTGCCACAAATGTGGGTGTGCAATTTTTGTACTGTACAAATTTGACGGCAAAAAAAGGGCGCAATCCCTGCTCATTATAAAATGGTTCTTTAATTAAGAACCAATGGTATAATTTTAAGAACAATTTCAAGAACATTTCGTTCATTAACATGAACGGCGGTCCGTTCTTAATTTAAGGAAATGGTTCTTTAAAGAAGAAAATCGGTTCTCACAAAACTATCCAGAACCGATGTTCTTGAATTTATATGGTCGCGAACGGATTTGTTTTCTGAGTCACCAAATTTATTAGGAAGACAGCTATTGACAGATCCCAAATATTTGCATCAATAAATTGGATGCCACGCCTACTTCTGCCCCACCTTGTAAAATCGCAATCGGCTATATCTTGAACAGTTTTTGAGCTAAAGTCAAGCTAGCTGGCGATGTTCCCCACCCGGCCCATTCCTGACGCCTCCGCAATCCCCCTTTGCAAGCAGACTTCTTACCATCCGTTCTTTAACTGGTATCAGAGTATTCCGCAGTCGGTTACGTCCGACTGCCCATTGCAATTGAACAGCAACAGCAACTTAAAAAGTGTACACACTTGCTAAAGTGTGATAAAAATATTACATATCACATTTATCATAGCTAGTAAATACCTTAATTATATTGGGTTGTCGGCAATAAAGCCAGTAAGGCAAGATAAGTACTTTTTTTGCAATAACTTGTTGGCAGTGAAGGGAACCAATTAAACTTACCTCGTCATAGTGAAGACATTTTGAGCTATCCAGGGACGAAATCAGCGACATATTTAAAAAGCGAAGACATTCTGAATTGCCACAAAGCACAGTTAAGGTGTAAGTAATATCTCTCTTAGCGCTCCTCAGGCCTAACAAGAATTTTAATTACTAATTAAGCGGTTTAAGGACAGAAAATACTCACCATCTCTCATTTGTGTTGAATAAAACCGTAAATCTTTAATCAAAGACGTCAAACGCTCCATAAGCGGCAGAGCCTTTTTTAGGTTTCCTATCTTTTCAACTAATTTTTCCATGTCTGGCGCTCCAGATTGAGCTATCAAATTCTTTAGCATGGGGTTGGTTAAGTCTGTCAAAAATTGGTGCTCACTTGTCAGAAGAGGTAAACGGTAAACGGAAAAGATTCAACGAACAACTTACTTTTTAAGTCGGATATTACATTTATACAAAGTTCTTCATAGTTGTTTATAAGCAAGTGTGCGATGTGGTCAGAAACATCCTCAAGATATGTGCAGGTGTCCGTCGTAGCCCATTGCATTCCCTCGGCTGTTTGCCCAGTTGCCCGATTCAACGAAGCATTGCTTGCTAAAGAAATAGTTATACCAATCCTGCGGTTTACATAATTAGAAAGTTGACTAGGTCTGACTTAGATTCAATTTACATTAAGACACCAATATGCAATACAAGAATATAACCCAAGCAGCATCGTTTGCGAGCATTCTTTTCAACATCACAAACGGGACATCCTTGTTTCTTACATCGACAGCAGCAGAAGCAACAATAGCATACGCTGTGGAACGACAAATAACTTCAGACTGCAAAGGTGTGTTTTACTTACGCTATGAAAGGTATTATAATAATTAGGGCTAGCAGAAACGCAACAAAGATGTGTAGCACCCTGTAGTGAGTAAGGAGATTTTGCCAGTCATTGTTCTCCACCTTTGGTCCTAAGCTTTTTGATTGGTTTTTCTCGATGGCAAGGTACCCTGAAGCAAATAAAGACTGTAGGCGTATAGTCCATTCATTTATAGTTTTTCCTTACCATGCGGTAGTTCTTGAAAATTCGGGGCCAGAGTATCAAAAAGATAGTGAGTGAATTTATTCATCCACTGCTCAACATTTGTTATTTTTAACGCCGCCGGCTTTTCCTTGTAGCTAATATTGGATTGGTGGTAGGTGCTATAGTTCGGAGCAGAAAAGTAAATCTCTTCCGCCAAGGCTGTGGAGAATATGGCTGCACAGACGAAAAACGTTGCCAAACTAGCAGTGTGTTGCAGAAGCAGCATGTTTGTTTTTTAAACTTGTATTAAATTTGTTTGTCACGATTGCTCAAAGAATATAATTTTTGAAGACCTTTATAAATGGTTAGTGTATCCACTGTATCCACGTATATTTGAAATTATTTGTATATACGACAAACAAAATATTGTATGTTTTTGTACGTATGTATGATGCCAAAATATTTTATTTTCTGGATAGATTTGTTTTGTAGGTTGTAGGATACTAGATAAAGCAAAAGTTTTAATGATTTCATGTTTTTAAAAACACAGCCAAGACGGTGCCTTTAACACACAGCCTACTGTGCTGTATTCAAAAACATGAAATGTTTTATTCAAGAAAACTATTTGAAAAACATTATATTTGAACTTGTTGATGCCGCATCTGTATTTAATAGTTGTTTGTGGCTCTTAATGATCCGATTAATTTAATAAACAAGTTGGGTTGAATTCTTTCAAGGTATTTTGATGATGGCAAGTATGCCAGAAACTTAGCTGTTTTGTTCTTGATCACTCCTTTGATCAGGCAGTTGAATGATTAGTTGCGCAAAGGATGAAGGATGGTCTGCAGGACCTACTTGTGAGTAGCTTTGTATGTAAACATGCCATCTATGCAAAGTATATATGTATGTATATATGTTAGCGACTTAACATACTGCATTTAAAAGACATCGCACAAGTCTCAACTCTCTCAAGCAGCAGAAGCTCTCGCACTCGTTCTCTTATCGGATTTCAAAACTTCCACTTTCACTCATTCTAAGCCCTGTTATTCGAAATCTGATTCGAACTTAGGCTAAGGTATTCTTGGTAGAAGCGTGAGCGATTATTGCAATGAGATAAACTGAACCAGACAGACGTATAGCGTATAGCGCTACTGTCGGCCAAAAGGCCAGCCAATGCACAGTGGTTGCGCTTGTATGGAGACCGCGGCCATAAATACTTCTCGTGGTGCTATCTCTCTGAAAATTTTACCAAAATTCTAAAAAAAATACTTAAAATATATAATAATAAAATTGGCAAATTCGAACGACTATAGCATATAGCTGCCATAGGAACGATCGGTCCAAAAACACACAACTATTAGAAGAGCCTGTAAAAATAAAATCAAATGCGACACGGCGAAAACAAAATGTAAATAATAATAATACATGTGCACAAGACGAAAACAAAAGCAAAATCACAAACACAAAGAAAGAGCAGCCCATTTCGGAGCAACATAACCTTGAAAAAGAATCAGACGGCTTTAGTTAATTATTGAGTAAACACAAATTAGCAACTATTAGCAGCCAAATTTTTCATTAATATTACCTTAAGACATTGACAATTACAGTAATAATACACACAATGGGGGAACCGGGGGTAACACAACTAAAACATTAGGTAAACTTGGAAAAGACGTTTACAAAATACGAAAAAAAAGGTTAAATCAATCAAAACTACCAAAAAAATTTCATTGATCAAATCAATTTTACAATATTTATTTATTAAAGTAAATACCTTCAGCTTTAAAATCCATTCTTAATTATAAAAGTCGGTCCACTCTGTGCAAAGTTTGGTTCCTTTGAAGTGCGCTATTGCTGTACAAAAATCAGACTTAGCGCTGCAGCTAATTGCAATGGTACGCTCAACAATTGCTTGTACTGGAGTGGAAAATATGTCTAACATAACCTGGAATTGCGCTTCGTAAACGCGATGCGCACTGCATCATTCACTCGCCTCGGAGCCAAGAGAGCCCGAAAATAAGGCGGAGAATCGAATTTTGAGTTAAGCAGGGAATAGGCGTACAGCATGCTGCGCGCACTCGCGTGTACGTGTTTAAGCAAAGCATCTCCCTTGGCAGAAGGCTCTTTCATAGATAAGCTTTGATCATGTGCGTGCGACGGACGTAGTGATAGTAAGGTTAAATGGTGTTTGCAAAAACTAAGTACGTCCAAAAAGGGCAGGAATCCGGAATAGAACACCTTATTATTGTGTCACCATGGTCTATGGTGTATATTGTCTTTGGTTCAATCAAGCATGCTGCACGTGTATTCCCCGCATAAGCGCGCACGAATAAAAAGAGAAAATTGGAGTTGAACGCAATATTTTCCTCTGCGTATTTTCCCCCAAGGGTTCGGAACCCGAATTGAGCTCGTTTTTTTAGGGGTTTGCAGCTCTGATAGTAAGATACTAGTGTAAGTTTTATTAAAATATAAAGCATGTACCAATTATTAGTATATTAACATAATGCTGCATTCAGTAGCCAAAATTTAAAAATATTTAGCAATCGATGAACTTAACAATTTAAGGGATTTATTTAAAGCCTCGGAAGATAAATTTGTGATTCAATATTTAAAGCTATGATCTAAAGAAGTAACCCAAAATCTTACATTATCATATACAAATAACAGAATAAGCTGAAAGTTAAATATAAGCACAAAAACATTATTACTTTAACTTTTGAAAATTTGCAGTTAATATTGAAACAAAAACACTGCCACTGCAATCGTCCGTTAATCGATCAATAAATTGCGTCTTTGCTGGGCTTGTATCCCTTTGTGAAAAGATTTAATTTAGTATAAATATGTCAATAGTTAAAACTTTAGTGAAACTTACTTGATAACTTTAAGAACAGGTAGATACGGCTTGTTGTGGATTAGGCGCAATATCCATTTTCTAAGTGCATCATTCTCATCGCTAACTATATTGGGTAAGCCATAAAAATCATTGCGCAGTTCTGCCGTTGAGCGGATACCTGAAGATATAATGAATTAAAGCCAAATGATTTGCATTAAATCTGTTACTAAACTTACCTAGGATATCTTCTAGTACATCTGCGGGAACATTGCTGCCCACATAGAGTATTAACAACTTGCCGCAGTCCATTAAATATAACGATCGGGGGTTAATACTGAAAGCATATATTTATTAGTTATAATCTTTTAAATTTGGGTATAATACTCACTTTCTGGTTGATAGTCGCAAGCATGGCATTACCGGCAGCAGCTGATCTTTTGTTGCATCCAAATCGGATTGAGATTTGCGCACATATGTAATAAGCGCATCCAAGTTGTACAGCTCGGGATAAATGTACTTTTTCAGCTGATCCAGTGGCAACGTTATCATGCAGTCCATGGCATAAACGCGATAATCCAAACGTATGTGCGAGTCCATGCGAAAAACGGGCTAAGAGTAAAACGGTTAGCAACACCACCAAAACCCAGTCCACTCTTTCATACTCACGTGCTTGAGCAAGGCGAGAACGTAGTTCGGCAGAAGCACCAGATTCGGTGGTACCATTGACTCAACAGGCGGAATTGGCAAATTTGCAATCCTCAACGCATCGTACACATCGCTTGTCGCTTTGATCAATAAATTACGCGCAGAATGAAGAGTTTTTGCCAAAACATGATGCACTGCAATTTTTGCGAGTAAAGACACCATAACTTTCGCATTGGCGGAAAGCAATATCTCGGACAGCGAAGCAGACACAGGCTGGCATAGAGTATGCACTCGGATGCGCCGCTCACCTTGGCAGTTCGTATAGAACAGCGCCGTCTGGAAGGTAACGGTCCTTTTAACGGTCAAGTTCTCCTTGTACGATATTATTATGCCATAGCCCGAATCTGGATTAACATTGGGCAGCGAGACTAAACCACGCTTGCGCTCAAAATAGTTGCCATGGAATGCTTCCATCTGTAGGCCATTGGTGCAACTTATGTTCATGCTCGCCTCGAAGCCAATATTGCGGGTTAAGTAGCGTCTAAAGCACTGCTTAAAGGAGTCAATAATATGCTCATTGGGACTGCGATACACCGGAAAGTGGTACAAGCAACCACCACTGTATTTGCTAATGCCAGCTAAAAGTAGAATTGAATAAATACTTAGACTGAGAAATTTTGTGACTGAATCAAACTTACATAGTGTGGCCATATCGTTATATTCTTGTTGAGTCATCATAAAGAGATCGACTGTAATGTGATAGCTGGCGAACTCAAGAGCGTAAGACTTGTAGAAATTTGTCATTGGATTCAAATGATGGTGTCCACTCCTTATCCCAGTTAGTGCGCCAGGTCCTATGTTGGGAAGGCACGTTTGAAATACGGTTATACGACCACCTGATGTTCGCTGTGCATAATAATAACAATTACAAATTAGCTGTTGTGTGTCTTTAAATTGCTGAACAGCTCACTCACCATTAGCTTAAAGGCAACCTGGAGGGCAGTACCCAGCGCTGAATGCCTATCATTTAAATGGGCATATCGATTCGGCAACTGTTTGAGTAGTTCTTTTACTGGCCCCATGTTTTGTTTAAGGTTCACAAGCAAATTGTTTGGCAACAAATGATCATTAAAGTCCTTAACTACTATTTCTTGCAGCTCATTTTGTGCATCAGACAAACGGTAAAAGTGCACTAAGCTATCGTAGCATATTATGCCGACTCGAGTGCGTTTATCGGCTGGCATATAGGCCAGCTGATCAATAAGTTGCGAGCAGGCAACGTTCAGATGGCCGCTTTTTTGTGCTAGCTTGGACACGTCGAACAGGAACAGATAAGTGGCCGCCTGTGGTGCAGTTATATTGTTCTGAGGTGGCGCCACAAACTCCATGGAGCTGCAATTTCGATTACTCAAATCCGCGTAAGAAGCTGCAACTGGATCAAACTCGCGGTTCTCGGGAACTGTTGAATAAATAATTGAATGTTTATATTTAATAAATCAAAATGTTCCACACAAAATTTCGTTAAACTTACGTGTGTTGAGGAGATGGCAGATATTACAATGCCATGTTTTAGTGTCGACAAAGGTTACAAATGGATTAATGTATGTGCCGCACGTGCAGCAAACAATATTATTGCTCTGTATCACAGGAAGACACTGCATTTAAAAGGGTAGAAAGTCAGTTATAAATTTTAGAACAAATCAAAGTGTTTCTTACTTGGATATCACGAAATGGTTGAACAACTAAGCCAAGCAGAAGCCCAGACTGCTGCAGCAGCGACCTCTCCTTCGGTACTTTGGTCATTGTGCAGCGCATTATGCTCGGATTAAGGTTAATGGACTCAATGAACTGGTTGTGCAGCACTACGTTAGGTGGCTTCATCCTTACATCTGATTCTATACGACTGGGCAGCGTCAAGTCGATGCTGTCCTGATTTCGCTGTTGCAGCCTCGTATTGTAAACAATCGGAGTTGGAAATTGTTGTTCTTGTTGCTGGGGATATCCATGTGGTAACTGCTGCTGCTGCGGCGTTGTTGGCGGCGATCCTAAGGTAGATTGTTGCGTCTTGTATAGTCCAGTCTGACTTTTCGGTTGCTGTTTTGCCATTGCCTGATCCTGATATTGCAGCGGGGCATTGTTGACAACCGGAGTTGGCAACTGTTGTTGATATTGATATGAAAACTGCTGATGCTGCTGCTGAGTAGGTGGCGATCCTAAGGTCTGTTGTGCCATTCCCTGATCCTGATATTGCAGCGAAGCATCGTTAACTATCGGAGTTGGCAATTGTTGTTGTTGTGGATGGGGATATTCAAGTTGAAACTGCTGTTGCTGCTGCGGCGTTGTTGGCGGTGATCCTAAGGTTAATAGTTGCACCTGAAATAGCTCTGTCTGACTTATCGGTTGTGCCATTCCCTGATATCCTAAGGTTTGTTGTTGCATTTGATCCTGATATTGCAGCGATGCATTGTTGACAAATGGAGTTGGCAGTTGTTGTTCTTGTGGATGGGGATATTCATGTGAGAACTGCTTCTGCTGCTGCGGCGTTGTTGGTGGCGATCTTAATGTCGATGGCTGCATCATTCCTTGATCCCGTTGTGCCGTTCCCTGATCTAAGGTAGGTTGTTCCTTATGAAAAGGCATCATTTGATCCTGATATTGCTGCGACGCATTGTCAACAAACTGAGTTAGCAACTGTTGTTCTTGTTGCTGTGGATATTCATGTGAAAATTGCTGTTGCTGCAGCGGCGTTGTTGGTGGCGATCCTAAAGTAGGTGCAGGTTGCACCTGAAACGGCATCATCTGATTTGGAGAGCATAATGGTGCAAGCGACTGTTGATGTTGCTGAGAAGCAACTTCTTCATTATGTTCAATATTATTCAAATTCTCTGCAGCTGCATCTGGTGATGGTGTTAAAGCTAGTAGTCCATGTGCCAGTTGGTGAACTTTTGACGGCCTTAATGGCTCAAAAGGACCAGGTGAACTCCTGATTGGACTTTGTGGCGTAGACTTGCATAGGAAACGTTTTTCATAAGGTCCGGTCACGTGTCCCGCATGAAAGCGTTTATGATGCTTATAAAGTTCTCGTTCCGATCGCAGTTTTCTGCCGCATATTTCACAATCGAAAAGTTTTATTGCTGTATTTTCTTGGTTTTCCAAAATGTGTGCTTGGTAATGATTCTCCAGCTCATCGATGTTCGAAAAGACCTTCTGGCATTGAAAACAGCTAACGTTATATTCCTCACAATCAGCCAGATCAGTGATAGCTTCTTCAAGACAAGTTTCCATTTCACTTTGTTTATTATTTGACACCGAATACAGACTATTAGTAGCTCTAGTCCGTTGTGCACAACAAACTGAGGCGCTTCCTTTTCCCGAACTGAACGTGTTGACTTTTAAAACAAGACTGCGGACTTTAAAAAACAAAAACCAGTTTCAAAGTGATAACAATGAACATTTTGGGTTGTCCTGCGTTAGAAAACAAAGAATGTGTGTTTGAGTAAGGGTTTCTTTTTTTCTACCTAGAGGAATTTGTTACGTGTGTCAAATACCGAATTAGGGAGACCACTTGTCCCTTAAAAATATATGTGCAGGCAGGTATAAACCGGTTTTATTTGCTTCGCATATTAAAAGAAAGAAAGTACAGCTTTCATGTCCTCTTCTCTAAAAAGGTCCGCGAACAAAGCAAAAAGATTCTTTTCAACAGTGTTTTCCAAAAAATAATACATAATATAATACAAATATAAAAGAAAGGCGAAACGTGTCCTGGCTATATAATTAAACAAGTAAGAAGGTTCTAGTCAAGATTTCCCGACTAGGAGATACCCCGAACCCTATACTTAACGCGCACAGTCATTGTATGTATGCATCTGTGACCTAAACTTCAATCTTCTATATCTCTGGTGTTTCTCAACCGATTTCGATTAATTTTTTACAGATTTTCATTATTTTGTATCAAGTTTCTAAAACATGTTTCAGATTTATGATATTCGACATTTTTATGTTATTGATCACATAATGAATATCGGAAACGGAAATAGTTATCGAGAATCGGAAACAAAATTGTACTGCCTTGGACTTAGATGAGCTTATGTGCAAAATCTGAAGTCCCATACGTCAGACGGACAGACGGACATGGCTAAATCGATTTGGCTGTTGATGCTGATCAAGAATATATATACTTTATAGGGTAAGAGATGCTTCCTTCTGCATGTTATGCAATATTTATACCCTGAACCCATAAAATGGGTAAAAACGGTATAATGGTTTTGTGCAAAAGTATGTAACAGGCAGAAGGAAGCATCTCCGATCCCATAAAGTATATATTTTCTTGATCAGCATCAACAGCCGAGTCGATATAGCCGTCTGTCATAAAAGGGACGAAACCAATAATAAATTAATATGAACACCTTAGGCGTGGTAGGAATCAATGCTAATTTTTTATTGTGCGAAATAAAAGAGGATACAAACAGTAAGGCGACGATCTTTTCTCACTGCAAACGTGAAACCCCATAAAACACAGCCTTAAATAGTACAAGAAAAATCTCAGTTTAGTTGCGGCCAAGTTTATCTTGATCGTATACAAACAAATTTTTAAGGGATGAAAATCTATTGATCCCAGCTCTTTGTCAAGGTTGAACAGCTGGTTATCTGCCTGACCTGACCCTTAAGAAAACTGACCCAGCTGACCCTCATCAAAAAAAGCCATAAATAATGTATTTCCAATATCTAACTGTTCCTGAAAATTTCAAATGGGTACAAACGGTTTCTTAAAGAACCAACTTTTCCGAATCATCCTTATTTATTTGGAGCTATTATATCCGAAGAAAGATAATTTATTGCATATTAAGTAAATATATTATGTAAATATGTACATAACAATAGTAGTGCAGCATATCACAAAATTAAATAATAATTTTTCGACATACTAAACATATATAATGTATGAAGATTAAGTGTTCAAGAATGAACACAATATACAAACATATCTTAAATATATACATGTATGTAATAGGAGTGAAAATATCTGTTGTGCGCACTAGCAGATAGCAGCTAGGCTAACTGATAAATAAGGCACATGTTTGTAATCTTAAAATAGCCTGATGCAAGCTGAACCTTACAAACTCAGCGATAGGATAAGAATATGTTAAGACCAACGCTGAGACTTACAAACTCAGCAATAGATAAGCTAGAGTTAAGGGTTGATTTTACGCATGATCCAGGGTATAAAAACATTGACTCAGAAGAATAAAAACCAGTACAAATTCAAAACAACACCGTGATATACTCAACATTAAGTCAAACGAACTTGTGTAGATTACCTGAGTATCTTATTAACAGCTTATTCACCTTATTCATTAGGATGTAACGGAATTAGTTGCACTTTGTAGCAAAGCTCGTTAATAAACTTGGCAAGAGCTAAAGCTCGTTCATCTGCTTCAAAATGCCAAAAGCAAGTTTCAGCCATTTGACATGAATCTCCGCTGGCAGGGTAAACAACTAAAAATGACTTTGCGCTTTTGACAAACGGGGCGCCAAAAAGTTTTTTAACTGTTGCCTGTCAGTTGCACAGACTTACACGCACACAAATTTAGAAACCCCCAAACACGCTGTAGAGGTGTTAAATATATTCTATGAACTTTGTTTTTTTTTTTTTTATTTGGCGCCACAGATTGGCTGTCTTTTATTCGGTGGCCGTGGAGTTTAAAGCAGCACTTTGTTGAGCAAGTTCCACTTAATTGGGTTGAAGTGCGTGCACATTTCCAAATCGCTGAAGTGCTTGCCCTAATAAATATGCAAATATGTATATGTATGTGTGTTCTGAAAGCTGCTTTGCAGGTAAATGCTAAATGAAATTGCGCCGCAGTCTCACAATTCAAATTGCAAAACTCAAATTCAAATTCACAAAATTCTGCAGCTGCTGGTGCTGTTGTTGCTGTTGCTGTTAGCACTAAGCTCGTCGACGGCAACGCGCCTGATTAGCTTCATTATGCAGCATTTTCGAAAAGCCATTTTTAGCTGCGATGCGTTGTTGTAACTGCGTGTGTATGTGTGTGTGTGCTTATGTGTTAGAGTATGTTAACGTATTTTTGAAATTTAAAGCCTTGGGAAGAAGCTAAATTAGTATGCAAGTCACAGGCGTGAGAAACGAGCGCCACGCTGGCTACTGAGACGGCTTATAAAGGATCACAAACACGTACACACACAGAAACACAGTAGTAAGTGTTGGCCAAATAAAAGTTTGAATTATTAGCCCTATATAAAATTCTGTAATTGCGGCAACTAATTAACTACGCCCAAGAGGTAATTCTGTCAAGCTCCGTATGCGTTATGTGTGTATTAAAATAGTTTATTGAGAAAATTTAATTGAAGCAGGACTTTTGCAATAAGTTTATAGGATTATGGAACGTTAAAAGAGTCAGTCACTTTTAAAAGATACTTAAATGCAAAATGACTTTCTGTTATTTCAAGTAGTATTTACTGATAAGTAAGGCCTCCTCTTGTCATTAAAAAAAAACCTTGTTCCTAAAACAACAACAGCAAAAGGAACCTTGGCTTACAATCGCCCTCGACGCTACACAAAAATTATAATTGGACAATGTTAGGTTGTAAAAGGGTAAACTCCTTACATTTGCAAATCTGAAATCGATACTAAAAGGGAGCTGATAATTATTATAATGATGTTATACACAGATACTTAACAAGGTATTCTGATTATTACCTTGTAGCTTTTTATTTTATAGTTATTAAGCCAATAAAGATTTTGTGTGGGCATTTCTTTTGTTTGGTTTTTAAAGTTGTATCAATGATACATACTGTTCAACCATTTATCTTTTAGTGCAGCTTTCCACCTTGGCAAGAACACAATTTGAAGCTATCTCAAAAAAATAAACGGCTTAAGGCCACATTGCTTTAGCCTTAACTTTATGCTCAATTTAGCTTTGGCATTGTCACGTTGGCTGTTTAAAAAATGAGGCATGCTGACAGTTAAAGTTGTTGCAACATTATTGGAAATTGACTATGGGACATGTGTGTAAGTGCGTGTAAGTATGTGTGTACCTTAAAAGAGGCAGACGCTAAGACTAAAGCGTAGAATGTAAAGTGACAAAAATATCTTGAGTGGAGCCGCAGCAGCAGCGCGGGTGGCAATGAAAAAGCAGAGCAACGGGACTACATATCAAATCTGGCAACTGTTGAAGCAGCCCTCGGGTGCCGGTTAGATTAATGTTTTAGCTGCTACTTTGCGAGCAGACACAAAAGGATTTTTTGATAAATGATGCAATGCTACTAGGAATTTTTTAGCAGGCATCTCAAGTTGGTTGTTGTTATGTCTTAAAGCGCTTGCACTTAAACTAATTGCCAGCAGGCTGGTAAACTTCAATTGCATTGATTGGCAACATATGTGTGTATCTGTGTGCACAGCTGCTACTGCAAGCACACAAACACACATACTTTTAATTGCTATTTGGTCAAAAACTAATTGACATTTGCAACGCAGACACAGGTGTGCCCTGCCACAAAAGCAAACACGCAAGCGGTCAGGACCCAACTGCTCAACAGCCTGGATGCCTGACCAGGCCCAAACCTGTCAAAATGCCAAGCAAAATAGTGGACAGGCTACATGGAATGTGGCTGCAGTGAACAGTGTTTTGGCTCTGTCTGCTAACCGTAGTGCCACTGTAGACCAAAAACATTTCACACAGCTGCCTTATTAAAGTAATTAAGTGAGATAATAACTTTGGCATTGCCTGCCATCACCATCCCCACTTATTCTCCATCGCTCTTAAATTTTTCGACTTTAGTCACAAATTGCCTTATTGACTCATTAGCCCAGTTTTGAGTGTCATTAGCTTGGCTTTGGTTGGTCTGGCTGCCAGCCGAAAAATTTAATAAAAACAGCAAGCAAATAAATTTACATAGAAATGCTGGGACAGCAGCCAGCCAGGTCCAAGGATGCGAGCACAATTGGCCGTTGGCTATAACAATATAAGCATAATCTTATCGAATGATTTAATTCCACTATGACTGCTGCTGGGTCTGGATCTGCTGCTGATGTTGTCCTTGTCAGTGGCAGGCTCTTTGCCATTTAGCTTTGTGATGCTTATCGCGTTATCCTGTGAACAGCCCACAAACCATTGTCAACAAAATGAGTCCTGGTCGTTGGCTGCCTCAGCCAATTACACTCGGCTGCCAGTTTGGCTGTCATGGTGATTATGAGAGCGCAACGCATACAGCTTAAAGTTTTTACTTTATTTTTTTGGGCCTGTGCCTGAACACTTAAATACACATTTTATTCGATTTACCATTTGGCGCTTTAATGATTTCGCAATAGCGTCTTGACAACGGGGCGCATGTGCTTTTTATTAACAAGCAGCGCTCAAAAGCATGTTACACTTTTTTTATAAAATTATAAGCAGCCCTTAAAAGTACGCTACACTTTTGTAACAAGAATCTCAACTTTATCTTACCCTTTTCTTGGAATAGGATATTGAGCGATAAACCACGCAGACAACTGCCAATGGCCATTTTATGTAACTTAGCTGGCTCCCATTTTTCGTCAGCTCTTCATGTTGTTTTTTTTTTTGCGTAATTCCCGGGCGACACTTTGTCGCAAATGCTGCAACTACTTCGAACAAAACACAGCGAATTTTTCACGCTTCAAACACAGTCAACGTAATTGTCATCGTTGTTGCTCCTTTTGCCGTTGCTGTTGTTGTTGTTGTTGTATTGCACAATTCGAAAGCTGACTTAGAGTTGTTGGTGGCAGTGTCCTGCAAAAGGCTTAGCATTTAGCTGGCAAAGCGGCTAGCAATAAAAAGCACTTTGAGCCAAGTATTTTGCAAATGGATTTTCTGCTAGGCAGCTTTACGGACTCAAGAGACTTGAAAGCATTGAGAAAGTGACAGCCAACATACTTTGCATATCATCTGAATGTCATCGTCAATCTAAATTCAACGTTTTAGCCACTCATTATAGTCAAGTTGTTTGTATTGAAATTATGGTAAGAAAAGAAAAGCGACAAGAAAGGTTAAGCAAATAGCAATCAAAGTCCACATTTTTAAAGCCACAAATATGCTAAAGGAATGGCTCAATGTTTGTGCTGTGCTATAAAAAGCTAAAAATGGAAGGATGCCAACAGTCAAGTATCAATAAAGGACTTGTAAGCCACAGGAAACCAAAAGAAACAGCGAAAGGTCCATGCAAATATTAAATGCAAAAGGCAGACGAGAAAAAAAACAGCAAACGGCGCGACTAGAATTTACACTGCGCCACCCAAACACACACACACACACCCACAAGCATGCAGCCATTGACATTATGACAGATATACTAAAGTCTGTTGAGTCCTGCTAGCCTTTCGCATACATACATACATATGTATATAAAGAGTCAAAGCGACAGCTTCTCCCTAGAGAAGTTGTAAAAGGAGGTTTTCCTTTTGCTGCGCATATAACTAAAAATTTGCTGTGCACGCTCTGGCAAAAAACGCGACGAACCCAAAAATACAAAAGTGAAGGGCAATAGCGGGGAGCGTGGCCTTAAAGTGGTAAACTCCATGGTTCAGCATTACAGAAATTTAAATTCGAATACAAGCAGAGCAAAGCGTCAGTCGTTAAACTTAAAGCTTTCCGCAAAACCACAAAAGGGAGTGCCGTAAATACATATAAACCATTCAAGAGTTGGCTAAGGACATTGTTTTTCTTTTGCAAATCAATTACTGCTTCGAAACTCCCCCTCAGTCTTTGTCCGCTGCTTCAGTTGGTGCCTGGAAGCGAGTTTTGATTAGCTTCCGCCCACGCGAATTTGCGGACGTTTGACGTCGTCGTATTTCGAGGCAGCTTATAATGCATGTAGGCATGTGGAGCTGTGTGGGCGTCTAAATTGCTGAGGCCGCTTGTTTGCCGCTTCGAGCAGGTAATAAAATGCTGCTTTTGATTTTAAATACACTCTTGCAAAAGGGAAACTTTCCGAAATTAAAGAAAACATCTTTGAACTCATTAGAAATATAAAAAGATTTTAATAAAATTCAATATAACTGGTAAAATAATATATAAATAATTCAACAATCACACAAACTTGGTTAGGGTCAGCTTTCTTCGTCTAACTTATTTTTTTTTTATGCCACCTTAAATTTGTGTCAACTTTGCAGACGTTTTTGCTGTCATTTCAAGGGTTAAGGGACAGCTGGGAGAACTCAAAAAAATACTCAACTGACAGTGTCAGCGAAACCAATGCGATTATTGCCCATATCGAACTCCGTATAGTACTTGGCCAGGAATACATCGCCCAGAATCCAGAGTGGTCCAGTTGGCGATGGCAGATCGACAGCTATGAAAGCTGACGCACAAACAGTGCGATCTGCGAAGATGTCATGGAACACATAATCCTCACCCTTCAGCTGAAAGCGCCGACCACCGAGAGTAAAACTGAGTGTGGGTAACTTGGAAATCTGATCGCAGGGCACGGAGAACTGACCATAAGCAGCGGCCGTGCCGCCAAGTGATTCGTTTATCAATATTGCCTGCTCGTAGGGCACTGCCAGAAAGGAGGTGCCTGTATCAATGATGACCTGGCAGCCATCCAGGCACAACTGCACCTGCCCAATGCGTGCGGCCTCCAGCTTGATTTGCCAGTAGGCTCGATGGGTTACCGGAACATAGGTAAAGTTTCCAGTATAGTAGCGCTTACTGGAACCACCAAAGAAGAGATAGCCGCCCTGGCGACTGGTTGAATCGCGATTGAGATACACCGAGAACACGGGTCGCGACAGAAGTTCCTGTTCCATAACAACATAAAAAGGCGGCTTGATGTTTTGTATGGAAATCGCTTGATAGCCAAGGCCAAAGATGCCATCAAATTTGGCCGCTAGGAAAATGGGACCCGGCATTTCGGTGGCCTCGGCAAACGTTTGATTGCGCAACTCCATGCCCGCTACACGCACCGTGTCCTGCGAGAGATATCCTGCCAGACTACCAGAACCATATTGAATATCAAACTGTGTGCCATTCGATTTGTAAGTACGCGAACGTTTGGCATTGTAACGACTGTGAATCTGACAGGCGAGCTTCCTGTGACACGTCTCCGAGGGCACCCATAGATTCGCCGAGCCCGTGTCAAAGATGACGTTAAACGTTTGCGGTGGGTTGCCAATGCTGATGGGTCCAAAATATTGTGCATCCAGATAGTTGCTTAGCGGCACACTCCTCAACGAATCGTCGCGTGTCTTTGAGCTGTATTTGAGACGCAGTCGATCCATGCGTATGCCAAACTGTTGAAAGCGATGCCGCACCGAGGGAAAACGTTTTAATGGCACACGGTACAGTTGTGTGCAGTCAGCAACTGTTGCCAACAGCAACGGCAGCAGCAGCAGCAACTTCATAATGCAAATCAATAAACAAGCACTAAACTTAGCATCCGTTTTTTTTCTGTTTGTTGTTGTCTTCGTTTTGAATTTGATATCCTTGATATGCTTGACTGTTGCCTTGTTGTACAGTAAATCGTACTTAAGTGTTGTCAGCTCTCGAATTTCCATGCATAAAATAATATGATGTTTTAATCGACACTTATACGACTTTGCAATACCTTGAAGTTTGTTCAAAAGTTATGTGATTTTAATAAAGTGAGCTTTTAAGCTGTCAGATATTTAGTTTCCTTGAACTTGAGCAATTGAAAGTGAAAGTGGGAAGACATTTGGAGGTCATCTCAAAATACAAAAGTTTGAGAAACTAAAGCTCCTAAAGTGCAGAAATAGACAAAATTTTTGCTTTTTTGTGGAATTTCTTAAATTTATGAGCAATTCACTTTAAAATAATTAGGTCAATAGAATATTGAATTAAGAATTTAAGCTAAAAATAATTTTTTTCGAAATATTTTATGACTTTGTCTGAGAATCAATGCTCTAGCTTAACAAATTTCATACGAATTTTCCTTAAATCAATATACTCATCTTCCCACATATAATCAGTGCATACAAATTTCCCTCGAAAGCGTAATTGGAAATGTGAGAGCTGCGTGTAAGGCATCAGTAAAAGGCAGAAATTTAATTCACGCTACGTATACGTATGAGGAGAGCGAAAAATATTTGCATGCTGAAAATTTCTAACAATAGCTCGGAAAGCAGGAAGCCAATGGAAGTGTCTGCTTTCAAAATTTCTTGACAGGCATTTCAATTGTTATTGTTGTTTTCGCTTTGCTATGCTCAATTACACCAATAAAGAGTAGGTGAGTACCTCCCATCATGATCTAGTCATAATCAATCAGCCAAATGGATGCGAACTCATACGCCCCGTTGTCTGTAAACGGCAAGATTCCGTTTACTTTTTGGGCTGTGACAGATTGGAGCTAGAAATCAAACGTTGAAAGCGATTACGTCTTGATTTTGGACGTATTTTGCGGTTAAGCTGTTTATAAATGAATGGACGGGCCAACTTCGACACTTTTGGGCCATTAGACACAGAAAGAAGCATGCCAATCAAGTCGAGAGCGATAAGGCTGTAAATCACGCAGTCGCCTCGTTGTTGCCCCAACTGATAAATGTGTTGCAATTAAAATGACACTACGGCTAATGGGACAACAACAAAATAAAAAGGAACTCCGCCCTGCTGACAACCACCCGCTGCTGTTACTGCTACTGCTGCTGCTGCTGTCAATGACAGCACTTACCACACCTGCCACACTCAACGGCTAATGGCCAAAAGCTAGAACACCTTGTGCGTTTGTATTGTTAACCTGGTTGCCTGGGCTTGCCAATATTTAAGCAGACACAATTAAATATACAATATTCCACTTGAGCTGTTTGCTTTTGGCCCCAACAGACACAAGCCTTTACGATTGGCGCTTTGATGTGCACCTTAGCTACATAGCTACATAGCTATTAATTGACAGCATACAGTGGCCAAAAAAGTGTGTCGCAAATAATATTAAGTAGTAATTGAAATTGCATTACTGCCATTAGCAGCTGGTGAGTGTCAGCTTGAAGTTGAGTTCTCGTTGAATTAAGCACACGACAACAGCAGTCAAATTTTTGGCTCAAAATGAAGACGATAGGGGCTGGTGGTGCTGGCGGTTAGGTGAAAGTTGTCAGGTCAGTTTGGGCCCAAAGTTTTCAACGAGTGTCAAACCCAAACCGACAACAGTCTACAAGTGTGTGTGTGTGTGAGTGTGTCAACACTTGTTGCTTATGCAAACTGTGTTTTAAAATGACAGGAAAGAAGAAAAAGGCTATCATTGACAAGTCGAAGTTTATTTACCCTTGCAGTCGGAAGTTAAACAAATAGTGAACTAGTGCAGTTTATAAATATATATCAAGCTCTAAGAAGCTAAACAAAAATGTACTGTAAAGTTTGTCCAAAATACATTTAAGAGCTAAACAATATTTGTACGTTGTCCGTCTAAGCCGATTATAGAAACAAAAATACCTTTCTCAAGTTTATAAGAAAAGGTGAAAGTGAAAGCGAAAGTAAACGAATTTTGAGACCGGAAATTGTGAGCAGCATTTGTATCTTTTGATGGCAACAAATTAAGTTTGCCAAAGCATCCGAAAAGGTTGCCTTATTTTTATTTCCCTTATTTTTTGTTTTCCTGCGTAAATGGCGTTGATAATGCGAAAGATGCTGCCAACAACAGCTGCTGCTAGCCAGGTTAACAAGTTTCTTCTTAATTTTTTTTTTGTTATTTGCGGGGCTCTGTATTTGACCTTAAGCGTGGCACTCCCTTTTGTGCGGCCTGTCGTGGCTTGACAGCATATAAAACTGCAAGCTCATGCCACAGACTTGCAGCGAACATGATGCAACAAAAGGAAGCAAAGTGCCAAGTCTAAAGTGGTAGTATTTGAATTTAGTTTTATGTCTGAGCTTTGAGCTAAACTCGAAAACCAATTAAATGACCAAACAAAACAAAATATACACAAACTTTATCAAAAGAGCCTTGCTTCCTCTTTCCCACTTTCCCTTTGTAACAGTGTGTGTGTGTGTATTTTTTAAACTTAGCCCTTGTGTGGCAGAACCACAGAAGGTTTGAGCAAAGCCAACAACCCCCGTAAAAACTTTGGCCAACCGCTTAATGTTCAGTCAAAAGTTAAAGCTTCCGCCCCACATCTGATGTTGGACGGCTGTTGGATATCTGATAGCATCGGCCTAAAATAATATTTTAGCCTGCAAAACTTTGTAGATACACGTGAATTGACTTGTTGCCCCCTATGAAAAATCAAAAGCAAGCCGCATTATAAATGGCCCAATTAGTGGTTCAAACAGGTTGCAACATTTTTCCACTCGCTTGCGTCTCGCTCTCTCTCACTCTCGCTCTCTCGAAATCAAACAACTTTCACACGCGCACTGAAAAGTATGCTATGAATTCTGCTGCCAGGCATTTTCCACTGTGTGCTATGTAAAGAATACCTATATATATTCTGTGGCAGCTGTTGCTGCTGCTGCAAATGTCTCCGCAGCTGCTGCTGCTGCTGCGAAATATGAATAAATTGCCATTTGCCGCGAGTGGCATAAGTAAAAGTTCCTGAAATAAGGCACCCAGTTGCATTAAAGTGTCAATTTCTGGGGCGTGGTAGCATTTGAGAAATGCAGCAGCTGCCTTTTCCTTTAGACTCTTGTCCTTGGGGTGCTAAAAAGCAGTTAGCTTAGAAGAAGTTTGTCTTTAAGACTCGATAGATAATTGAGTTTTAAACGGCTTTAATAAAAGCGTTAAAAACGCGTTAAAACTTTATTGTTAAATCGCTCGAAATTTATTAGCTAATTAACGAGTTATGTTCTCTGGTCAACAATAACTAAATTTTACAATTTAAGCTTAAACTAAAGTAGTCGTTGGTGTTGCTGCCGATTTTGCGGTTTCTCTTGCTATTTAAGTGGCTGTGGCTGCTATTGTTACTCTAACTTGATGATGTTGCTGTTGCTGAATATCCTGCTGATGTTGTTGTTGTGAATGTTGCTGCTGCGGCTATTAAAGATTTTATTTATTAATAGTAACTTATACAATGGGCAAACTATTGCTGTCCTGACATAAGTTAAGAACCATTGTAAAAGGGGAAAGCGAGAGATAACAAAAGTTTACTATTGCTGCTGCAGTTCTTTTTTATGTTGCTGTTGTGCACTCGAGTATATTAGGGTTGCTGTTGCGGTTATCTGCTGTTGTTGCAGCACTTGTTGTATATTTTTTTTTGCAATTTCGGCTGATGTACCAATATAGTCACTACTGTAGCTATTGTTGCTGTTAAAGCTGCTGCTGCTATTATTTTGCTCCTAGTTTTGACGCTGATGATGTTGCTGTTGTGGTTGCTTTTTGTTGTTGATGCCTCGTTTTTTATACTTTTGATGCTAAAAGCTTATGCTTACCGCGGCTTCCTGCTGACTGCTGCAAGCAATCAATTAAGTGAGCGATTGATCTGATGTCAAATGTTTTGCTACTTTATTTTGATTGATTTTTCTCTTTAGTAGCTGATTTCTTTGGCACAAAAGCCGTGAACAATGTGTTAAGCTTTTTGCCACAAATAAATTGCTCGGCAGGCAGGCAGCTGAAGTGAGGACAGCATCTGATGATTCAGCAACATGAGCATTAATAGAGTATTAATAGGGGAGCTATCACAATAATTAGTATGCATGAGAGAAAGCCACTCGAGAGCCACAAAAGCAATGGCAAAATGAAAGACGATAATGCCTTTATATACCCTGTCAATTTAAAGCTGTAGAGAAAGGGTGTAATAAGTAAGCATACTTCAAATGCATCTTTAATGTGTTGGAAACATATAAGTTTCTCTTATTAACACAAAAAGTTAAAGAGTTTGATTTCGTTTAATCTTTAAGATAGTAAAAGGTCATTCAGATTTAACTTAACCCGGTCAAGTCGTCCCTGAGGTCGCATTAGCAATGGATATTGCAACATGGCTGCTGCTCATGCAGCTTGCGACACTGGCGAGCCAGCTGCGTTTTTAAATTTGCATATATATGTATATATACAATATATAAGTACACGGTGCTGGGTGCCGTATTTCATTGGCTCTTTGGCGGAAATTGTTTCTTAAACGTTAACGCGCAGCACCAGCAGCAAACAAAGCTTTGAAGCCTCGCAACTCAACGGAAACTTTCGCACTAATCTCTGGGCAGCAATGACATGCTTTTGGCCAGAGAGCAAACATTTAATTAGCTATAACACGAGCTGTACCCCAGGGTATGTCTGTCTGGGCAGACAGTCAGACAGTCAGTTAGCCATCGTGGGCAGCCAGCCAGGCGACTGCTACATCCTGTCGGCACATTTTCGTGCCAGTGAAGCGTGAAACCACATCGAAAGAAATTCATTTTGCGGCTGGAGATTAAAGAGAATTCCCCAAATGAGTGGCCAACTACTTTTGCTGGGCATGCTTAGCCAAAGGTCCAACCGCTTTAATGCCAGAATTCTCATCCATAAATATGCGAGTTCAAGCATAATTAAAATGGATTTGGCAAGACGTGCCATAAATCACTGCACTCTTTGGGGAGAGCTGCCTACATTTGAGCTCTATTAATAAAACTCAGCTAGCTTGCAACAAGAACAAAAACCAAAGCAACAAGATATGGCAAAGCAATAATAAGGTGCTCTTGTATTCATTAAAACGTGCAAATTAGTGGAGTGTTCCAAACCCCTTTTGCAGTTTCTCCTTTAACTTGAACATGTGCTTAATTCATGTGTAATTTCCACATTTGTTTTGGACTGCCAGTCTGTAAGTATAACAGATTAGTTACAGGTAAGAAAGTCAAGTCTGAGTAAAATTACACGAAACCAGCTCAGCCAAGAGAATGTGTATTAAATATTTGTTTAGTTATTTTTCCCATTTAATACCTTTTGATTTTCCTTATTAAAATCTCAACACAATTTTCAGCGTTTGTGTTTAATGGAACTTTGTTAATTATTTTGCCTAGTGCTGTTGCCAATTGCTGTGTAGCTGTGTTGCCGTTTGCCTTTGTGGCAACACTTTTGGTGCCGTCAATTTGTGTTGCCTGCCGCACGGTTGACCTTCAACATGATTTCAGCTGCCAGCGGTCGAGCCGAGTGGGTAATGTGACTCACTTTTGATTATGCGGCAACTTAAATTATGCTCTTCGGTCTGCACTTAATTAAAGCGGCAGCAAAAAAAGAATGCTCTTTTACCCTCAACAGGCGGCAAGCAATTTGAGCGTCTAAGCGACTTTTAATTGAGTTTCATTTCAAAAACTCGTAATGTTGGCCAAGTTTTTTGACGGGGGGGGCCGTCTTACAATTTGGTTAATTAAAACGTTACAATTGGCGTTGGCATTTTGTTGTGTGTGGCAGGTTGCCCGTGGTTATCTTTGTGCCTGTACCCTTGCCACACATTCGCAACGCATTGCGTCGAGTGTTGAGTTTTTGGGTGTGAGAGTGTGTGGCATTGTCAGGTGGCAAGTGGGTTCCTGCCTCAAACAAGCAACTGCACTTGACGGCTTGACGCTGCAAAGTGTCAAAAGTTGTACACTTCATCAAGTGTACTAGAAACCAGGTCCTTACAGGATAAATGACGCGAAACTGCAACCCACACAGCGCGTGTGTAAGAATCTATATTTATTGCAACTAATTTGCATAAAAAACTTTGCAATTGCCAAAAAACCCTCTTGGTCGCACAATAAATGTTAATGCTCTCGCTCGAAATTTAACTGGATTTTTGTTGCTGCCATTTTGTGGCACTTAAGTGCTTTGAACTTTGTTGAACGTTGTGTTTGGGCCAATACACTCGCATTACGTAAAGTACTACATACGAGAATTTAGTTTTACTGCACATTGTGTTTTATTATTATTTGCTTGCGCTTAACTTCCGGCTTAAAGTCAGCAAGCTAGTCAACAAAAAAGAATGCTATGCATATATTTCAACAAATATGGATGTTAAATATTTATGCACTTCATGCGGCTCCTGCTAGTGGCAATCTCGTGTTTTGCATTCACATTTACAATCCCACAACTTGATAGCTCTCTCTCTCTCTCTCTTTCTTTTGACTACATTAAACATAGTACACTTTATATGCACACAAAAAAACACAAAGCAACAAAATGGGTAAAAGGGCATAGAAAACATTTTTGGCCCTTTAATATTCAACTACAGTCCTTTCTTATCAGCTGCAACAGCGGTGTCATTTTAGCAGTTTTGTGCTTTTTGTAAGCATTTTGAAGATAAAAACCTTGACCAACTTTAGATTGCTAGTTAAGTAAGCTCATAACTCTTAGAATGTGAGTTTGCTAATAATAAACACTGTAGATTTCTTTTTAGGGTATCTTTTTGTCTAGCAATCTTAATTTTTGTTTTGTGCTGAGCTCATGCAATATTTATAGGCACTGAAATTTTATTTTGTGCCAGTGCATGCATTTTTATGACCTGCTGCAAATGGTTTATTCATTACGGCTCAGCCGTCAAGCTGTGGCCCGAAACAAGTCACCTAACTTGTTAACTGCAACAGCAGAAACATAACCGTTAATATGGCAACCTACTCTATGCAAAAGTTAATTAACTTGATTTAAGCTTACTTAACTTGATCTCTCAAGCAACAACTAGAACTTTGTGTTAAGGATTCTGAACGAAAAAAAACTTGACAGCTTCCTTAATTTTGCTTCGAAATGCACTTCAAACTTGTTGATGGCACGCACACGTACTTAAAAACAAAAAATGTTAATTTTTAATGGTACCCAGAACCCCAATCGCGAACATCGCAAAATTGCAATTAAGAAGACAAATCATTTTTTTACATTTTGTCCTTGTCGCTGTTGCTGTGCGCAACAAAACTGCTTTGATGTAAAGACCATACTTGTTGTTCCTGAATTTTTCCCCATTAATTTATGAATACACAATGAAATTAAATTTCCATTGTAGAATGTCATGTGGCAACACAATGGGCAATGCACCAAAAAATTAATTATGTTGCCATGAAGAAGTAAAACACAATAAACCTTGAAATTTGAATACACTCAAGTAAATAGATCATTTATTAGTTTTTCAAGTGTTTGTGTAACATTGTCAATCTTAAACATACATATGGTATATACACAATAGATAAGGTAAGTTAGCGTTCACATAGAATTTGGTTTAAATGGCTGAAAACATTTACAACATCCAACAGTTAAAACAGATTTTGGTGGCTATCTTTATTACATTTAGTGTTTAATATTCTTTTTATACATTTAAACTACATACAGCTAGGCATAAAGAAAAAAAAAACACAATTGTTAACTTATAATTTTCAGCTCCACATTGTAAATTGTTTTCTGGGGGGGGAAAAATGTGAAATCAAAATTCAGTTCAGTCTCTTAAGATGCTTGCAACTTGCTTGCCATTTGCTAAAATCTTGACTAATAGTTGTTCATCAATGCCAACAACAACATCAATATCAATACCAATACCAATAACTAGGGGACTAACAAAATAAGAAACTAAAGGCTATAGCTTGCGTGCTCGTATGTGTGTTTGTGTGAATAAGTATCTTCTTAGACGGAATTTTCCTCCAGTCCCTGCTAGAAAGCGTATAAAATCTTAGACAGTGCAAAACTCGATTATTAACAGCTTAGTTACCTTCATTAGAGGACTGATGGCTCGAGGCATCACGCTGAGCGTGCTGCCCGTTCCAGCGCTATTGGCAATGGGCAACATGTGCAACGCATTGTTCGAGCCGCGATGCAAGGTCAGTGGTGCATGATGGCCCACAAGCGTTGTGGTTGTGGCTGAAGACACGCATGATTCCCGCTTGCCACGTCCGTAATACGATGTTAAAGGGCTGATTATAAACAGAGAACTTAATAGAGCTAGCAACTTTGGTGTTGAAAGTGTTTTAGGAATAAGTAACATTGCTCAAAAGTAGGAAGAGAAGGAAAGAAACGGGGGTAGATAGAAGATAGAGGAAAATGTTAACACAAACTAAACGTAGAAAGAGAAGGAAAGGGAAAAACTGAAACTTACAAGCAGTTAAACAAAAACTGAATTAATTACTTAAACATTTAAAGTATTTAAATCACTAAACTGCAACACAAAAGAAAAACTGACAGCAAGAAGGAACTAGTTAAGAAAGAAAACGAATCTTCCTTGTTTGTTAATTACAATCTTGACTGACGCTTTTATCAGCGTCTTCTTCATTTAAGAAACCAGGTACATGTAATTAAAACTGAAAAATTCGTTGGCAGTTTTTCACTTACCGCATGCTCTCAGCGCGCGGGGAGCCGCCACCCTTGTTGAAACTTTTTGTTGTATAGCTGCACAAGTTGGTAAGATGAAGAGGAAGAAGATAGAGTGTGCTTGTGTATTAAGAGCTAGAGTGTGTGAATAGTTGGGACTCTAACTAGTGGCAACGTGGCACTTACCGTCGGTTCTGGTTGCGTTGAATGTTGCGCGAATCGCGCCAGGTGGCAACATGATGTCTCAGTGCGTTGCGCACCTCCGAGTTGAGGAAGCAGTAGAAAAGCGACACCCAAAAGCCCTGTCAACCGAAATGTCAAATATTTGAAATAGGAATCGCTGTGCAAACAAAAACTTGCCTGTGTGCTGAGCAGAACAGCGCGAAGAACGGCAAACATGTGACCCATTAGGCCCGATTCGGAGGGTCCTGCCAGCACCACCAGATAGGTGATGCCAAAGAGCGGTATGAGCACCAGCAGCGCCTTGGCTGCCTTGCGATACTGACGCGTTTCCACCGTGTTCGCCGAACGAAGTTTGGTAATAAGCACCTGACAACAAGTCGCAGGAAACTGTAGCTCAGGAAATTAAACAGGGTGACAGGACTGCTTAAGACTCACCCACATGATGCGCAGCAGGAATGTCAAATTGATAATAAGCACGGCACAGACGGGTCCCTGAAATATCCAGTCAACGTTCGTCTCCTCCATCCAGGGACAGTTGATGTCATACTAGTGTGTGCAAATTAAAAGTTTTTTTAATGAGCACCAAGCTGTGTGCTATTTCCCCCTCTCTCTCTCTCTCTCTCTCTCTCTCTGCTTACCCTTTCCATGTTTTTAATATGTGTTACCGTTAGACTCTTTGCCACTGCCCAAGTGACCACAAACAGCGCCGGTCCGCCTGCCAAACAGCATGGTTCAATTTAATTAGCTATGCACAAGATGCACTGAATGAAAACTTACCCCAGCCAATGGAGGCGTAGATATTGAAGCGTATATTATCGCCGGAGAAGGTCTTCACCACCAGCATATACAGATAAAGACCCTCCACCAGCATCCAGAAGAAGTTGGTCAGCGTAAAGAAGTGAAACAATGTGACTAGAGCAATGCAGCTGCTCATACCGCTGCGAATGGAGATCTACAAGAAAAGAAACAGTGAAACAAGGAATCGACTGGCACGACCTGATGTTGCTGATTCATAAACTTTCATTAAAGTTCACAGGGTATTAAAACAAATGAACGAGAGAAAAAACAAATGAAACCGGGCACTTGTGGCACGTCTCACCTGCACGGACAGCAAGAGTATCCAGAAAAAAGCCGACATGATGTACGTGAAGAATAAATTGGCATGGATGGTGTTACGCAGACAGCGCAGCTCTCTGTACAAAATGGAAAAAAGGAAGATATGGTATAGAATATAAGAATAGTTGGCATTTTTATGGCTGGGCAACACACACTCACTTGTAGTAGGCGAAAACAATCAGCGCCAGGGTGAGCGAGACCAGGCTTAGAGCATAGCCAATATAATAGATGATGGTCGGCAGCTCCACAATTGTCTCGAACTCCGGCACTGTCTCCGGCGCTGGCAAATGGGCGCAAGCATCGTAGCTGGTATACTGTGCCCAGGTGCCATTTAAGTGGCAGAAACGCGTTGCATTCTCTGCACAGGAGAAGAAGAAGGGGAGGTAGTCGATTGACACCTGCAGGATGGATAGGTCAAAGGTCTTTTTACTTACGCCTGCTGTCATAGTGTATGCCCTGCAATTCATCCATGCACTGGAGCACGGCAAGGGTGCCGCGTAGGGTGCGCGGCCAGCAGAGTATCGAATCGAACTGTGTGAGGCAATGGTCGCTGTCATTGCCGTAGATTGCTGCATCCTCGTGTTGCTTCAGCAAGCAGTTCAGCTCGACACTTTGATTGATATCATCCAGATTGCTGGGGGACCAGAGTGCCTCATTAACACTGCTGTTTAATGCATCACCAGCTATGGGACTATTGATGTTGTTGACGTTGGACATTGTTGTTTGTTGCTGCTGGTGTTGATATGGCCCCTGCTGCTCTTTTGGCAAATGGGCGTATCACATCTCTTGTCTTCCTTTCATGTTGCCCCTGCAAAAGGTACATATTTCATTTACAGCAAGAAAACAAAACAAACTTTTACCAAACAATATTTAAACACTCACGAATAAGTATGGTATAAACAAATTCGATACTGAACTTGACACATAGCTAAAAAACTAATAGCAAATAGTAATTATAGTAGCAGCTTGTGCGAGATTGCGAAATCTTTTATTTATTTATGGAAAGAACCATATTGTGTTAACTATAAAAATTTCAGTGAAACATTTTTTGGACGGAAACAAACATGCAATCAAAACTAATTTTACGTTTTAACTTTTTTTTATTGCTTTTAATTCTATATTTTAGTTCAGTGAAAAGTTGATTGGATAGCAATAGAAAACTTTAAATTTTATTTCACAGCAGGAAACCTATTTCAATTCAATTTGTAATTGAATTATTGGTTTTCATATACATATATGGCAAGCTACAAATAAATTTAAATTTTACATACTTATAAGCAACTTTTCCGATTTAACTTCTTTTTGTAATTAAAAATAAATCTTCTTAAAATATTTTCTTTCCAACATAATTTACTTTGCAATTATTGCACAGACAATGTTGTCAATAAATCGTAAAATTTCCCTGTCCTTTGGCAGCACTGCCACATGTAATTTATGCCACGAAATTGCTTTAAGCCGGCAAATGTTTGAAAATTCGCAAATGGCTAAGAAAACACATTTCAATGTGGCGGCAGACCTATGACAGTATATGTGTTTGTGTGTCAGTGTGTGTGTGTGTTGTTGTGGCAACAATTGACAGAGTTTGTGCCCGACAATGGTGCCCTGATCCTAACAAGCAACTGGCAACCACAGCTTGTGGCTTGTCCCTACTTCTCTCTCTATATCTCTGGGTGTTGGTGGGAGTGTGAGTGTGTGTGTATGTCCGTGTGTGTTAATTGCATTGGCCAAGCCGCAGGCAAACAAGGACACTAGCGAATTGCCTTTCTCTGCCCATAAGGGCAACAGTTTAAAGCCCTATAAAACCAATGGGGAAAATTGCATTTTATGTCCAGCGGCTTTAAGTTACCTCCATACACACAAAACCTATTTGCCTGATTTATTAATACATAACATTGGGGGCCACATTGTCTATAAAAATTCATTAGCTTGCACAAAAGTTGGCCATCAACGACTGACAGACAGCAGGAGAAATACGAACAGACAGTTGCCAGTTCCTGGCCCTGTGCAAAAGGCCAAAAGACAAAAAGGTAGCCCACAACACGTAATAGAAATTAAAGGGCGTGGCCTGAACGAAAGGAGGAGAATGGTTGTTGTGGCACAACCTTTAAGTCAGCAGGACCCAAATCTTGCATTTATGTGCTGATAATAAATGGCATAAATGATGCATCGTTACATTAATGCATATCATAAAAGCAGGCGCACAAATCATACACACACAAACACACAGACGCACACATTATAAACAGATAATATATATGTAGATGTGGTGGCCAACGAAGCGTGCAACACAATACAGTGGATGTGTAGAGTATGCTCATGGGGACAGCGGTTTTGGCTGAAAGGCAAAAAAGGGTTCTCCTTTGATAGTTAGTCCCCTGATTTATGCATTGGGTGGCATAAATAAATCACAGTTTTCAGTAAATAGCAAGCAATTATTAATGTATTAGGTGGCATAAATAAATACTTACTATTCAAAGTGAATTCGCTAAAAACCTACCATTATGAATATTTCATTAAGCAATTTGCAAGTTAAAATAAAAAGTGTGTACAAACCAACATTGCATTTTTAATGTGAATATTTAATAAAAGCAATTTAAAAAGTAAACAAACTAACAATTCTGTAATTTATGCCATGTGTGCATTGAAAAGGAGACCTAAAAACAAAAGAAATATATATTTTTCCACAACTGTTTTTGTTACGGCGCTCTACTTTTCGGCCTCACTGTCTGTCTGTCTGATATGCCTCATAATTACACAGTTTTTTGTTGCTGTGGTGGTTGTTGTGTCTGCTCGTAAATTAGCGCAACAGAGAGTAGATTATTTCTGCACATGCCTCGAGCTTTCTCATCCTTTCTGGCCCGTCTCGGCATATTCATTAGCCAAGTTTGCTTTTGTTTTAGCCAACTGCAATTGTAACTTACAGCTACAGACGAAGGAGCTCAAGCAAAAGGCGTTCACAGAAAAGAATAATAATAAAGAACGTAAATAAAAATGCCGAGCACCTAATTGCCTCATAAATAAAAAAGAAAATGACAAGCTGAACCCAAAAAAAACTTAAATGAAATTAATAAAATTAAAACGACAATATGACTGCGAATCGCATATTTGATTTCAATTAGTCGCAAAGCGAGACGAGATAAAATAAAATTTCCAACACAATCCATTCTGACATAAATGCAAATTTGTTTTGACAGCTCAACAAAGACAAACACCCACACAAAACACTCACACACATGTTAGGGAAATGAAATGTGTTCATCTGACAATCTCATTTATGGCGTTCACAACTTGATGAATGTCCGGCTGGTATCATAAAATGTTTTCAGCTTGCCCAAATCAACGCAAATATATAAAGCACATTACAAGAAATGCCGCTGGCTGGCAAAAGCACAAAAAATAAGCGAACTATAAATGCAGAACGACCGGAAAAGAGAAAGAGAGAGAGAGAAAGATTGCATGACTGGGAGTTATCCTATATTCAAATTCAAAAGCAGGCTGCAAGGCATATTTTCGATTAAATTATTATAACTTTATATAAAAAATATGCTCTAAAATGTTTCCGCTTGCATGCACTTTAAAAATAACGATTTTTTAAGGGTGCTCTCCTACTCGATTCTCAGGATCTTAAGTAAGGTCTGCAGCTTTTTACTAAATTAGTTAGTGATGTTAATGCTTAGAAGCATATATAAAGG
Organism: Scaptomyza hsui; assembly: GCA_018152825.1. Taxonomy (NCBI): domain Eukaryota; kingdom Metazoa; phylum Arthropoda; class Insecta; order Diptera; family Drosophilidae; genus Scaptomyza; species Scaptomyza hsui. Next base: position 6,503,356 of record JAECXO010000002.1, read on the forward strand.
TGATGTTCTCTAAAAGATTTTGGAAAGCCAGTTCTCTCTCGCTCTTTGAAGAACGTCCCGTTTTTATTACAAAAATGTCTCCCTCCCTCGCTTAATTTGTTCTTAGAAATTGATGAAAATATATAAGAAAATTAAGCTTATTTTAATGAGTTACAAAACATACATGTTATTGTACACGTAAGCTCATAAGGGCTCTCACATCTTCTGTTTTTTATTATGGTAACAACCTTGTTTCCAATTATCAGCTTATAGGGTACAAAAGGAATACAGATGTATGTGGACAAAAAAAATGCACACAGACACAAAAATAGAAGCATAACAAATGGACAGAGTACATGGAGGTAATGTAGTATAACGTTTGCTTATTTGCTGTCGCATCCTTGCCCAGCTCACCCTCCCGCCTCCTAGCTCAGAGTCCTTCCAGTTCTCTCAGCTCTGCCCGTCCCTGCGTATACGCTATTATAGAAGATTGTATCTAATCTCGTGCGATTGCACACAATGGATTCGCCAAAGGCGCTGGCGACAACAACCACACACACACACACACACAACCAGGGACTTAGTGTGAGTGTGTGTGTGTGTGAATCGAATTCCTGCGGCTGACTGAGTACCAGAGCGTACGGAATGCGGATTGTTCGTACACATACCTCAAGCTCTATGACATTGCGTGCTTCCCAGTGGTTGCCAGTGCTAGTGTGTCGGCAATTTCCGGCTGCTGCTCTTAATGCTTATAAATGTTTACGTTGCTCGCCAGCTGCTGATATCGATGTTTTCGCTGTCGCTGCACCGTAATTGTCCGGCATTCCAATATAGAATTGAAAATATAATAATAATCATTGAGAGACAGAGACAGAGCACGCTACAATTGTGCACAATTGTTCTGCCATTTGTGGCATACAGCATTAAATGGCTGCAGCTTGCCTCGCCTCGCCTCGCCTCACCTCGTCTGCCTGCCCGTGACATGCGTGGACACTTTACGCGCTTCTGTCAAAGACATTTTCATTATCAACGCCCAAAGACAATAAAGACAGCGTCGGGACGAGTCTGAGAGGACGTGTGCACAACAAAAGGCCAGCAGAGCTTGATTGCTATTTTTAGCTGTTGTGTCGCTCCGTTTCAGCTCTCATTATTGTGGCTCATTAAATTTTATATGCATAAACAGTACACACACACACACACACACACACACACACACACACAGCACACACATACACACACGCAGAGCACACGGCGAAACAATGACGCCGTGGACCTCGCGTTTAAAAATTCATAAGCAAATGTTACGCATACGACGCGTGCGCCTCTGTATATTACTCACAAATATGCATGTTTTTGATGCCTTTGAACTTGCACATTATGACATTCTCTTATTAAACGGACAATAAAATGCTGAGCCCATGCTTAGCCTAAATGTATTTAATATTCAGACAGGTATTTCAAAAAGATACGATTTAAAAAGCATATATTTAAAGCTGTTTTGAAGTCAAGTAACTTGGCAGTTATGTTAATAGTTCGATCTAAACAATAGGATACACCTCTTTAACTTTTAATTGTCTAACACTTGTCTAGATAGTTTCACAAACTTTTTAATTTGCACACTTAACATATTTTCCATAAATCAACAGCTTTTATGCAGTCAAAACATTAAGAAAACTTTCTCCTTATATAAACAAAAAATCGAAATCTAACAACTTTGCTAAAAAGTCGATGGCGTATGTTTAATATGCTATAAAACATATAAATTCTGGTATAGATATGACTCCCCTATGCCCAATATCTGGAACGCATAACGTACAATGTATTTGAGCATAGATCGTGTCGAAGCATAAAAGTTTTATGCATCCACAGACACCAATGAAATTTGATGAGCCAAAGGTTTAAATATTAGCCTACACAAGAGGTGTTTGTGCGTGAATGTGTGGGAGTAAGAAATAAATGCCTCTTGTCTAGACAACAAAGTAGAGCACCATAATTTGCAGACACTTCCGCTTCAGTTTCCTTATTGAAGAGCCTCCCACACCTTTTTTTTTTTTTTTTTGTGGTAGAAGCTGAGCGCCACTTTTTGACTGTTATCCCAAACTTGATGGCCGGGCCATTTGGAGCCGGATCAACAGCCATTGCCAACAAGTGTTGCGTTTTATTGTCTCGCCATTAACAGGTTTCCGTTCCGCTTGAGTCTTTGGCGGCACGTGCAGTAACAAAGCAAACAAAGCCCGGAAAGGCACGCGCTGCAGCTACGTGAGTGCTGGAGAGGATGTGAGGATGTTAGGATGTGAGTTGCTGATGCCTTTGGCTTTCTGTTGAGTGAGTTCTGTTGCTAACAAGCTGGGAATTTGCTTGTGAGGGTTTGTCTTCCATAAATCCATAAAAATTCGCAACACACACAAGCCAAACAAGACAAACATAAAGCAACAGCAAACAAAAACACACAGACACAAATAAACAGACCAAAGAAAACAAAATCCTGCGAAATCTGTTATTTATTGAGTCAATAAAAATTTGTTTTAATGCATTGCAAGTTTTGCGAGCAAATTTACGATGTGCTGGTGGGGTTCGTGTCCGCACGGAAGTTAATAAAATACAATAAAACCAAAGTACATTTTTTGCGAAGCCCAAAAGTAGGCAACAAGTTTTCTCCCAATTGACTGCTATTGTTAAGCCTGATAACAACAAGAATAATAATAACATATAAGCTTCCGTTTTAGCTTTAGACTATGTTGCTATGGTCTTCGATATCCTAAATCGAATAGAGTTTTCAACAATCGATATTGCACTGGGCTTTCACACTCACACAAATACACACAATAGGCATCGCCAATTGCCAATCCTTCTATTCAGCTTTATCCCCTTCGATTGTGATGCATTCCATTGTTGTGTGTTTGCGTGTGTATAGAATTTCTGCTTGGCGTTTTAATTAAAGCCACAAACAGTAAATGATTTTTTTCTGTGCTTTCTGTGCAACACACACATTTACATACACATTGCAACACATACCTTTGGTTAAGGGGAGCGCGTTTTAATTGAGCGTCAGCGTTTTTTTTGTTCTTGTTGCTGTTGCTGTTGTCGGTGGCCTAAGCAAACTTGGGGCCGAGTTTCGTTTGACCGCAGCTTAGCCTAATGCTTTAAGGTATCCTTTTGTCCTTTGCCACTTATTTGCGACGGCTTAAATGTGTTTAACGCCTTCTAAGCCGCAAATGATTATGTTCTATCGTTTTCCTTTGGTCGTTGTCTAGGTTATAGAAACACACACACACACTTAGACACTGTCTTACACACACACTCACTTACTACTTGTGGTTGTCATTTACGCATTATAATGCTGGATTATTTGCCATGACATTTCACTTATGATTTACGCTCATTGCCACATAAGCATCTTGAATTTTCAAGAAATGAAATACTTGCAATATGTATGAATTTTTAACATAGTTAAACATATACTTATGGTATAGTTAACTTTTTATTTTATACATATGCTATGTTTATACGCAGAACATTAAAACACTTTAGTTAAAATATTTGTTTTCCACAAACTTTTAGTTTCAAATTTAAAGAATGCCTTTGGTTTTTTGAATTTGTTTAGTTTCGGTAAAACTGTTCTTGGCTGCTGCGCTCGAACCGCACTCGTTGACAAACCGCTGATAACTGACGGTTTCCTTTTTGGTCGCATCTTAACAAGCGCCCGGAACAATACGAACAAGTTCTTACCACTTTCGCTTCGGCAAAATGGCGCGAAATCTATACGTTCCACAAACAAAAGCTTCTTTGAAAGCTGCGTTCCACACAAGCGACAGGCGGTTGCTGCCTAGGGCCTCCTTCTCGTTGCCAACCAACAGGTGTGTGTATACACTGTGCGTGTGTTTGTGTGTGTGTGTGGTAATGTGTGTTTGAGTTGCGAATTCTTTGAATTATTATCTCGGGGCAATGCATTTCTTTTTTCATGACGTCCCTTTGCCCGCCTAAGTGTCTGCAAATCCGCTCATTTGATTTATGCAAATATTTGTCATCCCCAAATGTTTGTGCAGCATTTTGCTGCCCCTTTTTAAAGGGGCAGGTTCGGTGTATTTGCTTAGGTGCCACCCGTCCAAATATGCTGGCAAAAAGGATATAATTTTCGGGCTCGCCTTTGAAGTTGTGTCGCAGCTTAGCTCCAACGTGCAGCTAATCAAATTAAACTCAAGTGCGGCTCATGCCGACATTTATTAAAACTCACAATATGCGGCCAGGTGCTTCAACTCAAATTGAATTGCCGGAAAGCATACACAAATTGAAAAAAAAAAATCAGCGAAAACAAAACTCTGTCACCCCTAACACTCACATTTACACACACACACACTTGCTGGTATTTAAATAAAAAGCCGACATGGAGCCAACTGATAATAACACAATGACAAACATTTTGGGACTCCCAACGGCTGAGGGCTGAATGCGTCTGACACATTCGGCAAGCGTCCTTAACAGCCCTACAGTGAAAACAAAAAATACATTCTACAAAAATAAATGCTAATGTCAACTGGCACTCGAGAGCATTTAAATTTCATTTGAAAAATTCATTGCCAAAAGCAAAGACATGTTCACCGTAAATGTTCTGTTTGTCGCTGTTGCGTGCCTTGTATGTGTATATCGAAATGCATATTTAAGCGCTCTTTTGCCATATAAAACACACACCCATTTCCAATTGAATTTAACGCCAAGGCATTTTATATCCAAGCCAGCTATATAAGTGATTTTCAAGCTTATTTATGTATTGAAAGAGCTTTGGCATAGGCATCCTTCAGATTGATTTCTAAGAAATACAGTGATGAAAACTTTTTCAATTTCCCCCCACAACCAGCTGGTGAAACTATCATAGTTAACTGGTTTCGCATTGTTCTAAGACTTGACTTCCAAGAGTGACTTTTGTTTCGTAGTAGAACCTTTGGCACCCTGTAAGTGTTTATTTATATAAATCTGTCTTTTAAAAATGCTGTAAAATTAAAGAGATGAGATCCTTTAATCTTGCAGACGTTGTAGCAGCTCTCAGTTTACAACCCAGGAAAATCATCAACGCTTGGCTTAGCGGTTAAGAGCTTAAGGCAACTGCTGAGCATGTGAAACAGAAACCAAAAGCGAAAATGAAGATGAAAATGACAGCGGAGATGATGACGATGATGAAGTTGAACAATGACAATGGGCTGACATAAGTAACTTGACAGCCAAAGTGGGTGGCAAAAGAGCTAACCAGCAAGAACAACAGCAACAACTAAGTAGAACAATAACAACAACTTGGGTAACTTGTTGGCAGCAGCAACAACAACAACCTTATTACCTGGATTACTCATGCATGCATGAACTAACTCCTTTTGAAGGCTGCAACCACGAAAGTGAACTGTGTTATGTGCTGATATCAGAAATTGAGCCTTTATAAATTACATGCATCACTAATTAGCTAGCAAACAATTGTTCTACACACAATGACACAAAATACATATGTCATCGTGATAAGATATCAAGTTTCCGGCGGAAACAATGGTTAACAATAGCGTAACTTTAAATACAGTTCAAGCACAAAAGCACAAATCTATACTATAAAGAATTGTTTGTCCTGACAGACTGAAGGAAATTTGAGCTGCAGCTTTGTTAATGGAAATAAGTCGGAAATAAGCTGGGGTTCGGGTCAACATTTCTATGGAAAATGCCGAGCATCATGTTCACAATTACATACTGTAGCAGTCCGGCAAAAGCATAAGTAGCTTGGCCATATGGGAGTTAAGTTTATTTTTATCCGGGTCATTACTTAACTGATTTTCACTTGTTGCAAAGGAATGGCTTTTAAATATTATTGATTATCAGACTAACATGCAAGCATTAGACTTTGAATTTATTCGCTTAAATTTATAGAACTTTTAATTACGCTAATACCTAGTTAACAAAACGGAAACAAGAGTATGATTTAATACATTTGTCCAGTGCTAAAACTCATTTAGTTTCCGGTATTTCCCCCACATTAAACTGTCTGTTTACGCTGGTTCTGGTCACGCTCGGTGTCGGGGTGAAAGTAATTCCCCATATCAGTCGACGCACTCGATTCATCTCTTGTAAACATATTTGGATGTGTCACCTTCAACTGACGCATTGGACCAAAGGCCGGAATATTTTGTTTTCATTACGTTGACGTTGACGTTGATTACAAGCTCATTAGAGTTTGAAATTCAGTTTTGGGTATATAAAGCAGACATTTTCGGGCGCACAAATTTTATTCTTTTGTCACACTTCAATAAAACAATAAGTACAGAGGAAACAATGCGGTCAACGATTTTCCAGTGCGTTGCATTCTTAATGGTGAGTGAATTCCATTTTGTTTGCTTGCCTTTTTTACTGTGTTTTCAATAAACAATTATTTATTAATGTGCAGCTGTCGGGTATGCTGGGCCACGCCCATGCCGCCTACAATTGTTCATCGCCGCCGAACTTTAACAATTTCGTAAGTACTACATTCCGCATTCAATCGTTTGTCCATTATGAGCGCCTGAATAATAAATAACTTATGCAACGTTTGCCAGGATGTGAACTCCTGCTGCCGCACGCCGGAAATCAATCTGGGCAACGTGCCACAGAAGTGCCAGACGCACGTAAATCAACTAAAGTCCGCCAATCAGAAATATCCCGCCTTTGCGCATCTGGTAAGCGAACACAAATTTCAATTGCGCAATTACGTTTGAATATTTGAATGTCTTCCTTAGTGCTATCCGGAGTGCATTTATAGAGAAACTGGAGCCTTGGTAAATGGCCGCCTGCAAATGGACAAGGTGCGACTGTATCTGCAGGAGCATGTGCATCGACGAGATCGTGATGTTATTCCTCATATAATACGCTCCTTTGACACATGCCGGAATAACAGTGCGTATACTCAATGTGCACTTTAGAGCTTGCCTACTAAATACTTTATCCCTTGCAGTTCACGGTCACATGAAGGCTGCCAGAATTGAGTCCTATAAAGTTCTTACCCAGGGCTGTTCACCTTATGCCGCCATGCTGTACAGCTGCGTCAATGCGGAAACCTTCCTCAACTGTCCCGCCAAGCTGTGGAAGTCGGATGAACAATGCTTGGTTGCCAAAGAGTTTGCAGAGCAATGCAATCCGCTGCCTCACGTACCGTTGCCCATGAGCTGAGCTCAATTAGCCCAAATATAAAACTTATTTTAAATACAAATGATAGAAATCTATGGCATTTGATTTTTTAAATATGGTTACCTTAACTTTGATGACCCTGGTCCTAAATGAGCCATGACAGCATTTTAGGTACGGCTAATGTTAAATTTGTATTCGGGTCTCATTCAAGGTTTAGTTGCCAAACAATACAGTTTATAAAATATCTTCAATCTTTGTGGTTAGTATGAAAAAAACGATTACAATTGTCATTTGCAGTATACTGCTTGCAAGCAGTTCTAAAGCAGCATTCAGGGATTTTATTGTGGAATCAGAGCAAGAAGCAGATGAGGTACATTTATTTGTACATACTTACATGCAAAAAGGGAAATTATTGTACTATTTGTTTAGTTTATTGGAGAGCCAAGTAATGACTTGGCTCTGGGCTGTCCAGCGTCAGAGGAGGAGCAGCAGCAACAGATTTCGTTTCATGATGTGGAACATGATGGCATTGTAGATCCACAACTTTTACTTACAGCTCTGATGCAGCATGCCCAACGTTTTGGCATGAGTCTGGAGCAATTGGGTACGTATTAAAAAAGACTACTCATATAAAATTATTAATGTACACCCTATCAGCCCACTTGAATGCAGTTGACGAGGATGATATCTATGGTGCCTCTGAAACTGGCTGCAGTGCTGCAGAATCAGTTAGTTATCGGGAGCAGCCCAGCTGGTATGATGTCTTCTTTAATTAAAACATTTGAGGGCTAAGAACATTATGTAAACTGAGTGATAATAAAGAAAGTTTAATCTTCACACACTTCTCAAATCATCAAGTTAGTTAGGATCACTCTCCTTTAGAGCTACAAGATCTTGCACCAAAATTACACTTACAATTAAGGCTATATTCTCGGTACTCATCACATACTTCGGTCCGCTTCCAGCTGGCCGGTGGACAATTGACAAAAACATTTTTTACCGTGCAGATGGAGAGAAAGATTGGCAGAGTGGAACAATTTTCAAAGCCATAAAATCCCCGCCTTTTGTGCTTAACAATTTTACTGTCATTTGCTGTACAATTTCGCAGAGCCTGTGTGTAAACATCGACAAAATCCTTGCTGTTATCCAAAAGCTTCCCAAACATCTTGTGTGTGTTTTCCACATTTAGCTTAGTTCCATTTAGCGCCTTGCTGTCACCAAAGACGCAATCATAAAGGCACTGATAGATGGAATACTATACCAATTATATACAAGTTAGTTAGTGAAAGTAAAGCTAACTTACTGGTGAACCGGGAGATCCCTTGTCTGGCATATATTTACTGCAACTTGAACGAAACGGTTCAAAGTTAAAGCTGGGCATCGAGCAACAGTTTTTTACACTCTGAATAATTCAAATATTTTTCAGTTATTTTTGAGTAAGTTTTTACATATTTGCTAACTTACATTCAAGCTCAAACTCTTTCTGCAGTCGACTGCGGCATTGCTGGCCAACACTCTGTATGATAGCCAGATTGCCACAACTATGAACTTGGTCAGCATTATTTCGTTTAAGTTGCTGGCAAGTCACACGGCCAGCTCTATATATACTATTAATTCAAGCACTTAACAAGTTAATGGTGCAGACCTAAATAATGCAGCTAATTGTCGAATAAATTGTTTAATAAAATACAATTAATACATTTTTATGGAGGTTTCATGACAAGTTCTTTTTGTTTGATAATATAATAAAATTGTATAACAATTCTCAATACCATAACACACATGAGCTTTTAGACAACACAACTTAAATTCATGTTAAAAGTTCTTAAAAACTCATTTCATTCTCGTTTGTTTTTTATTCAAAGAATTTCAACTACCTAAAACATCTTTTTCACTTTGTACAATTTAACATTATATGTGCGGCATTTGTCATTAGAAGACAAGCCATTTAAAAAATGATGTATACCAATGCGAGTTTGCCTGCCTTGTGGGTAAACGTAGCTTAAAGCTTGTAGCGGCACTACTATGTGCAGCTTTGGGTGATCTTCTCAAAGCAAAAGGTTTATTCTCAAAAAACTTCACGCAACTGGAAAGCACTTGCAGACCGAGTTGGCAATCTGCGTTCGATTCGTGCCAATTACTTGATGGGCAGTTAAGGAATGTTTTTGCTGCCGCACACTTGTTATACAACATGGCCACGTTGTTGCATTTCACAGTGTTATTCACATTTATCTTTAGTGGTGCATTGAATACGGTGGTCAAATCGCCAAAGATATTGCCGAGATTATTGCATTCCTTAAAGGATGTTTCGAGTACTTTGCCATAGCTAAAATAGTCGCCATCTTGGTCAAAAAGTGAATTTATCATTGAAGTCACATTTTCCATTTTGAGCGATCTACCATCCAACAAATCCCAATGGTTAAACATGCACTCGTAACGGCACTGAAAACAAAATATAGTATTACTAATAGTTGTTTAAGTCTCGTTTTAAGTTTCACTTACCGCTGTATAGTCCTGATCAAATTTTTTGCACTTGCTGTTTTCGAAAATCAGATTGCTCGGAGTGGAATTTCCACAACAGTTTTCTAGCAATCTCGTGCTCAAAACATGAGTGCACAGCACATCCTCATTCTTTCTTGGCGTTTGCACATTGCTGTTTACCACATGCCACAGCTGCATATGCAGACAAACTATAACCCCTGTTAAGCATATCAAGTTTCTAAGAAATTCACTCATATTTATTTAAAAATTTGGAAATTTATTTGAGCCAGAGTTTGAAAGTAAAGTGCTGACATACGTACAAACCTTACGTTTTTTTTAAATGTTTGTTTTTCATACAGCAAAGTTGAGTTCACTTTCAACTTTTTAGCAATTAACTAAAAAAGCAGCAATTTATTCTAGTTAATAATAAACTCATAAAAATATTTATTATATATGTTGAATAAAAGGCTTAAATTCTTAATCTATCATGTAAAATTCAACTGCAACAAGCGACAAGCCTTGTCACCAGCTTATCTGTGTTTAGCACGCTACTTTGATGTATTTAATGTTCGACTTATGAAACTGCATTCAGTCAATATAGAAAGATTGAGGCATGGGGTTTAACTTTTTCCTGTTCATTTCTTTCACACTTCCAGCTGCAATAAGCGCAGCCAAATGCACAGCTGCACCTCAATCGTTGCAGGTATACTAATCTTTTAATAAGTTTAAGTTTAATAGCAATACAATTTACAGAATGTTCAAATGTGCTGTCCGTTGCCCTTGCCTAATTGGGGTGCCTACAACAGTGAGTGTGGCAACACTGGTCCGCAACCAAGTGTAAGTAATAAACCCTCTTCTTTAAGGATGGCTTTAATCTTCTTTTAGCCGAAAGCGTTGTAAAAAGGAATATTGAATTGATTGAGCATAATAACAAATTAGAATTGACAAAATTCTTGCTTTAAAAATTTAACTAGAATTCAGATTTCAACAAGTGTACACACTGGCTTGCAGTGTTGGTAAATGTGAACTCATAACGAACAGCTTTGAAATTTAAATTTGTTAAATATTAATTTAAAGGAATTAAATAACTTTCCATCCTCTTTTAGTGTCGTCTAGCCTGCATCTTCAATGCCACATCAGCGCTGCAGGGTCGCCATCTAAATCTTAATAATGTGCGTCCCATGCTGGAGCGAGCATTTAACAATCCGGACATTATTGATGCCTATGTCAGTAACTTTGCCAACTGTTCGTCGCTGGTGCACAGCAAGTACGAGGAACTAGCCCAAATAAGTCGACAGAGTGATGCTTGTGATCGTCATGCGATCTTCTACAGCCTTTGTGCCTACTCCCGTCTGATCCGTCGCTGTCCCGTCAACGTCTGGCAAAAGGCCAACAAGCAGTGTCAGGAGGCTCGAGCATACATCAAAAGCTGTGCCTGGCCAGCACTCAAGATGTTCATGAAAACCACATAAAAATACTTATTTAAAACAGCGCACTTTTATTGCCAATATAATCGATTAAGGGGCGTGTTATCAAGTCTAAAACACTGCGTCCACACTTGGTATGGTAAACTCCGCAGTTATCTTGCTGGCCATTGGACTCCGCCTTGTAGTAACGCTGGGGCAGTGCCTCATACTGTGAGCTACTGGGACTGAACATCACATGCATTAGGCTGCCAAGTACACCATTAATCTCGCCCAGCTGCGCGCCATTCACCTCACAGATGAGCCGCAACAGGCAGCTATCTCCACTGCCAAAGCCATGTCTATAAAGAAGAAGATGCTTAAGAGGAATCTCCACAAATGTTTAAGCTATACAAACTGTTCGAATCGTTGACTAAGTATCTGATAAAATTTGCTCCGTGAGAGCAGCGAATTCTCACTTCGATGTCTGGCTTCTGAATCATCCGGATAACCTTCAAAGAAGTCCTTGTTGTCCTTTGGCCTAGTTTTCTGTTTAGGTTTCGTTTTGTGTTTACGTTTGAGTGGTTTGTGGTGCAGTGGCTTTGGTTTTTTATGCTTTAACGGCTTTGGTTTTTTACGCTTGTGCTCATGTTCCTCGTAGTCATCATGGTAATCCTCAAAGTCATCCAAGTGTGGCCCCAAATGAGTGCTGTTACTCTGACGCTAAGGTAAGCAATGGAAGAAAGTTACTCATCATTCTTATAACATTTCTAACAACTTACAATTTTGGATCTCTTTTTCCAAGTTTTTGGCAGCCTATAGCTTGCCTCAAAGTTGTACGACATAAACACACGACGTGTGGGCATATCAATAGGTATGGCAATAGATATAAATAGCTAAAAAGTAAATAGAGTATTTCGACAGTATTTAATTTGTATAAAAATAACACTCACCGCTACCTCACCACCCGTATTCCATACGAGAACTGACTCTACAATCTTACACAAAGAGATTGCCAACAATACTTTAGATATTACTAAGACCATTTTCAGCATCTCTAGAAGTTGCAAGCTCCAGCGCTTGTTTCGTGGAACTAAGCTGTAGATTTTTTTGCAAAACCATAGTTGTGTTGTGCAAAAACTGATTTGTCAATTAGAACGCATGAGAAAAGTTCGTAGGAAGTAAAAGTTGCTAATTAAAAAGTAGCTGAATAAGAATTTAGGTTACAAAATGTCATAGAGATTTTGACTAATTGATCTTTGGCAAAAATCTTATTTTAATTCTTTATTAAACCTACCAAAGATAAGAAATAAAATCTTAATATTTAAAATAGTTATGCTTCAACTATCTCACTTATCATGAATATATGTTTTAATAAATTATTTAGTTTTCCCTCCTCTTTTTTTTACTACATTTCACTGCGCTCAATGCGTTTAAAAATCTCCTCGAATGGCTCTGATATCATTTCCAACAAACTTTCGCCACAATTTTGGGCATAATGCTGACAATCATGCTCCCAGCCATCGTGTTCCGCCTGGTAGAAATGCAAGGGCAGCTGCTCCGGCTCCGATGTGCTGGGACTTATAAATAATAAAAATATTTTGAAAAAACATTGATTTCAAGCCTTTAAAGCTTACCTGAAGAGGACATGTATCAGACTGCCCAGGACACCATTGACATCGCCCAGCTCAGCAGCGCTAGCCTCACAAATTAAACGGAGCAAACAGGATTCGCCAGGGAAGCCACTCCTCTGAAACTTGTCCATCAGGATGTGATAAATATTTGTTCGGGTGAGCAAAGCGCGCTTTTCACGCTTGGAACTCGAATTGGGCATTGATGTTGTCTCTGTCTCCTGCTCCTGCTCTGTGTTGCCCGCTTCAGTCTGTGTTTCCCCCTGATCCTCTTCCTCAATGCCTTCCACATCCTCCTGACCTTTTACTACGGGATGTGACTTACGCGACAGTTCAACCTCCTCCGATTCGATGGGACCATTTTGCTAGAGAAACCCATAGATTGTATTTGTGAAAGTAAGTTCTAAAGAACCACATTCGATTCAGAGAATCTCAAGCGCCAAGCTGCTAATTGAACTTTAAAATTTGTGCTAATTGGCATTGAATGCGGCGCTTTTATAGACGTCAAACAAACACTAGATAAGACTTACAAATATTGTAGGTTTGCTCCAGTTATAGGGCGAGTTGTAATTCGCCTCAAAATTGTACGAGACAAAACAGTTGCGATGTGGCAGCTCCAGAGGCACAGCCAAAGCAGCAAAGACCTGCGCAGATAAAGCACTTAACCCCACTTGCAAATCTTAATCCTAAATCGAATTACTCACGCCGTGAGTGCTGGATGGCATAAAGGCCAAATAACAATCACAAAAACTTAAATGAAAACTAATTGCGTACATGGCCAACAAAAGGTGTCTTAAACTTTGGACCGAACACATTATGGTAACGATCAACTGGAGCTTCGGTTAACAACTGAGCTCACTGCGCTTACTCAAAAAAGTACGTTTAAATTAAGCGCCACAACTGTTAATTTGAAACACAAACGGGGAACAAGAAAAAGAGAGCTTTACAATGGTTCAAATACTCTACTCTACTTTATTTTTATCTTCTTCTTCTTCTGTTTGCCATGTCTTTGAGTATTTGCTCCAGTGGCGCTGAAATGAGGTCCAATACATTGTGTTGACAGTCGGTGCTATAAGTCGCACATTGTTGCTGCAGTCCATCCGCCTCAGCCTGATAGTAGATGGAGGGCAGTTGCTCATCCCTAGAGCTGGTGGGCCTGCAATGGGATTAAGCACGTTACATTAGTGTGGTCGATTAAATAATCGAGAGCACTTACGTGAATATAACATGCACTATGTTGCCCAGCAGTCCATTAATCTCGCCCAGCGTTGAAGCATTTGTCTCACAAATCAAACGCAGCAGACACGCCTCACCCGGATAGGCAGATCTGTTGGGTATTAACGTGCGTTAAAGTATTGAAAAATATTAATTTTAATAATAACTCTCACCTCTCCAGCTTATCGCGCAGAATTGCATAGAAAGTTTTCCTTGTCATCAGCGATAAATCACGTTTTACACGATTTGGTTCCACTGTCGTCTGCGTCTGCGTCTGCGTCTCCATCTTCTTCTTCATCTCCCTTGTTGTAGCCAAATTCTCTGTATTAGTTGTTACTGTACTGTTGGCGCTCACTGTGCAGTTGTGGCAGTTTCTCGCTGCATCATGTGTAGGATAAGTAAGATAGCTTTCCGCAAAATTTTCACCCATCTTGTTTTTGATAAACATAGTTTTAACAAAAGACTTAGGTCACAAACTTCAAATATACTTACTATAATTGGTGGGAATTTGTAAACATGCTCAGGTTGATAGTAATTATACTCATAGTTATAGGAGAGAAACACATTGCGATGTGGCAAACTAATCGGCACCGATATGGCCATAAATATCTGCAATTAAATTATGGTTAGCAACTAAAATGGGACTGGCGAAGATCTGACAAGTTACACCAAATTCCGAATTTGTGGGATAAAGCAGGGCGGCATTTATAAGAGAAATGTTGCAGCTGCTCAGCAGCCACAGCATAAAACTAATATTTAAAAAGCCCTGCATAATTTGAAACTTTAAGCAAACTAAATCAATTTAAATATAAAGAAGTATACGACTGAAACAACGTTTTGGTTTTGATTGTCGCGTTGAACTGGCAGACATTGTCTCGGCAGCCAAGCACGAAACTTGCCATTAACAGCTTTCAAAAAACTGTTAATTGAAAGAAATTAAAACATTTTTTATAGCTAAGCGTAACTTTCAATGTGGGTCATGATGAATCTGTTCAATGCAGTTAGAACTCCGCAAGAGGCACACACTTTCAATCTTGGTAGACACATACAAAAAATTATCATATCTTAATAATGTACGTAATTTATATTTTTTATATATGGTATATGTGTTTTATTTCAATGCGTTGCGCTGCTAATCGAAAGTGTTTAATGAGTACTTTTAATTGATAATAGTGTTGCAGTTGGCTTTGCATTTGTTATCTGTTGTTTCGCAGCTTGCGCTCCTTCCATGTGGCAAACTTAGAGTTGGCGGTGCGCAGCAGCATATTCATATGTTGCGTGAGTGATGATCGCAAAGTTGAGTGCTCGTGCATAGCACGATTCTAAGAAAACGGTTTGTTAAGCATATGTCGTCTGAGGATTATAAATTGGTATAATTGCTCACCTCGTAAGGCACTATTTTGGCCATTTTAAAACGCTGGAGTGTCTCGTGCATACGCTGCATCTTGATCTCCAGCTCCTCTGTGGTGGGTGGAAAGCAGTTCCAAAAGTGTTTCAGCAGCTCCTGCAGCGACAGATACAAATGCCGCAAGTCGCGCTGAATGTCGAGAGGCACCACCTCTGCAACAATGATACAAATTTAATTATTCTATATAAAAAGTTTTGTGGTTCACAACTTACGATCAGCAGACTGAAAGCCGCGCATAAGTGAACCGCCTGGACTTAGTTCACCCATCGCATTGACAGCCGCCTTGGAACATATAACATTGCGTGGGGCACTACGATCTAGCCAGGACTCGGAATTGCGCACCAGCTTGTACTGCACATCATCCAGATTAAGTGAGTCGCCGTTATTTTCATACATTTGATTTTGCAATGGACCGTTGAGGTAACGATCCACTTTGGACAGCTCAAATTGCTTGGGTATTTGAGCCGAATCCAATGAATTGTCATCCGATTCAATCGCCGGTGTGCCCAAATCTTCGTAGTGTATCTTTTCTAAAAGTCGTTGCTTCTTTGTTGGCGGCACATTATGTTCACTGACCTCAGTCTCGACCGTGTGTTTCGACGACTTGCCATTGAGACCGTTACTGTAGTTGGACTGGCCAAGTGGGCCATTGGCCATGTTGTTGCCATTGGACATGTGGCCTGGAGCGGCATTGACATTGGCGCATGTCTTCAACACCATGATGGAATGCTGGTTAAAACGCTTGATCATGTTCTGATGCACAATATTGCCACTGTTGACCACATTGCGATCGCCGGCAACGCTGCCAAAGCCCTCCTCCAGCGGTACATCCTCAAACTTCTTCAAATCTAGCAATGGATCGCCAGCACCCTTCTGAACGGCGGCCTTCAAAGCTTGATCATCAATTTTTCCGCACTCGGTGAAAATGTCCTTGGTGCCGGCAGTCAGGCGATCCCGATGAAAATAATGCGATTGAAAAAACTTGGTCCAGAACTCGTTTTCAGGCATTTTGTCTGGCACGTTCTCCATGTGCTTGCGCCTCACGGCGGGATATGTTTTAAAAATGCAGTGTATGACATCTGAGGTAAGATTGTATTTGAGGCCATTGCAGCCATCCGTTTGAGGCTTGATGTCGGCCAAAAAAGCACCAGAAACACCTAACAGAAAGACAAGGGCACAATTTTAGTAATTTCAAAAACATTATAAAACGCTCTTATGAAATGAATTAAATATATATATA
Source organism: Scaptomyza hsui (assembly GCA_018152825.1). Classification (NCBI taxonomy): domain Eukaryota; kingdom Metazoa; phylum Arthropoda; class Insecta; order Diptera; family Drosophilidae; genus Scaptomyza; species Scaptomyza hsui. The sequence goes on from JAECXO010000002.1 coordinate 6,519,844, forward strand.
TATACCAATTTCCTGGCTCTTGCCCATTTTCTTAAGGAGCATGATCTTTGGCGTGCGTGGCCCAGAACTCATCGCTAGTAAGTACTTTGGTTATGACCAGATCCTTGTAGAGCTGCAACAAATTGGGATTCTCGACCAGTATGCGATTCTTGTCCTCCAAATCTTTATCGACTTTGCGCTTAAAATTGGGCAGCAGCTGTTGTAGCAGCTCCTTGACCTTGTCCCGATCTGCAAGCATGGCCGGCTGGCCCTGGCGGTTAACGAAATGGAAAGTGGACGTGTTGCCATCATGCAGCACCACTTGAAGCTGCACCTTTGGCTTGCCATCGGGCGAGATCTTTTGTGCTGCAAATTTTAAGCACAAACAATTAGTTTGTCTTTTTTGTGCACATTGAACAGAATTGCCTACTTTTGATATCGGCATAACGGTGTGAGACGGTCACCGTGTCCCGGTGCTCCGCCATCCATGCCAGACGCTCATTCATTACATAGAGCGTGCCATCTCCCTTCTTGTAGCGCACCTCGCCCATCTGCAGCAGCACATCCTCGCTGCTAGTTGTCATATCGTTTTCGTCTGTCTGTCAGCCGGCAGCAATGCTTCAACAATGCCCAATGGCAGTTCACATTAATTTCGCAAGAACGCCAGCCTTCTACGCCTGCAATATGCAAAAGAACACGCATTTTCTTTGTTACGCATTACTGAAATTTAATTATCATGTTCAGATGTGCCATCGGCACCGAAACACTCTTAGCATCATGCTGTGTTACGTGCAAATAGCCATATAGCACAATACTTCGCTATTTTCACGAGATTACTAAAAAACGCACCTCGCAGCAATTGTTCAACAGTGTTTGTGGTTCTTGACGGAACACTTAAGCAAAGTTCTTTGAACTGGGTACTTTTCCGATACTTTTTGCTGCAACTCGGTGGCAACTCTTATTTGCAGTTATTTGTACCGGCGCCAAAAAGTTATTCCCGCCAGCCTGCTTTTAAAACAAAAACTTCAATATCAAAACAAAGGTCATTTAATGATTCAAACAAAACAAAATTCTTAATTCGTAATAAAGTAATAAGTTGAATATAATTTCTATGAATGTATGCATAGCACTTAAATCAAAAATTCACTTTCAATTGTAATTTAATACATGCATACACATATGGTTGCTTACACAAGTATGTGTAACTTCGTATATCCCATATATGTATAGTATTTACCGTTTACTTTCGCAGCATTTATCGTGCGTCAATTCAATTTTTATTTTAGTCTCCTTTTGGCGAGCTAAAATGCTTTTATCTTTCGTTTCGATGTCGTCATTCCAAGTGAGACGATCCTCATAAAACTTAATAACAACTTGGGGACAAGAAACGTTAGCACGCTTAGCAGGCACTAGTTCAACAGTGTTACAATTTTTCCACGACATCAGAAACATAAGCTCCCCACTGGAATCGGTGGCTCCAAGTATTTTTGCTGGAATCAATCCGCGATCAAAGCCGAAGCTTCTCTTTTTCTTGGAAACTCGCTTGTTTGAAATGTCACGTGTGGTGTCGATCTCCGATGGTTTGATCTTCGCTGCCACAGCTTTTATCTTCTCAGATTCCTCATAGGCCGCAATAATATCGGGACAAGAAAGATGTTCGACGGGCTCCCAAGTGTTTTGCTCGCTTGGATAATCTTTCCACTTGAGAAAGTATTCAGTGACTCCATGATTTATACGTTTGCCTTCAATACGTTCCACCACATATTCAAACATATTTCTGTTCGTGTTTTTTTTTTTTTTTGTTTATAGCAATAACTTATTGCTGAGCCGCGAGTTTTAGCCTGCCCGGGAAAGTCTGCTGACGGAGAATGTGTATAAACTGGTTCAAATGATCAATATCGTTCACGAACTTGTGCGCAATACTGCTACGCAATATGGCAACGCCACGTTTAATGCGCATCAAATTTAAACTTTAGCTTGGTGTTGTTTATTGCTGGCTCTCGTTAACTCCATGTAGCCTTTTTACGCTGTGCTTGCAAAACCTTTTAATTCACAATCTCTAGCAGCTTGTGGTTTCAAAATTGTACAAATAAACATTTATCCAATGTTTTTGCCAACGAAGCATTTTATGTTTAAAAGTTCTCAAAGGGTGTCTCTGCTTGTGTGTGAATGTTTACAATTTCAAAAAGCTGACATTCGTAGATGGCACGACCGTTTGTCGACGAACACATTCATACATACACATGTACATACATACACCGTATTGTTTATTTATTCTGCGTTTATTTGCCAGTGTGGATGTTGATACCGGCTCTTATATAAATGTACATATATGTATGTATGTTTGTATGTATTGACAGAATTGAAATTGAAAACTTTTCGTGGCAATATGAAATTAAAACGGAAATGCAATAGTAAAACATTAGCCAAACACATTGAGCTTTTTATTAAGAAACTTAAGTATTTACCGGCAATGGAATAAATATTTAGGTAGTAATAGGAAGGCGCTATTTGAAATTTATAAAATCTGTTTATGTGGCATTAAATTTGTTAATTGATTTGCGATTTAATTTAATTAAAACAGGTTGATAAGATGTTTAAGTTAAACCTCTAGAAACACAATTGTATTGCAAAATTCCTTGGAATCTTTTGCAAAAATTTATTTCCCAAGTTTGTTTTTCTTCAATGTCTAACATTTAAAGACATGTATGTATGCATGTATGTTACAATATGATAAAGTGTATAGAATACTACAAGAAATATAAACGTTTACTGAACTTCACCGATATTTAGTATATTTAGCTTGGGATAAGAGTATGTATGCATGTATGTACATATAAACGTATGTGTATATTTATATATTAATGTTGGCATATGTATGTAAGTACCTATGTGTGTAGAACTGTAATAAATGCCATTTATGTTATTTACGAATACTGTACTTCTTTTTGCATATTTATTATTAGCTGTCGATAGTGAGCTAAGGCCGCTTATCATTACTTTTATCAGTCCCAAATATATAAGTATGTAAGTATATATTAAACATACTGTAAATCAATTAGCAAATGAGGAACAGAATACAGCAATGCATACCAAATTCATCAGCAAATGTATGAACATTTTTAAAATTACTGTTTATGCCGAAAAATGACTCACTATAATATAGCGACTACAATTCACAACAACAATTGCACGCAATGCTCTTCTCACAGCACTCTCTCTCACTATTTTTAACTCTCTTTGCCAGCAAACTTTTTCGAAATTCAATTTCACAACGCTTCGCCTATAAAAGGTGCCAGACCAGCAAACGGAACTTTAGTCACCAACGACCAGAACAAGTGAAAGCAGCTACATTCGCCAACGTTTACTGGCTTTGTTTGCTGTCCACCATACTATTTGTACCAACACAATATTTACCAACAACAAAGCGTGTGCCTATATAACTGTCAATCATGACAACAATTCAGATGACCCAAGAACAACTGCAACAGCTGATCGAAGCCTTTAAAACTCACACTGCTGCTGCCGGCAGTGGCGAAGTCACAGACAAAAAAATCAAAGGCAGTTTTAGTACCTGCACCCACAGATTTGGAGGAGCTCGCAAACATGAAGAGGTCGAGGAGTTCATCACAAATATAGTCATATTTAAGGAGCTCGAGAACATATCCGATGAAAACGCACTGAAAGGCATCTCCCTGCTCTTCTTTGGCATCGCCTCCACCTGGTGGCAGGGCGTTAAAAAGGAGGCCAAAACTTTTGAGGACGCAATCGGGCTCATCCGGGAACACTTTTCGCCTACTAAGCCTTGCTACCAAGTCTACATGGAGTTCTTCGAGAAGAAGCAGGAGGATAACATGGTCATCGATACATTTGTCGTCGAGAAACGAGCGTTGCTTGCTCAGCTGCCCGATGGTCGTCACAACGAGGAGACAGAACTGGACTTCCTGTATGGTCTGCTGAATATCAAGTACCGCAAGCACATTTCCCGCCAGAGTGTCAGCACATTCAAGGAGCTGCTCGAACAGGGTCGCATCATCGAACATAACAACCAGGAGGATGAGGCGGAGGAAAAGGGTCCGCTACGTGGTGCCCGTCGCGCCTTACGCTGCACCTACTGCAATTTCCGTGGCCACACGTTCGAAAACTGTCGTAAGCGTCAAAAGGCGCTGGATGTGGTGATCGAGGCGGAGTAAAAGGCAAAACACACACACACAAACAACGAGACATGAGATCATCGGCTACACCAACAACAACTGTGCGTAGGGCGCATACTTGTAGCACCGTCGTCATAGTCTCACCAATACATCAACACTCACTATGTCGCGCTGGCTGACACATGGACAAGCATGAGAGACGAAAATGAGAAAGAAGACAAAGAAGCAGCTCTCGCAGCTTTATATATTCGTTCGTTTTTAACTCTCAATGAGCGCCAAGTGGCGTGCCGGCAAGCAGAGCAGAGCTTTAACAACAACATAACCACCATACACGCTGCCACTGCGGCTTATTTCTGGCTCAGAACGCCAATCAAGTAATGGTGCTTGAAGTGAAACTGTGATCTTAATCACAAACTGGAAACTTTAAACATGCAACTGGTGAGCATAGTTCACCGAACCGAGCGACTGGAAACGGAGAGGAGCCTTTCGCACACATTTCGCCCCCAGGCCAAGGCGTTGCGTTTCGATGCAAAGCAGCAGAGCAGCAACGTCTCGACTAAGCAGAGCTTTTTCGCTGTGGTTTTTCGGAACTACAGTTGAGACAAGCTTTGTGCGGTGAGCGTCGTTTGCATCTGCTGTGTCTGCGTCGCGACGCAACGCTTCGGGCCGAGTGGGTGTTGTGTGCGCCTTGCTCCTCCTCCGCTTCCCTGTCGCTCAAAACCCGCTGCCTTGACCTAGTGCCGGTGCAGCGCAGCCGCAGCGCGTGCACCGGGCGCTCAATCGTAAGAACTCAACGCTTTGCTGGCCTCGGCCAGCATAACGTCTGACGTTCCCGTTTGTTCGCTCAGTTCGCGTCTGCAGCCGCTGCTGTGCTTGGTCCTTAGTCAATGTAGCAAAACAAAAACACGTCCATGGGAATTTGCAGTCGTTTGCTTTGCGTGGCGCATTCGCAGATGGCAACTCCACATCTTGGTGAGTTGGCAACACTTTGCAGTTTTTTTCGGCTCACTGCAGCGCTGATGGCAGCTGCGCCTGGAGTAGCGTTGCTCAACTTGTGTTTGCGTCTGGCGCGATAGCAGCTGCTGTGAATTGGTCATGAACAAAACTAAATTTCCCTTTGGGGAAATTTAAACAACAAACAATTCTAAAGACAACTTGTTGTCTTAACACATTGTCAAACACATTGCACTACGATGGCTATGCAGTCGCCATTCGTGCAATTGGCACGCTAAATTGCCTGTCGCTAGCGTTGGCTCCTCTGGAGCAAGCGCTGTGCGCGGCAAGCGTTAGGCACGTCAGCTCACACACTCACACACAGGGGTTCCGGATTCGTCGCTGCTATGTTGCTCCAGCTTGTTGGCGACTATCGCGAAACCCCAAAACGTTTGTAAATCCAGTCTCTTGTGCAGAATCCATAGGCGCGTAGTGCCATCCTTTAAAACATCGGTTAAACATTCCATGGTGGCCATTGTTGTGAGGCGCGCGTGCCAACATTTTAATTTGGAGCACTTTGGACGCCTTGGCCGCCGCAACAACAATAGCCCGCAATCCCCGATGGGATGCAGTGACTCCTTCATTTCTGGGGCACTTGCATTCACATCCATGCTGGGGGCCTATCGATGACCACAAGACTGGCTGCGTTGTACACAAAAAACTAAAAATTGTAAAGACTGAAACCAGAAAACAATACCTAAATACAAAAAAAAAACCTAAACCACAATTTTAATGGCGTTTTATATTTCGTTTTTATGTATTTATTTATTTATTTCAGGAACGGCACATCGACAATAGCACTGTATGTACTTAAGTACTCACTCAAATTCAACACTTTCAGCTTTGCTTTATTTCTACTGGTTCGTTCACTTTTCCATCTTTTGTTTTGATTATGCATGCATATTTATGTACATACATACGTACTTATATGCGTAAAAATATGTGTTCATTTTATGCTTTGTGTTTTTTGATGACATTTGACAACTCTAGGAGTGTATGTATTTGTATGTATCACAAAAATAGCAGAAAACGACAAAGCCAAGAGAAAAGACGCTAATTTCGTTTAAAAAAAAATAATTTTTAGTAAGATGGCCAAACAGCAGTTGAAAAACTAATATAAAAAGTATTTAACACAGGTTTCAATCGACAACAACATAGGCAAGAGCATAGATTTATACCTGTGCAGAAAAGAGCATAGGAGCAAAGATATGGCGCATACGGTTTTGCTCATGCAGGTGGGCACCACGTCGGAGTCGCGAACATATTGCGACTATGTGAGTATCAGGAAATGCATGGAGGGCGTGTGCAAGATCTTTGAGGAGCATCTGAAGCGCATAAACCCGAACGCAGGCACCATCATCTATGACATTGATCAGCTGTTTAACTTTTTGGATTCACTTAATGATATTGCCTGCTTGGTGTACAAGAAGAGCATCAACGCATATGCACCACGCAACAAGGAGTGGATCAAGGAGCAGCTCTTTGTGATATTAAGTGTCTAGTATGTACAATTGTTGTTGTACAACACAAAGAAAAAGGAGCGCCGTCAAAGGCACAAGCTAAAGAATATTTTGAAATACAGAATATTTGATTTTATGTTTGTGCATACAATTTAAGTTTAATCATATGTTATTATACTTAAAATTACTCAATACTATGTACATTAATGTATATAAATATAACTAACAAATTAAAAATATTGACAAGTCTTCGATTGCGAAAATTCTATAATTTAATGAACCTTATTGATTTCAGTGTCTTGTGCGCTCCACATTGCGACCGCGCTCGAGCAGCTCTCGAAAGTTTTTGACTTCATGCCGTGGAATCTGTTCCCTGTACTTTTGCTGCATCAGGCCATAGATAAAGTCCAGTTCAGTCTCCTCGTCGTGCCGTCCCTCTGGCAGCCTGGCTAGCAGTGCGCGTTGTTTGCAAATAAATGCATCGATTACTTCACCCGGCGCTTGCTTTGTTTCAAAGATCTCCAAGTAGATCAGATATGAGGGCTTCGTTGGCGAGAAGTGATCCCGTAGCAGCTGTAGAGCATCTTGCCAGGTCTTGACATTGCGTCGCACGCCCTTCCACCACATGACGGCAATGCCGCTGAACAGCAGAGAGATGCCTTTGAGTGCATCCTTATCGCTGATGCCCTCCACATCCTTGTATGTCTCCACCGCCGTTATGAACTCATCGACTGCGTCATTATCTCGCTGCCCGGAAAATCGAACTGGGCAATTGCTAAAGCTGCCCTTTGACTGCTGGTCGGCTTCGTCTTTTTGGGGTGCTAGGGATTTGATAGTTTCGATGAGTATGCGAAACTGTTCGTCTGACAACTGAGTCATTTTTGATCAAACGAATCTTTTGCTTTAGCAAAATTATACGCAGCTGCTTCGATGTTGTCAGCTGTAAAACTGGCAAAAGTTAATACAAGTGCAAGCTTTTTTTTCTCGTTGTGAAATTACCAATTTGCTCTCTGAGTAAAACGTTTGATTTTTCGAGTTCGAAAAAACCGGCATTTGTTAATTGTGAACGCGCTCTTTCATGTGCTCATTTCAATGTATATGTGTGTGTGTAGTTGCTTACATATGTATGAATGCTCCCATGGGGGATTTTTTGTTGTTTAACAAACGAACCTATTAAATAAATTAAAAAAAGGTAAGTTTATCAGAATACCATTAGTTGATTGTTAAACGTATATGCTAGTAAGTATGTATTTACTTGTATGAACATTTACATAAATACGTACTTCTTAAGGTGTGCTGCTTTCATGTTTGTTGTGTTTTTAACATTCTGTTTTTATCTACATATGTATTCCTAAGAATTGATAAGCAAGCCACATATTTCAACAAATTAAATTTTTTAAAGTATGTACATATATGTATGGACAATACTTACAATATAATTATATTGTTTTACATACGTTTGCTTAAAAGATTATTTTAATATTAAATGGACGCATTACTCATTCATACTCAAATTCTCTGGAGAGCGAATTTGTTTTTTCGAAGTCAAATTTCACAATGATGCGTTTATAGGCCGGCAACGACATTCAATACCATTTTAAGTCTTGTGGTGACACAAACGATTTAAACCACTCTCCGTAGCTGTGAACTTATTACTGTCCGAACAGCAATATGGCCCAAAGCATACAAATGACCAATGAACAACTTCATGAGCTTATCGAAACTGTGCGATCTTCTGCGGTAAATGCAGCCGGGAATGCGGCTGCTGCCACTGGGGAAGTTGCCAAGTCAAAAGGTAGCTTCAGTGCCTGCACTCATAGATTTGGCGGTGCTCGGAAACACGATGAAGTGGAGGAGTTCATCACAAACATAGTAACCTACAAAGAACTAGAAAATATAAGTGATGAAAATGCACTGAAAGGCATCTCCCTGCTCTTCTTTGGCATTGCCTCCACCTGGTGGCAAGGCGTGCGCAAGGAAGCCAAAACTTGGAATGATGCAATCCGTCTTATTCGAGAACACTTTTCACCCTCCAAGCCCTCCTACCAGGTCTACATGGAGATTTTCGACAAGAAGCAGGATAATGGAGTTTTTATTGACACTTATGTGGTTGAGAAAAGGGCTTTGTTCGCCCAGTTGCCTGAAGGTCGCCACAACGAGGAGACAGAACTGGACTTTTTGTATGGTTTGCTGAATATCAAGTACCGCAAACACATTTCACGCCAGGGTGTCAGCACATTCAAAGAGCTGCTTGAACAGGGCCGCATAATCGAACACAATAATCAGGAGGATGAGGTGGTGGCAAAGGGTCCGCCACGTGGTGCTCGTGGCATTGAACGTTGCACTTATTGCAATTTCCGTGGGCACAAGTTTGAGAACTGCCGCAAACGAGGTCGAGCTTCAGGGGAAGCCTACAATGATGGAAGCGATGCTTCAAAAAGGCAGCGCCAGGAATGAGCTACGCATTAGAGAGCACATAACAACCTATTAATAATTTAACAATATGCAACAATTATTTTTAACATTACATTTTTTGTTGATTCTCATAACACATAATTATGCCGTAATTGTGTCAATGTTTCGCCGGCTTCACCGGCACTGCAATAAACATTGCTTCTTCACCCTTCTCTTGTCATTTAACGATTGCAAGCTTTTTCGAAATTCGTTCAGGGTACAGTGGGCTATATAAAGCAGCTTGTACTGGCAAGCCAATTCTAGTCTTCATATGCGAAGGCAAGTGAAAACAGCAATCAGACCTTTTGTTTTTTGCTTAAAACATGGCCCAAACAGTTCAAATGACAAGTGATCAACTTCGTGAGCTTCTACAGGCCTGTGGCACAAATTCCAAAACAGAAGGCAGCTTTAGTACCTGCTCCCACAAATTTGGCGGTGGTCGCAAACATGAAGAGGTCGAGGAGTTTATCACAAATATAGTCATATTTAAGGAGCTCGAGAACATATCCGATGAAAACGCACTGAAAGGCATCTCGCTGCTCTTCTCTGGCATCGCCTCCACCTGGTGGCAGGGCGTGCGCAATGAGGCCAAAACTTGGGAGGACGCCATAGGGCTCATCCGCGAACATTTTTCGCCCACTAAGCCCGCCTACCAGGTCTACATGGAGTTTTTCGAGAAGAAGCAGGAAGATGGAGTTGTTATTGACACATTTGTGGTTGAAAAACGAGCGTTGCTTGCCCAGTTGCCTGAAGGTCGTCACAACGAGGAGACAGAACTAGACTTCTTGTATGGCCTGCTAAATATCAAGTACCGCAAACACATTTCCCGCCAGAGTATCAACACATTAAAGGATCTGCTAGAAGAGTGCCGCAACATCGAACATTACAATCAGGAGGATGGGAAAACTGACGAAGATATATATATTTATGTACATGTCGACTGCAAGAAGAAGCACCATCATCGACAGCGAGGAGTTGTAAAGATGTAGTAGAATCTGTATTTGTACAAAAAAAAAAAAAAACCATTAAAAATAAATGATAGACTGATTTCGAATTTTAAATGCCTGAGAATTATTTATTATTGCTTCCACACTTGCCCATTACGTTTTCAACTTTGTTGATATGCTATTGAGGCATCTTACAATAACACAAACAAGCACATAATTTTAATATTCTTAACTGCCCGTTTAACAAGTAATTTTTAAGCCAAGCGCTGCCAGATGTTGAAATAAGCTGCCACTGAGTAATCAAAGCGCCATGTTTTGTTAGCTCACTAGGGATGCAGTGCTGGTATTGGTATCGTCTGGGACTGCGCAGTGCGCAGGGTTGCTGTGCAGTCAGAGTATCGGTATCGGACGGTCGTATTTTTGTTATGCTGTTGTTGTTGTTTAGCAAAAATGGATCAACAACTACACCGTCTGACGGATCGTCAATACTCGGAAGTGGAGGGCTTGCTACAGGTAAGCAGCCATCTTATGCTTATTGCATACATGGCAAATAAAAGTGCTTTAATTATTACAACGCCCAACTTGACGCATTGTACGTTTTCGTCTGCCCACTCACGCGAACGCACCCACTCTCAAAACACACAAACACACGCACGAACACACAAATCACATACATACAAAAACAAACACACACATACACACATGCGCTTCTTGCCGCAGGCTATGGACATGCCGAGTTCAGACCACGAAGAAATTGAGTCGGACTCGTGCCGACTAAGCCGGTATAATGTTGCCAACCTGTATGAGGGACGTCAGCGTTGCTACACAATGCCGCACATACCCCCCGCGCCGCCCTCCACACCAACGCTGTTAACGTCCAACGGCAACAGCAGCAACTGCCTCGCCACCAATGGAAACGGAAGCGGGAACGGGACTGGAAATGGAAGCTCCAGCTCACCCACCGCCAGCCTGGTGGCCGATAATCAAATCAATCATTTTATCTATGTTAAAAACGGTAAGAACCTGCGTCGAGAATCCCGTTGCGTAGACTCGGAACTCTCCAAGCTGTTCAACGTTGTCTCCATCACAAACCGATTAACGGCCGTTAAAAATCGCACGCACAAACAGCAGCTGGCTGAACGAGGTATCATAAACGCTTCGCGAACCATTTCCAAGCTGCACGGGGCGACGAAAATCTTTAAGATCCATCGTGATCCCAAGGAATTCCTGCGCGAAACAGACGAGGATTCGGTCTCGGCGCCCGAATACGATGAAGAGGAGGAAGACACACGCTTCCGGTTCTTTCGACGGACACGACATTCGCGACGGCATTCGTTTACTCGGATGGAGCGTAAATTTGCGCGATTCGAGCATCACGAGCGGATGGAAACGATTGTCGATAGTTTTGATGCGGCGATGAGTTTCAACGATGCAGACACCTGAGCCGAGGAAGCTGCTACTGCAGCCACAAACAACAACACCACAGGCACGGGGCAGGTGGTTGGCCGCTAAGTGCAAACCAATGTGATGAATGTGAATTTCAACTAAATTATTTTTATTACTACTACTATATTATTACGAATTATGATTACCGATTATCGATTACCGAACTGTTCTCTCCATACGTTTAGTTTTTTTGCGCTGATTGCTGTCGCGTCTTGAACCACAGATCCACATATTCGGTTTAGTGGCTCGGGGCGCAGCGCAGGGCGAGCATTTAGTTTTTAGCTTAGTTCTTATACGCCTCTGTGTGGTCTCTCTCTCTCTCTACCTGCCGACGTTCGACAGCAACAACAGCAACCACAACAAAAAGCACAATGTCAAGTATTTGGTTGTTTTTGTTTTGCCTAAGAATGCCGGCCACAAAGAAAGAGAGAGAGCCAAACAAATGATTCCAATAAATGCACAAAGTAATGTGTTGTATTTGTGAAGACGATACCTGCAATTTTCTTATCGCGCCGCCGCCGTCGTCGCCTGTTGACATATCCACAAGCGGATCTATTTAAGAAATTGTTTATAAATGACAGCGATACGATATTGTGATTAGAAAAAAACAAACAAACAAAACTACCGAAACAAACCGTCTAAAAACCAAACAAAAAATTCAATTTGTACAAACTATTTTGATTGTGTTTAGTTAAGAACTATATAATAGTGCAATCTTGATGAAGTCTGTATTCATCTACAATCTATGGAAAAGTCACAATTAAACAATTTCCTAAAGACATCCAATCAAACAAAGGCGTACACAGCTTTTCTCACAGTGGGGGGCTATTTTTCATTATCTAAATATTTATACATTTTTGTGGGGTGAGTAATCAAATGTGCGGTCCAAACTCGTTTCAGACAAGCAAAGGTTTGATTTCGTACTTAATTAAAGTAGCCAAAAGGAAACAACAAAGAAGCTCAAAAAGATCTGAGCTTTATTCTGAGCTAAAAGCGCACAGTTGAGCCGCTCTCAAACGTTCTTCGCTGAACAGCATTGAACGTGCGCTCTCCCGCTCAACGCTGCAGTATTCAGCTGCTATCTCTGTTCGCCTGGTACTTGCATTCAGAAAACTGGTGCATTTGGGCCAAACTCAATTAAAACGAAATTAAAATACTGCAGGTTAAGAAAAATTGTGAATGCAGTGCCAGCAGTATTTTTACTTGTGAATTACGCTCTAATTTATAAGTAGAACTACTTGTGGCATCAGAAAGATAATTTAAATAAATATTATATTAAATATATTAACATTTCTTTTACTGCAGTATTTTATTTTCGTTTTGATTGAGTTTTGCCAAAATAAAGTCAGCACAATTTTTGATGTTGGTGCTTGTAAAATACTGCCATCCCAACTTTTCTTTAAGTGCACGCAGTATTTTATTTTCGATTTGATTGATTTTTGCCAAAATACAAAAGCAACACCCAAATTGATCAGACATCAGCACCATTGCTTGCGTTTTTTAGTTCATAACATCGCCATTTTCTTATGGATTTTGGCAGGACATGTATTTTTGAGATCGTTAAAATCATGTTTATCGATTTGCATTTGAAATTTTCAGGATTTTTAATGGGGAGGGAGTATGTAGTGAAAAAGGCAAATTGTGAGCCTTAGTGACTACGCGAACGTCAACAAACTTTTTATGTTCGTGTGAAGCGTTAAGCTCAGAAAAAATATAGTATTGCATACTTTCATGTTGCATAATTTTGCGCGGACTTTAAATTATGAGTTAATAAACTGTCCGCATACTTTTATAGTGACACTAAATGCTGCAATATTCAGCTGGTAAAGTCTAGTTTATTTAGGCACTGACGATACACATAAACATGGATAATACATGGGAAGAAGACAAAATAGCTAAAACTACCAATACAACTAGTTCCGAGAACCAATTTAAGCTTTAAAAGCTTAACAACAAACTTGTTAATAGTAATAATATTTGTTAAACTAATTCGAGTAATGTCAAACTTAGATGCGCTCTTTAAAGAAGTTAGCCATCAGATTCTCTTCGAGTAGATCGGGATCGGTCACAGGCATGCGGCAGACACGATCATGGCATATATAAACGGTTGTTTTTCCATTCACCATCTTAAATTTGGTTTGCAGCCGCTGATTGCAAGCCTCATCCGGATGCTGTGGATCGCAATGTACGATAATCATGCCTGGTATATAGAACTTTCGGCAAATCTCAACGAAACGTGCTGTGTCCGGTGAGTCTGGACCCACAACTGCTACCAGATCCAGTCCATGCTCGTGCAGCAGCAAAGCTGAAAGCATCTCTGGCAGCGCATGTCCAAAAGGCGAGACATCCGCAAAGTAATTGAGAAGTTTCTCAGTGCGCTTCAAATACGCATCCTCATCGTAATAGTGCTTCAGCAGAGTGAGATTGCGTGCGGAGACGCTGTTGCCACACGGCTCGGCGCCATCATGATCTGCGGGTTAAAGATTAGCAACGAGCAGCAGTAATGAATACATTTTGAAACGCACCTTCCTTAAGTCTAACAATAACATTGGGCGCATCCTGTTGTGAATAGAAATAAGCGCCATTATTTTCATCCCAGAAGAGTTTGTCCTGTGTCTCCTGCAGATCCTTGGCCCAGCGCAAAGCACTCATGTCCAGCGATGCCTTGTAATAATCCAGCAATCCCTTAATCAGAAACGCATAATCATCCAAAAATCCCTCGATGCGCACACTGTAATTATAAAAAGCTCTATAAATATATATATAGTTATAGCAGCGACATAACTTACGCATTCTGCTCCAGCGTGCTATCTTGGACGCCAGCGCCATAGCACGAGCGGAGCAGCAGCTGCTTTTCAGCGTCATAGAGATGCGTGCGCAAAAACTGCACCTGTTCTTTAGCTGTCTTTAAGTACACATCCCTCTTGGCTGTGCCGCAGTTGGCCAACTTCGAGAGACCCGACAGCACCAGTCCATTCCAGCCGCAAATGATCTTAGTGTCCAGATGCGGTCGAGGACGCTGATCTCGCACTGCATGCAAAATATCATTGGCTGTATGCAGTAATTGCGTGAGTTGATCCAACTCCATATTGAAATTGGAACATGTGTCTTCTTCGGAGCCGCGCACAATAAGCACATTCTTGCCAGTAAGATGTCCATGAGGATCACTGCCTGCTGGCACATTGCTCGCTGGCTTCATCCCATAGTGAAAACTATAAATTTCGAAGGCACGCTCTGGGCTGACGTCGTTGAAGCGATCTTTGTTCGCTTTAAAGGCCTCCTGAACTTCTTGCCAGGTCCAGGCATAAAAGGCGCCCTCCACCTTCACTGTGTCCTCATGAGTGGGCAACGAGTCGGCATCCTCACCAGCATAAAAGCCACCCGCCGGATGTCGCAAATCCTTGATCAAGTACTCATATATCCGATCCGCATAGCCCAGAAAGTCCTCGCGGCGCGTTAGTTTGTAGGCATTTGCATAGGCCGCCATTAGTTGGCCCTGATCGTATAGCATCTTCTCAAAGTGCACATTATGCCAGTCCCGTGTCGTTGCGTAGCGTGCAAAGCCACCAAAAATGTGGTCATTGATTCCACCGCGTCCAATGTGATCAAGCGTTTTCAGCACCATGTCCAGCACGTCCACATCCTTGCTGACCAGATAGGCGTGAAATAGAAAATTTAATCGCGGCACCTCTGGAAACTTGGGCTCCCGTCCAAAGCCGCCGTGTTGTTGATCAAATCGTTGCTTGTGCACATTTAGTGCCTCCGACAACTTGTCATCAGCGCTGCCCGGCTCGAAGGCAGCTTCACCCGCGGCTGCCGCATTTTGATTGGTTTTCAATGCCTCCATTAGCGAGGCACCTGCTTTCTGGAGTGTTTGGCGATCCGTTTGCCATTTCTTGGCGATGGACTCCAATACCATGGTGAATGAGGGCATGCCATACCTGCATTACGTAGTCAACAATGAGTATTTTAAGTAAGATTTGAATATGAATTTGTATATTACCGAGCCTTGGGCGGAAAATATGTGCCTGCCGCCAGAGGTGCCAGATCGGGCGTAAGCCAAACACTCATTGGCCAGCCGCCGCTGCCCTTGGACATGAGCAAAAACTGCATGTAGACTTTGTCTATGTCAGGTCGTTCCTCGCGATCCACTTTGATGTTTACAAAATGTTTGTTCATCACGCCCGCCGTGTCGGCATCCTCAAAGGACTCATGCTCCATAACATGGCACCAATGGCATGTGGAGTAGCCGACAGATAAAAATATCAATTTGTTCTCGCTGCGTGCACGCTCAAAGGCCTCCTCGCACCAGGGATACCTGACAAAGGGCGTTGAAGGAAAGTTGTTGAGTTGGCAGCCCTTGGTACAGTTGTTTTAATTTAAGACTCACCAGTCAACTGGATTATGCGCATGCTGGAGCAAGTAGGGCGACTTGGAGGTGGCTAATCTATTGTTGTGCTTTGGCGGCGTCGCCTTTGTTTTACTGCCCGTTGCCATGCCACGAAACAGATGATGATGCTGCTTTGTTGTTGTTGTTGTTCTGCTTTGCTTCAAAGACTGGCTGCAGCATCAAATTAACTATTTAGTTTTATTTGAACAATTTGTCAATTATGTCATTTGATTTGAACTTACTCTTCTGGTAGCCAACTACGTTGCAATTGTGTTTGAGGCGCTGTAATTGCTAAAGCGCTTCTTATCCAGGTTTGGCAGAGTGTTTTGCCCCTAAACATAGCAATAATATTGATAATTTGTAATATACAGGGTATTCCATCAACTGATTGGCAGTTCTATCTAAATTAATCGATTAAAAGTCAACCACAACCCAAAACCATTAAGCTGTTTAACGTTTCACGTAACTTGCAATCTTTTTAATTAAGCAATGATTTTCAAAAGACTTTCAATTTATTTTAAATTATGCGAATTATAAATAAATTGTGAAACATTTATCCAGTTATCGATACTCCTTGTACCCGATAGTTGTTATGCGATAGTTGACAGCCAATGTTTGTAAACAAAAACAGGTGTTTGAATAGCAGTGGCAACGCTAATTGTGTTGCCAGACTGTGCACTTACAGTCCTCCAAATTTGAAATGCAAGATATCTTAGTTTTTTTTTTTTAAATTTTTATTAATGCATACAGTTTATCTTTGCTTTTGATAATTATGTAAAAAATTGCTTATACATAGGCGCTTGATATATAGATTAACCTACAAGCTAATTGAAAATCACAAATGAACATAAAATATTTATACATATTAGGGTGTGTGTGTGTGTGGTTTGTATTTAAGCACAACATCGTTTTAAGTTAATACACATCCCCCGACCGGCGGCAAAGGCAGCACTCAATTCTCACAAAATATGCACTCAACTTTGAGTTGACAGCACGGAAAACTGAGTAGCCAGCAGCAGAGCCAGGCTAATTAGCAATCACTTTGAACAAGCGCATCGCTGAGCGCGCCCAGCTGCTCCTCGCTGCCCTTGATCCTTTCGGCCAGGTCGCGTGCGTCGGCAATGAGTTTGGCCTTCATATTAATAAAGTAGTCATAGTCGGCGCACATATCGGCGCTGAGATGTTTGCCAAACAGTTTGGCAATGCTGCTGCCACGCCTATCGATGTCCGCCTTAAGGCGTTGCGCCTCCTCCAGCTGCTCGTAGAGACGTTCACATTTGGCTTCCAGCGTATTCTGTTGAAAAACGGGAATTTGTGTTAGTTGAAAGTTGCGTGAGACTTTTTGCCATTCTTGCTTACCTTCTCCTGCTGGCTGCTGGACGCTGGACGTGCCTCTAGACTGGATTCGGTTTGGGCCAGGCGCTCCGACAGCGATAGCAACAGACTGGTTATGTGACCCACATCATCGATGTAGGTGCGGAACTTGGACGCTTCGCTGGGACGCACCTTCTCAGTTAAATTTGCCAGCAAATCGCTGCCCAGCTTGTCATTAATGGCGCACTCCTCGCCAATTGTTTGCTGCTCCCGCTTCAAAGCGACAATTTTTTGGTTTAACTGCCTGATCAGCTCATCCTAATTAAAATATAAATAAAAAGTTAGTCAGTTAGTCCAGCAATTCATAACCAAAGCAATTACTTACCAGCTTCTGTTTGATTAAATTCGTGCCCGCATCATCTGTTAGCTGCAACTCCACGGTGGCCAGCTGCAGCTCCGTGGTGGCTATTAAGGCTGTTGTGCTGCTGGCGGCCGCTTTCATGCGCATCAACGTCGAGGTGCCCACATCCCGTTTGGCCGGACGCAGCGGCACATTGGGATTGTACAGGTTGTTGACGTACTGCGACGTCGGCTTATAGCTTTTTGGTGTAAGGATATCGATGAGTTTATCGCTGGCCGGCAGCTGCCTGAGCAGGTCCAGTGCCAAATGCTCGTATTCCAGCTCAATGGCCTGACGCTGACGTGGCTGCAACGTTGTGCGTGTCTGTTGCTCTTCGCGCGTGGCCACCAGCTCCGTCTCGAGCAGATCATCTGTCTGGCAGGCCATGTCCACGGTGCTGGGTGCAGGATTCACAATCAATACCAGTTCGCTGCGTTGCATCAGCTTCAGGCTATCGGCGCTGTCTTCCAATTCGGCACTTTCAGTTTCCAACGCTGCTTCAGTGATCTCCTGGTAAGGTGGTGGGCTGGGTTGTTCCTTTTCTGCGCTGCTGGGATTCGACTGTTGTTGTTGTTTGACTGTTGTGGGGTAGTTGCTCAGGAGTCCAGTGTCGCAGAGATGCGCAGACATGAGCTGCGATTGCAGTTGCGTAATCTTCTCGATGTTCTCTCGCAACGATTCCTGTCGATTCACAGGCGGTGGCTTTGGCAGCGTCGCTGTCGTCGTGGTGCTGATGAGCTCGGCCCGGAAAATGTGCGCCTCTGATGAGGTTGTTGTGTTCACGGGACTGCATTCCAGCGAACTGTTGCTCAGGCTGCAGTCCGAGTGTGCCGGCGACAGAAGATGATGCGGCGGTGGCGGCGTCGGCGGTGTCGCTATCAACAGATCCTCCTCCAGCGTTGTCTCGAGGTCATGGACGGCTTGCTTAAGATCGGCATGTGACTGGGACATGAACGGCGAGTTGGCATCATTATGCAAATGCTTCACATCATACGACTGAGATCGCGTAAACTGCGGCGCTGGCGATCTGCTCTTGCTGTAGGCGTGGCCCAAGGCGGGCGATGAGTACCGTTGCTGCTGCTGTGGATGCTGTGGATGCTGCTGCTGCTGCTGTTGTCCATAGATCATGGCATAGGCAGTGCTATTATTATTAGTATTGTTGGCCTGGCCGGCAGCTGTGGGCGTGGCATTGGTTGGCGACTTTGTTGCGAGGTTATTATTGGAGCCATAGCGCAAAGCAACCATGTCTCCAGGCAAACTGGGCTTGACGGGCTGCTGTTGCAGCTTAACGCCCAGCGGCAGGACATCGGGCAGATTGTTGGGCAGCTTCAGTTTGCCCGGCGGGACGACACCATAGGTGGGCTTGCTGTGCGCCACCAGATCCTCATTGGATGTGAGCGTTAGCTTATAGATGCCATGATCTGGATCCGTGTTGTTCAGCTTCTCCAGGCTCTGACGCGGCAGATACGAAGCCTTCGAGTTGGATCTGTAAGTGGCAAGAAAAAAGTAGTTTAAAATCGTTTAAATTGCAAACTGTTGAGAAATTTTCTCACATGACAAACACTAATAAGCATATGAAATTACTTTTTGGGCCCTACCCCAAAATCTCTGGTAAAATGTCAATCGGCCAGAGTTGCCTAGAGTAACAAAGATAGGGCGGGAGTAAATGAGACAGAGGTCATCTGTTGGGTTCATCGACTGCTCACGCAGGCCACGATTTGGCAGTCGTCGTTAGCCATTATGCAAATCGGCTGCAACATAATCTAAACGAACTGCTAATTGAAACCTCAACATTATTTTTTGGGTCTCAGCATCTTAACATCTCACCAACATCTCGGCACCCACACTGGCGAAAGTAGCTGCCCCGAAAAAAAAATAATAATAAAAAAAAAAACAACCGAAAAATTATTCTGTGCACGATGCGCGGAGACAACATTTTGTGGGATATTAAAACCTACCAGAAACAAAAAACGAAAGTGAAATGTTTACAGTGCAATTATAAAGAGTTTTATGTTTCAGTTTTTTTTTTTTATTTTAAGAGTTCAAGCCTCAATTTTAGTGTGCAGCGCGTATGACGAAGAAACAAAACGACGGATGTGTCGACAACTTTCAAAAGTGCTAAACTAATTTTTGGCAGTTTTTTTTTTGTTTTCTTTGCTTGAATTTTAATACACCCCCTGAATTTGGACAATAAGGTGTTGCTCTAACGGTTAAAAACACCGGACTGTGCAGTTTTAACAGATTATATACATATATGAGTTTATATACATATCTGTCAAAAGAAAGCCGACGCAGAAATGCTGACAAGTTGCACATTTGCATAAATTAAGAGCAAAAAAAAGTGATACTAACACATTTTAGTTGCTTACATCATCTACGAAAAAAAAAACAGCTGTATTCAATGTATCTGTAACTTGGTTGTATCTGTATCTGTCTTTCAATTGGCCACCAGCTGGCAGTGCATTTGCATAAGCGACTCTTTTGTCTAGTTCCCAACGCCTCACATTTGATTATAGCCGACACAAGCGCAGCTTCTTCACTTTCTTTCAAACCGGGCGAAGAAGAAAAAGGCATCCGTCAGATACATTAGGTGTTGTTGTTATTATTATTGTTGCTTGTTGTTGATAGCTGTCCACTTGTTGCTTCTCTTAATCACTTCCGTTCACCGCCTGCCAGTGTTGAGTAATATGCATCTCTCTCTCTCTATCTATCTCTCTATCTATCTATCTCTCAGTGTATGCTGGCCAATTTTGCCATGTTTATTGTTTGGCTTTTAGCTTTTCAGCGGACAAGCCAAAAAGTGTTTCATTTGCATATTTTGTTTTTTCGTTGAGATTTGCATATTACAGCAGCGACAGAATGTCTGGCAGATATGATAATATCTCTTCCTCCCCCTTCTCTAATTTAATTTATCTTGTATAACAGTGAAAAAGTGCTGCTGATTGATATCCTAAGCTTCGTTTGTTTGTTTTCTTTCTTCAAATATTCTCTTATCTATCATAAATATTATTCCTCCAACTATAATCTTCAACTCGGGTTTACAGTGGATTTAGTATGCTAACTTGACGTTTTGATGCTCACTGATAAGTTTTCTTTTTAGTAGTATGTGTGTGTTTGTCATCGCACACACCTATTGGACAAGCCTCCCTTGCTTGGTAATATCAACTGAAATAGCACTGAGTAAATTTATACTAAGCACTATGACAATAAGTTTGATAATGACGTTCAAAAGAGGAAATGGTAAGGTTGAAAAAAAGGTGATTACAAACTAAACAAAAAATGTTCGTGATGACGACAGTTTTTACAACTGAAAAAAGGTTATTAAAAACTTTTCTATACAGAAATAAATTAATCATTTGAGTAAGCTGCATTATCATGATCATATCATATCAATTATAGTATTGCTTTAAATAATATATGATTAACAACTATTTCTTGAAATGTCTGTCATCTGTGTTTAGTATGCGAAAAGCGAATGGAATCAAAGAACATTAAGAAGCTTTAAAAAGTCAACTTTCATTGTTCTTGCTACCGATTCAATCGACTCTATCAAACTGCAATGATAGAGTATCTTTTATGCTTTACAATGAAATAGCTGTTGCTTTATTGATAAGTAAACCAAATAATACTTAATCAAGTTGTAAAACAATTCCTACGAATCAGATATAAAAAATACATATATAATCAATAATATGAACTGAATATATTGAATTTGTTGAGAGTACTTAAAGGCTATTAACTTATTATTATTATTTTTTTATCGTTAATTTTTCTGCAGACTTTGACTTTATTCGACTTTAACTTCAGATAATTCAAATTTAAGACTCGCAAACAACTTACGCAATAGTTTCCATAGGTCCCAATGTCTTTTTTGATTCAAATGAAGGAGAAAATTCCACCCGCAATGCTAAGTAGTTGGATTATAATACCCAAATTTATGGCAAATTATTGTTTCATTTGGTCTTTTTAGTCTTTCTTTGATTGTTGTATAAGACGCGTAATGCGCTGAAGCATTTCATTGTAAATGCTTTATAAGCCAGCCAAAAAAAGACAAGAGAGACAGAAGAAAGGGCCAAATGAAATGCTTGGCTGACTATATCATAGATTTTGGGGGTCTCTCTCTTTTCTACCTTTGCTTTCGTCTGGTCAATAACATTTCCATTTCCATACCATTAACGCATAGTTTGTGACTCTTTTTGTTTTTGTTTTGGCCATGTTTGAGGGGCGCTGGTTATGTGATGCAAATTATGAATACCAAAGAGCAGATTTTTGATAAATTGCCTGGCCTTTGTCTTGGCCAGCAGTTGTTGGCGGTTGATAGTTGCATAAGATACGCTCAAATCGATAGATGCGCCAAGTTGATGATGGTTCAGTTATGAGGCAGATGAGGCAGCTGGAGGCAGCTGGAGGCTGCTGCTGCTGGAGAGTTCAGTGTCCAAATTGGCGACGCATAAAAATTGTATGTTGCCGCCCGCTGTTGCAAGTTCCAGTCTGCTTTGGTCACTGGCCTCTCTTGCTGCTGCGTGGCGGCGGCAGCGTTGTTGCACATTGCGTATGCAACGTTTGGCGCCGTTGCACTATAATTTTTGATCAGCAATATAACAAGCTATGGCTGCTGCTGCTGCTGCTGCTGCCGACGCCGACTAGTTTTCTATGATAGTAAAAGTATTTTATTTAAATATGCCGACAACGACGTCGCTGGCGACGCATGGAAATCACGTTTTTAACATCTCGTCTTAACATTGAGCCACAAAAAACTGTTGTTGTTGTTGCTGTTGTTGAAAACATAAACATCTCACAAGCTGGAGCCGAAAAACAAAACCGGATTGAACGAACGCGTCGCACACATTTTCACTTGCCGCACAAAATGACGTCAAGTCCAACATAAACAGATGGCAAACAACAGTTGGCGTCGCTGTCGACGCTAACGTCGCAGCCGCCACTTTCTTCTTTCGGCGGGGCATGAAATTGCACTGAGGTCAGATCAGACTATAAAGTGAACAGGGGGGATCGAGAGGTCGAATGCTGCACTGCACACCAGAACAAATTGCAGCAGCAACAGCAACATCAACAACAGCAACAACATATTGCTCACTTTACTCTTCAAATACCTCTCGAAGTTGAAGTTTGGTATTTAGGCGGTTTTTTGTTGTGTTCATACTGGCTGGCAACCGACAGCAACACATCAAACTATGGCATAAATTTCTCTTGGAAAAATTACTGTAAAATACCACTCAAAAAACAACAACAGAAACAGCATTGGAAAAGCATGGCCAAAGTAAAGTTAAGAAAAAGCAAAGAAGAGTCAAGACAAGAAAACAAGAAAAGAAAAGAAAAGTTCTCTCTCACTTTAGACTGAAAGTGGACGATGGTTGTTGTTGGTTGCAGCATCTGCGTCTGCCGCTTGAGTAGCCAAAGTCAACATTCAAGTGAGGTGACGCACTGTGGTTAAAAATGTAATTAATGAGAACTTAAAATTTTAATTAGGACAAGTTCCTTAACTTTTGCCATTCAAGTTAACCAGCGGTTCATTGTGAAGATGTACTTATATTAGACCTATAATAATATCTGAAGCTTCCAAAATAACCTGAATTTTTTAACTATTGGCCTTGCCCCACTGTGCATTTTCAGACAGCTTTTTGTGCCTAACAAATGCTCGCCTGACGATTCGATGCCTGTTTTCATTTCTAATGCGGTTGTTGTTGATGTTGCTGCTGTTGTTGCTGTTGTTATCGTTGCTGTTGCTGTCGTTCAGCAATAATTATGATCCATTAATTCTGGCGGCGGGCGGCGCCTTGTGCAATATTTTTAATGTAAAATCGATTTAATGGCGCTTCTCGCTTGAGGGCTCTACCCAAAAATAGACAAACTTGGGAAACGCAGCAGCAACAAGAGGCAGATGTTGCAGCAAGTATTGAAAGTGTCGAAAGTGGCTGCAACAACAGCAGCAAGACACAAACTGCGCTTAAGTTGTTGCTGTTGCTGGGATGTTTGGGCTGGAACTGGAACTGGGTAATTAACTTGTGAGCTAAACGGCCAAGTCATAATAATTATATGAAAGACAACAAGCCAAAGACAAGCAAAACGATAAAGAAGAAGAACAAAAGATGCAGCCGACTGTGGCCTGGACATGAGCGCACTCAGGCAACAAACAACAAACCAAAAAGACAAGATCATAAAATGTTAGATGCTAAAGCCCTTCTCTCTCTCTCTCCTCCCTTTAACCCAAAGCTTCCCTTTTTAAAGCCGTAAACCAAGCAGACCGCCTATTGTTCACCCTTTCAAGCCAATGCGGGTCTTTTGTTTTGGGCCAACTAGTTGTAGTTGTTGCTGTTGTTGTTGATGATCATGTGAAGTGAATGATCATGTCTTGTGTCTTGTGTCGCTTGTTGCAAATATCCGCGACACATCTGCCAATGACATTTTCGCTCTGTGCGCTGTGGCAAACGGAGCTTAAACAAAGTGACAAGAGCTGAACTAAAAGATACTCTATAATTCCACTCTTTTTACAAGTTTCACACTCTGTTAAAGTGATTTCTATGGTAGGTAATAATTAGGGAACTCAAATACCCCATTTTGCACATTTTGCGATTGCTTGCAGGGTATTGAAAATTATAAAACAACAGCGTATTTGGCCCGCGGGCTCATGCGCAACACGTCCGACATGGATCAGTCGCACTAACCGGAGTCGAAGCCGCAGTCAAAGTCGCAGTTGGAGCAGCAGCAGCAGCAGAGGCAGCACTTTGAGCCATTACACAAAAGCCGCTGGCGAATGCCAAAGTGTTTGCCGCACTTTGAGTAGGAACTGCCCTGAATACGGATTTCGCATTTGTGTATTTCTGTTTTTCTGTTGTTTTGTTTTTTAGCTGCTAATTTGTGCGCTTAGCTTTTGGTTTCTTTTGCCGGTTTGCGAAATGCGTCAAGTGCATGAAGAAGCGTTGCCAGGGACAAGAGGGTAAGAGTTAACAGTGAGGAGAGCCAAACGCTTTACTTGTTTGTCATGTCACACAGCTTGGAAGATCCGGGCATGTCAAGCAGCAGCAAAAGCAGTAGCAAAAAGCACGGGAAAAATGTATAAAACTAGCAAATGATTTGCGGTGATTTAAACTAGCTATAAAAAATGTGAATAAGCTAAAGAAAATTATAGCTATATATAAACAAAATATATGAATTAAATATATTGACCTTGTCCAGATGTAAGATATTTTTTAAGCACATGTATTCAGCAATCTTAAAGCTAGATAAAAATAATGCATGCTTTTTAATTAATCTCTTAAAATTCTGAGACATACACAAACGCAGAACTTTGAAAGCTAAATTGCAAAAAATTTAAAATAAATATTTCATACAGTAATTTATGATATTGCACTCTGTTATTAAGCTGTCAATAACTGATTATACTCAATAAATAATTAAAAAATCTCAAATCACTTCATTAGCTGTTAATTGCAATTGTTAAACCAAACAAAAAAAAAAAACTCATTGCTTTTATATGATATCATATGCTAGAGACAAACAGAGAACTTCCCTTAGCTGTAAATGGAGTGTGTGTAAAAATGGATATGTAAAAGGTTTTGTGAGCTCATCAGGGAAACGTGTCAGCAAACAGCACTAAATTAAGTAAAATACATACAACAACAATGAACATCATGGACATTTATATATATTTCAACACATGTGGCGCGTCGTATGATCGACGATGGTCGTGTCAACTGTAGATACACAGATGCAGATACAGATACAGATACAGAGTACCAGTAAATTCCCGTATTTCATATTCGTTTTACTTATTTTTTTGAAATGAAAGTGAGAGATTGATGGATGGTCCGGCAAGTTTTATGTATATTTATATGCGTCAGTTAATTGCCACTTTGTTGTTGTTGGTATTTTAATTTTTAGTTGCCAGTTTGACCTTTAGCATATTAATGATGTAGACCAGAAACAATAACAACAACAATTGCTTGCATTGTTGTATTACTGTTGTTGTCATGCAGACGCGCCCAGAACAAAGCGCAAAAATGCTTTTAAGATACACTCGATAGACAATGGCAAAACAATAATAGTTAGAGCGTTATTGATGTGGCTAATGCTAGTTAAATCAATCAAGGTTAATGCCTGCCTGGCTTCCATAAAAATCATGAACATGAACCAAAAAGTAAAACACAAACCGTACTGAATTAACTGAACTTTGTCTTTAATTAATGGCTAGCAACAATCCGCATTGATATCTTTCGAACTTCAGAATTTGCATCACTTTGCAATTATTTATGCAAATTGTGGCGGCGCACAGTGTGAAGCGAAAAGAAAAAGGAAATCAGAAAAGAATTCTCACGCTGTTATGCCAACGAACAGTTCCAAGAACAAGTTCGAGAGCCATTAGTTCAAAGTCGCCAGCCGGCTATCGATAGCAATGCTCGATTGATCGATTTCTGATATAGTCCCTCCTCACCCCATTACTAGCGCGTCAGGCACATTGCCCCCGGTTCTTGTTTGTTGTTGTTATTTTTGTTGCTGTTGTTGCTGCGGATGTTGCCGTGTCAACATTGGGCTGTGCTATGTGCTATGTATGTATGTGTGTGTAGTTCAGTTGGTGACTGGGGCTGCACTCCAGTTGTTTTCTATGTCACGCGCTTCACATACCCAAAAGCAAACAATAACAAAGCGTAGCGAATGAACGAACGAATGTTGGAAGTAAGTAAGTAAGTAGAGCTCTAAGAGCTATGACTCGTCTGGAATGTATGTATGTTTCTGAGTATATGTAACTAAAGTCGTATTTGCACTCATAACTGGACAGCTGACGTCACAAGGCCAACACTTAAGAACAGAGCATAGCGAAGCTATCATTTTTATTATTTTTCTTTCTTGGTGGTGTGCAAAATAAACAACAACATTCGACAAAGAATAACAAATTGAATAAAATCCCTAACTGCAAGAAGAGTTCGTAAATTAAAGCAGACTTAACTTTAATGAAGCTAAAGTACTTGTTAAAAGCGAAGTTATACTTAAGAAAATTTGTCCAACTTTATAAAAATCCAAACAATAAATAATATAAAATCTTAGATTTTGAAACTACCAAAGAAAATCTGCATGAATGTTATACATTATCTCTGAAAATTTTATCAAGATCGGTTGAAGATCACATGTATTCCATACTTCCATGTTAAGTAACTAATTATTTCTGTAAACTTCCTATAGTAAGACTTTCAATCTCATGTTTTAGGAATGAAAAATATTTAATAATTTTGAATCGCAGCTTAAAAGATTCCGAAAGAGTATTTTAAAACAAATAACTGTCAAATTTGACGGCTTAATTTTCAGATTTGATTTCTTTTGGGTTCTCACTCAGCAAACGTCGCAATTTGCTGCCCAATAAAGCGAAGGTTTTGTGGAGCGGAACACCCAGACAAAATAATGAAAAAAAATAAAATCAAAAAATAGCCGCACTAAGTAACAGTGTTCCCAAGATCTTTAAGGAGACCCAACCCACAACCCACGCCACAAGCTTTGCACTATCTTGTTGCTGTTGTTGTTGTTGTTGTTTGTGATATTGTTGTTTACAAAACCTTGGACGTGGACGTGTGGCGACCGCTCCAGCAACCGAACGTTGGCCCCTGGTTTGGATTTGTTGCTGTTGCTTGTGGTTGTTGGTGATGAGTGCCACTCCTAGCTTTTTGTGTGTGGATAAGATGAAAACAGAGACAACAACAACAACAGCAACAGCAACAACAATAACGAAAATACATCCGCGTATTGTTTGCGCAGGCTGCCTGCCTGCCTATCCCGGCCTCAGCAACAATTGCAGTTGCCACAAAACGTTAGGCGTTCGATAATTAACGGTTTATTGATAAAGGCAGACAAAATACAAAAGCAATGACGATCAGCAGGCCGATTATCACCAGCGCACATCAACAGCAACAACATCATGATGATGATCATTATCATTATCATGCGACGATGGTCATTTTGGTGCATTTTGTGGGCGTTTTACCAGCAATGAACAAAAAAAAAAAACTTTGCCATAAACATAATTCTCTGTGCGGCAGCAACAACAACAACAGCAACAAAAGCAAAAGCGTGAAATTGTTTTTGCCTCCATGGCAGCCATGACATTCGAGCTGCACCCCACTTTACACTACCCTCCCCACTCTTTCACCCTCCCTGACCCTCTCCCTCTGTGTTGAATGGCCCTAAATAGTTGCTGCTCGCTGAGTCAAAGCAACTTTTTTTTTTATGTGTACAACGAACCCGCAGCAGCAGCAGCAGCAACAACAACAGCGGCATTTTTTTTAATAACAATTATAATAAAGCAGCAACAACACGTTGCACTTGTTGCACTTTTGAGGATGGTTGCTGTGGCAGGAAGCAGCTTGGCTTTTTTGTCGTCGCCACCCAAAATTGGTTACACATTTGGCATTCATTTGGCTGGCTTGATGTTGCTCGCGTGAGCAGCAGCAGCAGCAGCAACGTCGAATGCCAAGAGCAATGCAAGAGAGGCAAAAATAAACGCAATTAACAACTCGCAACAGCAACAGCAGCAACAACAACAAACAACAAATCAAAAAACGAGATCAAGATTTGGCTTTGATTGCATTTTCAAGGTTGTTGTTGCGGTTGTTGCTGTTGCATTGCCCAAATTGGCGCGCTGCAATTAAAAACGGCTACATACATGGCTTGCTTTATTTTTTTCTTAGCTAGGAAATGTTGCGAGCAACGCAAAATTGTATGCCCCAAATTGCGCAGCGGTTCAGCGCCAACAAATGACGTCAGACGCGCTGTCGCTATTTAAAGTTTTGCATAATATACACAAGCACACACACATTAACAATTGGCCAGTTGTCGTCTAGACTCTAGACTTTTGCCATTTGCACGCTTCACTAATGATTACCTAAAGCCCAAGTTGTGGCACAAATGCGCCATCTAGCAGACTCCAGCTGAAACTTTTTGGAGATCAATCACTTGAAAACTGAACGCGTTTTAATTTTTGATGGTTTTTTTCGTGTTAAAAATAAATCAACTGAGCGAAAATCCGTTGCTTTTCATTGAACAGAACCGAACTAAATGAGACAACG
Source organism: Scaptomyza hsui (assembly GCA_018152825.1). NCBI lineage: Eukaryota > Metazoa > Arthropoda > Insecta > Diptera > Drosophilidae > Scaptomyza > Scaptomyza hsui. The sequence continues at coordinate 6,548,450 of JAECXO010000002.1, forward strand.
GGTCCAAAAAAGATAAACAAAAATGAGAAACGTAAAATTTGGCTGCTCATCAAATGAAAATGTGCGCAAATAAATTTTGAGCATATGACAAACGGGAAGAGAAAGAGCATTTTGCTTTACATAAATAACGAACTGGGAATGCCCTTGCTAAGGAATTTTAATACAATTGTTTTTGGAGCGTTAATAATGGGAGTTTCTTTAAGAACAAATAAATGTGGGAAATATTTAACAATGCCCTAAAGTTATTATATACAATTCAATGATAAATGGCAACTTTAAGGCATTGTAATATGACACGATATGTATACTATATAAATAAAGTTAATTACAGATTTGAGAAATTAACATTTTTATAGTTTTTTATCGTAATTAATAATATAAAACAGACATGTAATCAACACATATTTAGTTTCCTTCATATTTCAAGCTGATAAACATTTCCTACACTTAATTATTTGTTTTGTGAAATATTCTTTGATTAGCATGACAAGTTTTATGATACTTTTAAAACATTTTTCATGGCTTTTCATACTTAGATCTAAGAAGATAAATATTATTCTATTCTAGCTAGCATATTTTGTATTCGCTCAGTGTATTTGCCTTCAAAATTTGCTGCATCATAAGAAAAACGTAATAAATGTTGCAATGCAATGTTACCCCAAAATGAATCTATTAAGTACATTCATTTACGAATACAAAAATAAACTTTTGGCAAGGGCATGTGAACGTAAATTATACAAAAGAAACAAGAATCAAGAGGAGAACAATAAATAAAGAAATAGAATGTTTGAATGCGATAAGCACTGACAGAGTTCCCTTATCATAACTCAATTAAGTCAGGCAGAAGTGAAATCGATTTGGCTTAAATATGCCTCTGCTGTCGCTCTACACACACAAATCATGGCTGAGAGATTTAAGTTTGGCTAAAAATAAATGGCATAATTCGAGCTGCAGCACAAAGTATAATGGGATGATGATGACAACAACATGCAGCGGATTGTCAGGCCAACAAGCAAAGTGGCGCCGTAGTGTTCCATTTAGACGGGAAAAATTTCGGGACAACTGCTGATTAGCCAACAAATTAGACGCATGCCTGACATATTGGCTTTTATAAATGTTGGGTCTTGTCTGATTTATGCACTGCGGCTGACCCAAAAAGATGTAAATATATACACATATATAAATTGTTCAACAGCAACAACAGCACAACAAGAAGAAGGAATGTGGCTGTTGCTTCTGTTAAAGTTGTTAAAGTTGTTGTTGCTGCTGCTTTTCATTTTATTTATGGCCAGCGCTTTGGTGTACTGTGGAATGTTTTGCTTAGCTTTGCATTTCATTTCGGCGGCAATTGCAAATTGGCTGCACCATAAAAGAAATAACCAAAGAAGTAAGAGTGATTTTGCAGAGAGCGCTGAATACCCTGTAAGCGACATCTAGCGGCAAGCAGGTGAGAGAGTTTAGTGTACAACTTTTTCAATATGTAAAAGAAAGAATCGATACTTAAACTAACTTACCATCGATACTAAAATTTAATGTGTTGTTTGATTTAATGCTGCCAGACAGATGAAAGTACAAATACCTATTTACTTTTGTCTTTAGCTTTTAAATGACTACAGGGTATACTAACAAAAAACACAAAAGCGAGTGGAAAGAAAAAATCAATTGCAAATTGGCGTTGACTGTTTGGGACTGGATTTGCAGCAGCAGCATTCTGATTGAAAATTGCTCATGCCCAGTTGTTGTTTTCCCTGAAGAACGTGATGCAAACAAAAGCACAGTCAAAGCCGCAGTTGCAGTTGCATTTGCAGCAGGATGCGTCGCTGCTTAGCTGTTGCATATTTGTGGTCAGCCTTTTGTGGGCTGTGGGGACCTCTTGTTGGTTTGCCGGGTAATTCGTCATGCGATCGAGAATAACAACAGCTCACAAGAGCTAACAACAACAGCCTACAGTGAACAGCAAATAAAAAGCAATATACGCCGCTTAGTTGGCGCTTTTTACTTTGTTGTATTATGCAGTCAGGCCTGGCATACAGCCAGTCAGTCAGTCAGTTAGTTAGTCAGTCAGACAGGCTATTGTAATGCATTGGGAACAACGTGAGCTGGCTCTTGGCTCTTGACTCTTTTGGCTTTGGCTCCAGACTGTCGGCCTTGAGCTGTCGCTGGCCACGTACGCAAAGCAAAATGTGCAACGAGAGTCGGACGCGAACTTGCACGCATAATAATGATCTCCAAACAACAGAAAGAAGAAAAAAACTATAGTAGTATATGTATATGTAACTAAGAGCATGCAAAAAGTGCAAGCAAAGTGTTCGCATTGATTGCATTTCATTTGCATTGTGAGAATCAATCACGACGTTAACTTCACAGAGTCGCAGCAGAGTTAAAAAGTCGCAGACGCTCGTTTGTTGTCTTTTTTCTGTTGTCTAGTCGGCGAGTCATTTATTAGTTATTAACGTGGCTAAGTGCATGTGATCATACACATTTATTTTCTGTGTACACATACTTAAAACATGCAATTGCCATCATTGCAATTGCAATTGCAATTGCCAGGCAACAACAACAACAGCAACAATAACACGACAATCATATTATGATTGAGCACAAGGCAGACGACGCGTCGACTTGTTGACAATCATTGGACGGCATTGGCCATTCTATATATCTTATAAATACATAGATACATACGTATTTGTATCTATTACACACATACATAGAAACTGTTGTTGCAGCTGGCTTTGCATTTCAATTGTGACCGTGTGGTGCTTTCGTTTTCATTTGACGCTTTTCACCACGCCACCGAGTGCTAATCGAATAGCCCAACAAATGGCGCTGATTAGCCAAAAGGGAGCTGTGGGGAGGAGAGGGGAGGGGTGCGGTATGGGGGGAGTACGGCAAGCCTGGCTCGTTAGGCCTTTGTTGCAGCTGCTTTCATTTTCAGCCTGACGGCAGCGGCGGCGGCTTTCACGCCCAATTCGGCATGCGTGCGCGTTAGCTGCATTTTGTAGCCTCATCTGTAACTCTGCCACAGACAAAATAAATGACTGGAAATATTTGGGAATTTTCTTTTAACAAATTTTTTAAAGTTGTTAGTGATGCCAAAAGTAAGTAAATGAAATTTGATAAACAGAAAAGTTATTTTCCTAAGCATGAAAATTTAAATTGTATACTTAATGTTCTATAAAACTAGAAACAAATATTGAAAGTCAATCAATGATTTCTAAAATAGCTAAAACACTTTAAAAATAGTGCTTAGAACCTTATTTTATAAACTATAAGATACTTTGAGCTACGTTAGGCTTGTTAAATTTGAAATCCGATTATATTCCTCGAAGCTTTGGTTTATTACTTTACATTATCGAATATTTTAATACATATTTTCTTCCTTTTTTTTTTTAGTGCTTTATCTGCGTCTAAGCTGGGACATTAGTCCTCAATTGGCTGCAGTTATAAACAAAAACAAAATCAAACTGTGGCATCTGCTGCCACTTTGCCTGCCCATTGTTTGAATGAAAACGAAAGTGAAAGCATTTAGTATGCATAATGCACAAGACTTTATATATATATGTATATATCCACTATCTTTATGCACGCCGACTGGCAATGAGACACAAATTTTTTTTTGTTGGCAGACAACATTTTCAAAGTCAGCTCACATTTAACGACTTTCAAAATAGACGCGCAATTGTCACAAAATCAAATTTGACACTCTGTCGCGTTTCCCAGGCTCGAAAATTGACTCGAAATGGAAGCGATCGTGTTTTTTGATTTCTGGTGTCAATTTAAGTAATAAAATGAAATTGCTTTTTAAGTTTTAAGTGTTTGTGTGTGTGTGTGCGCGTTGCTTTTGTAATGTTTAATGTGAAGTCCATTAAGTGCTGAAGAACTTTCGGCATCATCATTCGTGGGTGTCACTAATTGAATTTCCACTCAGCTGAGTCCGTTGAGCGCCTAACGGCACTTTATGGCCCAATATTTGTTGAACTTGTTCTCAATGTTCAAACCATCTCACGTAGTACAAATAAAATATTTCATTTTACATTGCGCAACGCAATTTCATCAGCTACCAAAATTTATGCAAAACTCTTTGGGTGCCTTCTGGTTTCTGGGTTCCAAAGAATAATTGCAGGCACGTAGTTTGAGAATTCTCCACGTCAGTGAGCAAAAAGTCCAAGTTCATTGACAGTCGTCAGAGTGTCGCGTTTACATCTTTGTCTGCCACGCCCGATTGCCAATTGCCGTTGCCGTTGCGTTTTTGCGGTTATCGACTTGGTCATTAGCTTTGGCCATAGCCCACCAAAGAGTCTCTCCGGCGGACATGCAAAAATATCGTGACCAAAACAAAGGCGCACAACAATAAGCCAAAACAACAAATGACGAATACCGAAAAGTACACAAAACATTGCATGAATTTAAGTTATTTGCTTTTTTTAATGGCGACCACGGAAACCAATGGGAGGGGGAAAAAACCCCAACGGCTCAAATTAAATTAAAAACCCTTGAGTACATTAAAATTGCAATTGTTTTTATTATTTACATTTTGTGACCCAATCTTAACAAACAATGAAAACTGCATATTACTACACTTGGGTGTCAGTTAGATAAGCATTTGTAACTCTGGTGTGTTTAATTTTTAAGCTACTGAATAATATAAGAGTCTTTTATTATGGTTAGAAAAAGCAAATTGATAACCCTAACACCACGATGGACTTTAATAACACTACCAGGAAAACTAGATAAGAGTCTTACATTTATGTGTGTTAAGTTTTAAACCTGCTGACCTGTTCGGTTCCAAATGATAACAATAACAAAAGAGTAGACTTTGCTTAAATTTGTTTAACTGATAACTCTTACACGAAGCTAACGGAAAAAAGACCAGCTAAGTAAATCTTTTAAATCAAATAACTCGCCAAGCATGAACATTTTAAAAGTAACTGTAATTTAATTAATTTGTTGTATAACATTTGTTTATGTAAAGTTATCAAATTGAATTGCAACAAAATTTACACAGCCATTTTGCATTAGATAAATCCAAATCATTTTTGCTGATCTCCTAAGCCAAGACTTGCCCAATTGCTAATGGAAGCCCCCCATTCAATTACATGCTATTTCATGAGCATTACAAAGAGCAAAAAACAAAAACCTTCCCAGGCTACTGTGAAATGTTGTTGCGTTTAAAACGCCAAACATATACTCTAGTATACGTAAATAAATGTTAATTGCATTACATTTTGGTCAAAAGCTAAAAAAAAAGTAAAGTAAATTAGGCAAACAATTTAAACATGCGCTTGCGCCGGGAAACCCAGTTATAGCCACAGCCTTAGCCAAGTGCTGCTCTGATTTTAATTTGGGTTTTTGGCTTGTTTTTTGGGTCGTCGTCGTTTTTTTTTTTTTTTTTTGCGCATGTTTTGATTTTTATCAGCTGGGTGGGCTGGTTGGTTGGCTCCGGCTGCCCAAAGGTTTTCATTTGCTGTTGCACGTCATGACGCGCCTGACCCACTAAAAAGCACAAAATCGTTGTCGTTTTTTACTTGTATGTATTTTGTTTTTTATGTCAAAGCAATTTTCGTGCTTGGCACAAGACACAAGACAAAACCAAACCCAGACCCAGACCCAAGGCAGATGCCACCGATCCGATCCGATCGATTTATGTTTCCACAGTAGCTCGCGTCTTTCAGAGCCAAAGCAGGAAGCCAAACTTATTTACCTTTTGGCCACTTTTCAGCTCATAATTATTATTAATATTTTTATGTGTATGTGTATGTGTGTGAATCGTCTGAGCCCGCAGCAGCAACGTTTTTTTTTTTTTTTTTATAGACATTGTTATTGCTCGTGCGAGAAATTTTCGTGTTACAAAGTTAATTTGTGAAATTTTCAGTTTTTCAGATTTCTTAATGATTTGCGTGGCTCGTGCACAACTCTGGGAGCGGACTAAAGGGGGGATTTGAGTTGGGGGAGCCCGGCCCGGCTGAAAGGAAGTTGCGCGCCATTGCCAGAGGTTACTGGAGCGTTTAGCTTCGTTTCTTCATTAATTTCGCAGCAGCTAATTGAAATTTGCTTTTCGTTAAGTATTTGTTTGTGTTTGTGTTTTTTTTTTTCGCCTCAAACGGTTCTCATTTTCAAGATGAAATGACCTTGTCACTCTTGGCCAGCTAAATAACGCAATAAATACTGTTGTTGTTGTTGTCGCAAGCACCTCTAGTGTTAATGTTCTGATGATGCCCGCACCTGTGGCTTCTTTCAGCTTCTTTTTTGCTTGCTGAACTGCACCTTTTGTTTCCGTTTGTCGCTGCTTCTTCTTGACTTGTTGCTACATTTGTTTAACTTTTGCGGTACTTTGTCAGCCCGCTCGACTTGAACTTGCCGCTGCTTTTGTTGGAGTTGGTGTTGCTGGAGGCCATGACTTGGGCCCGCAACTTTATCTATCCACATAATTCTGTAGAATGTAAACCGTTGTTGTAATTACAATCTACAACCACAGCGACATGCTCATATGGCTTAGTAGCAGAGCATATAAGCTATGTCGATCCACATGTTACCACACTTATTATCATTAAGCATATATTTGTTCTGGGCATAAGAATTAGAATTTCAAGGGAAGTTACAGCATTTGAAATCTTATATCTCTAAAGTTGTAAAAATGCTTCTTAGATAAATGTGTAGGTGTTTGGAAATGGAGCCATAAAAATTAAGAAATTTTTTATGTTTTTACTTTTATGGTTTCGATTCTAAAGATTTTTACAATATTCGCAACTTTCCGTGTGAAGAATTTCTTATGGAATCATAAAATAGAAACTTAAAAAACCTGAGAAGCGCGTTTCTTAAAACTTAAATTCTTAAGTGATTTTAAAATCAATCTTTTCCTACAACAAACCATTATATTCACAGACAATTTCATATAAAGAAGACTTTAGAAATCTTCTTCAACACCTTTTTGTAGTGTATTCATTTATTTTCTTCATAAAAAAAATTTCTGAATTGCTTTTGTCGCTGCACTCATTTAACTTCATTTGGCTTTTTGTTTTAGAATATGCATGAATAATGCCCGCGTATTCCCCGGGCTATTGTACAGATACAGATACAGACTTGATGGTTCGCTGACTGCCTGTCTCTTGTTCTGTCCGTCCGTCTGTCTGTTTGTAACGAGCGCTATTCTGCCGCTCACTTTCAGATAAAGTTGGGAAAGTAACAGCGTAGTACAAAAAAAAATAAAAATATATAGCACAAAAAACAAATTAAACAATTGGAATGCAATGATATATAGAGTAGGAACGATGTGGGTAGAGAGCTCTTTTGTGTTCTACTTTGTTTGCACTTGGGGTTCAGTTCAGCTTGGCTTAACTGGTGGAGAGTTCACCTGTGGGGTTCTACCTGGTGCGTGCGTCAACGATAATGCACAAAGCTTCTGGCTCCATTTGCATATCGTGTACAATGGATAAACCAGAACTTAACACGTATGTATCCCCAGTGAAATGGGGAAGTCGAAGTGGGAGGTCGGTGGGGGGTAGACTCATTAGAGGGCTTAAACTTATTGCTCGCCAGCATGCTGGGCAAGTTTCACGTTTATTTTGTGTGTGTGTGTGTTTTGTTGATTTTATGACTCTTCCATCTAATTATCATAATAGAGAACTGGCACAACAACAACAACAAACTCGCTATTGATTGATTGATGAATTGAAACAGCTATATAATCAGCTATAAAACAGGGGCTCAACAATAACAACAACAACAACAGAAACAGAAAATGCTGTGATCAACAAAAGGCATGTTTAACAAATTCTTGATTACATTTTTAGCAGTCTAATGAACTCTGTTATTTAACAGCATGTTTATTTACACCAAGAGAATTGAAAATTGTGAATGAAAACAGGAAACTCAAAATGAATATTCAAATTTTAAATTAAAATCTTATCTTTTATATTGACCAAAATATCAGCTGCACTTTGGTTTTAATTATACAAAATTGCAATTTCCGTTGTGAAAAATTCCATAAAATAATTTATATTTTTTATTTACTTAGCAGTATATGAAACGTTTAAGCGAACATATTTAAATGAAGCGTTTCAATTGTCAATTTGTCAGCGTTGATTAAAGAAATGGAATTTTTATACATTTTAATTAAGATTGAATTATTGTCGCGTGTTGACGGCATATTAAAAATATTGTATTTTATTATTGTTGCTGTATAGCAATTGAAATGCATGTTAATTTGTATTTATTCAAGTGTTGAATGTTTTTTTTGGCATGCCAAACAAAAATAACCCAAAAAACAGACAGAGAAAGGAAGAAAAAACGAAAAAACCCGTTTATATTTATAAAACATATCTAGAGAACAATCAATTATTGTATTTAGAGCAACGGCAAAAGGCGCTAATTGAAAACTCTTAAAATTTGGCGCCAGTGTTTTCCTCATTTCGTTAAACCTGTACAGGCGGAAGGGGCATTTTTTTTTCCATTAAATGTCATCCCTATTACGAAAAGTTTCCACATTGATTCGATTGGCAATGAAAAACGTTTGTGGGCACAATAAACGTTTATTGTTTGATTTGTTTAGTGGCCGACACAACAACAACAATAATAATAATAAACATTGTAAGCCCTACAAAAACAAATGCCCGAAGGCACACACAAATCAAATCAATTCCGAATAGTGAATAGTCGAAGGTCAGAGCAATTTCTGTTCCAGATACAAATGGTACTCGTCGTAAACCAAAATTCTAGTGCCACACAAAACTGATTTTTACATAGCACAGCAATTTCTTAGTTTATTTTTTAATGGGTGCTCTGCGTTATTGTAAACTTTATGCCCTTTCCAAGGGTAAATTAAAAAAAAATCTGTTATACAAATAAAATCCCATTATTACAAAGCAACAATCTTTATACATTAAGTTTTGATTTTTGAACAAAATTTTATAGTACTCTCACAAAATTTACTAACAAGAGTATTTGGTATTCGATAATCTCACTTAGAAGCTTTGCATTCTTGATTCTTTTTTTTTTTAGTCTTTTATTGATTATTTGTTTATGCTGCGATGAAATTTTGTGGTTCGTTAACATTTCTCCACAACTAGCAAATTCTTTTGCCCATTCGCTCATTTTATTTATGTCGAAATTCGTGCAAAGCCTCAATAAAATGAAAAACATAACAACATCAACAAAAAAACTAAACACAAAAGCATTTTTTTGGTCAGCGACGAATTTTTTTGTATACGCAAACAAATTCATTCGCTTTGAAGTATTTAGCCATTTGTGGGGTGTGGGGTAAGATACATTAGCTGACAAACCGTAAACGATCTAATTGCAGTAGGCGATGAGTAATTGAGATGTGACTTTGCTGATTTCAGCTTAAATTGCTTAGTTAGACCGTTTTGCATGCAAGGGGAAATTATTGGGAAATTTAACAAAACTACCTGCATTCGTCATAGCACGCAGCTTTTGACAGCCAAGCGCATCAAATAGTTTGAATAGCAGGTTTTTATGTGTTTGGCATGGCACGAGGGTGATTTTATTTGACTCTGCTAAGGGTGAGGATGAGGTTAGGGGTGTGTCAGTGCATTAACAGTTGCATGACGTCGTCAAGGGTGACACAGGGCCATACCAGAACCGGTTTCAGCCAGTTGATGGCCGCCAAACAAAGGCAACCATTGTTTGATGGCAAAAGCAAAAATCGATAAGATCTGCAATATGCTGATAATATGATAGAAAATGATTAAAACCAGACATATGTGTGAGCACATACATACAAATGTCTAACTGTCAGGCATGTCAGCAGATCACTGGGAATTTTTAAGGGTATTCATTTGCATTGTTGGCGCGTGTCTCGAAAGCAAGAGAGAAGGAAAGAGGGAAAGAGAGACAGCAGAAAAAGGTTTTAGTTTTTAACACGCTGCCATTTTGATTGTCAGGCAGGAAACGTGCCGCAAACGTTTCGTTTTTTGCACCTGCCGCCTACACTGGAACAGGGAATTTTTTTAATTGGAAGCAGACTGAGCGCAAGTGGCATGCAACAAGAGAGGCGGCTGCTGCTGCCACCGCTTGAGTTAAAGATCAGTTTTGTACAACAGCTGTTAACAGTTATTAGCAGCTGTTTATGTGTGTGTGTGTGTGTGTGTGTGTGTGTGTGTGAGAGTGTGTTAACCGGAGCCAACTGTCGTCATTAGCGAGTCTAGAGTCTCGGCATTGAGTATGCTAAATATGGTCACACTAAAGTTAGCCGACAACAACACACAAGCACAAAAAAACTAGTGCAATTACACTCACACAGATACACGTTTCGAGATTATATCTTGAGAAACTGTTGCTTTTGCTTATTAGAGACTTTTCATTTTCACTGCGCCCAGTTTAAGTTAATTAATTGGCTTAGAATTTCCTGGTTTAAACAACTTAATTAAGAGTTAATTACACTGGCATTAAATATTTCTTATTTAGTTTATCACATTATTTACCTTCTAATGCGAAATCTGCCGCCGAATACCATTTTCAGCTGATGCACGGTATCCAATATTGTGAAATCCAATTTGAGCGACAACAAAGGCCTACAAATCACAACAACAACTGCTAAAAAAAAAGCAACAACAACCAAAACGTGTTGCCTGCTTCTTCTTTTTCTTCTTTGCTTGTGCTTGTATTTGTTGTTGTTTTTTTTTTTTTTATTTACTGTAATTCACTGTCGTTATTTGTGCAAATTAAATGCAACTTTTGGTGTGCGGTTTTTGTTGTTGGCATAACATTTGAACCTGGCGTCGAACTTCCTTGTTCACATTGGACGACACTTTATTTTCATTCCTTTTTTTGTTTTAGGGGTTTGCACACATTTGTGTGGTTTTGCAAAGGGGGGCGAGCAGGCGGTGGGCGTGAATTATTCGTTTAGAGTGCGCGACAATTGCAATTGATTTACACGTATGCAAAAGAGGCGAAAGTTGAACATGTTTTTTTTTTTTGCCTATGACAAATTCGTTTGCATTGCGTTTCGATCTTCCAGTGCGTGCGGCAGAGTGTGGGGGTGAGTAGTGAGGAGAATTAATATTTGCACACGCGACGTAGTCGTTGTTTTGGTCGTTGTCGTTGTCAACGCTATAAAGCTGCGCGTACGTCTGCACGCGTCAGCGGTTTTCACTCGTTTGAAGTTGCGGCCACAACTGGCAGACAGCGGCGCACCACAATGGAGCAGCCGGCAAACGTGTGAGAGAGAGGGAGCGCCAATAAGAGAGAGCGAGCTGCGGACTGAGAGCATGCGCAAGCGTGACAAGAGTCAGCTCAAACAGAGCCAAAAAAAGTGAGAGTGTATTGGTAAACATGAACAGCAGTTTCGAGTTTTGTTTGCCGTTGTTCGGCTTTGGCTCTCCTGCTGTTCGCTCTCAGGTGTAACAACATTTGAGTGATCTCAGCTGAGCTGAGGCCACGATTGACACAAATAGAACAGCGCTGGGCTGTGAGTGAGTGAGATTGCACTGCACAAAATTGAGTGGTTGAATAGCGGAAGAAAGGAATTCAATGTTAAATTGAGTGTTATTTGTGAATATTATTATTTATTTGGGTTATGTTATTTTAATCAATATACCTTTGCTAATTTAATGCGTATTTTTTATTAATATCATTCGTCATTATTTTTGTTTTGGCTTTTAACTAATCTTGCTGCGGTTCGATGACTGGGTTGACTCAAATGCGGGTTAATGGTCAGGTTTTTCTGGTGTATTCATATTTATCAGCACCTTTGTAGTAAGTAAAATACAGATTGTAGGCGCTAATCGTTTAACAAGCGACTTTTGGTCAACTGAGTCATTTCTACAATTTGACTCAGCACTAGGTAACCATTTTGCAGCATACTTTTATGAGCAGATTTTTATTTATTCTGCGCGGTTGAAAGTATGCAATGTTTTTTTTTTATATCTTGAGTTGCTAAAAATAATGGCATATAATTTAATGATGCAGTACACATACTTTTGTGAAGGATAAACCAAAACCATAAGATTCTTTAATAATCTCATCTAGCCAATTAACCCTCGGTCACAACAAAGCTATTTATTTGGAAGCCATAAGTAGAATATCGTTATGAAAACTAACAAAACAATTGCGTATGCCATGACAGTGAACATAAATAAGAAGGCGCAGCGAAATACAAAAGCGAAAACGAAAACACTGAAATGAGATAAACTTGGCGTTGACCATAAAATAAATGTTGCATTAAATGCAATCGCCTTTTGTGTGTGTGCGAATTTTGCGCAATATTCTGAGGCAAAGTTCAATCGATCATTGCTGTCGATATTTAGCCGGCGATAGCGCCAAAAATTATGGCAAGCACTTTGTTAAATGTTGCTCACGATGCCGCGGCTTCGTTTTCATTGTTGTAAGTTTCCATTTCTTGTCGTTGTTGTTGTTGTTGTGGTGGTAATCATGGCGACTGCATCGCGTCTGTCGCGCGACTGTCTCGCAAATTGAATTGTCTTGAAGTTATTTTGTCTGGCAAAGAGCAGGCGGCAAGGCAAACGCGGCGCATGAGTGATTTATTTCGCATACGCCGCGTGTGCGCAATCGAGCTGGCAGTTAATTTGAAAATAATACGCTAGTTGGCCTGCGAGTTGGCCAGTTTTGGCTAAAGAAGGCTTTAGTGTGTTAGTGTTAGTGTTTTTGCCAAATTGCCTGCACAAATTAATTCAAATAGTTTATGGCCGACGGCTGTGCAGAGGCGATAATTAGCGCCTGTCGAGAACACATGGCCCCCAACAACAACACACAGCAACAAAAACAAAAGTGTGACACACCTCCAAGTCTCCCCGAAACTGACAGTGGCCGTAGGTGTTGGCCAATTAATGACCGCAAAAGCGAGCCAAAAAAAAAAATAAAATACTGGCTGTCAGGCAATGCAGTGATTACAGTCAAACTTCTCTAACTCGAACTTACACCTAAAACTGTCGACATTTTCGACACCTTCCAAACAATTTGTGTGGCAATAGCGATTGGAAGGCAAACAAAAAAATGCTATGCAATTATGGGAACTGGGATTTTTGTTCTTATTTAGAATGAAAATTCTAATTATGTGTTTGAAAAGGAATTTATTTTTTAATCGTTAAATAAAGAAACTTTTAAATATTAGCAGGGCATCGCTTAGATCTTGGATATTATAGTATTTAACTAGCTTTGGTAAAAGTTCTATAATACAAAAGTTCAATAATTTCTATTCAGCAAATGGTCTTCGTTTAATGTAAAGATGTTCGACTGTAGTTCATATACTTTCCTCATTAGTGTACAGGTGGTGGCAGTTTTAATGAATGCTTGGGAGGAAATGCTGTTTGCCCTTTGCTCCAATTTCTGCACGGAGACGACAGGCAGCCTCCCCAAAAACAAAAACAAAAAACGAGAAGAAAAAAAAACTTTCAAAATGCAAATTAGACACGTTTAAAAACGGTTGAACGGCATTTGAACCCGTGATACGGGAGAGAGACAAGCCCCAAAAAAAAATACAAAAATTGGAAAAAACTTGCCACAAATTGTGTCAATATTTGTCTCGTGCTGGATGTGCTGCAACAAATCGTGCCGCAAAGGTCTGCACCGGTGTCAGAGACACAGCAACAGCAACAACAACAACAACAAAAACATGACAGGCCACAGAAATTATTGAGCATGCCACAAAAGCAACAACAACAACAACAACTAGTTGCTCCACTTGGAAGTTGAACTGCTGGCTGGCTGGCTGGTTATCTAATGCCCGCACCCAGCCTCTCTCAATACAGTGGGTGCAAAAACTATGCGAACGAGCGCGCTAATGAACCCAACAAACCGTTCATCTATCAATGTCACAGCCATAGCCAAAAGCAACTGCAGAAAGAATAAAACCTTTTGTATTTTGGGCAGCCCCTTTCAAGATAAATTTCAATTTTCGATTTCGATTACGTTTACGATTTCAATTCGCTTTGCTTTTACAGCACAATCAGAACAAAGAATATGAAAAAGACAAAATAAAGCTACGCCGCAGGAACCGTAAATTGTTGACACATTTTTGAAATACTCTTGCGAAGGGAGGGTATAACAGTTTTGTAGAGAAGATGGGTATTAAATGAAATATTATTGAAGCAGATGAGAAAATATCAATTAAGATAAGAAAGCATAAAAGCTTGCTTTGACAACATGTACAAGTTCAGAAGCTTGTATCCGTAGAAGATCAGAACATTGGAAAATATCTGTTTATATTTTAATTTTGTATTTATCAAAGTTCTATAATTTTAAGGCGTATATAAAGCAAGTATTCATGTGAAAGCTTAAGCAAAAGCTTGCAAAATTCTCATTACCACACTTCCTATTGCAAGTGTATACAATCTTCGACTTGCTGTAAGATAACAATTCCTTCTTGTTGTCGCTTTTGTTGTTGTTGGCTCAGGTGCGCCGTAAGCCAATTGGCGATCAGAGATTTGGCGATTGCTCTTTTTTTTGGGGGGATTGGAGGGGAAAAGTATTGTAAACTATTGGTTGACTGTTTGGTTGTTATACTATTATTGGGTCACCCCCACAATGGCCACCTTAAAAGCGAAAGTCCGCAGTCGACACTCGATTTGCTTGATACGCTTGATTTGCTTGATTTATATACGAGTAGTATGTTGTGCCGTGTGTTTCATAATCCAATTAGACGCAAGGCGCACAGCTGCTCAGTGAGCATTAGGCGACAGCTGATTGACGGCCAGCAGTTGGCCCAAAGGAAGCGGCTTATTAGCCAGTCAGTGGTGCTCTCTGGTGCTTGGAATGGTGGTGGCTACTGTGCCACGCACCACATTGAAAGTTAATTGGATTTGATAAGGTCAAGAACAATGCGGCAATTGTGAGTAAGAGGCGCGTCATGGCTACAGCTAAAGCGATTTTAGCTTTAATCCGATGTTGCAAAAACGAAACATTAATGTTTTCCAGCTAATTTCAAGGTGGAATGCGAGCAGAGTTATTTTGGGTATCATGGGATTAATTTGGTAATGGATTAAATTAACTGAATTGCGTGTTATAAATATGTTTCTAAATTAGAGTATTCAAATTAAAAGCGCCAATGACAAGAAAGGTTTTTAACACAAAAAATTTAGCTATAAATCAGGAAATATATTAGCTTAAATTTTCAACTCAAATCAAAAGTGTTTAACTTCTCCATAACCTAACTTTAATATCCCCAAAATTAAACCACTTTTTAGCCGCAATTACTCGCTAAATTTACCGCCTTGTCTAATGCCAAACCGCAAAACACTTTTACGCTTGCGAATTAAATCATAAATTTGCAAATTCAAAAGTAGCAAATCAAAAAAATAAACGCAACGCAACAAAGTAAAAAAAAATAAATTTGCAACTGCTTAACGGGGCGTATGATTGATGTACAAATTGTGTGTGCTGCACTCACCGTTTCTGCTGATTGCTCTCCAGATTGCTGGCTATAACGCTGTCAGCGAGCGTGGGTCGAGCGCGCGGCAACAGCGGCGGTGGTGCAACGCTTGCAACAACGCTCTCCAGGATGGGCGGCGGATTGTGCGGACGCTTGCGGCTGTTGGTGGGCAGATTTGTGGGCTTAACGGCGCCATTCGACAGTGCTGGCGGCTTGTGGGGCAGCTAAACGGCGAGGGGTGCATAAGAAACAAAAGAAGATTGGGATGAGTGAAAAGAGTTAAGTTGGTGGAACTAAAGTAATCAAAGATTGAATACAATTTAAATATAGAAAAATCTTAAAAACTCAAAATTTTTTATAAATCCTTAAAAAAAAAAAAAAATACCAACTTCAAACTAAAAATAAGACTTATATGGTTTCTATTGTATGCCATTGTCAGAACTGGACAAAATTTAAATGGGACAACACGAGATGCACCAGCTTTTATAAAAAAAATAAGGATCATCAAATAGTTCTGTGGTAACAAACAGAAAAATAAATATACAACCTACTCCGATTTTGAAGTCGTTTAAAAATATCTCAATATGATCATTATTTTTTTTTGATTATTTTTAGCTCTTTGAGTTTGTTCGAACAATGTTCCCTAACAATATAACAATACCCCTTTAGATTGAAAACACACCTGCCGCAAACTCGTTGGCTTTTTGGGCACCTGCGGCGGCACCTTTGGCGCCAGCGCCAGCGTTGGCGTTGCAGTTGCCGATGTTGCCGCTGCCACAGCGTAGGCTGAACGACGCGTGGATGCGCCCGCAAAGCTGTTGCGTCTGTTGGGCGACGGGGGTGGGGCGGTGCGGGGTTGGAGCACTTCCGGTGGCGGTGGTGGTGGCAGCGGCTCATCGAAGGTATAGCTGGTGTCCAGTTCAATGCCCTGCGGTGGCGGTGGCAACTCTGGCGAGGGTACACGCAGATGCGGATGCTTGGGCGGACGTTCGGGTGCCTGAGCTGGCGGCACCTGCTGATAGATGCGATGCTGCTGCGGATGATGTTGCTGATGGGCGAGGGCGGCGGCCTGCTGCAACAAAAGCTTCTCCCGCATGGGCGCATACTCCGTGGCGGAGGAGGTGCGTCTGGGTGGCATGGTAATGCGGCCGCGTGGCGGTGGCGGCGGCGGTGGCATGCCACAATCATTGAACGATAGCTTCTCGGCGCTGCTAATGTTGCGTATGCTGGGCGGCTTCGCTTGCTGCTGGGGCGGCGTATGCTGCTGATACTTCTGTTCCCTGAAGTCCGCATAATCCGAGGCAGAGCTGGAGCGTCTCAGCAGGTTGGGCAGCAGGGAGCGGGAGCGTGGCGGCGGCGGTGGCGGCGTGGGTGAACTGCAGCCGGAACTGGAGCCAACACTACTAGCCGAACTGGGTATCCCAACTAAAAGTGGACTCAGATTGTTGGGCAGCGATGTGCGATCGGTGTGTAGAGCTTGATAGGAGTGGGAATGGGATTGGGAGCGCAGCAGCTGCTGTTCCTCCTTGTGCGCCTGCTGCTGCTGTCGCTCCACATAGGATTGGACGGCGTTCTTCTGCAGTGCTTTGAGTGCTGGATTGGACAAACGATGCGTCTTCGTGGGCTCCAGATAGGCAAACTTGTGCGGCGACTCCACCAACTGACTGCGCTCAAAGTCATTGATGCGCTCCGCCACCGAATGCCAGGCAGGCTGCACTGCAGCACCAGCAGGCGTTATCACAGGTAGTCTGAAAAAGTAGGGGGAAATTTAATATATGTAGATTAAAGTATTTCATAAAGTTGTTCTCACTTGGCGGATTTGTGCAGATTGGCGCTGAATTGTGGCTTGGGATGTTGCACATACTGCGAGGTGTTGCTGTGCACCGGTTCCGTGTAGGTGCTCACCGGGAACAGGCGATGATTGCTGCGATACGAATCGTTAAGTGGCGGCGACTGATCCGTGGCCACATTGGGTGCACTGCAGCTGTGCAGCTCCAGCTTGCTGAGCAGCGGCTTGCTGGGCGGCGGCTGTGGTGCAATTGTGACGACTGCCTCGCTGCTGGATATGGTCACCGATATGCTCGACTTGTGCTGCTGGGCAGGACGATGCTGCTGTTGTTGCTGCTGCTGCTGCTGCAAATCTCCCGTGGACTGAGATTGGTTGAGCAGTGAGCGGGACTCGTGTGCCGGCGTTGGTGATTCCAGCTCGGGCAAGGAACTTTGTGCGGTCAGTTTGTAGTTTTGTGGATGCTGCTGCTGGAAACGATGCAGCGCCATGGACGTATGCACCGGCGGATAGCTGGGACTGTGACGATGTTGCACCCGCAACGGTTGCAACTGATGTTGCTGTTGCACATCATCCTCTGAGATCGGCTTGCTGCCCGACTTGTGGGTGGGTGACTGTGGCGTCGATGTCACCTCATTGTCGTGCAGATACAACACGCTTTCGCTCTGATGCCGCTTGGGCGTCAGCACCCGAGAACTATGCACAATCAGTTGCGAGGAGGAAACTGTGGAGACATTTAGAGCATAAGAATTAATATGCTATAAATATTTATTGGACACAAAAACATTCTAATGGGCTAAAGGCGCAGTCAGGAGCTGCTGCCTTGTTGCTAGTAAAAGTGGGTCGGTGGGGCCAAAAAATAAACATAACGATTTTACAATGACCCAAGGTCGGACTCCCCCCCTTCTTAATGTGAATGGCCGACAGTCGCCGAATTTTTGTGGTTTGCAACTGGTTTAGAAGGCTTCTTATAATATCTAACAGCTAATAGAAATAATATGCGAGATAAAGTCACGTTCATGTCAGACACGTTTATGATATGAATTACTATTATTAGGCACATTCCGCAGGCTAAATAGCCTGATTAATCTCTGATTTGAATTAACTGTATTATTGAAAGAAAAAAACACACAACACAACAACAGTAAATATGCTAGCTGATTTACTTTTTTAGAGTTAGAAATCAACTTCTTAAAACCTCCATTCAATGGAAATAAATATCGCAAGTCTTTTAAATACAATACGAAATAAGTAAAAAAGCTATTGTCGATCATCCAGAAAATGTAAACTCATGAAATGTTTTCTTTTTTATGTATCACAAAATAAACTCCTTGAAAAAACATTATACGCAGTTTAAGTTAAAAGTTCTGTTTAAGTTTCTATTGAAGAGCTTCAAAGGTTTTCTATACCAAATATCCAAAATACTTAAATTGTTAATAAAATAATTCGTTAATTTTATTATACTGTCATCCAATCATTCTGTTCTACTTAGCACGCAAACCTAAACAAACTTTAAGGTTCTTTAAGCTTTCTCTAGCTACAAATTCTTGTCTAATTTCCAAACTTACCCGACTCGGCAATGGCACTGTAGCCCGTCGCATGGCTAGCCTCCGATATGTCGCTCATGGAGCCCAGCCATTTGAGCGTTTCTGTGGATGAGGTGCTTTCCGAACTGTTGTTGTTGTTGTTGTTGGAGTTATTGTTGTTGTTGGGACTGTGATGGGCATGATGGGCATGATGATGTGAGTTGCCGTTGGCGTTGCTAATGTTGCTGATGATGCTGTTGCGACTGCTGCATTGGCGGGCGAGTAACGGTATAGGTGATGGTGCCACCGAATTGCTGCAGATGGAGGAGAGATCGTTCTCCGACCAATTATGCGATGGCCGGGACAGCAAATCACCCTCCTGACGTAATCTAAAAGCGAGCGAAATAGAACTTGTGATAAGTTGAAAATAAAATGTAGATAAATAAGTAAAAAAAAAAAAAACCCTAAACAGAAATGGCAAATCATTGCGTGCTGCGTCGTTGACTATATAGTATAAAAATATCTCCAAAAAATTTGTGGTTGTCATGTTTGGCGTTTCCTCCTCGAAGACAGAGAGGCCTCCAGACAAAAGGTATGACCGTAATTACTTCAATTTCAGCTTAGCCTTCAAAATCGCATTTCGATGGCAACGGCAACGGCAACGGCAACGAGTACAACATAAAACTCTCTTCAAGCTCTGTTCAAGCGGTGGCAAGTTCGACAAAAACATATCAAACAAACACCAGAAACAACTACAATAATAATGACAATAGAGCAACTTGAGTCTGTTGCCAAGACCTTGAAAGTTAAGCTAGTTATTTTTTTCTTCTTTTATGGCTCATGTGCGAGACGACGTTTGTTATTTGCTTTACCAAGAACCACATTTAATTACTTTTTTTTCTGCTTCTCTCGTTATGTAGATAAAATTCATAATTGTCGCCATAATAACTTCTACTCACTTGTCAAGGAACGGTGTTGCCGATGTGGAATCCGAGCTGGACACATAGCTGTGATAGCCCTCGGACTGTGCATACGAGGCCTGCTTCTGGTGATGGAATGTTGTCTGATCGTAGCGTATATTGTACTCCTCCAGGCCCGCCTGTGTCAGACCGCACTGATCCAGATGTTGCTGCAACTGTTGCTGCTGCTGTGTGGGTGGCGACTGCATGTCATCCTGCAATAAAGCCAACAACAACAAAAAAACCGAAAGTGCAAATTAAAAACCAAAATTCATTTAAATTTTATGTCTGCAAATGCGAATTATATAACGCTGCGTATACGTAATGCGAGCAACAACAACAACGACAGCAATGAAATTTCACTGCAGCAGTTACAACAACAACAATTTAATCATTAGTTATGTCCACATCGCTGCGGGTCAGAGCACCAGACTTGAGATTTAAAATCAGTTTGCAAATGATCGCAAAATCAAATAAACTCAAAACTCAAAGCCAAAAACCAAAAGCCAAAAACCAAATCCCCATCATCATTTTCAGCCTAATACTCTTTGTTTTGTGAGGTTTGCTCATTAGATAATTAAGTGAAAATTATTATTTTGGCTTGCAGTACAGCGATATATATAAGCGATAAGCACTCAAACCCGGCTATTGCCAATGGTAACAAAAAAAAAAAAAAAAAAAAAAAAAACAGAAAGAAAAAAATAGTTGCCAAAAACAACGAAACAACATTTGAAGTGCAGTCAAACGAATTTTGTGCGATGTTGCAAAACCTGGAGAAACACAAACAACAAAAATTACTCGTACATAATCGCAGCGAGAAATAAAACTGGACGAGGCAGCTCTCAACAAATCAACAGGCAAACCAGCCAAAACAGAGCGTCCATAATAAGCCGGATTAAGTAACTGAAACCCACCCAGGGACTATGTCTGCGACTATGTTTGTTTGTGTCCAGTCCAACGAGGGTTGCATTCGTGAATCGTTGAATAATTTTGAATAAACAATGCAATAAAATAACTATACTTTAAGTTTTAATGGTATCTTGCAGTTGTAAGTTGTTGTTCAAATTTATTCAAACCAATCAGTTTTATTGTTGGTCATAAAAATTAAAATAAGCATGAAAAAACGCCTTTATTTTAATGAAATTGGCTTAGGCTTTAATTTTTTTTTGAATTTTTTACTATAGTTTTCCATTATTTTTTTGTATGTAAAATAAAATAAAAAAAGATTTATGTTTGGTGCAGCAAATAGTTACTTTTAGGCTACTTTAGGTCAAGTAGTTTTAAAATCTCTTCGAGTTACTTTTTTTTTCAAACAACTTATTTGAACAGCTTTCTTTTTATAATGCTTAATGCATAAACTAAGTACAAATAGTTGCTAGCTGCCTCAACTATGCAACAAACACTTCCTCCACCTTGCACTTCATATACTTTTAAAAAGCAGCAATTGTTCAAGTGCATCAAGTATTGCCGAATACTTTAAAAATTATTTAGAGTGCCATAAAGTTCAAGTTTTTTACAGTTGCAAATAAACTTAAATACATTAAGCAATTGAAAAGGCCCATCATCGTGATATGTAATCGCAGCTATCAACATTTACGGCAGCCCTGGTGTCAAATGCTCAATCAAATCAAGCTACGTATACTTAATATTTCAATGTTTGCACTGCGCAACGACAACGGACTCTCATAAACCAAATCGAATTGTAAATACTCATGCATATACAAAAAAAAAATGTATAAAAAAAAAAAAAACTTGGCAACATTACGACCAAGCCTCTGAGCCACTTGACTGACTTTGACTGGCAACGTCAACTCTGTGTGTCTGTGTGGTTCAGAGCGTGTGGTTCGGTTCACTGTGCGGTTCATTCGCAATCGCTGCCGCCATCTCAACGTGGGCAGCTGTTGATTGTCTTTTTGACTTTGGCGCCACAGAATTGTTAGGCTGCCTAATGGCAACTATATATAAGTATATATATATATATATATAATACAAATAATAATAAAAACAACAAGAAAAAATCATATGACGGAGACAAAGCGCAGCAGCAGCAGCAGCAGCCAATAGAATTATAATTTTGTGGGTCAACTACTTAGGCAGTGCCTGGCAATGAGTCTGAAAAGCGACTTAAAGAGTTTGAAGTTGGAGTTTTGGCCCGAAGGCGCATCGTTTGCAGCTAAAGCAAAAGAATTTTAATGGCTTGAACGAACGTTCCCAAGACCAAAAATTCGAATTCGAATTTGAAGTCGAAGTCATTTATTCATTCATTCATTCACTCAGTCACTTATACGTTCGTCGTGCCCGTCAGTTTCGTTTCGTTTTGGTTTTGGTTTTAGTTTTTGTTATTTTTTGGCCAATTGCCGTAATTATTTTGTCTCTCTAACACGAATTTAAATCAGCAACTGTCCCACGGGGCAATCGAAGCCCTTTACTTTACTTTACTGTATTCCTATTCCTAGAGAGCACAACAACCCAGCTCTGACAGCCCAACCATAATTATCCATCCACACAGCTGTGTGTATAGCATGTGAAATTGCGCCGGATGAGCATCAACTTCACAACTGAGCTTAAGCTACCCAGATACAGATACAGATACAGTCCACATCTCGCACAATAAATCAATGGCAGTTGGTTGGGGCGCGTATTAAAACTGGTGCAGTGGGTCAACAGCTGGACGCAGCTGAGCGCCGCTGGCCGTTGATGCTACAGCCAGTCTCGCTCTCTCCCCTCTCCCCTCTCCCTTTTCGCAACCATTTCAGTTTTCAGAGCGCGCGTGTTAAATAAATCACTTGATGGAGTGCTAAGCATGCGCCCTAAGGCTCTGAGAAACTATTGAAAGTTGGCACTAAAAACGGTGCAGAGAATGGCGTACTAGGAACAACAACACACTGCGTATGAGTAATGTAATTAAGTTCTAATGACAAAGTTTAGCTTACAATTATTAACAATTTGTGAAGCTTTCACAATTCGAAAAGTGCTTTAAATTATAAATTACATTAAATTAAGCTTGAAGCTACCAGATGCTTAACAAAATATTATCAAGAAATTAG
Organism: Scaptomyza hsui; assembly: GCA_018152825.1. Classification (NCBI taxonomy): domain Eukaryota; kingdom Metazoa; phylum Arthropoda; class Insecta; order Diptera; family Drosophilidae; genus Scaptomyza; species Scaptomyza hsui. Next base: position 6,571,114 of record JAECXO010000002.1, read on the forward strand.
CTTAGATGAGCTTAAAACGCTCTTTAAATTTAATTATAGATTTTTGCTGCTCTATTTTATTTCACTTTCCAGCTAGCAAAACTTTTACTACCAGATTTCCTCTCTCTCTCAAGCAGGATCTTTAAACGTCATTTGATTCTACAGTTCAAGTGTCACTTTCAGCCAGTGTCATTTAGACATTAAGCTGACGGCAAGTGAATGGGGAAAAGGCTGCAAAAGAAGTCAAGAACGTGTTTGCATTTTTTTCGTTTGATGAAGTGAAATTTCATTCATAATAATTCTAAAAAGCCGCTAGCTTGCGAATGTGACAGCTGAAGTATTCGCATTAATTGTAAATGAATACACACACTTACTCACGGAAATGTTTGGTATTTTTGTTGTATGTTGCTGATAGGCTCGGACAACGTCAGAAACTGAGTCACCCAACAGTCAGAAAATCCAAATGTCGGCGGCTTATTTGTCAGCACACAGACTGATAAGGTCGAGAGAGGGAGCGAGGGGGAGAGCGAAGTTGGGGCAGACAGCAAATATAAAGCCACCTACACACACACACACAAAAGCCGTCACATGTTGTGAAAATATTTGGCGGAATGTGCATTGAGAATGCGCCAAGACACAACAGCAAATACAAAAAAAAATACACAAACTTTAGCTTGGTTTGAGATTTTTTTCTTATTCGTGTCAAGCTGCCAGCAGCTACAAGCAACAACAACTGATTGAAAATCGAATTTGTTTTGGCCAAAAAATGTCGCTATTTTAAGCAGCAGCAGCAGCAGCTGATCAAAAGTTTCTCCTGCTGCTTGGTCGCATCATCATCAACATCTTTGATTTTTTTCGTGAGGAAAATTTTTCGACGCTTTTGATTTGCGTTTTCCATTGTCGCTGGCTTCTTTAATGGCCAACACGAATTTGACTCTTTAATGGAGTCAGCGAGAAAACGCGCCCCGGCCGAAAAACAAAACAAAAAAAAAAAAAAAACAGAAAAGAGGAAAAGAAATTGCAATCAAAATGCGAGCAAACGTGTCAGAGCTCCAACTTGGCCAACAACAGCAACAGCTACAACTTCAGATTCAGCTTAAGTTTCTTTAGCTTTTAGTTCCAGCATAGACTTCAACTTACAACTTAGGCGCGATCGTGCCGCGATTTGGATTTGAATTTGGCAAGAGCACGAAACCAAACGAACCGTCAGTCATTCACTCAGTCAGTCAGTCAGTCACTCAGTCAGTCAGTTGATCAGTTGTTTAGTTTCTCACTTGGGTCTGTCTGTCTGACTGTGTCAGAGCCCAGCATTCTGATTTGTGTTGCAAAATGTATGTTGACGAGTACTTGAAGCTTGCAGCTGGATTTACCACTCGAAGAGAGTTGAAATTTGCATTTAAATTGTTGATTTAATGTTAAATTTAAATGCTCAAAAGTACCGCTAAAGAATTAAGATCAATCTTAATGTCTAACATCTAACAATTTACAACTTAGTAATGCATTTAAAATTATTTATAAACAATTAAAAATATAGTGCTTTAATTTTCTGTTTACTTTTAACATTCTGTTATGCAAATAATAATGTGTCTGTTAATGCAAGGCATGTCAAACTGTGTTTTCATGTACCAATTCAAAAAAAAAGGGAATTTTAATTGGATTGAACATTTTGTGTAAGCTTCTGAATATATTTGTTAAAAGGCTTTCGCTTGCGTGCATTTTAATAATTCTTTTTGGCTGATTGCTTTCTGCAGTTAAACGGCAGTGAGTTGAGCTTTTTTTGGCTTCACACTTTCGCGCAACAGACAAAAGTGGCCAAAACGACATGAGGCGACCTCCTGCCGCCTTTCGCCAGCTGTCAAGTGGCAGTTGGGCCCTTTAAGTGCTGTGTTTTGGGCCCAAATGAAAGTAAATCTTTGGTGACTTAATGCGAGACACAGACAACAACAACGGCAACAACAACGCCACTTGGCCTGATTGGTAATCACACTTTTGGTATTTTTATTTTTTCATGCTGATTTTGGAGGTTTTTAGTGTTGTTAAGGGATGCGTCAGCGGATTGCGCAAGATGTAGGCGAGACTCATTAGCGTATATATGAGGATACACAAGAACTGACCAACGTGGATGGACTGCATCCTTGACCCCGTTGGCAGCGAATTAATAACCTGGACTCGGTTTCTTGGTTAGTTGCTGCTGCTCCAGCCAGCCAACAACGAGGTAACTGGTAAAATGGTGTATGGTCATGGCATGGCAACCAGTTGCTAGTCTCTCTCTCCCCGCCCCCCTCTCGTAGCTTGTCTCTGCGTGCGGATCCGGCCTGTGGTGTTGTTGTTGTTGTTGTTTCTGTTGTGTCTCTGTGGTATGCGGGACAAGATTTATGGCCAGTGATAAGTTTTGAGGCGTGCAGCAGCAGCAGCAGCAGGCAATAAGAACAACAACGCAAACTCTTGGCTTGGCAATCAACTTTGCGGCCCGATCAGGCCAAGGAGCATGCCAAGAACAAATAAATAGCCATGCGAAAAACAAACTAACCAAGCAAGAGGCTAAGATAAAGCGAACCAACCCGTTTGTAGCCACAGAGCCACAGAGCTCCACTTTAGCATGTCCATGCGAAATACTAGAAAAATATGCTGGCTAGAGAGATATGCTGGCCACGTACCCCGCACCGCACCACACCGCACCGCACCGCCTGAAGGTCATGCCTAGGCAGATCAGCCAAGCGCAACCTAATCCGTGGACAGACTCGGCTTATACCCTTCGAACATTGAACATTGTAAAAGAAAAGGGTTAACTAGAAGAATTAATTTAAACAGCTACAAAAGAATCTGAAGATTGAGTAAATTGTATTTTTTAATCATTCTCCATTTAGATTTAAATGTATTGTAAAAAAGGATAAACTAAAACCAACTACAAAAGAATGTTGAGAATATTTTTAAATCATTTACTCTTCACTTCATAAATTTTTCTTGCTAATTCTTCTACTTGCCTTGCATGTTACAATGTCTACAAATATGTATGTTAAAAAGAAGTAATTTATTTTTGCCATAATTAGGCGACTGCACAAGACCTTTAATTATGCATGCTTCGGCGGTTAAGAACTTGCTCTGCGCATAATTAGAAAGCGCAAATTTTCACTTTTCTTTGGATCACTGAGATTTGCTGGGCAGCTGTTGCCCGGCCACAGGCCACGATGATGACAACACACAAAATTAACAGTAACAACATAAACAACAACAACAACTCGTTGGCAGCTGCTGCAGAAATACAAAAATGGCATATCATGTCTCTCTCTCTCTCTCTCTCTCTCTGTTTCGGTTTCTGGTGTCTTGTCACATGGGATTGCAACTGGATCGAAAGTTTGCATATTTTTTAATGCTTTTCACAAGGGCAGCTGCTGTCCACAAGAGCCAAGCTGAGGAATTTTGTTGCGTGGCCCGAAGACGCAACAAAAAAAAAAGACAGCTTCTAAGTTGGAATTAAATTACAACCGGAGTCGGAGTTGGAGTTGGAGCAGACATGCACGCAGTTCATTTGCGGTTGCCAGAGCTCAAGAATTTCAATGGACTCCAACAACAACAACAACAACCACAGTAAAAAAAACTTCTCAGCAGAGTTGGCGTCTGTGCTTTTTTTTTTTTTTTTTTGGAGCCGGCAGAGTCCGCCTGTAATGGGAACGAGTATTTGTGACCTCAAAACTGTTCTTTTTTGGTGGCTTGAATGTCGCTTTGTCTGCTCGAGCGCCGTAAGAAACAAAAGTGAAATTTTCTTCTCCTCTCTCTCTCTCTCCCCCCTCTCTCTCTCTCTCTCACAGTCTGGCTTGTGTGGGTTGAGAACTACTATTACAACTAGCCGAAAAACCGAAAAGAAATGAAATCGAAGCGTAGACTTGAGATATGTAAACGGCCAACGGCACTTGGCCAAATGCATTTTCACTTGGCCTGTTAATTAATTAACAAGCCGAAAACAACAACAACAAAAGCTCATAAAGAAATGCCCAATATGTGCCCCATGGCCAAAGCCAAAGTGCAGCAGCCTGGGAGTTGTTGTTGCTGTTGTTGGCCTTAAACAATGCAAAAGGTGAAACTCTTGCACCTGTCGCCTGTCAAGCTCTCCGCACTTTTTACCCCTCCCGCCGTGAGCGTTGCAATTATTTGTTATAATTTGTGTGTTGTGAACAATAAAAAATGCAAAGCATTCACGGTTAACTCAACATAACAACAAGATACTTCCACAAACAAATACAACAACAGCATTCGACATCAGCTTCTTCTTCTTCTCTTCTGCTTTGGCTGTGGCTGAAAGCGGCGCAAGTTCAAAGACAGTGGTCGCAAAACAATTTAGCTGGAATCTGGCTAGAATTTAGCGCTGGCCTGGCGGCATTTTCTTGGCTGTTCTTGTTTCTTATTCTTGTTGTCTCTCTCTTTCTCTCTCTTTTTGTTGGCATTAATTAATTGCAGAGGCCGCCGCACGTCTTTTGTGTGAGAAACAAGTTCGACAGCAAGTTAGAAAACTAATGAGCGTTAAGAGCGTTTTGTGCTTGAACATTGGAAATGAAAATAATAAAATAGCAAAACCACAACAATAGGAAAGCAACATAAAGCCAAACAAATACCCTAAGAAATTACAATATTTTTATATTTTATTTATTATTAAATTCATTCGAAACTCATTGTTTGAAAGTCTAGGCAAATATAGCAGCATAAAATGCTTGAAAAGGACAAAAGGAACCAAAAAAATGCTTGTCAAACTGTAAGGAACAATTGAGGTACTTTTCTGATGGCAAAGTTAATTTTTCTGGTTTGTGTCTCAGCTGTATGCAAAATCTAAGCAGTTTTAAAAAGAAATAACTAAAGGTTTTAGTAAACAATTTAAGTAAAGTATAGTTTGGTATAGAATTAAATATATTCATCTAAGTATAATAAGCTATTGGGCTCAAATAAAATCAATTTTAATATAATATAGTGTGAATAAATATCCCAACAAACATCCCACGAATTAACTTATTAATTTTAAGGGATTTTAAAATGTAAAAGCAGCGCTTCCAAGGGATTTAAAAAATTGAAGAAAATAAATTTGATATATGTTTTGAATATTTATCATTTATATACCCCACTTGGTTTGTAGGGTAGCTTAAAATGAGGCGTTAGCACTTAGCCGCCCTAATTGCGCAACAATGGAGAGCTGAGCTAAGCTAGCTGAGCTCGTTCGGAACTGTTTGCTGATCTCTTTGGCAAAATATGTGATCATTTCCGTGGGCAAAACGAAAGCGCACAGCTTCACGGAAATGAAGCAGCAATTAAGAGCCATGGCTAACACTCACACACACACACACATACTTCGACTTGGCTAAGTGAACTGAGCTCTTTAGCTCCACATACCAAAATGCCACAATGCTGACCACTTGAACTTTACATCATGAAGGGCTAAATGAAAGAAGAAAAAATATTCCATTGCAGCGTCAAGTGTTTTGGCTGATTCGACAGAAAAGCAGCAACATTAAAAGCCGCAGCAGCAAAACTCTTTACATCTAAAGCCAAAACATATTTATTTCTGTGGAAATCTGCGCATTCATCTGAAAAAGCCAAGACAAAAAACACAAAAAAAAAACCACATAGAAAAAAAAAAGAGACACAAAAGCAAAAGGCGACCTTCGTCAAGTTGGGCTGCAGCAGCATTACAGTTTGTTTTGTCAGCGCTGCAAGTGGGCGTGGCCGCAATTAATTTGATTGCAGCTATAAATAGCTAAGGCTGCAGTCTGCGGCAATCTGCCGGCCACGCCCACATGGCAACAACGCAACGCAACGCAATGCAACAACAACAAAAAATAAAGGCGACGCTTGGAATGCGCCTAATCGATGCAAAATCGCCCCAAAACTTGTTCTCTCTAAGCCAATGCAAAAGAGTTTGCTGCTTGGCAGCAGATGAGTTAGAGTTGCCAGAGTTGCCACAGCGTGCAGACCACCGTCAATGGAGATAGTATGTGGTGTTTATGGGAAGATGGAGTCATGTCTAATAACTGGAACTAAAGCATGCAACGGAATGAGGCACGGGCATAGAGCAATTAGCGTTTGACCACAGAAAAAATAAAATTATGATAAAACAAATTAAGAAGAGCGGAAAAAAAATGTAACAAATACTCGAGAGCGCGTACGTGTTGTAAGTTAAGAAAAAATAATACCCGCGGCGCGAGAACGGTTCAATAACCTGCCAATCGGCAATCGGCCATCGACTATCGATGAAGCGTCGGAATGCTCTACCCTCCCCCCCTGTCTCTCTCACTCTTACACTGTTTTGTAGCCAGCTGAGCGCTTGGGGGCAAGTTTGGTTATCCGCAACGCAAAGTTTTTTTTTTTTTTTTTTGTGGCCAGCATGCAAAGAACGTTGATGATTAATCAACGCCCCCCCAGTCAAAAAAAAAAAAATAATAATAATAAGAAAAGTAAAGAAAAGAATAAGCATAAGAAGAAGAAGCAACAAAAAAAAAACAGCTGGAATTTGTGGTCATATTCATTGCACAGTGATAAGGTTAGCGCTGTGTTCTAATTCACAAACAAACATTGTTGAAATAGTGAACTCCCCTTCCCCCCACCCCGTTCCCCACTCTACGATACGACATTCACTTCGTCGCATTTCTCTAGCTTTGAGTTTTATTCGACTCGATTCTCAGTGCTCGGTTTGTTGCTCATAACCCATTTTCTTCTTCTTTGGCTCTCTTCGTGCAACGCTTCGAGGCAGCATTTAATTGATCGGATTCACTTTGATTGATCGGATCGTCGCTGCTGATAATGGTACCGTTAATTTGGTAAATTATTTTGCATTTAGAAGCAAAAAGCAATCCATTTTCATTGTGGCTTCCATCACAATGATGATCATAATGATGACGATGGCATGGCCCTGGTTTACAATAAACTTTGTAATTCAGTTAAGGTTAATGGGTGACGGGCATCAAGAATTATAGCAAATAGAACTCAACTGGACTGGGGTCTACAGCTAGTTGTCGGAGAATTTGTGTGTGAAAGAAGAAGCAGAAGAAGAGTAAGAATTTCAATAGAAACTTAAGAATGTGCGTTATAACAGAATTTGTAAAAATAACGCTTATTATAGCGAAAAAAAAAAAAAATTATATTTTTATACTTCTTACAAATTATGTATGTAAATGCTATAAAAATATAGCAAACAAAAAAGTTTTTCTCTAAAAAATTTTCATTATCAATTTTTTTACGAAATGCAAATATTTTCTTTCAACCAAATATGTAACAAAATTATTAGAAAAAAACATTTTACTCATATAAAGCTCGGTATTTAATGGAACATTAATCATGTGTCGAAAATACCAAATTAAATACTGTACCAGATATTTAAAACCACATCAATCACATCATTATAACTGCACAAAATACCAAACAAATATTTCGCAATCTCCCAATAAAGAACTTTTTCATTGATAAAGCATGACAACTGAAAGCCCAAAAAAAAAAAAAAAAAATCGAAAAAACACTCCTACGGTTTCATTCATTGTCAGATTGGCCTGCCAGTTAATAACCCGCTGTCTGATCCTGTGCATGAGACATGCAAATAATTTGCAGTTCACCTTCCTTTCCTTCACCCCCTTCTCAAGCGATGCTCCACTTCCCCAAAAACAAGAGAGACAAATGTACCGTTTTGTCGCCAGAGTGACACAGTATCGAATGATTTCGAAAATGAAAACCGAGAGTCGTCGGGTTAAGCAACATGCAAAATGGAGGTCAACCTCATAATTCAATTAGGAACCTGCAGCGGTGTCACTGCAGCGGCCGAACCCTCAAAAACTCAAAACATTCCGACCCACTGTGCGTGGGCCAAAACAAAAGAAGCAGAAAAACCACATGTGTATGTAAGAGTTTATAAATTTATTTTCCGCTTGCTGTGCACATTTTTGTGGTTGTATTTTTTGCCGGCCATGTAAATCGACATCGACGACGATCAAAGTTAAATTTCTGTTTGTTTAAGCCTTCACTTTTTCTGTTTGTGGATTGCGGCTAAGACTGTCGACCGGAGTCCGGAGACTGGAACTGTGGGCCATGAGTCAGCGTCAGTGCGATTGGAATTCTGCGCGCTTTGAGGATTTATTAACAAGAATAATAAAAAACCGAAACAGAAACAGAAACAGACCCAGACACAGCGAGAAGAGCCGGCAGCGACAAACCGGTTGGCAAAAGTTTTATTCGTTGGCTATACCCATTTAAAATGCATAGTCAAGGGTATGTCTAACCAATAAAAAGAGTGTAAGATATGCAAAATTGGAGTTGAGTAACTGTAAAAGACGATGTCTTCAAAGAATTTCACAAAAACTATCGATAATGTACTTTGATAGGATTTGGGGTATTAAAGGTTTAATTTATAGAATGTATCAAACTTAGCTAACAATTAAGGAATATATAAAGTTTTCATTAGAAGCAAACCTGACTTATAAAAATAAAGGAGCATTAGGTTGTAAAATGTCAAAACAATTCCTAAATAAGTTATCGATAACTTTACAAACGCTAGTATCAGTACTGAAAATACATAAAAAATGTTTCATAGGTTCGCCAAAAACAAATAATATTGTATACGACTTAAATTAAAGGGTATCATTGAAGTTAAGCACATTGACTTTAAAGTTCTAAGAAGCCTTCATTTTTTTTGGTTTTTCAATGTGAGTTTTAAGGTTTAAGCTGGAGATTTTATTTTCGGTTGGTAGCTTACCTGCATGGAACTGGCGACCGATGCGGAACTGAAGCTCGCATTGCTAGCCGCATCCGAAACGGAGAGGGGCGTGTATTGCTGTTGCCGTCGTTGCGATTGTTGGCCTGCTGCTGCTGCTGCTGTAGTTGCATCCTTTGAGACGGCGGACTTGAGTGCGGGCAGCAAAAGTTTGGATACAGACAGTTTGTCCGTTTGACCATTGCTGTTGTTGTTAATGTTGATGTTGATGTTGTTGTTGCTGTTGATGTTCCCATTGGCTTTGTCCATTTTGCAGCTATCCAGTGGCATTGTCGCTGTTGTTGCTGTCGCCATCGCCGACGCAGTTGTTGTTGCCGCTGTTGTTGCTGCTGTCGTCGTGGCTGAGCTCTGCTGATGATTTCCGTTTTCTTTATGATTTCGCATTTTCATTTAAGTAATTGCTCTCCGGCTGTAGTATTGTTGTGGATATTTTTCGTCTCGTTTTGTGTTGTTTCGTTTCGTTTTTTTTTTTTTAGTATTTTGTTGCAGCGATTATTACTATTATATGATTATTATTATGTTGATGTTGAAATTGTTTTAACACCTCTTTGCCAGCATTTTGGCGACTCTAAGAAAAGATCACGCGATAAAACAAAAATAAATAATATACACAAAACACACTGAAATTATGCAACACATATACATTTCACTTTTTTTTCTATTTGTTGTTTAATTATTATGGCGACATTTTATTTGTATTTTTGCTGTTGCACTTTTTCTTATCGTTGTGTGTTGCGCATCTCTGGAATGCAGCCCCCAAGAGGAAGCAGCTGCCAAAGAGACGGGGCAACAAAATTGAATCGATTGCTTTGGCCAAGTTATTTATTGTTGCTGCTTTTGCTGTTGTCGAGTTATTTGGGTTTTTGTGTAATATGCGGCCACGTCTTATGTATTTTGCTGTGTGATGCACATTTGTGTGAAAAGTGAACCAGGTTTACATAACATTGACCCAAGAGGGCAGCACCCCCCGCTCCCCTCCCTCCCCACCACCATTCCACACAATATCAAACGTAAGCCAATAAACAAGTTTTTTTTTTTTTTTTTTTTTAATATATTTTTTCAAATGCGATTTGTTTGCCGACTGCATTTTGGTTACGTTTCGTTGCCCACGCACAGCAGCAGCAACAAGTCCCCCCCTCCCTACTCTCCACCCCTCTGGTAGCCTGTTTCAAATGTCAACGGAGGCAGTTGGCACTGGAGGAGGCATGTCAAATGGGCGCCTCGGTTGCACATCTTGTGTGTATGGTTTCTATGCAAATTGCTGTCCATTTATGCCAGGCTAACTGCCCCGTAAACTTCAAGTGTTTAATGCATAATTATGAGGCTGTGCCAGCGTAAGAACTGCAACTAAGAACACACACTCCAACAACAAAGCAAATAGTACAGTGAATGCTAAAAAAAATTTCATTTGTACAATATACAAACTATAAACAAATATTTTGTACAGATAAGTTCACATAATAATCTCAAAAGGTGTAATATTTTAGCTGCTTTGTTGGCTGCTGCAATGGTACTACTTAGCGAGCCTTTACTGTACTGCAAAACTGGATTCTAAAGGCACCGTTGACAAAACCCCAACGCCAGCCACAAAATGCCAGCCAAGAAGTCAGGCTGGGCTAGAAGTAGAAGCAGAAGAAGAAGAAGCTGAAAAAGAAGCCTGTTTGAGGGGGCAAAGTACGCGACGGCTGCAGATAAATCTACGACAACTACAACAACTGCCTGGCAGAAAAGCTAAAGCCTGGATAGCCTGGAAGTGCAATGACATTGCAATCTTGCAGGCAGTTGTTGTTGTTGTCGCATCGCTCTCTCTATGTGTGTGTGTGTGTGTGTGTGTGTGAAAGCTGCTGCCCAAAACAGACAACAACAATTCGTTAATTATGGCCCCAAGGAACGCTCTTAAACTTTACAGATCGGAGCCAAAGCCTTTGGCTATATTTAGTCCACTTTTTGGCCAACATTGTCTACAGCTTGTTATTGTTAACGTTAAGTATGGCTTTTTTTTGTGTTTTTATTTGCGCTAAAAGCGAAATTAGACACTTTTGCCGACACATCGACAATTAACTTTGGACTTTGAAATGCAAAATGACAGTTTTTGAATTCCACAAAAAAATGAACGAAAATGAAATGCGGAAAAACATGGCCAATAAACAGTGGCGGCGCCAACAAAATGGGCACAGTACCCAGTTCCCAGCTGCTGCCTCCTTGACTCCCCTTTTGACACCCCACGCACATGGGAGAGTCACACCCAAGAGAACGAGTTTATGAGCACTAACTAACTGCTTATAATATCAGTAGTCCAATAAATTCCACACACACTTCTCTTGCGCTGAAGTATATGCGAGGTCAAAAACAGGCTATGGCACTAATCAGACGAGTGTGTGTGTGTGTGTGTGTATGTGTGTTGTGTGTTACAACAAGATGAGTGAAACGATCACATTCCAGGTTCGTGTGTGTGTGTGTGTTTGAGATTGTTGATCCTAAACAGGAAATTTTATAATAGATTGATTTAAATATACGTGCTTGCTCTATGGTATTTACTGTGGGAATCAAGAATCAGCTAACCAGCAAAAAAAAAGTAAAAAGATCATATCTCAATTATTCACAATTAAGATTTTTCCATCTCGAAAGCGGAATTGTTAATGGACCAATTTAAATATGCTATTTATGGTGTTATTAAAGCATAAAATACTTTTTAGATGAGCGTAATTAGCATAATGTTAAGCTCTTTTTTTTGTGTAGTTTAATGTCAGACCATAACAAACAAATTGCAATTTTCTTAAAGCAATGTTGACAATTTTGGGAATTTATAAGCAAAGTATTTTGGAAAATATCAGAAAAGAGTGCAAAGCAATACAGCAATCGAAAGTTTAAAACAAAAAAAATCTGATTTTTTAAAAAAACTTTTTATAGTTTTGACAAAAACAGCGAATTAATTTATAGAAATTCTAACGGCAATTCTCTATGTTTTCAAGCTCATACACTCAGAAAAAACAATACGAAAATCAACTTTAAAAAAATAAAATTGCATATGCGGGTTTTTACCATGTAACTTAGTAAATTTAACTTTTAATAAAATAAATATACACTTTTACAAGTGTATAAAAATGTTGAATCAAAAATTAGCAAGCTTACTTGTTGTTGTTATAATACACGGATTCTCAAAGAAAAAAGGGTAAAGTAAACCAAAATAGCTTTAAACATAATTTAAAAAAAAAGTTTGTTTTTATTTAAAGTGCATACAGTGCTATCGAATGTATTTAAATGAAGTGCTTATAACTAAGGGATATTTTTATATTCAGAATAATAATAATTGTCCATTTGAGTATGCCAAAGAAATTGATTGGACAAATATTTATTTGTGCTCACACATTTTTGTATTGAGTGATTTTAGTAGGCACAAAATTATGTGTGTGTGTACAATAAATAATTTATATATAATAACAATAACAACTGCACGCTAAAACAATATTTATACTTACACTAACACTTGCGTATTAAGAAAACACGTCCTTAAATTCAATAGCTACTTGAATTTTGAATCGAGAGTGGCATGTCTTAATAGTCGTTAATTTTAAAGTATGTAAAACTAATGTAACGTAAACGTAACATTAACGTAACGTAAACGTAATGTTAACGTAACGTAAACGTAAAGTTAGCGTAACGTTACGTAACGTAAACTTAAGTTACGACTATTAATTAAGACACTGCTCTCCTCCTCGATTCTCCAAAATTCAAGTAAGCTCGGCTGATTTAGGTGAAATTTAGTGACGTTTTTACATAACGCACAAGAGTGAATGTAAGTATAGGTTAATGTTTTAGCATGTGTGTGTTATTGTTATTAAATATAAATTAAATAGTATAATCACTCAATACAAAAATTCGTATGTGTTTTCTTTAAGTTATACTAAAATGATTGTACAAAAATACTGTTTATATTTATTTAAACTTTTTTTAAATTTTTTTTAAGAACAAACTGTTTCTGCGCATTTCCATATAAATTAAAAACCGGAAACTTGCTTTTCTAATGAATTTTATTTTGTTTGCAATTACGAAAAGTAAAGAATAACACGAACTTGAGTGAAAATTCTTTTATCTTCTTCTTGATCTACCTGATGAAAGAAAAATTCTTCAACACAAAGAAAACGCTTACTTTTTAAGCACTTAATCACAGAATGTTTATACAAATACAATTATGCATGGTTTAATAAACCAATTTCACAAAAACTGTTGTTTATATTGACTAAGCAAAAACATGAGTTGATTTTTCCACTACATACAGAGAGATTTCTCATACTTTAATACCCAACCTGTTTGGTATTAGCTAGCACCCGTGTCATTTTGGAAAAAAAGAGTCTTATCAGCTGCAGATTTTTAGCAATGCCGCCGCACCTCGGGGGTTAGTGGAAGGGAAGGGATGGGAAGGGAGGGTAAGTTGGTTTGGAAAGAGTTGTCAAAGATTGAGATGAATGATAAAGATAACAACAACTGCTGTCCCTGAACTGTGCCTGTCATAAATTCCGCTCAAATTGCTGTAGTATATATAGTGTCAGCTACTAACAAGCGTAACAAAGTGCTTGACAACAACAACACTGGCAACAGCAACAACATGAATGAAAACTGTTACCTGCAACGCTTATGCTGTGATTAGGTTTACCTGTAAACTCTCTGCATTCAGCTGCAAGGCTGGCTTAAGCCATGTTTGCTTTTGGCTGTTTGCTGCTGCGATTCATTATAATTTTTGTCAATTCTCACAGGTAGAGAGCGGGACAAAGGTGAAGATCGCATGGCGCTGAGACGTTCACACAACACTAGCAACAACAAGAAGACGCATAAATTTACAATTAAATTTAATTCGTTCGTTGGATTTCCGCACAACAAAAAGCCAAAAGAAGACAAAAAAAGGGCTCCAACAACAATCAACAATTGTTGCAAGCAAAGCAAAGCGCTGGCATAGCAATTGCAGTTTGTGGCAAGTTCAACGTCTTCTTTAGTGCTCGCCGCGCTTCGCTTGCAGCAGCAGCAAAACTACAAAAAAAATTGCAAAAAAAAATAAAACAACAACAGTATGAAGAAAGAAAGATATATATATGTATATATGAGATTCCCAAGCGCGCTTCTTGGTAAGAGCAACAGCAACAACAACAATAACACCCGCACAAACACACACACACACATACAGAAATGCTTTGCCTCTTTGCCTGGCATCATTCATCCTCAATGCCACAACCTCATCTCAGTTTGGTTTCTACAGATTTCTTCGGCTGTCAACAGCTCAAGCCGCAGTTTTTAGCCTCAGCTTTAGTTTGTACTTTTCAGCTACCTAGCCTATAGATTTCAGATACAATTTTGGGATACAAGCGCTGTTCTCGCTTTACTTCCGCTTTTTTGCCGAGCTGCGGGGCACAGCGGGCAGGATGTGAAGGTCGCCAGACCCAAGGCACAAGGTCGTCGTCGTTTTCGTTCTCGCTTTGCTTATCACCTGAGCAGAGCGTGGACCAAAAACGTTAAATATTTAGTAAACGTGTGTGTTGTGAGTGTGTTTGTATGTGCCGCAAATATTTGCACAGCACATTCCATCAGCCACTTTGGCACAGCGCAAATACAAATTGTAAAACGTGCAACGTAACGGGAGCAGAAAAAATTAAACAATTAATATTCGGAGAGTAAGCAAAACAGAAATGAGAAGAGAACTTTTTTAAGTGCATTTTAAACATGAATACAAGTCACATGTGGTCACAAATTTAAATAATTATGTCTACATAAACTAACCAAAATTCCTTAAACATTTTCAGTATATATTTATCAAGCACTCCATCAAATTAGCCCAAAAGCAGATTATGTACGTGTGACCAAAAACGTTGTATCTTATCATAAATGAAAGCGCAGCCAAAAAAAAAAAACTAGCTAAAAAGAGCAAAATTAAAGTGAAATTATCCTCAGCAGATATTTTCTATATTTAGTTGCTTCATTTCTAAAATTACAATGTCATCCAATAAAAATCTATACTTTGATCCAATTCATTACAAAGTAAAGAGATACAAAATATATTTTTCACATCTTTAACAATTTCACATTCCGCTTTTATTGCACTGTGAACTCAAGAGCAAGTGATACACATTTAAAATAATGGGAAATTCATGATGACAATGTTATTTCTTAGGAACATATTTCTCTCTCTTATTTAAATGTCTGTTTGCTATTTGCTTAACTGTTTCGTCACTTAGGGCAAAAATGTTGTGCGCAATTTGTTGAAATGGTTTTAATTTTTTTCTGCTCGGTTACTGTGTGTGTGTGTGTTTGTGTGTAAAAATTACCTACGAATTATAAACGCTATGTACTTTTTTAAGGAAATCAACGGCGAATATACATTGTTTTTTTTTTTTTAATTTTGTATCTTAGCAATTTACAATGACAACGCACTCGAAAATATACTTGAATTGCTGTTGATGATATTTCTGCTGTTTGCACTACTTAGTTCTGACAGATAAGATTAAAATTCGACTTAGCTGGGCCGCGGGGGATGATAAGATAAAAGAGCGAATCTCTACTCTCTCTCTCTACTCCCAACTCTGCCACACAAAGCAAACTGGTTGCTGCCAATCCATCAGATACACAGATACACACATGGCAAGGTCGCCGCCTGGCATGCAATAATCTTTTGTTGTTTTTTGTTTCGCTTTTAATTGAATACGAATACAACTTCGATGATCGCGTCTGCTGTTTGTACTACACACAAAGTAGCTCAACTTATATTTCAATCAATCTCTCGCGCACATTTTTTGTTTTTTCGGAGCAATTCTGAATGCCGGGGCGGGTGAGTGTATTGAACCCATCAGTGCCCCCCACACCGCCTGCTACATACATACATACATACATACATACATACAAATAAAGCAAACAAGTTTGTTTTGAAATTCTTTTGTAGCATGTAGTATTTGTTGTTGTTATTGTTGATGCGATGTCTCAGTCTGTGACAGTTTTATATATGTAATAAGTAAAGTAAGTAGGAGAAGTCGTCACATTGAATTCCGATTCTGATTTCTATGCCCCGTTTGCTTGCAACTCTATTCCTGATGCCTGCGTCATAATGTCACTCACTTTTTTTTTCGTGTTGTTGGCTGAAGATTTAAAATGTTTTTTTGTAAGTATTTATATCACACGTTATCACAGTCCGAATACAACTGAACTAAAAATCCGGCGTAATACTTGAATCTCTGTTAAGCTGCATGTAAATTTTTCCACTTGGGTATTCACAGTAAAATTCGCCAAAAAAATATGTATGTATATATCAAGAGCTTATCAAGTTCTGTGGAATTACGATGAGCTTAAATGTTGATTAAGATATAAATGTATGAAATCAGACATGATGCAAAGTACATCTTTAAAGGAGAACTTTAGATACTATATGAGAAAATCATATCTTATAAACAAAAAACTGAGTTTAACAAGATACTAAAGCAAAAGATTCTTAAATTTCCTATTACCGTAGTATTTCTTCTTCTTAAACCAGGAAGTTGAGACTATAAGCGTATTCTTAGCCTACTTTTTGGCTAATCTGGCAACCTTTCAACTTTCTGCTTATGCTGTTGTGCATTTCACACCTTGTTATGTAATTTGGGTTCTTTGTTGAGTTTTGTTAGCTCATTTTATTTCTTCTACACGTTTGTGGTCCATGCAAGTTCTTGCATCTAAAAACTGACCCAAAGCAACTGTTTTTTATTTAAGCTGCTTTTAGAAAAGTAAAAAAATAATATTTTTTTTGTTCAACATGTCTCGTCTGGCGCCAATTAAAATAATCCAAAACACGTACTGACTGCCTTTGTTATGTGCAAATAACTATGTATGTATATGAACACTTTTTTTTTTATGGCTGGGAAGAGTTTTCCCAAGTGCAACAACTGCCAATGGGGCGGCGGCAGCTGCTCTCTGCCTCTTCTTCGACAAGTTGCAAGTTGTGTGGTGTGTGTGTGTGTGTGTGTGTGTTTGAAGCGCGGAAAATGGTAAAATGCAGCCGCCAAAAACTGGTCTGCCTTAGGAAAATGTTGATTGCGACGGGAACGGGACGGGGGTCGGGGGGCAGTGGGGCTTACGGAGCACAAACAAACAAAAAAAAAAAAAAAAAAAACTATGAGCAAAACTTGTTGTTGGCCTCAAAGCACAAGATGGAGTTGGCGAAGAAGAAGCAGCAGCAGCAGCAGAAGCTTCTTGCCACCCGCTAGCGACGGGCAGCAGCAGCAACAGTTAATAATAAGAAGAAGAGGCAGCAGCAACAGCAAAAGCACAAGAAACAGTTTTCTCGTAAGCGGAAGACAAAAACACGTCGAAGGCTGTGCAAAAGTTTTTTTTTTTCGTTTTGTTTCTTTTAAGTAATTTTTTTGTACATATGGATTTTGTTTATGTTTGCTGAATTGTTGTAATTATTTATTGCACATTTTACACGGTGCGGTGTTGTGCTTAATATGCCGTTTCGTGTTGCAGCCGCTGTTGCAGTTGTACTTGTTGTTGTAGCACTTTTGTTTGCTAACAAAACGCGTGATGAACACCGTTGCTTTACTTAGCACACACACACACACACATACACACACACACATAGTTAGCACACCGACCTGCACTTAAGAGTTGTCGTCCATTGGGTATTGAATTGATAATTAAATTAAATATTTATTAATTTTCATTTAATTATTACAAAGTGTGCTCACTCGCTCGCACACATAGTTAAACACTTGCATGTACACGCATACACACCAGCAAGACACACAGACACGTAACGCGCGGGCCAATGAACGCGGCATGAAACCTTTTGCTTGCTTGCAAACTGCACGAGACGAGAGCCAAAAGTGGACTGACACTGGAGACTGAGGCGCGATCAGGCAAAGCTCACGGCGGCAGAGTCCAACACCTACACACACACTCATACATGTATACATAAACGCTGAGACCCGCTCTCACAGCGGCAATTGCGAAAATGTTTTTCTTCGGCCACACAAACCACAAGCAGCTCAAGATTGAGAGTGGGAGAGAGCGAACGAGTATAGTTACACATACACACAGAGACACACGTACGGAACCTTAAGTCTGCTTTACCTGCGCTGAATATTGAAAACCCCAGTGGAAATTTGGACGCTGCTCTCAATGTGCTACACATGAGGAGTATTTCCATTTGGTAAAAACGTTTGCTAATGGGGGTCAGTCTTATCATAGGCCTGCGCGTAGCAGAGCAGAGCATACCAATAGCATAAGCAACAACTACAACAACAACATAAACAGGTATTTTTATTGAAAGTCACTTATCTCAGCTGTCAGTGAGCGCGCCTGCAAGTCGTTCGCGTGTCTCTAAGTATGCGTGCATGTTTTGTGCCGCTGAGAGCGCAAAAGAGAGGCGCACACATACAGACAGCGGCAGTCAAGCACTCGCTCACTCACTCGCCACTTAATCAGGCATGGGACAGAACCTGTTGCGCGTGCTATGCGTCCAGTTCTTGCTAAAGAACAACAAGAACAACAGTACGACAAGCAAGAACCTGTTGCGGCAACTGCGACCGCGACGTCAGCGTTGCGTCGGCAGCGACAGCGGCCTGCACTTAGCCAAAATTCGTGCGGGCTAAGGCGGCTAAGGCACAAACAAAGAAAGTAAAGACTAAAACAAAAAGGAAAACGCAACAAGAAGCAGCAGCGCAAAATGAAGGAAACGTTGATAAGCAAGGCCGAGCTGTGCTAAGCTGATCTGAGCTGAGCTGCTGCGTCGCTGCACTTCAAAGTTGATTTATTTGCTGCTTCTTCTTATTGTTACTGTTTGCTGGCACTTTTGATTTTCAGCGCAAGTCAATTTCAATTAAGCAAAGCAACAGCAGGCACAAAACTGAGGCGACCAGACCACCAACGTTGCAGCATCCCGAGTTACCAAAAAAGGCAAACAAAAATTAAGGCCAATATCCGTTCGTGCCCAATTATGGTTTGATGGCCGTTAAATGCAAATCGGCACAAGTTCACAGTTTCAATTCGCAATGTCAGCCGGGTGCTAATGAGCTAATTCTAAGGCATATAATTTATTTTGTATGCTTAAAAGGTACAGTAGACACTCGCTAAAAGCAAAGATTGGCGTTTTAAAATAGATTTCTATTGAAAAGAAAAGCATTAACTCACTAAAATACTTTCCTTATTTGTTATAAAATTCCCGTTTCAGGAAGTTCCCATTTTCGAGCAACTACTGTAGACATGCAGCCATAACCAATGAGCGTGTCGCTGTCTAACGGTACAAGCGAAAGGTGGCAACATGCAAATTGCCACAATACAATCAAAATAAAAATTCTTCTGCCAAAAGAATCAAATTCCCGAAAGCATCAACAATAATCAACGGTTTCTTGAGTTCTAAACTTAACTTTCGTTTGCCATTCTCACAGTTCATTAACCAACTTTAAATGATAAAGGCCAGAAAAAGGCAAAGGGAGAAGAACCAAACCAGCTCGTTAGATTCTATACACGAAGCTGCCAAAGTTCAAAAGTCAGCCTCGGGGGAGTTTTTGCGGCTAACCATATATCTCATCGAGATTATCTAGCTCCCGGCTCCAAAAGCTGGCCGGCTTGCGGTTAAAATGGGTAATGCCAACAACTACTTTCGGGCCAAGTTTCGCGCCTCCGAGACGTTAGCTC
This sequence comes from Scaptomyza hsui, assembly GCA_018152825.1. Classification (NCBI taxonomy): domain Eukaryota; kingdom Metazoa; phylum Arthropoda; class Insecta; order Diptera; family Drosophilidae; genus Scaptomyza; species Scaptomyza hsui. Next base: position 6,590,483 of record JAECXO010000002.1, read on the forward strand.
CTCTCCAATTAATCATTGATTTCGTTTTGTTTTTTTTTTTTGGTGGGCGCTCACACTTTTGTTTATTTTCTGTGGTTTGCAAAACAAAAACAAGTTTCGCCCAGCTCCAGGAGAAGAGGAAGCATGGAATGTGCCGCGACTATCAATCAGTTATTGTCTATTGTCTCTATGGTCAAAGCGGCCATTACCAAATCTGTAGCTCGGCAAAGCGCTTTAGGTTGACCCAACCACACCAGACCGGACCGGTACTCGACTTTCCATTGGAAAAGCCCTCAATACTAATCATAATAATGCAAGCCAACCAGCTGCTGGCCATGCTGAAGGTTACGCTTGTGGCAGAGATAGATATGTAGATAGTAGTGGTTGTGGGAGCGGGAGCATTCGCTGTTTAAGCATTCAAGTGCGAAACGCTGGCGAACAGCAAACACACCCAGTTCCAGTTACAGGCCAAGAGACGAGCTGATATGAAATCACTGTGGCATTTTACGTGGGAAATGCTATAACCAAAATCACACAGTTCGGCCCTTTGCAAAAAAAAAGTGATTGTTATAGCCAGTGTTAAAAAAGAAGGGTATACTGCACTTCTTCATATTTATGAAAACAAGTAAAAAGAGATGAGTAGAGCTGTCTGATTGGCGATCAAGTCCTAACGATAACTATCGATACCCAGCAATGAGCTCTCAAGGAGAAAATTTCCCTTCATAAATATTTCCCTTTCCCTTTGATGCATAAAAGGAAGTAAGTGTATAAACAGGGTATTTTTGTAGTTAAGCTATCATACACTCTTGTTATGACGGGATAGTCGTTCAGGGTTGTTGGGAACGTAGTCTGCATGCGACTTGCATTTCAAGTGAGCGCCTACAATGACGTCACCAGCAGACGCTGCTCCATTGCTCCATATGTTGAAATTTGCATGCAACATGCAGCGGCGACCAACAATTCGAGGCGGACAGGCAGGCAGGGCATACCAAAGGTATTATGACACACAAAGACACACATATCTAAGCTTTTTTAGATAAAGATGCGAGCGAAGAAGAGCTGCAGTTCAGTATTTTCTTTGATATTTAAAATGCAACAAAAGGTCGCCCTCCCGCAACGCAACATTGAAGGCGCACAGTTCCGCGATGATGTAAACAACCGAAAAACGAAATAAATACATAAAGATACAGCGGGTGACCCAAAACTATTTTAAATACATAAACGTATGTATTTACACATACGACTTGGAGAATATAAAAAAAGAGGAGCATGTGTGACTGTAGCCATTCCTCTGGCCTGGCGGCACATTTTGTGACTCTATCTGCCCGCAGGCTATTGCTGCCACAACAGTCAGTCAGTCACTCAGTCAGTCAGTCAGTCAGTCAGCGAGTTCGTCTAATTGGATTTGCGCGCTTGTGCGTAACTATAAATCACACAAAGCACACACATACAGCAAAATGGTGTGTTTTGGAGCAGGGACCAACAACCGGTTTGGATTGCCAAGTCACCCGCTTATAAACAAAACTGCAGAGCTGCGGAAACCCATAAAGCTTTTTGACTATTTGTTAAGTGACCAAAACGGTAACAACAACAACAACAACAACAACGGCAGCAGAAGCAACAGAAACAGGCACCAAGAAGCGTTTGTTATGAACCTTTTTCTTAACTCATAAACGATATAAAGAATAATTATGCTGCGGCATGAGCTGAAATATGAGCTTACGCAAGCTTTGGGCACCGTTTTGTTTTTTTTTTATTTTTTATTTTTTAATGTACAGATGCCATGTAAAACAGTCGTGTGAAATTTATTAATGACACCCAAAATGCCGTCCACTTGCTAGCTCATAAGTCATGTTAGAAAGTGTCTTGTAAAAATGTGACATTCTTGGAAAAGGCCATCTGCCAGAGACTTGCACTTGTAATGTGTTGTAAGCTGATTTATTCTCTGTGTAAGCGGATGTTGTAAGCTTGGCAATTGCAAATCTCACAAAAAACTAACTATACATCGCATAGTTGTACTATTTGTTCTAGCGAAAACTTAACATATAAGGCCCAAGACATGTAAAACATTAAGCAGAACCAGGAATTTAGCTGTTCTGCTGCTGTTTTGCTTGTTGGCTTTTTGTGTGTGTGGTCTGTATTTTTTGTCTGCCTGTATCTCAAGCCCTACGTGTGGCTTGAACTTTGCCAGGGAACTTGTTTGTGAAGCGGCTGTCGCTTCCTGCAATTTATTAAATTTCATACAAGTAACGACAGGCAAGGACATTGGCCGGGCTATTCAGTTACCCAAAAAACAAGAAAAAAATGTATTGAAAGCCGATATGCTAAAACATGTGTTGTTGCATTCCAGTAGCAGCTTTTAAAGAGGCGCCATAATTCAAACGTTTTATGCAAAAAGTACTCATTAGCAAGGTGGCAACGCTGTCCCATTTATACTAACTTATAAGCTGGCAGCACTGTGCAGCCAGCAGCTGATTGCAAAAGAGATAACAACAAATGCAGCAACTGTTGATTCCCTTTTTGCTGCAAACAAAGAAAGCAAAGTACAATTATCTACGTTGAAAATGTAAAAAGCGTCTTGGGATACACCCACAAACACACATACACAATGCATTCCGCCCAGGCACGCAATAAAATATTCAAATCGTGGTCGGGCATCAGCGAGGTGTCCATTATCAAGGAAGTTGCCACAAAGGGCGAGCACATTGATCTATGCTTGGAATACTGGGCTGTCAAGCGTAAGCTACCAATTTCTGAGTATCGCCATTACTTTTACGATGTGGTGCAGGCCTATGTGCAACGTTTGCTTTCCGAACGACTCGTTTGCAAGGCGGACAATGTCCTTCACAATGTGGACCGCGATGTCAAGTGCTTCTTCTATCAATACGCCTGCGAGTGCAACGATGAGGATTTAAGTGAATTTGTGCTGGATCATCTGCGATGTCGCGAACCGCAGCTGTTCGAGCAGGAGGAACCGGTGCTGGCCTATTACTGGTCTCTGGTCCAGCAATTCCGCGAGTGCAGCGATCTTCTAACCAGGCACAAATCGCAGTTGCCACGTGTGCACATCGAGGCATTAATGTCGCTGCCCGAACAAACGCTGCACCTACTGCTTGTCGAACTTTACTTTGCCAATGGCAATGAATCCCTGCTCCCAGAGCTCAAAAAACAACTCGTGTGGCAGCATCTGGTGGACACGGTACAGCTAGACAGATTGCGCCGCTGGTGCTGGTGCTGCAGTCAGGATGCAGCGGCAACTAGCGCACTAAAGCTGCCGCTGGAACAAGCCTATGCTCAGTGGCGCATCGAGCAGTCGATGTATGAGTATGCTCTGGAGCATTTGGAAGAACCGTGTGAACCACTACGCAACTATTTTGCAAGTGCTGGCTACTTTTTTGCCTCCGAATCGAAAGATATGTCCACGTTGCTGCGTCGCCTCTGCACCATGCAGTGCCTTGAACAGCACAAGGAACTTATTAGCCGCCAGCCATTGGCTGAACATCTACTCGAACGTGGCTACTATTCACTGCTGCTGCTCCAATGTGTGCCCATCTCAGCACTGGAGCAACTGGCGGGTGAAAATGAACCGCTGCTCACACTACTAATTGATCTCAAAACTCATGATTTAACGCAGCGTGAAGGATTTGAACTGGTGAGAACCAGCTTACCCTCAGGCTGTTATACATAGATACTAATTATGTTTGTTTTCCGTTCATGCCCCGCAGATATCACAAAGTGTTCAAAGCTATCTGGAGCGAACGCATAATGCGGCAGAATCGCTGCAGGAGCAACCACTGCTCACATTCTTTGACTTTCTTTGCCACGAGCCCAGTGTGCTTTCGCTGGAGGGCTTCCTCTGCTCCAGCAATCTGCGCCGAGTGCCCTACTTGAAATCGTTGATGACACGCTTCGAGCAATATGCACAGAGCAGCGCACCGGATTTGCCGACGGCCCATGAGCTCTTCCACAAGTTTAAGCAGGTGAATTTTACTGTGCTTGCGGCAGCGGGTCATGGCGAGATGATTAGTTTCTCCAATCCTCGGCTGAGTCAACGTTATGCACGCAAGGCGCAGCTGAATTACACACATTATTTGAAGCAGCAGAGGAGCGCCTATGCAGTGTATTATTTTCTGATGGAGCAACTGCAACTTTATGGCCAGATTACACGGATACAGCTGTTCCATGCCTGCGAGACGGCCACACAGCTGGCGCTGCAGCATGCTGGTGATGAGGAGCTGGTAACACATTGCGTCGCTTGCTGTGAAATGTTGGATTTCGATACACAAACATTGCGCAGCTTTTTGCATCTACAGCGACTGCTGCCGTCGTCGGGTGCACCGGGGAGCTACTCCATGCAGCTGCAAGGCTGGGATCAGGCCTTGGTACAGCAGCTGTCCCAGAAACCCGATCAGTTTCCTCTGGAATCCTATCAAGCGTTGATGCGGCTCGCTTCACGCAATGTTCAGGGCAAGTGGCCATCGGCGCTGCTGCAACATTATGCGGCGGGCAACGATTGGTGGCATCTACTACTGCTCTTCCAGTACTTTGATCTGCCATTGAGTGAACTGAAGCTTCTCTTGCCACATTTCAAGTGCAGTGCTTTGGGTGTTCACCTGCTGCGCGCCCTCAGCTACGAGTGCAACCATGAGCGGCAACATAAGCGTGCCAGCAATCGTCGGACTGATGGACAGACCAATTCCTCGCAAGAAACGATGACGAACTCCTCGCATAGCTCGGGTCTGGAGGCGAATCTGCAGCAACTGCAACGCGATGCCGGACAATCCATGTGCCAATTGCTCACACACAATGCTCGACAGGATCTGTTTGCCATTGTTCTGTGCAGCAGCAACAATCTTCCGGAGGAAATCATTACATCATTCACACAATTTGTAGAACTTATGCAGAACAGTGCACAGCATTCCACCGGCATCAATCTAATGAAGCACTGCGTCCGTCACCAGATGCCCGTCCTGGCTGTCCTGGCAGCAACGATCAGCGAAACGAATCGGGATTGGTGCTGGCTCCTCTGGCTAGCTGTTGCCAGTGGTCAATGGACGCATTTGCTGCAGCAGTCAATCAAATGCAAGGAGCAAACAGAGCTGGTTTGGTCTGTCATACGTGGCGCTGTCAGCGCTGGACATGTGAATGCATTGCTGCACAGCTTCTGCATCTTTCAGCCAGTGAGTGAATCTTGAAAGATCTAAAAAAAAAAATAAAAAAGATTAATAAAAGCTTTTTTTTTAGGACTGCAAATTTGTGCACCTTTGTCGCTTCCTCCAGTTGACGGCCCAGCAGCAGGACTTTAGCGATGCAACGATTGTGGAGCTGCGTCAATTCTTCTGCAGCTGGAGCCAGGATGCAGTGCAGCTACCACTCTGTGAGCCTCTTGCCCCCAAGCAGCTGATGCAACGCTGCATTGGACTGCTCCTGATGCAACTCCAATCCAATTTCGATTGTGTTATGCAGCAGCAAAAGTTTCTGGACTGCATTTGTCGCTCGGATGTGGGCGATATTTGTGATCTGCTGGACTTCTGTCTGCTGCACAGGATCTTTGGTGTGGCGGCGCCTTGGCTGCGTCAACTCGGCATCGACTACGAGCAGCTGGTGAAGCGGGATAGTGCGGAATACAAGCGTTTGGTGGATGCACTGACCGAGGCCAAGGCATACGATGAGGCACTGCAGCTGGCGGCGTTGTTGCAACTTCCCTTAGCGGATATAGTTTATGCCAAGTGGCTGGCAGAGCTGGAGACTGGAGACTTGCGTCTGCATGCGGAATACGAGCAGGAAATTGAGCAACATGCCCTGCCACCTGCCATATTGGTTAACTTTCTGCTCCATGCGGGCGGACAGCAGCCGGAGCATCAATTGCGACGCCGCTATGAGCTGCTCCAAAGTGCATTGGGGGTCATTAAGCAGCATCATTTGTTTCCCAACGAATGTTTTGATCGCGATCAGATTGAGTACGATATGGTCTTGTGCTATTTGCAGCTGGAGCCGGAGCAATCCCCACCTATTACCATCTATCATTCCGAGTACTTTGAGCAGATCATGCAAAAGGAACGCTGTGTGCTCTACAAATCCTTCTCAGAGCTTAAGGAGCTGGCGGGCATCGACGATCTTAGCATAGCTAACAAATCTCAGCTAACGGCAGAGATGGAACAGCGTCTGAATGAGCTGCTTTATCTGCTCCTGGATGAGGGTGACATTGTGGAGGCACTGCGTCTTCAGGAACTCTTTGAATTTCGTCCCAATGATTTGCGCTTCATTGTCTTTGCCATGGCCTTGGCCGAGGGCATGACTAGCATCGTGAATCTGGCCAGCAAGGAGCGTCAGCTGCTCAGCGATATTGAGAAGAGCGCATTTCCAAAGTTTAATCGGTTGACGCTCAATCAGAGTCCCATGGCCAGATGCAGTAGTGACCTATCCGGCAGCTGCTCTACACTGGAGTTTGAGGAGATACCTTCGAAAGAGAAGCAACAAACACTGGACACGCTACTCGGCATTGGTTCCAAGCTCAAGCATGGCATCGAACTTGGCAGACGGATTGTTTTATCTTATCGCGCTGCAATGTTTCTGGACAAGGAGTATTTGGATGTGCTGCGCACCAAGGATGTCAGTGTGCTGCTCAAGAGTGCCGCTGAAGAGGATTGCCTGCAGCGTCTATTGGTCGTCAGCGATATACACATCTCCACGCGACTGACGCCCAAGGAGGTAAACTTTTCTCTTAACAATTTACAATTTATCAGTTAAATAAATTCCTTTTTTTGCAGATTGCTGAATCTGTGGCTTTGGAGTTGACCACATGCGTTGTGCGTCCACGTTTCTATATATTCCATGCCAGTCAGCAGCCAAGGAATGCGCCTCGCAATGCCGATCTTTGGGGACACAATATCGATCGGGATTTTCACTTGTTTTTGGAACTAACGCCCAATACCACATTGTTGGGCAACTGTCTGCTGGAATATTGTGATGCACTCAAGGCCTATCGTCGGTATCAGGATAACAAACCCTACGAGCAGAGTGACGCCTTTGAGCGTCTCTCGGGGATTATAATGCAGTATGGACTGCCCAGCAACATCAACAGCAGCAGCAATGTGCCAAGCTCTCCTGGAAAACAACAAGTTCTGTCACACAAGAAGCAGAATCAAATCTATGTGGAGCTATTGATTAAGGCACATTTGTGCTTTGTGCACGAGTGCTCCATGGAGGGCATTGCCAGCGTGCTGGAGCGCTCCAAACTGCTCAACGGACAGCTGACCAAAGCCAAATCCTGGTCACTTATTGTGCGCCTGCTCATTGGCATTGCACGTTATCGTGAGATGTTCTACTGCTTTGATGCCCTCATTGAAAACGAGCAGTTTGAATCGCTATTGGGACAGTTTGATGAGGATCAGAAGAGTGGTCTGCGCCAGGCCATTTTGGGCTATCTGCGCGAGTATAATCCCAAAAATGGCAAGGAGCTGTTGCGTTTGGCCGCTTATCATTTTCTCATGTACAAAGAGCTGGCGGAGATGTGGACACAGGAGGCGCAGGAAGTCTTGGACAAAATACGCTCCACTGCATCCGCTGAGCCGGGCAAGCTAAAGTGCAGCCAGGAGCTGCAAACGCTGCTGCAGCAGGCGTTGGAGAACTATACACATGCCACCGAAAACTATTTGCTAGACAACAAACTGATTCTGGCCCAGCTGAGTGTGGCACGTGCGGAACTGATGGCCATGCAAGTGGATCTGTGCAACAAGGCGCTGGAGAAGCGTGGAGGAGGTGGGGGATCTAACAGCAGTAACTCAGCTTCCCTCTGCGTTAGCGTTATTGGCGTTCAAACACGTGAACAATTCCGGGAGTTGGTCAACACACAATTAAGGTAAGTTTTGAGTTTAGCAACATAATTTGTAATAACAGTTAACAAACTTTCCCTTTAGCGTGCCGCAATCTCTAATACTGAGTCGAGCGTACGGTTACGATGTCAACTGGAGCGACGCATTATTAACTCAATTTGTGGTGCTGCAGAGGCGCAACTATTTGCAGGAGTATCGCTGCCATCAGCGCATCAATGATAATGTCATCGAACAGGTTGTTAAGGGGTAAGAATAAAAATTAACAAGCACTCACCTGTAGCCTGTATATGTTTGATAATATAACTTGTGTCATTTTAGTTATTTGCTGCACACTCAAAACAATTCGTCGAACGCGAAACAGGAGGAATCTCTCGCTCAACTGGTGGAGCTTATTCGATCCGTTACTCTTAAATACAAATTGGCTTCCATTTTGGGCCTTAAAGCGATTGTTATGTCGCTGATCAACGATTCCACCGTACACTATTTACGCGACACGAATTTCGGTCGCAATGAGCTGCATAACGTTACGAATATGTGACACAGAAAATGTGATTTATACACTTTATTATACATTGTACTGATTGTAATACCAAATTCATTATTAAGTGCAAAAAAAGAAACTAAAAAAGGCGCGCAATTCAACTGTAAACGCAGGGTTGTCTTGTCGTCAGACGGCATGGCGATACTATTGTATAGTTAACAACTATCGATGGATATGCAGCAGCATCGATAATTATCTGGAAGTTATCAAACTTGTTAATCAGTACGATTGCAATTATTTTCCGACACTAGTAAATAACGTGCGTAAGGTTTTCTCCCAAAAGAATTAATTTACCTAATTTCTTTGAACAAAGTGTGTGTGTGTGTTTTAAATTCCTACACGACTTATTAGTTTATTTTCATTTATATAGCACACACAATGGCACAAAGCAAACTGAATGATCTTGCAGGCAAGCTGGGCAAAGGTGGCCCTCCTGGTCTGGGCATTGGACTAAAGCTGCTGGCTGCTGTGGGCGCTGCAGCGTATGGTGTCAGTCAATCTTTGTATACCGGTAAGTTGTATAACGTGTGCCATGCAACATACAAGTATTGAATAAACCAAGAAAACACGACTATCATTGCGGCATATGCACATAACCTCAAAGGCGCACTGGTATGTGTGCCTGTGTTTGTGTGTGTGTGCGGGTGCTAGCGGCATTTGTTGGATTTCATAACTTATTAAGATGCTTGCACAATGCATGACATTACTTTAGTAAGTAAATGTATGCACAGTCCAATTAGAAACGACTACTGTGCTGTCCATCTCTTGGATCTGATTTTACATTGCTTGGCTTATGTGGTTGCATAACAAACTACTCATGTTTTTTTCTCGCTCTATCCATTTGCAGTTGAGGGCGGTCATCGCGCCATCATCTTCAGTCGATTTGGCGGCATACAGAGTGATATCTATGCTGAAGGTTTGCATGCGCGCATTCCATGGATCCAATACCCAATTATCTACGATATTCGCTCGCGACCCCGCAAGATTTCATCACCCACCGGTTCGAAGGATTTGCAAATGATTAATATATCGTTGCGTGTGCTGTCGCGTCCCGATTCCCTGAATTTGCCCTTCCTGCACAAGCAACTGGGCGTTGATTACGATGAGAAGGTGCTGCCCTCCATCTGCAATGAGGTGCTGAAGAGTGTGATTGCCAAGTTCAATGCCTCCCAGCTGATTACACAGCGTCAACAGGTCTGTTACAACTAAATTACGTGCTCTTAACATTTTGATATAACAATTTAACACTTATTCATTCAGGTCTCTCTGCTGATACGCAAGGAACTGGTGGAGCGTGCGCGCGACTTTAACATTATCTTGGATGACGTTTCGTTGACGGAGCTGAGCTTCGGCAAGGAATACACGGCCGCCATTGAAGCCAAACAGGTGGCACAGCAGGAGGCACAGCGAGCTGTCTTCTTTGTCGAGCGCGCCAAGCAGGAGAAGCAACAGAAAATTGTTCAGGCTGAGGGAGAAGCAGAGGCAGCCAAAATGATATCCTTTTTACAAAACAAACCTTTACTAACCACTTTCTAGGCTATAATTGTTTCTTGCACTTGGTTTGCACCTTAACTGTTATGTTTACTTAGGTCTGGCCGTCAAGCAGAATCCAGCCTACCTGAAGTTGCGCAAGCTGCGTGCTGCTCAAAGCATTGCCCGCACGGTAAGAATAGTTTTGATACTTTTGCTGTTCCCTTGAATTCTTGAAATACTTAACAAATTCTTTGTTTTATAAACAGATTGCCACCTCACAGAACAAGGTTTACCTGTCCGCCGACAGTCTGATGTTGAACATTCAGGACTCTAACTTCGATGACATGACTGAGAAGGTTTACAAAAGTAAATAACTCGTTCCGTCATTGAAATTACATTTAAGTTGAAAAAACAAAGATAATACAGCAAAATTTGTTATTGGTTTCGAGCATTGGCCAAAACATATAGACAGTGTAATTGAGATACAATTTTTAAACGTTTCATCTAATATCTCTTATACTTTTTTTTTCTCTTTGCCAACATATTATCTATCCAATTCGTTCTGTTTAACGTTTCTTTTTAATCCCAAACGCGCAACGCAGTTCCAGACGATTTGGTTTGGATTAAGTAAGCGGGCTAATTCCTAAACTTTGTTGATTTATTAATTCGATGCACAGCAATTTGCATACATATAAGCTAGTGCCTAAGATACCGTTTAGTTATATAAATTCTTAGAGCGTCGTCCTCACTACTTCACACATTGTCTACGTCGCCTCTCATTGTCTTTGCTCCCAGCCTGCCTTGCGTGAAACAACTTCATCTCATATCGTTTCCGCATCGCCAGCTAGCAGCATTCGCAAGAGATGAGCGCTCACAGTTTTGTTGGAAAAGTGTTGACGACGACGCGGTTAAATTACCGCAGCATTTAGCGTTTTGTCCCATTCAAAAAAAAAAAAAAATCACCATGAAAACTGTTAATAAATGCGCATTGAGAAAACAACAACAACAACATCAACACTTGTCAATACTCGAACGAATCAACTTATGTATACATATATTGCTAACCAGGTGGCAATAACTCGAACCAAAAGCTAAAACTTAAACAAACACCCATCATTTTTCAGTTGGTACGGGCCTGCCCAATAATTGGCTGGACGCACGCAAAATGACGTCCGTCGGTGAATCCAGTGTGGGCGACGTGGCACGCAGCACTGCGGATCGTATGCGCAAGTAATATAGACGAATTGGAAGCAGCAGCACATGGACAACAATCAAATCCTTCCAGTACAAAAAGCACATACTTATTTTATGTGAGAGGACCAAATGGAAATTTCCTATAAAGCAAATAATAGCAAGAAACCGTCGATGGCATTTCTTCAAATACGAAACATTTACTTATATTATAATAATTGCGTGTATAAAATACATAAGAATAGTACATAAGTTTGGGTGTATATCTATTTAGTATAATTTATAATATGTATAGAAGATTCATGTAAAATTTTAGGCAGATAAGGTTAGGTTCTTTGTTGTAGCTGTCACTTTGTCATCATTCTTTTATGGGAAATGGTTTTAAAGTAGAATTTCGTGCGAGATCTTGACTAGAAATATGTGTGTGTGTGTTATGTATTGTTATGTTTATGCACGGGAGTTTTAAATGAACTTGGTTAGTTGGGTTTAAATTTAATGTAAATTCCTTTGCCTATTTCCAAGAAGTGAAATTAAATCACTTTGGCAGTAGAAAGTTAAGCTAGTAAATGTATTTGTTGTTATATTCAACTATCCTTTTGATTATAGACTGACATAAACATAACAATACCACTTCGTGCATTTAAAATAGTTGCTATAAACTTTTATGGCAACCACTTCAAACACTGCTCGGGTGTGTTTTTTTGGTCTACTTCTTGAGCAAATAAGTGCCCCTGAGAAAAGGCCTATCTTTTAGTTTAGGTGCTGTCATAATCCTTCCAATATCAATATCAATACTCATATCGTATATATATATCTATCCATAATAACGAACTCGAACAATCAATCAAATTTTCCTGCCATAGGCGCGTGGGGTTAGCTTTGTATTTATGTTTATATATATATATACTAGTGTTATTTGTTTGCTGCTTAAGGTTGTCGAGCACTCGACATAGACCAGGATCAGGCAGTCGATGGGGCTTTGCTGCTGCTGCCACTTCCACTCTCGCTGCTGCTGCTCGCATTGCTATTGGCGCGTCGACTCTCCGCCAGAGCAGGCGTCTCCCGACGATGCCGGCGCAGCGTGGAGCTGGCCGAGGGCGCCGATGAGCTCAATGCTATGTTGGCCGTAAAGGCGGCTGCCTCCGCTCGACTGGGCACTGTCAGGGTACCATTGGTGGCGTTACTCGTGCTGGCGCTGTTACTGCTGCTGCTGCTGCTGTTGGTGTTGATGCTAATGCTGCTAGCGCCGTTCGCTGTGGCAGCGGCGAAGGATTCGCTGATGCTGCCCAACGGGGGTCATAAGTTCGTCGTCTGGACCAATCCACGCTCCAAATGGAAGCATTCCAGCATTGCAGCGCCAACCGAACTGCGTCGTGCAACCATCGCATTAACCACACTCCATTTGTTCAGACGTGGATCATAGCGTTCCACGGAGTTCAAAGAGGAGCTGCCATCATTGCCGCCCAAGGCAAACAACACGCCTTCCAGATCCACGACCTCGTGGGTGGATCTGTAAAGGAGAGATGTGTTTATAAATAGGTTGCTAAGCTACCAAATTCAAATGCAACATTTCTAAAACGTCGCTTTAAGAGCTATTGACTATCGATACCTATCGATACACCTTCTTACCTTCGCGAATGCATGGCCGCAATCGGTTCCCAGCAGTTGCGACGCAAGTTGAAACGTTCGCCACTGGACATGCACATGGTGCCATCGTTGCCGCCAATGCAGTACAGATTTCCATCGGTGGAGGCGACTCCGCAGCTGCTGCGCCTTGCGGTCATGCTGGGCACGGGCTGCCAGCGGCCGACGCGCGGATCGAAGCGCTCCACACTCGACTGATAGTTGGTGGAATCGAAGCCACCCAAGCTATAGATTTGATTCTCGAGCACGGCTAGGCGGCAATAGCGACGACGTGTGCTCATTGCTGGGCAGGAGCTCCAGATGCCCGTGAGCGGATCATAGCGTTCCATGCTGCTCAGACAGGAGGCGCCATCGTAGCCACCGCAGACAAAGATTAGGCCGTCATAGGCACAGATGCCCAGACAGCTGCGCTTGGTGCCCATGGGTGTGATGTTGCTCCACTTGTTGGTCAAGGGATTATAGCACTCGGCAGTGGCCAGATCACTGACACCATCATATCCGCCCACCACATAGAGCTGCTTGTGCAGCGATGTGACACCAGAGCGGGAACGGCGCCAGAGCATCGGAGCAACCGGTGACCAGCTGTTGCAGCGAGGATTATACACCTCACACTCGTTGTGGATGGCAAAGAGACTGCCACCGCCGACGGCAAAGATGTAGGGCTTCATGCCTTCCGGCCGGCGTTCCTGGGTGCGCTGGCTGCCCATCAGACTGCGCTGCTCCGGCAACAGATGATACTTCATGGCCTCCAACAGGAGTTCCTTGCACTCGGAGTCATCTCGCATCAATGTCTCCGACTCGACGCAGCTCATCAGGAAGTCACGATTGACCAGAGGCAGGCGAACATGCGACATCAACTCAGCAATGTGCAGACGACGCTGGCTAAGATCATGCTTCACCCAGCTAATCACGCCCAAAAATACCTTCTCCTCGGAGCTTATGTTCAGCTGTGTATTCGATATCAGCTCCTTGACCTCTTCGAAGGGGAGTAGAAGAAACTCCTCGGTGCCCACCACTTGCTGGAAATTCTGCAGCGCATACTTGTGGGACCTGGTGTGAAGCTCCTTGCAGGAGTGTGCATCCGCAAAGCTCCTGATGCCCAGACAGTTGGATGGATGCAGTTGACGCAGCAGAAACTTACAGCATGCATCCCGCACCGAGTGCATCTGCAGTAATCCCGATGCCGGCAACAGCACCTGCACATTCTGCTCCGTTATGGTAATCTCTCCCGTATAGGTGTAGTCAATGAGCTGACGCAGTGCCGAGCTATCCACATCATGCAACCGCACTAACCCCTGAGTGCGCTCCAGCATATCGTCTGCAAAAAGGAAAGGAAGGGAAATGAGTTTAGTTCCGCTTTCTTCAGTCCTAATTATGTGTGGTGTTCCTTACCGTTGAACATGGCATAGAAATAGGGCGAGACGGAGGCCAGCACCACACGGTGTGCATTAATGGTGTCCCCACCCACCTCCAGGCGCACATCGCACAGCTGCAAGGAGTAAAGGAAAAACATCATCATCACCATTGTTGCAAGTGTCGCTTTACACAAATCCGATTAATGACGTCCTGACTGGCTCCCTACGACATATGTACGTGCTCAATTTCACAGTCTAACATCCCTATCCTACGTGAAACCATGGCACAGTGGTTTAAGTGGCGTTAAGCAAGGAAATCTTTTACTTAAAATGCCAACATCAAAACTTCTTTTGTTGTAATTTTTTCAGCTAGTTGTTTGAAAATATTTATCTTTATAAACTCAAATTAACTATTCATTTAAAAAGGTATCTGAAAAGTGTGTATCTGAACCACTGTTCTTCCCATTGAATCCATACAAGTGATTCGCTTCAACTTCAACGCCAGACCAGACATTGTTTAAGTCTCACCAAAAATAACTTTCACTCAACTCTTGTCAAGTCAGCGCACCCGATTAATATCTTTTTTTAAAAGCAGCAACAATTTACAATATTTTTTAAACGTGAATATTTATTTGCCGCACACGTCATGCATGCGGCAGGGGTGAAGTCGCTTGCTCCGATTCGGTTTAAGGCCAACCACCCGCAGAGCAAATATTTTTTTTTGCTGCTGCTTTTTATCACTAAACGACAATTTGCTCTATTAGCTCACCCAGCTGCCCTCTGGGCGGACAGGCAATTAATTTTGCGCCAAAAAAGACTTAATGGGAAATGAAATTATGTATACGCCATGCGAGACGAGCTGTAAGTGAGAACAACTCAAAGCCCGGGCTCATACGAATCACGCAATATTTCTAGTTGTATTTTAATTATGCTAAATACTACTATTACAGTTAATTGAGCTGACATAGAACTGAAATTTTAGTTGCCCTTTCAATGATTTGATTACTTTTAAGTGGTTAGCTAAAATATTTGGAAAAAGCTAGCTTAAAACATAGAGTTCATCGAACATGCAAAATAATTTAGTGATTAAGTGTTCTTAACTAAACCAAGATAATGTATGGATTCTTTGGAAATTTCTAAGCTCCAAAGCTTCATCTTTATAAAACATTATATGCCAAATATTCAATCAAATAAACATTATAATATTCATATTCCCTAAGCTGTTCATACCTGTGCATTATTGCGCATCTGATTGATGGCCGCAAAGGAGGCGATACAGTGTCCTGGATTTTGATGATGGGCCTGTGGCAGCACCTCCTCATTGGGGCCCGGTGGGCTCAGATCGCTGGGCGTTTGTGTTGAATTATTGCTGGTGGTGGTAACATCCTCATTGTTGCCACTCGCCTCGGCGGTGCTGCAGCACGCGAGATAAACAGAAGAGAAACACAAAAATTTTTAAATCAAATTGCAGAGATAATCCCAAATAATGATGATGGTTATGGGGCGACAACATGACGCCAGACATTTGCCGAAAAGGGCAGACTAAGAGGGTTGTTTTCTGGCTCAGAGTCTCCCCTTTCAGAATATTTTGTAGGGGTTGTTGCCGGCATGAAACATGAATGAACTTGCTTTTTCTGCTGTTTACTCACTGATTCGATTTGACGGGCAGAAACATTGCGTTGCGGTTGTGCCTTCAAGTTTATCGCTATGTTGTTGAAGGCCTAAAACATATCCACACTGTTGAGATGTCGACAGATTCAGCTTGGTCCTTGGTATTTTTTTGGTAAGGGTCTGCTGCCCCTATTCAAATAATTCAGTCTTTTCTTTGGCAGTTGCAGCTGTAATGAAGCCGGAAAAAGTGACAAAAAGACAAAAAATCAATAAACTTGTAATTGTTTTGCTGGCACCCCTAAAACCAGCAACAAGAACATCATCAACCAAATTTAGGTCACACGCAGTTTTCCTGGGTGGTTAGGGTGGCCCACACGACGTCGACTGTCATGAGATCATAGCTCCCAGAACATTGTGTTTTTTGTTTTTTGTTTTTGGTCATGTCAAAGTGAAAAGCAAGCATCTAAAGAGACCGCAAAGTAGGTTAAGTGCCGACAATCCCGCTGCCCGCTCCGCCCCCTCTTGGAATCTATTGTGCTTATTGTTTGGGTGAGCACGCTTTTGAATGAGCTGCACCCAGCCGTATTTGGGTTAGACACGCTTTGATGTATGCGTGTAAGTATGTACATATGTAGTAGCTCCTTGTGCTGCACAGGATGCGGTTGTATTTTTACTTTTTTTTACCGAATGCCGTTCAAATTGCCCATTGCATGCAATTTGCGCATTTGCCAGGCCAACGCGTTAATGTGGTCAGTTTGTATACGTTTTTTTTATAGCATTGCATTGAAGGTCGAAGAGTACATAAAAGTGAGTTATAGAGTGGGAGTAAAAGCCAATAAAATGGGTAAAAAGAAGGACATAAATAGTTGTTATGTGCACTAATTAACAAAATTAATTCGATCCATTCAACAAATCCAATTTTGTTAATTCTGTATGGGTTCCTTAATAGTTAAAGACATAATTTCAAAGATTCCATTAACATATACAGTTTTTTTTTTCTTTTCTAACATTGATTTATATACAAAACTTCCTCAAAATAAAAAAAAAAGCAAATTTCTTAAGTTCAGCTTTAATCAGAACTTAACTTGACACAAGTTTAAATACAAGACTTAAATATTATTTTTAAAATGCATTTTTTCTTTGTGTATGGTAATTCAATATAGTAAAGATTAAATTTTACAAACGAAGTCAAGGAAAGGTAAATATTCCACATATTTTATTACTCTCTCAGCAATAAGAGTCTATATTTATCCTAAAAAAAATCAATAATAAATTGTTATTTATATTCTGCTAAACTTCATCAACAGTTGAACTAGCTTAAGCTAAAAGCCTTACTCAATAATCAATAATTTGTGATAATATTGTTTTAGAAATAGTGTAAAAGACTTTATACAATGGAAATAAATTATTTAATCAACGTTTGCATTAAATATTAAACAGTATTGAAATATCTCTGTCTACATTTATTGTAATATAACATATTTGTATGTTAAAAAAAACAATTCCAGAAATAAAGTAAAGATTAAATGCAAATAAAATAAACATTTATTTAATCAATGTTTATGTTTAAAATAAAATGAGTTTAAAATCACATTCAATATTCTTTAATCCTAGATTTATGTGAATTTATGGAATACGTGCTTTAGAAACCCAGCTTTAACAAATTTTCTGGACCCCTAGTACACTTGCTATTTAACTTGTTTATTTTTTCTTTTATTTCTTTTTTGTTAGTCAGCTCACAATGGTGATGAATGTTTATTAATGGCCATGCAAAATACACACAACTGCATTTGGCAGATTGTGCAAATAAACAAAAAATAATATAAGCATTGCTTATTATTTGTGTTTCCCTGCTCGCATTAAGTATGCACAAATATACAAAACATATACTACCTCTCTCTGGCAATAGCACGCTTGGAAAGTTCTGGGGTCAACAAAACGTGGCCAGACAACAACGCCGACGACGACGATGTGTGAAATCAACGTCACGATTTTTAACGCTGCATTAACAAAACGACAGCATTAAACACAATACAACAAAACACACTGTGATAAGTACAACAACACCGAAAATTTCACTTTGCCCACTTGGCGCAACAAACAAAAACAAATTAACGACAATTTTCGGATTTTGAGTTATTTAGTTTTTTTGTTTCCAACTACAAGAGCTCAGGCAGAGGCCCAGGCCCAGGCCCAGGCGAAATGTCATGCTTGAGGGCACAATTGTGCTGGAGGGCAATGGCCGTTTAATACATCTGTGCTCCCATAGGGCACCCTAGCAAAAAGAAGCCCCATTAGGTGCTTATTACTGCAACAACCACCCCAAAAACAAAAAGAGTACAATTGCAACGCATGCAAAACGGACTTGACACAGAAGCAGCCGTGGGATTGTCACAGTTTCTGCTTCTTATGTACTTTATTTGGTGTGTGTGGGTCAGTTTTTAGCAAAACTTTGCGTGCCACTTGGCGTATGAGCAATGTGCGTGTAATTAAATCTGAGCGCCAGGGTTGCGTTGAGGTTCCGCTGTTTACCGTTACGCTGCTGCGGTTAATCTCATTGACAGCCAAGCTTGGACTAACTGTTCTGCGGTTACAAAATAATTTTCAACACTTGGCAACAAGTTTTATTATAATTTTTTAAAGAAATCAAGAAAGCGCATAATGTTTTTTAATGGATTTATAATTTTTGATTAATGTTGAAGCTTTATTTGTGCAAAATTTCACTTTTGTTTTACTTTTTTCTTTCAGTGCGCTCATAAAGTGAGTTTAATTAACTTGGAAGTGTGTTGTCAAAAAAAACAAACAGAATATTTCATAAGCACGCAAAGCTATAAGGAACAGGAAGTGAGTTTAAGGTGATTTTTGGGGCTGTGTTGTTGCACCTGCAGGTGTGTTAAAAACCTTATAAATAACCTTAACATGCGGTCAGTAATGTAAGCCCGCACAAAATTGCTCATCCAACTTGCCATTGGCAACAAACAAAAAAGTGCTAAAAATATGTTTAGCAAAAAAAAAGGGAAATAAAATTTCAGCTGAAACTGATGTTTAGCTTTTATGTATGTGTTGTGTGTGAAATTCAAATTAACAAGCAAATGAGCCAGAAACGAATGCGGCACACGTTGGCCTAAAGCAGCAGCAGCAGCAGCTAACGACTTCAAGTTGGCTCCCTTAGAGCCGGTAACAAACCATTCAGTAATATTTCTAACCGTCTGGCGACAAAAATTGTGCAAACATTGAACCGGTTGTAGTTGTATATAGAATTTATTTATGCGCGTATATTTTTCTCTTTTTGCCTTTTTTGTGTTATTCATTTGCTTGTGAGCCACATTTGGCGTTTGTTTTTATGCTCCACGTGACGGCACGAAATACATAGATTGCAGCAATAATGCTTGTTGCCAACATTCAGGTACCAAGTTGGCAAGTGAAACTGATTCTTGCACGCTTCATTGATGATTAATCGCAGAGCGAGTATGCAATTGTCTAAAAAAACCAACAAGGTCAACCAGTTTGTTATTCTGCTATGCAACTAAGTGTTCCCTTGAGCATTGAGCGGCGGAAATGAGCTGGCAACTTGTCTTCAATTACGGCTAAAATCGATGAATAAGACGGCTAACATTAAACGAATGACTAGCATGCTTAAACGAAGTCTTTAACTTTGCGTGCATCGAGAACATTTAATCACTGTGTTAATCCTATTGGAATGAAGGTCGAATGCAAAATTTTCCAAATAATTTCTATATGTTATCAACGCGTTGTTCAAAATAAAGAAGCTACAAAGCTGAAACTTCCAAAGTAGTTTTCTTTAGATGAGAACTCAGAAGCCATTTTGGAATATTGGATCCCCAAGCATGAAAGTCTTTTACGGTAAAAAAAACTCTTTTTGTATAGTGTTAATATTTCTAAATCAAAAAAAACCTTGATTTATCTAGGTTAATTTAATTTTTCTTAAGAGTACCTCAATTTCGGTTATTCTCATTCAGGTTTTACCTATCAACACGATAATTTAGCACATTCTTTATTGAACCGCTGGCTCTTAAAGCGTCCCCAACACGGATTCAAGTGCCAATGCGTGCTAGCCAAAAAACCAAATAAACAAAAAAAAACTGAAGAGACAAACAGTCAAGAACAGCACCAAATATGGGAGAATGGTGTTAAATGTGCTGTAGGTAGTCCAGATGTGTGCCAGGTAAGCTAAATAAACAAGTAACTACAAGAACAGCCCACAATGATTTCTAAAGCGTCAAGTATACGCAGCGCATGCCGTAATTAAGGTAACTGCTGTTTGTTGTGGCCCACTGCTTAGGTTGCCAATGGTCAATATGACAGTCCAAGCTAAACCACCATCCTCCACCCCCCTACTGCGACGCAGCGAAAGTGAGCTGGGACTGGGTCGCAATATTTGCCTGCCTGCTGTTATCGCTGCTGTTGTTGTTGTTGTTGCTTTTTTGTTGCTGCTGCTGCTGGCTAAGTGCCGGCGTTTTTATTTTCGTTGCGGGTCGTCAACCTGCGGCCATAGCGCGGGAAAATGTGAAAAACAGCCGTTTTGTGTTTTTGTTGCGTCTGCGCATGACTCGAGAGGGATTTTCCAACTTTTTTGGTCAGTGCAGCAGCATGTGTCGCATACCCAGAAACTCCTCTCTCTCTATCCCTAAAAAATTTTCACAACTCCCAACATTCACTTACTGCCGCACCTTATTTTTATTTGGAGTTCTCGCTCCGCTTTTTGTTTTGTTAACGGCACTTGTGCAAGTCGTTTCTTTATCCTTGTTAATATTGCAACATTAACTTCTCACACACTTCGAAATTTTAACTGTTGTTAAGCCAATTATTTCTGTTGCTGCTAGCGTCGCGTGAACAGCTATATGGTCGACTTTTTAATCAACTCTCCGCGTTCGAGAACTTAACGGCACGAAAGCTCAGACGCGACTGAGCGCGACGTTCGCACTGACATCGGCCACGACATCGAGACTCTGTTAGACTGTGGGTGAGACAGTGGCGTAGAGCCAAAATAGCAATTTCTGGGCGGAGATGAACTTGTAAGTAAAGAATGTACGAGCTTAATTATGGTTGATGTTCCAGCTATTCTCGTTATTCCTCAATTGGCTTAACTGAAAAACATTTTCTTCTTCTGACGGCTCTGCGTCCACAAGGTAAATCCCTATGCTACTTGAATTTAAGGGCTGTGCATTAAAAATCCCGCAAGTTTCTAAATCGCTTTGCTTTAAATTGTGCATTACAATCTGGCATAATTTGACACTATTTCTACAGGAATAATGCCTTCAACATAACAGTAGCTATTTGGTTCCTTTTGAGTTAAAGTGCTTCCTTTGAATTCTATAGATTTATTTTATTTTACAGGATGTAAACTATTTTCAATGCTAGGCAAATACCTCTCTTCGTCTATTCTCCTATGAACTTGTTCCAATATTTTTGTTGGCTTTCGCACATAACTTTTTAAAGGTTGAAGGTAGTTTTCGAAAGCAAATGAGGAGCCGGCTACTGGATCTCTCACTTGCTCCACAGTCTGTTGCATATGGAATGTTGTCAACTTAGTCATATATTATTTTGCGTGGTGATTTGGAAATTTTATACATTTGAAGTCGTTTGTTATAGGGGTACTTACTAAACTACCCACGTACATACGAAGTAGTAAAGTATGTAGAGTAGGCCAATCACCACCACCAGTAATGCTACCCATGTTTTAATTTATGAAAGAGGTCTAGCTTTAGTAATTTATACATATACTAATTTAAAAAATTTATTTGATTAAAAAATTCGACTTTAAATATATGTAGTATAAGAATATATTATTCCGGTAAGAGATTTATAATCAAGTTCCAATATATATCTATAGAAAGAACTTTAACTTTGAACGCCGTGTGTGAGTTTCATAAGCTATTTAGTTTAGTCACAACTATTACTTTTATGACGTATAAAATAAGAAGAATAGGAACAATTGTTTTTTGACTTAAAGTTAAGATTTAAAAATAATAAACTTAAGAAGTTCGAATACTATGCTGCGTCGCTGTTAAACAACAGTTATGGTAACTGTTATACTCAAAATGGCACAGTTTGACAGTTACAGAACTTTAAAACTCAGAGCTTTCAAAGCTTTGAATGTTTTTAAACCGTAACCGTTATTATTTTTTGTTTAGTTCGTGAAGTGTGTTTATTTAGTAAACTTTTTTGTTGTTTTTTTTTTTTGTTGAACCTGTACAATCATTTAGGACCTTAACAACACATGGATGCTTAATTTTATTTAGAGCCGAGCCCCATAACGTAGTATGAGGATTTTAAATAGAGGTAGTCTTACGACGTCTAATCGTCTTAGCAAAACCCTGCCGTTTAAGTCCCTTTTGTAAAAGTGATATTAAAATGTTAATTGTTTTTTCAACATACCTCTTGTTCTATTCTCTTAATATACATGTTAATTGCGAAAGGTTTTAAGCCATCTATTTAAACAGCTATTTGAATGGTATAGGCTGTGATTAGGCTTTTTTATATTTTATTTAAATTTAAACATGTATGAATTCGACTCAATTCACAAAGTTATTATTTAATATTTAACAAGTGTCTGAATCTTCGGGAACAACTCGTAATGTATTTAAAGCATTAAAGCAAAAAAAAAATAAAATTGCATACTTTCAGGCAAAGTGCATAATTTTTGTAACTAGTGGAAAACAAAAAGTTTTTTTTAGAAATTTGAAAGCCATTACATATAAAATTAAATAAAAGTTCGCTGCATAAATGTCATTTGATTCAGGAAAATTCCAGCAAAAGTGAATTTAAGTGAAAAAGGGAGAGGTAGGTAAATTATCAAAGTGTTTGAAAACTTTTAAATGGTTTTTGCAAAAAGTTGAGACGCTTCTGCTGCTGCTGTTGCTATGTTGCTGGCTGGCGCTGCATTTGTTAGCCATTAACTCGCCGGGCGCGTCACAAAGAAGCTGCTACCGCCGCCGCTTCCCACAAGTCTAATTAGATTGTTGGATAGTACCGACCTTGTCGCTGCTGCTGCTGTTGCAGCTGCTAGTGCTGCTGCTGCTGCTGCTGAGGGAAGCCAGGACAGGACCTAGGCTCAAAGGCGTGCGGACATGTTGCAAATGTAAAATGGACGACAACAAAGGCAGAGGCCAACAACTCAACTCAAACAGTGTTGGCTAGCAAAACCGCTAGCCACCGTGACCCAATTATGTAAATTTTGTTGAATTTTCACTTTGACGTAACATTAGGGACAAGCAGGTGCAAGGCAAGTTACAAAAATCTGAAGTTCTATAACACAATTGAATCATGTGCATTACGCAATATATGAAACTGGATAATTGTGTGTGTGTGTGTGTGTTTGTTGCCGCACTGGAATCATTTTTAGCACACCTGAGCCTTATTGCCGCATAACAAGTGCAAATTGAGCCAAAAGGGTACTTAAGACACCATTAACCCACTAGCCACCCACTCGACAATTGGCCAATTGCCATCGCCATGCATACTATATAAGCCAATATCAAATGCTTATGTCGCGAGTTTCAAATAACCAACAAATGCGACTGCTGCGCATGTCCTTAGTGCGCCACTTGCCACAGGTTCAGGTGGCACCTGCACGTTCAACGTCATCCAACTCATCCACCTTATAGTCTTCGTGCTGTCTGAGCCGAGGTACGGGCAACAACAGGTGCTCGGCACGGACACGGTCAGAACACAAACTCCTGGCCACTATAAAAACGCACAAATGTTTCACGTTTGCTGTTAGTCGCATTTACTACGCTGTGCTATACGATCTTGTGCTTTAACATACTTTTAAACATGTTCTTATCAAGTCTTTAACTTAAAGGCAAACATATATAAATACTAAAAAATGTCAATCTCTTAAGCGCTCAATTACCAAAAAAAAAAAGACTACTTAACAACAACAACAGCCAACAAGGATAATGCCGCTTGCGTGGTTTAACCTAGGACAATGCATATTGCTGTTGATTCTGCTTATGTCAGGTAAGATATATTTTAAAACTAAAGAAAAGACAGTAAAGAAAGTGTTGTAATATAGTAATTAAGAACATATCGTGATGAATTGCGGATGAAAACCATGAATACATTTTTTTTACGTACCATAAACCCTACTTATAAGTTATACAGATGTGTATAGTGTAGTTTCCACTCTTACATTCACAAAAAGGAAAGCAATTAAAAGCCATTATTTTGCGATTTACCTGAATAAACATTTAAACAAAAATTTCTGTTCTTCAACTAAATTATTACAAAAAACTTTTGCGTTTCTGTTTTGTAGGTCAGTGTACGATTTTGTTTTTGTTGTTGCTGTTGTTCCATCAGTGAAATTATTCAAATTATTTTGGCAGCAACAACACGAATAATAAACTTTAGCAGTTAACATGAAAAGATTGATTTTAAAAACTAATACGAAAAATGGCTAACCGAAAAAAAAATAAACAACCTCAATAAAAAAATACAAAAACTACCCAGTATTTAATTAAAAAAATTTAACTTTAACTTCATGTAGGTTTTGCTTAGTCAGACTATTTTCAACTATATCTTTTCAGTTCATCTAATTTCTATATTAGTGCAATTACATTTAATATGGAAGCATTTACTCTAGTATTTGTATTATATATATTTGAACCGTAACAGTACATAATATGATTTTAGCGTATAGAAATGATTATTTACACAGAATTTAAATCTTGTTTTTGCAAGCATTTTTAATCTGTTTAGTCATGGAATTGAAATTATAATATACACTCAAGAGATAAATCTGAATTCGTTGGAAACTAAGTAATAAACAATTAGTAATCACTAATAACACATTTCGTATATTTTGTTTATTAGCAGGTTAGGTTTCAGCTTACCTTATGTGTTAAAAAATTAAAGGGATTCTTACCCAACATTAATTTCACCCTTTATCTTGATTCCAACATATTTATGGCATATCAACAATTGACCTTCGATTAATTTTAATACAATTACAAAATCTGTACGCATATCAACAATTAAAATCTGCTGCAGGGTCTGTAACGGAAATTGAACATCCGTTTTTGGCTTTCAAAAATATTATTCCCTAAGGCACACTCCCACACACGCAGACAATTAATGTTAGTTTTTTCCACAGCAGCGCCCTTGCGCCCCTCGCCCATCGATGGGGAGGCAGAGAGTGCGTTGGCGACCTGGAACTGGCCAGTGGAAAGTGTGTCGGAAAACTTTTACCGCGATTTTCTGCACAACGGAAGCCCTTTGCCAAAATATGCAGCTGGGGAAATGGTGCCCGAACTTTCCGAGGCGTTTAATTTCCCATTGCTTCCGATGACCTTCAATAGAAGGCGATGGCGCCTTTGGCAACAGAGGTACGCCAAGTATCTGAAGGAGCTGCAGGTGCAACAGACGTCATGGCTGGATGAACTGCAATCTCCGGCTGTTGATTCCATGACGAAACTGAGACGTGGTCCCATCCTATGGCCACCCAATAGGGCAGCTGATTATCCTTACGCCTACGTCAGACCCGAGGAACGACGTAAGCAAAAACGTAAGCCGTCCGACTATAAGGGTCCATTGTTTAAGCCATCCATCAGTGCTGGTGAGTTATCTTAGCTACTTAGGGAGCACTAGCTAGGGTTTTGATAAGTGCCACGTTTGTCAATCTTTCAGGAGCCATGACCAATCTGGGTGACTTCTTCAACCAGCTCAGGGCGAACGTACAATTTGCCGAGCACTCGCAGCAGCTGGGTGAGGGGGAAACCCAGCTACTGGAGGGCGTGCATCGTCATCCGCTGGAGAAGGAAGTGGGCAACACAAAAGAGAATGCTGTTTATGATTCCGGGCAGCCGCCCCAACGTAAGCCGGCCAAGCTGCGGCAATCCATACTCGGATATCGGCCCTCGCAGAAGATACGCTCGCTGGTATCCCGCAACCCCAACGGATATCGTGGATCCCAGTTCATAGATCCCAGCTACATGTGGCTGGGTCTGGGCAAATGACCATAGGCATTCCAAAGAACTGGTCACAACGTATGATTGAGCTGCACAGTTTGCACCCATTTTCAATTTTTGCCCCATCTTTTTAAAACTTTTTTCTGAGTGTACATATATTACAAATATAAATATTGAAAGGCAAGCATTAAAAGATGCCCCAAAAAATGGCAAAAATCAATTAATCGAGTTAACACATGTTTAAAACATTTTTTTACGGATTCGACTCTACATTTTAGCATAGCTGGAGTTGCTCTTATATTCAACACAGACGTCCTGGGGCTGAACAGCTAACGGATTTTTCTGACTGCTTGTGAGCTGAATTTGCTTGTACAGCGAATAGATGCCGTAGTAAACGTAGATTTCCAAGCCTGCAAAGACATGCACACATAAATATGTATACATAATAAAGTGTATTCTGGAACTCACCTTTTAAAGCGAGGAACGTGAACATAAAGAAAGGCGTGCTAGTTGCATCTGGAATATCATCTGGAACCATCATGAAATACATAGAGAAACTGTAAACACAGCTAATGACGATTCCAAAAGCATAATTGATCAGCCAAGGCAACAACATTAAATGACGTTTCTGCAAAAGAGAGAAAGAAATAAGCAAAACATACGTATTTGCAAATAGAACACAGAGATTAACGGAACTCTTGACATTCGCTTTCTCCTCTCACCTTCATAGTTCCCAAAATAAGCAAACCTGACGAGAGTAAATGGAGCACAACAAGAGCTAGGTAAATGCTGGACACAATGATAATGACTGAAAAGATTTGATTTTGTAAAAATATAAAGAAAACGCTCAATTGCTCTAGAATCTAGAAATCTATCTTACTCGTGTGAGTTTCTTCATATCTGGTATCGAGGTTCATAGCGACTATTCGAGTTACTTCATACGAATATCCCAAAACAAGAGACACCGCAAGTGTTAGAAGAGATGAGGCCACAACTTCGAGCCAGCCAACTACGATGCCAGCGGTGTTGAGACGCATGCAAAAAACTTTTTGCAACATTTTAAAATATTTTGCGCGTTCTTTAGATCACAAATTATAACAAGTGGTCTCGCAGCTAAAGTCGCGAGTGAACTGAATTTGAAAATGGAAAACAGATTGCAATACAACAGAATTTTTTGATAGTACTGTTTCAAAATATATACATTATTTTTCGAAATTGATAGTAAAAAAAACTGTCTGTATCCGACTAACAGATACCCTTTAACAAGCAAAAATAGCTTATATTTAATATACTTGCATATAACACTACATTGAGGGGTGTAGTGTATTCAATTTCAAAAGAATATTTTTTTTTTCAAATATTTTAAGAGTATAGAAATGAACATTCTCTGGTTCATATACATTTATCGCTTATTTGCGTGCCTCTACAATCTATACATTCATCTTTGTTTGTTAATGATCTTTATATTTATTTACATACATACTTACATACCTACAAGCGCACATTTAATAAAATCGAATACTCAGCGTATATTCAAACAGATTATTTCCAAGAAGCTGAAATTGATCTTTAGCTCGGGCAAACCACAATTTTATTATTGCAATTTTCTTAAGAAAACTGGCGTATTTTTATTTTGAGTTATTTGCATTTTTACTGTGTTCACTTTGTCAAAAAGTTATTTATTCGAACTTTTTTTGTTTGTGATTCTATACAATATGTTTATACATTTATTCATATGTACATATATGTATCATTTCTTCATTTTACTTAGTATGTAGGTAACGCTGTTCCCTTGGAATAAGCTTACATTTTGCTATAGCCGAAACAGGAGTCGTTCTTATATTGTACACTAACGTCCTGCGGCTGTGCAGCCAGTGGATGCTTCTGCTTGTTAGACAGCTGAATGTGCTTGTACAGCGAATAAATGCCATAGTAAATGTAGAGTTGCCAGACTGAAATAAATCCAACATGTTAATGCAAATTTATTTTTTGCTTACGCTGCAACTTACAAAGTCCAGCACTGTAAATGAATAATAGGAGAGGAATGTTTGTTGAAAAAGGTCCATGGCCAGATATCGCGCCACAAAGTATGAAAAACTTGTATATAATGCCAACTACGATTCCCAAAGCAGAATTGATCAGCCATGGTACCAACATCAAATGGCGCTCCTGCAAAAGAGAAATAAAAGACATGTGTAACTGAATTGCATACGAAAGCAAATAGTAGAAAACGAATAACGGAATTCTTAACGTTCGCAGTCTCCCCTCACCTTCATGGTGCCAAAAATGAGCAAGCTCGATGCCATCAAATTTAGCACAACAACAGTCAAGTAGACGCTGCATCCAATGACAAGGACTGCAAAAATTTAAATGTGTTAACCTTGGAGATTCTCAGTTGCATTTAAAATCACTCTTACAAAAGTGAATTTCACCATGTATTCCATTAATTTTCTCCGCAATGCGTAGAGAAATTAAATCTGAAAACCCCAAAATGGTGGTAACCAGAATTGTCATCAAAAATGAGCCCACAAGTCCTAGCCATCCTATCACGATGCCAGCGGTATTAAGGCGCATGAAGCAAATGCTTTGCAACATTTTCACTTAAATTTATTCACACCTGGCTTAGCTGACAAAATATACAAACACGAGCGTCCAAAGACAAAAACACGAATGAACTGATTTTTAAAATGAAAATCAGATGCCAGCACATATATGTACATACACGTACGGTGTGCTAGTACCGTTTATTTGTACTGTTTCTGTGCCTTATTCTTCGCTTCAGTATTGATAATAAACAAAATGTGAAACAATGAATTTCTCCAGTGTGCCTGACTAACAGATACCCTTTACTCATATATGATTTAAAAACCAGTGCAATTCAAATAGCGGATTGCATGGTATGTAAATAAGTACGTTGAGTGGGTAATTAAAAAGCAGAAAACTATTAACATTCTCCAGCACATACAAATTGTGTATGTGTGTGTAGTTGTTATTTCACCTGCATTTATTAGACATTTTTTGCTCATGTTTGCGTAAATATTTATTCAAATGAAAAAGAGTACAATTTTATAAGAGAGCAGCCGCCAGATCATCACTTAGTGAGTCGCGAACTAAGGGAAGCCCCATTCTGATTATGGTTTTCTATGAAAACATCAACAAGTTTAATAACAGTTTATATATACGCTGATGCGTAGAATATTCTGTATGTTTTTTATATAGGAAATGATAATAAAAACATTTACAAATATAGTTCAATATTTTATATCTTGATTTTTTTTTTTTTTATAGAAATAACGTTCTTTTCAGTCCTTTTAATCCTTCTTCATGGTTTCAAACTCGAATCTGTATGTATGTATATAGTATTTGTTTATATTTAAGGGTCAGCATTTATAAATGCCGCAAGAAATGGCGAAAAATTGTATGATCAATATTACATATTTACGATAAGTGAAATATACGAGAGTATGCATACACTATGTGCATGCATATATATTTAAGTTAAGTATACATATTAATTTTAACATCAAAAATATATATTATATTCGTTTCATTCGAAAGCATTTCGTTATCGCTTTCCGCTTCGTTACATCCAATTGGGCTTCCCCGAAACTTAGATTTTGGTATAGCTGGGATAACTGTTGCCTTGATTTGGCACTGCCACGCCCTGTTGCTGATTTATCAACGGACGCTGCTGCTCGCGTGTAAGTTGAATCTGCTTGAACAGCGAGTAGATGCCGTAGTAAATGTAGATTTGCAAACCTAAAAGAGATGGAAAGTAATGCGCAGTTAGTTTTGTATTTAAGCGTAGGCGTTCCAATGTATGTATGTACATATGTATATAATTTCAACACGCGCGATAAGCGCCAAATATTTATACATACATTCATGCATGTACATATTTACAAAGAGCCGGCAAAGTATTTATCAACGATTGCAATTGCAACATTTGTATATACACAGTGCACATCTGTTTGTGCAGTGACGAGTTAACATTTAAAAACTGTGACTCACCCAGTCCAAGAAAAGTAACAAGCAAAACAGGAATGATATTACCAACATCAGTGCTCGATAAAGCGGCAATAACTAGGAACAAATGATACATAATGCTAAAGATGAGCCCAACGCCAGAGTTGATCAGCCACGGCAGCAACATCAAATGGCGCTCCTGCATTGGAGAAAAAGAGATGAGCATACACGATTTGTAAAGAATTTACACAATGGAAAAAGTAAACAGAAGAGTAGAACATGAACTCATGACTTTTACAGCATCCCCTTTCCCCTTACCTTCATGGTGCCCAGGACGAGCAGGCCCGATGCCAGCAAATTAAGTACAATGATGGCCAAGTAGACGCTGCACACAATGATAAGAGCTGAAAGATAAAATGATAAGTGTTTTTGTATGGTTTTAATGCTCTGCTGCACATACATATGTAGCTCCCCCTCTCACTCTCTCTCTCTTCTTTCTTTACACTTGTTGTTGCACTTACCCGTGTGAATTTCATCATAACTCGGCTTGCCATCTTTCACGCTCTCCACAATGCGCTGAGCAATCACATCGGCGTAGCCCAACACAACGGAGACCACAATTGTCAGCACAAATGAGCCCACAACACCAAGCCAGCCGAGAACAACGCCGGCGGTGTTGAGGCGCATGCAGCATAGACTTGTCAACATTTTCACTGGTTGTTGTTGTTGTTGTTTTAATAACCAAAATTTAAACGAAAATACCTTCAAAGTAAAACCGCATTAGTGAATTGCATTGTATAATGAAATTGGATGCCAACACAAAAAGAAAAAGAAAATCACACAAACCTTTAGCTAATACTTTTTGTAGCTGCTTCGAACGAGTCGCAATTGAGAATGAATGCAATGCGATGAAATGCGCAACAACTTTGCTATTGGAGGTGGGACTTATGGTAGGGTGACACTTTCAAAGTTAAAATTCACAATATTTTTACTCTGGCAAAGGCTTCGAATTTTATGTTGAATGATATGTAAAGCAAAAAAAAACTGGTAAATGTTGATAAAGTTGACATTTAGCTTTTATTTTTATATGAACACAATTTATTGGCTCCACATTTGTCACAGTATTCACAAAGTAGCAGTTACACATAAAACTACAATTCTTGTAGCCTCCAATGAACAGGGACTGCCAGACTGCTGAAAAAAATATTTAAATTCAGTTAAATTTAAAATATAAACCAACTGTTATAATTGTGTTATATGGGGAGAAAAGTTTACACACACGCACATATAATTGTTATAAATGACTCTCTGGGGGAGCATCAACACGCAAACCGCCTTTTATTTTTCTGTTGCCTCAGCACAAAACACAAAACATACATAGAAAAATGCGCTCTCTCCATCTAAATTGCTGGGAGATGAATGGAGCGTATAATGTGGAGACGCGTCAGTTGTGGTTCGCCTGTTGCGCGCGTTGGTAGCATTTTCGTCTAGTATTTGCGATCGTTCCGTATTTATTTGGGAAGAACTGTAAACTTTGCTAACGTCGCTGACAATAAGCCAGGCCTAAATATGGAAATCAAACTAACTGTCGATCGTGGACCATGCGATACAGAATTGCGTAGCTGGTGTTTGGGCATAGCCATCTATACTCTAATTTCCATAGCATTAAATACGCTATTTTCGCCATCGAGTAAGTAAAATAATACATTTGCTTGTGGTTTTGATAGCCACGCACACAGACATACATACATGTGTATGTATAAATGTATATGTATGTTTTTTGTTTTGTTATGACTTTTCCCCATTTTATGCTTCTATTCAAAGACAGCCCCAATGTCCACATTCTATATGTATGCATTTTATATATTCGTATATACATACATACGTAAATATAAAGTATGAGCTAATACTTCGCTAAAAAAGGCGTTTCAAAACGTGTTCTCATGACGAGGGCGAGCTATTTTTTTTTTCATTTCTGTTTTCGTTGTTTTTCAAATTACATACATAGTTTGGAATTTAAATGACAATGACGCCAAGTTTGAATACAGTGATGATCACACAGAGATTAATTCTTATATTTCAGTTCTGACATTTATTGGATTCACAATTGCGGTCATTGGAAATGTTTGCTTACTTATTGGCTGTCTGCGGGTAAGTTTAAAACCATTTATGTTAGTATGTTTCCATGATAATGTTTCTTATTGGACCACATGAATAAGTTGTGATATTTCCGGTGCAAGTAGCAAAATAAGTAGTGGTTGTTGATAAGTCATATCTAGAGGTAAAGATTGCTCTTAAAAAATATGCATATGTATGTGTGTGATGACTGAGTAACCAAACACACACTCACATTTGTATTATTGAGAGCAACAAGTGTTAAAAATCCGCTATTTTTGCCAACAAAATAAACGGAACACTAATAATACGAAAGTATATTCGTTTTCTGATGTGTTCTGACATCATATTCTGAATATGAAGAAAAAATATATAAAACCCTATATCTTTTTTAGAGGTACTTAAATAATAATTGGCACAGTCTTTGAAGACCTTGAAAAATTAAATCAAAAATATTTTAAACGTTTTTACTTGATCGTATTACACCGACTTAAGTTTATCTGGCAGTAGGATCACTTTTTTGTTTTAGATATCTTATTTTGTAATATTTATAAACTTTTGAAATCTCATAGTATACACTTACATATATATTTGTTGTCTTTTGATTTTCCTTATAGTATAACCATGTGCTGGTTGCCGTCTGGTTGGTTTATGCCCTGTTGATAGCCATCAACTTTCCGTTTGCCATTTTTGGCACCATCTTCCACTTTGGTGGCTATCGCGAGGCTACGGGCTTCAACAATGTGTTATTAGCATTGCTCTTTCACATAGTAGTCATGAGTAAGTAGTTCTTGAGCTTCAACAGTCGAGTATTTTAAAGTATCAATTACTTCCTTTTTACAGTTATTTGCCTTTTCTGCGCTCGCATCGTTTACTCGTATCATCTGGCGCTGAAGAACCGCCAGTCGAGCCCGCAACATGCGGTCGTTGTTTGAATCTCTCTTTCTCTCTCTCACGTTGCAAAGTTTTGCATTTCGTGTTCAAATCTCTCCTCATTTTCAGTGCATTTGCCGGCAATTGTTTAATTTAAGAGTTGTAACCATGTGCCTTCTAATATATACAAACATATATTTATATGATAAAAGTGATTTGTAATAAAATACAGCTTGTTGTATTGAATTGCAATTTGTCGTTAAACATGTTATTTACTTCGGCGCAACTATCAACAGTTTGAAATATACATATACATACATACAGGGTGCTACTATAAGCTAAACATTTTCATAGGACTTACGCAACAGTTAAAACAATATTCATTAACACACATAATCGGCTATTTTTATATATATATATATATCTACTATACGGCATCTATCTAACTAAGCTAACGTATTCTGCTTGCTTTGCTTGGCCCGCTCTCTAAACGTAAAATGGAAAGTTGGTCTTCTTGTTTCTTGTTGTTGTTGCGGTTGCTGTTTGCATGAAGCTCGTCTCCGTCTCATGCTGGCTGCTGAGTTTCGCTTGCACTGCCGCAAAGATGCGCGCCGTCTGACCCGAGCCCGGAGCCGTAACGCCACCAATGCCACCCAGATTCAGCTCCAGCTCGAACTGTGTCAGGCTTGTTGTTTGGATTTGTGCCTGCGTCGTCTGCCTGTTGGCTGCGACCAGTTTTCATCTGGGCGTTGTTATGCTGGGCAGCTTCTCCAGGAAATCGTGTGCCAGCACCTCTTCAATCTCCTGCAGGCAATTGGCCACCGTCTGTTCCGTGTCGGCATAGTTGCTTGGATTCGGGCAGTTAATGCCCAGCGTGGAGAAGAAGGGATATAGCTCCTGCAGCGACTGCAGCTGCTGGAAGCCCAACATCAGGTGACGATTACGTGGACGCTGCAAAAGCTGCAAAATGGATGCGATTAACTGACTGAGAAGTGATTAACAAAGCAGTCCACTTACCGGCGAGAGACTGGTGTACTTCATGTCCATGAGACGCCCCACGCGACGCACGTGCGGCACATAGAGCGCATTGGGCAACGCAGCCAGATTCTCAATGCTGCCATTGGGCAGCGGCAGCGGCAGTGGCACCACCTCCTCGTGCACATCGAACTCGGTGCCGACAAAGGCCCAGCGATACATTTGGAAATGCGGCAACTTGGTTGCCGGCAGCACACAGCCGAGCTCCAGCAGCTTGCATGCCTCCAGTTGCACGGAGCGCCAGTGTTGCATGGGCGTCTGTGCGTTGATGCCATTGCTGGCGCTCGAGTTCGATGACGACCAGGAGACATCAATGCCGGACAATAGCCGCGATTGTTGGCTGTAAGAATGGGTTTCTTTTAGAGTATTTCTCTAGCTTGGATTCAATTGGCACAAACTCACCTGCGTTCATCGCTCTCTGACTTCAATTCCTGTTCCATTTGTAGAAACACTTGCACCATTTCAGCTATAATGATGGGCCACAGCGAGGTCACATGATCCGGCGACATGCGCAGCAGCAGGACACGGAAGCACAGCAGGACAGCTGCTTGCACCGAAGGACCCAGGGGCACCAGACGCAAACTGTTAGCCAATTGCTCTAAAGGATAGAATCGGATTAGTAAATATTCCTCAGAAAATTCCTCTATCAAAACTAAACACACCCTGTATATCTGGCATATACTTGTTATGCTGATCAAATTCGCTGCAGTAGATGACAAAGGCGAGACGCTTGAGCAGCATGGCGCGCAGCTCGTACTCCTGATCCCTCGATGCAAAGATGTTCAGGCTGCCCGCCTGGGAGAGTGAGACGCGAGTCATAAGCTCCCGGAATGTGGTATTGTCATAGGTCATCAGACTGTCCATGATCTGGCGCCAGAAGGGCAGGCACGAGATGTGCATTTGAAAGAACGTGGTGTCCAGCAGCAGATCCAGCATGTCCTTGCGCCACGCCTTGCGCGTATACTGATAGCCACTGAGGCTGGCCAGCAGCGCGGAGCAGGCATAGAAGAAGGGCACATTCCTGGCCGTATGATTCTTCAGATACGGCGTTATGTTATAGAGCAGCGTTGTGACTATGGTCACCACCTTGTCCTTCTCCTGCGAGCCGTAGGCAACGTCCAGCAGATTGGAGAGTATGCCGGCGAGAACACTTTGTGCCTGCAGAGAATACTGCTGAATTCCACCGCCCAGACTATTGTCCTTGGCATGGCCATCGGTGTCCTCCTTGACGGCCAGATTGCGACGCAGCCAGGTGGTCTGCTCCAGGCAAGCGCCTGCCACACTGGACAGCGATTCCACCAATCGCGCGGTGACATCGTGCAGTTCACGCACCTCCTTCTTGTCCGGAAAGGGCATCTGGGGACAACGCTGCACAAACTCGTTGAGGAGCATCAGCAGCGCAAACTGAGCCGGCGGCGAGAGACTCAAGCCATCTCGAATCAGCACGAGTAGAGCTGCCCAAGCATCTGCCAGCTGTGGTGCCGGCGCAGATCTCATATAGAAATAGAAGAGCTCCAGGGCGCTCACCTCAATGCTGAGCTGGGCGGGCGGACGATGGATGGGTGGCGGTGACTTGACCACCTGGTGCAGGGTCTGCACAAACGAGTCCATGGGCATCACACGAATGCTGGACACCAGCGAGACCAGGCTGAGCTGTGCCGGGCAAGCCTGCAGCGTGGAGTTGCGTTGGAACTGCTCCGCAATGCTCAAGGAGCTGTTGTTGTTGTTGTTGTTGTTGTTGGTGGAGCCTCTTTGCTGCCAGGTGACTGCAATGGCAGCTAGGAAATTGCAGCCATGATGCAGCGAGACGGGCGAGAGGAACTCCAACAGCTGTTGACGCACCGGACGCAGTTGACCCAGTTCACTGTCCCAAATGGCCGCCACGCTGGTCATGATCCTCGGCAGATGTGACAGGACAGCATTGCGTGCTGCCTGCAGCTGAGGATTACGTGGTGCCGAGGCCGTAGATGTGGCTTCACTAGCCGAGAGAAAGGAGTGCACAATGCTATTCAAGAGTTGTCCAGTGCTGGAGCTTTGGGAGGCAGCGCTGGTCTGCGGGTAGGCCTGGTTGAAGAGATGCGACAAGGCCGTCTGCTGTGTGTTGTCCAGCAAACAATAGTGACAGAGGATGGTCAGCGCCTCCAGCTGGGCGAGCACATAGTCGGGTGGAAAGTGACGCTGCTGGGGCAGGGTGAGCCTGGCCAGACGATCCAGATTATTGCACAGCTGATGCACCACGCTGATCACAATGTTTGTGAGTGAGCCGAAGCTGAAGCAGTTTAGGGAACTTGTCACCAGATCCGTCCAGTTGCGATGCAGATGACGCAGACGCTCCTGCTGCA
Organism: Scaptomyza hsui; assembly: GCA_018152825.1. NCBI lineage: Eukaryota > Metazoa > Arthropoda > Insecta > Diptera > Drosophilidae > Scaptomyza > Scaptomyza hsui. The sequence goes on from JAECXO010000002.1 coordinate 6,626,372, forward strand.
GTGCACCCAGCACGGCGGCCAGGAACATGGGCTGCTGACTGATCAGACAGTTGGGCAAGTACTTGACATTGGCAGCAGCGCCCTCGGCTAGCCGCGTGGGCGATGCATTGCCGGAGGCAGCAGTGTGATCCTCGCCAGCGCCCGCATTGGGCGTATCCTGACGCAGCTGATGCACCTCATGCTCCAGCCGTATGACGGAGAGTAGGAGACGCAACAGCTGCAGCTGGAAGCAATCCGCATGCAGTTGATCATCCTGCGGATCATTGAAGCTGAGCACCTGATCCGCATAGCTGTTGGCGCTGCCCGCTCTGCGTCCATAGCTGCACACGGAGCTGTTGAGGCAGTGCAGCATGACCTTCTGGAGCTTGGCACGCGCCAACAGATCCGCTATATAGCAGGCCAGACCACGACCCATGCCCTTAACAATCTCAATGAGTTCCGTGCAGATCAAAGCCAGCAATTCAATGCTCTCCAGCTGAATCCGGCGATTGTTCACCACATCCTGCAGCGTGGGCGGCTGTCGCTGTGCATCCAACGACTCGCGCTGAAAGTAGCCACGAGCATAGAACAAGAGCAGAGTAACCAGAAGCTCCAGATGCATGCAGCCACGATAGCCCTGAGCATACTCCGAGCTGCCCACACTGCCGCCAAATCCCTTGCCCGAGATGCTCTTGCGATGCCGTATGAGCAGCTGCTTCAGACTGCCGCTCGTGAAGGATGTGGTTATGGACAGACACAGGAACGTTCGCTTGTCGCAGCAGATGATGTTGCGCAGCGTCTGGAGCGCATAGAGCGTCTGCCGGGTATCGTAGATGGAGAGGTAGAGCAGTAAATGATTGTGATAGAGATGCGCAGAGTCCGCCGGCGGCTGGCGTGTGCCCAAGGAGCTGCTGCTCTTCGTGGAGGAACGTATGCTCTGCTGCTCCTCGGCAGCGGCGGCAGCAGCAGCCGCAGCCGCTGCAGCAGCAGCATTCTGTCTGAGGATCTCCACATTCTGTTTGCTCTTCTCGAGCGTTTTTTGCCAGTCGGCAGGTTGAAGCTTGTTAGTCTCCAGGCTTAACTGGCGGCGCTTGTCCTCCACATTGATGGTGCTCTGACTGGAGGCCTCGTTGCACAGCTCGGCCTCCTCCTCGCTTTGCTCCTCCGTCTCCTGTTGCTCTGTGGGATTGCTGTGATTGCTGTCCGTGGAGGTTTTCGAGATGCAACTGAGACGTTTCTTCTCGCTGCTGTTTAGAACCTTTATGCGCTTGCGCAGCTCCTTGGACATCTTTTTGGCCAGACCCGCTTCGCTGAAATACTCATCGGCCGGCAGAGCGTGTTCATTGTCCTGTGGCGCCTGCTCCTCCGGCTCATTCAGGCTCGAATCGCCGGGCGTCTTCTCACGCGTCAGCCGATACATCTTGCGACTCTTGATCTTCTCGTGCTGGCTTAGCGCCTCCGTGACGCGTTCGCAGTCCCCGACAAAGCGCTTGACATCGTCATTGGGTCCAGCGCCACTGGAGCTAATCGTCAGGCTATCCTCCTTCTCAATGCTCGTCTCGCGCAGCTCCGAGTCCGACTCGAAGTCACTGCTCTCCGAGTGATCGGTGATGTCCTGGTCGTAATGCAGCGATGGCTCTGGATCCGGCTGGTTGGGCACTGTGATCGTGTCACTCTCATCCATGGCGCTGGCCAGCTTCTGCTCCAGCGGCGTTTGTGGCGCATCCTTGCCTGCCGTGTGTACCAGCTCAATGCGCGGCTCCTCCAGATCCGTTTCATCATCGAAATCATGCGCATTCTCCAGCGGATTTATGATCAGGCCAATCGTATTGATGTCCTGCAGTGCCTCGCTGGCCAGCGGCGTCTTGTCACTCACAAAGTTGGAGGTCTTATTTGTCTTGCCGCCACTGAGCGTCACTCCAAAGATCTTCTTGGGCAGATGTCGTATGGGACTCTTTTTCTTGCCACTGCTGTTGATGAGACCAGTTGCACTGCTGGCCGCCTCCATGTGATGATACTTGACGTTGCCCTGTTCCGAGCTAATGGCATAAACATCACGCTCAAAGGCCGGCGCCTGCTGATCCTCATCGCCGGCGTGCTCCGCCTCGGCCGCTTCCCGATATAGTTGCTGCATATGGACAATGCCCACACGCTTGGAGCTGGCGGAGAGTAGAATCTTGTAGAGCGGCTTGGTCAGGCGTGCCAAATCGCCACGCAGCAGAGAGGCTTGAAGCCAATTGGTCACAAAGGTGCGCTCCGACATGTAATGTGGCAGGGCTAAAGTGTCCAGTACCTTGAGGAGTGTCTTCTCGAAGCCACGCGACATCTGCTTCTCCCTGCCCAGATGCCAAAGAAGCTCGAATTTCTTGTAGCTACGTGCCTGACTCTCGCGCAAACGGTCTATGCAGACAGAGGGACACAGAAGCTGGGCATCTGTTACGCGCTCCAGCTGGAAACTGCGCAAGGAGTTGCTGTGTCCCATTTGTGACTGTGCTTGGAGCAAGTGCTGGGCGTACATGCGATTTCCTATGGTCGATTCAACGAGTCCACTTTCCAGGCAGCTGTGTAGCTGATGCAGCAAGGCTGCTATCTGGGAGGGATCAATGCCTGGCGTGCCCAGATAGTCCCACAATATGGAGCTGACCAGCTGAAAGACGCGCGTATGCTGCTCCATGTAGTTAACGTGTCCAAATTTGAGTAGCGGCAACATGACCACAAACGTAACTCCCGGACTGGTCGTATGCTCGATCTGGGAGCGCAATAGGCTATAGAGGAGATTGTGTAAGAGACTTGGATACAATCGATGTCAAAATGGCACTTCTACCTTATCAAATCAAAGAGTGTGGTTATGGAAGCCACCTGTAGCTCCTTATCGCTCTGCGCAAAGCAAGCGACCAAGCACAAAACCTTCAACCAGTTGGGCAGTTCCGGTTCTAAAGTGAGAAAATCTTTAGCAAGGTTTACATCAAAGACAAAAACTCTCATTCTTACCGCTCTTGTCCAACACAATGTGCTTATTGCAATTGGGAAATGTGGACATCTCGACCAGAAGCAAGGCTGCCAATTTGACGGCTGAGCGCAAAGCGGAATTCAGCTGGAGTTCGGATAGCTGTTGAACGCTACGCTGAGTTTGGGTATCGATGAGCAGCTTTTGTTGTGGCTCATCGCAGGCATCGCTGTCGCTGCTCAGCTCACTGGCACTGACCGTGGGCAGGGAGAGATTAAGCAGGCGCTGCAGCTGCTTGGAACGCGGCACCAGATCCACACGAAGCAAACTAAACAAACGATCGATTTGTGACTCTCGCACCGGACACTGATGCTCCAGCACCTGCTCCACCATAAACATGCTGGAACTGTGGCTTGTGCTGCGCTGCAGCTGCACCTTGATTGCACATTTGCTGCTGCTCGAACTGAGATCAGAGCAATCGGAGCTGGTTGTGGATTCAATTTGTAGCAGCTGGCGTGCGAGATACACCTCAAAGAAGATCTCGTATTGGCGTATACATTTCTCCAGTATGGAGAAGCCTCGCTGCTGTTGAGCCTTGGTCTGTTCATCATCTAGCTGAAATTCTGGACAGTTTTCGACTGGTGCACTCTTTGGTGGCTCCTCGCCGGCATCGTCTTGTACATCATTGGAAGCGGCCGTGTTTGGCGCTATAACAATATCCTTGGGACGCGGTTTTCTTAGGACTGCTGCGTATAAAGGGCACCTTGGTCTTGGCCTTGATCTTCTTAATGCTGCGTGGCGTATCCAAATCCGACGAAGATTGCTGGCCCGTATCCGAAGCGCTTATCTACAAGAAAATGTGTATATTTTAGTTGGATCTTTAAAGATCAGTTTAACAGACTCACATCCTTGTCTAGTTCGGAGAGTCGTGAAAATGATTTGGCCTTCTTTTTGGGACTGTGCCGCACCACACTCTGATTGGATGCCGAACGTCTGATGAGCTCCTCATCATTGGGTTCTGCACTCTGCGAATGTTCGGCAAATTGATTGAGTCTTGAATCGGATTTACTCTTCTCCAGCGCATTGGTTTGTGTGGTTGATTCTAAAGCGGTATTCCTGCTGCTGCCGCAAGTGGCACTCACAATCTTCTCATCTGATCCGGAGGTGCTGTGTTCCATTAGCTTGTTCAGCTTAATCGGGCTACTGCGGGCAGAAAGCGAATTCAATTGTTAACAATTATATACATATAGGATTCCCTTTAGCTACTTACGTTATCATTGGCTGGACGCGCGAGACAATCTTCATGCAGAGTTTGAGGGCGGCAGTGATCTCATCGCTGTTCAAGCGATCCATATGCAGCGAGAGTAGCTGTGTAATGGCCAGAAAGACTTTGGGCAAGTAGACGCGTGTGGTTTCCGTATACATTTCCAGTGAGATGGTCTCCAGCAGGAATTCGGTGAGCACGCATATTTCCAGCACACACGGATCACCGGAGCCAACGATGCTGGCGAATTTGCCATCGCTATTGGACTGGGCAGAGGTGGGCGCCTGCTGGCAGGCGCGCTCAAACATGTTGGTCATGTAGCTCCAAATGTACGCCGGATCGAAGGTGGCAAACAGCAGATTGGCCGACTTGAGCGCGTCCGCATTGCTGCTAGAGATGTACATGGCGCGTATTATGTCATGCAGCACATAGTCTAGCACGGCGCTGCCAATCTCCGCCTTGTCCAACAGCGAGAGCATAATGCGATACGGCTTCAGATCCATGGGCTGGCACTCCAAGCTCAAGCGCAGCGTGCTCACCAATGCGCTAATTAAAATGTGCCTCGAATGCGTTATAAAATACGGCTCCTCCTTCTGACCATCGATGGGCGCCGAGTCCAGCGATAGGGTGTCATAGGTGGGCGAGTTCTTGGTCACCTCGCTGGCCAGCAGCCACGAAAAGAGTCGCCTATTTAGCGACATATCACGTCTCAGTATTGTATTCAATCCATTTGTAACCAGCACCACCAGTTGCTCCTCCTCCAGCAGGCGCGTGTGCATGGGAAAGCCAAGCAAGAGGAACTCCAGCGTATTGCGCTGCACCAAGATCAGAGCATCGTTGAGGCAAGCGCACAGCGCCGACATCATGATCTCACGATTGTGACCCATTATATAGATTTGTTTCTGCATGTCCAGACGCTTATTAAAGTGCTCCAGCAGAAATGTTATTGCGGGCAGACGTATGGCCGCATTGTTAGCCACCGATTCCCACAGCACCGTATAAAAGTGCATCGGATTGACCGCCAGGCACACATTCTTGAGCAGCGCACTTATGCGCTCAAAGTGATCCAACCCACAGTCATAGCCGGGCAGCACGCCACTCAGGAATCCACTCAATGCCGGCCGCAACTTGTCGCCCAGCGGCACAAAATATGTCTCATAGATGGTCAACAAGGCCGGACGCACATTCATGGCCGCATAGCCAAGCAGCGGAAAAAGTCCCGCACTGAAAACAGATAAGAACAAAATGTAAATGTACATTTATAGCTTTATTGAAGTTCACATTACTCACCCATATATAAACTCTGTGGCAAGACGTTCGGGTCCCGTCTTGCTGAATATCACGGAATACGTTTCCAGTGCCTTCAAATGTACACCCGAGGGCAGGGCGGGATGCATGCATTGTGCCAGACGCTTGGCAATCTTCAAGCGTCTGGGTATGACTTGATACTGCGTATTACTTGATATCGCCTATCACGAAATGAGTTGAGAAAAAATTTATAATACAGCACATCAAAATGGGTATTTAGATTTAGGGTTTGCCTAACAATAAGCTAAGTAAATAATATCTGAAACGGATTATTTAAATAATCGAACAGAGAAAGCGAACTAAACTTGTTTTTTAGTATGTACATAAATTAGTAGGCACTTAGTATATGTGATAAACACTGATTAAAATAGTAAGCTTATTGAACTTAATTACTTAGTTTAAAAATATATTCCCTAGATTGCAATTGACATAAAAAACTTGAAAAAATCCCACAGTTGCGTGTAGAAAAAATAGCGATAAGGGAGCATGAATCAGCGCGGGAGCAAATGCTGGCGAATTGATTTAAATATTTATCGCTCCAGTAATAACAATGTAAAGCAATTAGCGGGTCAAGCTTATGTGTGTATTTGTGTATTTAAGTACAACTATGCAATAGCAACAGCATACCTTGCTTAGTTTGCCAAGTGCGGATATTAAATCCGCCCACTCGCTGGAGTATTCGAAATTGCGCAGCGCTTTATCAATATTTGTCATATATTGGCGATATTTCGCCTTCGGCCATGAGCTTCTGCTCCTCCACGAGCGTGTCCGCAGACTCCATGGCGTCAATTGTGACTGACTCGATAGCTTTAAATGAACGAGACGAAAATAAACCAAATTGAAAACATCAGCAACAACAACAACAACAATAAGAAAATCAATAACAATTAACAAACACTTGTTGCCGTTCGCTTGCGTGTCCTTGAGTTTAAGTTGTGGTTTTTTTTTTTTAAGTTGGCTTTGAACCGTTTGTTTTAACCGTAAGTGCATACATATTTAATGAGTGTGGCATCCAGCGCACACGCGTCCTCATCTGCGTCAGCTGCAGCTGCTTGCCAACAACAATGGACAAAAATGTCGAAATCACTAGCGAAAATTGCTCGTCTGTGAATGTATGTATATACCATGCGTGTGTATTGGTTCTTTGTTCACACACACTTAGATGTGGCATCTATTTGGCCCCAAATTGAATTTGATTTGTGTTCTGTATATATTTCACATTTCACCTTATTAACCCCCTAAGTGGGCAGCAGTCTTCGTTTTTTTGTGAGTGTTGTGTGTTATGTGTTGCTTGCTCGCTCGCGCACGTCATACAATTAACTGCAAATGCAATTACTGTGACGACGACCAAACACACACACACGACTCAAGTCTTGAGACTCGCGACCAGCTGATGACGAATTTTTTGCAGACAGACAACGACGACTTTTGTTTATTATTTGGTTATTTGCGAGTTGCGTTCAACGGTTTCTCTACGACATTTTGTGTCGCCATCGGTAATTGCACATATTTATTATTATTCTAGTTTATTGATTTACATTGCAAAAATATACGTTTTGCCAAAAAAAAACACGGATCACAAAATAAGGCAGACTGCTGGTCGTGGTCTTATATTTTCTAATACAAATATCGATATATCGATAGCTCATTTTCGCTATGGTGGCATGATACTCACGTATTCTTGATTGCTTTCGATATTTAGCGATGTCAGCCATCGCTGTTTTGTGAAATTTACAGTTATTTATATGCTCGTTAAAATTGCGCGTAAAAATTGTGCAGTGTTTTCGCGGATGGTGTAAATTAAAAATTTGAAAAGGCAAATTAAAATGGTAAGTGTTTAAAAAGCTATCCTAATTGTTTGTCACCTTTCTGCGCATCAAAAGACATGTTATTGTTTTAAAGTCATGTATATTTACTTATTTTTTCGCAAGCTGAATAAATTACTAACAGAACTCTGTGCAATACTTGTAAATAAATAGAAACCCTGATAAATGCAAAATCAACGCACAATAACTTAATGAAAAATGAATAGAAATTGAACAATAAAAGTTTGTAACCTTTAAAAGTGGTGAATTTCTGACTGAGCTCTACTTTTTCTTCTTATTCTTGCCCTGAGCGGGTGCAGGTGGGGCGCCTGTCAGCGTTGCCAACTCCTTTTTCAGATTCAAGAGTACTTCAACCTCAGGTTTCCAAACGGCAGCATCTCCGCTTGCTTTCAGAGTGCGCACCTTTTCGCCCTGTGCCGTGATTTTATCTTCCAGTGCTTTGATTTGAGCCGCATCCGTGGGTGCGGGTGCGGGGGTGGAAGCTGCAACTGCGGGAGGCTGCTGCCTTGGCTGCCTCAAGTTGTTTTTTCAGATCGAGCAGCACGTTGACTTCGGGCTGCCAGACAGCCTTGTCTTTGGTGCTTGACTTTAGCTGACGCACCTTTTCGCCTTGGGCTTGCACAGCTTTTTCAAGATCTTGAACAGAAGTTGTTTGGGAGTTAGTTTGTGGTGTAGTTGTTTTTGCTGTCTTTTGTGCCACTTCCAGTTGTTTCTTGAGCTCAAGCAGCTTGTTTACTTCCGGCTGCCAGATGGCCTTGTCTTTTGTGCTAGCCTTAAGCTTTCGCACCTGGTCGGCTTGCGCCTGAACCGCTGCCTCCAACTCCGCTAGATTCGATTGTGGTTGTGGTGCCGCTGTCTTGGTTTCCTGTGCACCGCCATATTTGCCCTTCAGTTCATCGATAAATGCCTGCTCCAATTTGGTAAACAGCGGAGATGGCTTGCCAATCTTGTGTCCAGCAGGCAGCAGAATTGTTGTCAAGGGTTTGCTATAAAAAGGATTAAGGTTTAGGTATAAATCAAGCTTATATCGATTTGGAGTAACTTACTCTGCATTGAGTGGCGTTTGTTGGGCATTCAGCTGGGCAAACATTTGTCGTGCCGTGCTGGGCATGTAGGGGAAGAGCAGATTGGCCAGCAGGCAGGCAATATTGGCGCACAGGCCAATAATGGTGGCAGCACGCGTCTTCTGCTCCTCGTTGCCCTTGAGCAGCACCCAAGGCTGTTGGGTTTGCATGTAGCCATTGCCGTGTCGTGAGATGGCCAACAGATGACGGATGCCATCGCGCAGCTTGGCCTTCTCCAGGGAATTGATATAGCCGCGCAGTTCACGATTGATGAGCGCCAGGAGCACCAGCTCATCCTGGGTGAGCACAATCTGTGGCACAGTGCTATTGAAATTCTTCTCGCAGAAGACCAAAGCACGATTCACAAAGTTGCCCAAATTGTTGAGCAGCTCCGAGTTGTTGCGTGCGGCCAGATCGTTCCAGCTGAAGCTGGAGTCCTGACCCTCGGGTCGGGCAGAGGCCAAATAGAAACGCCAAACATCGGCAGGAATGCCCGTCTCCTGGGCATCGTTGCCAAAGACGCCAATGCCGCGACTCTTGCTGAACTTGCCATCCTCATAGTTCAAATATTCGGTGGCCATTATGTGGCTGACTAGCGTGTTGCCCTTGTTGATGGCCAGGAGCACACTGGGCCACACCACCGAGTGGAAGGGCACATTGTCCTTGGCCATGAACTGGAAGAGCTCCACATCGGTGCCGGCGGCAGGTCGCCACCACTGCTCATAGTCCTTGGTATAGCGCTTTGTCATGGACACATAACCAAATGGTGCATCGAACCACACGTAGAAGACCTTCTTCTCGAAGTTCTTGTGCGGCACAGGTATGCCCCACTTCAGATCGCGTGTAATGCAGCGCGGCTTGAGACCCTCACGTAGCCAGGCGCGCGTTATGACTCGTGCATTATGCGTCCAACCATTCTCCACTCGATCCACCCAGTCACGCAGCTGTGGCTCTGCCTTGGGCAGATCCAAAAACAGTTGGTCGGAGGAACGTAGAACTGGTGCAGTGTTGCACACCTTGCAGCGTGGACGCACCAGCTCCGTGGCATTGACCAGCTTGCCACACTTGTCGCACTGATCACCACGTGCATCCTCATAGCCGCAGCCAGGATGCGGACACGTGCCCTCCACGAAACTATAGTATAGGAAACATCAATAATGATGACTATTTATGTGCTGGGATAATACTTACCGATCAGCCAGGAAACGATCGCATTTCTGGCACAACAGCTGCTCCACACTTTCTGTTAAAATATAGCCAGCTTTGTTGACATCCTTAAAAGCCTCTTGAACAATGCTGCAAGCAATCAAATAAAGGTGTAAAAAATGTTATCCTTTTGAGTAAAAGTTCCAACCAAAGCTCACTCAGTTTGTTCCTGGGCCGTGGTGCGTCCAAAGTAATCGAAGCCAATGCCGAACCAGCGGTAAATGGAATTGTGCAGCTCAAAGTATTTATCGCAGATTTCCCTTGGCGTCATCTTCTCGGCCAGAGCCTTGTTCTCCGTGGCCGTGCCATACTCATCCGTGCCAGAGATGTACAGCGTATTGTAGCCAGCAGCACGGGAGTAGCGTGCAAAGATGTCAGCAGATAAAACGCAGCCAATAATGTTGCCCAAATGTGGCACATTGTTGACATAGGGCAGAGCAGAGGTAACAAGCACATTACGCTTGCCAGGCTTGGGCAGCACGGTGCGTGGCTCATCAAAGGCCTGAGGTTTGTTGTGGATGAAGGCAGTGCGTGCCGCAGTGATTTCCTCATCCGTAACGGTGTCTGCCACAGTGGAAGCGGTTTCGGCGAGCAGTTTGCCGGCATCCGTGGAAATTGAATGCCTGAGTGGAACATGATGAAGACCACCATAGCGATTGGCGTGTTGCAGTGCATTGAAGCTGAGTTCCTTCAGGGGCTGCTCGTCCAGCACCTGTTGCACCTCCGGCAATGCCTTGATTTTGTCATACCAGCTGCGCAGATTATCCACGTGTTGGGCACCTTTCAATGTACCATCTGGCGCCAGCAAGGACCACACTGCAATATCTGCTGCGCTTAGCCTATTGCCAGCCAAAAATGGTGAATTTTTGAGGTAGTCGTTGAGTTTCTTAACGAGATTATTAAGCACGGGAAGAGCATTTGGATCGGCGCGATGACCGACACCCATGTGATGGGCAAGCGCTGGCGCCAGCAGTGTTGTTGACCACTCCAGCCACTGTTTGCGAGAGTGCGTAAAGTTTAATTAACGAATTTAACCTTGAAATTTCAGTGGCACAAAACATACCTCGTCCCGCTGCTGCCCCTCAGCGCCAAGCAAATATTTGGCTATGGCTGCCGCTGAAAATAGTCGCAAGCCATCGTCCAGCTCCAGTGTTGGCAACACCATCAAGTCCTTGTACTTGGCATCTGCAATTTAAAAGTGTTATTGCATCAGTTAGAAAGTCTTTACTTGCTGCACGTTGCCGGCCAACAACTTTTTTTCTATCGTCTTACCATTTAGGTTAACCAGCTGCACTTGGACCGCGCGCTTGGCGAATTTCGCCAGCATTAGGAGCTGCAGGCCAAGCGGATTGCCCTCATTTGTGTAGATAATCATTTTGCAATGGCAATTGCTACAAATTCAACTACTTTAAATTATTTTACGTGGCAAAAAGGGGTTTAAATAAGCCTCAACCACCGTTGCACGCGAATTGTCAACTATAATTGTATTAGGGATGAGCTAACAAGCAAGAACTATCGCCAACAATAGTTTATCACGCTCTTGGAACTTATCGATATTTGAATATCGCAAAGAGAATCAGCTGTTCACGACAGGTGGCGCTAGTGTGCTTGAGCAGCTTGTAAACACATCAAGAACCGTCAACGTTTACGTCGGGAATTTGTGATTTTGCATCAAAATGGGTGAACGCAAGGGTCAAAACAAATACTATCCGCCCGACTATGATCCAAAGAAGGGCGGACTCAACAAATTTCAAGGCACCCATGCGCTGCGCGAACGGGCCCGCAAAATCCACCTGGGCATCATCATCATCCGCTTTGAGATGCCCTACAACATCTGGTGCGATGGCTGCAAGAACCACATTGGGATGGGTGTGCGCTACAATGCCGAGAAGACAAAGACGGGCATGTACTACACGACGCCCATTTACAAGTTTCGCATGAAGTGCCATTTGTGCGACAATCACATTGAGATACAAACGGATCCTGGAAATCTAGACTATGTTATATTATCGGGAGCGCGACGCCAGGAGAACCGCTGGGATCCGCTGCAGAACGAGCAGGTGGTACCGGAGACGAAGGAGGTGCAGAAGCGACTGTTTGACGATGCCATGTACAAGCTCGAACATCAGGCCAAAGATGCCCAGGCAGCCTCTGATGCCAAGCCGGTGCTCCAAAAGCTCGTCGAGCGCAATCAAAGTGTCTGGGATGATAGCTATGTGGCCAACTACAAACTGCGTGCAGTCTTCCGCCAGCAAAAGCAGGAGATCAAGGGACAACAGGAACTAGATCGCCAGCTGCTGGCCAAGAGTAGTCTGGACATTGCCTTGCTTCCAGAGACGACGCAGGACAGAGAAATGGCGGCACTGATGAAATTGCAAACTAAAAGCGCCGTCGAACGCGAATCGGAACAGCGTCTGGAGCTGCTCATGCGACCTGCTCTGCCGGGCGCCACATCCACCACATTTGGCGGTCTGAAGCGTCAAAAAGCCTTAAATACGCAACTGCAGCTGCAGGACTTGGGCATAAAGCGTAAGCCAACAACAGCTGTAGGATCAGGAACAGAAGCAGCCCAGAAACCATTAAGCCTGGTTGGCGACTATCCCAGCTCTGGCTCCGAGGATAGCAACAGCCCGGATTCACATGATTGATCTTGATGCTTTAATAAACACAATAAAATCTATTTATTTCTTAACAGTAATTACAAAAAAACGTTCAGTACAATCCTTCATTCACATCTTCAATGGCGCTATCTATGCTATTATCCACGACAGGCTCTTCGTCAATGCCTATCTCATTCGGATCGCCCTTGTATAGCACCTCGAGCACCCGATTACAAAAATTAACATCCTCGTTCCTATTGAGCATATCCCTGAGTAGTAATTCAATCGTGTGCAACTTGTCAAAGGCCGAATCACGCTTTTCAATGGTGTCCGAAATCTTCAAATTCAGTGCCGCAATTGTGGTTTCTAACTCATGTGTTGGCTCCTCCTTGGCAATAGCCGGGCGTGGCCTCACAATTGGCTTTGGCTGCACTGCATTGGCTGCTGATTTGATGTTCTCCAGACCAGGCGCTTGTGAGTCAAAGAACTTTTTGAACCACTGCAGGAACTCAAAGTTATCCTGAAAGCGACCCTTTATCAAGCGATCCACCGGCACCGTTTTGTCCATCTTTAGGCGGCTGAAGGCGCCCTGGAAGAGCTTCATGTTGTGGAAGCATTCGTGCTCCAGCTTTGCCGACATTTTGACACGCTTCATATTAATGCAGTTCGGCGAGATCATTTCCATCATTTGGCAATAGGCAACACCTGGCAATAAAAGCAACCATTAACAATTTGTACTTTACTCTTCTCTAGAAGCAAGAGATTCTGCTAACCTGATGACATCTCTTCGATTTTCTTAAAATTGCCATTGACCATGGTGTTGACCCAGTCGATCATTTGATGGCGTGACATATTCTCTCCATTGACGCTGGTCAGCGACACCGTTTGCTTCATATCACCATTCTTCGACATGTTTGTGTGTGTGTGTGTGTTTGTGAATGTATAACCTAAAACAATTTACAGTTGCAGTTTTTTTTTGTCCAGCTGCGCTTTAATGGTTTTTTCAAGAATTTATATTGACTGGCAGCAGCTGACTAAAGAATGTATTTTTAAATTATGAATAAATAACTTGTGATCCAGCACAAACTAAAATAATAAATGAAGTACAATTAGTTCTTTGTTCTTCTGCGTTTGCTTCTCGAATGATCGCTCGCAATTTCTTATTGTTTATTCTTCCTTTTGCTTTCGCTTTGACGCACTGGCAACACTGGCAGCTCAAGGATCAAATGACAATCGTTTCAAAGCTTGAATATCGATAACACTACACGATTTATTTAAAAAACACAAACATTATTTTAGTTTACAATGATTTTATCTTAAACTGGCGTTCGACTTTCTTAACAAACTCTATGAAATCCGCGTACAGAACCTTGGGCACCTCCAAGGCGGCAAAATGTCCACCACGCCTGTAGTAGGAGCTGTGTATTAGGTTCTTGTATTTGTCCTTCAGCTGCAGATCCAGGAACTGCATAATATCGCCCTTGAAGCGAGCACAGCCCGTGGGCACCAAGGTGGGAACGCGATCCAGCTTCAGATCAAGCTGCTCCTTGGTGTATGCCTCGGCATAGAGACGTTGTGACGTCGTTATCGAGTTGGTCAAATAGTAAATCATCACATTGTCCAAGAGTGCGTCCATTTTGTAGCGCTTCTTAAGCCCGCCATCGGGCAGCGAGCGATAAGTGGCATTGGTCCATGTGGAGAACTTCTCTAGTATGTAGGCAGCCAGTCCCACAGGATTATCGGTCAACGTGGCGCCAATTGTGTCCGGTTTTGTGGCCTGTAAGTGGAAGTAGCCGCTCTCCTCCATCAAATAGCTGAACTCACGCGATTTGGGAAAGAAGAAATCCTCAAAGCCGCTGGGCACAAACAGACCAGGCCAGACGCCGGCAAGCAGACCCTTAATCTGCGATCTGGGACTCAGATTGTTGCACATGTTCGAGTGATAACCGAGCACATTCTCCGGATAGAGTGTGGCTATATGCGAACCGATCACAGAGCCCCAATCGCCGCCCTGTATAAAGAACTTATTATAGCCCAGACGCAGCATCAGATTGCGCAGCATAACGGCCATCTGAGCGGGACCCAATCCTTGACGAGATGTGCCCTGGAGGGTGAGAAATATAAATAGGAGATCTAAATTAGATCAAATCTGTAGCTACCTGTGACCAACCATAGCCCGGCAAACTGGGCACAATCACATTGAATATGTATTTGTTATTCGGATCCAAATTGCTTTGATGCAGCAGGTGAATAAAGTCATAGAATTCACGCACTGATCCCGGCCAGCCATGGAGCAACAATACGGGATAGTGCTGCTTGCCCACCTTGTTGTCGTCGTAGACCATTAGGTTGAAGAAGTGCATGCGTAGGCTAACTCAAAAGAAATAGCCACTATCAATATTGATAAGCGCTTATCATTCATTCATGGCACTCACCCTTGGATTTCGGTGGTATAGTGATTGAATTGCCAAAGGAAAACTTCACGAGAACGCCAACGCGGCAGGTAATCATCCCGCCAATAGGCAATCACTTCCTTCAAATATTCGCTATTGAAGCCATACTCAAAGGCGACGCCCTCTAGCGGTGGTGCTAGGCGTAACGTTCGATTCAAGCTTTTAATCAGATGCTCAATGGTCTAAGAGAGAGAGAGAGAGGGATAGAAATATTATTTTATGTACGTGTATTTAAATCATATCTATGATTTACCGCTTCCGGGTACTGAAGGCGATTGCCCATCACCTCCGACGTGTTGGCCAAATATGCAGCATGGTCCTTGGGCTGTGCCTCATCGCCCCACCACTGTTGTGGATTCAGCGTTGGAGCCGGCAAATCGCCCCACAGCTGATTCACACGCTTGTACAGCATGCCACCGCCAATGGCCAGCAGCAGCACCAAAATTCGTGTTATGGGCGACATCGTTTCCCTCTCAAATCGAACTCCTCCAATCAAAGGTTCTCGTCACACTAACTGGCGTGTGTGGATAGCGAGCGCCGGCTTTTAATCTGACAAGCATTTTGTTAGCTGAGATTGCAGTTGCCATGTTGTTGTTGTTACTTGTTAAAAGCTGATCGTTAAACTTCGCGCACACACACGATGATAAGTGCTTTTGTTTGTCTAACTACGCTTCGTTCGATCGTTTAGACATTTTAACTTCGGCTTGGTTGTTGTTATGCGACAGCAGCTTCTTAAAGTCGCATATGCCGGACTTGAAAGCTTTTTGATGTCACGAAGCTTTTGCCGTGTTAGGTAACTCGCTTGAACTCAATTTTCGACGCAGCTGTCCGCCGGGTCAAAATAGTTACCTCGGTTGCTTGCCTAATTAAAGTATTCAAACACATGCTTACTAAATTATAAGTTTACTACGGTGGGTTAAAAGGTAGATATTGTTTTTAAGTTGTTAAATCATGGATTTAATTACTTTTTGTGTGAAACTTTTAAAATTAAACTTAATTATAGTTGTACCTAAATTGAAATTTGAAATTAGATAGCTAGTTTCCCATCATTTTCTGTTTATAAAATAAACTTGTAAGTGCATTCAAAAGTCGTCTGTGCAAATTCTAATACAAATATGTATTACGAAACTTTTGTCTAAGCTTTGAATATTTATTCTTCGTCTGTTTGTATTGTATTTAAGTACGTGTACGGTGAGAAAACTGATTGTTAATTCTACAAACGATTGTATATATTAGTTTTTTGTTCCCGAGCCTCAATACTTTTCAAACACAAACACTCTTCAGAAATCCGATACTGATAAATAAACAACCTTATCAAATTTATAACTTTTATATACATATACATACACAATGTAAACAATTATTTTTATTCATTCCTTGTGCCGCTGCTTAAAATACAACTAACATAAAAAAATCAAAAAGATTTATCCCAAAGCCTTCTTCACATAGGCCACATAGTCCTCATAGAGTTGCTGTGGCACCTGGAACGCCGGAAAGTGTCCACCATCCAAATGATGTGTGCTATGCACCAGATTCGGGAACTTATTGGCCAGCACCGAATCCGGTACGTGGAATATCTCATGGGTGAAGCGAGCGCAGCCGGCGGGCGCCTTAATCGGCACATTGTCCACACCCAAGGCCATCTGCTTGGGACCCATGGACTCGGCATAGAGACGCGACGAGGTGGTTATCGAGTTGGTCACATAGTAGATCATGATGTTATCCAGCAGCTGATCATAGGTGAAATGTTTGGTCAGACCGCCATCCGCCAAGGTCTTGTAGTTGGAATTGGTCCACGTGGAGAACTTCTCCAGAATGTAAGCGGCCAGACCAACGGGATTGTGTGCCAAAGCTGTGCCAATGGTATCTGGCTTGGTGGCCTGGATATGCGCATAGCCCATCTCCTCCATCAAGACATAGAACAAATGGCCAACGCCCTTGTAATAGTCCTTATACTGGCTGTCAACGTAGAAGCTGGGCATGAAGGAGGAGAGGAACAGACGCAGTGTGCCCATGGGACTGTTGTTGCCACACATGTTCGAGTGATAGCCGAGCACATTCTCTGGGAACAGTGAAGCCAGATTGCTGCCAATTATGCTGCCCCAATCTCCGCCTTGAATAAGGAACTTCTCAAAGCCCAGACGCAGCATCAGATTGCGCATAATCACAGAAACCTGAGCGACGCCCAGACCAGGACGAGCAGCACCCTATGACAACGAGAGAGTATTATCAGAAGAGAGAGAGTTTGCGAAAAATTAACTCAAACTTACCTGAGACCAGCCGTAGCCGGGCAAACTGGGCGCAATCACCTCGAAGACATATTCGCTTTTATCGCTGCCAGTTGTCAGCAATGGAATAAAATCGTAGAATTCACGTACGGTGCCGGGCCAGCCGTGCATCAGAAGCAGTGGCAGAACCTTTTTACCCTCCGTTTTGGTGGGCTTCGCATGTATAAAGTGAATTTTTAAACTAAAACAATTGCAATAGAGAAGAGGAACATGCATTTTAAAAAGCTGGAAATCATTTGAAAGGTTCACGAACTGCATAAGTTGGTGTTACTTAAAACCACACGCTATATTTGTATACATATATGTACATACGCATGCCTAAATAATTCATTTAATGTATGTATGGTATGTATGTATATTTTATAACCTACCCTTGAATCTCAGTTTGGAAATGCTGTAACTTCTTGAGGAACTGTTCGCGTTCATTCCATTTGGGCAGATAACTATTTCGCCAGTATTTCACCACCTTTTCCAATTCCTTGGAATTGAAACCGTATTCAAAGCCAACGCCTTCCAGTGGCTCCTGCAGCTTCAGCGGACGATCCAGCTGTGCCTTCAGGTCAACGATCACCTAAGGGGCAAAAAAAAAAAAAAAAAAAGAAAATCCACAAAAGGTTTATGCATATTAATTAAGCTAAACGAGTTTGCAAAACTCAGGTAAAAAATGTGAAAGACAGAAAGAAAGTCTGGCCATTTGGCACTTTGACCTACCTCTGGCGCAACACTTATGTCATATGGATGGATGGCCTTCTTCTCCTGATATGCTCCTGTCAGCTTGGGTCCCCAATACTCATTGTTATCCAAATCTGGCCGCTTGCCCGGCGCACCCAAATCACGATAGTTCTTATAACCGACCGCCACCAAAAAGGCCAAGCCGCCGATCAGTATGCGCACAGAGGTCGCCGCTACGGATGGCATTCTTTATTTTGTGTTTTTTATGTTTCGGTTGAAATACAGCTGCGTTATAATGACTATTGAGATTTCTAAATAGTAATTAAAAACGCTAGCGGGATCAGCACACAACCGAACAGTTTCAGCTCACACAGCAAACTGTTGAACAGCGCAAACTATTGAAGACCCGGTTCCTCGCGGAGAGACAAAATTGTGTGAAAACAAAGTCGACGATTATGGCAAGCTCAAATCAGCACACCATAACGAAATTGCGATACAATGTTTGTACTGTGCTGTTCATAACAATAAGGCAAGCGCGATAAATTGACTGTCATACATATAAATGAAGATTATGTTGCTTACTTTTTAAGAAACAACTAAGTTATGTGTTAGATATTTATTTATTAGCTTATAAATAAATATGTGCAGATGATTTATAATACCATGTTATATGTTTTCTTATGCTTACAGTGTTTTCAAATATTCTATAAATGCGCTGAGTATTGTGCTTGCTCTCCGGATCGCATCACACATACATTAACAAACATAAATAAACAATCAAACGTACATAAGTGGAGAACAAGAAAAAAAAGAGTGATCGTATATTCTTCGTGTTCATCGTGATTCAAAGCAGGCACGAAAATGCAAATATCTATGGTAAGTTTTGAATAAATCTATTTAAAAAACAATTTGTCAGCTGTATCTAGGCTTTATGTTAAAATTAGTTTTATTTAAATGCTATGAATAGCTAAGCAAGGGGAATCCCAACGTGTTTTCTTTCAATTTTGGGCTCTTATACACATACAATTATATAAATTTGAGTATCATCAATTAAAGCCCTCATCTTTAGCACCGAAAAATGTTATGCTTTGCGAGCATGACACAGCAGCGATCCAATTGTTAAACAATGAGCTGCGGTAATGAAATAAATAATCGCGCTTCTCATATCAGTATGAAATAAGTACTAGCAGTAATTCTACCTCGTTTCATTTCAATGAGCAGCAACAACAATTCTCACCACGATGAAAGGTAACAAGTACAATCTTGAAAGTGCGGTTTGGAGTGTTGAAAAGCGTTTAAAAGGCGCGCTGTTTGAATAAAACTTTACATAGTACATGTTTAAAATAACCGTTAGAGTTTGAAACTTAAATTTTTGAGAACATAAATAATGTGTTTACTAAATTGTATTTAGGTACATACGATAATAAGTTCTTCAAAACTTTTACTTTATTTACAAATTCTGTACAAAATTGCAAACTCTATGAGAGTGACAACATTTTTAAATATGTTACAAAAGTGGTGAAAATACTTTATTTATTCATAAACTTTTTTGACGAATGCTGTAAAGTCATTGTACAACATGGATGGCATCTCCATGGCTGCGAAATGGCCACCATGTTGGAAATACATGCTGTGCTTTATATTCGTATACTTGTCACGCAATTGAAACTCGGAGGCAGCAGGAATGTCAAACCTAAAGCGGGCACAGCCCATGGGCACCGGAGTCTGGACGCGATCCAGCTGAAGATCGCGATACGGCTTCGATACGTTCTCTGCGTAGAAGCGGGCGGCGGTGGTGGCAGCATGATTCAGATAGTAGATCATCAGATTGTCGAGGACTGCCTCCAGGCCAAAGACGGTGGTAATGGCGCCAAAGTCCTGCTGCAGACTGGGTCCACTGCAGGTCTGGAACTTTTCGAGAATGTAGGCGGCGAGACCAACCGGACTGGACTCGAGAGCAGCGCCAATCGTATCCGGCTTGGTGGCCTGTATATGATAATAGCCACTCTCCTTTAGCAAATTCATATACTTGTCCCAAATTGGGACATGGTGATCGTAAAACATGCGTGAGAATAACACCTTCTCGGGGAAGTAGTTGGTATAGATGCCCTTGAGGAAGGAGAGCGGTGTGCTCAACACACACATGTTGGAATGATAGCCGAGCACATTCTCCGGATACAACGTGGCCAGATTGCTGCCAATAATGCTGCCCCAATCGCCGCCCTGAACAAAGAACTCCTTGTGGCCCAATCTCAACATTAGATTACGCATCACTGTTGCCATTTCGGCGGCATTGAAACCCACCCGCGTGGCAGCCTGGGAAAACACAGCACATGACAAAAATCAATAGAAACTCATTAAATATTACCATGCATATTGTTTACTTACATCCGACCAGCCGAAGCCGACGAGCGAGGGTGCAACAACATCAAAGGCATAGTCGCTTATATTTTGATCTTTGCCCAGCATGGGTATAAAATCATAGAACTCACGCACCGAACCCGGCCAGCCATGGAGCAGCAAAAGCGGATAGACTTCCTTCTTGGCCCTCACCTCCTCGGGGACGCGCTCATGTATAAAGTGAATCTTTAGGCTGTCGGAAGGTATAATTAACCAAATCAGTTTTAAATCAAGTGTAAAGTGTTTCTTACTCTTACCCCTGTATCTCGGTCTTGTACTGCTTCAGTGAGTTCAGATACGCCTGGCGCTCATCCCACTTGGTTAGATACTTCTCACGCCAGTATTCCGCAAACTGTTCCAGAGCATTGGTATTGAAGCCATACTCAAAAGCAATGCCATCCAAGGGTTCAGTTAACTTCAATGTGCGATTTAGCTGCTGGCGCAAATCCTCAATCTCCGCCTGCGGCACATCCAGTTTGAAATCATAGACCTTCGTATCGGGCTTATAGTTCTTGCCATCGCCAGGTCCCCAATAGGTGTTGTCGTTGTACTCGGGCTTGGGCAGTGGACGTGTCAGTTCCGTGAACACGAGATAAGCGTAGCCAACTATGGCCGCGAATATAGCCACAATCAGTCCGAATATTACCAAGCACTTCATACTGCTCTTCGATTATTTATCTGCCTAATGACTAAAATGTTAATGAGCTGCTCAAGTTTCCTCCGCGCTCTCAAGAGTACATCTAATATGCACGACTGCTCTTCGTGCTCGCCGTTAACCAACTGACGACTGACAATTGGAACGCCCAAGAGCTTTCGTTTAGCTATACTTTGTACGTACACATCCATATATTGATATAGTACGTTATAAATATAAATAAGTATACAAAATATATATGATAGTGTACCATACAGTGGTCAAATACTGATGGCACGCTGTAAATAAGTAAGTTTAAGAAATATTCTAAAGGATTACTTACTTCATTTTTAAATATTAACGTCACTCAAAAATAGTTTCATTTGATTCCAAATGCTACGAATAAATATATGTGTTCATGATTACTATAATGATAAGATATGTGATTATAGTTTCATAAATATTTTAACAAATTTAACCACTGTCCATTAAATTGTAGTTTGTCGCTGGCTCGTCTGCCGGCTAAGAATTGCTGTGAGATATGAAGTCCATGCCGAGAGTAGTTACAGCTTAAGTGGATGTTATCTTATCATAATGTTCAATGAAACTTATTTTTATTTATTACCAAGTTCCCATCAGCTTGATAATGATTTCGCTTCAAACACTTCTACACCAGCAGGCAGGATTTGTAAATAAGAGAGCGGGTTTGTGCAAAAGTGAAGAAAAGAAAAGCAATGAATGGTAGCTATCAAACCGCTATAAAAATACTCTTGCACACAAAATTCATGATTTTTTTTTTATATGCAATTGTACAGCAGTTGTATTAAGAAACTTGTTTTGCATTGATTGGAAAAGTATTTCATATACTGTAAACTGGTTAAGTCTTCTGAGAAAATTGAAAAGAGTGTAAAGCTGCCGTTGTGCCGTTTGGAATGTACGCTTTCATTATCTGCTTTCGCTAATTCCGTTATGTTTGCATTTTCCATTTGTTTTTGTTATTGCCGGCAAAAACTCATAGTGAAACTGAGGAGGTAAGCCTTTTGTGGACAGCTCTCTCAGCAGGAGATCAACTCAGTTTGCTATCAATTTCACACTCAGAAAGTTAAGTGACAAGAGAGCAATGTCAATGGAAAGCCTCGTTTTCCTTTTCGCACTTATACGTTTTTTCACTTGGTACCAAGCAAGGTGCTCAAGCTAAGTGATATATATTATGCAATAAAACTGATTTAGTAAGAAACCATCTGTTCGAGACTGTAGTTTCCTAACATTAATATGGTGTTTTTTTGTGTTCTTAGCTACATTAAACAAATTACAAAGTCCTTCCTGCTGCAGGTCAATGAACCCTAGCTCTTTCTAAGGGTATGGAGCTTGGGTCTTTGGGGGTTGTTGCACTATGCTGTTGGTCTGGGGGGATAATTTCTGTAGAAGTTGTGTGGCAAACAATTATGTCGTCGACATGCACAAGCAGCTCTCCGATTCGGGCAGGACACAAAAGTGCCGCCAAGCATGCAAGAAGCGCCCTTCTTACCAAAAACTGGGCGTGGCTGCCAGTAGAAACAATTCAAACAATGGCAATTGGAATGCAAGTAAAATTAACGCAATTAGGCCGCGACTCGATTTGGCCAAAAACTGCCACACACAATGATGATGCACTGCAGCAGTGCATGCGGCAAACTTTCGGCGCCATCGTCGCCGCCCCTTTGCGTGCCGCGCCTCAAAATCGAATTGATAGCGCCGTGGCATAAAGCGTGTCAAAAGCTGGCACCAGGCCCAACTACCCTAAACAACGAGCCAACAACTGGAATCGTTAATTGCCGCATTGATGGGCGCTTAATTTAGCGCAAAGGCTCAGAATTGCCTTTTTGTGGCTAGATGATGGGGAGCTTAGGGGTAAAAATTTGGTTTGTTGAAGCTTTTCATGTTATTGAGTGCTGCCGTGGTTTGTGTGCCACTTTGCATATACCCTGTAAGCTGATTTGTTAGTGGGTGTATTGCAATTCAGGATTTTTGTAGTTACGGTATAAATGTTTATGAATAGAGATGCAGTGAACTAGAACATTGTTCTATCTATCGTTATTAGACTTTGGCTATCTTAAGTAATATATTTATTTATCTATAGTCCTTTAAACACCTTTCTTAATAATAATGAAACAACCTGATTATGTAGGGTGTGTTGAAGTCAGGCATCCACCCATTATTGCCACTTTGTTAATATTGTTTTTTTTAGTAACGTTTTGTCTTTGCCTCTAGAAAAAGTTGGGTGTTTTGAGTACACGTAGTTTCCGTTACCGCCTTGTGTAATGGGCCGCAATTATCATGAGCTGGCACGCACTTCTACCTGTGGTACATTGAACTGTGTGCAATTGATTTTTGACATGCATATAGCGACAATTTTATATGGTGTGTGTGTTGTCGGTCTGTCAAAGTAAACAGGCACAATACAATCGATTTTAGTTTGCCCAGAAAGCCTATAAGCTCGATTGTATTTATTTAAATATAACCACTATGCGTGCTAAAACTATTTGCTGCATACTTTTAGGCTTAACTTAAATAAACTGTAAAGTGGGCAATACGAAGTTTTACTGTTGTTCTTTGAGTTGGCGGTGATGTCGACTTTTGGGGACGAAGAAAAGTTGTTTTTGGCTTTAAATCAGAACAAAAAAGCGCAAATGACTGGAAAAAAACGTTAAAAAAAGATGACGGTTTTTTTTTTTTAAAATTTATTTATTCAGTATTTTCATTAATTTTATTGAGTTCAATGGATTCTTCATTTATTGGGATTTAAAAATCGTAATTTTGTATTTAGATTTTTGGGACTTTAAAAATTGGCACTTTCAAACGATTAAGAGATAGCAACAAAAATGTACGGGTTCAATATAATAAGTAATAAACAAAACTGGCGAACACCCGTTTGTTTTGATTTGTGATTTCTTTAAACTTCGCCACATATTGAAAACAATGATTTGGTATTAAAATAAAAATATCCATAAAAAGCTGATCTTCCAACAAAAAAAAGCCAGATTTCCCGCTTCCCGCAATTTGCTAATTTTTCAAGCGTTTCGGTTTGCAAAAAAGCCAGATTTGACGGGAAAAAAGCTGATTTGACATCAGAGGTGTTGATGATTGAAACGGTTATTGAAATTATTCTTTTAATAATTTAACAAGGTCTTTTGTCATTACAAAGCAAAAAACTATCTGTGATTAAGCTCATAAAAAATATCATGTATATTGAGCTGTGTATAATTACTACAAGCTGTGACATAATAACAATAAAGAACACGTTTGATGCGATTTATTAATTAATTATCCTGATCAGTCCACTCGCCGCGTGCATCATCCCAAACAGGAAAACGACTTTTAGAGGGTGGATTTGTCCCATCGACGCCCACATCGGCATCATTCACTTGCGCCACGCCCAGTTGCAGCTGCAAAAGAGTTAGTCACAGCATTAAAGTATTTTCATACATTATTATACATATATGGCCACTTACCCCGCACGACAACAGAGCCAATAACACGGCCATGATAATTATGTAAATGAATTGCAGTCGCATTTTGCACTCAGACAGTTAATTCGGTTGGCATTCGGCTCGATTCTTGCTGTTTGACTGTTTGCTCACATAATAAACGCGAAATATTCACAATGTATATTTGTTTTTGCTTTATATTTTATTCATGGTTGGGCATTATCAGCTGTTGATAAGCCTCACAGACAAAAATCGTAAATAAATTGAAATGAACACACAAAATGATGAAAATGTTTTTTTACAGAAGCCACAAACAGCTCATAAATCAATAAAACCTACATTAAATAACAACCAATAACATTTGCCATTTGATACATCTGCAGTGACTTAAAGACAACTGTTTGTCAGAACTTAAAGCCATAAAAAGTGTGGCAAAGAAATGTTTTTCCTTATAAAAATATAAGTTTGGGGAATCAAATTGAATACAAATAATTTTTAATAGAAGCCAAACAAACAAAGTCAACTCAAATAGAAAGAATCACACAGGGGAAGCACTTTGCAGATAAGAGTAGAGTAGATGATGGGGATTTTTTCGTGCATCTTTGGGTGGTTGAATCTCTAGGGTCTGCATATAAAAGCACTGTTGAGGCTGAACTGAATTATCAGTCAATCAGCTCTAGATTCACATACAACATGCAGGTTACAATCATTGCTTTATTCTGCTGCCTTGTTGGCTCAGTACTTGCCTTCCCCAATCCCAATCCCAGTCCGGAGGAGCGGAAGGATGTTTGGACTGAGAGGAAACAATATAATCCACCAAATGAGCAACGTTTCTTAGTGGATGGTGGCTACAACAAGGACAAAAGTGGCAAGGATGTGTGGGCTCAAGCTCAGGTTCCTGTTTATACCAGTGATAACAAACGTCACGAGTTCGATGTGGTCGGAAGATACGGACAGCATCTGGGAGGACCTTATGGCGATAGCAAACCATCTTACGGATATGGCGGCAACTACAGATTCCGTTTTTAAAAAGTACTTAGTTTAAATACCAAAATTATTATGTAGTATCTTTAGTCATATTTATTCAAATTACAAACAATATCAACAATTAAATTTCACATGCTTTTCTGATTAACTAACTTAGCTGGTTTATCTCATAATTGGGTTTGATACTTTTTGGCATCCTTGAATAAAACAAAACGTTCATTTAACCCGGAACATAATGAGCGACAGATTTACGGCTTATAAACTGTTGAGATGAGCTTGCAGTTTGTCTTAATTGTACGTGACTATATTTTTTAATGTTCTTTTTTGGCTAATTTTTGTTGGTAATAACAAATTAAGCGCACACGTCGACAACAACGACAATATGTTATTTTTGTTGTTGGCCTAATGAAACCTGCCGCAATATTTTTTTTTTCTTAATTGGATAAATTGCGTAAACTGTCAAAAGCGTCTTCAATGAAAATTTATCATGTCAGTTGAAGAAGACTAACCCAAAAGTGTGTATAAATAAAAGTTGTTTAATAAATTTACTGTGTATTAAGCAGCCAACGAAAGCGAATCATCTTCGAAGGTGGCTCAAATGTGGGCGTTGCCATATCAAATTATTAAAAAATGAATCATTCTTTCGGGTCTAGAATGGGAATTACAGAATTGCTTTTCACATCATTAATTTGCATAAACTTGCTTGCCAATTTTTAAGCTGGTCCATACCAATTAACTGACCTTGGCGAATTATGATATTTTTTCAAAAGAATATCCCGCAGGTTTAAGAAGAAGACTTGGACCTACACGTGCCGGATTTCTGATATGCTTGTTAGGTTTTTAAGGTTTAGATTTTTAATAACAATGATAAATATCAAAACTCTACAAATATCTCTTTTGACGTTTGTACACAGTTATTTTAAGCAATAATTTTTTTTGTTGACTAAACAGCTTTTTGTTTTTATCTAAATGCTTCTGGGAAAAACTTAATCTGCCTTATAAAAAAAAGGTGTTGTTACTACTTACACATAAAGATATATAACATTTGTAGATAGTTTCAGTATTAAATGACGGATAATTAAGATCTAACTGCAGCCTAAGAGTCTAATTAGAGAACTTACACTCTGTTCTTTTTTTAACACAATGATAATATTTGCTAAGAGTTCAGGCAGCTTATCAACTGTCATATATGGTAAAGGGGATCTACTTGTGAACCACTGTGCCTCATGACAAGGGATTCCCTTTGTAGGGGAAATATTTCAGTGCTATTGTATCATAAGGGCATATATAAAGCAAACAGAGCTACGCAACAGTCATCATTTAGCAACTCAGCTCAAAGAAATCCACAAGATGCAACTTAGTCTCAGCTTGTTACTTTTGCTCGGCTTGAACGCCTGCATCTGGGCCTATCCAAATCCTCAGTTGGTAGTACCTGACTTGGCCGACTATCAGCTTGAGCCAGAATTGGTAAGCAAAAAGTTAACCTAACCGAAAGAAAGTCTAATTTTGATATCCTTGCAGCTGGCTGGGAATTATGAAGATGAGGAGCTGCAACATCGCGTGCGGCGCCAGCTCAATATTCAGGGTGGTGGCAGTGGTCGACAGGGCATCGATTTAAGCATCAATGGACGTGCACCCGTGTGGCAGAGTCCCAATGGTCGGCACTCCCTGGATGCCACCGGTCAATATTCACAACATTTGGGCGGTCCGTATGGCAACAGTAGACCCAATTGGGGTGCAGGGGCTGTTTATACATTCCGATTCTAGAAATAATATATACATTTTTAATCTTAATTACTTAGCTATGTGTATATTTAAGCAACAAAAATATTTATTTCATTAAACATACAAATGTTTTTAAAGTATCATTGTAAACAAAATATAGTTTTAAATATCACATTCATCGCTTTTAGTTGTAATCAATATCATTCACATGCATTTCCGTCTCGAAGAGCGATTTGTTTTCAAAGATTGTGGGATCTGGTTCAGGTGACTGCAAAACAATTCAAAGCACTTTTCTGTTATTGAAATACACATACATATCACTTTTAGACTTGCCCCATGCCAATCCATAATCGCTGTGGAACGCCCTTGGCTCAAAGCAATTAGCCCCAGCACAAAGAACAAAAATTTCAATAAGCCAAACATTGCGAAATATGTTTCGCACTCGATTATGCAAAGTCAACTAAAGTGAGTGCCGTTTGAGTATTTCGTACAATGACAGCAGCTATCAGCTGGGTGTAAAACGCCCCCCTGCCTGCCCCTTATCCCCACCAATATCAGTGAGCTGTGCTGATAAGAGGAACTCGCTCTGAAAGCTCTGTGTTTGTCAGCTGAATGGCATCTATGATGAAGCCAAGCCTCCTCTCCGCATTTTTAGCTATTTGTCTAGTTGAACTGTTTTAAATTTGTTAAATGTGCCAGCAGCTCAAAAAAATGCCAAAAAAAAAGACAAAAACTTGGCACGTTTTGTGTTGAAATCGAATTAGAATGAAAAACTAGCAAGAATTATTTGAAAACAAGAACGGTTTGACTGGGAGATACCTCGTAAATAGATCTAAATAGTGTAAAATACTTGAAGATATTCTGTACACAGTTTTTAATTGCATGAAAGACCATATTAAAATTAAATATTATTTTATAATTAGTGAAGGGCTTTTTCTTTTTGTTTTTTTTTATATGTTATTTAAAAGCATGTTGACAAACGATAGCTTTCGATTAGTCTTGAAATATACAATAGAAATAGCTAGGATCTATATTTTGTAAATTTCTTTTAATTTTAACTAATGGATCTAAATACCCTTCTTTTTCAAAACCTTTTTAGCTATAGGGTATTTATGCACAAGACAAATGAGATTTCAGCAAACAAATCTAAATGTTAGTGGCAAACAGCAATGAAGGTCAGTTCATAGGGTAACAAAACATTATTATTTTTTTTCGTTGCCTGGATTCATTATTTTTTTTTTGTTCTGTGCGCTGCTGCTGCAGTTTGGGTTTATGTTCTGCATAGTTGTTTTTGTTGATAGCGCCAATTTTGGGCCAATTTTCTTTTGTGTACGGCACAAATTTTCTCTTTTTGAGCTGTGTTCGAGAGCATGGTGTTTTTCCATGTCATTTTCATGAATATGTGTACGATGTGCGCTCCATTTCTTGGCCATTTGTTAGAGCCATTTTCCAAATCAATGCACAAATTGTCAAGCCAGGCAGAGCCAGCTCTCTATATAGCTATCGCTATAGCTTAAAGTCTATTGTTTTGCAAAAGTTGAGCGAAAATTGGCCTCACAAATTCGTTGTTGTTGCTTGTTGGTGGAGTCGTCTCTTAAATTGCACATGTGGCAGGCAGCTCATTTGTCAAGTGGCAAATCACTTTAAAGGCCAGACGAATGGAAAGCAACACAAACACAACACAAACATCAAACGATAAAATCAACTTTGCATGTAGTACTTTCAGCTTGGTTTGTGTCTTGGCTTTTGATCGCTAAGCGCTGATTGCTGATTGCTTGTTGCCTGTTTGCTTGCCTTGCTAGCTAGCTAGCCTGATCGTGACCGATCGACGGCATTTCCCACGCAAAAGAAAAACCTGGTGAATGAAAGAAAAAACACACACACAACCAGCAATGACAACTGATACTGATGGCAAATGCCGCATCTTTTGGCAGTGCAAAGTACACTTTTGCTGTACCAAAAATTGATGCTCTCAAATGTAGAAGTTTCTAATGGCCTGGCCAAGACCACTAATGGCTTTTTAATGAAGCCTACAGCCAGGCCGTAGAGAAATTTGTCAGCAACGTGCAAATTGAAACTAAGTAAGCTAACTTAAGCGTATTAATTATGACACTGCCAGGTAGAAAGAAAACTTTTGCAAAATTCACCTGAAAGTTTGGCAGGTGGCGAACTAACTTCTTCTTCTTCTTCTTTGTCTCGTTTTTTTTTTTTTTGCTTTGCTTTTCCTGTGGCCTTTGCATTTGCATTTGACATTTGGTGCAACTCTTGCAAGATGCGCCTGCAACATTAACAACAACAACAATGGACAAACCAGACATGAAAGCAGCTTTTCCACTTTGAGGCGCCCCCCTGTTTTACCAAATTTGACAAAAAGAGCGCGGCATTTTCGGCTGCTTACTGCATTTGGCCAAAATGTCTATAGTTCAATTGCTGATATTTTGCTTTGTGCCACACGAAAAACACCAAACACGTGACCTATCCACCGAGACGCGCTTGGAAACAGGCCAAAAGTTGGTGTCTGTCGATAGTAAAGAGCGCGTGACACGAACAATAAATCACGATAGCTTTAATATCGTGATTGATAAGGTTACTTAATTAAATATTAATACTTTCCAAGTATTTTGAGATTTGTAAATTGTGAATAATTAAATAAATAAATAAATATTTGTAATATTGTATCTTGTATCTTAAGAAATTATTTGTTTTTATTTAAAAGTATATGGTAAATATAAAATATTATTTTACTGATTGAGATATAGGTATAATCTTAGCAGAAAGTATTAGTATCTTTTCCAAAAGAATTATTTACAATTGATTTAAAGAATCATTTGTAGTCCACAAACAAAAAAATTGTCTTTACCAAATTCTTAACAAGTTTCTCTAAATCACGCTGCCATCTTTAGTTCTTCACCGTAGTTGTTAGCTGATGGGCCGAAATGGCTTAAAATGGCTAATGAATTGTGCGAGCTGCCTACGTAATAAATCTTAAATAAAACTGAGTCATGCAGCAGTAAAATGTGTGAAATGCATTTAGAATGAAGGTTGACTTTATTGTGGCAATTGTTAGTTAGTTGGTAAGTCAGTTCAATTGTTGTTGTTGTCGCCATGCAAATTGGGCTCACGTTTTGTGCATTAAACGAGCAATGATTGAGTTCTCCGCACCTGGTGGCAATTGGCCCGCATATCTAAATATTGTATATATCTCTAAGGGTAAGGAGGGGAGGAATCTGTGTATAAGGGTATCGGTCAGCTAATTGGCAACAGTTGAAATGTCTGACCCAACGCAGCTCAATTAGCCAAATAATGGCAGACATGAAAACCTTTTTGATGGCCAGCTTTGATCTTAACAGCAAAAATATTTACCGTAACGCATTATGGCGCACAGATAAAAAGCCAAGAAGGCAGCACACAAAACTGCTGCAGTTTCGTTATGAGTACACTAAAAAAAAAACCGTTGAGGTAAACAAAGTCACAAAAAATTCGTCAAGTCAAACAAAAGGAGAATAACCCAGGGGAAGCACTTGCAGATAAGAGCAGGTGATTTTTTATTTTGCATATTTGTATCATCTAGGGTCCGAATATATAAAAGCACTGTTGAGTCTTAACTGAATTATCAGTCAATCAGCTCTAGATTCACATACAACATGCAGTTTTCAATCATTGCTTTATTCTGCTGCCTTGTAGGCTCAGTACTTGCCTTCCCCAATCCCAATCCTAATCCGGAGGAGCGGAAGGATGTTTGGACTGAGAGGAAACAATATAATCCACCAAATGAGCAACGTTTCTTAGTGGATGGTGGCTACAACAAGGACAAAAGTGGCAGGGATGTGTGGGCTCAAGCTCAGGTTCCTGTTTATACCAGTGACAATAAACGTCACGAGTTCGATGTGGTCGGAAGATACGGACAGCATCTGGGTGGACCTTATGGCGATAGCAAACCCTCTTACGGATATGGCGGCAACTACAGATTCCGTTTTTAAAAAAATAACAGTTTAAAAATGGTTTATTATATATGTAGTTTAAAGCATATTCATTGCAGTAACTAACATTTCTATTCTATTTCTGAACAATTAATTTAATACAGTATTGTTTTTATGTGTGCAGTTCCAGATGAGTTTCAGAAGAATTGCTTAGTTTCTCTAACAAATAAAATCTGTTTAAAGACGAAATCCATTCTAGACAGGAATTTATTTCTGTGTACTGCTTTGTTGCAGTTGCAGTTGCAGTTTGCTATCAGTATCAATAGTAATTTCAAGTTTCACTCGCCACAAAACTTGACAAGCGGCCAACTGGACATAGACAGAGAATGAGTGGAGAGAGAGAGAGGGGCGGGTTGGGGAGAGATTTGGGCTTTGAAACTGGGACTCTTGAACAGTCGACTGGGCGCACATGATGGTGTCGTAGGTCAGGCAGCAGCAGCAACAGCAGCAACAACAAAACGGCAGTGGCAGCAAAAATGTGTCTACGATTGCAGCAGTTTTCCAACTGCAATTTGTGGCCTAGGACTTGGCATGTCGATGCAGTTGGATCAGCAGCAGCAGCAGCAGCAGCAATAGCAATAGCAACAACAACAACAACAATGACGATTTGTAGCCAATTATTTCAAATATTGTATTGAAATTGTATGGCAGTGTGTGGCTATCTGTGGCCAGAGATCTCTGTACAAGGCGCACGTAGACCGACTTGAGTGTGTCAAAGTGGCCACTCCGAAGTCATCGTCAATTGTAGCTGCCTGCCACTTTTGCTGCTGCTGCTGCTGGCCATGGTCAGCATTTGACATTGCCAGGTCTCTTTCACAGAGAGAGGTTAGAATCTAAGCAACCACTTCCCATGGCTGATGCGGATTTGTCATATGCATACACATTGATTAATCACCTGCTTTAGCTACAGTCTCTTCTTGAAGCTCTTGTGGTTTGTCATTCATCCAACGGGTCACGTCAACTTTCGACTTCATCAGCAAGACTGCAAACCGCACGCGCCCGTTGACCTTTGCTGTTTAGTGTTTGCGATTGCAGGTGGCTGCAGCAGCAAGTGGCATTCATTTGTGTGTATTGCATCACAACTGGGATTTGTCATCATCAAAACGTGGAAATGTTAAGCATTGTTTAAATGACTATTGAAAGTAAGTTTACAGATAGACAATTAGGTGATTTAGGAACGTGACTGTCAAGCTATTTAAAGAACATTTGTAATCTCTTTAAGTTAAAGATATTTTTGCAACATTTTAAGCTTATGTTCTTGGAATGATTTCAGTGAATATTTAAGGATAAAGCAAAGTAAACTTGACTAGACTTGTGCTTTAAAAAATGAGAAGTCGACAGTAAAAACTCCTGTAAAATGACAGCACTCTTAGCCCATTGCTGTTAACAAACAAAGCAATGGCTTGTTGAAACGTGTTAGTGATTTAAAATGCATAAGCACGATTAACAACTAAAAAACAATCTCAACAAACAGTGATCAATAACCGGGCAAGAATGCGGCGTCAAATGTGTTTGGCAAAAGTTATTAATACCTTATTAGAAGGGGTCGTCAATGTGGTCGATGACAGCGTCAAAGCCAAAGCCAAAGCCAAAGCCAAAGAAGGCTTAATAGCTAGAGAAAGAATTACTGAGGAGTTCTTTTGTGAGAGAGTGGGTATTCTCTGAATATATGTACATAAGTGTTTGTTGTGCTGTGTTGTGGCTTGGGAGTGTGCTTTGGCTTAACGCAGACGACAATTGCATTTCCGCTTAATTGTTGGCCCGATGGCGACAACAATGCAACAAAGCAACAGTCAAAGCAACGGACTTCTTCTCGAGCTAAGCAGAGGGGGGAGAGAGTCACAGGAAATGCAATCATAAATCGCGCTGATGGTCATTGCCTGGCTATAGTTGCAAATATTTATGCTGTGTGGCAATTAGCCTGGTCAGTGGCTCTCTTTTGCTCTCTTCTTGGTGCCAAAACCAGGAAATGTTTTTGGCCCAAACACTTGTCAGATTGCATGTTCAATTCTAATAATATAATTTTTTCCTTCTTGCTGCTGCTGCTGCTGCTGCGGTAAAGGCTATTTGCGTGCCTGGGCATTGTGTCCCGTGATGTCCCAAGCTATCGACATGGCCAAGTTTGAGTTGGCTGTTGCCTGTTTTGCTTGCCTCGGTGTCTGCATTACAACATCATTAGAATTTGATTTGCATTTCCTTGGATGCGGCTTCGCATCATGGCTAACATGGCATTAAAGCCCATTTAGCTGTCGTGTGGCAATTATTGATCAACTAGGTGCCACAATCGGTCCCAGCCAATGGGCTCCAGCTGCATCTTTTAATGCTAACTGCTGTCTTTTGCTGCCTTTTGCTGCTGCTGGTGGTCAAGATATATTTGCATACAAACAAAAAGCTGCCCAGCATGGAACGCCTTTAGTTCTCTTTTGCCATTTTTTGTTTTGATCAGCATTGCCAGGTTGCAATTTTCTGCTTAATGGTAATGCCTGCAGGGAGCACACTGTAGAAAAACATACGGAAGAAAGCTCGGAGACAAAATGTATATAAATTCTTGATCAGCCATCTTCGTCTATAAGTATTAGAGCAAAAGACTCCAGATTTGGAACATAGTAAAACATAGGCAGATCAAGTTTGTTATTGATAATTCTGCCTATTCCTGATATACATATATATATCCATGATTTTTCTCATCTTTTAACTTTAATATATATCTATCTCTGTTAATCGGTTTTAAATTAGTATTTAATTAATCGTAGTTTAGTCAAAGTTTAGTTTTTAATTTTTTATCTGAATGCTAATCGATTTTATGATCGTTAATGTTTAGTTTACTTTGTTACAGTAAAAAATTTTTTTTTTTTTTTTTTTGCTAACGCATTAACGAAAGTTGATATCGACTAAAATCGATTATTGAAATAATTATTTATTACTGATTTTTTGATTGTTTGGTTTAGTTTACTTTGTACAAGGTTCTAACTTCTTTATAGCCGAATTCTACTAGAACATTTTGAACAGTGCAGCATAATTTCTACCTGCAACTCCTTTAGTTGGCCATTACCAGCATTGTCGTCGTCGTTTTCTGGACGCCACTTGTTGACTGACGCGTCGCTGACGTTTAGCTGCCACTGTGCAGTGCCGTTACACGCTAAAACCCTGCCAACTGTCCCCTCCACCCATCCGCTCCCTATCTAAATAGTGCCCCTTAGCACGCTTCATTTTGCGAGGCTTTCGCTAGCGCTGTTAGCGTTTAAATATTTATGTCTTGTGTACTTAAGTTAATCACAGCGAAATGATGAGTACCAACTGTTAACTGGCGACTACCGTTTGCAGCCGTACAGCATTCAAATCATTTCAGGTTTTTAACACTAAGCACTATTATTATTATTTATTATTATTTTATCCCCGTCTCTTTTAAGTGTCAAGTGTCATTTGGTATTTGTTGCTGTTTTATTGTGTGCATTATTGAGTCGTTAAAATTCCATTGTGCGAGTAAAATATTTTAATTATTTAATGGCTTGCAAAGTTGACATTCGAATTATTTTTTTTTTTACTGTTTGTTTGTTGGTCAACATATTACCTAAAATGGTGACCCAAAATGTACGACCGACACTTGCGACAAAACCGACAAAGAACAAATGAAACAACAAAAATAACAGCAACAACAACAATAATAACAGCAGTGACAACAACAAGGAACAACGGCGACAACAAACAAACAAACAAATAGCGATAACAATAACAATGCCAATGTTAAGGACCCATAAATATGGCTTTAAAATCGCATGTTTGCGGTTGTTGTTGCTGTGGTTGTTATTTTACACTCAAGTAAGGGTATTTGCACTTGGCAAATGCGTTTGACAGTACTGAAATTTTATTAACATATGGGTTGTAAAAGATTAATAATACTGAAAAATTTTCAGTGAAAATTAATTTATGAATCTTAAACTTAAAAATTTGGTACTACATGCTAAAAACAAGATATTTTAACTACCAATTCATGTTAATGTTTAAACGAATAAATTTAATTTTTTGTACTAAGATTTTGAACAAATAAGTATTGAAAATCTATCCGATTTCTTTGGTTTGAATAAATGGTATTTTTAAATAGCTAGAATTTTTATATAAACGGACGAACAGATATACAAACGGACAGACGGACATGGCTATGTCAACTCAGCTCGAGATACTCATTAAGAATATATAAGCTTTATGGGGTCATGAAGTGTAGAAAAAATGTTGACTCAAAAATTAATAAAGAATTAAACTAAGTGCTAATAAACAAGAGATGTTTTTATATTCAAAATAATATTAATATTTCCATTTACCCCTTTTCCATTTGAGTATAAAAAAGAAATTGATTCGACTAATATTTATTTGTCATTCACACTTTAGAATTTTTGTATTGAGAAATTTTAGTAGATACAAAAATATGTGTGTGTGTGTACAATAAATAATTTTGTATTTAATAACAATAACACAAGCTTGCTAAAACATTTACTTATACTTACACTCACAATTGCGCATTATGCAAACACGTCACTAAATTTCACCAAAATCAGCCGAGCTTACTTGAATTTTTGAGAATCGAGGAGGAGAGCAGTGCCTTAATATTCGTTAATTTTAAACGTTACGTAAACATAACGTAACGTAAACTAAACTTACGTAACGTAAACGTAACGCAACGTTAACGTAACGTAACGTAAACTAATAATAAAACCATTTAAGTTTATCCCTTTAGTAAGTAAGTGTATACATTCTTCGGCTTGTCTGCATTCATCTTTCCGCTTTTGTTGTTGTCGGCATTTGTTTGTTTTGAAGCTTGGCGTGTGGCATCGTTGTTGCATTTCATTAATTTACGATTATTGACAAAAATTGTTAAGGCCAGGAACTGAGTTGAGTTGCTTTAACCATTTTTGGGCAGCACCCCATTTGCAGATTAGGAGCCAATTTGGTGTGAAGTGCTTTCTTTGGGCCGCAGCGGAGTTTGGCTGGAGCCTAACGCTAACGGCAGCTGGCAGTGCATCAATCAATCGCTGGGTTGTGGAAGGGGTCGCCAAAGAAGCAGAAGCAGAAGACGGGGACGAGGACAAAACTGACCTTGCAATAAGGAAGTGGCATTCGTCACTGTCCAGCAGTCAACAGCAGGCAGCAGGGGCATCCACACTGAGGCAGAGCGGCAAGAGAAAAAAAAATTTTCGTGTGAACTCAGCTTATTTATGTGTGGCAATTAGTCTAGACAGCCGGCGAGCGGGGGCAAGCAACTAATGAGCGTTAGCGGGGGCAAGTATTTTTTCTTCTATTTTTTTTTCTAAATTTATTTATTTTTAATATGTTGGCACGATGATGCGCCCCCTCACGCCCCTCACGCCCCGCCACCAGTCAGGCCACTTGCAATTTTTACAACTCAATAAATTGGCAGCGTTTCTATCTGCGAGCAGCAATCAATGTTGTTGCCCCCCGCTTGCCCCCCCATCGCTTCCCTTGGCCATATGTTTGTCTGGTGGTGTGTGCGCAATTATTGTTCTAACGGCATTCGGGCAATTTAGTGCCGCCTTTTTGGGTGGGCAGTGCGATGACCGCAGCCGATGTTGTTGCAACTTGTGGCAACCAGGGCATTGTCTGTAATTTTTCGAGTGTGTGTGGTGTGTGTGTGTGTGTGTTTGTGCGCCTGCAGCCTGGTTGTGTGCTTGCCATGACGGCGTTGGCCACACAAAATCATCAACATAAATTTTTGTTCTTTTAGTGCGTTCTTTCTATATGCCCCAGAGTCAACAGTCAACAGAGGCAGCAACGGAGGCAGGATGCGTTCAACATTCGCGGCAGTCTGCGCCGCATTTTGGGTGTTGAAACTCATAAAGCCAAGCGCCGTTTTTGGCCATAAAATTGACAGCTTATGGTCTAGGGAAATTGAAAAACGGCCATCTTTTCTATACATGCTTATCTTAACTACGAGATCATCGTAATAATCATCGTCATCGATAAACTGGAAATCGCAATGATCGATTAAATCAACTGATTGGGCAATAAGACTAACGCCAGTTAAGATAATGAAAACTCGTAACGATAAAATGAGGTTAACTAACCGAATATATATAAACTTTGGCAAATGAAAATGATGTAGCTTGGAAACTAACTTAATATTTACGTGGAGAAAGAATAAGTTTAATTATGGGAAAAAGTTATAGTAAAAGACAATTTTTATGTAGTTGAAAGTCAATTTTTATGGCTTGTATAACAGTTTAAAGGTGACATTTATTATAGGCCATAAATAATATTTTTATTACTATATTTACTACAGCCGCTGGAAAAATAGGAGAGATTTATTAAATAGGTTAGAGCTTAAAGGGGTTAAATAGTAAAAAAATATTTTCTTTTTACCGGCTTTTTCCTGAACTGGAGGTCATCAAGAAAAGAGGTCACAAACATAAAATGCTAAAATAAAAAGAGAAACATTTTTTATATTAAAATGATTTCACTATGATCAGTAATAATTGATAATAATAATTTTTCTTTATGTAGCAAAATTTATTTATAAAATTAATCAGCCTACTTAAAGCATAAAAAAATACAGATTTTTTTTTAATAAAAATCTATCAAAAATTAATATTTCGAAATTGGCCAAAATAAAGACATGAAAAGTAAAAATTGTAAATATTCGTCTAGTTCTCATTTAAACATGTAATTGAAATGAGCTTCCATTAAAGTTTTTTAATCTCTTTTTAACAACAAATTAATTAATGTTAAAAATTAATTCAACCATTAACAATGTTCTAAATGTAATCTCTGTTTTTAATTCTTCAAATTTATGCACACAAAAAGAAACCGCATTAAATACAAAAATGTTCTAGGCCAGGCTCATGAATAATTGGTTAGATTGTTGGCTCATTTCTTTTCGTCAAGACTTGACGGGCTTCTTTTTTTTTTTTTTAACTAATTTGTTGAGCGCTGAACAACAACAACAAATTTTAATGAATTTTCATAACGAAAAGAAAAAAATTTATATTAATAT
Source organism: Scaptomyza hsui (assembly GCA_018152825.1). Classification (NCBI taxonomy): domain Eukaryota; kingdom Metazoa; phylum Arthropoda; class Insecta; order Diptera; family Drosophilidae; genus Scaptomyza; species Scaptomyza hsui. Next base: position 6,664,175 of record JAECXO010000002.1, read on the forward strand.
GCAAATAGCAACAACAACAAACTTGGCTGAAAGCGGCGTTAAATGTTCTGCAGTTCTGCCAAAAGTACCGTTATGCGTTGTGCGTTATGGTTTGTTGACTGCCGGCGACAACTTCCGACGCACTCTGTGGAATAAAAAAAGGCCAACAGACAGCAACAACAACAACAATAACAACAACATTAACAACTGGACGCGTCGTTGCGGGTGGTAATAGAGGGAGAGGTGGGGGAAATTAGGGTGTTAGAGGGTGTTGACTGTTCTTCTCTCTTCCTTTTGTCTATGTTTATTTAATTATACTAGCTGGTAATTAAATTTTCTTCCACACTAATCGACTTTAGCTCTAAACTCTTGACGGGTGGGCAAAAAAAAACAAAAAAATTAAAATCACCTGTTAATGACCCAAAAAAATTGGCAACTGCAGTGAAAAGTCATCAAGCGGCCAAAATGAGTCAATAACAGCTAAAAAAAATGTAGCTAAATAAAACACCTGCTGTTTGCATAATTCGCCAAAAACTTTGCCATTGCCTTACCGCAACCCCTTCCCCTCCCCTCCCTTCCTGGGCAAGTGAGTGCCACAAACTTTTGTCTTGTTATTCGCATTTTCATTAATTGGAATTTCTTTGGTTTTCAACTCGGCCACAACAACAACAACAAGAGCAACAACCGCAAGTAGCCGCTGAACACCGGTAGCCTTCCCCCTCCCCTCCCTCCCTCCATCCACGATTCTGTTGTTTTTTGTGGGTTGGGCTTTTTTGTCTTTTGTCGCGCCTGAATGCGGCTCGATAAAAAACAGACAATGGACAAATGTATTAATAAAGTTATGAAATTTGCAATTGTCTGCAGCTAAAAGAGGTGTGGGTAGAGAGAGGGGGAGGGGAGAGAGTAACAATAGCCTGGTAATAATAATGTTATGAAATAAAAAGTGTGTTAAGCTACATTTAAAGTCGCTTTAAGAACCCATAATCACAAAGTCTTAGACAAAAGGTGTTAAGCTTGATTGTTTATGAGTTTTTTTTTTCAAAGTTAAGCAGCTGTAAGTTTTGAGAATTTATAGGTTAGGTTGAGTAAAACAGGTAGCTGAAAAGGTGTAGAAGGAGTTAAAGTGAACTAATTTTTATACAAAGGCAATATAGGCAATAAATTATCAAATTACACCATAAAAAACTAATAATATTTGTAATGCCCTTTAGTAAAAACAAATTGCAAGCTTTCCAATTTCAATTTCAATTTCATTATGACACTTATCAAATTTCACTTTTAAGTGCTATAATTAACGCGTTTCATTTGAAAAGTGCGAGAGAGAGAGAGGGAAAAAAAATTATCTCATTGCCGTTGATTGCATTGAAGCATATCATTTATTTGTACAAGTAAAATGTACAAAGAAATTGAAGTCAATTTGCGACCACACTTGAAGCTGTTTATATTTATTTGTTTGCTTATTTATCAAAGGCGCCATGGCAACAACCACCCACAAAAACAAAAACTGCGAGCCCCCCCAACCGACCCGCGCAACAGTCAACGAGCGACTGTGAACAGCTGTTGGGTGCGTATAACAGACGTATGTATAACAGCAGTGTGGAGAGAGAGAGAGAGCGCACACAAAAAGTAAACAAGAAACGTAAACCGGCTGTTGTTGTTGTTGCTGCTGCATGCAGTTTTTTCTACTTCCGTTAAATAGCGTAAGAGAGCGCAGCGAGTGTACAAGTGTTGCCGTGCTGCCCACTATTATGCTCACATCTACTACTATTTGCTATTGCTGCTACATAATTTTTGCCTAAGCCGAAGCAAAGAGAGAGAGAGAGAGAGAGAGCACAAGAGACTCGGTCGACTTTGGCTTCGGGCCGACAATGCGAAAAGATACCAAACCAGTTAACTGCTTTGGCTTTTGGCGTTGGCGTTGGCGTTGGCAAGTCCCAAGTCTTGGCCAAAACGCGCTTGGTTTCAGTTGAGCTTTGCCAGCCAAAACGACAACAACGACGACGACGCTGCGTTGGGTGCAACTCCGATTCTCAAACAGCTCCATTCGACGAGTTCGCGTCGCGTTCAAAAAACACACAGCAACAAATAATAAACAAACATCAACAAAATACAACAAATACCCCAAGACAAAAACAAAAACAAAAACACAAACATATAAAATAAAATAGCAAACGGTAAACAAAACACAAACAAAAATTCGCTAATTAGGCAAAGTAAGAGTTTTTCAGTCAACAAACCAGTTTGAGCAATTAAGAAAAAAACAGGCAGAATATTTATAGTACGTATATGTAAACATATGTATATGTATGTATGTATATTGCATTAAACTTAAACAAAAGGGCAGCTCGTGCTTGACAAAAACAAAAAATGGCAAGTGTGTGTAAGTGTGTGTGTGTTCTGTGTGTGTGTGCCTCTTCTAAACAGCCTTGAAAGCTGCCTCTGTCAACCGAGTAGCAACAACAACAACAACAACAACAACAGCAGCAGCAGCTAAAAAGATGCTAGGAAAAAGAAGACGCGCAGCTGACTTTATGACGTCGCCAGTTTGGCGTGTTAACCTGGCCAAGAGTAGATATATAGGGAGAGAGAGAAAACCAGCAACAGCTACCTGGCTAGACACGAAACCTGGTGTGTCTATCTGTTGCTGCTTGCAACTGCAACTTACACACACTCACACACACACACACACATGCTTGAGAGCTGCTTGTGTTTAGTAAATACACGAAAAAAAATATGTACGAAATTCGCTTTTGTTTTTTTTTTCGGATGAGTTTTTCACAAATAACCGCAGAACCTTAACACAAAAATAAAAGCGAAGAAAATAGCTAAAAGGCGCGCAAAAATTTCTACGAAGCGCATATGTGTGCAAAACACACACACACACACATGCATAGAAAAAACATATATGTATGTATGTGTGGAAAAACCGGTTGCAAGTTAAGGCTTTTTGTTTGTTTGTTTGTTTGCTGCGCTTTGGCTGTGGCGAAAATAAATAAAAGCGATTAACTTGAGACAGTTTTAGTGGCATGCAACAGCAGCAGCAGCAGCCACTGGCCGGCAGCCTTTTATAGCCATGTTTTTTGTTGAGGGTTTTTTTTTCACTCATTTTTGCATATTTGCAACATAAATCTTAAGCGCATACTATATATATTTCCTATGATTATTTGCTCAACTTTTTGTGTTTATTTTGTTTCGTTTGTTATTCATTTGCCTTTTTTTGTATATTTATATTTTTGCAGAGAAAGAAAACTGGAAACGAAAAAATTCGCTTGAAGAATTTCATAATTTACTTTTCTCGCTATCTTTTGCTTATCTACTTTTTTGTTGTGCTTGTGTTTCTCACTCTAACTGTGCGTGTATTTTGTGAAAAAAAAAAAACCAAACAAAACAAAACAAAGAAAGATAAATGTAATAATATTCAATTTTGATTTAAATTTATTGTGTCATTTGATTTGTGGTTTTTGCTTCTATCTAACAACGTTTTGCATTATTGATTGTTATTTATGGCCCCCAAAAGTCACTTGCCACCTTTGCAAAGCCGCAACACAAACCCGCTGAAGTAGCCGCCACAGTTGCCACCAAAATCTCGAACTCAACATCGAAATTCGAAATCAAATATCGCCAACACTTTGGACAGGTGTCGGGTTAAAAGCAATTGGATTTTCATTAATCACAGGTGAGTTGTCAATTTGCCAACCATTTTCCATTTCCAAACGAATATTTAAATGCGGCTTGTAGCTTTACTTAAGCTAATTGGCGGGCGTCTTAAGTCCCCAGAACTTAGTTCTGGCAAATAGTATAAGCTGATTGCAATTTGGGCCAACTGCATTTAAACTGCTCTAAATGTTAGCTTTGGTTTTAAGCATTGGATGATGAGCTTAGAAATATAACTGAAGAGAGTATTCAAAAAATAATATGTTATTTTATTGAATTTTAATTAGAGTAACAATAAAAAATGTCGTTGATTTAGTATTTTAAATACGCTAAAAATATATTTTTTTTAATGAAATAGACTATATATTTTTATTTTTATCAAATTATGTAGGCAAATGAAGAGTTTTATTTAAAAAGAATTTTGATAAATACTTATAAATGTTATAATTTTCGTTTAATATTTGAAATTTTTCTAAAATGTTTTGTCTACATACAGTTTAGCCAAAATTCTGCAAATGAATATTTATTAATGACTGAGATTAAGCTGAAATCATTTAATTGCAAAACTATAAGACGATTAGGCATAAACAAATCTGGTCAATTGATTTGCTTATGATGCATATATTTAAATATGTTACTTATCACATTTCTACCTAACTTTAGCTGAAAGAATTTTCCCCAAAATAATCAAATTCACTTGTCTTTGATTTGAATTCATTACCTTTACCAAATCTGCTCATTGTTAATCAACATTTATACTCAATTCTAAACTCATTTCATACAAACTTAATTACACAAATTGCAAATTAATTACGACTATTGTTTTGTTCATTTTTGGGAAGCTGTCAAAAACTAAACCAAAGCAATTTAATCAAATTGAATTGTTTAGCATTCGCATTAGCTTAAACGTACAATTTAATAATGATAAGTCTGCTGTTTGTGATTATTGTGTTAAGCACATTACGTATACGCCGCATAGACAACAACTAATTGCATTTTAAGTCTCGCACATTTGCACATTTGGCTCAAAACAAAACTAACGGTATGCGAACGAACGTGCATTGAATCCCAAAAATGTGCGAAATCAATTCAAATACATTCACCGGTCTCCGGGTTTCGGGCTCTCGGTTAAACTATTCAGTTTATCTATCTGCATATCAGTAGTTATTGTTTATGTTTATGTTCGTGTTTATGTTTATGTTTATGTTTATGCCTTTCACTACTCCCTCTCCTCGCTATCTGCATAACAATAGCTCTGCCCGAAAGCTGCTTAAATGCTGCCATTTTCGGCTGGCAACAACATTTTAATTAAAAATCTTTTGCTTTGCTGCGTTTTGTGGGGTTTGTTTTTTGTTGGATTTTGGCGTTCATCGGGCTTTGAATATTTTGCACGTGTGCGCCAAGACCCCCACCCCCGTTCGGCCACGCCCACTCCATGGCCAGACAGCCGACGGCAATAAATGTTAACAAGCATTCAAAATTTGCATAAACTGTGCGCGTCTCAAATTCAAAACGCAAAACGACTCAATTTTTGCATTTCTAATTTTTTTCGTTTCGTTTCATTTTGTTTTGTTTTGTTTTGCTACGCAATGAAATTGTTGTGCTCGTGTGTGTGTGTGCTGGTGTGTGTTTGTGGCAATTAAACGAACTGCAAATTAATCATAAAATGCGCAAATTTTATGCAACATTTACTTTGCCAAAATGTCGATAGAAATTTGGGAAAATATTTATATTAAATTATGCTAATTTATGATAATTGAAAATTGGCCAAAATTACATTCCAATTCATAGCTATAATGTGTTTCGAAGTTATCTGCCTGCATTATTGCCTGGTCAAGTGTAAATATATTCGAGCTGTTTTGATTGTTTATTGGCTGAAAGATATGTAAATTTTAGCTAATTTTGTAAAGTTCACACAGCTGTGGGAAATGTTTAACAAATAAATGGAAATAATATAGATAATGCGAATTTTAATGGCAAGAATATTTTTAATAACGATTTCTAATAAATATTTAAATAGTTTCCTATTTTAAACTAACTTTTTTTATTCCAATATATTTGATTAGACTGATTAATATTTTAGCTCGAAATATCATTTAACAATTGCTCATTTTGTGGGAGTGGCTTGAAATTATTTAATTGTCTCACCTGAAGTATATTTATTGTGTATTTTTTTGTCCTTCCAATTAATTTTACATTAATTTTAATGCAATTTCAATGGATATTCATACAACAAATAAGTCAACAAACATTTGCATTTTAAACGCTGTTTTTTTTTTTTTTTTTTTTCAATTGCAACTCGAAAATGGCCATAAATCATACAAGTTATTGTTGGGTTAATTAAAAACGCAGTTTCACTTACTGCTGAAATTGCGTAAATTACAAATTGATGTTTTGTCTTTGTGTGTGTTTGTCGAGTGTTAAATTGAAGTTAATTTTTAATTATGGCCGCAGAACGCGCTTGTTAAATTGCCTTTTAAAATTCAATTTACATTTTGGTTTCGCTCTTGGACCAGGCCCATCATTAATACGCACATACGTATGTGTAGCGAGGTGTGTCACAGAAGATTTTGAATGCCAAGATTTAAGAAGAACCTAGATTTTCCAAGAGTGGAAATATGTAACAAATATTATAAAGCTCAGAAGATTATTTTATTACTCAGAGATTGATTTGTACCAAGAAATTAACCTTCTAATAAAATTAATAAATCTTGTTAACAGCCTTTAATGCTGAAGAAAAAATTCATTTAACACTTTTGAAACTATATTGTGCCTAAAAATATAAATAAACATTTTTAAGTAAGAAAGAATCACTTATTAAATAAAAAAAACTCTGTAATTGTATTTTTATCGTTAAATTTACTTTTGACCACACTTTTCAAGATTATTAAATATTTATGAAAAACCGTTAAAACTACCCTCTTTCATAAAACTCTTGCGCCGTTGTGATTGGATTGAAAATGCGAAGCAAGCAAGAACTTATGGTTTATAGAGTCTCTGTGGCTGTGCTCCAACAATTACGCGCATGTGCGTAAGACTTTGTTAACTTGGCCCGTTTGAGACCATTTCGGAGGCTTGGTGAGCTTGGGTGAGGAGCTAAGCTGAGGCTCTCTCTCAACAGGAAGCTGCGTCGCTTGGCATTTAAAAACGTATTAATTTTGACGCGCCACTTTTTGGAGTCGATGTTGTTGTTGTTGTGGCTGGTGTTGCGTGTGTTTTGGTTTTTTTTTTTTTTTTTTTGGGCTGATGATGATGGTATCTATAGCTACGTCTTACCAGAGTCGCGAGTGATATAAACGCGAATAAGTTACGTCAATTTTTCGACTCTTTGTTCGCTGTTTGGGATACATTTGTTAAAGGTCTACAACCTTGGCGAAGAAGTTGAAGTTGAGGTTGGAAATGAGTCGAAGAAGTTGGCTGTCACTGTCAAGTGGCTGGCTTTGCTTTGCTTTTTGCTTTGATTATTGCCATTAATTAAGTCGAGATGCTGTAAACCGATTTGACAAATGATGTGAAACATAGAAACTAGAAGTCGATCTAAACACGATATTATGTGTGTGTAAATATTAGCATAAAATATTACATAACAACTCGATTGGTTAGACTATGCTAATGAGAGCAGGGGGGGAGGGAGGGGAGACAAGTAGCCGGCGGTGTTTTAAGCCGGACTTTTTGTTGTTGTGGCCAATGAAGCCAATGACCCAAACGCAACTGTTAAATAAACGAGCAATTATTAATGCGAAACTCAACTCGAGCTGCGTCTTTGTCTGTATTTGACTGTTGTCTGTTGCTGTTGTCTGTCTGTCTGACTTATAAAACATTTCATTACACGATACAATTGAGTGAACGCCTTGAACTTCCGCTTAAAGAAGTTCAAACACACACAGAGCTCTAGTCAGAGAGGAATGACAGTCAAGAAACGAAGACCAAGTCAGTTTTTTTTTTTCTGCTGAGTTGTGGCAGTCTCTATGAATATGTTTGTGTGTGTGAAGGCATGTTTCACACTTCAGAGCCTATTGGCGGCCTGCAAAAAAAAAAAAAACAAAAAAAAAAATGAAAAAAGCCAAACAAATTGTAAAGTCATAGGCAAGACGACGATGAGCAGAAAGAGTCCAAGTCCAAGTTTAAGTCCATGTCTTGAAGAGTTGGCCCTGTTCTTTGGAGCCAAAGTTAGAGCCAAGTTAAGCAGTACAAAAAGGCTTTTAATTTTAATTTGCATATGGCAGAACGCGCTCGAGCAGGCGCAACGGCGGCCAACAACAACCAACAACAACACAAACACCAACACCAGATACAGATACAAAAGTATTAAGTAAGTATCTGCTAGATACATGCATCGCAGCAAGTACTTAGAGAACGCGCCGGCCCTTTGCAATTTCAAGTGCCAACTTGTGGAAAAAAACATAAAAACAGCAACAGGGCCAACGCAACAACAACTACAATGTCAGAAGGTTGCTGTTGTAAAGTAAACGACTTTCTGATACCCTATTTAAGGTTTAAGATGAAATAGAAACAGGTGCAAAGTAAGAAAACTTATTTTTTCTAGTTTTTTATCATACACATTCTAAAAGTAAATTAAAAAATAATAACTTTGCTCTTTTTAGACCTTTTCTTTAAGGTTTTCCCTGCAAATAAACTTTACGTTATTTATGAAAAATTATTTTCCAGCTTTCAACATTTGACTTGTTTATTGAAAGAAGTCGCTAGTTGTTTTACAAAACCAATAGGCTCATTTTCTATTTGAAGTATATAAAAAGTGCAACAACAACAACAACAACACATGTTGGCAAGTTGGACTTGCCCATGGCCCATGGTCTGGCAAAAATGCAAGTTAAATTTAATTTATTTCTGCTGCGATTGCTGCGCTTGTCTACCAGCTGGGAGTGTGTGTGTGTGTGTGTGTTGGTGTGTGTGTGAGAAATGGTTAAAAGGAGTTGGCCAAGTCCAAGTCCAAGTCTCACTCTCTTCTTAAGTGGGGTTCAACTCTAATGACCGCGTGTGAAAATGAAAATGGAAATGCCACAAAGTCAGCGTCGTCGTCGTCAGCGTCGGCGGCGTTGGCGGCGTTGGCGGCAACGTTGCGCTTCGCTGAGCGCAACTTGGACTTGGACTTCAACTTCAACTACAACTCTAGCTTCAACTTCAAGCTGCAGACACGACTTGGTTGTGTGTGTGTGTTTTTAGGGGCGAGGCGGGGGAAACATGTGAACTTGTGAAAAATCGAAATTCCAATTGCGAGAGCTGCGTCTGGCAGCAAAATGATTTACGCTTAAATAACATGTTGTTGCATGTGGCAAAGCCAAAGCAATGTGTCTTTGTTGCAGCAACAGCAGCAGCAGCAACTTCACATCCTATAGGCATCATCATCATATTTTGTCTGTTTCCTCCCTCCGCCCCCACACCCCCTCATGTTAATGAATTTCAGTGCATCAACTGCAGCTCAGTTCAGTTCAGAATATATGTGGTACATTTAGTTTGAATATACATACATAGTTAGCTAGTTCTTGGACTCGTGAAATTGGCAAATGGCAAAATTGAATCACGAATTCAGGTCAAAGCATAGTAGAACGTTGCTAACTTCTGTACAAATTATATTCAATTATGGTAGCTGCTTTATCAAGATCTCAGCAGCCTCAATTACGTGTATGTTTTGGGACTGACTGAGAAGGAATGCTGGATGAAATTTTAACAAATTGAAAGCTGCTGCCCAGAGAGATCAGACATAATTTTCATAATTACATAATCATCGATATATAAGAGAGAGACATAGAGAAAAATGCAAACAAAGCAAACGAACTGATGACAATAATGATGAAAAGAATAAAGAAATAAAAACAACGAGAAGTTTTTGTATAAAGCTGACGTTTGAATGCTCTAAGCGATAGTTGCCATAAAGTTTATCAATAGTCGTAAGTTGCCTTTAAGGCTCAGTAAGCAGCGCCATCTAACGGAATGCATGAATATACTAACTTTAACAAAAGGATAATAAATGAAAAAAAAAATAAATTTTTGCTGCTCAAAAAAAAAATACTCTAAAGAAAACAATTTTTAATTTTTCTTCACATCTTCTGTCTTAGCTTTAATACCCTTTAAGTTAGTGTATAAAAATTACTTGTGCACGTTTTATTTTCAGTAGACAACACTCAAAATAACTTGTGTTCAAATCGTATTTATTTTCTTATTGTTTGACTTCTCAACAAACGAACAAACAACATCAGCAACAACAACCACAATTTTACATAATTTTCTTTAGTTTTTGTTGAAAGCATTTTTGTCCAATTTGAATGCGCCTCGGAACTCATCCGTTTTGCAGTTGTATTGCGGCAAGCATGTCGAATTTTCCAACAACCAGCAACCGAAAACCAGATAAAATAAAACAACTCAATTTAATTTCTTAGCTTAAGCTTTAGCTATCTTTCTATGCAAAGATTGCAACGGCGCAAAAAAAAAAGGGAAAAATCTATTGAAATTATTTCGTAATATTTGCAATTTGTTAAAAACGTGGCCCGGAAAATGCAATGGAAATTGCTTTTGTTGCCTATTTGTTGCAAATGCAAATATTGTAATTGCTTAAAGGCTTTTGCCATTTCACATTGCTGCTGTTGATATTTCTTTGCTTGTTGTTGTTACTGTTGTTTGCAATTGTTTTATTTGCTGCTCATCGCAATTTGATTGCTTGGCCAACGCCGCTGCCCACGCAGCGTATGCGCAATTTCTGCAAACAAATGTACGAAAAGTTCATATTATTTACACATAACGAAAAAAAAGAGTCTGCAACATGTTGACCGGTCGGTCGGTCAAGCGACTGACTGCCCACGTTAAAAGATAAACATATTTTCATTTGCTCACAGGCAGCAAAAAAGACAACAAACAGCCAAAACTTTGGGTAGGTTGAAAAACCAACTACAACAAATAAACAACAAGAACAAACTGGCTGTCAACCTGCTGTAAAATGCATTTCGAAAAACCTAAAGTAAATAATTTAATTAGCTGCTGCCGCGCTGCAGTCACAAAATTTTAATTCATTTATTCATTTCTGCACTTAATACGATTTCTGTGAGGTACTCGGATTTTTCTATGAGGTTTGGAGCGTAGTAAAATGTTGATAAATATTTTATAAACTATTAAATTAAATGTTATTTACTTTACTTTCTAGCCCCTTTCAGACTTCACTTTAAACTATTTCCTTACCTCTTTTTGGTATATGTATTTTAATTAACATAATAATGTTTATTTAACTACTGAAACTATTTAAATCATTTGCAGCTTATTTCCTTTCGATTCTCTTTCCCTCTAAATACCTAAACTTTAAATGTTTATATTTAACATTTTAACTAAAAGCTGTGTGAAAATTTATTTGCCACACTTGCAGATAATATCCTGCAGTTCCGACACTTTATGCCCCACACTTTAATCTCTTTCTCTTGTGCTCTGAAAAGTTTTGCATAGCTTTGCTAGAGTATTTAAGCTTCATTTTGGTAACAATTTCCTGGTTATGCTTTTGCCTTTTGCTGCTGCTGTGAAAATATGTTTATTTTTGGGACCGGTTTTTGTTTTTATTTATTTGTTGCACCGGACACGTCCAGCAATTTGGGGCACGCGCCTACAGCAGCATGCACACATGTGTGTAGATCTCTATATATATGTATGTGTGTGTTGAAATGTAGTGTGAAAAATGCCCAATTGCATTGCCAGCAGCAGCAGCAGCAGCAACAATTGGGGGCAAAGTGACAAATACTTCGATACACACAATGTGTCAGGTAAAATTCTTTGTTGCGGTTACGAAATCGACGCAGCAACCAAAAACCAATAAACAGACAGTCCGACAGACATCTAGATAGACATATAGATAGATAGTCGGATAGATTGTTAGAGAGTTGCAGACATATTGTGCTCAACATTTTTGGCACATGCCGATGGCAACCGCAGCGGAAAAATGCCAAAAAGCGAGCGCAGCCAAATGGCAAATGATTTGTCAGCAATTGTTGATGGGGTAGCTACAGGGTGTGAATGTGGGAAGGGGAAAGAGGAGGTAGGTGTAAAAGGTTGTCAATAGCAATTGCAGTTCACACCCTGCTTTGCATATCGATTTAGCTGCATTGTTGAGCAGGGGCAACGGGTTCTTTGGGGGTTAAGATGGATGCCAAATGCCATAAGGTAAGCTAATCAAGGCACATGATTGAGTTGCTGACAATAATGACAGCTTATCGTACGGAATGTGCTAATGCGTTTCGCAGTTTGCCACATAGCTGAACTATGTATAAGTTTTTAAGGTGCTAAGCGCATTTAGGTATGATAATTTAATGTATTGGCTTGAAGCAAAGCTTAGGAAAGAGATTAACATGAATTTCTTAGGTAATGTTTTTAAATTAAACAACTAATCTTAGAGTGCAAGGAAAAGGGACAATAAAGTGAAAATTTGTACAGAAATACTTATTGTTTGAGATAAATTTAATATTCTGCTTCGGATCACAGAAAGTTTGACTAGATGAGGGAAACTTAAAAGACTATTTAATTATTTTGTTAGCTCAAGCAAACTAAAAACTATTTTCAATAAATAGGGAAACACTTCTTAACAAACTTCACAGTTTAAAATATTACATATTTTTTATTTTCTACACAGTTTAACAAACAACTTAAATTATTTTTTGCAGAGTTGAATAATAAATATTTTTTCTTTCTAATATCTATCTTGGCATTGAGAGTACTTCATATAAATCTGCAGTTAGTTATGCTTATTAAACATCTGATTTGACATAGTTTTTTCTATTGTTATGGCCCTGAAACGACCCTACAACCAAAAAAACCCTCTTCTCCTCTCTCTAATTTTTTTGCTGCAGCTTAAATGAAACACGCACTGATTTTCTATGGCAGATATGAAATAGTATAAACGGTGTATGTTTAATTGATTTTCGTCAGTCGACTGATTGAATTGGACTTAAATGCGACAGGCGACGCCAGCTGGCTGCCAGTTAACTCAGATTTCTTCCTCTCACCCCTCGGGGTCTCGGTTTTTTAATCTTTCTCTATTTGCTGCTGTGTTGCTGTGCTACATAAAAAAAAAGTTATCTAACATCGTCAGATCGTGATTGTTCGACAAATGACATTTGACATGTTATACGGATTTGTATTTTTTGGTTTTTTTTTTGGGCTCACAATAAACTTAATTGTATGATAGGAAATTCCCTTGTTGTTGCTTTTGCTGCGCCTAATTCGCTGTGGGTTTTTTTTTTCATATGTGCGCAGCTGGAAAACTTCGCTTATCTGGCTAAAAGAAAAAAGAATGCTCATAAATTGTTTTTGGCTGCTGGCTGCAATTGTTTAATTGTTGGCAAGCACTTTTTATTTTGTTTGTTGGCTGTTGTGGCTGATAATCGGTTTAAAAGTGACTCAACTTTTTGGGCTGCATTCGCATTGTTGTTGATTATTGTCAGTTTTTTGGCGCACAAGTCGAATTAATTTTTAACAGTTTGTTGTTTGCGGTTTTAATTGTGCAATTGGCCCGAAGTTCAAGTTGGCTTATGCAACCAAGCCATTCGTTGCACTCAACACTTGGACAGCGACCTTAGCTGATTTTTGGTATTTTTTTGTGGGCCAACCTATGACATCGGCCATAGACAAAAGATTGCTTTGTTTGTTTACGGCGCGATATTTATGATTCGCAAGTAGTGGGCGCAAAAGGGTCTTAGGGGTATAGAAAGAGAGTGGGGCAAGAAGAGAGATTGCCGACTGACACAATGCCCCCGGCAACAAGGTGATGTCAGTCGTCAGTCAGCGATCGTGATCGATGCGGCCACCAAATCCAAATCCAAAACAAAAATCCACAAAACGCTCAAATCTAGCTTATTGTTTTTTTTTTTTTGGATCTGGCTTCTTGGAATGCGATCACGTCTTTGGATTTGGCTTTGTTGTTGCTGCTTTGTGGCCGTCGGCTAGAAATTGGCCAAAACTGATTTGCACAACTGTCAACGAATGCAGCTGCATATTGTTTACTATATAGTTTGTGGGCCAAGTTTGTCGTGGCCCTTTCGGTCAATTGATTTGCCTGCCAGTGGTTGCCAGAGTTCGTGGTCGGGTCGTGCCCATTTTTGTATTATTTCTTGAAAAGGTTCGTCAATTTTAGCTGGCAGCTCCTTGAGCAATTTGTCGGTTGATTAAATTGTAGGTGGGTTTGCCAGAGTTAGCCAGAGTTTGCCAAAGCTCAGCTATTTCATTTCCTGTGTGACCAAAGCGATTAACATTTTTCGCCAGCTGTTTTCCATTTAGCAGTAAAAACTTTTAATTTAATTACACACACACACACACACACACCGAACGAAAAGTGAATACATTTGCCACGCTTCGACACCGTTAAAGTTTTTAGCTTCTTTTGGCCAAGGATTGTATTTTAATTGAATTGCCAACCGTTTTGTAAGTCGAGCATTTTCTTTGGGCTTCAGTCTCGCTCTAAGCGCAAAAGTCGAAAATCCAATCTGCGCACCAAATCCATTGGACCGGGCTACACAAACCCATTTGCAATGACGTCTAAACTTTAGAGCCAACCTCCCTCCCTCCCTACACTCCTCTGCTCTGTCCACACACACACACTCAGTTCTTGGCAAAGTCCAAATGAAGATAAACACACAACAGTCACACATGACCGAAGCTGTGATGGTTCGTCTATGTCGAGAACTGACACAGAGACAGAGAGACAGAGAGACAGACGAAACCTCGTTGGCTGGACGAAAGTTCTGACAAACTTGGCTAACCGCCATCGCAGCAATAGCAGCAGCGTCTGTTCAAGCTGGCATACGCGGCGTATGCGCAATATGTATGAAATAAATGTCAACTTAGATGACATTGGTAGGGAGGGAGGAGGTAAGGCGTGGCATGCACTCAAATATCTTGAGTTGTGCCACGCTGAGCCCGCATTTAATAAAAATGAATTAAATTAAAATACGCAACTGCTGACAAAATGTCAAGTGTAGCAATAAAACGCAAGAACTGAAAAGGGACGGGACACAAGCACAAGAATCGTGCGGCATGTGGCAGGCAGTTCAAAGGGGAGCGGAGGGGGCAACGTTTGCTGAACTAAAGCTGGCAAGCGTTCTTAATGAATTACACAAAATGCGGGATGGGTCGTCAGCAGCAGCAGCAGCAGGTTGAGTTTGAGTCTTCGCTTGGGTTTCGCTTACTGGTTATGGTTTTGCTGGTTCTGCTTCTTTGCCTTACCGACGCGACGAAGGAAAGACAAAAAAAATTTGCAAAAATTAATTTAACAAATTTTTAATTGCTCATGTCGTTTGCGCGTCCGATCAACGTGTTGAGACCCCAGATGCACTGCAACAAAAAAGGGAAGACAAACTTATTTATTATTTATGTTTATACCGCCTAGAGGCAACCAGGCTTGGTAAAATTTGTAATTTAAGAATTGTGTGTTGAAATAAAAATACTTGCATATTTTGATCCTGCACCTTAAACAAATATTAAAATAAATACATACATTCATATTTATTATTAAGACTTAAGTTATTGTTTATTTAGGGTAGTTTTCTTAAAATTCCCAACAAGTTCTGGTTTGTAAATGATGGCAAGTCAGATAATTGAGCTTAGAAACTTAATCTTAGTTATGAACTACCTAAATTCGATCAAATTCAAAATAAATTTCTTATGATTCCCAACTGGTTTTTGTCTTAAAGGACTGACTAGCAAGCCCCATACCAGAGTCAAGAAGTTTGTTTGTTAACAAAGTGTAACTACCATCTTATTTCGCTCAGTGCACAACCGCATTTTCGACTTGAGCCACCTGCCTTGGGCCTGGCGGTTATTTGCTTTTGGCTGATTCGCTCATTTTTTTTTCGCGTGTCTTCATCAGCAGCTGCGTTTTAGCCGCGAGTCGCGCGGCTTGCCACAAAACAAGTTGAAGTTTAAGGTCATGAGTGTGTGCACACACACACACACACACAGGTAAGCACACACGCACATTCAGTCAACTGTCAACATTAAATATGTATGTATATATGTATATGTTGATGCGGCAACATTTTATGGCGCCTCAAGTTCAAGTGCAAGCTGTTAATGGCAGCTCTAGTGGAAATTCGCATTTTTTGATTGTTTTCGTTCGCATTTCCCTAGGAAAAACAGCCAGAGTGGTGAAGTAAGAAAGGGCTGCACCAGCTGTCCATTTTGCAAGCTTAGGTAACCCCCCAAACCTTCTCGCCCCAGCAAACCTCTATCAGCCCTTAGTAACTGGCAACAGCTGCTACAAAATTGTACTTTGCTGACAGCGCACTCAGTGGGAAAGGATTTTACCTTGGACCCAACGTGTCGTATGTGTAATGTGTGTTCAATTGAATGGACAGGCAAAGAGCTGCCAAAATTGCTCAGCGAGTGTGCAACAAGAAGTATGCCACACATACACACACACACACACACAGTGGCAGCTGCCTAAGCAGATAAAACTTTTGCAGTTGCAAGCAAGCATGCACGATTTTGAACACGAGAATTCGTGCGTGTGTGCATGATAAATGTAACAGGATGAAACACGGGCATAAGGATATTTTACAGAACAAAACACAATAATATTCATAAAAGGTGCATAATTTCATTTAATTATATAGAAGTTATTAAAACATTTTGTGGTGAGAAAATTCTTTATTTCAAGAATTTAAATAAAATAAGTAAAATATTCTTTTACATACATAAGAAAACATATAAGGTTATTGTACCAAAAAAGTACAAGTTTTAGCACATTTGGCTACCGCTAGATGTCGTCCTCAATCTCGATAACTTTTTGTGTCGATAACTTTTTTTTTTGCTTGCTAACAAATCGATTATAAGTCCGTAATCACGCGCTCATCTCTAGATGCAGCTCAAACAAGAATTTATCAAATAAATTTTGTGTTCCCAGCCAACTTGGCAATAAAGGTAAAATAACTAAACAATCTGAACAATGTCTGGCATGTTAGCTTGTTGCTTGAGCAGCCCTCGTCACACTTCCTCTGCTGACATGTTAGTTTTAATAAAAAATTTATTGACAGAGCAGCAGCACTCGCATTCTGTTTACCTTTTAGTTGAGCCGGGTAATATCAGTGCATAATATAAAACACTTGAACTAATGAAATTTCGCACATCCTTCTACCACTCACTCAGTTTGTGTGTGTGTGTGTGTGCGTTTAACTCCCCAGCGACTTAATTTGCAAATATTTTGCCACCACACAGAAATGCAGCCAAAGAGTAAGAGCATCATCAAATCTACTCGCAATTTTTGCAATACAAATTGCATTCGTCATTTGTCAGCTAGTACTAGAAGTTGTTTGTCAAAGCGCTCCCCTCGGGGCCAGAATGGGGGGCGTGGAGCAGGCAGCTGGTTTGGTTTTTCATAATTTGCCAGGCAGTCTAGTTGGCCGGTTGTCAGTTCCCAGGCAGCTTCTCTGGTAGTCGAGTTTAGCACTCATTTGCAATTTGTGTGGCTGCTCAATGCAGGAAGTTGGCAATCGACGAACGATGCTCATGATGATGATACCCGGGGATGTTGCAGAGAGAGAACTCGAACTAGGATGTGGATATGGATGTGGATAGTGGATAGTGCTGCTGTTGAGAAATGCAATTAATTACTTATGTAGATAGAGCTCCCAGTCTGGGCATAATCAGTTCACTTAATGTGCAGCTAGCTTGGCTAATCAGCCATGCTCTGGCCATTTATAAAGCCAGCAAAGCAAATTAAACGCCAAATGCACTTTTCTCTATTTCCCATCCATCTATAACATTATGCATGTATCTGTATCTGTATCTGTATCTGTCTCTGTAAGTGTGTATCTGCAAACTCATTGTTGGCATTTAAAATGCAAATTCGCATTTGCAAAACCGATTAGCTTTTATGATGAGAACGTTGATGAGGATGATGACGATGGTGGTGGTGGCACAGTGGTTCAGTGGTGCACTCATCACCCACGGCCATGCCAACAAACAAACAAGCAAATGCAATAAAAATATTCAAGCGACATTTATGCACGAGAACGCGAATAAAGGACAAACAAAACGCATGAGAACCAAAACTGCAGAAAAAACTCACAAACTGAATTAAGCAACTGCCGGGAGGGGAAAGAGAGAGAGAGAGAGAGAGAGAGGGTATGTGGCGTGGGTTGGTTTCTGCTGGTGGCAACACTGACATCCGTTGTGGCACTAAGCGCAGCTTCCGCAGGCGTCGCGCAACGCAGGATGCCAATCCAGGCAGAGAGAGCCAGGCAGGCAGTCAGACAGTAAGCGCAGCTGTTGCCACGTTTGCACAGGTAGCCAAGGGACTGCCACTCGGCTGACTACTGACTGCAACACAGCGTACTGTGAGATGCGACAATGGCAACGGAAATGTTTAATGCCGCCGTGAGTCGCCATGCCAAGCTTGTAGCCCTATAAGCCTTGCCTCCCTCAACGACTCGTTTCATTGATCGTTGATTGAATTTCGATTCGTTAGCTATTCTTTTTTTTTTTTTTTTTGTTATCCGGCAAAGGCCTGTTGTGTTTGATTTCCCCCATTTGCCTTTCCCTTCATGCTGTTTACTTTTTTTTTCTGCTCTAAACTCTGAGCACACACAGGAATAGACATGATGTTGCCATGTTTGTTTGGTGGCAAGCCGCCGCTGGGCCAGGCTACTTAACTGTGTGTGTGTGTGTGTGTGTGCTTGGTATAAGTGACTTGCGACATAAAGTGCTTTTATTGATGCTCATTTGGTATTGCAATTTGTAGCATTTGTGACATTTATGCAGACGTCAATTTTGTAAATGATGGCGAAAGCTGTCAGTTTTTGATTGGTTTAAACCTCTTCCTAATTGACCAAATGCTAATTGAAGAAACTAAATTACTTTCGAAGCACTCAAGAAGGGGGGAATAAGAAGACTCTCGTAAGCCACAAAGAAGCCATAGTTGCATGGGAAGCACCTAAGAAGTAAATAAATGAAGTCTTAGAAATGTTAGTTGAGTTGAGCATTAAGAAGCTACAAGATACCAAAGATGGCGGAGGGCTAAGTATTGAACAGTAGCTAAGATTAACTAGGCAAATACATGCTCAGAAGTCATTAAAGTGCAATGACACTAGTTAAAAGAGGTTTCACAAACCTAATGAGATACACATTTCATCAAAGTAAATGTTTTAAGTATTTTAAAGTGTTAGAAAAGGGTAAAAAATGTGAAAACTTTTCTACCTAAAGTATAAATTAATTTAAACACTCTCAAATAATTAACAATTCAAGCCTTGAAATATTTTCCATTCTTAGAGAACAGTGTTGTTAAACTTCCCAACACTATTTCTGAAAGTGCTAACACACAAATATGAATATCTATTTTAGAAATCGTTTAAGTAGGTGCCAAAACTCGTTCAACTGCAGTTCACTCCACACGCTATATTTGCATATATCAATAAAATCCGACAAAAATTTGCATACCATTTGCAGTTCACTGTTCAACACTCAACGGAGCGACAACCCGACCTACCGCAATACACGACGTACAAAAATAAACAACAAAATATACATATATTGAAAAATTGATAGAGATAAATAATAAATACACAGAACGGAAAAAAAATCACAACGCCACATGCTTTAAATATTTGAGTTTTTAAATTACTCGAAACATGTTTTGTGTGTGTTTCGTTTAGCGCACAGCTCAAAATCTGCAGTATCTCTATATTGTATCGCCTATGAATATATGTGCCGGAAACCCGTTTGGGCAGTTGGGCAATTTAGCTCAGTTCGACTCGCTTTGCGGTCTCAATTTAAAAATAAAAAAATAAAAACCTAAACTTAACGGTTGCAGTTCAGATTCATTAATTTATCACCGAGCTGCGACGGTGTTGGGTAATTTTTATATATTTTGTGTTAGCAATTATGTGTGAAATACTATTATTTTTTTTAAAGTTTTGTGAGTTGTTTATTAAATTTTTTTTTGGTGCGGCCTTGTTAATGCAACAAATAACACAATTATAAACTGAGCTGAAGCAACATTGAGTGTAATAAGAAAAATGCTTTCGGGGGAATTAGTTAAATTGCTGTTGGCTTTTATCTAATCATTGAAAAATATCTGAAAAATGATTTTAAACACATTTAAAAGTCATCAAAAAAAGTTAAAATATATTTTTATCAAAAGTAAATCAAAACTAATCTGCAAAAATTAAAAAGAATTTATGTCGCAGGATTAAAACAGAAACATATTTTTTACAAATCATGTGTTCAACACACCTGAACATACTTTTTTATTTGTTGTTGAAAATACTGCCACTCTCTTTAATTGCTTTGTGTTTTATTATGATTTTTATGATCTTACCAAATGCTGAGCGTATAAGTAATAAATGTTATGGCTGTGTTTCCACTCACTTTCCAAATGCAAATTTCCTAAAATGAGTTAAATAAATGATTTGCCTGTTGGCATTTTTCGCCTGCCATTTGTTTTTTTTTCACTCTGTTCATTTTTGCATGCAACTAAAAGTTTTTCTCTGGCTTTACTTAAATTGCTTGCATATTTGATGCGCATTTGTGTGCCTCCCTTCTCCTCTCACCTAATGCATAGATTTTGGCAGGTGTGTGTGTGTTATTTTCTTTTTCATTTTCATTGATTTAATATGCACACACACTCGTAAATCCCTTTTTCACGAAACTTTTATGTGTTTTTATTTGTGCGCTTTTTTTCAGTTTTGTTTCAGTTTCAATCTTTGGATTTCTTCTGGAGAAGCACATTACGTGCTGCCCTCTTCTGCTCCTTTAAACGCTTTTGGGAGCTTATGTTTGGTTTTTGTTTTTGGCTAACAAATCAGCAAACAACACTTTACCTCCCCTCCACACCCGCTTGATGGGTGTTGCTTGTTGCTGTTTTAATATGCGTTTAGCGTTTTATCGTTGCATTCAACATGCCAATGCATTACCCGAAACTTCACGCCCTTCTCTTCTCTTGCCCCTGCGATCAGCATAGTGTTTTAAATTTCATGGCGAAAAGTTTTGCGGTTAGTTTCTGTTTTTGTTGTTTTTGTTAGCTGCATTTGTCACTAGATTTTTTTCTTTCTCTCTCTCTTCAGCTGTTGTTGTTTTGTCATTTCTTTTGCTGCGTTTTTGGTATTTTGTTGCGCCATGTGGCATGTGCAGTTATTGCCATGTCCCATGTACCATGTCCAATTGTCCACACATCTCGTTCCGGCCCCCGCATCTGAATATTTGTGCAACGTGTTTGCGGCGCTGTTTGCTCAGCTTTAACAGCCTCCATATATATGTGTGTGTGTGTTTGTGTGTGTTTCTGACTGTTTCCAATTTCAACTGTTTGCTTTGGCCAACAAACACATACACTATATTCATGCATCGTTTTTAGCAACGAGAAAAAATGGTTGTATTTTTTATTAAATTTGTTGTTGCGCCCTTTGGTGGCATTTGCTTAGCGGTGTAGAAGCGAACACTTAAACACTCGCAATTTATTGGCCATATTTATAAAAAAACATGCAGTACACACACAGAAGCAGCCGCAGCAGAGGCAGCAGAGGCAGCAGCAGCGGCGACACAAAAAGCCAAAGTCGTTTTCTTTACTTACCAGTTGTGGCAAGTAGCAAGTGGCAAGTATTGCTGCCTCTGCTGCCTTTAACCACAAGTTTTTTCTGCACTTTTTTCTCTGCTTTTCGCTTATATTGCTTTTCTCGATCGCTTGCTGGCTTTTGCTTGAGTCTAAAAATAGCTTTTCCACACGCTTTCAGTGTGTTAAAAATAACATCATATTTTTCATAGTTGTTGTTGCTGCTGCTGTGGCTGCAAATTGAAGAAATATGCTGCAAGCGCTTAAGAGAGTGAGAAAATGGCGCCCCGGCTTGCCGCCTCACCCTCCCTGTCCCATCGTTACAAATAGTTAATAAAATGCTTGGGCTTTAAGTGACTTTAGTTGCCGCTGCCACATTGCCACCTTGCCCCTAACAGCGAAACATAACACTAAATATTTTGTTTGCTAGCCTGAACTTGTAATCAAAGTCAACGCTGCAAATGTACCTGTTAGCATGTCCAACAAACTGCGACTACGTCTCGGCTGATGCACCTGCTTGAAGAGGGGGAAGGGAAAGCTAACCCTTCATTCCTGTCGCAGCTCTTAATGCCTGCGTGTCATGAATGGCAGCGCAACGTTTCCACACACACACACACACACACACTTACAGATAGACATCACTTGCCTTTTTTGTTGCCTGATAAAATTATGACATATGAAACTTTGGCTGACAAAGCTAAAGGCAAACTCGAGCTGGTTAGCTGCTTTGGGCCTGGCATGCAAAGTATTTTTACCACATTTGCCTTTTGTGCTCGTTCGTTCGTTCGTTCTGGCCATAAACATGCACACAACATCATGACGTAGCTGATAAAGCCAAGACGAGAGTCTCAAATTTATTGAGCTCTGGAGCACTTGATTAAAGTAAACCGAAAGTATTTCGCATAGTGAATAGTTACACGGTTATAAAAATAAATACAACTATTTGTATGTATGTGGCAGCAACCTTCGGTGTGGCACGTGCCCCGCTAGGCATTGCGGGGCGTGGTCCACTAAATTCGACAATTTGCGCACAGCTGTGCTGAGGTCATTAAGCAACGTTACGCATACGCAGCGTTTGCCTGCGGGCCTCTTCACTCTCTCTATCTCGCTAGCTGTTAGGTACGTAGATACGCTGATAGTTAGATACATTTGTGTGCTGAGTTCTCCTGCGGGGCATTCATTCGACATATGTATTTATATATAGATGTGCTCGAGTGCTCCATGGGAGTTAAAAATGCCATTTCGCATTTGCAGTTTTAATTAAAATGAAATTAAGTTGCGGTCGCTGTTCGTTTTGCGGCTACGTTTTACGCTTTCAATGCAATGTCTGCACATTTAATATAAATTGTAATAAGCTATGCGTATACCTGGCTGCGGCCAGCGCGTTGCAAGCTGCAAGCTGTGAGTTGTAACTAAAAGTGAGGCTTTTAATATGTCAAATATATCTGTCAAATTGTTATTGAGATATTCAGATTACTTTGATCAACTTATAGAACGCAATAAACTAAAACAAAACACGCACATTCCGGAAATTCTAGTTTCATGAATTGGCTTAGCATAGCAGCATAAGCTACTAGTTTTTTTTTTATTGTAGGGCGCATTGTAATAGGGTAGGAGATGGTGGGAAAGTTTTTAATACGCTCGGCAAGGGCTTACAAGTATATTCCATTTGGAATAAATGCAGTAAAAACGTAAATAAGGCAAGCAAAAGCAAAGCAGAGGCAATTCTGGCAAACACTTTGCCGCAGTAGCTGCAACACAGAGAAGCAGCCAAGCGGCAACAAAAAAGTTGTTTCACTACCTTTTTTTTTTTTTTTTTGGTAAGCTGCTCTCTTTTTGCCCCAAGCAGTAGCTGCAGTTATATTTTTTTTTTATATTCTGGCGGACCAGGGCTACAAATTTTGGCTTTGAAAAAGTTTTGTGTTTTTTTGGGGTGCCGGGTTCAAGTTTTTGGGTTCTCAGTTCTCGGTTCTCGGCCAACTTATAAATAAAAACATACTATATTTATGCAAGGGTTAAGACTAAGGATGAGCGTGCAACTTTTGAGCGCACTTTTAATAAACAAAGGCGGGGTCCAAAATACAAAGTGGCAAATTGTACTTTTGTTTCGTTCTTGTTCTTGTTGCCTTATTCATTTGACCTGGGGCGGCGTAAAAGGCAAACAAAATTTATTGCTCGCCGCTGCGACGTTTTTGTAATTAAATGTTTGGCCAGAATTGTGGTCCAGTGTTCTTATTATTCATCACTTGATAGCCCGGGCATTTAATTCGATACAATTTTAACGTTAAATAAAACATTGCCAAGGGAAGCACAAATGCATGCAACAAGCAAATGCGCAGCAAGCCGCATCAATTTCATGAAAAAACACAGCACACACAGACACATATTGGCCTTGCTTTTTCGGGGCATGCTTGAAGGGGCGTGGCTGCAACGTTCTTTTGAAATGCTCACATAATTTATTTGGCATTTTTCATTCGGTGTTTTTTTTTATGCGGTTCTTACGAAATGTTTCGTTCGGAATCATGCAAATTAAATTCGACTTTGTATTGTTTACATTCAAATTCGAAATGCGAATGCCAATTTAATGTTTTGGCTAACGTATAAAATTTTGAACATTTTTTAAAGGCCGCTAATTTAGCTTAATTATAGCCATTTGAATGTCATAGTAGACCAAAGAATTTCTTGTATATATTTTTTTGCTGCTGTTCTGAATCAATGCGCATAAATCAAAATTTGAAATCTTGTGATGTCATTAAATGTGAGCTCATAAAGTTTTATGCTAGCTGCCCTTGGCGAATTCTTCAAAAATAATAATCTAGGCTTGGAGTTGTGAGAAATGGGATAATAGGTTATTTATTTCTGGTTTTCAAGTTAGAGTATCTTCAAGTAAAATTTTTATAGTTTGATCATAAAAGAACAGCTGTTGTTGTTCTAAGAACCTTATTACTTTTGGTTTAATTTCTAACTGAACATTTATGTCAATAACTTTCGGCTCAGGTGCTTGTAATAGGCAGCGACAGATAAGAACTATTAAAACAATAAACATTGTTGTGCGCACACACTAAATAATTGTCGTATAAAAGTTTTTAGGCGTTTGGCTCGTAAATATTTTATGAGAAGATACATTTGCAATATGAGCAACAATGAACTGAACAGAGCTATGAGTTTCCGACTTTTATTCGTGCCTTCGACATCATTTACACACACACACACACACACAAATTCGGCATTGTTTTTGCTTTCTTGCTTGGAAAATTGAAAAACACTAGCTACAACATTGAGCAGCTGCTGTTGCCGTTGCATTGCATTGCAATTGTATTCAAATATTAGACATAAATTATCATTGAAAATGTGCGCAAAAAGTTTTCGCTTTCCGCAAAAACTTTTGTTCGCTTTTCCCATAAGCTCTTAGCCCTTAGCCAAAATGCAGCTACGGCCTTGTTACTAATAACCTCAATTTGGAAAAGTGTGTGTACAACACACAAACTCATACATACATATTACATAAGCTTGCTCATAAGTAGATACTTGTGGTGCACGTGTGGGTTTTGGCTCTGAGTTTGAAAACAATATGGCAGCTCTAAAAGGGAGGGTTGCCATATGCTGCGGTTCGCCTTTGACGCAGTCCTTCACCCTTTATTGGGTAGCGTGGAGCGTTTAAAAAGGTTATTAATATGCGGCAACCAGTTAAATTGCATTTTGGGTTCTTTTTTCCCCTCTTAAAAACTTATTTCATCAAGTTGAAAATTGGCATATTCCTTGTTGCTACTTATGTTATTTGTGTATGTTGTTCTTAAGCTACACCTACTTATTGACTTTTCTTTTTTTTTGTGACCCAAAGCTACCTTGGGGAATAATCGATTCGCAATAAAAATGTAACTTTTTCAATATAAATAGCTTGTTTGCAGTTCAACACTTCAAAGACACAGAGACTTTGCTAGCCTCCCTCGTCATATCAATGTCAAAGTTGCTGCAGCCTCAGCCACAAAGAGTTTGGAGGGGGAGTAGGGTGGTGTTTGGGAAAGTCTTGTGCTCATATTTCGCCTGCTGTTTGCCAGTTTTCGCTTTTCTTTCGCCTTTTTAATGACTTTTCACTTTTTAGCAGCGCGTTCTCTCAAACTCAAACTCAGATTCAGATTCAGTTGCATGACCAGAAAAAGAGAGGGGAAGTATGTGAGAGGTGGGTGGGTATTTTTTTTAGAAAAGCAGCAGGTGTGGCATTATGACAGAGAGTGAGAGATAGAGACCCTCGTCAGCGTGAAAAGTGAGTGTGAAATGTTAGACTAACTGGGCCTGATAATTAGAGTACAAATTGTTTTTGTGCGTCGGCGTCGCTTCACTGCCGGGCGAAAGTAACGCAAACAAACATAAACATGGCCAAGACCGCAGCTCCAAATGGTGTGGTGTGTGTGTGTGTGGTGTGCGTGCTTCTAACTGTAACAGATAAATGCAAATTTATGGCCACGACGTGCAGAACAAATTGCCAACAATTTAGCCGTGTACCGTTAAGCAGGCAAACCGCTGAAAGAAAGAAAGAAAGAAAAAACTAAATTTAATTAAACTGCATGCGGCCGTTGAAAAACGTTCATTAGCTGCAACTGGCGATGGAGAGAGGGGGAGGGGGAGGGAGACAGGCAGGCCACAAACAGCTGTGCGGCATTTCCGTTCATTTTGCCACCATCTATCCAGCTAGATATCGCGGTGTATCTGGCTATCTATCAGTTACAAATTGTATCGAGCGCAATGCATAGAATTTATTGCTTCCTGCTTTACGCCAAAATCAAAATAGTCGTAGAAGAAGAAAAACTAAAAGCCAGCAACAATGTTGATGATGATGATGATGATGGCCGAGACCTGAAACCGTTTTTTTTTTTTTTTTTCTGTTGCTGCTGAGAGTTGGCAATTATGCCATTTGACATAATTCATAACTGCAACACACAGCATTGACCAGTTGGGCAACTGCCACTGCAACGCGGATGCAATCGTGCCACCAACAACAACAACAACAACAACAACTACAGCAGCTTCAGTTGCCAGCATCTGGATGTGCAATCACTTGGCCAATTGCCCGTTTGCCTTTGTGTGTTGTTATCATAAATTTATGCGCTCGTTTCATAAACGACAACAACGAAAGTTGTTTGATGTTGTTCTGGGATATGTTGTTGTTGCTGTTGCTTCTGCTGTGGTTCTTCCACACTGCCACTCTTGACCAGTTTCCAGTTGCTGCAATTGCAACCGCCTTTTCTCCGCTTTCGCGCCAATTTTTGCTCCCGTGCTCTCCTGGGAATCAGGTTAACATTGAGAGCGCGCGCAAAACTTTTTAATAAATTGACAAAAGTTTGTCATATGCATTGTTTGTGCCACACACAAAACTGCGCTCAAGTGGCCCGTTCTCAATCTCAATCTGTAGCAGCGTCCCATTTTCATTGCACCGTCAGTGCTGTATAAGTGGGTGGCCAAAAGAGGGTGGTTGAGTGGCTTTTGGCTTTGGCTTTTTCTCTCTTGCTTTTGGTGGCTTCATTTGTTGCTCGTTTGCCAAACTGCAGTTATGCCGTTTTGATGAACTTTGTGCTGCGGGCCAAACAAAAAACTAACATAAAAAAATTGTATTTTTCATTACTCTTTAATACACTGCGTGTAGGGCAATAGAGTTTTGAGACCATGTTGATTAGTTGATGGGGAATGTTGCGTCCTATAATAAGTTTGTTTTTTTATTAAAGATTTTCAGTGTTTAGTATTTTATAAAATAATTGTAAATTTATAACTATTTAATATTTCGTATAAAGTTAACAAATTAGGTTTTTAAGAGCTTTCTATCAGTTATAGGATAGAACTAGCTGCATATGCGGGCATTCAATAAAATATATACACAGAAAACTATTTTTACTAATTGACTGACTGATTGCTATCAAAGTAAAGTCCAAACGGCATGACATAGCGATCTAAATTTTGCGCAAAATTATAGCTAAATGATTGTAATTAAATATTGAGATATGATATTTCCATAGTGCATCTAAAAGTGGATAAATTTTGAGGTCAAAGGTTACAAACAGTGATTAAAAATAGGTGATAACGAATTTACTTATTGCAGTGCATTTTTTTAGCCGTCTATGATGGCACACAAATGCTCACTTTCTTTTTAGAGTTTTTTTGTGGCAAGTTTTCACGCAAAAAGCACAAAGTGTAGCGGCGGCAACAACATTTGAAAAGTGTTTGCCAAAGACTTTTGGACCTGCAACTGGACTGCGCTTTTATATCATCTCTCTCCATCTCTTTTTCTCTACTTTTCCCCCATCGTTTTTATAAGTACCACAATATTATGTCTGTGGAATTTAATTAGAGCAACTCTAGCATTTTGTTTGATCTTGTTTTTTAGTTCAGGAGGAAAGGGTTAACTTTTTAGCTTTGGCTGTCAGTTGTTTTTGACTAAATAGACTTAATGTAAATGCAGGTAGCAGCAACATCAGCAACAACAATAACAACAACAGCAACAACAATAACAACGGCAATCATAAACTGGCAACAAGCTGTGCTCAGGCATTTTCGTTGCCTTTGAAAGTTAGTTCACAAACATGCAAGCAACAGTTGTTGTTGTTGTTGTTGCTGCCATGTGTTCTACTTGTTGGTAGTAAATTTACATGCATTTCTCATTGGATTTAAGGTTTTATATTTATGCTACTCTCATGCCACATGCGGCATGCTCAGTTACAGTTGTTTTTGTGGCTGTTTCATTTTACTTTCAGCTGCACAACACAACCAACACACAAAAAAAGTGGCACATGTCGGCTGCACAGTTTGTAATCAAATGTAATGCAAGCCGGGCAGGCAAAAGCAACAAATTTATGAAAACTCATGCCGGCAAACTGGGGAAAATATGTGCGAACAGCAGCAACAACAACAACAGCTACTTCACATATATATGTTTGTATGTATATGAAAGCCCTGCTTAATGGCAAGTAAAAGTATCAGATACAAAATTTATTTCACCTGCCTGGCAGTTTCACTGTTGTTGTAACATCAACAAGAATTTTCACTTTTCTTTCCTGCATTGTTGTTTGGGGAAACAACATAGCCCTTGGCAGACAACGTTGCATGCAACATGCATCAGCAGCAGCTGATTATTATTTGCCATTATTGTTATTGTCAATAATTTCAACTTGATTTGCCTTGATTGGCAGACACTTGAAAGTGCCAAGGAGGATCTAGAAGGGGCAACAAGGGGTTAAGCATAGGATATTGCAGTTTATTTCCAAGGCTTGTTTATTATGTCTACATTGTAAATTTGGCTGTTTGTCGAAAGCTCCTTTCAAGCAACAGTTCAAGGTTGCACGTAAATAATGTCATTAAATTGGTTTTCCTATTGGATAATGCTTTGTTTAAAATAGCTTCTAAATGTGTCTTAAGTTGTTAGTAAAACGTAATTAATTAAAGCAATTAAGTGAACTAAAAGAGAGCTTTAAGACATTTTAATATAATACTGCGCTAATTGATATTAATATTAGAGCTAGTAAACAATTGAGTTAGAAGAAAGTAAATTAAAATGTTTCGCCACTGAAAGTGTTATGAAAAAAGTTTTAACGTTTTCTAATGACATTGATAGTAAAAGTATTTTTAAAATATTTATTTGACTGTCGATTAAATTACAGTAAATTTTTAAAGAATTCCTTTGACTTTTGATACAATTCTCAACCCGTTTAAAAACATCACTTTGAGCACGTGTCCATTTTTGGTAGTGCACAAACATAAAGCTATTAAAAAATAAATTAAATTTTCATGCATGGCCACAAAACTAATTACAACTGAAGTGTCAAGCAATTGAGGCAGTTTTGTAGTTATAGTACTACTACTACTACAACAACAACTAGTTGAAGTTAAAGTTGAAGTGTTTGCCGGCCAAGTGGCAAGCTGAAAAGTTGCCTGCACTCTGCAACATACGTAACTTTAAGTGCGCCAGACAATACAAAAAGTTGATGTCCAAAAAAATAAAATAAATATGTATACGAAACGAAGTTTTTTTTTTGTGCTATGTTTGTGTTTGAAAAATGGCTGCAACATAAAAATTGACCTCAGCGACAAAGGCGGCCAAAAAGGCGACGTCGTTGTGGCTGTTGTTAGACGATGTTTTTTTAGGAAGCCAAATTATTGGAGACAGACCCAAACACACACAAACACACACAGAGAAGTAGAGCAGCAATTGTAGACTGCCGGCTAAGCATATTGTGCTGCCCCCCGCCCCACTCTGGTTGCATTTGCAACTGGCGTTGCAAGTTTGGACTCGCACTTGGACACTGAATTGAAATCGGCCGGGCCGAGAGCGCGCGTGTCTGTTGTGTCTGTTGGCCGGGGCAGACAAATTACAGTAGCCAGATTTCTCGTCTTTCAATGTTGTTTTGCATTTGCAACAGCAACAGCAGCAGCAGCAGCTAAATCCAAAGCCAAAGCCATGGTGCCACGCCCCTTGCTGCCCCGCTTGGCCCATGTTTGCCTCTAGCTGCTTGCTACACGCGCTGAACGTGTTTTTTTATTTCTACATTTTGTTGTTTTTTTTTTGTTTGCCTCGTATGTTGTTTTGTGTATCTTGTTTTTTCTCTCTTCTTCTCTGCTGCTGCTGCTGCTTTTTCAAATGCTCTAAAGAATGTGGTTTACTTTTTGGATGAGTTAACAAGCGAATCGTTGTTGTTGTTGCTTGAAGTGTATGTACATACATGATTTTGTGTCTAATTTGAACGTTTGCTGCTCTGCCTTCGCATTTGCTAGCCTGCAAATTTGTCATAGAAAGTGTGTTGTGTGTGTGTTTTCAAACAGCTCATAGATCAGTTTCGAGTGATAATTTCAGTCAACAACTGACGTGACAAATTGTGCATAATTTAAGCATTCACTTGCATACAAATTCTTTGTGATTTGTGTTGATTTATGTTTGACTTTTATATGGGTTTAGTTTAGTTTTTCGCTTTGTGCTACAATTCTATAATAAATATTCTTGAATTTTCTCATTTCAGCTACCAGAAAAGCAGCAGCGCAGCATTAGAACCCATTGGGTGAGTTTATAACCAAATAAATATTTGTTTAAAAAGTGTTTTATGTTATTAAAAACAATGAAATATTTAAATAAATCAGCTGGGGCATTAGGAGCTTATAGAACTTTTGTTACTTAAGCTGGGCAAGAGAAACAACAAATATTTGCAATAGAAATCAATCAACTGAAGTTGTAGTAGCATTTATTCTTTGATACAAAATAGCTGAAAGCTGAAA
The DNA here is from genome assembly GCA_018152825.1 of Scaptomyza hsui. NCBI lineage: Eukaryota > Metazoa > Arthropoda > Insecta > Diptera > Drosophilidae > Scaptomyza > Scaptomyza hsui. The sequence goes on from JAECXO010000002.1 coordinate 6,694,587, forward strand.
GGAATTCATCAAATAAATATTTGTGCTATCGGTCGGTTAAGCAGTGCGACCAAAGCCCTTTAGACATAAACGATGCAACTAGGAATTTATCAAATAAATATCAGACATACCATGCAACAATGCAACTGCTATTTAAATTTATTTCCCTAACCTTAAATTTCCCGATGACTTAACTTACACATTGAACTCATTTAACAGCTCTAAGTTTGCCTCAAAAGCCACATCTGCAATTGCTGTCAGTTTAGAATAAATGTGTTCCTCTAGCTAAAAATAATCCTTAAAAAAACTGTATGTTGAGCCTGTGCCAAATGTGTCAATTCATTGGCAAGCTAACAGTCTTTGCCAAGTGCTGGAGCCAATGTGCTAAAAGCGTCTATAAAAGCCATATGTAGGCACATATGGTAATGAGGCCTAGTTCTGTGACCATAAACAGATTATCAAAATTTTTTGTGCCTGCTCACTTCACTTCACGTTTAATGGCTTTCTTTTTGGAGGGCGCCTCTTCAGTTGAGTCATAAAGTTGAGCTTATTGAAATTGAAATGCCGCTTAAATACGCACTTGGTGGTTAGATAAATGTGTCTAGTTCTCTATATTGCCTTGATGACGCAGTACTCGTTTTTGGGGCGTGGCCTCATTTACTGCTGACATTTGTCGCACGACGCTCTTGTTGTTGTTGGCCACGTTGCCCACGCGCTTCAGATTTATTGCCGTCGAGTGGTCCGCTAAGCGATTGTGACTTTGCTTGCTGCTGATGCTGACTTATTTATGGGCTGCGTGGGCGGTAACGTCGACAGCGGCGCGGCAGCAGCAGCGGCAGGGTTATCTCTGTGCTTTATTTTTCGGCAGCAAACGGTTGCAAATTGCGCACAGCATTTGGTAGCTCCACAGAGACTTGAGACTTGATGTCTTCGCACTGTCTTCATCTCTCTGTTGGTTTCACTAACTGCCTAACTGGTAGCCCTGTTGGAAAGTTTTTGGCATGCGGAGGCGTTAACAACACATTTCGCTTTAGTGAAATTAGTTGCCATAATAATCGTTTATGTAGTTTTTGTATTTGCCTGCAAAGGGTTGTTTAGTTTTAACATTGAATGTGTTTTTTTTTTGGATTGGCAATAGCACTTTAGTTGATTTATTCATGTCTGTTAAAATATTATTTATGTTTAACAGCTTTCTCAATACTCATTTATTTTTTATGCAGGAAGTCTATTTATATGTTTTATTATTATGTGTAGCTTTAATAGAAACAATGTTCAACAATTAGGTTTTATGTAAAGTCAAGATATCTAATTCATCAGCTCTTTACATTCTATCAACATTCTATCACGTTATAACTTAAAGCCCTTGTAACAATCACTTAAGCTTCTTCTTTTTTGAGCTCACTATTAATTCTTTAGGTCTCAGAATCATGCAAGGGCATGTCATATTCGGCCTTACAAAGCAGTTGTACTTTATAGCTTGTTGTCTTTTTTTTTTGGGTTTTTTTTTGTTGCTTGCTTCCATATTTTGGCTAATTTCTCAAGTTGCGCCAATAAATTCTGGCAGCAGCAATTCGCTGTGGCGTGTTACGGTAGCATTTGACACCAATTGTTGTTGCTGCTGTGATTGCACGCTATTGTTGCTGTTGCACGTCATTCAAATGGCAGACAGCCAACGAACTTCGTGCTCGAGTGTTTGCCAGCCGCTGGAAGAGAGCTGTAAACTTTGTAACTCTTGAGCTGCATTTATTTTTCTGTTTTTTTTTTTTTTGGGTCTTTTGCGTTGTGTCAGGCGAAGGTCAAAATGCTGTTGTCAGTTCTCGGTTGTTGTTGTTGATTTTACACCTGCACTGCAGTTTGTCAAGTGATTAAATCAGTTTGTCAGCTCTGCGCGCGCACACACACAGAAAATTATGAATAGCAGTTACGACAACAACAACATCAAATTACTGCTGACAATTGACCAGGCCAAAAGCTGTTGTTAGCCACTTGCCCACTTGGCTGGTCAATGCCGTTTGCCGCTTTTGTTTGCCTTTTATTTTTAATTTTTTGGTTTATCATTTGAGGTTTCTTCTATTTCGTGTAAGTACCAACATCAACAGCAAGCAGTCAGCAAGCAGTGTTAAAACAAAACTAACGGTACATATTTGTATGTATTTGCTTTGGAGCTGTGGTTTTTAACGAGATTTCGTCATGTTTTGATTTGTTCGGGCAACTAGAGCGCACATGTACATGAAAGAAAAAGATACAAATACATGCTGATACAGATATATTTAGGCTTAACAAATTTTAGTTAAACTTAACTTAAGCGAAAAAGCTTTAAGCAATTGATAGCAAAAAACAAATTTATGACTCAACATACCAAACTGTTATCTGACAACTCAAAAAGTCAAAATTTGTGAATACCGCTTAAGAGACCGAAATATATATCGTATAATGAATATTTTATAAGTCCAAAAAGTACCTTTTGTCGATGTCTTCATCGTCTTGAACGTTCATCGTCATTCGCCCTCATTATAAAGCACAAATCATGGCATTGCGTTTACTTAACGGTGCTCAAAAAGCTGACAAATTTATTGTCGCCGACGACATAAATCGGTATCGGAGAGTGAGAGATACAGACCTGACCCACAATTGAAAATGTGTCAGAGACAAGCAAATTTGCCAAAAAATCGTGCTGTAATTGACATATATACGATCGCATTATACGGTTTTATATCTCGCATACTTGTGTGTGTGAGTGTGTGTGCTTCACATTCTCATTATGCATGCGGTGGCAAAACAAAAGACTGAGGCAGCGAACTTGCCAAGATCATGTGAAATATGTAAGCATGATACAATCGAGAATATTCAAATCAGTGACAAAGCTATAAATTACCATAAATGCAATTATAAGCCAACTTTTCACATGTATTGGCTAACTAAGTACAAATTATTTTTATAGACTTTAAGCTTACAGAATACTTTTAAGAAAGCAGCCCTATTTGTTTAACAATCTTACAACTAAATAAACTTTAGATTAGGGTGTGGAATGTTAATGTGACTTTAATGTGCTCATTTATTTGCTGTCGCATCTAAAATCGTTTTTTCCCAGCTTGATTTATTTTCAAAGATATTCCTGTTAATTTGCATTTTAAAAATCGTTTTCTTAACCCATTTCTCTTTTTGCTAAGCTGTATTTGGTCATTGTTGTTTATTAAATTCTGCTACTTGGCTAATAAACTGCTAAATGCCAAAAATGGGTTCTCAACTCGAAAGAAATTTCACTTTTTCGGGGCTGTGGCGGCTGCTGCTGTTTGAAATAAACAAACAAAACTAAATACAAACCGGTTAAGTTGCCAAAAAACAAAAAACAAGAAAAAAACAAATTCCGACATAGTTAAAATTAATTTTTCTTTTTGCAATTTTAATTAAAGCGTTTTGTTGAGTGAAAGTCTCTCGGTTGCTACTTGGGCAAGTCCAGAATTGTTGGCCAGCTTGACTTTAATGGGGCCAATTGTCGACTTCCGCTGCGTTAAGAATCTGCTCAACAAATAAGTGCAAAGCTGCGATGCCGTTAAATTTAATTAAAAGAAGTTAACAAACGAACGCCAAAAAACAAAAAAACAATGCACAATTTGCGGCATTTTTTCCACTTGCCAACTTTTTGTGTGTTTTCAAAAGTGTGTGTGTAGCAAATTAATTAGTTTACTTAATAACTTGCTGTTTACAGTTATGCCTGTTTGTTGTTGCTCATTTGCTTTGTTGATGTTTTCATCAGGTAGCAGCTTCTACTATTGTTGTTGTTGCTGCTGCTGCTGTCGAACTCTTGACTTCATTTGAATTTTTTGTTTGCCTGAGACGCTGCCAAGTCCAAACAAAATATATATATGTATATACTTTTTGGTTCGTTTGTGTGAAGTGAGGTAAGCACTTGAGTTGCTTCTCTGGCCTGTGGACAGTTGTAGTCGCAGTTGGAGTCGGAGTTGGAGTTCGTTTTGTACTCCATGTAGCTGAAATGTCCTTCTGCTGTGGCTGAAAATTCTTTAGCGTCCATTGACATTGTGTTTGTGCTTTTCGAGTGGCTGGCTGTTGCCAATGTTGCCTTTTGCCCCTTACCCCTTACCCCTACTTCCCAGCCAGCCAGCAATGAGTTGAATTTAACACCTTTTTTGTTATGCTCGGCATGTAAAGCCCAAAAGCAGAGCTACTCAGCCTGCCAGCCAGCCCAGACAGACAATAGCAGAAAAGAAAAAAGTACGAAAAAAAGGAGGTAAGAATGTTGCAATCGTACGTAGACTGACTGCAATATATACTGATCTCAATCACTGTAGAGACAAATAATAAGTAATTTAATAAATAAATTGCTTTTTAAAATGTAGAATAATATTAAACTCATTATTGAAAGAGTCTAGATGTTCAGTAGTAAGGAAAAAAATCGTTTATCGATTTTAACAACCCGCATTCTATTTATTTATATACTTTTTATGGACTAAACATGATATTCACATTTTATTTTAGTTTACAAATAGTAAAACAAATATACAAAAATATTTTTTAAATTAAATGTGAATTATTGGAAAAATGTTTTATACCTAAAACCCAAGTAAGTCCCAATATGCCCTTCCCGAACAGAGCATACAAAAAACTTGCCAACAATGACAACAGCAACATAGAAGTAGCAACAGCAGCAGAAAGAGCAACAGTAGCCGCTTGAGCTGAGCGCCCTTTAAGGCCCGTCGCAATGCACTCAAAAAATTGATGACCCAGCTCGGAACGTGACGTGACGTGAAGCTGCAAAGGGTGGGGAGTGCGAAGAAGGCGGAGGAAGGAACAGCAATGCGACGTTTTAGTTTGAAATTGATTTTCCCCATGCGACGACCAATGTTGGCAAGCTAAAATAGCAACCGAAACAACAACGCTGACCTTGCTTTTGTTGCAGTTGCACAAACACACACACACACATACAGAGACACCCGAGGGACTTGACAATTGCTGGCCATAAACGCGCTAAGCAGCTGCCCATTGTGGGCACAACAACAGCAACTATGGTCAACGAGCGTTTCGCATTAGAACACAACTTACCAAATATAAACAAAAGACTTGGGCAACGAACTTCTGCTGCTGCGTACACAACACAGCACAGCACAGCTGAACTAAACAATGGCGCGTGCTATGTCTAAAAGTTATAGCCAACATCAACAACAACAACAACAACAGCAATAGCAACAACAACAACAACAACAACAACAAACGACAGTCAAAGCCAAAAGCCTGTTTATTGCGTAGCATTTGAAACCTGCTCTGATCATGAAAATGCATTTGAGCTTGAGCTTTGTCTCTTTTGTTTAGTCTTGTGTTTGTTGTGCTCTGCGCACAGATCTAATAGGAGTCGCTTGGTTTTATTTTGCGCTAACGAAAGTTATTTATGCATGCAACAAGTCTACTTAGGCCTGCATGCGTCATCGCTTGTGGTTCATAATTTATGCCACAGACTCGCCCCGCTTGCAACGCTGTTTGGTGGCGTGGGTGTTAATGGCGGCGCGGCGGCAAACAGAGCGGCAACAACAACAACTACAACACTAACACTAACAACAACAACAACAACAAGTTGAACAGTCACGCCAGCAAATACTCAGCTGTGTGTATAGGAAAACAAGCTAAACAACTACGACAAGAACAGCAGCAGCTACAACTGACTCTGATGCTGACTAGCTTCAAAAGGGTCGACGACTTTTTGCGCCCGCATTGGCACCCAGCAACAACAACAGCACTAACAACAACGTGCCGCATGCAACGTGCTGCATTTGCAGCTGGCAATGGCCGCTTCTGGCTGCTGCATAAACCAAATAAATGGAAATTGTTTAAAGTTTGCTTTGGTTTATGGCCTTAGACTCTGCAAGCTGCCAATGCTAATTGCATTGGAATGTCCACAAAATGCAGATGCCGGTCATTTGCGTGGGTTGCCGACGTGCCAACTTCTGGTTGTTGTTGTTGCTGCTTGTTGCTGTTAATTATGAGCATTAGCCAGGCTCTTAACAGATACGACTTTCAGCTGTTTTAGCTTGACTATTAATTAAATTAATTCAAATTTCCTTACAAACACACATATAAATTTAAGAACTTTCCACCAATCACAAATTAACCCCTCTTACGGTGGAAGGTTTGAAGTACAAAGGTCGAAAGGGTTCGCCGGCGCCACTGAAAAACTTGGATTGAAACTCCACCCAATGCAGACGTAGTGTGTGTAAAAATGCTGAGAGACCCTCCATCATGACCAGAATGGCCACGGTCAGAATGGCCCAGATGAAGAAGGCAGCCATGAGCACTGGAACACCGAAATAGAGGGGCAATTTGTTGTGAAGACCCTTCTCCAGAACCATAGACCACAGGACTTCCGAGAGTTGACTGTGTGCCAGCGACAGAGCCCACAAACGCAAATAGGAAGCGGTATGGGAAACCGAGCCCAGGACACTCTCAATGGTATGAATGCCCGAGTGTATCCAGATCTCGCTCATATCAAACTCGACGGCATCATCGAATGTTTCCAGCTTGGAGGCCCGGGATCCCCTATCGCCGACGTCTTGGAACTCAACGGAGTAGCGGAGGGAGGAACGCATCTCCTGTATGGTATTCCGTCCGTTCTTTTGCAGATCACCTAAATCACGTTGGGCTCTTTCCCTCGTCATCTTCTTCTGTTGACGGGTCAAATAAATGGGCTTGCCGGCCAGGAGTATGGGAATCGCAGCAAAGGCCACCAACACCAGAATATATTCCACCAAACGTTCGTGTGGAAACATGCCTTTGACACATTGCGTATTTTCCTGTTCGGTGTTCTTCATCAGCATCATGTCAATGAAGGTGATCAGCACGGATGGAGCACACGATGAGGTGTAGGGTGCCGGCTTTAGGCCACCATAGGTAAGCCACTTCAAGAAGATAAGAAACACTAGATAACAGAACAAACAGGTCATAAAGATAAACTGGGGAATCACGACCAGAAACAAGTCAGCCTTGTGATGCAAATGTACGCAGTTAATGGCCGAAAGCGTCAAGCCAAACATCATCTGTGTAATGCCCAAAATGATGGCCATTTTCATTTTGAGTGAGTTGTAGGTGGTTATGGCATCCTCGCCACTGATGCTCCACATGGGATCGACGCCAAGCGGATACGGATTTCCCGAATACATTTTCGGATCACTTGGATTCAAGGCCAGACTAGTGGTTAGATTGTCCAGGGTCTTTTGATTGTAAACAGCTGACCAGCTGGAGCCAAAGAAGTTCATTGACTTGGCGACGACATCGTTGTAGATAATGCCAATGTATATGGAGAATATGCCCATTAGCAGTATGATATAACGACCAGCAAATAAAATATTCAGGATCTCATTCTCACTGGCAGTCACGCGATTCATTTTCTCAATGCGTTTCTCCTGGAAGATGAGAGTGCAGGCAAAGAAGGTCAATATAATGCCATGTCCCAGATCTCCAAACATGATGGCGAACAGAAAGGGAAATGTGATAATCGTATACGGAGCCGGATTCAGTTCCCTATAATCCGCCATGCCATAGGAATCGATGAGGTTCTGGAAACCCCTCGTGAACTTATTCAAGCGGAAGTAGGTGGGTGGCAAGTTATGCATCTTGCGGTCGCGCTTTAGCAGAATGGGTGTTGTGGTGGAATCCTCGGCGCCACGATTGAGTGCAGCACGAACTCCCTCAACCTCCGATTTGGGTACATAGCATTCCGCCTGGAGGTACTTCTGATGATCCTTGCCAACGCCGACGGGATACAGACGATTGAGCAGATCATAGATCTTCATGGACTTGGTCAGATTGACGCGCATTATATACAGTTCATTGGAGGCACCAAGCAGGATGCGTTTGCGCACGAGGAGTGTCTCTTTCAGCACCAAATCCAGGGCATTAATGTCCCCCTCCAGCTGATCGATCATCTGCAGACGGCTATTGGACTTTTCGGGGCACTCAAATATGGTCACATGGAAGGCCTGGCACACCTTCAACAGCTTGGGACGATAGGTTGTCGAGATGGTCATCATGAGTATGACGTACTTGTGCACCAGCAAAGATTGATGACCCACATAGTCCATCGTTTTGATGGGCATCTCGAGGTGTCGCATCAAAAGATTGCGTCCAAACAGTCTATAGATCATAAGCTCGAAGGCTGGAAACTTGTTCGCATTAATGCTGCCCAAGATATAGTTGAGCTGTGAGCTCTGCGGCTCCTTTTCCGACTGATCCTTCATCAGTTCCATAATGGTGCTTTCGGAGTACAATAACTGAGCAGCTTTCGGACCATCGGCAGCGAGGATCTTTTGTGCCTTCTGCAACGCAAAAGATTTTTCCTTCATATAATTCTGACGCTTGTCAAGCGCCTGATGGTTCTCCATAACAGCATGGACTTCCTTGTACAGCCGTCGCAAAGTAATCTCATATTTTGGTATAAAACTCTCACGTGGACGAAAGTCGGTATCCACTTCGGCATAGAAGGTCTCAGGGATGGACAGAATAGCCATCTGTTCCTGCAGATATTCAGTAATGCGCAATAGTTCATAGCACAGCTGAACACGTCGCGTATACATGCCATTGAGAATGCGATCCTCGTCGTATACGTTATTAAACTGTATTCCACCGTTGTGGGCCACCTCCACAACGCAATTGAAGGCATTGTCCACATTTAGCAAAAGCTGACACAGTTCCATTTCCTCACTGCAAAAGAATGCCTTTGCCATGTTGAGGCCGTTTTCAAGTTATAAATGTAAACAAATTTCAATTGTATTTTTACGTTGTCTAAAAATGTTTGTTGAATTTTGTCGCCTGCTAATTGAAACATTTGTCGTAGTAGCGGCTTACTCTAAGCTCCAGCAGCAATAATATCAAGTTTTCTTACTATTCAAGATACGCCCACATCTCAAGTCTCTTTGCAACGCTACACTGCACAAGACTCAAGCCTGCAATTTATGCTTTTGTTCTCAATGCAAAACTTGACTTATTTTTACTTATATGAAGTCATTTGGAATGGGAACTGTGGAATAGACACAAAAACCAATACGAGCTCCGATCTCACACATAACAATTAGACAATTTTTGTAAAATTAATTAAATGTTATGCTTGATATAAATCTATGGAAGGCTAGGCTTTTCAATTATTTATTCCCGGCAGCTTTAAAACAACTCTAAAGCTTTCAATTGTTATTGTCGTTGCTTCTGTTTATTTATACCCTGTTCATGTGTTTTTTGTTGTGTAAGGGTATAATAAAGATGTAACAATGATTTTAACATCTGAAATCTTATAAGTATTTGATCAGGACAAAAGTAAAGAATTTTTTTGTCATTTTTTTTTAAACCTGTGAATTTGAATATTTAAATTCAAATAATTTTGTCTTTGCCTATTTCATGTCTTTCTCTTGCTGTATCTTTCTTCAAATATCTCATATTTATTTAGGTAACACTTCTCTTAATGTTTGTCGCCTTTTAAATATCGCTCTTCTCTGGGATTCTCATAATTTTAAGTAGGATGTTCCTATATTGGAACAACTTTGCTCAATTTGACTTCAGTTTAGTGTTTTTCTTTTAATATTTGTCGCCTTTTAAATATTGCTCTTCTCTGCGATTCTCATAAACTTAAGTAAGGTTATCAAATGTTGGAAAAAACTTTCATCAAGTTTACTTCGGTTCAGTGTACAGGGTATTTTTATGCCTAGCCACACGCAAAACTTACTTGTTGCCGTGTTGTGTTTACATTTAATTAAATGTCTGTAACCAAAATGCATTTGATTTGCTTTGTCTTTGGCTAAACTTAAGTTGAAGCTGTAGCTGGCAGTGTACCAAGTATATATTTAATCTGCTTATATAAGACACCAAAGTGACAGCAACTGTTGTTGTTGTTGTTATTGTTGTTGCCTGGTGTTGATATTGGTGTTATTTTCTCATCACATGCCACAAAAGATGCAGCAACATTTTCCCATACAAATCGAAGTTTAAGCGTTTAAGACAAATTGTTTTGTAATTTTTGGAGCCTCTGTTGCTGTTGCTGTTGTCAGTAACAGTTGTTGTTGCTATTGCTTGTCGTTGTAGTGCCAAAAGCGTTTTACTCATTAGCTGCTGCTAAAAGGAAAATGGTTCGAAAATGTGTGCGTTTTTTGGTGAAAATTTCTGTTACGATTGCTTCTTGTTGCTATTGTTGGTCGCCCATAAAGTGTTCGTTAACAACAATAAGCCCACTGGCAACAATGGACAACGAAAGTAAAAGTGCCAAAGCTGCACTGCACTTGATAATTTCTTAGGCAAGTTTTTTTTTCTGTTGTCGATCTCTAAAAGTTGTTTTTGTTGTTGTTGCCCGCCAGTGATTTTGCTGGACATTGGCGTTAACAATCAGCGATTGGTTTGTTGTTGCCGTTCGATTTCATTAGCTTTTATTGCAGCACTTTCGTTGCCAAAAGAAATTAAGTCACCAATTGAAAGTTGTGAAGGAAAGCAAAAGTGGGCTGCGTTTTCACTTTTGGCCACAGCACTCATTACCAATTGCACTCAAACTGTCGATTTGCATGCCAGCCAATAAAATTAGCTTGGCTTAGAACTGCTTTCAAGTACTATTTTCATAAACTAATTTGCGTTTATCGCTCTTTATCTCCTTCTCTCTTTCTCTTTGCAGTGTGTGTATGTGTGTGGTGATGTTAGTGAAGTTTTAAGAGCCAACAAGCAGACGCCAAAGCTAAAAAGGTAAGCAGCAATAGATTTTGGCATTAAATAGCAATTAAGTGAACGCCCACACCAACAACAACAACAACGCAACTCACTTTTCATCATCAGTGGCAGCAGCAGCAGCAGCAGTAGGGAGAAAGTGCACTTAGAAAACTTGTAATTTGCCAGCGGCATGCGGCATGCGGCAAGTAGAACCCAAAATTAACGCCTAAACCAAGCCGATGCCAAGCTCCTCAGCTTTATTATGGCAATCAAGTGCGAGTGATGCGAAAGGCTGGGTATTGGGAGGGGGACGGAGGGTAGCTTACATTTCATTTTAATTACAATATATGAGGCATAGCCAGAAAGTTCGAATCGGGTCAAGTTGTGAATGAAGCACACGAAGCAGAACACAACAACAACACACTAATTTGTAGGCGTGCGTGTACAAAAAATAAAAAATAACGAGAGCAAAAACCTTACACAGCGAAAGTTATAAAAGTGACAATGGAAAAACCCCAACAAAAAATTAAGCTATAAAACTTGATAATTGAAAAACTTAAGAAATTAAATTAACAAGTTAGAAAATGAAATGCATATTTAGAATATGATAAAATTGAATAGGCAGCGTATCTATAGAGAAACTCATAGACTCAATGAAAAAAAAAAAAAAAAAAAAGTTAAACTAAAGAACTTGACAATTTAACATACATGATTTTGTGGCATAGAGAGACTCTAGCTTATATGACAAGCACAATATTCTTAAATCAATATATACAGATATCTGCTGTAGATAACAGAAGGTAGAACAAGTTTTCCTTTTAACTGAAACTTTTTGTAATAAAAATTATGCGTATTCATACAAATCAAATATATATTTTTAAAAGTGCACATGATTCACTATAACATATAATAAAAATCCATAAGCCTAACATATCAAATGCTGTCACACTTAAAGAACTAACTGTGCTCAAGACTGGCAATGAAATGCACACTTTACCTTGCTTGCTTGTTGTTGTAGTTCGTTGCTTAAGTCATTCGTTTTGCATGCCGCCATCACTGTACGCTGTACAAACTGACTAACAGACAGACTGACTGACTGACTGCGACCTTATCAAGCTATGACTGTGACGAGTTGCAGTTTGTTGTTGCTGTTGTTGCAGTTGCTTGTAGTTATTGCTTTAGTGCGTGGACGTCTAGCTCGGCTTGGCCTGGTCTGGTCTGGTCTGGTCTGGTTGGGTCTTAGCCAGGTCTGGTTGGGTCCGTTATGCGTCGTCGTCGTTGTCTCTCGAGCTAGAGCTGGCAGCGCTTCATTAAAATGTCTAGCTTGGGCCCAAATGGTTTTTGAAATTGAAACGTCGTATGTTGCGACTGCTTGCCATCTTCTCTGTTGCACTGTTGCACCAATGCATCTTCGTCTGGCGTGGATGGCTGGCAAACGGCATCATCATCATCATCAACTTGCCTCCAGAGCTCCACTAAGACGCATCATGAGCTCGCTTGCGCGCACTTGGCTTTGGGGCAGATGCCAAGGCAACGAGACCATGCTCGTTGTTGTTGTTTTTGTTGTGGTTGGGTTTTGATTTTGGTTTTGGTACTGCAACAACAACAACAACAACAATAAGCTGCCCCACCACCGCCACCAGCGCACAATTTTCAATTTGCCAATTGTAGCAGTAAACTTTATAGCTGTATTTTTTCGTTGTTGTTGTTTACCGTTAGCCTTTGCTTGTGCATGTGATTGGCCTAAGGTGTTGGCTGCCAAGTACTTTTTTTTTTTTTTTGGCCATTTACCTCAGTTCTCCACGCCTTCTGCTCTGCTTCTTCTGGTTGTGCGTGTGTGTGTGTGTGCGAGCTACTAATTTGCGACAATTGGTCTGACCATTAGCCAAAACTCCGCCAACTAACTAACTAACAGTTTGACGGTTTGACTGACCAGTAAGTGTGGGCGTGTCCATTTGCAAAAGTTTCCACATACGCGTTTACTCCACAATTTATTCAGGAATTCTGGCATGAAATTATGATCATGCCATTGTGATTTAATAATAAAACGGTACAACAATCAGTCAACGAGGCGTGCAGCATATATTTTTTTCCTGTATACAAATTATGTGATTAGTTTTTGTTCAAAATTATAGGAAATGCAAATATCGAGTTTTGGGCTTGTTGACCTTTTGCTTCCGTATTTTTCTTTATATTGTGGAGTTTTGTTATAAAAAATGTAAGATTTTAAGTTGAAGAATAATTATTTATATACATTAATACATTTCCAAGCACTTAATAAATTAAAATCATGTGACGACATTACACGTAAACAAAAAGAAGCAATAAAAAGGTACTTACAATAAATTAAAATAATAAAATTTTCAATAAACATTAAAATAACTCACGATTCAATGTGTGATTCGTAAAACGTTAGAGATAAAATTGTAATAAATAATTAAACAAAGAAATCAAAATAATGTAAGTTTTAATCAATTTTAAAATTACTGATAATCAAAACAATAAATAATAATATATTTAGAATCCATTCGCATTTAAATGGTGCCTTCGTGATAAAGTTTTTATTTTATTACTTAAATCACAGTTTTATCTTTCCTTGATCTTTGTTTCATGCTTAACATATTTAAAGTACTACACATCGTTAGAAGAATTCTATGATAATAATATCATTATTATTTTTGAGTCACTTAACGTTATAATGATGTTCAGTTTTGAACACTGATAAACAATACAACAATTTGTTTTGTCACTAATTAACTGATATATTTGAATGCCATCAGCATAATGTATGAGTATCTGATTCATCTCAAACTAAACTTTATAACAAAAAAACGATCATTAATTGCTTGAACAAAATGGCTTGTGAAGCAATTAAAGTGTTTTGTATGGGAGTTGTAGTTGCAATTGACAGGCTGTGGCAGCTGCAGAAAACTTCTAATAAATTGTCGTTATGCATTTTGCGTAACGGCGGCATTTGCAACATTGGAAACGTGCCTCGCCGTCTGGTCATTAGCTGGCTAGATACGCAATACTCTAACATTTTCATATTTGGCTGGGCAAATTCATTAGACACACGCTGTTTTGCATGATTCTTGCAATTTGCAACAAAATACATACATTTTAAAAGCAAACATGACCCAATTTTTTTTCTCTCCCTCCCCCTTTTTGTTCGGACATGTGCAACAGAATCCACAAAAAAATAAAACCCAGCAGGGCGTCCTGTATGGCTGCGGCACGAGTTCAAAGTGAAATTTCATAATGAAACGCAGCGCGGTTCAATTCTCAATTCTTCGACTCTTGAAATTCACATGGCCGCAATTTGTTGTGTGTGTGCGTGTGTGTGTGTGTGTTTCAGAACCTAATCAACACATCATCAATAACAGTGGGAAATCATTTGTTCTACCAAACATAATGTCTCTCTACTCCACCCCAACCCGCTCTCTCTCTCTCTATGCCAGTTCATTTTGGATTCTGTCTGTCTGATTTGTGCTCGGTTGGAGCCACATTTGCCGTGTGGGAGATTAATCACACACGGGGCCATAGGCTCAAGCGTGAAATGCAAACAAACAAACAGTTCGGACAGACAACTTGGACAGCTGGACGTTGATTATACACAACAACAGATACATAGATCCACGTTGAGCGTTGAAAACTTAATGAAAGCAAGCGAATTTCTGTGGCTTTTCATTTGGCTTTTTTTTTTTTTGGTTTTTTTTTGGTGTGTGCACTGACCCGACACGCCCACATCTGTGCTAGCCGCCCACTGTGTCAGCGCCTGGCAATTTGATTGCCACTGTGTGTGGGCGATTTGCCTGCTGCCTGCTTCCATGCCACGCCCACTCAACCGCCTGCAATTGATGCTCGCAATTATCTAAAGCTGCACAAACAATGCGCAAATTAAATGCAATAAACAAAATACTGTACAAAGGGGGGAAAGGGATGTGGTGGTTTTTAGGAGTAAAATGAGTGCAGTGTAAATATTTTATGTTACAATTTGCGCGTTGATTTGTTGCATATTACAAAAGAGCTAAAAAATGTTTACCACAGAGCCCGCTGGCAAACGTGGGCTGCCAATCCGGATTGTTGTTGTTGCTGCTGCTGCTGTTGCTGTTGTTGTTGTTGTTGTGCTGCAATTAGCTGGTGGTTTGCTCATATTTTGTGGCCAAACCTGGCGGCGGGTGGCCGCATGGTGGCATGGTGGCATGGTTTAAAGCAATGCCGCTTTTAGCCATGGCGCTCCCGTAATTTGCTCATAAATGTGCGCTAATAGACAGCAACGAGTGTGTTTTAGTGCTTTTCACATCGGAGTGTATGTGTGTGTGTTGTTGCGGTGCCCGCTAACCAAAATGCCAAATTAGCCAAGTGGCTGCTGCTGACCGTAACACGCGCCACAGCCACAGCAACATTTCGCGGAGGCGCGGCTTAATATCTCTATATATATTCAAAAGCGAACTTAAAAGCTGACCTTAAACCATTTTGCATTCTACAATTGTTTGCTGCTGGTCTTAAATTCATTATCAAATTGCCATTGTTAGTTATAGCTGATGAAGTAATTTAAAAAAATGTTAAGCAAACTTAAATCATAGCACAAAACTGAACATATAGGGTTTAAATATTTGCTATTTGCATCAATACGTAGAGTTTAAAAAGCATTAAAAAATATGGTGATATAATTAAAATATTTTTTGTTTTTTTTAGTTGATTTTAATCTTTTAAACTTTTTTTTTTTAAAGTTAAAGTATTTAAAAAAAAAATTTTTTGTGGTTTCTATTAGTGTATCTTTGCACTTGCATCATCATTTTTATTAACAATCTATACTTATTTTTAGTAATCTTATAATCATCATCTTCAAACATTATGCAACATTTGTTTGACCAACTTTAACAATAATATATTCTTTAAATAATTCTTGCGCATATTTATTTAAGTTGCTTTCAAATAATTATTATCATTAGCATTGTGAATATCATTTGCAATCAGCAAAAATCACTAACAAAAATCTTGTAAACGACCTTCGTTGCCTGATTTTTGTTTTGGCTTTAATAGAATTCATTTGGCTTGTCATTGTTGTTGTTAGTTTTTTGTGTTTGTGTTGTTGTGCAAATTAATGCATTTATTCATGCGCTCATTGCCTCAATTAATGCGACATTGAGCGCAATTTGTCGTTTGTCATTAATCTTCTTTTCAGTTTTCATTTTGGCCGCGTTGGCCAAAAACTAATTTTAGGCCGCCACAATTTTGGCATTTTTACGTTAAAGTGGTAACATGAGCTGTTGTTGTTGTTGTTGTTGCGGCTCTTTTATTATCGCAGGAAATCGCAAGTCGTTGCGAGCGTCCAAACAAATTTATCACAAAGGATGAGAGAGAGGGGGAGGAGGGGAAGGGAACAGTTCACGCTGCCCTGCATGCATTTGACAAAAGACGACGTTTTTGGCTTAACGACTTTGGCGCTGGCTAATAGACAGCAAAAGCCGATGCTGTGACGCACTTGCAACAGCAACAACAACAACTGCTCAATGCAGGCTCAGTTTTCTCCTTCTCCTTAGCTTAGTGTCCATGGCCACAGCGTGGGCCCGATGAAGATGCTGATGATGATGCAGCTCATGTTTTGTTAGGGCTTTTTACTATTACCCTGGCCCCCTTTTTGTCGAGGGTGTCTGTGTGTATGTGTGTGTGTTGAGTGGTTTGCCATATTGCCAGGGCTCCTTTGTTATCAATTCAAGTGGAACGTATTACGTGCATTAGTATCCTTTTGCTCCAACAGCTGCCTCACACTGCCTGACTGCCTGACTAGATGGCTTGGCTTGGTTGGTTGGCTGCTTGACTAGCTGTGTGTGTGTGTGTGTGTGTGTGCTGCGTATTTATTTCACTGTGTCAAGTTCTTTTGTGTCGACCTGCAAGATTTATGACACTTTTGTTTAAGCCAAAAGCAAAAGCTTTTAAACGCCTTACAACAGAGTACACTAAGAAAAAGTTTCCATTTTCTTAAGAAAATATTTTTTATATGCCAATAATTTATAAATTTAATAGAACCCTAGAATTTATTAGCTGTACCCAAACTGTTCATTGAAATATAGAACGTTTCATCTTTTTCCTGAGTGTACAGACACAGGGACCCACGCTCACTTATTCAAAATCGATGGCATGATGCTTATCAGAATTGTTGGATATATTCAATTTTTTTTTTTTTTTTTACGTTGCTTATTTTCTGTACAGCTTTTTGAGGCACTCGTTTGGCTGGCTGGCAGCTTGTCATAATTTTGTCGATGAAGAGCGCTTGCCTCTCGCTAGTGAAAGATTTTTGAGCTACTACCAACCCACAGTAGATTAAGATAAGTTGTGCTTAGTTGATTTATGCTTGACACGCTTATTGAAAAGCCATAGAAATGTGAGAGAAACAGCAGCAGCTAGGGAATACATATATATATATATATATACACCACAATGTTGAATGGGGTCATCAGCTGATAGCATTTGATTTATACGAACCGCATTTGACACAAATATTTTATCTGCTGCGTGCAACGTGTCGTATGAGTGACATTAGCCAAAAACCTAAGCCAACTAACAAGCTGCTGCTGCTGCTGCCGCTTACGAAAATAACAAAAAACAGTTAGCCTTTTGCATAAACACTGATAAGGCCACAACAATAAGCAACTGTGACATCAGCAGCAGCTACAGCTACAGAAACAGCAACCTGTTCCAGTCGTAGTTGTAGTTAGAGTCGGAGTCGGAATCCGTATGTGGCACCCACCCAGCTTAGAGGCATACTACCCCCCGTTGGTGTTTTGGGAGTTTGGGAGTTGGGGAGATGCGACTGCGAATGCGACTCGTGTCTCTTTTCGCGGCATATACTTAACAGTAAAATAAATATTTTACTATAAATCATGCATTAGAGTGAGGCAGCGGGCTGGTTGCCTGCCTGCCTGGCTGGCTGCCTTGTTCCCTGTCACATGTTTGCCAGCCACATCAACAGCGCTGACAGCGTGAGGGACGGATGAGAGGGGCTGCCTCACGACTTTTGCCAACGCTCGGAAGTAACACACATTTAGCGCTCGAGCAGCCAAAAAATATATAAAATACATGCTAAAGAACAGCCAGTTAGACAGCCAGCTAGTCAGTGTGTTTCGTAGGGAGGGGTGGCGGTGGAGAGGGGCAAGAAGTGGCAGGCAGATAGGCAACCAGGCAAACAAGCAGGATTGTCGTAGTTTACATGTCTGATATAAGCTGCAAAGTCAGTGCAAATAAATTAGCTTAAAAAGAGCTAAGAAAAAAACGTAGTTATGTAGTTTGAAAAAATAAAATAAATAAAAAGAAATATGCATACAAATAATTTATGGTTTGAACAAAACAAAAAACATTTCTTGGATGTAAAAAATAAAGTTTGAAACATAAGAAGAAAATAAAAAAGATCATAAAAATAAGATGTATAAAAAAAAACATCAATAAAAAAATACATGTAAGCTAGTAAAATATAGTCTTTAGAAGAAATCATAATCTTAAATTAAATAAATTGATTATATTTCGTATTATATAGGCTATAAAGTTTATTTAAAGCAAGCCAAAAGATCTTCAATGATCAATGAATTTTGTTAGATTTGAACCATGAGCTTAATATAATCTAGCTTCCTTTAGGGAAGTTAACTAAACACAAATTTACCATTATGCAACCCAACTTCCCGGATAAAACCGCCAAATGTACAGCTTTCCCAACTAAGCAATCATTTGCTGCATTGAGGCGACATTTTGCATAGAAGAAGGAAAATGTTTTATAAGTAAATTGCCAGCGATATATTTGATATTTCATTTCATTTATTTATGCGTCGCATTGCAACTGCAACTGTCACAAGAAGCAGACAAAACAAATAGCAAACATTGGCAACATTATTACGTATACGACATGTTATGTGAGTGTGTGCCACAACGGCTTTTTCCAAAAGGCAAACGTAGCAACAAGGCATGCGCAAATGCGCCAATGGTCAAGGCAGCCACAGTTGTACCACCTTAACCCACCTAAAACACCACCCAACCACCCCGTCTCTGTTACCGTCTTCATCTTCGTCTCGGCCTCGTAATCGATGAGCTGCTGCGCATTTGGTCAATAAACGCATTTCTGTCATTTTTTTCGCAGCGCTAAATTTATGGCGCGACTTTGGCTCTAACTCGACTTGTAAGCTTTGGCAAAGCGACGCGAGGCGACTCGAGGCGACTCTAGTCGAATGCGGCTTGCCAAATGCCATTTTCATTTGACTTTGACATTAATTTGTGGCCGCACTTTGCCTTAACCAGGAAGTTGCCGGCCGGGCCGTCCGGGCATAGCGCAAATATTTATACATTACGATGATTTAGAGAGCATTGCACTCAAATGAAGAGCGCTCGACATATGTAGATATAACTCAAGTCGAGAGCTACACGACTAGAAGATACTCTATACACACTGGAAAAGTAATGTCACAATCATTAATCTTTAATATACAGTATATATTGTTGCATATGCCCCATTGGCACTTGCCCAGCTGCAGTTTGGTTGCAACAATGTTGCAGCTGATTCTTCTTTTGGTTTGAGCCCATTGTCAATGGAGTTTTACTGCTAACAAGCTCGTAGGCCTTGGCGATTTATGCGTGCAAAATGATGAGAATAGAAATAAAGGAATAGGAATAGGAATAGGACTGTCATCATTATTTGTGCCAGTTGCATTGGGTTATTTATGGGTCTTTGGGTGAGACAACGGCGTTTTTTGTGACAAACCGCTTTACCGGTAAATCGGTAAATCACAAATCTCTACCTTTCAGCTAGTCAAGCATCGTTGCAACTGCAACTGCAACGGGGCAACTAACAAGTGCCCCGAAAGAAAAGCTGCCTTTTGTGGGCAACTGACAACGAGCAGGGTTTATTAAATTTATGCAAATTTTATTTATAAACGACAGCCCAGACTGGCTGGGCTCTGTGCCTCCGGATGATGCCACAGAGCTCGTCGCTTGTCGTTCCTCTGCAGTTCATCCAATATATGCCCAAAATCCTACGCCTGCTGCCTGCTGACTGCTGACTGCGCATGTGTGCAATTCAGATTTTTGCCTGGCTGTTGTTGGCTTTATGATTTTTGATTTAGTTTGAGAGCTGATTGGTTTTTGCCAGACATGAGGCGCGGGCGTTGCTCGATTGGGGCATGTCTTTATTATAAGCCTCTTTTGTTGCCTGTCTGCCTGCAGCACAAACATTTACAATGCCTTGATTTATATGCTAAAAAGCAGTCAACAGGCAGTCAACGCTGCAAACGCTGCTGGCAAATCTTGTCACTTGAGAGGCTTTTTTTTATTTTTGAATTGACAGGCAGCAGCAGCAAAGTTCAAAAACGCAGCCAATGCTCTGACCCAAATAAATAATCGAGTGCTTGTTTTTTGTAATTAATCAACTTAATTCTTAGCCCAAACTAACTAGTAGTTAGTGCGGGTAGCACGCGGCTTATTATTGTATATTAATTTTTAATTAAGCCCCAAAGCGTAAAAAAGCGGAAATAAAGCTCAAAAAGTTTAATTGTAAACTGGGTCAAAACATTTCGAACGCGAGCGGTGATTAATCTGTGTATCTGTGAGATACATTTTTGCCGATTGCAACGTGTTGAAAAGATATTCATTAAAAATACATAACAATAACAGCAATAAAGGGACGCATAAACAATAACAACAATAAAATAATTGCGCACCACTGCAGGGGGTGTGTGTGTGTGAGTGTGTGCAAAGTGGGGCAACATAAAAAAGGGCGCGAGATTAAAAAATAACAAGCTTAAAATGCGCATAAATAAACCCAAAATTGAATGCAATGCAAGGCGTGGTTAACACATGAAACAATAGCGCCATCTATGTTTCAATGAAGTTCAAAGAGATTTTTTTCTTAATGGAATAAGTATGAGAAACGAATCCACAAATCAAAACTAGCAATAAATAGCTTTAATAATAAAATCTAATTTGTTTAAATATTTCCCACTTGAAACGAGTTTGTTCGAGAAGTAGCTGCCTCAAGCACTTTGTGCCACACTTGAAAACACTTTAAGCTATCAAAACAGCTTTTATAGAATTTGTGTGTGCACTCGAACTGCTGGAAAGTAAACGCCAACACACTTAACCCATTGTGGCCCCCAATTGTTTGAGGCATGTGACATGTTGGCTGTCAATAATTTGACACTTTCACTGCCCCGAATAAGGAAATATTTATATGTTGATGGACATCTAGGTGGCCCAGCTGGCCTCAGTACCTTGATTTGATTTCGTTACAGTTGGCCAAAGTCGAACTCGAAAGAGTTAATGACCTTTTTGAGTGGCACGCCCCACAGCTATGTTGCACGCCCACTCCACGCGCTCTCGCTTTGCCAATTTAACACCTTTCTATTCTTACGCGTCTCTCTCTCGCTGTGCGGCCTTTTACCAATCGCATATGACCGGGCCAAAAACAACAACAGCAACAGCAACAACAACAACAACATCGACTTCAGCCGACTTTGCCTTATGGCCGTTACAATTCAATTGTTACAAATTAACTGGCCGCACACTAATGTTTCACGCTTGCTTAAGTTTCAAACTTCAACTCGAACTCTGAAAGTCAAGCATCGATATTGATGCTTGACTCTCGGATTGGTATCTGCAATTTTTGGGGGCAGACGCGCTGTGGCAGCCACAAAGCACTGACACAGTGCCCTTTGCCATCGACATTGCTTCAACTTCAACTTCAGCTCCTCCTCGCTTCTCATTTACATCCGCATTGTTTGGCATCTCATCCATGAAATTTATAGCGTTGGCCAAGTGAAAGGTGGCCAACTAGCTGCCTACCAACCAACCTAGTCGCTCTTGGTCTTAACTCGTCGTCTTCATCCTCAATTTATGCTTTATTTAGTCTTGTGCATGCCAAAATATATGTTTGTTTGTTCTCCCACGCCAGCTAATTAATATACAAATTACGTCGCCTAATCAGCCATGGCTTTGTGGCGTGTGGCATGCAAATATATATCGTATGCATATATGCGGCACACCTCCTTTGGCAAAAGGGGCTTGGATGCTTGGATGATTAATGCGCCGCGACAAGCCAAGGACATGACTGGCATCAGGCAATTGGCATCTGGCAACTGGCAACTGGCATAGCTGGCAGGCAGGATTTTTGGGCTCAGCTTGAGTCACCTGGCCGGCATTTGTCGCCGTCGCCGTTGTCGTTGCCGTCGCAGATATAAATTCAAATTGTGTCAATTACATCGCTGCGGCTGCTTATCGACGACAGCCAACTGACAAACTGCCCCGGCTGCGTTTTTTTTTTTTTGGTTTGCTTTTTGCCGCAGTTGCACTTGGAGCTGTTCAGCCTGACAAACCTGCAGCGGCAACAGCAACTACAACAGCAACAACAACCATAGCCTGACATGTCTGCTAAAGTCTAAAGTTGTCGTCGTGTCAGTGGGGAAAACATATCGTAGATTTCCAGTTTCATTTTTGCGGTTTCCTTTTTATATTTGTGTGCAGCGAGAGTAGCTTGCAAATGTTTGAAATCTTTGCCTCATTAGACACAAGCCAGGTAGCTGATTATTTTATAATTTAATCAATTTGTTAAACGCTTACATAGCTTAGGAGAAAGATCTTAAACCAAGAATTTAAAAGTGTTCCATGAGAGTTTGCTCAAAAATATATGCTTTCTACAGGGTATCAGCATACTGCAGTTTTGGTTTTAAACAAATTTATTAAATTACGTATATCAATTTTTTAATCGCTTGCATACTTTAAGATAAAGATCTGATTTTTCTGGCTAAAAAGTTCTCAAAAAAAACTTATAGATGTTGTAGCTCTATGTTTTTGCTTTCTACAGGGTATTAGCACACTGCATTTTGATTTTTTTTTGATTTTCAACTAATTTATTGTATTATTTGTACAAATTAAAGTTTACCATAAATTCATTTTCACACGCAACATTAGAAATTTAATTAAATCATTATTATTGCTCTCATTCGCTTTTACAAATTTCAATAGCTGCCCTCGCTGGGTGCTACACATACATATATAGTATTTATGAACGCAGGTTTTTCATTTTAATGTCAGGCATTAGCTGCCCTGCGGCTAGCAGCGATCTGTTCTAATTGGTTTATAGATTTGTCTGCTCGATTTCGCTGCGCTGCGCTCGATAGCCAATTGCTTTATTAATGGCCATTTGGCCATTTGGTTGTGGCCTGCTCTTGGACTTGGGATATGGATATATGTAGTTTAGGTCTGGGTCTGTGCCTGGGTTAATGTCATCCGTAGCCGACGGCCATGGAGTGTGTATCCAAGTAAAAGTTTTATGTCCAAAGTATGTCACGGAAATGGCTTAGTTAAAATGCGTGCGGCTTGCAAGGGGGAGGGAGGGGTGTGGTTAGGGGTGTGGTGCTGAATAGTTGAATATATATACATATATGTATGTATGTATGTACATGGATATATGTAGAGCTGCATTAATAAACAGCAAAATAGAAATCGAAACGAAGCTGAGCGAAGGAGGCCCTGCAGCAATCTTTCAGCCACACATGGGCAACAGCCAAGACAAACAACAACAACAACAACAACAGCAGCAACAACAAAATCAAGTCAAGGCACATCCTTTAATGGCAGTCCGTGTTCTGTGTGTCTGCTTTGCCGCCCGCCTGTCGCGCCTTCTGCGTCAGTCAGTCAGTCAGTTAAAAGCAAGGCCAACAGCAACAGTTGCTGTTGTTGCCCACTTGAACATGTAGTGCAGTCATCGTCGCGCATTTTAAGAGCCCCACAACTAAATGCAACTCTCAACACGGCAAAACTCTTGGCAAGGACCGAGCAGAGCGTTGCTGCCTAGACATGCCACAAGACACGACAGCAACAGCAACAACTGCAACAGCAACAACAGACGCATCGTCAAACATATAGGCTATGTGCTATAACTCATTAATATTAAATGCTGCAGGCAAGACAAGCCCCTTAGTCAGAAACACACATCAAGACTTGGGGCAGAAATTTATGCGCATTTTGTTTCAATTTCATACACACGTGACTTGTAAATTATCCATTGATGTGGCAAAGGCAAAGGCAGGGGGCAAGGACCCAAAAGCAAATGGCGACAGGATGAGCAGCAGCAAAAGGAATGAGAATACGATTTCTTTTTAAATGATAATTGCACAGGCGACAAAAAAAAAGCGCTATATGCAACATTGCAGCAGACACCACGCCCACGTGCGGTGCACATAGATTAAGATACAGACTCAAAGAGTCAGAGTCTGAGGCATGCAAATTTCAGCTGCAGGCCACAAACAAACACAGCAAAAAGTAATCAATTTTATTGTTGCAACAGTTGTTGCTTTTGTTGTTGTTGTTGCGTGTTACCGTCCAACCAACAAACAAATAAATAAACCGAAAAAAAGCAACAACAACAAAAATTATGTCAGCAACGGAAAGCAAAAGTTTTAAAGCGAGAACTGTGACAACAGACCCCAAAAAAAAGTGAAAATTATGACACATTTTTTTTGTGGCTGTGTTGCTGCTGTGAAAGTTCAGTTATAAAGTCATAAATACGCATATTAGCCTCATTTGATGTGTGGCTTAATATGATATAGGTATATATGTATTTGAATGTGTGTGTGTGTGTGGGTCGCTCACATTTTTCTGCTGTCAAGATTCGGTTCTCATGGCGTAATTAAGCATAATTACCCATGTCAACAACAACAGAGCGGAGATAAAGTTGAAAACTTAGCTGGAAACTGAGAAGCTGAATCTGTTGCCAAAGTTGGTGGCGCAGTCGCAGTTGGTTTATTTTGACAGATTTCACTCTGTGTGTGTGTGGCATACGCAGGAAATGTTTAATCTCAACAACGCATGCTTCATTTCCATTGTTGAAACATTGTAACTAACTGACTAACTGACTGTTGTCGTTGTTGCTGGATTTCCTTTTCGTAATTATTTGCATGCAACTTGAGCAACTTCGAAGTCGTGTCTGTCATTTTCTGTGGTCAACATTAAGGCCTTGCCCCGGTCAAAACTGAAATTAACCCAAGCTACAACGGCAGCAGCATTCTGACCGAAAAAGAGCAACACAAAGCAAAGAAGAGCAACACGTTAATAACAACAGCAAAAGAATAAAAGTTAACTGCAGCACAACGAAGATTACATACTCTAGGAAAGATTTTAAAGAATTAGAGAGTAAGAAAGATAAGAAAAATATATGGTAGGATACAAATATAACAAAGGATTCATTAAGCCAACTTTTCAATTAAGTAACTTATTCATTGCTGTTGCTCAGCGAACATATACACTATCTCATTGCCCAAACATACATTGCATGTCAAATTGATAATAACCCCCAAGCAAGAGTATATTACAAATACTTCAACTTGCTTGCATGGATGGTAACTTGTAACCCAAGCGGATCTCTTCTTGGTTCTCATCTGCCTGGTTCAACGTTAACGTCTGCGTTTTTGCGTCTGCGTCTGCGGTTGATTTTTATGGTTTCATTAGTACTCTACATGCATGGTGGATGTCTGACTGGTTGGTTGGATGATGTTGAATGTTGTTGCCAGTGCCATTCGTTGCTGTTGTTGCTGCTTTTGTTGTTGTTGGCTGCGCATGCGTAGAGCTAAGTTGTTGGCCAAGTTGTCCGTTGGCCGTTGCCGAACCAAGTCTTCGCTGGCCTGAGAAAATTCTACTGACCCACAGAACTTTAACTTTTTGAGTGGCATTGTTCAATTTTACAACAGACAAACAACAACAACAAACAACAGCAACAACAGCAGCTAGAGCCAAGAAATTTCACAAAGGCTGTTGGCCATTTTTCTACAATGCCGCCTTTTTGTTGCTTTTCTTAGCCTGCGGTTTAAGTTTTAGGTTTTAAGGCTTTCGACAGTTATTGATGCCACAACAGCGACTGTTGCTCTTGTGGTATCTTATCAACCCAGATGTTAAAAACACACATCTCACAGAGTTTCCTATAACAGTTTTCACTGTACTCAATATACCAAGTAAGAAGGCTCTAGTCGAGAATTCCCGACTAGGAAATACCCCGAACCCTGTACATAACGCGTGCAGTAATTGTATGTGTGCATATATGACTAACATGTGTATATCGGAAACGGAAAGAATTATCGAAAATCGGAAACAAACTTGTACTGCCTAGGACTTAGATGAGGTTATATTCAAAATCGGAAATCTATAGGTTTTATAGTCTCCGAGATCGACGCGTTCATACAGACGGACAGATAGACAGACAGACTTTATTGGGTCGGAAAAGCTTCCTTTGCACAAAACCAATATACTATTATTTTTACCCATTTCATCGGTTCAGTTTTGCATAACAGTGCAAGAACGAGAGTTGTTAAATAAAGTGCTTATAAACAAGAGATATTTTTAAATTCAAAATAAAAATAATATTTCCACTTGAGTATAACAAAGAAATTGATTGGACTAATATTTATTTGTCATTCACACATAAGAATTTTTGCATTGAGTGATTTTAGTAGACACACAAAAATGTGTGTGTGTGTGCAATATTCAATTAATATTTAATAACAATAACACAAGCTTGCTAAAACATTTACTTATACTTAAGGTGCCGTCAGACGAAGCAATTTTTTCGGGCAAGCAATGATTTTATTGCTTGCACAACTACTTTGCTTCGTCTGACGTGGCTGCAATTCATTGCAGAAATGACTCTCTGCAATGAGCGTTTCTGAAATGAAAAAGTCATTGCTTGCATTAAAATCATTGCGTCGTGTGACTGCTATGTGCAATCGCTTTCTGCAATTGCTTACATGTCAATGCCTGCTAAGTTCATTGCTTGCACGAAACAATTGCTTCGTCTGACGGCACCTTTACACTCATACTTGCACATTATGCTTACTTGAATTTTTAAGAATCGAGGAGGAGAGCAGTGTCTTAATAGCCGTTAAGCGTGCTAATCCTTCAGTTTTAGAGCTATCATGCTGACATTGTTCTTCTTTCGTAAAGACATATATATATATATGTTAGTAGCATATTCGTTCTTCTTTCTTGAAGATATGCCACAAACAGAACAAAATAAGCATTCAAAACAACTTTCAATTACTATTGGACTTTGCTAACAGAGTATCTCCTGCTCTATCACTCTAAGCTTAGCCCCCCTTGTGCTTAATAATAAACTAGGCAAGCGTGCAACATAATGAGTTCAAACACGTGTGGCATATTTAAGCCAAAACGCAGATAACTCTGACGCACTGACCACAGATGAACAACAACAACAACAAATTTGGCCCCAATTTGCTGTTTGTTTACAATTGAGCCGAAGCCACAAATGGAAAATGGTAAGCGCAAAGCTGCAACACAGAAACCGTGCGACACATTTGAGCCGTCGATTTCAATAATTTGTGGCTGGGCTGGTCAACAGCAGCAGCAGTGGCAGCATTGAGACAGCAAGAAATTGCGGAAATTGCCAATTGAAATGGAAAACATTTTCATTATTCGCTGCCGCTTTTGGCCATAAACAAGCTGGCCTAGCTGCCCAGGTGGGTGTGCGTGTGTGTGTGTGCCACAAATTTATAGCCTGCAACATAAATTCGTTTGGGGCACAAAACATATTTTTGCCTGCAACGCAAACAAAAATTGTCAACTCGACCATCTACTAAAAATATCAGACTTTTCCGAGTATTGGACAATTATATTTTGTACTCAATGTTTTTTATTGCCATTGATTTATATCAGTTTGTGGGCCACGCTGCCGCCAAGTGCTATAAACAAGAAATCTGTAATTAATAGAGACTCTGCGCCTGCGCGAAAACCTGGTCTAAACCTGCCTTATGGCTAATAGTTTTGGACGCTTTCAGAGGCTTGTTGCATGTCAGCGCCTAGTTTCTAAGACACCACAAAGATCATGATTTGTTGTTGCTGGCTGCCACAGGACATGTTGTCAGGCATCTCTCGCGCACATGCCACATGTGGTAAGTTTAGCCCACCCGCTGACAATGGCAATTAAAAACCCGCCACACACACACACACAGGACATAAGTCCTTCAAACATAAGTGCTGGCAAACAAAAAACAACGATCAGGTTCCTGACTCAAAAATTCAAATGTGCCAAATAAAAAGGTGTGTCAATTGCTGTTGTTATTGTGGCGCACCCTGTGATTTATTATATCCATGCCAAATCCGACTTTTTTCGGCGGGGAGGGGTGAAGGGGTAGTCAAAACGGCCGCAGCCATAAATATGTCAATATAAATAGCCAGACACAAAAACTGCAGCAGCAACAAACGAAACATTTCAATAAAAATCAAAATCAATAGCAAAAGTTTACAAAACAAAACATGTCAAACAAATTTAGAGCAGCATGACTGAAAGATACCCTAGCTTAAAAGATTTGCAAAAGATAAAAGATATAAGACTCAATTTTCGAAATTTACTTATAAGCTTCTTTTTTTCTCCCATAAAAAAAGTATGTTATTAATCAAGATCTCTGCGAAAAAACAAACAATACGTGAAAATTTTCTCACTGTACCTTGCGACAATAGACAAAGCTAGTACATCCATCAACATAAACATTTAAATCCCCTTTTAAGCTTTAAGCGGACTGTTACATAAACAAACACAAAATCGGAAATACCCTTTCGCATAGATAACAACACAAGCCGGACGCTATCAACTTTAATGCGCCTTTGTTTTGTTGCTTTGTTTCTTTTTGGCAGAGGGTTGAGTGGGGTGAATTGAGTAGTAGCTGCAACAAAGGGGGCCAATCTAGTGTCCAGTAGGGGGGAGAGGTTGTGTGAGAAGAGGGGTTGAATTGTCAATAGCCTACAAATTGGCGCAGCATATGGCAGCAATACATTTTTGAGGACTTGCACTCGTTGTGTTAGCCAGCGGGGGTTGAGTAATCGACATCGGCTTCGGCATCGGCATCGGTCCAGCAACAACAATTCAGCGCCATATCGCCAATGGCTCCATTGCCATCGAGTGTGCCCAGGTGTGCAAAGCTGACGCAGCAGCTACTGCGGCATAAAATGTGTTGCTCATATGCAGAGGAAGGGAGAGAGACCATTCTGTGGCATGACACCGTTGAAGGTGGCCCAGTGCTGGTGGCGCCCCTAACTGGAGCTCACGGCACACAGCGCAGAGCATGACTCAGGTTCAAGTTGGCCGCATGACTTTCAGCGCCAAGCTGACACACAAAAGACCCAAAAAATATACACACATACATATTTGTTCGTATGTATAGTATATATAAAATCAAATGGTTGGCGTTTATTAAAATTCGAGTGGAACGAGTGGAAACCCCGCACTGCGAGCAATTCTGCGGCAGCTTTATTAAAAATGCAGCAGCTATGCTGCAGCAAAGCTTTTGAATGGGGATAAACTGGCACAGGAGAGTTTACCCGAAAATTTTGGAGGCACGACAAAAGAGAAGAGTGCATACAAAAATTTGACTTTAAGGTCGCACACAGAGAGGAGAAGAGAGGAGCGCATAGAAGCGCTGCATGTTAAGCTTAATAATAAATGCCATAAATAAATTTGTTGGCTTGCCAAAGACTTATATTTTCTTGGCTTAGTTCTTAGAAATTTATGTCTAACAAAAAACAAGGCTGAAATGTCAAACTGATGAATGCAAAAACTAAAACTAGAATAGGAATTTAATAATAAAGAGTCTAAAAAAATTGAAAAACGACATTAGAAATTTATGTAGAAGTTTAAAATTGTTTAGAGTCTTAAAACTCGTATGACGTTTAAAATTATTATTTTGCTACAATTCTTAACAACAACTTTTGATAACAAGAAGAAAAAATGGTAAAAATGCAGTTCAGATTAAGAAACATATTTAAATAACTAAACTTATAACAAAAAATATATTAATATATATATTAAGTATTAATTAAATGAGTTGTGGTAACTTTTGAATAATTTGTATACAAGCACTTCTTTTGATGAAGTTTAAAGCATTTTAAACTTTAAAATTTAAAATTAAATTTAACAGATAGTGAAACAAGAAGAAATTTGTATGCATCACGTTACCGGAAAATTGTTTAAAATATGCATTTAAATAGCATTTTCTTCTAATAGCTATAATTTGATATTCAATTATTAAGTTATGCTAGGTTTGTTTTTGGATAAGTTAAAGAAACGTTCCCTTTTCAGCACTATTACAACCATCAGCCAAGCATTCGGGCAATTACATGTTTCCCACTGACCTACATCTGATTAATTTGGCTAATGTAAAGAGTCTCAAAAAACAAACATACACTGAAAGCAAATGTATACGAAAATTGCCTTACCCTCTGTGTGTGTGTGTGTGTGTGTGTGTGGTGTGGCACAATGGGGACGATGGGAGTTGTGGTGGGGGTAGCAGAGCCGACCAACCAAGAGGTAACAACCAGTAACCTACATGGCCAGCTAACTTGAATGAGTGTCAAAGCTATTTTGCGCTAATTGCCTTTTACGATTATTTTCACATTTGGACGAGCGACGCCCGACAACAGTTCAAGCCCCCCTAGAGCACACAGCACACAAAGAGTCTTGGCAACTGGAGTTGTTGCTGTTAGTGTGTTGCTTGCTTCAAGTGCTGCCACACACTTACGCGCACGCATGACTAAACACAGGGAGCACACACAGAGAGGCAGCAACAACGCGTTGTCCTCGTCGTCATCTGAGGCATCTGTGGAGCTTAAGCTCTGGAGCATGCACGAGTGCGCCACATTACACAGCGAACAGCGAGAAGATGAAGATAGACACACACACACACACACACACACCTATAAAGAGAGATAGTATACGTATGTGTGTGTTGCGCCCAACTCTGATCCTAACTGCAGCCGTGGCACGCAACATATTCGCTTATTAAATTGAATTAAATTTTTCGTACGTTTTATTTGCGGCACTTTTCGTGCGAGGTATGCGATGTGAGGCCGCTGTGGGTTAATGTCACACCAACAACAACACTGTGAAGAGTAGATAGTAGGGGGCAAACAACAACAACGAATGCCATTGCGCTTAACTTTTGTGTTATTATGGTCAATTATGGCTAACGGCAACGGCAACGACTCGACTTGGCTCAAACACAAACCGTCGAATTGCCAACTTAACTCTCTTCCACTCTTCACACACACACATGCGACACAATGGCAAATATGAAATTGATGATGCCTCGTAATTGTGGGCGTGTCTCTGCCTCCTCCTCCCCACTAACAACTAACTGACCCAGTTAGCCAATGGGCCCGGCCAAGATCAGATGACATGTGCATTTCATTATAGCCACAATAGTCAAGAGTCAAAGTCGCAGCTAAAATCAATTTTTTATAATTTTCAATAATTGCGCAATGACCTTGCCCGGAGAGCCGGAAAGAAAAGCACATACTTGGGCCATTAATTGACTTTTAAGCAGCCAACAAATCGGTCAAACGCTGAGAACAGAAACATGAAATGAAGAAATAGCTAAAAGTTAAAGATGACGGCGTTTGAGATACTCTAAAATATAAGAAATTTATCAAGTATAACCCCAAAGCTTATCGCATAAATATTGACAGCCGTATCGGCTTAAACAATCAAATGTGTTTAAATCATATATTTAGACAAAGTTAATGATAGAGTTATTATGCCAAGGTTGCAAGGGTATAAATATTATTAAAAAATTATTATATGCTGTTTGCTATTTGTACAACAGTTAATCATGCAGGCAAAAACTTATATGTATATATATGTATTTATATACTTATGACTAGCTCATCGGATGATTGGCGCATGTCTATAAATAAACGAGCTCATTCTAAGCTTAGATTAATGTGTGCGCCTACGAGAGGGAGAAAAACCAAACAAAGCGCAAACAAAACAAGAAACATGTTTAGAAGTACCTTACATACCAGGGTTTTAAATGATAGAAGATAGAATGCGAAGATTGCCAAGATCGCTGTAAGTAAGTAACAAAGTACTTTCAGGCGCAGAAGGCAATCATCTAATCGAGCACTTAACACTTAATTACCCGACACACACCGAAGTTTTTGTTGTAACAATTACAAAACTGGCGCTATATAATTTTCAAATAGCCATTAAAACAAACTCCCAAACAAGTCAGAGTTGTTGTTGTTGTAAGTACTTATATATTTAAAAAGCCAACTGTTGTGAAGATATTTTATTTTTTATTTTCCGACTGGCCAATGCCAAGGTAAAAAGCTTAGACAAGGTCAGTGAGGTCATCATCGGTGCTAAAGACATTATCTAACTACAGAATTCTAGCTAATAATAACTATTCAAATGCTGTGTCTACAGATCGTAATCACAAACACATTCTATGCAGACAGCTGACAGCTAAGAAAAAATAATAATAAAAAAAATATAGAAACTGTGAGGCAATCAGTTAAGAGCATTGTCAATTGCAGTTGGAGTGTTGGGGCGTGGCATTTTGGAATGTGTCTCGAAAGTGGAAGATTGAGTACCCGAAGCAACATAATTGATTATGGCCAAGGTGTCGCAATTAGACCAGGTAGAAAGAAACAAAAGAAAAGCCCATTGGAAAGTTGTTATTGACCAGGCCAGGAAATCAGTTTCACAATGGAAATGACATCAATTGAGCAATTGAGTGTTTTGTGTGTTGTGTGAGCAATGAATGCGTTTATAACTGAAATGCTTACAAAATTACAAATAACAATTACAGCGCTGTTTGCCACACGTGTTTGTGGCCTGCACTTTTGGGCCAACTGCAACATAAATTACAATTTAATTGAATCGTGACTGCAACGTTGTTGTTAACAATTAAAAAACACAAAAACGGTTTTGTTCAAAATGCAATCAACATGCAAATTGGCCAATAAAGCCATTTCAAGTGTCTAACACTCATTAAATACGGCCAGAACCACCTAGCCACAACATCATAATCCCCACTTAGAAGCGCTGATCACATATTTAGTAGTTGCGTCAGTTCAAGGCTGACCAAATTTGTTTAACAACAAAAGCTTTGTAGATTTGTTTACATAAACGTCTTGCTTAATTCACATTTTAATTATCAATCATAAAAATAAAAGCCGCAAACACAAAAGGTGTTAAAAAGTGAAGACGCCGCCAAAAAAGAAACAAACAAAAAACAAGAAAGTTAAGTCAACATAAAGATGAAGCTTAAATACTCTGGCAAATAATAGGACAGAAAGAGAATAAAGGCATATATTTTCAAGTTATTCTTAGTTTCTGTTGATCTACGTATTTATTGATTTGATGTGAACTGGAACTTATTAGCATAAGAATTTAAATTTGGCAAAGCGTCGTATGAGCAATGTGCACAATTTGCAATTATGCCGTTTGACTTTGACAAATTGCAAATGACTTTAAGTTGGAATAGTCACGTGCATGTTAACTGCAATTTGCCAGCACTTAATTAGCCAAAAATGTCACATCAACTGCAAATTGAAATTAAAATTAAATAAAATACAAATCACATAAGACAAACTTGCAACTTAAAGTTGGCTCTGTGTTGTCTGTGTGGCATGTAGTAAACTGCCTCTTGTTATAACATGCAATGCGAGTATGTGTGGTGTGCTCTAGTCCATGTTTGTGCATTTGAAATTAATTTATGCAAACATTCGTACATATGTTTGAATGTATGTATGTACTAGCTGGAAGACAAGTCAGAAGACATGACTGAAGAGACATGAGGAGCTGCTCGAGAGTCTAGAACTCAAAAAGTCAAACTGCGGCGCATACATAAATAAATTAAAATTGCTAATGGCCACGGAGAGTGAGAGGCAGATGAAGAGAGGGCTGGGGACACTGCACGCCCATAATTAAAAGCAGCAACAACTAAAAAAAAAAAAAGAAAAGAAAAGAAAACCATGACCAGCTGAAGATCGCGCTGCTTTGCTGTCTGCAGGGCTCATGGCATAAATCAATCAATTTATTTGCAACGTCTGCTTTGCCACAGAGCAGCAACAACGACGATGACGACTGTTGCTGTTGTTGTTGTTGTGGTGGTTGTAGTGGCAACTGTGGCAAATGGCAGTTGTAATCTTGGCCAGCGGGTGCAATGAACTTCACCTTCGCAATCTGCAGCTAGTTTTAGTTCCTGACTTTGCCACCACAGCACTCCTCCCACAAAAAAAAAAACCGAAAACAAATCTAAAACCTGACTCAGTTCCTACTTCTTCTTCTTCTTGTTATTTTTATTTCATTTTATTTTTTTTTGTGTAGAATTTGCAACCACAGCCTCGCAAATGCAATTTGCTGAAAACTTGCGCCGTAATGCCCCATAACTCATTGACAATAGACAACGGGGCATAGTTTTCTAGTAGTATTAGAAGTAGTTGTTGTAGTTGTTGTTGTAGAGTTTGGCAGCAGCAGCAGCTATAAGTAGAGACAGAAAACATGGCCATAAGTTAGCTGCTGGTCGCTTAAATATGAAAATAATTTCATTTGCAGTTTGCCAAAAATAATTTCACGCCAAGAATTTGTCGTGATTGCGCCAAGCCAACCAATTTCCAAGCAGTAGCCAGGAAGGGGGGATTGGGGGAGTTGAAACATTGAACTCAACATGCAAATAAAGAGCGTTTTTTTTTTTTTTGGGGCGCAGCCACAATTGGACTGCAATTGAAGTGCCGGCTGACCATATAATTAACACTTGGCAGCTGCCAACCAACCAAATAGCCATTAAGCGTTTTAAGCCACGTTGTTTTTCTGTTCTTTCGACTGTTATTTTTTTTTGTTGCTTTTGTTATTGTTGTTGGACCTGTGCAGGTTTCAGTTACTCAAACGTTGCCTCTTCATCATCATTATAATGGTGATCAACATTATTGGTAGCTTCCACACGGCAGCAACACCAATAATTTAAGCTGTCATAATGAAGCCATCAGCTGTAAAAGAATTTTCGAAAGCTTTCTTTAGGGCAGCACAGTGTGGGAATACCCTACGTGTCAAAGTTAAGGGGTTCCTTATAATCAAATAAATAATCAAATACTTTCTACAGCATAAGCTGCAATGGAAAAAAATTGATAAAGTAAAGAAAATAAATTTAATTTTTGTGATTTGTGTCCTTTTCTAACAACACTTTAAATGCTCTGCCATAAATTGTTAGGGTATCTCAACACTTTTATATAGTATATATTTCGCTTGGGTAAAAGATGAAAGGCTTTCATCACAAAACACATTGGCGGCGCCACAGTAGTAGCAACATGGAGCATGAAGAGCTGCAGCTGCCGCTTTCAAGCAGAGCATCATCAAAGTATTTAAGGCTTAATCGATGGCGCTTTATTGCCCAGCCCAGCTCTACCCCTCCACCATTTCCCCTCGCTGCCAAGCTGCCATTGTAGCTGCTTGCCATCGTCTAACCTGCAATGCTCTTTTTTTTACACTTCAGCCACGCTTCGTTTGTGTCGACAGCAGCTTTTCATTAGACAATTTCCCCAGGGGAGTGAGAGAAGGAGGAGGAGGAGGGGAAGAGGGAAATAGCGTGCTGGGCATTTGCACTTTGTTGCAAGCACAGGCGAGGTTTGGGCGTCGGGCAGGGCAATCGAGCAGATTTTCATTATGTCGAGTCGAGTCGGGTTTAAGTCGAGACACAAACAACAACTTTTACTTGTGTGTGGTACATTGTTAGCTTAATTGTTGTTGTTCTTGTTCCAGCTGCTGCTGTTGCTGTTAGAATGTGCGCGTTATTGAGTTACGTGCTTGGGAGCGCAACAATAAGAGCAACAACAAGCAACTGCAACTTGGCACGTTTGCGTTATTTAACTGTCAGCAACATCAACAACAGAAACAGAAACAGAAACAGCAGCAGCAATTTAGACTCAGCCCAGGCGCTAATTGACAGTGAAAATGTCGCGCACTTAACATTTGTCTTCATCATTTTGGCCCAAAAGCTGTTGCTGTTGTTGCTGTTGCAGCTGCCAATCGGCTAAAAGCAAAAGCGGAAATCTGAGCCCAACATTAAAGTCACCAAAACCCACTTGCATATGATAGACGATCTCAGCAAACTATGAAACTGAGCCTGGGCACGGCTCAAAGCTTATCACGCCAGCTAATCACAAATGCAGCTCAGGCTTAACACCTACGCAGGGCTGCAGCAGCAGCAGAAGGGTGCAAGCGCTCTATCTATGCTGTAACAACAAGCGGCAAGCTTCAAAAGTTGCCCACGCTTGAGACGCCATGCCGCAAAATCAAGCGCAACCCATATACATATTAAGCATTTATTATACCCTAACTGGATGAAGTGGTGTGAGCGAGACTAAGGGAGAGGGTACTCCAAATTGCATAACTAAGTTTGGCATCTAAGCATAAAGGATGTGAATTTAAGATTGTGAGAACTTTAGTCAGAAATTTAGCTCTTTGTTTGTATAAAGAAATTCTTAGTTAAAGTAGATATAAAAGATTTGTAAATCTTAACTTATTGTCCTAACTTATACCAGAATTTTATAACTGAAATCCTTTAATTCTTCTTTCTCACCATAAAAATAAGACAGAATCGATAATACATATTAAAAAACATAGAGTATTTTGAAATCTATGGCAATTTGCAGTTGCTGCTGAATTTTTCCTTTATTATTACCTTTTTTTTCTGTTGTTAGCAGATTTTCATTATGTTGAGTGAACGAAAACAAATGAAAGTTCTTCATATCAATGTGTTTGTGTGTGCATTGTGTCTCATTAAGTGGAAGTGCATTCAGTGCTGATGATAATCATGATGTGGATGTGGATGATAACTTGATGGCGATGGCTTTTGACGACATCAATATAATTGTTTCCCGGTTCACAACAAGGCATTCAACGATTTTTGAGCACGTGGGCTGCCTTTAAAAGCTCTACACACTTGAAGAGAAATTATTAATTATAAAGCTGCAATTTTGGTTGAATCAATTGTTAAGAGCGTGTGTGTGTGTGTGTGAGTATTGTAATCAAAATTGCGACTTTTCTATGGCTTGTTTTTGGGCAAGGTCGTTGCCGTTTCAGCTGCCGTTGCTGTCGTTGCCGCTTTGTTATGGCTTTAATAAGAGACTTTAAAGAGTTTACAATAATAATACACACAACTCTGAAGCACTCAAGGCTGCCAGCTCTGTGCTTTGTGCTTTGTGCTCTATGCAAATTGCTTAAGCATAGCCAAGCAATAAATGCGATCGAGATGTAGCTGAATTTAATAACAATACTCTGAATATATATAGTATAGAAAACGGAGTCGGGTCGGTTTGGTTCGCCCACGCGCAATTATCAAGCCAAGCCAAGACAAGCAAAAGCGGCTTTTGTTTGCCGGGTTGACAACTTCTTTAATCAAAAGCGATTTCAAAGCGTTTCAATTGGGGCGTGGCGGCAACAACATTCGAGCCTCGCTGTTTCATGTGCCACGTTTAAGCTGTGTGTTGCCTCATTACAAATTTGACACTTTGGCTGACAGACGTTTGATTTCTGGCCGTTTCGGCGGCGTAAATCTTTATGCTTATGTCATTTAACTTAATGGCAACAAGTCAACAAACAAACACCAAACACTTGAGGCCAACCAGCAAACTAAGCCCAAACAACAACAACAACAACTACTACTGACAGCTGTTGATAGTTTATTGAGCATTTTTGTTAATGGACTGCAAAAGAGTTAACAGTTGCGTTTTTTTTTTTTTGTAAGCCTTAACTATGACTATTTTTTAGAACCATGCACTTCGTTTTTTTTCTTGTAGTCCTTGATTGGGTTGCCACACCCTAGAGGGCCAAGTCTTTAAGCTTCATTACCAAGTTAGTGGCATTATTAGCCAAATCTAACAACAGCCTTGTGCAAGTGTTGGTTGTTTTCTTGCCCGCTTTTGGCCATTTTTGGGGGTCTGTCGTCCATAAGCGTGACTTAGCCAACTTCACCAAGCAGACGTGTTGACGTAGGGCAATTGTGTTTTTTTCGGAATTGGTAACAAAAATAATAGCGTGTGAATATAAACTTAAGGTGGCAACAAATTAAGCCTTTTGCCTTTTAGCTGTGGTCCAGTCCGGCATTTATTTTCATTTTTTTTTTTTTACTATTATTGACACCGATTTGCGGTGATTTTGACCATGAAGTTTAGGCAGGAGGAGGGAGGGGTGCTCTGCGGCGCCTTGAGTTCAATAAGCTTTTGTTTGGCTAATTTATGCCAGCTGAAACAGCTCGCAGCTTCAGAGCAAGTTCTTTTTAATTAAATTTTCAATTTAAAAACACTTGACGCTCTCTCGCTCTTGGCCCCAAACAGTTGATGACAACATTGCTTAGCGGTGGGTAGGTAAGGGGGTGGGAGGGAAGTGTTGCTGCTGCAGCAGGCGCCACATTTTCATTAAGCTACCGCCGGCAACATGGCCAACGTCTAGGCCTGAAAGATGCCCGAACAGGAAAGCTGGCCAAGTCTATTTTCATACAAATTAAATGGCTCTAGAAACTTGTTTCACTCACTTTATTATTAATATTCTTATTTTTTGTGTGTGTGTTGTGTTGTGTATCGTTTGTTGCGACTGCTGCTTGAATGGAAAATTGCAAATTGATAATTGCTATGCGCCACCTGTGGGTCGTTGTTGACATTAACAAGCATAGGCACTGTTTTGATTAACTCTTCAAAAAATCCATTAAATTTGCTTTCTAAAGAACTTTTATGAATGTGTTAAATTACTTTTGAAGTTGGAAAACTAGTCATAACTTTTATTATTAATAAAGAGAATGTTAATATTTAAAAACTGATACTTTAATAAATTTGATTAAACTCGTGTGAAAGTATTAAGTAAAAATAGCTCACAAATAAAAACATTTATCTCTTAAGGTCTTTTTACATCTTTTCAGTAATTTTGTTAAGCAATTAAATTTTTTTGTTAAACTAAAAACCTAATTATTGTCTGCACAGTGTAACACTTACGTACAAAAACTAGTATCGCACACGCCATGGACCAGTTTAAAGTAAAAATGGCTAACAGCAGAGATCTCTAGCCAAAAACCTGTTGCCCAATTGTCACTTGATAAAAACATAAAACTTTAAGCATTAAAATTATGATAATTATTAATTTAATAGTAAGGTTTTTTAAAACTTAAATGTTGCCGAAGCTAATCTTAAGTTTTCTATCTTTTCAACTCTTTTTGCAGGTAAGAGCCGACCTCATAAACCCCAAAAAATATAAGTAAATAGAATGCGGCACGTGAGTAAAAACTTCAAATTGCCATCACTTATAAGACACTAACTGTAATAGTTAAATATAAAGTTGTCGCGTATGCTTAGATATATATCTTTTTATGTTTTTTGGGAAGAAAGAGTATTCACTTTCTCCTGTTTTAATTGCGGGCAGCTTTATTTTAATGCGTGCGCATTTTAATGCACTTCAAAAAACAACAACTTGGCAAAAAACTTCCGACCAACTCACGTACAAAAATGATTTTGTAAAGAGCCGACTTAAAATGAGGGAAGGGAGGAAAGCAGAACATTTAAGCAGCTTAACCCATTTCCGTGGCACATTATCATTATCATTTTATGTGTATGTGTAGATGTTGTCGTTGTTGTTGCTGGTGTCTTTCAACTGTTGCAGCTTTGTGTTCTTCCTTTTTAATTTCTTTCAATTACGCCGCACTTGTCACAGGGCATAAAATGGCAATGAACGGGGCGAGAGAGAGGTATGTTTGTCACCATCCATGGCCAGCCTGTGAAATTCCCTCATTAATATTGCATGCATAAATACCCAGACAGTCGCTCAACTTTAATGAGCATTAAGGCTACTTTTCTTTGTGTGTGCGAATCTGTGTGTGGGAAGCTCACCTGAACAATTTAAAAGCCACTTATTTAACGCTTTTGGGGGTAGAATAAGGTAATTTCAACTTAATGTTCTCGCACTCTCTTAATTAAAATCCATATTCGCAAGCTGTTCTCTAATTACATAACAAACACACACAAGTAGCAATTGAGTGCAACATCATTATTATCAACTTTGGCTAGGCGAAAGTTTTAGCCAAGCATTCGGTCTATGACCGCATCAAGGAACAAGCAAGGAAAGTTGTTGTGTGCCTTTCTAAAACTTGGTTATGTAGAATACACAGAGACAATGGCCAAGTTACAGCATGCCACAACGGTGTGCATGTTGCAAGTTGCAGCTTGCCGTTCAATTGATGCGCCACTAACATGGCAGCCAACAACAACAACAACAACAACACAAAACCAATTTAACCCAAAACTGCAGTCGGCATTGGCCAGATTAAACAACAACAGCAAAAGCCAGATGGATAAAGATGCAGTGCAGCAGAAGTCTTTGGTAATGGCAAACGCCGTCTACAAAATGCACTGGCCGTAAAAACAAATGAAGCCAAAATGCAAGCATTGCCTAATGCCATTGACTAAGCCAAAAGGCTGACCAAGGCGCACTTTCAGTTTTCAAATAGCCAATATTCACTAACAACAACAACAACAACAACTGTAACAGCAGAAGCGGCAGCAACAGATAACAAGAAAATTGGCATGACTTTAAGCAGGCCGACAACTGAATGCCCTTTCCCTTCCACTAACATATGTTATTGTGGGCTTTAGAGTGCCCTATTGTGCATTCAATTCGATCTGCCCGGATTGAAGAAAGTGTATTAAATGCTCAACGCGATTCGTTTTTATGGCAAAGTCAAATAGGAAAACAAAATAGAAGTTAATCTAATAACAAAGATTGAGCGCAATAATTTTAGCGATTGGCAGCGCAGATTTACCATGCCAAAGGAGGAGAAACCAATGGACCTGCAACTGCAACAGCAACAGCAACAAAAGT
Source organism: Scaptomyza hsui (assembly GCA_018152825.1). Taxonomy (NCBI): domain Eukaryota; kingdom Metazoa; phylum Arthropoda; class Insecta; order Diptera; family Drosophilidae; genus Scaptomyza; species Scaptomyza hsui. The sequence goes on from JAECXO010000002.1 coordinate 6,734,932, forward strand.
AAAACCAGCATCAAGTAAAAGGGAGCGTCGTCGTCGTCGTCGTCTCGACGCGATCCAAAGGCCATGACTGCCACATAGAGGTGGAGTAAAGAGGGGGAGAGAGGGGGTAGCATAGAGCGTGGCCAAAGGCTCGTTAGCGTTTTGGCCCAGCAAGTGCAACAGCAACAGTTGCAGCAACAGCAGCAGCTGCTGCTTGACTCCAAATGGGAGCTGCAGTCGCTTTGGCTGCACTTGTTTTGTTGTGTGTCTATGTGTGTGTGTGTGTGTGTGTGTGTGTAGATAGCGTATCTAATGGTTACATTTTAGTGCATACAAACGTATCTAATCGTTTAAACGTTTTATTAAATTACGTTAGTGCTTGCTTGAGTAGAGTTGAGTTGAGTTGAGGCAAAAGCCAATCGAATTTCTTGCATCATTGTTGGCCCAAATGGCCGTTGCTTTATTTGGTTTGGCTATAAGCCATGACCTTGCCGCAGCAGGTTCAAGGTGAATTTATGTGCTCGAAATTTGTTGTTGCAATTGTTGTTCTCGCTATCGGCAAGCATTTAAGTTTGGTACTACTACAAGGAAAGATTGTGGCAGAGATGTAATTGCCGTCAGCAACAGCTGTTAAAAAAGAAAAAGAACAAGAGCCTGCAAGTTAAACAAGTTGACAGCCAGACAAACAAACAAACAAACAATTGTAAAACTTATGTGAGCAACGAAAGTTTTCTGCACACAAGAGATAAACAAAGCAGGTAAAGCTGCAAGCCTGAAATGTGGGCATGGCCCATAGAACAGCATAGAACATAGAAAATGTTGACAATGCCACTGCACAGAACAAAAGACACTCAACTGCAACAAAAAGCAGTAGCTTCGGGGCAACATGCAAAGCAGCAGCATCAGCAGCAACATGGACAACAACAACAACAATGCACACAATCCTAGAAATGAAATTGAAATCGAAATCGAAATCAAGGCGCATGCATATGGATATGCTTTTCTACCATACAACAACTTCGAACACACAACTGAAATCAAGAGCTGAAGTGAAGCTGTTGTTGCAAGAGTAGCAGCTGCTGTTGCTGCTGTTGCACTTTGGACACGACATTGCCACGGTCAGAGCTAAAGCCAAAGCCACGGCTGCATGCAAATGAGGTCCAGCCCCTTTTATTGCTGGGACATTGGCTGCAACATAAAAAAAAAAACGGTGGGCGTTGTGAGGATTATTATTGTAGCCGCCGTTGCTGAAATGAGCACAACTCCAACTGCAACAGCAACAAAAACTAGCACCGCCGGCAAAGTTGAGTATGTGTATAGCTAGCAATAATTGCTGCTGTTTTTTCCTTAGTTTTTTTTTTTTTTGTCTTTCTGTTGTTTGTTAAATGGCAACAGGAGCAGCAACTGCAACAGAACAATTGAAGTCAAGCCTCATTGCAGAGTTTTTTTTTTGCTCATCGCGTCGTTGTTGGGCTGCTCCTTGATTTGTTTGCTTTGGGCTCAGTCAGCTTAGCCTCGGCTCAGTTGCAGTTCTCAGACCATTGGGCTGCCCTTTTTAGCCTGCAGCATGAATTTATTTGTTTTGAAATTGTAACTCTCTGCCAGAGTCATCCGCATCCGCAGCAGCAACCTGAGAATCATCATCATCATCATTGCCTTTCAGTCGCTTTTCGTTGATTGTGCCCCTTTTTTATGCCTCTTGCGCTGATTGTGCGGTTTCGATAAGTTCAATGCAACTGCAACGGTAGCAACAATAAACCCAAATGCAACGCGCAACCCACATGCATCACGTGGCAAGCAACATGGCACAGGCACAAGTGATAAATTAGCCCAGGCCAAAAGGAAGTGAATGACGCAGAGAATACCAAAATGTCAGCCAAAAAAAAAAAGGAATAAAAGAAAAGAAAGATCCCCATACAAATAACCAAAAAAAAAACAAAAAGAAGGAGGAAGACAACCAAAAACCAAAAGTAAATTGCAGAATAAGGAAAGCAGCGCACATTTTCACTTTATGTGGCAGTCAACACAAGGAACAAGATTAAAAAAATTGCCAGCTGAAAGGATGTATCAGCGCCAATGGCATACCCTAATAAAGTAGTATTTTTTGGAGGTTTATTTAAGATTTAAATGATGTTTAAAATGTATGTTCATTAGAAAATAAAGCTTTAAGTTAGAGTTATTTGGGTTGCAAAATACTTGAATTGAGAATATTTATAATTGTCAAAGCATTTCTGGTAAAAGATAAAGTTCCTTATCCTTTTTTTGACTTAGACTCAGACTTCGTTAGCAATATTTATATGCCGAGAACAATTTCAGGCCAAATCGTCCAAAAATATTTATTGATTTTAAAACATCCTTTAAGAGTTTCTATAAACTCTGCAAAATCCTTTTATTGTTTTAGATAACATGAATCGATGATTCTCGCAGTGTGTGCTTTGCCTTAGCAAACAGATAACTAAACTGCAGATACCCTTCATTTCGTGTTTAGAAATCAATGTGCGATGCGGGAACAGAGTCCATGGCAATTTTCTCTCCATATTTCTGTAGTTGCTGCTGCTGCTGCGAGGAACGTGCGCACCAAAGCGTCACAGCTTGCAACGGGTGGTGGCAACAATTGGTGAAGTGGGTTGGTGTTGATGTTGTTACAGCAACAGCAGTAACAGTGATAGGGGTGGGTGGAGGGGGCAGCAACAACAATGAGAATGATGCCGCATCTTTCTGCGCATATAAGCTAAGACTAAGATTAGTGCGGAGTCGCCGTGCTTGCAACTGTGCAGCGTTGTTGCAACTGTAGCAAACTTTTACTTATTGTCCGCGCCGTTGTTTATTTCAATTTTTGGTTTGCAATGCTTTTGCTTTTGGGTTGCTGTTGTCGGTGGTTTTGGCTCTGTTTGCATTTAATGCGACCAGGAACAGGGACGTGTTCTGCCGCGAATTCGTGAAACGTGATGCTGCAAGTCGTTCAGTTTTCCCCTCTGTGTGTTTGTGTGTGTGTTAGTAATGTTTTTTTTTTGCTGGATGTTTGTTTATTTGCTTGGATTCTCTCGATTTCGCCTGCCCTTGCTATTATTGTTTTGGTGCTGTTGTTGTTGTTTTTTTTTCGGGATGCGGATGCTGCCAGTGCCATTGCCATTGCCCCTAGCTGTGGCAGTGGCAGTGACTTTGCTCGCATTTGAATGCTTTTTGGTGTAGCATGAAGCTGTCCTTGTTATGGTGGCTGGCATTGTTAGCTAGACGACGACGACAAGAGTCAGGCCCTGGTTCGGGGCACCTATTAAGGGTATCTCTAACATGAGAACTTTCCTAAGCAAAGGGCCACAAACTATGGAAAATGAAAGCCAAATTGGCAACTTTCCGCTTTGTTTGTTCTTGCTGCTGTTCGATGAGAGCGAATCGAATGAAAAATGTTTGCGTTTCGTGTCCTAATTGGTGGGCCAAAGGTTTTTTTTTCTTCTTTCTTCAGTTTGTCGCGCCACAAGAAAATAATAAATAATGGCACCTGGAGCGCCAACATGACAGATAGAAATCGACTTGAGAATTTGGAGAGAACTATTGAGAACTTGGAACTGGGTACTGGGAACTACCCAACGAGCCAACTGAAGAAAGGCCATTGACTGAGTGAGTGACTGATTGATTGACGCGCGCTTTGAGCTGTTAACAATCTTATTGTGGCCAAAACCACCACGTACACAGGTTGGCAATGTTATTAATTGCTTTTGCCGGCGGTCAACCTGTGTCCAAAGAACCCGCACTGCTAAGTGGGTCAAACCATCATCAGAATCGGCCAGATTGCAACAAAAGTTGTGTCAGGCCCAAAAAAAAGTGAGTAAGTGATATGAAAATTATAAGTTGAGCAATTTTCATTTCTCTTCACTGTTGTTGTGGCAGCTGCTTGCAGTTGCTTTGTGTGAAGTTCAATGAACCTCAACCGGCTGTAAAATAAACTAATTTTCGTCAGAGTATGAGTCAAGCATCGCGTCAAGCCCCGCGCACCAGCCTAAAACATCAATCAAAGCCAAATTAAGCGTAAAATGCTGTGCAGGAAACGAAGCGTCAAAGTCAAGACACAGCACAAAGCAACTTGGACAAGATGCAGTGCAAAAGGTTAGGCCCGCACCAGGGAAGCACAGCCCGCATATAGTCAACCAGTACTTCTTGCCCAAGACAATCAATCAACGCAACTCTTCGCGCGCGCTTTCTTTCCAAAGAAAGGCAACCAGAAACACGCAACATCAAAAAAAAGTAAGACCAAAAAAAAAGTGCAAGCCTAACGAAAGAGTTGCAGCTAATTTTGGGCCGCTCAGCGTCTCTCTGCAGCCCAGCTCCAATTGCAGCTCATTTGCATATACACCGTTGAGTTATGGATGAGCTGAGCTGAGCTGTTTTTGGCGTGGGCTGCTGCAAGCCAAGAATTGGCACACGCACAAAAGACTGCGATTTATTTTGATGTTTTTCAGAGATTTTTTTGTCGCTGTGTTATGCAAATCTTTAAGCCGACAAACAATTTCCTGATAAATGCACATGCACACAAACGCTCACGCTCACGCACACACTAACAGTTGACACACCGTTATATGAGCGATTTCCACAAAATTGATAAAGCCAACGCCGACAAAACAAAAGACTTAGGCAACAAACTTGCGTGTGATAAGACAAGATCATCTACGAAAAGTGCAGTGTTAAGCGAAAACCATTAAAAATTAACCTGAAAAGCGTTAAATAAATAGGAAGACAGCAGAAAATAATCAATATAAAAATCTTAAGCTATAAAGAACAAAAAAAATTTATAATTAAACCTTACAGGAAAATATTGTAGTAGTAAAATAAATTAAGCAATCTAAGGTTCTTTTACTAAAGAATATTGTTAAAACAATAATTGTGCTGTTAAGCTGTAGCAGTTTTTAATCATCCGCTTTCTTAAACTAATTTACCCCTTTAAGAACTTTTCAAGTATAACTTTTGACGTTTGCTTGATGTGTTCTTGTCTTGTTGTATTATTGCCTGGCGGTCAAAGCCAAAGTCAAAAGCCGAACGTCGGCGTCATAAACCTTTCGATAGGCGGCGCTGCTTTGGCTACGCCTTGACCGCTCCGACACCACTGACTGTTGTTCTTTTTCAATTTTGTATATGTTGTTGTTTTATTATTAAGCGAGACGTGCGTGGCATGCACAAAAACAAAACAACGGCAACAACAACTGGTTGCATTTCCCTTTGGCTGCATTTGGTTGTGCATTTTTAATTTCCAACTGTGCGACGCTGATAGAAATTAAAAAACAATATTTAATCAACGCACATAATCTGCATTTTAAAATTGAGTTGAAGCCGCAGGCAGCATTTGGGTGTTGACCATTTAACGCGCCGATTCGCTTACGCTTTAACCCGCTCCCCTTGCCGCCAACAAACCCTTGAGCCGAGCAAAAAAAAAAAACAAAAAAAAATTTGTTAGATTTTAATCGCTTTTGCTGCGTTTTCGCTCGAATAAAAAGTTAAGAATGTAAAGGTTCAGGTTAGCCGGTTGGTTGGCGCAAAGCCATAAAAATGAAATCAGCGGATCGGACAACGCTGACGACGACGCTGACGAAGAGACGATGACTTCCTTGAAATCAAAGTCGACGCGACTCGACGTTTGATTCATTTGATTCTTTTTTTTTTGGTCTGAGGCTTGAGGCTGGGACTTGAGCTGTGGTGGGGAGTGGTGGGGCGAGTGCTTGTTAATCCTTTGACGTGACGTCTGTTCATAATTTGCGCTCATATTTCATGTGCTATGCATGCTGCTATGTTTTTGTGGTCCAGCTTTTGCGAGTAGAACTTTGGCCTTGCGGCAATTTTGAAAGGTTTTCTGATTGAATATTCTAAAGTAACTTGTCGTAAATCATTGGCCCAGACAGCGTTGGCCAGGTTCGTTCTTGAATCTTTTTTTTTTTTTTTTTGGCTAGGCTGCATGATGATGATATGCATATGTTGGCGAATTATTACATCAGTATACTTTGTCATCCCAAAAAGAGTCCCACAGTTTAGTTCAGTCAACCCAACAACAACAACAAGAACAAACACATTCTAAATGCCAATCGTTCGCTATAAATAAAAGACTCAAGAGAAAAAAAGTCAGAGCTTGCTTTTAATTTTAATGAACCATAAAAATTCACACGCACAATGATGATGATGATGATGATGATGATGGGGGCCCATATAACGATTCCAGAATGTTGACAAACACACACTCAGAGGGTCTTGGTTCAAATGGAAATGTTAATGAAATTTAAAGAGACGCTAACAAAACAAATCAACAGCTGGAATAGCTTAGGTAACTGGGAGTCGCGTTTTTCTCAGCAAACAAATCTGACAAAAAAAGACATAAAATTACAAGAACACAATTCGAAAGAAAACTATTAAACAACTGTCTGACCAAGGCTTATCTCCAGAGAATCTCTCGCACAACGTTTGCTTAGAAATTAGAGCCCAAAACAAATGCCCGAAAAGTATTTCGGTTTCAAGCAGAAGAAAGGCCGAACACACAGCCGAAGTGAAGACCGGTTTAACAGCGCACTGTTAACACTTAACAGAGCTAACGCTGCGACAGCGACGCTGACTGCAACGGCAACGCTGACTGCGTTGTTCTGGGCACTCAACTCGACAGCACTCAGAACCGTAGCTCGCATTTCATTAGCTTCGCATCCAGCGACCGGTTCATTCCACTATCGACGTCGCTCCCAGCGAGATCTGTGCGCGTGCGCGTCTGCAACCCACGCGAGACACACACTCAAACACTCAAAAGTCGAGATACGAGATACACGAGAATACATAATAAGTATTCAGATTGAGATTTCGCATATTCCGGCAGTTCTGCGCGTTTCGTTTTTTATGCAAATCTAAGCGAGCGAACAGAAACAGATCTTAAGTCACATTTCGTCATTTACGGCGTGAAAGTAAAAATTCTTTGTGCCTCATTTGGTATTGTGAAATTCACAGTTAGTCTCGTCGCAACCGTTAAACAAAAGGAAATTTCTTTCGCTGTATTACGAAATGATCGTAAAAAATCTCGCGTAACCAACAATCAACAACTTAAACAAATAACCAAACCAACAACAACAACGTGCAAGAAAGTAAAGTGAAATAAAAACAAGGCAAATAGAAAACATAAATATCAAGTCAAGGAATAGCCGCCAATGAGTAATGAGAGTTTTTTTTATGCTAGTATACAAATCAACAAATACAAAAGTGTCTGTCTAAGTGTGTGTGTAAGTGTTGTGTTGTTAATTGATTGCCAAAAGGTGTAAATCGTTATTGTACATATTTAACGGCATTTTTTGGAGCAGCCACCACCAACAGTGATTGTTGTATGCATTAGGTGAGCAACTCATAAATAAATAAGTAAATATACCAAAAATACAATAAAAACACAAAAATACATATGTATCATTTAAAAGTAATTAGCGTCATGCTCTAGAAATTGGGTTAAATGTGAAAATTATTATTATTATGTGAAATTTTCGACAGCTAATAGCTGGTCTAATAAAGAGTAAAGAATAAAATAAGAATATGTTACACACAATCGAAAAATTAGGAAAAATAAATTTACTCAAAACACAAATTTGTAACAAATAACAAATATAATCAAACACAAGAAAACAATTTTTAAAGCTTTAAAAAAAATGCTTACTATTTAAATCTATACAAATATAATTAAAACAAACACACTTGAGAAGAAAACACGAAAACAAACTAATTTTGAAACATTTTAAATTTTTCATACATACATAAACAAGCAGCTAGAAGATTCCTCAGCTAATTTATTCAAAATAATACAAAATTAAGCTGCTAATTTGATTTAATTGTTTGGTTACTAAAAAACTACAGCTGCTTAAACAAATAAGAATCGATACGTTATGTTTTAATGATTATGATTTGACAACTAATTACATATATTTAAGCCTTAAAACTATTCAAAGAAAACGATTAAGATCAGATAGTAAAATGCTAAGCTTTTGTTTTCAAGTTAAATCTATAAAAAAGTATATTTAAATCAGAATGTAAAATGGAATTGGTAAAAGCATTTAAAACTTAGGCTAATTTCTGGCCTAAATTCTCCCAAATATCTTTTAAGGTCATTTGAGTTTTGAAAGCTGCTTTTCCTAATAAAATAAAAAGTTCTAAGCCTTTCACTGCTCACAATCAAAGTATAGAAAATCAACAACAAAATTTGTTTACCTGTTTGATTATCAGCTCGATTATATGCCTATTGCTGCCCACACTCCACTAAGTTGATGTCTCTCAGCTGACATTTTAATGGTCTGTCGCAGAGTTTGACACCAACGCACATTTCTCTCTTCAGCAGCATCTTCGATTTGCAGCCAACACTCTCCATTCTCAAACTCGAATATTGTATTGGGGATATTTTTTATTTTTTTTGTTAGTTTTTTTTGACAACAAAGGCTGGAAAAATTTCACTTACAAAAGGCGGCGACGGCGGGCGGGTAACATTTTCTTATTGTATTTCTTATTTTCTGGGTCAAAAGCAAAGCAGCAGCAGCAACAAAAGCCCATCCTCGGCATTGCCAAGCCCAGGGCCAAAAAGACCCAGCCCCAGACCCAATCTCAGCTGCAGTGCCAGGGCCCAGCCCCTTGTCTATTTGTCTCTAAGCTGCTTGCATTTGTTAATATAAATGGAAACGACGTAGTTGCTGTTGTTGTTGTTGCCCAAAAAGGGTTTTCCCTTTTACACTGAGTTCAATCACAAAAAAAAAAGAAGAAAACTTTCGTTTCGTCTGCTAAGGTAAACGGAGAACTTACGGTTACAAAGTGTCAGCCCAGAACTCGACAACAATCGTCAGGCATATATAAATTATAGTTGCTCCCCTCCCCCTCCCCTTGCCCCCTGCTCTGTTGCTCAATGAACTCCACACACATCAACGCTTCACTGCCTCACTTCAAAAGGCAGTCAGCAAACGGTTCTTTTACTGATTCTTTCTTTCTTTCTACACGTATATGTGTGTGTTGCTTCTAAAGAAGTACAAAAAAAACCTTCTTTAAATGTCGCTGGCTGCAGTTTGGTTTCGATTTCCTGTGACTGTTCTATTCCCCACTTTGCATGCAAGCTCATGATTAATAAAAAAGAGCCAGAAATCTGTTTGTGTGTGTTTTCCACTCTGACCGCTTCGTTGATTAGTAAGCACGTCAACATTTCAATAAAAAACGACTATTCATTGGCTCTCGGCTAACCTCATCAACGTCACAATAACAACAATAATAATATTACCCCTTTTTTTTGTGCCGTTCTGTTGTTGCTTTGCATTTTAATTGGTTTTGATTTGCTGCCCCCGCCATTTATGAATCGGAATTGGAATTGGAATTGGGCGCGTTCCGAATGTTAAATTTAGCATATGAATACAAGACTGAAATACTACGTTACATTCTGTCTGACTGTACGTACATATAGAGCATGGCTCATCGTCACATCTATTTACATACAACAGATGGATGGGTAAACCAGCAAAAACACACACGCGGCTTTATATATTTATGACATAGCTAGAGCGAAGGCCCAAGGCCCTATTTAATGTCACATCGAACAGCTTTTGACAGCTGGGATTATAATAAACTTACCGTATGTTGATATATTTATAGGTTCAGCCTAGGCTTATAATCAGGAAACAGTTAAAGATCTTAGCAGAAGAGCTATAAATATTTAAAAAGCACATAAAATTTAATTGTGTTATTTCTTAGGAACTATGGCACTCTTCAATACTTTTTTCTCAGCTTCATAAAAGTTGAAAATAGCTAGAAAATAGCCTTTTTTAACGATGAGGTAAGTGACTTTCAAACTGTGACTGTGAGGCCATAACTTTAATACAGTTGTAGATAGATTTGTGGTATAATTTTGACATCGAAATAAATAATCAGATTACAAAACCCCTAACATAACTGACAGTTTTGGTTTCAGTGCAATAACCTCATGTACACAATGAGCCCATAGACGAGACAACCTTGCGGTTGCACCCCAAAGACCAAAAGTGGAACCCCAAACAATCTCAACGCCTTTTCTCACACCCAGAGTCAACTTGACAAATGAAAGCAAAATAAAAAAAGCCCCAACTGTCCAGCGATGTAAAAACCAAGAGTGTGCAAAAAAAAAAGAGAAAAGGAAACCAGGCGAGAAAAAAATATTCTAGCATGGGCAGCGTGTTAATTTTTCATGGTGGACAATAGAGAAAAACCATATTATTTCATTATTTACATCATGGCGACTAAACAAACGAGCGGCGAGCGGCATGAGGCAAGTGGCATGAGGCAAGTGGCAAGTGGCGAGCTGCGTTGTCCGTTTGGCCGGCACGTCATTAGTCACACCAAGGGGTAGATATGAAAGAACAGAACAGCAACTACAGATCCGCGTGCAAAAGCGGATAAAAAGTAATCAAAAGCGGTAAGAACGACATAATAAGGCAACTGAGCGCAGGACTAGAGCCAAAGCTGCAAAAAGATGAAGCTGAATCAGATGCTAAACCAAAGCTAAAGCCCAAAGCTAAAGCTAAAGCTGATGCTGTGTAGTTGTTGCTGTAGTTGAAGGTGTTCGTCGCCAGTTGTTGCTTGACAAAACGGAAATGAAATTAAAATAAAAAAGGGAACGAAGAGCGCAAAGGAGTTTTTTTTTCTCAGTTCCAAGAGCTGGCATTATATTGCATTACATATAAATGCTGTAGCCGTCAAGTGTGCTGTGCGTTGGCGTTGAAGCGCGGCAACACGGCGCGAATTCTTAGTACTCGGTACTGTATACCTATAAGCAGCTTGCACCGCAAAGACTCTGCAATTTTTTAAGCTGCAGCTTAAAGTGGTGACAACAGCAACAGCAACAACAACTGCGAGTTGAGTTGAGTTGCATTTTGTAAAACTCTTTAGTGTGATTAATGTGCTCAGACACACACACACTTTCACACACATGAAACACTAACTATGCAAACACATATGTGTGTGCGTGTGTGTGTGTTTGCTTCCTTTTATGAGCTGCGGCTCCGGCTCTGACCTGCGACCGGGACGTGCTCCTTACACTTTTCCTTTTTTTTTCTTTCTTCCTTTTTTTTACACTTTTTGGGAACTGGCTTTGCGCGTCTCTCTGTTGCTTTTGTTAGCAAAACAAAAGCCACCCACATACTATGCACACACACACACACTATCCACACACACCTATGCTCAGATTCTGTTTGCTGTTCACACACACCCATATGTATATACAGTGTGTGGCACGTACATGTTGAACGTAATCCTTTTGAACGCTGCTTTTATCGCGCTTACTTCTACTTATACTTATATGTATGTGCAAACATATATACACTTTCCGAGGTTGTAATACTTGTTCATTAAGCACAAACCCTTCACATGCTGAGAAACTGAGTTAATGTTGTCTTTTATGCAGATAGATATAAGGGGCTAAGGTGACGCATCTATGTATGTAGGTGTGTTATATGTGTATGTTTGTAGTTTCATTTATATGCAGATGATTTAGATAGTGAAATATTTAAGGGAAGTTTTGGATGTTGCTTACTTCTAAGTAGCTGTGAAATTATATTCTGTTCCTTACCTAATATTGTTCTAAAATAACATTTAAGAATGCACTAGAGAAATGTCGCATTAACTATTGCAAAAATATTTTAACAAGGTTCACTTAATTGTTCTTTATAGAGTTATTAAAATCACCTTTCTTCTTGACTTTTAGTTAACTAATAAGACATCTTATACTTTGAAAATTCTTTACACAGCAAGAGTATTTAGATGGCGTTACATCATTTAGAAAATTTTCACTTTTCGGCTTGTTGTTGCTTTCTGTTTCGTTTCTTTTTGCTGTGTTACTTGTTGTTGTTGTTGCTGTGTATCTCATTATGCGTCAGGCTTCTTCTTCTTTTGCTTCTACTTTATCCACTGCCAGTTGTTGCTGTCTGCGTCTTGGGTTACATATTTCATATTTCATAGTCACAACCGCATTCAGAAAAGGGGCGACGTTGTCACTTTTTCCTGTAGCTCGTATTGGAACTTGGCTGCTTCGTTTGTTCAAGTGCTATGCCTGCGGCTTTTGTTTTGCCCCTCCGGGCAGGAAACTGCAACAGCAATAGCAACAGGCTCAAGTGGCAAGTAGGATTCAGACATTGCCCAACGTCATCGTCGTGGGCCAGAGAGAAAAAAAAACTGACGGCAGTAGCTTGAAAAGGATTTCATGATTATCGCAAGTTGTGTTTTCTGCTTATTAAAAACAACAAAAATAAGTTTTTAAAAAAAGTTTTTGTGTGTGTGGGGCTTCTTTTGAGGCTGCAACGTGTCAGCCGCAAGTTAAATGAGTTTCTCCTTTTTTTTCTCCTTATTTTTTTGTTGAACTGATGCACAGGAAGTTGTTAAGTGTTGCCCTGGCAACAGCAAAAGCGGCCAGAGCAGCAGCAGCAGCAGCTGTCTGAGTGCCTTTTGCCTAAGCCTGTGTGCCACTTAGTTACTTACTACTTGCCACAGCCTGTTCGCTTCGGTTCAGTTTGGCTCAGGGGCGCCACTAAATTAATTAAGCCATTCTCAATGAAATCAAGTTAAATGCGAGGCGCAACTGAAACTGTGTCATGCGCTATAAAAAAAAAAAATATATATAAAAAAACTGAAAAGAAAAAAAGGCTAACTAAACAAAACAAAACAGGCGACTTAAACTCCAGACACGTACGCGCCAGGAAGCCGCATCCCAGTGCCACAGTGCCAATCCTACAGCCGGCCAGACAGACTGTGGCATCAATTTTTGTCCAGTAGCCGAGAAAATGTCACGTTTCGCCACATAAGTTACAAACCGTGAGAATTGCTATGTGAGTTTTCCTCTTGGACTCTTTGAGGAGGAAAAGGTACTTTCCATGGTGAAAATTAATTGCTGGCCGTGTTATCGTCGTCTAAGACACAGACTGGCAAATTAATTGGAAAGCAGCGCACAAAAAAAAAAACTCTTGAAATTGAGCTGTGCTTTTATAAGAAACTATTTACAATGGGGTTTTTTTTCTTAGCACTGGCAACAAACACATTAAAATTTCAATTAATTCTTCTCGGTTAATGTAAAGCACGAAATGTTTTTATAACTTTACTGACTGCACTTATTTCTTCTCTTTCTCTTTCTGTTGCTGTTTGCTTGGAACCCAGAGCTCGTAAATTGTTTATGAGCACCTTTTGCAGCTCCAGTTGTAAACATTTTCCAAATGCATATTCCAGGCCATAAATGGCAACAGCCACGCCTCCATTACCATACACCTTCTTCACATTTTCTAATTGCCAACTAATTTTAGTAAAGCGATGCCATCCACAAATTGTGGCAGTAGAGATCAATGCATTTCTGCCTCTCTGCTTGTCTCCTTCTCCCTCCCCTTGTAATCGGGCACATTTATGTGGGCTCATAAATATGCAAATATCCTTTAAGTACTTTTAATGTCTGGCCATTTGTTGGTGCCTGGCTTATGGCCAATGTCTGGAGTCGTCTCCTATTCCTGTTGCTGCAGCTGCTTTCCTGCATATTTCAGTCAGTTTTTTTTTTATGCCTAATGGTCTTAATGGCATGTTTGGCATTGTCGCCGTCATCTTGGCTATTTACAAGCATCTTGTTGCTGCCTTTTTCGTTATGTGCACTTTGCCATTGCTTTTCAACTTTATGCAGCTCATAAATAACACCTATAGGCTATATATATATATGTGTGTTCATGCGTGTGTGCGGCTGGTGGGTTGTGTGAGAAACCTGGCTAAAAGAACATAACTGAATTTTTTTTTATTACCAGTTAGGCACCTTCCTATTAAAACACTTTTGCTTGAGGCCAAACACGAGCTTAACATTTTTTTTTTTTTTTTTTTGTGAACTTGAACTGAGAAAGAGAAGGTTTTAAAATTTGGAAATTTTCGTAGCTAAGCTGAAAAAAGTTTACTTTGACTAACTTTGCACAATTTAAATTGCAGGACTTCGCAAACAGTACGAACTTGAGCTGAACAACAAGTAAACAAAACAAAACAAAACAAAACAAAGAAAGAAAATTCGCACACTGTGGCCAGCGGGAGACGTGAAGCAGTATCCGAATGCAGTATCTCAACTACGCACTGCAGACATCCACGCGACTGCTGACCAGCCAGAGCCACAGTCAGAGTCAGAGTCAGAGTCAGAACCACAGTCAAGGTCAGAACCAGAGTCAGGGACAGGCAGCGGCTGGAACCACATCGATTGAGGAGCAAATAGCGCACGCCTGCTGCAGTCGAGGCGCCCAATTGCTGAGACTGCGCCAACAGGAGCTGGCCAAGCGACGAGCACTCGAGCTAGAGGATCAGTTGAACGCCAACGTTGGCAGCGCCGTTGAGAGTGAGCCGAGCAGCGACGAGGAACTCGAGGAAGGAGCTGTGGGTGGACAACAGCAGCAGCAGCAGCAGCGAGAGCGGAAAGAGTATATTAGTGAGTCGGCGTCGCAGCCAGTCCAATGAAATTTACTCACACTTAATGTGCAATTGGCGCGCAGCAAGCTGCTATCGTTTTTCAATCGCGACATGGCCGCCACCGATGGCCAAATCATATTGGCCGCCTCCCGTTTTGGGGATGCGACGCCCGTCTATTTGCGCGACTTCTCCAAGCAGCCGCTGCCGGCGGTGGCCAAGATCCTCAAGGGACAACACCAGGCACTGGGCGTGCCCACACTTTCAGCCCCCTCGCTGCAGAGCACCGCGCTGTTTCTGAGCGCCGGCAAAAAGTATCAGATACTGGCGCAACCCATCAAGATCAAGGAGGGACGCAAGCCCACCAATGTGGGCGCCAAGGTGCTCATACCGGAGACCTACACCGGCTACTTTGAGCTCCTCAGCGAAGATGGACGCTCCACGCGCTGCATTGACTCCGTCCTGGAGCTGGCGCGTCGTCGCAACTGTCGCGTCCTGGTGCGTGAAACCTTCCGCTGCCAGCAGCTCAATCGCACCATCCATGCCGGCGAGCTGCTCACAACCATGAACGACAATGGCAAGTACCTGCAGTGCCGCAACATCAAGGACGAGATCATCAATCTGCCACTCGATACCAAAGCCAAGTTCTCGCCCATTGCGCGAGAGGATAGCATCAGCGGCGTGCACACCGTCAAGAATCTGCTGCTCAAGCGGATGCCAGTCATAGTGAGGTGAGTTTCAGTACCTAATCCTTGTCTAGGGCTTATGCCATAATCATATCTTTTCGCAGACTTGTCCATGGCAGTGCGCCGAAGGGTTTGAAGCAGCCATTTGTGCCGGAGCTGAGGCTGCTGGGCTGTGTGGAGATCGATCGAATGTTTGCGCTGCCGCTGCAGAAGGATACGGATCTGGTGCCGGTGCCGCTGAATGCAAAGATCAAGCTGCAGCGTGCCAAGAACATGGAGCAGCTGGAGCACTTCATCGAGTACACACGCTTCCTGGACAAGGCGCAGCGCCTGCTGGCCGATGCACGCGATCGCCTGCAGATAGTCGATCTCAAGCTGAGCGAGAAGGAGAAGAAGGACTCCAAGTTCAGCAGTCGCAACAGCTCCAACAAGCTGCCCGTCGTCATGCTGCCCTCTGCCGCTGGTGTGGCAAGCGGTCTGGCCGAGAGCGGCTATGTGCTGCGCAAGAGCGCCAGCTGCGATTCCTGGTCCAAGCAGCAGCAGCAGGCGCTGAACAACACCGAAATTGCCGAGGAGTACAATGAGATCGATCATATCTATGATTATGTGCGGGGTTTGACGCCGCTGTCCAAGGGCTTGGCGCGGTTTGAGCCCATTTGTGAGTCACCCACGTTGAAGTCACATCACACGGACAGCAGCGGCAATGGCAACTATTGCAGTCTCATACGTGGACCGACAGCAACTGCTGCAACACCGCAGCAGCAACACAACAATAATAACAACAATTATAGCAGCCTGGAGTCGAATAAACACAGCAGCAGCCATGGCGGCCATCATCATCTGTACCAACAACAGCAGCAGCAACAGTTGCAGCAGCAGCATCATCATCCATCGGCGCTGCTGGTGAATCACTATCATCACAGCCATATACAGGAGGACATTAAGCCAGTGCCGCCGCCCATTGAAACCATACCAGGCAAGAAGCCGGCGGAGAAGCGACAACGTCCCACATTACCAAAGCTTTACATCAAGAATGCGAATGCGCATAGTGCCGGCAGCAGCAGCAATGGCAACTCCAGTCACAGTCACAGCCATAGTCACAGCCATTCACAACAGCAGCAACAGTTGCCGCCAACACCAGGCAGCAACAGCAATAACAACAACAATATCAGCAATACGGCAGCAATTGTTGCCGCAGCAGCTGCCTCTGCACACCACGCCCACTCGCACGCCCACGCACACCATGCACACCCACACCCACACCCACATGCACACGCACATGGACACACACACCATGGCAAGGTGCTGACGCCCAACAATCATTTGCCCGTGAAGGAATCATTGGAGCCGCAATCGCCATTGTTTCATATCAGGTAAACATTTACTCTAACGATTATGATTGATGCCTAACCCAATCCCCTACCTCTCTTCCTCTCTCCCTCTCTCTCAGATACAAGAGCCTCAGCAGCTTGCAGCTGACGCCGGACAGCAATACAGCGGCAATGACGCCGCCGACGATCTCAGCCAAGGCAGCAGCAGCAGCAGCGGTCGCAGCTGCAACATCTGCAGCCTCCATTTCCGCCGGCTCACAGACGCCGCCCGATGTGGTGCTCAAGTGCAGCAACAACAACAACAGCATACTGAACTCGCACGGTTATCTGGCGCATAGTCACAGTCACAGTCACAGTCAAAGTCACAGTCACAGCCGCAGCTCGAGCAGCAACAATCATCATAATCCGCGCGAGGGCACGCTGGACTCTTCGCGCAGCGGGGGACGCACTTCGGGCGATTCGCAGAAGCTGCCGGAGAAGAAGACGCGACGACTGTCGCGACCGCGCAGCCTCTCGAATCTGGTGTGGGATCTGCGGCCATCCAAGGAGAAGTCCAAGAAGAAGCTCTATATACACCACTTTGATCAGCGTCAGCAGGCGACGCTCTATCTATAGGAGCAGCTAAGTAGGAGTGGAGTGGAAGTTTAGATTCGTTGCCAAATCGTTTCGCTGCCATCAACGACAAAAAATACAACAAAAAAAACAAAAATTATAATACAAAAACCCCAACAGACAACAACAACAACAACACCAATATTTGAAGCGCTGTGTGTGTTCCTGCAGGTGAGCAAAAGATGGGGGATTGGGGATGGTTAGTGGGAGGCGTGGCAATGCAAATCGTGCTGCCTTGTGATTGTTTTGCTTATTAAATTCGTGCAGCTAACTAAACTAACTAATTTCCTCTTTCCATCTCTTTCGCTCTCTCTCTCTTTTTGCATCTCTTTCTCTCTCTTGTAGCTTTCACCATTTGTAGCTTGCAGCAGCAATTTTAATTAACATTGAATTGTGCCTTCCCCTGCGCCCAGAACTATGCTTTAAAAATTCCAATGAAATATTTGCAAGAATATTTTGCCTGGATGGACGAAAAACGAGAAAACGAATGAAAGAATGCAGAAGAACCAACCAAAACCCAATCACATGAAGCGCTGACAACACACACACACACACATACACCCTCACTTACACACACATACACACACATCAAGTCTATAAAATTGTGATTTTAATTTTATGTTTAATTTAATGTTATGCGACACTTTTAGTTAAGAAGCGATAAGGCAGGAAAAAAATACACAAATTAAAAAAAGCCATTTATCATTTTTGCTGTCGCTTTCAGTTTGAGTCACATTTAAAATTAAATAACGGCAAAATTAACGAAAGGTTATTATAATTACATACAAACAAAAAAAAAGCTTAGAGCTCGTATTGCAAAAGCTGCAAACAGCTGACGAAGAAGGAGATGAAAATTAAATAGCGCCCGCAGCAATATCAAAATACAAACATATAAACATTAAAAAATATATATACATACAAAAATATTATAAATAAGCAATATTACAAAAAAAAATATCTAACATTATTTACATAGATGAAGTTATGCAACAACAACAACATAAGCAAACAACAACAGCAACAACATAATTAGTGCATATTATATGTTATAACGATATGTAGTTGAAGTGAATTTAATAATTTCTCCTCATAATTTAAATGTTGTTCGTTTTATTGTAATTGTACTGTGTATTCGTAGCTGTATTATTCGTAATTGTTTATAATTATTATTATGCAATTTAATTACAACTTACTTAATTAACTATTCTCTTGTTAGTCTTTAGTTGCACAGAGCTAAGCTAAGCGAAAATGGGAGCGAAAGATAGCTCTATCTCACTCTCGCTCTAGCTCTGGCAATGCATTGTCTTAGTCGTTTAGTGTGTACATTTTAGTTATTACAATTACATCGCTTATATAGCATACGAGCATATAGAGTATATTATACTATAAACTACATTCTATTTGTGTCTAATAAATGTCTCAGAAATACTATATATTAAATTGTATATGCAAAAACAACAAGTTGATTTCATTTCTTATGACTAGTATTCGAAACGTGGGCGTTCAACTCAAATGAAAGCATTTGGAATTCTAGCAGCTTTAGAAATGGGAATCATTTCTATTCATATATTCGTCAACAGCTGCACCTGTAACTTATTTGGAGAGAGACAATTAAAACATTGCTGAAATAAACTGCGTCTTAAGTTAAATCAACCTCGAAATGAGATCAACTAGAAAACCAGGGGGAAAAGTGTTGAAAAGTTTGTACAAAAAGCAGCACAAAAGGTAAGAACAATACAGAAAAATAGAAGAGTGTGCTTACAAATTTAAATAAATATAAGTTTGAAAAATCCCTTTTTATCAAAGATTGGACTTAAGATTTTTACCTCCCAAAGATATTAACGGATTTTTGGCAAAAAAAATCTTTTTGGTACAAAAAATGCGTTAAATTCATTAAATTTTTGGTAAATGTTGTTTTACTTATTTGTTTGCATTTTCCGGCTATTATGTGAAGAAAAGTGTTAAATTAAAAGTGAGCTTTAACTTTTACCAATATCTTAACATGTTATTTAGTGTAGATCCAATTATAAGTAAGTAATATTTGTAAACATTTTTTTATTGGTATGCAAAATGTTCAATTTCGTTTACAGCTTCAGCGTTTTTTTATGGCCCCTAAGAGATAACGCTTACATTGATCCACAACAACAACAACAGTGATTCAGTTAAGCACTTAAAGCACAAAACAACAACATTAAACTGGCTTTTACCAAATTGGGAGCAGCGCACCAGGTGAAAACCGCTCAATAGCTGTCGTTTTATTATGTTAGTTTTTTTTATATGAACGCACCAGGCGCAAAAAATAAATAGTATTGCAATGGAGCAACACTCAATAATTTATGGACACATGCCAAGTGCTTCCTGCTAGCTAAGGAGAGTGAGACAATGGGGCGAAACACCTGCCAAATCGCCGACACCTGGCTAACAAAATCCAACAACAAAACACGAATTTGATTGCGCCCATTTGGGCAAAGAATTAAATTCCCAATTGCATTAGATTTGCCTAGACATCGAATGCGGAACAAACTGTAGACACACACACAGAGTGAGAGGAAACAACAACAATATATGTACACACTAAGAGGAGGCGCAATTGCGTTAATGTTTGTAATTAGTTGGCAATATCGACAGATTTAATTTGTGCGCCAGGCCCCAAAACGGTGCGAGACGATCAAGTTTGTTGCCTAAGTCTTTTGTATTATGGCCTCACATTATACTACTATATATACAGCATAAAAATGCTATGCAAATAGATTGGCAATAGCTGGAGTTTAAAGCTGCAGCTAAAAGCTGCCGGCAACGAATTGAATAACATGAAAAATGCGCTTACATTGCGATATCATCACGTTTATGACGCTGGCACAATTAATCAGCCGACATGCAAGCGCTAAAAGGCAGACTCTAACTCTAGCCAAAAGACCATCAGCAGCGGCCGGAGCGGCAGCAAGCGGAAGAGAGACGAACGCAATGAGGAAAGAAACGCACACAGCTGGCTTTTAGATTTTAGTCCTAAGAACCATAAACGTTTCTCTGCTCATCAAATGTGCAATTTATAACATTTTCCTATGCGGCTGCCGCGGAACTAAAGACAACAACCACAAAACGCCTACGCTAGCGAAAAACAGCTCAAAGAGAACCAACGAAGATTAAATACCCTTGTGAAACGGTTTTCTACTTGTCATAACTGAGTTTGAATATAATTAAAGCCTAAATTTGAATGAAAAAAGAATTTTGTATTGTATTTAACAGCATTACCTAAGTTTTCTTTATGCAAACAATTAGATATATTAAATTATAAGTTATTAAAAGATGTTTGAAAAAGAAGAGCTAGTTCCTCAGGCAACACACTTATATTCATAACTTAATAGGGTATTTAAGAAAAATCTCAGGCACTAAGTCTCAGTCTCAGCTTCCTCTCCATCTCCATCTCAGTTTGCCGTCTTCTTGCCTTGCTTTGCCTGCATGTTGCTTAGCCATTTGCTACAGTTATGGCACACAGGAAGACACAGACAGAGAACTGGCTGGAGAACAGCTGCCTCCATCCGCTTAGCTCTCAACTCCGATCCACTCAGACTCTGTCTCAGACTTAGCTGTTGGCTCATGTGCCGGCGATTTGTATCGCCGTCTGTTTAAACTGTGTAAATCGCCCTAAACTACGCATCAGTTTCGGTTTCAATCTTGAACTTGCCAGCCAGCTAGCTAAGCTAAGCTCTTCTCCCACCACTCCACACCACTCTCTTCATCCCCGCATGCTTTCCGCATGCATCGCATCGATATGTTTATTTGAGGAAGTGGTTTCGTTTAGCGTGCCTGCAACTTTATCGCGATATACGCGATATGCGATGTAGCGGTAACAAATTGGCCTGCCAGCCAGCCTTACCTGTGCACCGACCTGCTGTTCTGTGTAAGAAATCCTGGCCCAGTTCTAAGCCGCTTCCGCGTCACAATACACACAATTAAAAGTGCGCACAGTTCAATTACCCACACAGAGAGGGGAGGAGAGGAGAAGACTAAGTACAGAGCAGAACCGACTCTTACCCTATTGAACATGACTAGGGATTCAAGGGGTTCAATGTTGCAATTACCCGGGTCATCGACTTCTGGCTTGTTGTCGGTTGTTTGTTTGTTTGCTAGCTGTTCTTGTGGCAATTGCGCAACTGTTGCAAGTTGCAACTGCCTCGATAATCATTCAAATTTACAAAGAAAACAATCAAAAAACAAATTCCTAGAACACAAATCGACGAAACTCATTTCATTTCAATTAAAGTTGCACGCCGCACTCGCAAGCACACACAGATAGCAAAAATACTGAATGCACTGAGAGAAAAAGAAAACAAAGAAATAAACGTGAAGTACAAATACTCTAAGTTGCAAGTTGTAGTTGTCATTAGCAATTGATTTTCTATGCGCTTGTAACATGCTTCATGGGAATCCCACTATAACCCATGCCATGCCAGCTCATGAGAAATGGGCAGAGGCAGGAAGACAGGGGGCGGGTTGCAAGCGAATCGCAAAGAAAACAAATTTAAATAAGACAAACGTCAACCAATTACCGTCAATCGCATTTTCCGCAAACGTCGACGTTGCCAACCTTTCTGCAAAAGTTACAACTAAGCTGGCAAAAATTGCCAACTGCAATGAAGATGCCTTGGCAAACCGGAGGGGTAGGGAAGGGTGGGTGGGTGGCATGGTCGCGCATGTGCAGTTACGAGTGCAACAGCAAGCGGCGACTGCGTCACACGGCACGCGGAGAGGTCAAGAAACTGTGTGGCGGCATTTGAATAAGTTGAAGTTGAAGTTGCAGTTGCAGTTGGAGTTGGCTGCTGCTGCTGCTGAAATCAAATCAAATCCAAATCAAACAAAACAACAAACAAAAAATAGAGGAGACACAGACGAAAGCAGAAGAAGAGTAACAGCAAACAGCAACAACAACGCAGCGACAAGGCATCGAACAAATTTCCATGCTGCTGTGAAATTCCGCGTTTGCAGCAAAGACGACGAAGTTGTTTCTTGGCTTGTTTGTTGCCAAGGCTTGTTCTAAGTCTGTTTCGTTTTTTTTTTTATTTTGGGCTTTGAGCGCAATTATCCGTCGCGTATTTGCTTTGGCTTTGCCATTGACTTTGGCATTCTGGCCTGGCCATCAATGTACATGTCGAATGTGAATCTCTGTGAGCCAAAACCTTTCTTTCCACTTCCACTTAAATTGCCCATGACGAGCTGTGCGCACTGACAGCTGTGGCAGCCGTTGAGCAACTGTCTGGCTGACAGTGTGCCCAAGTCTATATACAGATGCAGTGCAGTGCAGTGTAGAGTAGTGTATCCATCATCAGCATGCGATTCTCATGCGAAAAGGTCAAGCAACAACAGCAAACTTAGAATTTCAATCATTGACTTTGGCCAAAGTGAAATGCGCCGATGATACGGCAGCTGCAGCTGCAGCAACTGTTGCTGTTGCTGTTGTTGTTCTTTTTGATTTGTTTGTTGTGTTGCAAGCAACTGTTGCTGCTTCTGTGCGTCGCCCGTTTGCAGCAACATTGTCGCTGCGCGTTGCCCACTTTGTTCTGGAGCGATATCTAGCTGCTAAAAATTGCTGTTAGGCAACCGATCACGTTCGCCGCATGCATACAAAACAGTCCGCAAGGCTGCCTCTTGTTGCCTGTTTCGCAATTGCAATTGGCCTGGCCATTTTCAACGCCAGTTGATTTTTCATTCGATCCATTTGAAATTGTTTGATGCCAGTTTGATATGGCCATGATAGATGCCAGCTCGTTACGACTCCAGCAACGAGTACTTCAATCATATTCAGTTGCAAGCAGCGACAACCTGGGCCCTGACAATGAGATTTGGGTCCGCTGGCTATAAGGAACTGTCCCATTAAAAAACTGCTAGTGCAAGGGAGGAGTGCGGAAGCAGCGTTAGTTGGGCTGAAAAGGTGCCTGGATTAGAGTTAAATCAATAATGAGTTTTCTTCTTAAAGGCATAGCTTTGCCGTTAGGTTGTTAACTTATTTGTGCTTTAAGGTTTTTCTTTTTTTTACACACAACTAAGGATTAGATTATGAGCATATTCTGATCACATATTCTTAACGAGCGATTTCTTGGATTTCTTTATTAATATTTTTTTTACTTATATCAGGATATTCCCAATGCGACTTTTTAAGTTATTTCATTGTTAACCTTGGCTTCACTTCACTGAAATATGATATACAGTTTCTTAACGGGTACTTTGCTTTAAAAAAGATGCAATGAATCAGCGTTTTTATACCCTAACAGTGGGTGTTATGATTGTGTTGGTAGGAAAGTTAAACACATTTTATTCATAAAAGCTCAACAATGCAGTTTGAGTATGACAAATACCTTTACTTATATTGCGATGTCAGCAGCTGAACTTTAAGAAGAGCATTAAGTCTGCGGTGTGCTTCAGTTAACTCTTTTTACGTATTTCTTCTGTCCTTTTTCGCATATTTCTGTGTTTTAACGAATGATTTAACTGTTGAAAATACATTTAGTGCATGTGCGAAATGAGTTAAGGGCAACTGCAACATTGACAACAACAGTTGGGACACTGCGCATAAAATCAATAGCCCCGGCAACACAGACTGAAACACAAACACACACATAAACACACACACACAGACACGGAGTGTTGCACTGTCAACAGTCAAGTGGCAGTGCATTAAAATTGTAAACTTGCACAACAAACAAAAGCCACAAACAGACGCTCCCCCCCTCTCTCTCTCTCTCTCTCTTTCCCTCTCTCGCTCGCCTGGATGAGGTCTGAACTCTGTTGTGTTTGTGTTGTTATTGTTGTTCTGTTGTCTGTGTTGGGATACTACGGAACGCGATTCTGGTCTCTGCTCGATTGGCCCGGCCAGCTCCAACAACAATTGCCGCAAGCCACACGGCCCAAAAGGCATAAGAACGAGCAGGGTCGGGGGAGGGGGGCATTTGCAACGATGTTGCAATTGTGCACATTGGTCGCCTGGCATCCGGCTTATAAGCTGCCAATTTCAAATTGTGCGTCACGTACACGCATAATGGGCAAAAGTAATGAAAACATATGAACAGACACGCAGGGCACAAGGGCGGGGCGCAGGGGGAGTTGACTTAAGTTGATCGGTATGGCCCTGCACGCACTGGGGGCATGGCTTGCCACATTTCCAGTAGGCAGACTTTTTTGCAATTGCAATCGCAAATGCACAAAATAATAATTTGCAATACGCGCAGTTCAATTACAGCAACAACTGCAACTGCAACTGCAACTGCAACTCCTTTGGAATCATTTGATGCGTTGCTGTTGCAGTCTCCCATATATATGTGTATATATAATTGATATGCTCTAAGTAATTGGCGCTGACCACGCGAGCAACATATATGTTGCTGTTGCTGCTGCTGCTGCTGCTGCTGCTGCCGGTTGCAAGTGAGAGATCAAGCAAATGATTTGTATATCGAAGCGATCGTTTCGATTATGCGTTCGGACATGCTGGCGACATAGAGGACCACCCCACTATAACCTGCCAGACATCCATCACGAGCCTAATTGCATAGCCAGCAGCAGCAACCAGAGCAACAGCAACAGCAGCAGCAACAACTTTAAATGCATTGTTGCTAAATTTTGTTTATAAATCAAAAGGCTAGTTGCTGCGGTTGTTCTTGTTGCTGTTGTCGCCAACATGTTGCTAGCTGGTGTTGCTGTTGCTGTTGCTGTTGCTGTTCTTGATGTTTGCGCTACGCTGAAAGGCATTACGTTTGATGTCGCCACATTTTGTGCACTTTTGTCCTTGTCGTTGGTAGTTGTTGCTGTTGCTGCTACAAAACTGCCATTTATAGGCAATTAGGCTTTGATTTTAGTTGCTGTTTGAATGGCTGCTGTTGATGTTGCTGCTGTTGATGTTGCTGCGGTCCTGCGAACGCCATTAATGCAGTGTGTAACAAATCATGGCTGCAATTAGTGCGTGTTTATGACTGCCTGCCAGCAGGCAATACAGTGGCAGAGGGGCGCAGGAAGGGAAGGAAGGGAGCATGGCGCCCTGGCAGCAACAGAGAGAACCATTTTTAGAGCTCAATATTTTTTGCTGTAGTTTTTAGCTGTCTGTTAGGCGATTTTTGCATGTTTAGCGCACCGCTCAATTTGCATGCGATGTCCATGCAACAATGGCCACTGATGATAGCTGCAGCAGCAGCAGCAGCCGGAGCGGTGGTGTCCAGTGTCCAGTGTCCAGTGTCCAGTGGCGTCAATAATGGCCTGTCGTTTGCCTCCGCTCTCTCGACATGGCCATAAACGCCCGCCGGCTATATTGTTAGCCGCATCAGTCGATAGTTGTTTTTACTGCTGCCGCTGCTGTAGCTGTTGTTGCTGTTGCACTAATTGCGATATCCATGTACAACACATACAAACATACATGCAGACAATACGTATACACGTGCTTAATGACATAGATCATACTAATATAATTATATGCTAGAAGGCAACAAACTGCTCTCATATCATATCATCAAATGTTAAAACAGAGAACCAACATTAAAGAATTATAGAATTATGCAATTGAGCAGAGACTAAACTTTAAAATCAAAAGATGCCAGTTAAGAAAGATGAAAGATGAGAGAGAGAGATGAGAAAGTAAACTATAGAGTTGGGCTTCCTTTTTTTCTATGCTTTTTAATTTGCATGCCCAGAATGTAGGTCATTAAATGGTCGTAAGAGTCGCTAGATGAAATGCTTGACGCAGTTGGTAACAAAGCGTTCACGACTTTGCCATTTTCCCAGCATCAATTGGCCCGAAAACTACAACAACAACAAAAAAAACAAAAAACAAAACACAACTTTAAATAATTTCTATATTAAACGAGCATGAGAACAACTTGCACATTTTTGACAGCAATTTTCTGGCCAAGAGCGCCCCAAAGCAACAATAACAGCAACAACAACCGTTGATAAGCAATGTGGCTGAAAGAATATCAGCAGTGATATATCAACTGTCCGAAGCGAAAAAAGAAAAAAAAAAAACCCCTTGGCCAAAAAATTCGTTAAGTGCTGACGCTTCAACGCTGCAAGCGGGCCAAGAAAGAAAAGAAATGCATTTTGGTTTTTTTGTTTTTGGCGAAAGCAAAATGTGCAAAATGATATTCGTCTATGAGGAGGAGGATGATGACGACGATGACGTCGAAGTCGACGCTTGTTGCAAGTTGTAAAAATGTTAAAATGTAAAATGGTAAATGGCGATGCGACCGTCGCGCTGCTTAAAATTCCAAAGCAAATTGCGGGCAACAACGCCAGCAAATGTTGTTGCCTATTTGTGGCTGTTGTTGTTGTCGGCAAACACAGCACAACATTCAGCAACATCACAAACATCAATTGACCCTTTGGTGCTTTAGGATCAAGCGTAATAATCGCTAGCATAAAAACGCTTTGCACTCTTGCGCCCAGAACGGAACAACACCAACAACAACTACAGCAACAACAATAGAGTCGATGTTAGCCCAGGCAAGGGACCTTAACATGCTTCACTCTTGGCCTGTAACTGAGAGTGGCCAAAGCTGAGATTCAACCCATCCCATTCCCAGCACACAACACATGTGCCTCTCAGTCTCTGTCTCTGTTTCTGTAGTTGTGGCTAGCCAATAGCCAATGGCAATGGCAACGAATGAAGATGAATCGCTAGAGTCTCAACGCGTTTAATAAAACATTAATTTAAGCACACACACACACACATACATCTACATGCATATGGAGATTTCAATTGGGCCGCCAGCGATGCTTCTTGCTGACAACTATAATACATGTAATGCCGCCATTCCAACAGCGATTGCGAACTGACCCCATCGCAATACACTACACAAAGTTGACGATTCTAAGAGATAACAAAATCACAAGTTTTATAAATCTAAACTCAGCCTTAAACTAAGTTTTTTTTATATAGGTTGGATAGACTGATAAATTTATTATATCTTAACCCTTTTTATGTTCAAAAGGATTCTAGTCTAATCTTTATATCTTCGACTTTAACTTGTGCTTCTTAATATGATTATTCTGCAAGCAAAATTATTTATCAAGTTAGTGTTGCATATTTAAAAACGTCATTCCATAAAAACTTGACAAAACTCTTTAGATTTTTTAAAGTTATCCTTTAAAATTCTAGTTTTATTGGTTTCGCTAGAACTTTACAATGAAATAGTGAGGGTATTCAATAGCTGTTGTAAAATGGTAAATCCAAAAGTTTACAACGCAACAACAAAACAAACGAAAAAAAAATAACGACATTTTTGATGCCCTGGGGTATGTTTAAAAAATCGGTCGTAAAAGTGTAAAGTTGTAATGAATTGAAGTGTTGTAAAATTATTCATTAAATTTATTAATGTTCCCAGTTATGCTTTTATACATATGCCCTACAAAATTAAGCGTAGCGCATCGATTGCTTATTTTGAGTGCTTCACATATTGTAAAATATAAATATTTTTTTCTAGGCAGCGCAATTCCTCTACCTGTTTTTATATTTTTTGTTCTTTTCTTCTTTTATAACACCCGCCTAAGGGTCAAATTTTGCACGCTGTCAAGTATGTGTGTGTGTGCCCTGATCCATGCACAGTGTTGTCAATTTTTGATGACGAAGAAAAGCTGTTTTTGGCCTTAAACGGGACCAAAAAAATCGCAAATAATTGGAAAAAAAAGAGTAAAAAACAGATGATAGTTTTTTAATAATTTATTTATTATATTTTTTTTATTTACATATCATTAATTTTATTGAGTTCAATGGATTCTTCATTTATTGGGGTGTAGGATTCAGCTTTTTGGGACTTTAAAAGTTAGCACTTCTAAAAAGCATTGCATTCTTCAAGCAATTCGGTTTGTAAAAAAGCCAGATTTGACGGGAAAAAAGCTGATTTGACATCAGTGTCCATGCAACAGGCCAGTCCCACTCGAGAGTCCCAGCTTCGGTCGCAGTCACAGTCACTGGCGGAACGAGTGCAACACGAACTATTTAATGGACTTGACATGCCCGGCCCGGCCCGGCCCGGGTAGCCATGTGAGAAGAAGACATCTGGCTCGCCACCAGACCAGACCAGACCAGACCAGACACTCTATGCCATCTACAATCATCTTGCAAAGAGTGTGTGTGTGTGCCCGTTAATCAGCTTTGCTTGCAGGCCTTTCATCAAACAAAAAAGGCGCAGGCGGCACTGGGCCACAAACCGAAACCGAAACAGAACAGAACAGGAGAACCAAAACAGAGATTAAGCATACGACGTGTTGTGCAGTTATCGTTGCAGTCAAACTCATAACAAAAAATAAACTATAAAA
The DNA here is from genome assembly GCA_018152825.1 of Scaptomyza hsui. NCBI lineage: Eukaryota > Metazoa > Arthropoda > Insecta > Diptera > Drosophilidae > Scaptomyza > Scaptomyza hsui. Next base: position 6,763,247 of record JAECXO010000002.1, read on the forward strand.
AACCGCCAACCAAACAAAATGGTCAACTAACGGATAGCCAATGGATGCGATGCGTTGACTTGCCAGACTCTGGCCACTGCCGGCAATTGTAATTTATGATTCGCAGCGCACGGCGTCCAAATGATCTATTGGCAAAGTCATTTTCTTAAGAGGCAGCGTGCCGAGGCTCGTTTTCATTATTGTTTCGTGTGGCTATCTATTCTGGGCACTTGTTGCATCAACATCACATAACAGTTAAAATGATTTTCCTAACCCCAACACCCCTTTGCCAAGGGCCAAAAAAAAAAAAAAAGTTCTGTCGTCGTTGATTAATGGATTTTGAGACAAGAATGCGTATTTATCATTGGTAAACTTTATTCTTTACATTTTACATACAAGTTGTTTAAAATTATGTGTGTTCAGTGTCCAATTCGACATGGTTGTAAAAGGTAACAATGCGATAGATCGAAACAAGCACACGTTTGATGATAATGATGATATGAGAGATCGTGTTCATTATCATCAAGCGAGGATGTTCGGTGTGTCGACAAAATACCTTTAAGCATTACAATACAAATATATATATATATGCGTGATTGCGTGTGTGTGTGTGTGTATTGTTGTTTATATGGTACTTTTAATTGAAATTTTTGTATATTGAGAAAATGATTTGCATTAATAAAAACTACGTAAATTTTAAACTAAACTGGCTACTTTTTAGGTTATGATAGCTGGCGTACGATTTTTTTTCCTCTCATTTTCTTATATATTTTATTTTTCTCTTTTTTTTTTGCCATGCATATGTGCTCCACGTTCTTCTCCTCATCATCATCTACTTGCTTAATAAACTGCAGCTCACGCAAATGTACAAATTCGAACTGACAGATCTCGTTTTGCTTCGCTTGTGGGTTTTTTTTTCCATTTGTCAATAAAAACCTAAAACTATTACTTCTTCTTCGTCGTCTCGGCCCGCTCCATTTCGTTATCCTTCTCCCGTTGCAGCTGTGTCGTCTGTTGTGGTTGTTGCTGTTGCTGCTGTTGTTGTTGTTGTTGTTGTTGTTGGTGTTGTTGTGTGCGGCTGCTGCTCGGGGGCGCTGACTATAATGGCGGCGCTTCGTAATGAAAGCCCGGATTGTTGAACTTGAAGCGCGCGATCTCAAACTGCAAGGACTCGTAGTTGATGTCCGCCAGACGCTTCAGCTGATGCGCAATCTCCTGTGTGTCCAAGCTGCTCAGTGCGGCACTCAGTGACGTTGTCTGTGCCTCATGGTGCATCTTTGTGTTGTGCAGCGTCGGCAGCGATCCGCTCGGTTGTATGGTCGTGTACGAGCGCGGCGCATTTTTAACTGTAAGCCAATGTGATACAAATTTGTGATAAGGAATCCACACATATGTATAAAAGAGCCCATGCAACTTACCTTCGTAGATCACCTGATCTCGTCGTAATCGCTTGACAGGCAGCTCGCCATTGATAAGTTTAGTGCCACCGCTGGAGCCGGTTGCATGTATATTCGGGGTGCACACAAACTTGACCGGCTCCACGGGCGGCTCGGGATGATCCTGTTCCTCTTCCACATACGCGGAATTGTCAACCACAATGGTGCGATACCCGCCACCGCCGGTATTCACTGCCGTTGTGGCACCCACATTGCCATCAATGCCGCCGCCCTGTTCGTGCATGTTCTCATCGGTGAGATCTTCCTGATCGACATGTTCCTCGACCATCTCATCCTCGTCCACTTCATCGTTAATGGCCTCGTCGACTGCCGCTTGCAGTTCCTTTTGGAAAGATGCTGATGTTCGCTGTCCCAGGTCTTCCATTTCATCTTCTTGGTCGTCTTTCTCCGATTTCATGTTCATCAGCGCGTCTCCCGTGCCCGGAACCTTTCCAAACAAGTTGAGTGCCCGCGTCTCCAGCGAGGACATGGAGATGTCTTTCTCGCTGGACATCAGGCTGCGTCTGTACTTGCAGCGGGTTGTGTTTTTCCAATCGTTTAATCGCTGCAACAACAAACGCAACAATAACAACACGAAACAAGAACAATTATTGTGCGCGTCATTTGCCGCCAATAATCGCATAACCTCCCCCACCCACCGCACAGCCCGACAAGAGTTTGGTTTCGATTTGGGGATTTGGGTGGATAAACTCACCTTGCGCCATTCCTCGGCAGTTAGGTTGGGTCCTGAGCCGCATTTGTTTAGCCTGTCGGCTAGCTCTTTCCATTTTCTGGTCAAATAATTCAGATCATAATCGCGCGGCACGCGTCCACTGGCAAAAATTGGGTCGCTCTCCATTAGCTCGATGTACATTTGGTATTGCTCGGAGGAGGTGCGCTTTTTGCGTCGGTCCATTTCTGGGTTGTTTGAGTTGCACAGAGTGTCAGTAAAATTTGTTTTTGCCACCGAAAATTGCACTTAAAACACGGAAAATTAAAATCGACGCCACCAAATGCAAACAATTTTTACGCGTTATTCCTTTTTTAGTTGTTTTCTTTATGCGATGGACATGGCTGCTTTCGCTGGACTATCGATAAATTTGCTGACTTTGCGCAACGTTGCTCCGTTTGCGTTTACGTCAAGGGTAGTATGTTGCTGACAAAACAAACAAATCGAACACCATTTGAATTGAGTGTGCCTTTCACTTTGCGTTTAATTTCATTTTGTAAAGAAACTTAATTGATTTCCATTCTTTTGGAAGATTTTCAATAATTCGGTTTATTAATTATTTTTCCGCTAGCCGGAATTTGCAGAAAATAATATTGTTTGGTGTCGGCTAGTCGATAATTAGGTATTTTGTTTGCAATCGATGGCTGCAAGTGCTACCCATTCACGCGACAGTGTTACCCATAAACATACGAAATCATTATAAAGCGAAGGCAGCAATTTTATTTTCCTTAGACTTCAAACGATTAAATAATTACAATATTGTGAAATAGAAGCATACCGCAAGTGACAAATAGCTGGCCACAAAACTGGCCAGCAAATGCGCTACAGCAGCGAACAAAAAATGTGCAAATAGACATATTAAATGGCATGGAAAAAAACCAGATGATAACTGAGAGAGCGAGAAAGAGAGAGAGAGAGAGAGTAAGTAAGTGAGTAAGCGACTGACTGTTGAGAAGGGAAGGACGCGCGAGCAGAAACACCGAAACCCGAACAACCGAGTGTCCAATACCGAGTTCGAATCGTAGCCCGGGTCTACTCAATTCCAGTTCCAGGAGAACTTTTATTTTCTGCACAAACTGCCCACAAATATGGCCGATTCGCTGCTGGAGGCGCCTCCTTTTCTGGAGGATGTGGCTGCCTCTGTAATTGTTGAACCCGCAGCAGCGGGTGTCGGCACCGTAGGTGGACCTGGTGAAGATGGCGTCGGCCCCTTACCACCTGCTGCCATGCAGTTTGCAGATCTCACCGAGAGTGGCAGCGAAAGTGACGAGGTCA